>CM067768.1:13125000-14375000 GCA_034642375.1 Vigna nakashimae | reverse complement strand
GAAAGAAAACATGGTGAATTGGTAAATGGTTTAAGTTATTTTGGAGGAAGTGGGATAGTGAATTTGAGGGTTAAGGGTTTAGGGCTCTTGTAGTCTGTTGGGACAATGTGACTTGTTAGTACTTAACTTGATAGGATGTGTGTTTATCTTGCGTGATTGAAGTTAACTCTTGCATGCACATATTGTCATATCGTATGATTTTTATATAATTAGCTCACCCTTGCTTGTTTGTATTCGTGTTATGTTGGTGTGTTTCTTCTTGCGATGATCATCCACTTGTATGGGAGCAGATGGCGAGGAGGTGCCCCTAGAGCAAGCATTGGAGGAAGATGATGTTGAATCCTAGTATCATTAGGATCTCCTTACTTCTACTTATGCATTTTGAAAAACTATAATATGTAGAACCCATGGTATGCGAGAAGACTTTAGTACTTCACGCCTTGATTTCTTAGCACTTTAAGGATGATTGTAATCCTAATTACTCTTTGACTATTTTCCTATATTATGCATGATGACGTTTTTATTATGTATGTTTTCTATATAATTGGGATGTCACATGTCACAACTATTATTTACAAGGAACTAAATAAAACAACCATAAAAATCAACCAATAAAATAAACATGAATTCTCATTCTGTGGGTTGCTTTGAACGAGAGACCTATGACTTAGTGAAATGAGAAGGAAAGGTCTTGTACAGTTGTTTTCACCAACAGTGTAATCAAAGGCATGGCATTGCTAGAAGTAGAAGCTGCCACTATGGCCCAGAGAAAAAGAGGTGTCAATTGTAAGGGAGAACCAGTGATAACCTTAGGGTTATGTGGTGGTCATGGCAGTTAGAGTTCGATAGCACGAGAAAGCTCGTGGAATGATGGTGGCAACTTCGACTTCAACCAATGAGGGTTATGTGTTTTAGTTTTGGAATTTAAAATTTATGACTAATGTCATAAAATTTTTGGTATAATTAAGATTTAAACTTTTTTAACAATAATTTTAATATGAAATTTATTTTTTAAATTAGATATCAATGGTTTATAACTTTTACTATTTTCTTCTCTAAAACATATTCATTTACATTTTATCTTTAATTGCAAGGATGAATATTTTAATTAAAATTTTAAGTATTTTTAAATTTCTCTTTTACTGTATTAACTTATTGTTTTTTTGAAAATCAAGTGGTTTTAGTGCTTTTGTAATATATTATGTTTTCAACAAATTAATGGATATAGGAGTTGAAAAAATCATATATAAAAAGAACTAAGAAAAAGTACATTTAATTCTAAAAGTAATTATAATAATAATATTGTATATTAAGAAAAATAAAAAATCTTACTTATAATAAGACATAAAAGTTAATTAAATTTGTTATGTTAATTAAAAATATTCCTAATACAAAAGAAAATTATATATTTTTTCTTTTAGATTTTGCTAGTTATAATATTTTGCAGTTGGTCTTGCATGAATGATATATCATTTATATTATATAGTTATAAATTGTGTCGGTAAGTGCGAGCATGATATTTTTTGTATTATTTTAGAATGATTTTACTATATATTATGTTGGGATAAGTAACATTTGGATGAGATATCTCAATATATATTTCCATATAATCCATTTGCATATAATTTGAATTTAAAAGATATGTTAATGGTATTTATTTTCTCTCATTATTTAATTTAAATTTAAAAGATATGCTATTACTCAAATAATGTGCATATACACTCAAATAAATTGTAATATTTAAAAGATTTAAAAAATAACATCTTAAAATAAAATATAGATTATATTTTAATTATATCAGAATCTATCTAATACTTGAATTAAATTATCAGAGATGTATATTTAAATTAAATCAATTGATTACATAAAATAAAAGATAACTATTCATAAACTTTCTCTGCAACTTATAAAATACTATAATATTAAAAACTAAAACATACATTTTTTTATAATTTAGGCGTAGTAAAATAGCTATTTAGAAAAGAATAAAAATAAAATAATATGACATAAAAAAATACTGTTAATTTTGAAACCCAGAATAAACTAAAATATATAAAAATATATTAAATACAATAAAACAATCCCAGAATAGGTTGTCATAGACAGACACTCTATTGGATGTGGTAACGGTGTCAGACACTCGGCAGTAACAACGGTGCTTCTATTTTTTTTTGGGAGAAATTAAAAAAAAAATCCAAAAGATTTCTTGAAGTATGTGATAGACAGACACTCTTTTATTCGTTGTGGTAACGGTGACAGACATTTGTATTTGCGGTAAGAACGGTGGTTTGTTTTTTCTTAGAAAGCCAAGTAGGTTTCTTGCTTCAAAGATACCCAACTCATTCTCGGGGAAAGAATAAATTATATCTAATATAAATATTTAAAAAGATCTAAAAATAAAATCTTAAAATATGTTATATTTTAATTATTTAGAATCCATCCATTACATGATTTTTTAAAAGAAAAATCCAAAAAAGAATTAAATTCAACATGACAACAAGAGATATATATATTTAAATTAAATCAATTGATTACATAAAAAATAAAAGATAATTATTCATAAACTTTATTTGCAAATTATAAAATATTATAATTATAAAAAATAAAAAACGGTTAATTTTAAAATTCAATGATAAGATAAAACATATAAAAAAAGTAAAATAAAATAAAAGAGTCACGTGAATCGGTCTGTGATACTGTAAGTCAGACAGTTGTATTGGCCGTGGTAAAGGTGCATTGTTTTTTCTTGAAAAGCAAAGATCAGAGAGAAGAGAAATGAGAACAGTTTTCATACTTTAAATATACTCATTTTATGAGAGAAAGAAAAAGCAATATCTAACCTAAAGACAGAAACGAAACCTGTTTGTTCCATAGGAGAATAAGAACCAGAGAGAATTATTTGGTCTATGTGTTCTTTTCTAAAGGTACGTTCTATATACTCTTACCTTCTTAATTTCGTAATGCATAAATATGTTTTTTCATTTCTTTATTCTTTATCTTTTTTTAATTTAGATGACATATGTGAATAAATATTTCAACAATCGATTTGTATGTAATTTAAATTTAATAGTTAAAAATTTGTTTGTTCAACTTTTCTAATGAGGTTGAAATAAGAGGTTCAGAAGATATTTTATAAAGGTGATATGGAGAAACTTGTCATCTTTATATTTGTCAATAAAAATGATGATAAATTCTTTATATTCTATTTGTTTTTCTATTTGCGTTCTAAATTGATATTATATCCTTGAGTTCATTATGAAAAATGTTTATGTTTGTAGAAAAACAAAATCTACTATAATCTTTTATATTGTTATGCCAACAAATTTAGTTTTAAGCCTGTTGCAGAAATATTTACAGTTAAGAGGTTGTTGATTTATGAATAAATAATGTCAATTACCATCAAATAAATCTAGTAAAAAATAAGTATGGTATTTTTTTATCTATCTCATTTTCAAAATATGTTGTTTAATTAGACAAAGTTATGGCAAGTTAATGATAATAAAAAAGAATGTGTTTTTTTTCAATTTAAATAACATAGACCATCAACCATAATATCATTTAAAAAAAACTTCTCATAAATTAAAATTAAACACATTTTCTATTTATCATCATCAATTTACCATGAATTTTCACAATTAAACATAAGATTTTAGAAATGTGATAGACTCCAAAATTACATATTTTCTTTCACATTAAGTTCTTTTGATGGTAAAACAACAATGTCACTTATATTATTTAATTTTAAAATTTCTGAAATTTTCTTAACTGCAAGTATTTCTGCAACAGACTTAAAATTAAATTTATTGGCATAATGATATATCAGCAGGTTTTTCACGTTTTAGTAATATCATTCTTAAACTATATAAATACTTAGCAACATCACTCTTAAACTATAAAAATACACACTTAATAAATTTAGGATTAACCCTACCATGGTTAGACAAATAGTAGGAAAAAAAATTATAAAACTAGTAATATATTTTCTCTTTTGAAAACGGACTTAATATTGAATGTTTAAATGACTAATTTACCTCTAAACTATTTACTAAAAAATGTTTTTCTTCCAAAAATGAGAAGTGAATTTTAAAGAGTAAATAGTCTTTATCATGTACTTCATCAAATTTTCTTCTTATCTTTGTAAGAAGACCATGTACTTAAAAAATTGTCTATTCCTAAACATAGTCATTTTAAACACAGTTTCTTTACCTAATCTGGGTAGGTGACTTTGAACACTGTATTAAGTGTCTTCTTATATTTCTATTCTTAAAAAGTGATGTTACATATATTGTTAAGGTAACCAATCAATAATGGTGTTGATTATGTCTCATTATTACTATTTATTTTTATACTTAATCTAGAGATACTAGAAAAGAAAATACTATAATTAATTTATTTAAAACTATACTGAATTTCAGCTACATTTAAATTTTTGTTATGTGTTATCATGGACTTTTTTAGGTATTATAGAGTATATATTTTATTTTTGAATAAAATTCTATGGTTAATTCCATGTTTGATTAGTTGGAGAAATAAAATAAAAAATAATGAAATTTATTTTATATAAAAAACATTTATCTTCTTTTGTTTGTATATATCATACACTTTATTTTGGTATAATAAAGTATTTGTTTTATTTTTTGAATTTAAAAGTTATGGTTAAATTCATAAATGTTTTGGTATAATTAAAGTTTTAAAGTTTTTTTAACAATAATTTTAATATGAAATATCTTTTTTAAATTAGATACTCAATGAATTATAACTTTTACTATTTTCTTCTCTAAAACATATTCATTTACATTTTATCTTTACTGCTATGACGGATATTTTAATTAAAATTTTAAGTATTTTTAAATTACTCTTTTACTCTATTAACTAATTGTTTTCGTGAAAATCAAGGTGTTTTTAAAACTTTGTAATATATTATGTTTTCAACAAATTAATGGATATAGGAGTTGAAAATTAATATATAAAAAGAACTATGATAAAATATATTTAATTATGAAGGTAATTTTAATAATGTTATTTTATATTAAGAAAAATAAAAATGTTACATTACTAAGACATCAAAGTTGAGTAAATTTGTTTTGTTACAAATACTCTTAATACAAAAGAAAATTATATATATATATATATATATATATATATATATATATATATATATATATATATATATATATATATATATATATAATATAATTTTGCTAGTTATAATATTTTTCAGTTGCTCTTATTTTGCATGGATGATGTATCTTGTATATTATATAGTTAATAAGGGGAATATATAAGTGTGACATTATATTTTTTGTATTTTTATTATTTTAGAATGTTCTTACAATATATTATCTTGGGGATAAGTAACATTTGGATGAAATATCTGAAGAAATATTTCCATATAATCTATTTGCATATAATTTGAATTTAAAAGATATGCTATAATGGTATTTATTTTCTCTCCTTATATAATTTAAATTTAAAAGATATTCTAATGGTATTTATTTTCTATTATTGTAAACCATATTTTTATTCTTTTTTTTCAACATATGAACTGGATCAGACCATACCCTACAATGAGTTTGGAAGAAGTAATTTGCTGTCAAGATTTAGATAAACTCAGTCAAGTTCATAAGATCTCAACTTAGAATAGTTCATAAAATTTTGGGAACGAGTAACATTTGGATGAAATATTTGAATAAATATTTCCATAACCGATTTCTATGTAATTTAAATTTAAAAGTTATGTTATTCTTAATTTAAAATTGATTTTGAGGTCAAATATGAATTTTTGATCAATAATAAGGCATTTTTAAAGTTAATAATTTGTTTGTCCAACTTTTCTACTGCCATCTACATGAGTTTTTTTATTGTCATGAGATGAAATATGAGGTTAAGAAAAATATTTTATAAAGGTGGTATGGAGAAACTTGCAATCTTTATATTTGTCAATAAACATGATGGTAAACTTTTTATATTCTATAGTATCTGTAGTAAGTTTTTTTTGATGTTTTTTTTATTTGGGTTCTAAATTGATATTATATCCTTGAGTTCATTATGAGAAAGGTTTATGTTTGTAGAAAAAAAAAAAAATAACAATCTACTAATCTCCTATATTGTTATGCCAACAAATTTAGTTTTAAGCCTATTGCAGAAATGTTTATAGTTAAGAAGCTTTTGCAAGAGTTTTATGAATAAATAATATCAATTACCATCAAATAAAGTTAAAAATAGTATGGAGTTTTTCTATCTATCCCATGTTCAAAATATATTGTTTAATTATACAAAGTTATCATAAATTAATGATGATAAAAACAAAATGTGTTTGATTTCAATTTTAAGAGCATAGACCATCAACCATTAGATCATTTTATAGAAAACTTCTCATAAATTGAAATTAAATACGTTTTCTATTTATCATCATTTATTTATCATGAATTTTCACAATTAGACATGAAATTTCAAAAATGTGATTGACCCAAAAATTACATACTTTTTCACACTAATTTCATTTGATGGTAAAACAATAATGTTTTTGATATTATTTAATTTTTAAACTTTTGAAGTTTTCTTAACTCCAAGCTTTTCTGCAACAGACTTAAAATCAAATTTATTGGCATAATGATATATGATATACCAGTAGGTTTTTCACCTTGTTTTTTCTCTATAAACATAACTTATTTTTTAAAATTAACTCATGATATAATATACCAGCTCAAAACACAAATAGAAAAAAAAAATATCACTGACTAAAACTACAGCCAAAATCACGTTGAGGAACTATACTTCTTAGCCTCAATGCATTAAAAAAGTCAAATGAATAGTTTAAAAATACATTTTATCTTTACTTCTATGATGGATATTTTAATTAAAATTTTAATAAATTTCTCTTTTAGTCTATTAACTCATAAGTTTTATGAAAATCAAGGTGATTTTAAAACTTTTGTAATATATTATGTTTTCAACAACTTAATGGAGATAGGAGTTGAAAAAATCATATATAAAAAGAACTAAGATAAAATATATTTAATTATGAAGGTAATTTTAATAATATTATTGTATATTAAGAAAAATAAAAATGTTACATATAATAAGAAATAAAAGTTAAGTAAATTTGTTTTGTTAATTAAACATACTCTTAATACAAAAGAAAATTATATATTTATTTTTATTTTGCTAGTTATAATCTTTTGCAGTTGCCCTTGTTTTGCATGATGATATATCTTGTATATTATAGAGTTAATAAGGGAAATATAGTCCATTGTGTCGCTAAGTGTGAGCATGATATTTTAAAAATAAAAACAATTATTACAAATGAGAGTTTCTGATTAAACTTCCTAATCAAAGATTTAAACTTTTTGTAACAATAATTTTAATATGAAATATAATTTTTTAAATTAGATACTCAATGGGTTATAACTTTTATTATTTTCTTCTCTAAAACATATTTATTTACATTTTATCTTTACTGCTTTGATGGATATTTTAATTAAAATTTTAAGTATTTTTTAATTTCTCTTTTACTCTATTAACTCATTGTTATTTTGAGAATCAAGGGGTTTTTAATAGTTTTGTAATATATTATGTTTTTCATCAAATTAATGGATATAGTAATTTTTGTCAAGTCATTCTCAAAAAATTTGAAATATCTCAAGATTTGAAACCTTCCTGATAAACATGTTTTTTTCTCCAGGCAGAGAAATTGTGTAGTTTAAATCTTCCGACAGTATTATGTATGTGGCTTCACAACATGCTCATATCATTAGTTAAATGCTTAGACATTTAACTAAATAAATAGTTAAATTTGCTCTTTTAGGTTCTCTCCTTCAGAGATAATCACTTACCTATGATTTAGGGTTTCATACCTTTTCGTGCACCACCAGCGCCCAAGAATAACAAGTGTCAAACCCAAATGACATAGCAACTTTGTTCCCACTATCAAAACCCAATCGCGAACAAATGCATTGCGCCTCATCACCAAAATGCAAATCTGAACCAATGAAACCACGCGAAAACCACGACGAGCCATCATCAGACCACCACACCCTCCATCACGAACCACACCTGCATCAGAACACAAATAAACAACGCACAACCCCTCAATCGCATCTCCCTAATCCTTCAACACCCAAACGCAAATCAAAAGCCTACACCCTGCAACGTTTTTCAACCACCATGAACTCCACCACGAATGAGAGCTCAGTGACGCAACAAGGGTTCCATGGTCGCAAAATTAGAACTCTAAGAAATTAAGAAATGGCAAGAGTGAAGAAGAAGAGCATCGTTTGAAAAAGAAGAAAGTATTAAAGAAAAATAACGGGAGAAAATGAGAGATGTCGAAAATGAAATAATAAATAAAACCTTATTGGGGTTACTTAATAAACCGGCTGAAATTTTTTGAGGTTTTAGACAAGAAATAAACACCTGTTATATTACATTCTAGTAAATATTATTAAAATTACCTTTAGAATTAAATATATTTTATCTTAGTTATATATCTATATATATATATATATATATATATATATATATATATATATATAAAAGTTTTTCAACTCCTATACCCATTAATTTGTTGAAAACATAATATATTACAAAAGTATTATACCACCTTGATCTTCATAGAAACAATGAGTTAATACAGAAAAATA
Source organism: Vigna nakashimae (assembly GCA_034642375.1). Lineage (NCBI taxonomy): Eukaryota > Viridiplantae > Streptophyta > Magnoliopsida > Fabales > Fabaceae > Vigna > Vigna nakashimae. The sequence goes on along the minus strand of CM067768.1, from coordinate 14,366,358 downwards.
GAGAAATTTCAAATACTTAAAATTTTAGTTAAAATATCCATAGCAGTAAAGATAAAATTTAATGTAAAAGAAGAGAAGAAAATAGAAAAAGTTATAATCCATTGAGTATCTAATTTAAAAAAGATATTTCATATTAAATCTTTAATTATACCAAAAGTTTTATGGAATTAGCCATAAATTTTAAATTCCAAAAATAAAACACATACTTTATTATACCAAAATAAAGTATATGATATATACAAACAAAAGAAGAAAAGTGTTCTTTATATAAAATAAATTTCATTTATTTTTTTTAAATTTCTCCAACAAATTAAACATGGAATCAACCATAGAATTTTATTCAAAAATAAAATATATACTCTATAATACCTAAAAAAGTCTGTGAGATACAAACACATAAAAAATATAAATTAATTATAGTATTAATTTATAAATTAAGTAATATAAAAATAAATAGTAATAATGAGACCTAATTAATAACATTATTGATTGGTTACCTTAACAATATATGGTAACATTACTTATCTAAATTAGGTAGAGAAATTGTGTATTTAAAATGACTATAGTTATGTTTAGGAATGGACAATTTTTTAAGTACATGCTCTTCTTACAAAGATAAGAGCAAAATTTGATGAAGTGCAACTTTTTACTCTTCAACTTGAGCATCTTAGTGTATGTTTTAATTTAACTTCTCATTTTTGGAAGAAAAACATATTTTAAATAAATAGTTTAGAGTTAAATTAGTTACTTTAAACCTTCAACATTAAGTTCATCCATAGTTTTCAAAGAAGAAAATATATATTACTAGTTTTGTAAGTTTTTTTACTAACTATTTGTCTGACCATGATAGGGTTAACATTAAGTTTATTAAGTGTGATATTACTAAATATTGTTCTCAATATGAGTAACATTTGAATGACAGATGTGAACAAATATTCTCATATATGATTATGTGTGTTGATCTCATGAATAATCAGTTATGCACTTTTTTTAATGGTTTTTATTCATTTGTTTTATATTTTTAGAAATTAAATGAAACATAAAAGTAACATTTTTCTTCATCTTCTCTTGGTTTTGAAAGTCACAGTTCCAAAAAAGTTATATTAAGCTAACATTCTCTTACGTTTGAATATATATATAATGAAACCAATTTTAATATTATAAAAGATTTAGAAAATAACCTCTTACAATATAAATTATATTTTTTAATTATATTAAAATCTATCTATCATGATTTTTCAGAAGGAAATTTCAAAACATTAGAAAAAATAAAATTCAATTTAAACCTATATATATATATATATATATATATATATATATATAATATTTAAATTCTATGCATATCAAATATTGTAATATAAAACATAATTTTTTTATACTGCTATCTAGGAGTTATGGGATAAAAAAAAATCATGTAATATCTAATTAAGACTGAATCACCTGATAAAAAAATATTTTGAAAATGATAATAAATAAAACTAAATATAATGTGATATCTGATTAAGCAGGTAATCAGATTGGCCATAAGATTGGTGTATGGCGTACAATTATAGAGCACTCTATTAGACCGGACATCGGTGCATGACTGAATAATTATGGAGGCACTCTATTGGACGAGACATAGGTGGGTTGGTGTATAATTATGAAAACTTGTTATCAAGAAGAATAAAGTTTTGTATGATAACAATCCTTCAAAAGAAAGAGCAAAGAAAGTTGAAGCTATTAACATAACATCTCTACAACTCAATGTTGAACTCGGTTACTTTGAATGGTTTTCTTTGAATATGTGAATTCTTCTTTGAGGCTGATCTAGATTTTGGTCCTCTTTGTTGTCATCGTGTTCCTCTAATTCATCCTTGTGTTTTAACTTGTTGACTAGTCTTACAAACAAAATGGAAAAGTGACACCATATGTCAAATGGTTTGTTATTGTTGCTTCCATAGCTTTCTTCTTGGAAACAACGGCACCCACTCTCCTTGCATAACTTTCTTCTTCTTCATTAACCATTTGGTATGATATCGTTTTTTTGTTTGTAAGATCAGTCACAAGTTAAGAAATTGACATTCCATTAACAACCTGAGTCTCTAAAAGAAAGTTGATATCGTTTGTAAAGAAATTTTTTTATCATAGTTATAATACTAAATTTATTAAAAGAGATATTGTATATAAAAGAAGGAAAGAAGACTCAAATCAACTATCAATATTATCTTAAATATAATTATAATATTAACTATATATGCACACAAAGTTTAATATTTCTAAGAGTGATATTGTGCTAGATGAAAACATAATACTAATTTTTCAGCTATAGTGAATTCATTTGATCATCTTATTTCCTAACATCATAAAAGTGATTATTACAAATAAGAAAAACAAAAAAAAAAATACATGTATGAAAGAAAAATTCAATCTAAAGTCAGTCTCTCCTCCATAAAAACAATATACCACTTTTATCATTTTTATTTAAATAAGTAAGTTTAAATATAAGAAAATTTAATAAAATATGTTTCTTCTGTTAGAAATTTATCATGTACTTCACCTTTTTAATAATATATTTATAAGTTTATAAACTTTAGGGACATTAAAAAATTTATTTAGATTCCTGTACCTAATAATAATTTGTATTTTATCAAGGTCATTTTTTTTAACCAATATTTGAAATATATTTAAATTTATCAGTAACTTATTTTTTTATTGTAGAAACCAATGTGTTTTCTATTATGTCATAAGATAATTTAAGAAAAAGAATTAATGGATAGAAAGGTTTAGAAATGTTAATATGTATTTATGTTACTTTTAGTACATCTTTGGAGAGTTATGGCGAAATAATATTAATCATTTATTTGAATTCTATAAGACAAATTTTATTTAAGAAGAAGTGGACTAGCCAACCTCTATGCAATATCTAAGGTGAAAGCACGGTGTCTTTAATTATCTTTCAATAAATCTTGTTTTAGTTGAAAACTGTTTTCTAGTTGCATCTTTTATAAACTAATGAGCTGATGAAACAAAATACAACTTTAGTATATAGAAGAAGAAAGGTAGGAGACGAAACCTCTATGCAATTTCTAGGTTTTTCTACGTAAATATTTGGTCCCAATTTTGGTTAAAAATATTTAAAATGATCTAAATTTTTTTTATTATTTAATGTTGTCCTAAAGAATATAATTTGTGTTCAATTTGGTTTTTTACAAACGCCATTTAAATTATTAAATATTCAGATATGTAACTACAAAATGAAATGTCATGTATTAACTTACGTGAAATCTTTTGTAACGTTGTGAGTTAGGACTATTTCAAATATTCTCAACCAAAATCGGGACCAAAATAAGTATTATAATTTTTTTTATAGCCAACGATATTTAGCTTTTTTTTAATTGAAAAGTGTAATTTTTTTGAATCAATAAAAGAACAATGTTTATAATAAAAAATTGAATGGGCAAATTGAGATTCCTTCCTTCTATAAACTAATATTGATTCTTGTAAATGTAAAAGTGGAAGAATATCAATAAATTATTATTCTCTCATAAACGAGCGAAAAAAGAATGAGTAAGGTAAATGATCAACGTATCTGTTATATAATTGGTTCAGATATTATTGGTGTTTGTGTAATCCATAGAAACCTCCTCTCTGATAGACCCAATAGTGGTATCAGATTCGATGGTTTTCTTGGTGATCTGCTCGGACGAGTATAATTATCCCTATACCGAAAGTCTTCCTGGCAAAGAGTATCTAGGTAAGCAAGTTTCATTAAGATACGGCGGTTGGAAAGGGTTACTCGTGATTGTGGTTGGTGGGGAATATTTTCGTTGGAGGGGGAGTGTACCTCCGTGGAAGAGACTCACTCTTGAGGGAGAGATTGTTGGGAATCCAAGTGTGAGTCTAAGTCCAACATTGGATAAATATGAGAAAGTAAAGCAGTATATAAAGATGAAAGACCCATTGCCTTAAGGTTTTGGGTAAAGAGTGGTGTCAATCCCTAATATAATTGGCTAAGATGTAATTGGTATTTGTGTAAGCCACAGGAAACCCACTACAAGAAAAGTGTGAATTACCGAGGGCATTTTTCTGAAGGCCTCTCTACCGTCAGTAAAAGTGCTTTATCGAGCGGCAAAAAGTGAATCACCGACGGCTTATATGAAATCACATTTCCAACGGTCAAAAAAACCTTAACGAGGGTTTTGAGACCTTCGATAAGAGCATCCAACAATTAAAATCAATGATTGGAGTTCGTCCCAATTTCATCAAACAAAGCCCTCTCTCCCCTCTACCAGTAAAAACTGCGATTTTGGCCCTTCTTCCCATCGACCTTCCCATTCGTTCCGTCTGCGTTTGCTTTCTATTGCTTTCGTTCATTCTCTCTCTCCAGCAACGATATGTGAACAAGGTTTCATTCCAAGGAAACCAATTTTGCATGTGAGTTGTATTTATTTTTATTTAACAAGTTAGATGTACAATAATGTATTCATTAAAAAGTGATAATGTATTCTGAATATTTCTAATTACAACAATACGAAGAATTCTAGATTTTTTTTGTCTTGATATTTTTTTGTCTTGATCTAATCTTATTAATATACGACTTTCTGGTACTATTTTTTTTTATGTTTTTATATAAATTTTATGAATATATATATTATTTAATATATATATATATATATAGTTTATGATTTTTCGTTTTTCTTAACTATTCTACGTATCATTAAAAGAAATTAATAAATACACTAATGCTCATGCATAGGTAAAAAACTAAAGTTAAAATATTTATTTTAGAAGGTAAAGTTGAAAAATATTAATGGAACTAAAAAGTAAATGATACATGTTAATGTTAAGAACATAAAAGTTATGTAGATCTATTTTTCAACCAAAAATGTTCCTGATAAAAAAAAGTTGGTACCACCTTAAAATATTCTGTCGTTTCAAAATTTCCTATAGCTATAATACTACAATTTAATCTAAAATTCGATAAGACTGAACTTAGTTAAAAAAAATGTAGGATTACTGTTTCAATTTAATCATTAAACGGGTGAGCTTTTTTAAAGTGAAATATTTTTTCTAAAAAAGGTATAGTTGTAAATAGAAAAAAGAAAGAGATGCAGAATGATGTTAGTAAGGTGCAGAGAAAACCTTTCTTATCGTAAATGTAAAAGTGGAAGAATATCAATAAATTATTATCCTCTCATCAGAGCGAAAAAGAAAAAGATGAGCTAATGTAAACGATTAACGTATTATTTAATCTATTATGCCATGCTTTTGACGAAAGTTCTATGGTGAAAAATTATTATAAAATTGATATAAAAATTAAATATAATATATATAAATATTTGTTCTGTTTCGCATTATTCATGTATTATAATGTTACACTATAAAAGAATTATTATATAATTAATAAAATAGAACCATCAACAAAATAAAGGAATTAAAAGTTTTCATAATAATTATACAAAAATAATTATAAATAAAATAAGTTTGTGGTTTTATTATAAGACGCTGGTATTTTTCTACTTGCTAATTTTATTTAATTTTTGTATTGATAGTATTTCTTTATATTACAGCAATCTTGCATAATAACTTAATTAAATTATATATTTGAATTTTAATTTAAAATAATTTTATTCAATTTTCTGTGTATATGTATTCACTTTTAAAAAATGATATAAATACATACGTCTAACTAGACAATATCTAACTCAAATCTGTCGTTTCTAAGTTTCCTATGATAACTATAATACTACAATTATTAAAAGAGATAGTGTATATAAAAGAAGGAAATAAGAGACAACTCAAATCAACTATCAATATTATCTTAAATATAATTATAATATTAACTATATACACACAAAGTTTTATATTTCTAAAAGTGATATTACACTAGATAAAAACATAATATTTTCAGCTATACTGAATTCATATGAACATCCTTATCTCTAAGGCCTTGTTCACTTGAATGGATTTGGGGGAGAGTAATTGAAGGGATTTGAGAGGATTTGAAGATAAATTTTGTTATTGTTTATTTGAGTGAATTTGGAGGTAAATGAGAGTGGATTTGGAAGTAAAGTTTCTTAAAATTAATGTAAGATTTTACTGACGTGACAAATTAAAAAAATTTACTTCAAAATCCACTTGCATTTACCTCCAAATTCACTCAAATAAACAACAACAAAAATTATCTTCAAATCTTCTCAAATCCCCTCATTACTCTTCTCCAAATCCATTCAAGTGAACAAGGCCTAACTTTCGTAAAAATAATAATTGTAAGTAAGAAAAACATACAAATACACATATAAAAGAAAAATTCAATCTAAAGCGAGTCTCTCCTCCATAAAAAAATAAATATACCACTTTCATCATTTTTATTTGGTTTAATCATTCACGAAGTCCCTTTTTTCGCGTGAAATCTCAATTTAGTCCCTTTGTTTTTGAAAATATCAATTGGATCCCAATTTTATGAAAATTGCAACAATTGGATCCTTTCCGTTAAATTGTCTCCAACGGCGTTAGTGTGTGTTTAACGTGACACGCTGTAGTCAGTTTCTTAACTGACGTGGCTGACTGAAGTAGGGCAGCTGAAGCACGTGGATAATTCAATTTTTTAAGTAAAAAGAAAATGAAAGTTTTAAAGCAAAATTGGGATCATTTTGGGGATTTAGGGTTTAATCCAAGTTGACCTTGACAGATGCAATTTGCAATACAATCTGTAATCGAAGTATAAACCAGTGTTCTATTATGATTCTAAACACAAAATGCCAATCAAGAACGTAGATTACATATAGTAACAGCAAAAATGTACACACACAAATTCAAAGAGAAGAGTACAATATTACAGAAGCTATAAGCTACGGTGGTCTGTATAACAAAGGACATAGTTTGAAATTAAGTAGAAGAGATTGTGATGGCTTTGGTCTTAAACCTATATCTTGGTACTCGGGAGATGACTTGGCTGGGTCCCATGTGAAACTGACCGGGAGAATTGGTAAGCGGTGGACCGTCATCGTAGATATGGCAAAGGAGAGAGGAGCAGGTGTTGCACTTGATCTTGGTTCTCTTCCTCTGAAATCCCCAGTAGTTAACGATTTCGAAGGGGCAAATCTTGTCCTCCATCTCGAACTTGAACTTGGTTTCGTCTACGGTGGAGAAAGAGACGAAGTCCTTGTTTCCGGCCTCAAAGTAGAAGTCCGGGGGAAGGCGTAGGCGGAGTTGAGATTGAGGTTGGAGCCGCACGCCGTGCAGGTGTACTCAGAGGCCATGATCGGCAATGGTGTGAGGAGAGGGTGTTGAATGTGCCAGAAGTAGAAATACAAGGTGTAAGATCCTTGAAAATATTTGTAAGTTAAATGCTAAAAAAAAAATGATGAATAGTAAATTGTGAATAGTAAATTGTGAATAGTAAAAAGTGAATAGTTAAAAAAAAAATAAATAAAAAAAAAATAATATTTGGAAAGGATAAGTGTTCCACGTAGCTTTGAGATCAGAATTCATCAAATTGCAAATAAAAAATTATTTTTGTAATAGTAAAATGAATAAAAAAATGAATAGTTAAAATGAATAGTAAAAAATGAATAGTAAATTTTTTGCTATAAATAGCCAAGGGGGGGAGGTTGAAAATTTACACCAAAGAACTTAGAAAATTTTTGAGAGAAGAGAGTTGGAAGAATTTCTAATTTCAAAGGGGATATTCTGGAAGTTTTCAGAGAGCGAGGAGATTAAGTCTGTAATATAGGTAAGGGAAGCTAACTTTGAGTATTTCTTTTTGTATTATCTTGAGTCTTGAATATACTATATTTTTCTTTTGTCTGATTTTAATTCTTGAATATGGAGTATTTTGTTTCTGTATGATCTTGAATTTTAAATGAGAGTATGCTTTTGTGTTAATATCCAAGTGTGATAGTTGTAAAATGTGATGTTGATTATGTTATGCCAATTGTACGTTGTTAGTGGTTTTATTTTGTATTTTGGAAGGATTAGAAATTGTCTAACCGGCTCTTCCAGATTCAATTTCTTGTTTCCCCAAACATTTTATTGTTTTACTTATTTATTTTATTGCATTTTTGGAAGGATTAGAAGTTGTCTAACCGGCTCTGCCAGATTCAACTTCTTATTTCCCCAGACATGTATTGTTCTTGTTATTTAATTATATTGTATTGTTGGATGGATTAGAAGTTGTCTAACCGGCTCTGCCAGATTCCACTTCTTGTTTTCCCATGAATTTTTATATTAAGATTATTTTTATGATTGTCAAATATTGTATTCTTCTATGACCATTTATAGTAATGTTTTATTATTGTTAATTGTTTATAATTATCTTGTATGAATTCTATTATGGATGTTTATTGTGATGAATTTATTGAATGAGTTTGTTGGCTGAAATTGATCTTGTTAGAAGGTTTAGAATAAGGATTTTGTAGTAATTTGTATATGGGTATTAAATAGATATACAGATACTGTTTGAGGTTGTTGTGAGAGAAATTAAAATTAGGCATTTTAAGATTTAGAGCATAAGAAAATAAGGTAGATAAATTAAATAAATAAATTGTTAATTATTGAGGACCTCCTTTTGTTGGTAGGATAGAGGAACCTTAAAAACCTGAGTTGGCACATCCCTGATCATAGAGCAGCCCTGGCCTGGTCCAGTCAGTTGTGACTAGTCATATGTGCTGGCGTCGAAGGTGAGTTTGATGCGTTCAGACATCTGGGTCCTCTCCGGTGACCAATTGGGGTAAAGAAAGATCTCTAATAGGATGAAAATAAAATAAAATAAGTCAACTGTAGATGCATTTTATTTGTCGTTACAATGAGCTCAGATTATATTATGTAGTTGCTAAGATATGTTGAAATGTTTTGGATGATCTATGAATCTTTGATTGGTGAAAATATGTTGAGTTATACTCGTTATGGTCAAAATGAGTTTATAATATGTAGTATGATATCTGGCAATATGTTTAATTTATTGACACCAAAATAGGTTATTGTCAAATTATGATTAGAGAATGAACATGATTGAGTTATGTGGAGAAGAGGTTATGAATTGTTGATTTGATGAAATATTGGAGTGGATAAGAGGGTATGAAATGTTGATTGGATGAAATGTTGGAGTGGATAAAAGAAATCATTGCTTATGAAATGATGTTTCCTACGAGAAGTAGTATGTTCGGTTTATACCATGAGAGCTTGATATGATCAAAGTAACACCTGAGGTTTATGAAAGCAGGCAGCAAGTGGTCTGACCATAAGGCTTTGACATAAATATGTGGTTCATAAGTTTTATAGAAGCAGGCAGAGAGAGGTCTGACCATAAGGCTTTAGAGAGTAAGACATAGTATACAGGTGAGGCTTAAGGAAGCAGGCAGAGAGCGGTCTGACCATAAGGCTTCGTGAGTAAGCATGGTAAAATTGTAAGGTTTATGAAATTGAGGAAGATGATTTTGATAATGACGAATTAATGACATAGGGGTAATGATATTTTAGTAATTGTAGAAATACATGATTGAAATATTTTTATTACAAGTTTAATGATTGATATGATATGGTTGGCTTACCCTTATTTGTTTGTGCTATGATCATATAACTCATGTTATATGTGAATAGATAATGTTGCAGATGCGGTTGAAAAAGCTTAGAGATGAGAGAGATGCGGGGAAAAACTTTCAGGGATATTTTGTAAAAAGAATAAATTTGTATTGGAAAAATTATGTTGTGTAAAACTTATGAGTTGAAATTTGAATTTATGTTAAGTGATGAAGACTATATTGTTTGAAGTTTGTAAGTTTGGTATTGTACTTTGGGAGAATTGAAATAAAGTTGGATTGTTTATAGAAGATAAGTTAATTTAGTCTCTACTAAAAGTAATACTCTTTAAAATATTAGGGTATTACAATTTGGTATCAGAGCAATGGTTTTCGAAAATATTTTGGGACTCTGGGGAGTGAAATTATTATTCTTAGTAAAATTATTAATGGTTTATGATGAAAATGACTATTTGAGGAAATTGATATCATATGCTAAATTGTATTGTTATCTTTTTGAAGAAATCATTTAAAACTCGACAAACATGCAACAACAACAAGTTGATCAAGCACCTCAAAATCATTCTAGCTTGAATGACTTTTTAAGGCATGATCCAACTAAATTTAATGGGGATGCTACTCCTGATGAGGCTGACTCTTGGCTAAGGCAGAATGAGAAGATTTTCCGGGTAATAACTTGCTCAGAAGAACAAAAATTAACTTATGCATAATTTCTTTTGGTGGGTGAGGCTGAATATTGGTGGGAAAGTATGCAACAGTTGATGACGATTCGTGGTGAGGTTGTGAATTGGGAGAACTTTAAGATAAGGTTTCTGGAAAAATATTTTCCAAACAGTGCAAAATTTGCAAGGGAGGCAGAGTTTCTGACCTTACAACAAAGAAGGCTATCAGTACAAGAGTACGTAGTAAAATTTAATTATCTCTCAAGATTTTATACTCAGAATATCACAGAAGAATGGAGATGTCGAAAATTCGAGGGAGGACTAAGGCATGAACTGAAGAAGGTACTTATGCCATTGGAAATACAAGAGTTTCCAGCATTGGTAGAGAAAGCCAGAATGATAGAATTGTTAGAGTTTGATCCAAGTAGAGTTTCCAGACTTGCAAAGGGAGAATCTTCAATAAAATTCAACAAAAAGCCTTATGAAAAACCACAATTATCGTATCGAGGAACAGTGAAGTGTTTTGAGTGTGGAGGAGCACATTTCAGACGTGACTGCCCTAAACTTATTGGAGAAAAAGTTGAAGGGAAGAGATGTTTCATCTGCAATGATCTGGGACACTTTGCTAATGTTTGTCCAAAGAAAAAGAAGGTGGGAGAACCACAACAACAAGATTCTGCTGAAGTAAAGCCCCGGGCAACAGGAAGAGTATTCGCAATGACTGCAGAAGAGGCTACTAAGTCAGGTACATTAATCTTACACACCTGTATGCTGTTAGGAGAATGCGTATATGTTTTGTTTGACTCTGGAGCCACACACTCCTTTATATCCCTAGCATGTTTAGAAAGACTCGGATTACCGATGCTTGATCTAGGGTGTGAATTAGTAGTTTCTACACCAGCATCGGGACCAGTTACGACCAGTTCAGTCTGTGTCGGATGCCCGATCCAAATTGCAGGACGCAAGTTCAAAGTGAACTTGATCTGCTTACCCCTTCAAAATCTAGACATTATTCTAGGAATGGATTGGTTGACTGCCAATCACGTTCTTATTGATTGTGGGAAACAAAAGATAGAGTTTCTAAATTTGAACAATTTAGAACTAAGCTCAACTCGAGTCGCTGCGAAGGATATCAAAGATGGAGCTACCTGCTATGTGGTGTTAGCTCAGGAGAAAAGAGAGAATACTGAAGAACAAATCATCGGAATACCTGTGGTAGAAGAATATGTTGATGTTTTTCCAGAAGAAGTGCCAGGTTTACCACCTAGTCGAGAGATCGATTTCACAATAGATCTAGTGCCCGGAGCTGGCCCGGTTTCTATGGCTCCATACAGAATGGCTCCTGCCGAACTAGCAGAGTTGAAAAAGCAAATCGAAGATCTGTTGGAGAAGAAGTTTATCCGTCCAAGTGTGTCTCCATGGGGAGCTCCTGTATTGCTGGTGAAGAAGAAGGATGGAAGTTCAAGGTTGTGCGTGGATTATCGACAGTTGAACAAGGTTACAATAAAGAACAAATATCCTTTGCCAAGAATCGATGATCTATTAGATCAGTTGAGAGGAGCAGAGGTGTTTTCAAAAATTGATCTCAGATCTGGGTACCATCAGATTCTTGTCAAGACGGAAGATGTACAAAAGACGGCTTTCAGATCTCGCTATGGACACTTTGAGTACGTGGTAATGCCGTTTGGTGTGACGAATGCCCCAGCGATTTTTATGGACTACATGAACAGAATATTTCGGTCATGTTTAGATAAGTTCGTGGTAGTATTTATAGACGATATTCTTATCTATTCAGAGAATAAGGAAAAGCATGCAGAACACTTGAGGGTGGCGTTGGAAATTTTAAGAAAACATCAACTGTATGGGAAAGTGTCAAAGTGTGAGTTCTGGATAGAGAAAGTACAATTTTTGGGTCATGTGATTTCTGCTCAAGGAATCTCAGTGGATCCAGCAAAAGTGGAAGCTGTGCTAAAGTGGGAGCGGCCGAAAACTGTAACTGAAGTACGAAGTTTTATAGGATTAGCCGGTTATTACCGACGTTTTGTCGAAGTGTTTTCCAAGATTGTAGGTCCTCTAACTCAGTTAACTCGTAAAGATCAACCATTTCTGTGGACTGACAAGTGCGAAGCCAGTTTTGAAAATATGAAGCAACGACTAACGTCAGCACCAGTATTAATCATTCCAGACTCTAGCAAATCTTTTGAGGTGTACTGCGATGCGTCATATCAAGGATTAGGGTGCGTTCTAATGCAAGGAAGGAGACCTGTAGCTTATGCATCTAGGCAGCTAAAGGCGCATGAGAAGAACTACCCAACGCATGACATCGAACTTGCAGCAGTAGTATTTGCATTAAAGACATGGAGACATTACCTCTATGGGGCAAGTTTCCAAGTTTTTAGTGACCATAAGAGTCTAAAGTATTTGTTCGATCAAAAGGAGTTGAACATGCGACAAAGAAGATGGATGGAATATATGAAGGACTATGACTTCGAGCTTTTATATCACCCAGGAAAAGCCAATGTGGTGGTAGATGCATTGAGTAGGAGACAAGCTCAGATAACAACAATGATGGTGAAGGAATTAGAACTGTTAGAAAAGTTACGTGATATGAACTTGGGGTTGCAGTTAAACCCAGATCACATATGGTGTAGTCATTTAGTAATCACTAGTGACTTCTTAGAACAAGTGAAGGTTGAGCAGTCGATGGATCAAGAGTTGCAGCAAAAGATCAGGTTGTTGGACACCGATCAAGCTAAGGAGTTCGTTCTAAGTAAAGATGGCATACTTCGATTTAAAAACAGAGTGTGTATCCCTGCAAAGAGTGAATTAAAACATTTAATTTTAGACGAAGGCCATAAAAGTCGTCTTAGCATACATCCAGGTATGACTAAGATGTATAAGGACCTGAAAGAGTCATTTTGGTGGAATGGAATGAAGAGGGATGTGGCCGAGTTTGTAGCAGCCTGCTTGGTGTGTCAAAAGGCAAAAGTGGAGCATAAAAAACCGGGAGGGATGTTACAACAGTTAGACATTCCTCAATGGAAGTGGGACAGTATCTCGATGGACTTTGTAACACATTTACCAAAATCATCAAAAGGTCACGATTCTATCTGGGTTATCGTTGATAGACTAACCAAGAGCGCTCACTTTTTGCCTATTAATCAACGTATGTCACTAGAAAAGTTGACGGAGTTATACATCGGGGAAGTAGTGAGGTTGCATGGCATACCTACAAGCATTGTGTCAGACAGAGATCCAAGGTTTACTTCAAGATTTTGGAAGACGCTACAGAAGGCTCTGGGAACACAGTTGAAGATGAGTTCGGCTTATCACCCTCAGACTGATGGTCAAACAGAAAGGACTATTCAATCTTTGGAGGATTTGCTGAGAACTTGTGTATTAGATCATCTTGGAAGTTGGAATGAGATACTACCATTAGTAGAATTTACTTACAACAACAGTTATCATTCCAGTATCGGTATGCCACCATATGAAGCTTTATATGGAAGAAGATGTAGAACACCGTTGTGTTGGTTTCAAGATGGGGAAGCACTGACAGTGGGACCCGAGCTATTACAACAAACCACAGAAAAAATAAAATTAGTCCAAGATCGGATGAAAGCAACTCAAAGTAGACAAAAGTCATATGCCGACAAAAGAAGAAGACCGTTAGAATTTGAAGAAGGAGATCATGTATTCTTACGAGTAACGCCAACTACAGGAGTCGGGAGAGCTATCAAGATGAGGAAACTGACACCAAAATTTCTCGGACCGTATCAAATTCTCAAAAAGATTGGGCCAGTGGCTTATGAGATAGCACTACCACCTCGATTGACAAATTTGCATAACGTTTTTCACGTATCCCAACTAAGGAAGTATATTCCAGATCCAAAGCATGTGTTAGAAGTTGATGAAATTCAGGTCAAGGAAAATTTAACAATGGAAGTTGGCCCAGTGCGTATACTAGATGTTCAAATGAAAAAGTTAAGAGGGAAGGATATTCGCACAGTAAAGGTACTTTGGAATGAAGACACACAGGAAATGACTTGGGAATTGGAAGAATTTATGATAAAGGAATATCCATATCTCTTTTGTAAGTAATTTTTTTTTTTGTTAAATAGTCTTTGTTTAAATAAATAATTTTCGAGGGCGAAAATAATTGTTGTTGGGGAGATTGTAAGATCCTTGAAAATATTTGTAAGTTAAATGCTAAAAAAAAAATGATGAATAGTAAATTGTGAATAGTAAATTGTGAATAGTAAATTGTGAATAGTAAAAAGTGAATAGTTTAAAAAAAATAAATAAAAAAAAATAATATTTGGAAAGGATAAGTGTTCCACGTAGCTTTGAGATCAGAATTCATCAAATTGCAAATAAAAAATTATTTTTGTAATAGTAAAATGAATAAAAAAATGAATAGTTAAAATGAATAGTAAAAAATGAATAGTAAATTTTTTGCTATAAATAGCCAAGGGGGGGAGGTTGAAAATTTACACCAAAGAACGTAGAAAATTTTTGAGAGAAGAGAGTTGGAAGAATTTCTAATTTCAAAGGGGATATTCTGGAAGTTTTCAGAGAGCGAGGAGATTAAGTCTGTAATATAGGTAAGGGAAGCTAACTTTGAGTATTTCTTTTTGTATTATCTTGAGTCTTGAATATACTATATTTTTCTTTTGTCTGATTTTAATTCTTGAATATGGAGTATTTTGTTTCTGTATGATCTTGAATTTTAAATGAGAGTATGCTTTTGTGTTAATATCCAAGTGTGATAGTTGTAAAATGTGATGTTGATTATGTTATGCCAATTGTACGTTGTTAGTGGTTTTATTTTGTATTTTGGAAGGATTAGAAATTGTCTAACCGGCTCTGCCAGATTCAATTTCTTGTTTCCTCAAACATTTTATTGTTTTACTTATTTATTTTATTGCATTTTTGGAAGGATTAGAAGTTGTCTAACCGGCTCTGCCAGATTCAACTTCTTATTTCCCCAGACATGTATTGTTCTTGTTATTTAATTATATTGTATTGTTGGATGGATTAGAAGTTGTCTAACCGGCTCTGCCAGATTCCACTTCTTGTTTCCCCATGAATTTTTATATTAAGATTATTTTTATGATTGTCAAATATTGTATTCTTCTATGACCATTTATAGTAATGTTTTATTATTGTTAATTGTTTATAATTATCTTGTATGAATTCTATTATGGATGTTTATTGTGATGAATTTATTGAATGAGTTTGTTGGCTGAAATTGATCTTGTTAGAAGGTTTAGAATAAGGATTTTGTAGTAATTTGTATATGGGTATTAAATAGATATACAGATACTGTTTGAGGTTGTTGTGAGAGAAAGTAAAATTAGGCATTTTAAGATTTAGAGCATAAGAAAATAAGGTAGATAAATTAAATAAATAAATTGTTAATTATTGAGGACCTCCTTTTGTTGGTAGGATAGAGGAACCTTAAAAACCTGAGTTGGCACATCCCTGATCATAGAGCAGCCCTGGCCTGGTCCAGTCAGTTGTGACTAGTCATATGTGCTGGCGTCGAAGGTGAGTTTGATGCGTTCAGACATCTGGGTCCTCTCCGGTGACCAATTGGGGTAAAGAAAGATCTCTAATAGGATGAAAATAAAATAAAATAAGTCAACTGTAGATGCATTTTATTTGTCGTTACAATGAGCTCAGATTATATTATGTAGTTGCTAAGATATGTTGAAATGTTTTGGATGATCTATGAATCTTTGATTGGTGAAAATATGTTGAGTTATACTCGTTATGGTCAAAATGAGTTTATAATATGTAGTATGATATCTGGCAATATGTTTAATTTATTGACACCAAAATAGGTTATTGTCAAATTATGATTAGAGAATGAACATGATTGAGTTATGTGGAGAAGAGGTTATGAATTGTTGATTTGATGAAATATTGGAGTGGATAAGAGGGTATGAAATGTTGATTGGATGAAATGTTGGAGTGGATAAAAGAAATCATTGCTTATGAAATGATGTTTCCTATGAGAAGTAGTATGTTCGGTTTATACCATGAGAGCTTGATATGATCAAAGTAACACCTGAGGTTTATGAAAGCAGGCAGCAAGTGGTCTGACCATAAGGCTTTGACATAAATATGTGGTTCATAAGTTTTATAGAAGCAGGCAGAGAGAGGTCTGACCATAAGGCTTCAGAGAGTAAGACATAGTATACAGGTGAGGCTTAAGGAAGCAGGCAGAGAGCGGTCTGACCATAAGGCTTCGTGAGTAAGCATGGTAAAATTGTAAGGTTTATGAAATTGAGGAAGATGATTTTGATAATGACGAATTAATGACATAGGGGTAATGATATTTTAGTAATTGTAGAAATACATGATTGAAATATTTTTATTACAAGTTTAATGATTGATATGATATGGTTGGCTTACCCTTATTTGTTTGTGCTATGATCATATAACTCATGTTATATGTGAATAGATAATGTTGCAGATGCGGTTGAAAAAGCTTAGAGATGAGAGAGATGCGGGGAAAAACTTTCAGGGATATTTTGTAAAAAGAATAGATTTGTATTGGAAAAATTATGTTGTGTAAAACTTATGAGTTGAAATTTGAATTTATGTTAAGTGATGAAGACTATATTGTTTGAAGTTTGTAAGTTTGGTATTGTACTTTGGGAGAATTGAAATAAAGTTGGATTGTTTATAGAAGATAAGTTAATTTAGTCTCTACTAAAAGTAATACTCTTTAAAATATTAGGGTATTACACAAGGTGCTTGCGAAAACTCCGAAGCGTGTAGTTGTGGAAAAAGTACAAACTTGGATTGAACCCTAAATCCCCAAAATGATACCCCAATTTCTGAACTGGATTAAACTTTGGACGAACCCTAGAAAAACTCAAAAGAATCTCAAACCCTAATTCGATAAAATAACATTCTCAATCCCAATTTTGCTTTAAAACTTTCATTTTCTTTTACTTAAAAAATTGAATTATCCACGTGCTTCAGCTGCCCTACTTCAGTCAGTCACGTCATTTAAGAAACTGACTACAACGTGCCACGTCAAACACACAGTAACGCCGTTGGAGACAATTTAACGGAAAGTATCCAATTGTTGTAGTTTTCATAAAATTGGGATCCAATTGAGATTTCAAAAAACAAAGGGACTAAATTGAGATTCCACGCGAAAAAAAGGGACTTAGTGAATGATTAAACCTTTTTATTTAAATAAATAAGTTTAAATATAAGCAAGTTTAATAAAATATGTTTCTTCTGTTAGAAAATTATCATATACTTCACATTAAAAATTTTATTTAGAGTACTGTACCTAAGAATAAGCAGTTTCATTTGATAGCTAAATTACGAGCGCCCTCTTAGCTCGCTGGACGAGCGTCCACTGCGGGTCCTCGCTGGACGAGCGTCCACTGCGCGTCTTCGCTGGACGCGCGTCCACTGAGCGTTTTTTCTACCGTGTGTATCGCTCGTCAAACTAGGTCCCTGTTCCCTAGCGTTCATTAACGTCCTTAATTTTTTCGCATCAATTATAACGCCGTTAACTGGATAGGATTGAATTGATACAAATTTCAAAACATAGGTACCAAATGCCTACATTTTTAAAACCGGGTACTAAACAGAAAATTACCTCCTAACATGGGGACTAAGTAGGTAATTAAGCCTTTAATATTTAATGTAGTTTTTTGTTTTAATTTTTAATTTTAAAAATGTTTATGTAGCCTCAACGAATTCTTTATATGTAATATATGTAATATCATTATATTGGTATCTCTCTGCTTAAAACTTACATTTTTATCTAAGAGCAAATTAGACATTGTTTTTAAAATTTAATTCCAATTCTTATTAGAAAGGAATGTATTTCTCTAGATTATTTGGATAGTTTATTGTTTTACATTTGGAACAACTATGACATTCAAATTTGTTAAATTTTTACTAAGCCCTTTATTCCTTTAGTTTCAACATTATTAACAATGAAGACAATAGAAACCATGACATTAGTTTCAACATTCAACATTATTCCTTTAGTTTTTTTCGCATTTGAAACTAATTTTTCTTCCTCTTTTATCAGCCTTATGAACTGGATCTTATATCAGACACATCAATGAGTTTGCGAAGTAATTTTTTGTTTATTTCAACTTAGGGTAAAGAACTGTTAACATTCCCGACAGCGCATGAACCTTAGAAAATAAAAACAAATTAAAGGTTTCGAGGGAAAGACATGGTTTTTTTAATATAATATATTTATTTTGGTTTTGGAATAATTCAAATTTGGTAGTTTAAGATTTTTATGGACAAATTGAATCAATAAGTAAGAGTAAATGTGTGATAATTATAAGGTTTTACTTCTTAACGATAAATAAACCATGGAATTATGAGCTTGGTCAGACGATAGAACTTGATCACAAAGCTCTACCAATAACTAGTCAGCTTGACTATAATTTCAAAGAGCGCCGAATAGGCATCTCGCTTAGCTTAAACCGGAAGGACATTAAACTACTTAGGGTATTCTCAAACCAAAGACAAACGACATAGGCCATGAAGCTTGGGCCACACAAGATGATCTCGCCCTCAGAGTTTGGCCCACAAGGACAACCTTGATCTTGGAGCTCAGTCCATAGAGAACAACCTCAGCCTCAACAAATGTTACTCACATGAACAAAAAAGCAAGAACCTATTACAATCCTAAAAGTAGCCCGCCGACGAGTTCGGTGTGACAGATTCTCCCAAAATGGAATCTGTCCCTTAATACAACTCAGAGACAAGCTCAAATCGCCACAAAAGTTAAAAGCATATTACAGATGGTAACCAAGATGAAAAAAGTAACATCCAAAAGACTTCGAACGAGGCAAAAAATTAATATATTGTAACCAAGACCGTAGTATCAACGCCTGAAGTGAGGAACCCAAAAGAACTCCAATGGAGGTACCCAAAACCCTCCAAATAAGTCATCCAAAGCCCATCAAGTGAGGCAAACTAAGAACATGAACGTAACACTCAAAGATCCAAGTTACTAAATTCTAACAAGAATAAAACAATATTCAGAGATGATGGCATACCTCTTGCCATAACCTAAGACATTAATGAAGTGTTGGAGGCATCTGTTCTAGCACCTTTCATTAGGATTTCTTTTGAGTGCTAACCTTTGTTTTTTAATCTTTAATTTCTTGCTTGTCTTCTTGGATTTCTTAGTTTTGTCATAATTAAATTCTTTTTGCAAAGCCTTTCTTATTTTCGGACCTTTTTATTGCTTTTATCCCTTGTTTCTTCTTGCACAATTTCGGCTTTGGTTACTTTGTGTGGTGTAGGTTCTCTTTGTGAGGTGATCCAATATCTTAGAGGTAGCCTTCTAGATGGTGGAGACCCAAAGGGAGCTTGAAATCTAGAGTGGTAGCCAAAAAGAAAGGAGAGAAACACTTTGGGAGGTAGCTTTGATTTGGTTGTAATTTATTTTTTTAGTTTTGTAATCTTTCTTTTTTTTTTCTCTTGTAACTAATGGCCTTGTTAGGTGTCTTGGGGGAGTATTTGGTGCTCAATCCCAACTCCTAACAAGAACCTTTATTTCTTAGTAATTTTCATTTTTTTTAAGTTGGTTGGTTGGAGGAACCACTAGTACAAAATATATCTTTAAACTCGCACAATAGACATCTGTCTAGACAAAACCGGTGCCTATCCAAACGCGGTGGCAAATCCGCAATTATGGAAGCCTTATAGGCCTCGGTTAATATAGAACCGCTGAATATAAATGATACAACTTCGGTTAGACAGGAAACCGGTGCCTAAACATCACCTAAATCCTTTTCGTCTGAAACAGTCTGAAATTTGTATGAAAAGGTCATATTACCTCGGTTTATGGCAGAACCGAAACAGAAAAGCCTGACTCACTTGCAAAACGTGCCTGCAACACGTCAAGTCAGTCAAATTCAGCGTTCTGGCGAAGAGAAACGACCTCGGGTAGCATTGCAACCGAGGTCCAAACGTGTTTAGGCCTTGGTTATTAGAAGAACCGAGACATATAAGCTTTGTTTTTTGTGTTTCTGCATTCACTGTAACCTTTGGGTATTTGAGCGATAACAAGTGAGAGAAAAGAATTGGGGGTTGCAAACTGAGCGAAGTGGAGAGAGGAGGCTAGTTGGTTCGGTTGCGCCTTTATCACCTCTGCGAGATCCGGGTGCCGCCGATTCGGATCCCATGCCGCCCGACCACCACACGGATCGCAGTGCTCACCGCCGTCATCCTGTTCAACAGTGTAAAGGCTAGTGGAGAACAGGAAGAAGAGTACCAGGCGGGAGAAGCGGAAGCCAAGGACCCTACCGACGAAAACCCTGGCGGCTCCATTCCTTTCTTTCCCTCCTTGTTCCGCCTTTTATTTTCACCTTCGACCTCACCACCATGTACCTACCTTTCTCTTCCTCTCTTCGTCTTCTTGATTTTTATTTTTCAATTTTATTTTCTTTTTTTTTTCAGGCTGGGTTGAGTGTGGGGAACGAGAGAATGGGTAAGGTGTCGCCGAAGGAGAAGACTCGGAGGGTTAAGCCAAGGAGGCATTCACGGAGCTCCGGGAACAAGTACCTGAGGCTGGGGACTCTTATCACTGGATGGTCCACATACTCCTATCACTGCCTGGAACGATGTCGCTTACAGGGTTTTTCTTCATGAAGAAAGAAAGGCTTCCAAAATTTATGTTGTTTTCACTTTGCGTGATTAAAGCCTTTGCGTGCTAAGATGAAAAAGAAGAGAAGATGAACGGAGGAATTGAGTCTTCTTGGAGTAATTGAGTCTTCTTGGAGGAACGGAGGAATATGACCTTTCACTTTCAGTTTTAGAGTACACCGCTTAGGGGGAAGATGAAACGCTGTCGAGATTTGATGTCATGCCATACCTTTCTCTTTTTTTTCCTTCTTTTCAGCTTTCAGTTGTTTCAAGGCCTCTTCATGCCTTTTCCACTCTTGTACTTTCTTTAACTCTTGTCTTCCTTTGAGACAAGTGCATATAGTTATGGTTCTCAGTAAAAAAGTGGAACCTGCTTTGCCATAAACCTTCTAGGAGGGCCCACCTCTATTTTTTACATTTTTCACTTAATCTTACATATACTTTTAGTTGGGAGGAAAGAACACGGTACTTTTGGATGCCTTATATTTGGTCTTCTTATTGTTGTTCAGGTTGTAGCCTCACAGGACTGGTCGAAAGTAACAAAATATCATTAAAAAAAAAGCAACATATTGCCTCGGTTGACCAATAACCGAGGCCAAAAGTTTGGCAAAAAAAAACGCTCTCTACTGTCTCGGTTGGACGTGAACCGAGGTAAAAATATATATTTTTTGGTCTCAGTTCACAACCGAGGCAAAAGATCTACCACTATTTACCTCGTATGTATATACCTCGGTTCCAGAACCGCTGCAGAAAGGTAAAAATAACCGTTGTCGTTTCCCTTTCCTGTACTAGTGAACCAAAGTTCTTCTAACTTAATCATTAGGCCGCATAGCTAGTTTATTTGCTTTCTTTAATTGTGATAACTTAGTGTGTGTCAACTTTAATTTCAACTTTAGTTCCCTTTGAGAAATTTGGTTCAAGAGCACCTAAGGTAAACTTTGACTAGGAAAGGCTTGGTATTTAAGAAATCCATTGTGATTCACCTCCCTTTCCTGGAAGTGAATTTGGGTGTCTTTTGTCTCCTTAAGTTTCTTAAGGACCTTTCATTGAAATTTAAGTATTTGTTTGCTGAATTGCATCTTTTTGAAAACCTTTAAGGATGTCTAAGACTAATTCCGATGAAATTGGAAGTGACTCTATTGAGGATGTAAAACCCACTTTGAAAAATTTAGCAAAAGAGCTAAAGTCACTTAAAATTTGGCAAAGGCAAGAAACCCTTCTCAAAGAAAAAGAAATAATTGAAAGAGAAAAGTATCTTGCTAAGTTGGAAGAAGAACTTAGAGTCCTTAATGAGAAACAACAAAAAGCCTAAGAGAAAATAAAGAGAAGTAGGAGTCATACAAGGAGGAGTTCTAAAACTCCAACTCAACTCACACACCATGAGGTAGATAGTAGGCTTGAAACTAATACTATCAACCTCACCCACATAGAATTCATGATAGAGAGAAAACTCCAAGAGAGGTTAGAGTAGACCTCCCCCATTTCCATGGTAAGGAAGATGTTGAGGCATACTTAGATTAAGAGATGAAAGTTGAACAACTCTTTGAGTGTCATCAAGTGAGTGAGGGGAGAAAGGTCACATTGGCCATATTGAGTTTCCAAGGGAATGCCATGTATTGGTGAATCTCCCTTGTAAGAGAGAGAAGACTCTCTAATTTTCCCTAAGTCACCTATTGGAATGACTTGAAAAATGCCATGAGAAGAATGCACATTCTCTCATACTATCATAGGGAGCTAATGGACAAACTCCAAAGACTCCAACAAAGAGACATGAGCATTGAGAGCTATAGGCCAAAGATGGAGCTCTACATGTTGAGGGCGGGAACTAGGGAGGAAGAAGAGACCACCATCTCTAGGTTTCTAAGTGGTCTTAATCTTGAGATTAGGGATAAAGTGAAATTGTTGTCCTACCAAGACTTAAATGACTTGGTACAAATTTGCATTAAGGTAGAGCAACAACTCTTAAGAAAAGGTTTGAAAGCTTTCCCCTCTAATTCTAGTGTTAAGAAAGACTACAAGAGGGAGGGTAAGCAAGTGGTAGAAGAAGAACCCTCTAGGAATCTAGGGAAGGAGAAGAGAGAAGAGAAAGAAAAAGAAAGGCCAAGAGTGAGAACATCATCTCACTCACACTAGTGAAATTAAGTGTTTCAAGTGTCTTGGTAGAGGTCACATTGCATCACAATGCCAAACCAAAAAGACCATGATTTTAAGGGGTATTGATTTATATAGTAGCCAAGATGAGGAAAGTGATAGTGAGAGTGAGAGAAGTGGTGCAATGAAAGAAGAAGAAAGTCCAAGTGAGGATGCCCATCCTTGTGAGGGAGAACTTCTTATGATAAGAAGGGTTCTCCGTAATCAACCTAGTTCACAAGAGCACACACAAAGAGATAACATCTTCCACAATAGATGTAAAATCTTAGACAAAACATGTTCCCTTGTTGTGGATAGTGGCTCATGTTCAAATTGTTGTAGCCCTAGGTTGGTTAACAAGCTTGAATTAACTACTTTTCCTCATCTCAATCTTATAAACTTCAATGGATCAATGAGGACAAGGAATTAGAAGTTAATCAACAAGTGATGGTCAAGCTATCCATAGGGAATTATGAAGATAGTGTGCTATGTGATATAGTACCTATGGATGCTTGTCACATTTTATTAGGAAGACCTTGGCTTTTTGATAGACAATCTCTACATATGGCCACACCAATGAAATAACCATCACTCACAATAAAAAGAAGTTTGTAATTCATCCTCTCACACCTTCTCAAGTGGAAGAGGATCAAGCACAAATGACAAAGTAAATAGAAAAAGAAAGAGAAAAAGAAGAAGGTAAAAAGACAATAAAAGACACATTTTGCTCTAAGTGTCAAAGGTGATGCACAAGTCTCAAGAATGTCCCAACAAGAAAATTATGATGTTAAGGGCCAAAAGCTTGAGTACAAGTGTAAAGGTCTCCTTTCCATTTTCCTCTAAAAGCATGGCAAGAAAAGACCCAAAGCATCATTGTGTGGGAAATAAAATTTTCAAGAAAAATGCTCCTACTTTCCAAGACCTTAATCATTCACTTGATTTAAGGTGTATCCTTATTGGGAGCTACATCCTTCACATACTTTCTATTATAACACTTGTTCTAACTTGTGTTATAAAATGGATATTTGACCCTGGTGCAAAACTAAGGAAGAATTAAAGATTATGAAGAAAAGGAAGTTGCCTTTAGCCCATGTTGAAGATTTAAGGGCAAATCCTTTTCAAGAGGAAGGGGATGATGGCATACCCCTTGCCATAACCTAAGACATTAATGAAGTGTTTGAGGCATCTATGAAAGATGGGCCTAGACTCTTTCTCTTAGGCCTTGTATTTTGGGCCAAGTAGTCTAGATTTTATTTGGCCTTTGTATTATGAGTCAAGTAGTCTAGATTTTATTTGGGGTTGGTATTATAGGCCTCTTAGTGTAGCATTTCAATTGGGCCTTGTATTTTATGCCAAGTAGAATAGGATTTTGACCAAACAAGTCAACAAAGGGTCAAAGCCCAAAGTTGACTATGCTTGGACCTCCAAAATGGGTTTGTTGACCAAGGGGTCAACATTTTGGCTAAGCTTGGAGAACAAGGGAGAAGAATTTCGTTTTAGACATGTGGAAGCTTCCCATTGGAGAGTTTTCCTCGTAGCTAGTGGTCATGTGTCACCCTAGGAATAAAGAGTTTTTTCATAGGTAGTGACCACATGTCACTCTCTCATTTGAGAGGATTTTTGTCACTTGTTTCCCTCCTATTGGAGATGATTTCTCCTTGCTCTCCAAGACAACCAAGGTGGATCTTTTAGGTTAAAGTTTCAGCCCATTTTGAGACACCTTAACTTATAAATAGAGGTTCTCTCCATCATGTAATCACCTTTGATTTAGAGTAAAGTTATGCTGCCAGTTTTTACCATACTACTCTTTTAAGGTCACCCTAGGCTAGAGCAACCGAAGTGACCTCCTCTAGCCACCTTCCTCCAAGAGTTGGCCCAACCCCTCTTAAAAAATCACCAAACACACCTTCCATCACCATTCAAACACCCAAAACCATGAGCTTTCAACGAGTTTCACCACCACTAAATTCCGCAATCTTCATCCATGAACTTATAGCTTGATTTGCTTCTAGATTTGGCTTGCCTAGCTAGAGCATTCCCATCCGCAGAGCACTACCAAGGCAAACCATCAACATAATAATGAAGATACTAAAGTACAACTGATAACTTAAAACGCTAGACCAAACACAGAAGAAGCACAGACTTACTACATTCGATGTTGAAAGTCCTATATCGACTAGATATAAAGCAAAATTATAATATATAAGTGAGGTACAAACCTCACTCTAAAATTCAGTTTGTGAGGTTGAATTAAGATCCAAATACAAATATCAACTCGACCTATAGCCAAATATGGGGACAAAAGAAGTCTAGCCGCGGAGCCCGACCATCAGAAAACTAAGATTCTCGGCCAATAGAAAATTCAACTCCTTTAACAAAGAATCCAACCAAAAACAAGTGTAGACAAACTCGACACAAAGCCAAAAGTCCGGAAACGGAGAAAGAAACAACAATTGATTCCCATAATCCTAACTCGATTACAACAGCCCAATACGAGATCAACTCGAAGTACACGTGGTCAAATATAAGAGTAGTTTGGTATTTCTAAACACCAAGATACGAAAACCCTGATAAAAAAAGAGAAGCCCAACATCAGAATAATTCGACGCGTAAATAACTATACTCGGGTATAAAAAAAAGACTCGACCCTGATAGCAGAATGATAGTCCAAAAACCCAACATAAAACAATACAACTTGGCCATAGAACACAGCCAACAAACAAAAAATATCATTTTCTTTTGAATTAAGAATACTTTTAATTAAAAATAATTTACTGATATTTTATATCTTATATTTACCATTTCTTAATTTTACTTATTGTTTAGATATCAATAATATATATTCATTAATTTTTATTTTTAAATTATGTGATGACATGAAGCATTTCAAGAGTATTGAAAACACATTGATTTCTATAATATAAAAGAATAAGTTACTTGATTGAAAAGAGAAATTTAAATATATTTCAGATATCGGTTAAAAGAAAATGACCGTAAAGATAAATTACAATAGTCATTAGGTAGACCACTAAATAAAAAGTTTTATGTCTCTAAAATTATTGGATTATCCAAAAATAAATTACTCATATATAGTTGAAGACATTTATTGAATTTTTTATATTGAACTCATTTATTTGAATGTAACATTATATATATATATATATATATATATATATATATATATATATATATATATTTATTTAAAGATCATTCCAACAATAAAATAAAATTTGTATAAAAATATAAGAAAAATAAAACTAATAATATTAATATAGATATTCAACTCACCTTTGAAATATATAAATTTTCATACACATTGGTCTAATAAATAATCTTACATATTTATAATATTGGATTATATGGTTATGGAGAATAACAACACTTAGTCGTATTAAATAAAAATCTATATGGCTAACCATTAGAAATAAAGGATCTAAAATTGTTTCGTAAATTTTAACCATTAGAAATATTCAGAATATATACATCACTTTATGATGAATATATTATTATACATCTAAGCAGTTAAATACAATACCAATACTCCATTTCTGAAAGAAGGCTCGCTGAAAAAAGTTTCATAAAAATAATTAACATGAAACATAAACTCCTACAAACTTGTTTGAAAAACCTTGTAGATGTTAGGTCTGTTCTTCCAGCAACCAAGGAAGAAAAGAAATATGCAATTCAATAGTTGTGAATTAGACTACAAATATAATATAATTTACTAAAATGTACATATCATGCTGACAGAATTATAATTCATATACAAAGAGTATCATAACATCTTGTTTCTAATTACCTTTTCATTT
The DNA here is from genome assembly GCA_034642375.1 of Vigna nakashimae. Lineage (NCBI taxonomy): Eukaryota > Viridiplantae > Streptophyta > Magnoliopsida > Fabales > Fabaceae > Vigna > Vigna nakashimae. The sequence goes on along the minus strand of CM067768.1, from coordinate 14,339,583 downwards.
GCGGCAGCAACCTTAAGTTTACCTACTTTCACTTCTACTTTTACATGTCTTGAATTTTCGTTCTGAATATAGCTCGGTTTTCTAGACGTATTAAGCAAATTTTCAACCACTTTTAAATGATATTAAGACAACAAAAATATGAGAAAAAACAAAAGAAAGATGAAGTGGTGAAAGTAATAAAACAAAAAGAAGAATACATATTTTCTAGTAGAATTTAAAATAGTTACTCAATGTTCAAAAAGCTTCGGCACAAAGAAGAGTCATCAGTTTAAACTTCTTAGACAAATCCAATTTATAATATACAGTGATACCTTCTTGAAATCAATTCAAAGAAAAATAATTTAGTAGGTGATATGATTGCATAATCAAAATCCTCTAAATGTTTCAACCATGAATTTTCATTCTTAGTTGACAAGGATGGAGACCTACACCAAAATCATCCATATGAATAGAACTGTCAAGTTAGCTCATCTGATAGAATTTGGCCTAAATATCCCCAAAACCCTATGGGTCAGGCCTGGACCTCCCTTTTTAATAATTTTATGAACAGAAACAGAAAAAAAAAAGACCAATAGTAAGTCTGCTCTCAGAAAATTTGAGCTTCCCCACTCAGCTTAAATCGCAGCTTCTGCACCAGAAAACTTTTTGTCAAGATGAAATTGGAGAGCAAACTTCCTGTATTTCTTATCATTAGCCGTGAGCTCAATTTGGAGAATTTTATATCAGTCCATCTCATTGCCAAACAATTTCTGATCAACAAAGCAATGCACATCATAGACAATAAGCATTTGATTAATATTCTCCAAATCAGGATATAGCTGTTGAGCCTTGAGAGCAAATTTTCGAGCCCCGTTGAAATCTTTGTTTTGCATTTTCTTTTCAGCAATTTCCTTGACCCTTACAGCCTCTTCTTTATTGCACTCCATCCAAAATTCAAATTTCAAAACCTGAAAGTGAGTCACACGGACAACCAAGCTACATTTAATTTGTAACTCTTAAGAGAACAGACTAGCTAAATGCAAGTGCAAATTGTGAACAAATCCTCCAAGACTCCACCAGTCAAGAAACAATTACAGTCTACACATTCATATTGACCCTCACTAGTAAAAAATATTATAAGATCCCATGTAAAAAATCTTAAAATGGAGTTGTTGATATAAACAAATTTTTAAACATAAAATTAATGCATCAGTAGATGGTCCACCATATCTTTTGAATAAGAGAGAAGTTATGTTCATTCATACTTTCTGTACTAATCAATTCTTCAAAAATGGCTTCAGCTCCTCCTTTCTTGAGATCAAGAGCCTGATTAAAATTACACACAGAAATAACAGTAAAGAAACAATTGATAAATATATTATGAATGGTTGTGACACCATGACTAAAAGCAAGAATTAAGCTTGAACAATAATACCGTTTTTTCCACGGTATATAATTTAATGTAAAAGAAGGGAATATTATTTATGGTCAAAAGGTTCAATCAAATGACCTACTACAAAATCATTTAAAATTTCACTTTTAAGTTGCATGATACTGATAGAAATAATTAATTCCAATTTTGTAACATCCCTCAATAGTATTAAAGGAACTTGCAGATTGTGGTTATTCAATCAGTGAACTATTAAATGCAATTAATAAAAAAAACATCAAGAAAAATTGTTAATATGAAACCACACCTTTCCGAACACTCTCCAAACCCTAAAAGCTGCAAGCCATTCCCAACATCTTTGGGTGGTAACTTGATGTCAAATATTTCTTTTAACTCCATGTTTTTTTCAAGTTTCCATGAGAGAAGTACTTCAGGCTCCTGCAAGAAATAACAAAAAAGAACACGAAACCATCATGACAAGTTTATCATAAATTGAAATATAAACACATTTTCACTCACATCAACTTATCATGAATTTGCATAGCTAAACAGGAGATCTCTTTCAACCAAATCTGTCAATCAGAAGGTAAAAAATAGCATACCTTTTTCAGTCTGCCTTCCTTTGATAGATTTAATGCTTCTGAAGCCTTCTTAACTGCAAACATTTCTCCAACTGACTCAAAATCAAATTCCTTGGTACTTCGATATAGGAGACCTGGTACAGTACAAGATATATTTGTGATTTCTTTGAATATACTCTTGCTAATTTTGGATGGTGTTGCAACTTAAAAAAAGGCTCTGCATTAACATGACCAAAACAATGACATTGAACTCTTATATATATATATATATATATATATATATATATATATATATATATATATATATATATATATATATTTGATATGAGTAAGACTATAGCAGTAACCCTAGTTGAGATTTCTTCTTCTAACAGTGTTGCTAAGCATATTACACTTATATGAAAAGTACAAACATCTAAAATAAAGTATTATGCAGCATCCCATAGTCTGCTTTCACAGAGGATTTACTTTCTGATAAGATTTTATTAAAATAAGATGAATATATTTAATTTAAATTGTGAAATATAACAGATACAATGAAAAATATTACATGTTATATATCCTAAGACTGAAGCAGTCTAATAAGAAAAAATAAGAACTATTTGGAGTAATTTTCTACATGAATATGAAAAATTACAAAAGAAGATCTGTTTCAACTTTTACCAGATCATATATTAACATATCTCACCATTTAGATCCATGGAGAAAATTAAAACATGCAACATAAAAACTGCAGCTGTACAGAAGAAAAAGATCAGCACTTAATGTATTACATAAAATCAATGAATAAAAAAGAACATCATGATCTTACGATTGTTAATCTAAACTCTAACAGTAAATTACGTCTTCCAAATTCATCCCAGAATATGCTCTGATCCAATTCATATGTTGAGAAAAGAGAACAAAAATATGGTTTATAATGAGAAAAAACAAATACCATTGGAACTATGCTGAACGGATTGCCACCATTCGGTACAAACATGAACCTCGGATGAGCAAGCAGTGACCGAGTTGGGAGCGAGTTGAACGGTGAAGGATAAAGAACCTGTGACCGGAGAAGACAGTCTCTTCATCGGACATTGAAGAGATGTTGCTGTGTTAATAGCTTCAGCTTCTTTTGTTTCTTTTTGGAAGAATTGTTATCACACAGAAATTTAACTTTCATAATTATACAGCAATGCACCGATGTTACGGCCAATATGACTACCTGCTCAATATTACGGCCAATACTACAATCTGCTCAATCAGATATCACGTGATGTTTTATCTATTAATTATTTTTGATATATTGTAGGTTGTCGTTAGATATCAGTAAAGTATAAACATTGTTTTATATTATAATATTCTAGGGTAGAGAACATTTATAATTATCCTTTATTTTATTTTCTTACAAAATCACTTAATTTAATTTAAATTATATATATAGATATAGATATAGTTATGGGTGTTAAATTGAATTTTATTTTTACTAATGTTTTAGTCTTTTCTTTTTAAGAATGATAGATAGATTCTAATATAATTAAAAAATATAATCTATGTGGTAAGATGTTATTCTTTAGATGCACATATATTATTAGTAAAAAAACATAACACTTTTATAATTGGTCTTACTTATAATAATAGGTATGAAAATAAATATAAATGGATAGATAGTAAAAATTATGATTTCCAAAAATATTTTGAAAACAATCAAGTTAAATTTTCATTGAAATCATAATTTTGAACACGGGATTGTTTGTTGTTTATGTTACTTTTTCTATCAATCTTTATATATTTTTCACATAATTTTTATTACTGTGTTTAAATATGAGAAATATATGAATTTGTAATATGAAAAATGATACTTCCTTATAAGAAAAAAATTCAATCTATTGAACATATGTAAAACTTAATCTCATAAAACTTATTACATAAGAAAATAAAATCAAAGAACAATTTTGTTTCAAAACTGAAACATATTGTAACTACCAAAAGCTAAATTAAGGGTTTAGTGACTTTTTATGGTCGATAATTTGACTATATTGTGTTCAATCAACAATGTTGTTCAATTATAGTGCTATCAGTTTGGATAGCCGGTCGGGGTGATCGGGTTAAAGATTTGTTTGGGTGGTCGGTCTGGTGGTCGAACTAGTGGTTAGCTTCGGTAGTCAGCCTAAATGGTTGGTATGATGGTCAGCCTGGATTATGAGCCTGGTGGTCGACCTGGTAGTCAATCTAATGGTTGGCCTAGGTTGTTGGCCTAGTGGTCAACCTAGGTGGTTGTCCTGGGTGGTCGCCTTGGGTAAGCGGCCTGAGTCATCGGTTTGGGTGGTCAGTCTCATGGTCGACCTAAGTTATAAGTTTAAGAGGTCAGCCTGAATGAAGTTTTAATCATGACTAGAAAAAGAGAATGAAAAAAATCATAATGCTAGTAATTACAATTTTTGCAATTTATAGGTAAAACTTATTTCACTTGAAAAAAGAAAAATTTATTATCTAAAATATTTTTTGATTTTTATTTTATATTTACAAAATTTATGAATACTCACAAAAAATTATATATTTTATAAAATATTAAACAAAATTATCTTTAAAATATATATTTAGTTTGAAAAATTAACTTTTAAATCGTTTGAAAATATAAATTTAAAAAGAGATTGTAAAAGAACTTCAATCTTATATGTTTAAATTTAAAAAAAAAATAAAAATCTATAAAATTAAATTTTAAAATATCTATTCATAATTAATATTAATATTTTGTTTGCTAATAATTTTATTTTGATCACTTAAATTAAAAAAAAAATACTTAAATAAAATGTATTGATAATTATTAATGAATAATGAGTATCTTATAATTGTCGTACCGTTGGTTCAAGGTAATTAAATATTCATATAATATCTATTTGATATTCTATACAAATTTCATATATCTGGAGATGTTTAAATGACTATGGCGACTCTACTGTTTCAAAAAGACCTCCTACAACAAAAAATCTTTTGCACTAATGCTTGTGATATGTTAATTATTTTTCATGAATACTCATGAATTTCCAAATTAGTCTTATTTCATAAACATTTAAAATAGCATCTCAAAGGTAAGGTTTTGACTACAATTTAAAAAAATATTACAAGTAATAAGTATTAATCATATTTTTTAGAATCGTATTAGAATTCAACTATCTTTTTAGTTAAAGATAGCCGTCAATAATGAAATAGTTTTTAAATGATAAATCATTTCTAAAATTAAATATTTATACATGGCTAAAACATTTCGTAGGAATAGCATTATTTGTACCCAACAAATTCCTACAAAAATTATTATAAAATAAACAAACTCGTGTTTAAGATAACTTTTTCGAATGCCTTCTAAAATGAAAATCCAATTTTGTATTAACTTCATCATCAATTGGATCCAAAATTTTGCCACTTTCTAGTCCATTGAATGTAGTTTTAAGAAAACTAAAGATATCATTTAACTCATTATATACAATGGTAATGTTTTCTTCCAAACTTCTTTTTTGCACCTATCTTTTAGCTAATTATATTCAATTTATGGTAATGTTTCTATCAAAGTGGTTTGCACCTGTCAAGAATTTAACTTTCAAAAGGAAAATTATTTAAAATGGTAACAATATATATTTTTTGAAATTCATATGGGTTTTTCTAAGTCTAGCTTTATAATAAGTATTTTTGGAAATTATATTACATATTATGGGTAAAGTTATATAATTGAAACTGAATTTCTGTAACTGATGCACTAATTTTAAATGCTCTAACACCTTCATTCAACTTTTTTTATTACTTTCAATAAAACCAATCTCAGTTCATTTGGTTTAGTAAATATCAAGTTATGTTTTTTTCCTACTTAATTTGACGTATTTATCAGGAAAAGTTTAACAAAGAAACATCACCAGATTTGGAAAGGAATGAATGATGATTTTATCTTAAAATTATATCTGATAATTGATAAAATATTATAACTATTATTAAAATATTAAAATTTGTTATAATTGAGTTCATCAAGATATATTTTATTGTTTTAATTGATTATAAATAGAAATATAATTTACTAAAAGTTCTCCTATCTGTAAGTTATACAGGTTTACAATGCAAAAAAAAAAAGTATTGTAAGACTTGTGAAAAATACTTATACGAGATAAATAAAAAGAATATATTTAGTATTATTATTATTATATTAGTAATATTTTTATGAGTTAAAACATGAAGAATAAATTTAAATATTATAAAAATGGTATAAACAAAAGAAATGTAGTATATGTGATAGAGAGGCCACAAGTTTGATTGTTGGTGAAGGGATTTACTCAAAATATTATTTTCACTACCAAGCTGTTTGCTGCCAAGCTTCTCGGAACCAAACTATATGGAATCAATGGGCTGGACTAGGCTCTTTCGTTAAGTTGTCGAGCTTCTGCGCACACATATTCAAATCAAGAAAATATTAGAAAAAGGGTAAGAGGATCTAACTCTATTCTTTTTACATGATAATAATATGTTTTGGATGAAGAGATAGATTATATGAGCATGATGGATTTTTTTTAGAGCAATACTATTTACACATTTTCTTCCATGAATAGTAGATTATGTTGTGTATGCTTGACTATTAAAATGTTTTAATAACTAGAAATGGATGTTCTACCATAGATAAACCCTGGCTGGAATGTTTCAGTCACTGGCTGGGCTACTCCCTTTGTTGGTCGATTTAGCCAAGTTGTCTAGCCGATTTGGTTGAGTTACTTGTTACAAAGCTCGGCTACCCTATATTTGAATCCGATTGAGTTTTTTAAACTTAGTCCAGCATAGTTGAGTTGTTTAAGAACGTGGTCGACCTAATTCTAAACCTAATTGAATTGTTCAATTGTCTGACCGACGTGTTTTTCATTTTGGTCGAGTTGTTTTTCCAAAACTTGATCGACCTCTATATGAATTTGGCTGAGTCATTTTGGAGCTCAACTATTCTCTTCTTTAGCATGATTGAGTTATCCCAGACCTTAGCCAACTTGTTTTAGACCATGATTGACCTATAGACCTTATGGATTTTTGGATGAACTCGTGTGACCTGTTTCAATCACTGGTCGAGTTGTTCTGATCCTTCCTTTGGCCGACCTGATCGAGCTATTTATTCTAAAGCTTAGTCAACCTATGGTTGAACCTAGCCGAGTTGTTCTAAAACTCGTCCAACCTGTTTTTGAGCCTGGCCAAGTTGTTCCAAACCTCGACTGACTTGTTTGCAAGCCTAGCCGTTTTGTCCAAGTTTTCCAAGTCCCTAGTCGACCTATTGAAGACCTTGACCAACCTCTTTGAGACCCTGGCTAAGTTGTGGCCGAGTTTGCTAAGTTATTGTTGAACTTTGGCCGAGCTGACTAAGCTATGATAGGCCATGATCGAGCTATGATAGGCAATGACCAAGTGCTGTCCTGTTGCATTGTATATTAATCATTTTGGGTGAAATCATGGGTGATTGTATAACTCATTTGTATGTATGGTTGCATAACTGATTTGACTATTGTTTTGAGTTAAAATAAGAAAATGAATTTGGGATGAATGTGTATGATATGATTTAATATTGCATAATGAATTGGTTGATAAATATGGACATGGTATGAGTTTAGCCAAGAATCTCGTGGAAAGACTCTATGGTGGTATTGCATTATTGTATGCATTGATGTGGGAGTCCTGATATTGGAAGTTATATGTGCATTAATAATTTGATGCATGTTTATATTGTGTTTTGTATGTTAACTCACCCTTACTTATTTGTGTTTGTGTGATGATTGTATTTGTATTTATATTAATAATTTGCAATATATCACAAGTTTAAATCTAAGTCATATGATTGCTCCATTAATGCAGAGAGAGAAAGAGAAAGATCGTTGAGGATAATGGGGAGGTGTAGGGTATTTTTGGAATAAAAGAAAATAGTGGGGAAGTGTAGAGTATTTTTGGAATAAAAGAAAATAGTGGAGAGGTGCTAAGCACTTGGGGTGGTGGAGGGAGCAACACCCATCGGACCAGAGAAGCATAATCGTGAATGGAGGCACGTGACTCGAGAAGCTTCTAGAGTCAGTTACTTTGTTCTTTCCCCCTTTTCCCCCATTCTTTCTTTTTCTGTTTTATAGTTTCACTATATGAAGAGAAGTCTTGTAATGAACAAAATATGTCCAGTGGGTGACAGTATCTACCTAGCTTAAGGTTTTCCAAATTCTTTGTATAGTTTTAGATTTAAAGCTTTCTCAGAGTAGAAGAATTGTTCTTTGCATTGGAACTCTTGGGGATGATCACTAGGTGACAGACTTTGAACTCTCTTGGATTTCTAATTTTCAAATTTAGTTTTCAATGCAAATTTTATGTTTGATTTGTTCCCGTTTACATTTCTTTGATTGTCCTTTCAATTCAATTTACATTTCTTACATCTGCCGTTTTAATTTTCCAGCACTGTTACTTTTGGATTCTCATTTTTTTTCTTTTATGTTTCTCTCATCCATTCTGTTCAATTTAATTTTCTGATGTCTTTGGTTAAAGATATAATTCTGAGTTAGATGTGCATAGAATTGAGGGATTGAACAAGAATTACCACTTAAAATTCTGAAATATAAACTAAAAAGACCCTGAGGACTTAACTTCTCAAAAAGTCTTTTTTGAGAGTAATTGAGATTCTTTTGTCTATTTTAATGCAAATTTGTCCATGAATTTTGCTTTTACCTAATGTTTTTAGTTTGTCATTTGGATTTTTAGTATCAGTTGAGTAGATCTTAGGTTAGTTTGAATATCTATTCTAATGCACACGTTTAGATGCTTTAACATACTCTTTCTTCACTACATCTGATGCAAAATAGTAGGTATTAGTTTTCTTTATTCATAAATCATTTAGATAGGTTTAATCATGTATTTGCATTCAATTTCTTTTATTTTTAACAATGCATTTAATTTCCTCACCTAGTTTTTAGTTTTAGTAAATAAATAATTAGCCTATAATTCTATAATTCTAAACTTAATAAGTACAAAGTCCTTTGATTGATTCCCTATATTCTCCCTATACTACATTAGTGGAGAATTTAAGTTTATTGGCTTTAAGGCGACTAAAAAGTTGTTCAACATCGTGCCTCCTCCAGAGAAGAAAAAGATGTGATGGCAACCCCTTCACCCAAAGAAGTATCAACTTAAGACTAAGAAAGGGAAGTTCAATAAATAAAAGGATATTTTCTTTCTAAGTCTTAGAATGTTCTCTTTAACTAAATTTCATTTACATTGTTTTGTAGGACATTAATAAGGTTGGAAAGTATGTTTATACATCCTAAAAAGCTTACCAAGCAAGGGAGCACAATAAAGACAAGTTAAGTCGTGAAGCCCTCTCTTTGGAGCACGTTTTCAACCCTTTCCATGTGAAACATATTCAACCGTGCATATTTCTCATGTGGAGCACATTCCAGCCGTGGAGCATATTTACCACATGGAACACACCAGTCGTAGCTTTTTTTCCAACATGTTCCACGTGCAAAACGTAACTAGTTGACTACCGTCTCCTACACACTTCTCTTTGCTTCAAGCACATTGTAAATATGCAGCTTTACTTGCACTTTTCCAAGCTTCTCTTCATCTATAAAAGAGAGCTTGATTCATTGTAAAACTCAACTTGAATTGATATAGTGGAATGTTGTTGAATTGTTTATAGCCACTTCTTCTTCATGTTCTCGGTATCTACGAGAATTTACTGATCGAAGGGGCGCTGAGGAGGTAGAAATGGAATTGGCTTAAGAGAAGAAGACTTTTGCTAAGCTTCGTGTCCAACTCAAAGCATTGACCGCTACCCATGAAGGGTGTGAAAAGTATCAGGCCGATTTGCAGTCGAAGATGGATGAAGTCCGTCGGGAGTGGAAGGAGGCAATTGAAAAGGCCCGTGTGAACCAGGTGAAGGACGACGGATGTTTGAAGAGTATAAAAAGGTGAAGGGTCAGTTGAATGAGCAAGCCGAGAAGGAATAAGAACTGCTCACTGAGAGGGCTCAACTGGGCATCCAAAACAAAGCCCTTACGGCTAAGTTAGCGAACACGGAGGCAGAAGTAAAGGATCCGAACGCCTCTGTTGTGACCGAGCATGAAGAGGACTTCAATAAGGCCCTTCACCAGGTTGCTTTCCTTTTAGGGGTTGACCCCTTGGTGAAGGGTCTTGTTTGCATGAATGAAGTTTATGAGGGAACTTATTTTTTCCTCAGCGAAATGCCTAGTAACTTTGATTTTGACGACCCTACTAGTGATGACAGGGTGGACAACCTTGAGGTAGTGCTAGTGGAAGTGGAAGGTGACCTGGAGGCCGACATTGAATAAGTTTTATTCTTGTGGTGGGGGGAATATTTTTTGTTTTTTAAGATTTTCATTTTCTGAATGTGGTCAGGCAACAAACACTACTTTTGATGTAAAGTATTTGGATCACTGACCCAACAACACAACTTTTGTATACCCTAAGTTTACACATGAATACAATTGTCTTGCTTTCAGTTCCATCGATTTGTTTTTACCATTTGTTTATTTTGTGCAAGTTAGAATTGTTTGGTTTGACTGTCCAGAGCTAGCTATTTTTAGGGTGTGTCGTTGCGTGGACTGTTAAAAATATTTTTCTAAGTGAGCATTTTACATCTTTCATTAGACAAAAACTTGTCGTTTTCGACTTAGGCAGGTTGACAGTGGTTGCTTTTGAAACTCGTTGTTCCCCAACCTCGTGATTGTCTTTAGTTAGAATCAGGCAATAGTGGTTCATTTAAGAATTCACTATTCACCACCCAATGGAGTTGGTAGTGGTTCCATTTGGAACTCGTCGTTCACCACTTGGCCAAGTTGGTGTTTGACTCCTTTTAGGGCCTTCGTTCGCCAAACCTGTTGCTTTCGCGTTATGACACTGAATATCATGGAAATCCCCAATATATTAACTTGGTGAAAGTGCATACAAAAAATTATTATTTAACTAAACTAAAACTTCAAATGAGTCGGACTCCAAGTGTTGAGGATGAGTCGATCGTCCCACCAAGGCGTAACGGGTGATCTTTCGAGCATCCGCTAGACCTACTAATTGCCCGACATCTTGTTGTTCCATGAGCTTTCTTATCTCCATCCTACAATAGTCCTCGACTGACATTGAGGTAGAAGAGCATCCCTAAGTACACTTGGAGCTCTTTATTGGCTATCAACCGGGTCATCATAGGGGTACGGGATAATATGGCCTTCACATTTGTGAAAGCCTTCTCGCAGTCGTCATCCCACTTCTCTTGGGAGTCCTTCTTCATCTTCTTCACTACTGATCGAATCTGTTCGACCAATTTCAGAAGAATCGCGAAAGCAATGCCATTCATCCAACCAGTCTCAACACTTATTTCAAGTTGGTTTGACTTCTCATTTCAAGTATGGCAGTGCATTTTTCCGAGTTTTCCTCGATTCCACGGGCGGTAAGCATCAAACCTAAGAATTTTCCTGCCCCTACACCAAACACACACTTGCCAATGTTCAACCTCAAATTGTATCGTCGAACTTGCCTGAAGACTTCCTCCAGGTCCTTGATATGGTCCGTACTCGAATTCAACCAGACGACCATATCATCAACGTAGACATTCATGCATCGGCCGATCTACTCGACGAATATTTTATCCATTAACCTCTAATAGGTTGCCTTGACGTTCTTCAACCCAAAGGGCATAACTTCATAAAAACAGTTGGCCTTTTCTGTAATGAAGGTCGTCTTCTCTCGGTCGGGGGTGAACATAGGGATCTGGTTGTAGTTTGAGTAGGCGTCCAAAAAGCTTAACATCCTATGCCCGAACGCCCCATCAATCAATCCATTAATGTTAGGCATCGGGTAGACATCCTTCGGGGATGCCTTGCTTAATTCTGTGTAATTTGTACACATGCGCCACTTCCCATTGAACTTTTTTACCATGGCAACATTGGCTAGCCAGGTCGTGTAGGTTACTTCCTTTACATAACCTGTTTCCTTCAACTTGCATACCTCTGCCTCTACCGCCAACCTATCTGCCGCTTCTTTTGGGCGACTGACCTAGCCTCCTTGAACAGTGATAATTTATGATGGCCCCGAAGGCGTTTAGGGAGGGAAGTCCCAACAACACATTGTACGACGTGTTGGCTTCCACCAACAGGTAACATATTCTCCTTTCTTCAATATCCCGACCGATTCCTAGGCACGTCCAAAAGTTGACGTACCCCTGGGTCGACCCGCTCCCCCGCAAAATCGAAGATCTGCTTATTGTAGGGCACAATCAAATCCTCCAACAAGTCCATTCGTTGGAAGGTTTTCCAATAAAGGATATTGATCGAGCTCTCACGATCCATAAGCAACTTGCTTACTCCATACCTTGTTATTTTTGTAGTGATAACCATAGGGTCATCCTACTCCAGGTCGGCAAATGAAAATCTTCATCTGTGGAAGTGATGGGAGGCGTAGTTCTTCTAGGTCTATCAACAACATAAATTGTACGAAGCACCCGAATGTGGAGCTTCCTGGCCGTGACACCGCCTGAGATTGTATTGATATGATCGCGCAGCGTGCGATCGTGTCTCCTGCTACAACCTCTGTTCCTCCTCCTCTCAAGTCGAGGGCATTCATTCCTTCCATATTGCGGTCATCCGCGATACTCCCTTTTGTCCGAACTTCTACATCGTGGACTTCGCTCTGGCCGCTGTGTCGGGCGATCGATTTTAACATACTTCTTTAGTTGACCCACATAGATCAACTCTTCGATCTTGTCTCTGAAGGTCACACATTCCTCTATTGTGTGACCTTTGTTCTTATGCTATAAACAATGTTTATTTCCATCTGCTCTAGGCGGTGTCGGGTGTCACTTTGGCATGGGCATTAACTCCACGCTAAGAGCCTCTTGCAATATATTAGTTGTGGGCGTGTTCAACGGGGTATATTGTTGGAAACGTGACCCCCAGGGTAACTCCTTCTACTTGGATCCTTCAGGCTTTTCTCCCAAACCGCCCGGTTTCTTTTCATCCTTCTTATAAACTGCTGCTTCTTGGATTTTTCTTTTCTTGGGCTTCTCTCATTTCCTCCACCCCTTATTTCCTCCGTTGCGTTCTCTTAACTCCTCCATCGTCTTTGGGGCTCGCCGACAAATGTTGTCAGCAATATGACCTCACTTGAGGGCCAACAATATGTATTATAGGGCGAGTTCAGGGTTGAGACCCTTCACCAGTTGCACGATCTTCTGATAGCAGTCTATAAACGCCTTTAGTGACTCCTCCTTTTCTTGCTTGAGGTTCTTTAGTGAGAAAATAGTTAAGTCTTGGGTCCGACTGCTTATGAACTAGTGTCCAAACATACGCTTGATATTTGTAGTGTTCTCAATTGAATTGGGGGAAGAGTGTTGAACCACTCCAACGCTTCTCCATCCAAGGACAAGGAGAAGGCCCGACACTAGATGGTGTCATTCCTCGTGTGAAACGTAACTCGGTTGGTGAACATCTTGATGTGGTCTTCGGGATCCATCGAACCATCATACATCTTGAACAGGCGAGGAGCGAACTGCTTGGATAAATGGATTCCATAATGGTTGGGACGAACGGTAACATCCCAACCATATACTTCGTTTTTACTAGAGAGTGATCCTTACACACAGCGGTACTTTCTTTGGAGATGGTCTTCATTGCGCTATCTCTGACCTTAGTACCGGTAACCTGGATGGTGTCGATAGTTGCAGAGTTTTGCTTCGTCCATTCCGCCTAGTCAGCCATGTCCCCTTCCTCAAATAGAGCCTTCTCCTTAGCAGCCTTTATCGCGTTTTTCGTTTTGAGGGCTGCCCATTCCCCATCATAACACTATTGCATCTCTTCCATCTTCAACTGAAGAATTCTAATCATCTTTGTTGGGTCTTCCGGGCTCATATTTCTCATGGTCACCATTGTGTCTTTGTAACTCACTCGGCCCACGATAAGCACCAAGATGTTTCACGTGTAGGGTCAAGTAACTTCTATAAACAACTTCACAATTTCCTTCCAAAGTTGTTCGACTAATTGTGTCTTCACCTTTGCTCCAACCGACCGGGGGTACCTACAAAAGGTACTCTGATGCTTAAGTTAGTAAACAGTCCGTACGGGGGTTAGAGTTATAGCCTTAAATGCACAGTAAATGTGATCACCTAGCTCTTATATTTGACCTCTATTTATGGTTTTTCAGGTGAGAATGTTTTTAGGATAGGTCGTCCAACCTCTATTCATAGCAGGCCAGTGTTTGAGTTTATTTTGGCTTCATCTTGGGTATCTGCTAGATTGGGCCATTCGTCCCTCTCTTGGCATCTAAGGACGTCCAACTATACGGTACACAAAGTAATAACCACATACAAATACCTGGATTTCCTTTAAATTTGAACAATAAACTCTATTATTTCATATTGAGATTGAGAAAAAATGGATAAGAATAAAAGGGTCACATAGTTATACGAAATTGTTTCATCATAATGATATTTATACATAGATAAAAAAATCACAAAAAATCCACACCAATCAAATTAACAAACAATCCATTCAAATTTATATGATTTTAAATATTATTATTATATATTTTAACCTTTTAAAATCTCTTTCAAATACCACTAAATTTTGTTACATTCTTAAAGGAAATTTGCAATCTTGATTAAATACTCCTCATTTAATGAATAACATACTTTGGTAAGTGGTAATGGTCTCCCTTTGCTCAAAGTTAGCAAAAATTTATAGAAATCTATATAACCTATGTTTGTACCCTCTTTAGGGGAGCCTAAATATTTCTTTTTCCCTTCGAAAATGCTGTCTAACTAGCAAAGCCATCATTTGAAATACAATAATTTTATAAGTAATAAGAAGATCAATTGGTCAACAAAAGTTATTATATAGTCTATGTTAAGAATTTATACATGAGTTTGAGATTCACATTAAAAATAGGCTTAATTGCTTACTTAGTCCCTAGATTGGGAGGTTTTTTTCTGTTTAGTACCGCTTTTAAAAATGCATGTATTGCGTCCACATGTGGTATAATTTGCACCAATCAAGTACCTTCCGTTAAATTGGCAAAAACGAAGTTAACTCCGTGCTGACTTAGCGAAATAATCTACATTTTTTCTTCTTTCTCCTCTACTCTTCTTGCAACGCCCAACTTTGTCTCTTAACTAAATCTCATCAATTTGGATTCTTTACATTATTAAATCCATAATCTCTAACAAATTTCATTACAATATATATATATATATATATATATATATATATATATATATATATATATATATATATATATATATATATATATATATATAATAACACCGCCAGAGAAACTTCTGTACTATAATTTTGGGAAAAGAAAAACAATCATTCACATCAGTACTCACCTATTAAAAATGTTTTTGTTCTTCATCACTTAATATGTTCAAGTAAAGCTGTCAAAACGGGTTATCCGACTCAACCCGACCCGGCTCACCACGGGTTGGTCACTTAATGAGTCAACCTAACTCGACTCACTTATTTGCAAGTTACAAAATTTGAACCCGACTCGACCCATCTTGGGTTGGCTCACTGGTCATTTAATTATAAGTTTTTTTAAAATTATAATTCTTTTAATTAAAATCTAAATAAACGTCGCTCTAAAATGATGTTAAACTCCAAAGACAATTCAAAATAAAAAAGAAGTATCATACAATCCAAGCATAATCCAAAAACATGTACAAAAGATGAACAAATAAGTTTTTAATATTAATAATTTTTGCATCACTTGTTCATTTATAATACTGGAGTCTTGAATACATAAATCTATAATATTTTTCGCTCTTGAAACATCTTCTTTTTAATCACCGTCTACAATATAATAAAAAAAATGTTAACTAATAATATTGAAATACAAAATAATAATAATTGAATTAAATTAGGTGGGTTGGTGAGCCAACTCGACTCACCACTGGTTCAACCCGGTGAGCCGAGTTCTAAGTGAGCTAGGTTGAAAATTAGTCCGCATAAGAAAATTACATTTTTTTCAAACCCAACCTATCTCAAATCCCTGATGAGTCAAGTTGACCCACAACTTACAGTTCATTTTGACTGTATTATGTTAAAGAGGATTAGTCACTCAAAATAGTATGCAAAGTTTATATTTTAATTACAAAATCTTAACTCTTATTTAGTGTCTTCTCATACCTACATTTCTAACCAATTATATTTCTTTCTTTCAAGACGCCTACTTAAATTATAATTTTATAAAAGAAATATTAATTTTAATTGAAACTCTATTAAAAAAATTATTATATTAAGTCATCAATTTTTTATACTTTTAATTAAATATTTGTCATAATTTTCTAATGTTATAGTTACTTATTTAATTTTAAATAAAAAATTAAAAAACTTGGTTAAATTTTAATTCTTTCTTGAATTTAAATACTCTTAATTAAATTTTTATTAAAAGATTTCTATTAAGTATTTAAAATGTCTACATTTTGTTTAACTGAGTCGTTATCTTTGAGATGGAGTAACCAATTAATTTTACAGTCTTAAATATAATGCTTTGAACTTAGAAAATTAAATAATAACATTTTAGAATTTTATAAATACATAAAACAATGACTATTTAATAATTAGTATTTTATAAATTTTATTATATTATATTTAAAAATATTAAATCAAATGATAATGTAATTTTAATTAATGATAAAAGTTCAATTAAAAACTTTAAAGTTGATTAAATTATTATTGTTTTATATTTTCTATGCATGTATATAAACGTTCACAATACAAAACAATCATTTTATTATAAAGTAATTATAATCTGAATTAACAATGAAATCACAGCAAAAATACAAATGAAACATATAAAAAATTTGATTACTAGATCAAATCAGATTTTTAATTAAAACTTATTATCAAACATAAAATCATCACTTAAATAATAACTAATTTCTATCATGCTTTTAACATGGAGAAGAATAAAGAAGGGAGAGAAAAAGATAGCATAACAGAGAGAGAAAAAAAAAAAGTACTTAGCACGGACTGTCAATTTTACTGAAAGAATTTAATTGGTGAAAATTAATATGCATGTTTAAAAGCAGATACTAACCGAGTAAGCAAATAAACCTTAAAAAATAACAAAGTTAAAAAATATATTAAAAAATTGGAAAAAATATCATAATTTCTTATACGAGTCCACCTGTTACTTACCAACCTCAAAAGATTCATCGATAATAGCCAAAATGGTATTTCACAAAAACCATGTAGTCGCCACCAAGGAAGTTTTGTCGACTGCATGTAATTACCGTTGATTTTGTACAAGAACTTAGTAGAGGAAAATAAGCAATTAACCAAATGTAGAATATGAAATATGCAATATACCATTATCATACACAAATTTCAGACTCTGGCTAATTTAGCCATGTCCATACGTGCTTAACATTATCATAGTTGTTTCTGTTATCATTTTGTTCTTAATGTGTAGAAGAGCCTTGGCTGGAAGGAATTAAAGCATTACATACAAACAAGGAAAACCTATCCTAAGTGAAATTTTACGTTCTCACTCAAGCTTCAATAATGTCTAATTGAAGATACATTAATATATTCCCCTGCTTTAGGAAAGTACAGTATATTATGAAAACGTACATCCTTTACAAATATGACTGTAAGAGGAAACTAGTACCTAAGAAATACCTGTGTGGTTACTGTACCAATGAAGTTAAAGACCGTTTAGAATCTCTAAGGTTCATGAAATTAACCTATATAACAACTTCAAATCAGTCTACATGAAAACCAAACAAGTAAGATAGCACCTATCATCCTGCAGTTGCTTCCAGTAAAATGATCATCTCACAGAATCATAGTGTCCTACTTCTTATTTTGAGTTTTCTGGTTATCTCCAAGAGCCAAGGCAACGTTCATTATTATGATTTTGTTGTATGTTTCCAAGTTCCATCACATAAAGTGTTTTGTAGTGATTAAATATCGTTCTTACCTTCTAAGAAGGGGAGAATTTTTCTTATCAAATTGACGTAGAATCTTTATAACATAGAGATAGTCTCTTAGTTTTCTTATGCATCACACAGCATTATCATCTTCAATGTACTAACAAAAGTGATAACAGAAGATTTTCTCATTACTCAAACTCACACCTACTAAAGTGGTTTTGTGTTTGGTTTTTGAAGTGAAGAAAAGGGGATAAGTGATAAGGGTGTGATATTTTTAATTTGGGTGGTTTGTTGCAGCTGAAGGAAAAGTATTTCACGAGATTGTGCAGCACAAAAAGCATACTGACAGTAAATGATAGTTTTCCAGGACCAACCATTCGTGTTCACAAAGGAGATACAGCTTTTGTCACTGTCCATAATCAAGGAAGATATGGGGTCACTATTCACTGGTTAAATCTCCCATTTTGCCTCTCTTTTTATCATTTTGCTTCCTCCTTCTGTTCATGTTTGTGCACAACCCAACCACATGCATTAGTTATAGCATAAATTTTCATTGACACGGCCAAATTATGTTCAGCACAAGTGATATGTAGTTAAGGTCCTTGACCATGTTTTCAGGGATTCAATTCCTGATCATATGCATAGAAAATAATTTATAAGGACACCCAAATGATTTCTACAGCGAAGGAATTAGTCTTTAGCATAAACCAAGAAAAAAATTGTTCCTCTCTTTTCTTTCCTCGTATAGAGAATAAATGCTTTTGATTTTTTTATATACTAATCAGTAACAAAACAGATACTATGGCTTAACTTGAGGTGTGTGAATTGAATTTGATTAATAACTACATGCCTCCAAAAGTAGGAAAAGGTGAAAAAGTTGGAACCTTTTTTACAGGCATGGTGTGAGGGAACCAAGGGATCCTTGGTCAGATGGACCTGAGAACATAACACAGTGCCCTATCCCACCAGGAACAAGTTTCACTCAGAAGGTGGCCTTTACATTGGAAGAAGGAACTCTTTGGTGGCATGCACACAGTGATTGGACACGTGCCACTGTCCATGGTGCCATTGTCATTTTACCAGCAAATGGAACATATCCTTTTCCTGAACCTTGTGGACAAAACATTCTTATCATTGGTTGGTAACTGTCCAATGGAAATTCCATTCAAATCCTGTATTTTTTCAAGCACACACACACAACCTCTTGATTATGCTTGTTGGTGATCTTTCAGGTGAGTGGTACAAGGGAGATGTGATGCAAATTGTAAATGAGGCCAGGGCAACTGGTGCAGAGCCCAATGCATCAGATGCTTACACAATCAATGGCCGACCTGGTGACTTCTACAATTGCTCAAAAGGTATATTAATGTCTTGAAAATCTATCCTAAAAGCTTAAGCTATTAACTGTAGATACATGAATGATATTTCAATATCCCTTACACAAAATCCCATTTTGGACTTGAAACATAGAGAATGCACAAACCCACATGGAAAAAAGGTTTGTTGGAAACATTAGTGAGAAGAATAAGATTGTATTGTTAAAAGGGATGAGACTTCTGTGCTCTGACAAAATTTTGATTTTTAACCAAGTCTAATGCCACTGCATCATTCATGTAACTTCAACTAGGTAGTGGGATGAGACTTTTGTGCTCTAACAAAACTTTGACATGTTACTAACACAATGTTAATAAGAATAGATACAAAATTTTTTTGAATACCCATATAGATTCGTGTCCCCATGTCTTACATTCTGGAAACTATAAGTTTCGAAGTGTTTGTATCCGTGTTAGTGTCCAGTGTTTGTATGAGTGTCTGTGCTACATATCTTAGAGATGCACCTGTATTATAGATTGTAAAACTGCAAGTAATTCTTGTCTTTGGTATCATGTTTCACCACTTTGTTCATCAGCATTGCTTTGTTTTGCAGAGAACACTCGTCGCTTTTTAGTTGATCATGGAAAGACATATCTTTTCCGAATAATAAATGCAGCAATGAACGAAGAGATGTTCTTTGGGGTTGCTAATCACAGCCTTATACTTGTAGGCATTGATGGTTCCTACACAAAGCCCTTAAACACCAGTTTCATCATGATAACCCCAGGACAAACAATGGATGTGTTGGTCTCGGCAAACCAGCCAAAGGGTCTCTATTACATTGCTGCTAGTCCTTTCTATGATGGCGTCGATATGTATGACAATTCCCCAACAACAGCTATTCTTGAGTACAGTGAGAATTTTAAACCATCACCATCATCCATCCCCATGCCTGTGCTTCCTGCAGTGAATGATTCAGGAACAGTATTCAATTTTACGAAGAGCTTGAGGGGTTTGGCAAGCCAAGATCACCCTGCTAATGTGCCAATAAATGTGACAAGAAGAATTTATATGACAGTATCCATGAATGAACTACCTTGTCAAAACCCAAATGGAAGTTGTTTAGGACCTAATGGAAAAAGATTAGCTTCAAGCTTAAACAATATAAGTTTTCAGATCCCACAGATTGATATTCTAGAGGCATACTACTGGTATATGTTTTTATTTCATTTACAATTCCCCTATTTTATGTAAAAATTTAAGACTCAGCCATGAATTGCTCTTTAATATTATAACTAAGTAACATTTATAAATTGTATGCATTGGTAGGAACATATCAGGAGTTTTCAGTGAAGACTTTCCGGATCAACCACCTTTCTTTTACAACTTCACAGGAGATACAGGAAGCAATACATCGATCCCAAGCACAGGAACAAGGGTGCTAATGTTTGACTATAATGAGGTTGTTGAACTTGTGTGGCAGGGAACCAGTGTTATCACTGCAGAGAATCATGCCATGCACCTTCATGGTTTTAGCTTCTTTGTTGTGGGTGTGGGAACAGGAAATTTCAACAACGTGACAGACCCAAAATCTTACAATTTAATTGATCCACCAGAAGTTAATACCATTGGTCTTCCTAAGAATGGCTGGCTTGCAATGAGATTTGTTGCTAATAATCCTGGTAGTTTTTTCCCACATGCTACACATACTCACAGATAGTGAAATTAGCATTTAGTTTGAAACAACAATATATGAAATAACACTCAATTAATTTGCTTTTGCAGGTGTTTGGTACATGCACTGTCATCTTGAGAGGCACACTAGCTGGGGTATGGATACTGTGCTCATAGTAAGAGATGGAGGTACCATGCAAACTAGTATGGTTCCACCTCCTAAATACATGCCACCTTGTTCTTAATGAAAAGGATGTAAATCTCATATCACCGTATGAATTTATTGAATGAGCGTGGATTACAGACCAGAGAAACATATATAACATGATGTTTAACTTTAAGCTCATTTAAAGTAAAGTCAAACTTTGTAGAAATGTTTCTGTCAATGATGTTTTTTCTCTTTTCCATTTGCTAGCATGTCTTGTGAACAGTTATAATTGGGAAACTTTGTTCACCCAATTAATGGTTTGTTCTTTATTTTTAATTTATCTACTTCGTATCACATCATATATAAAACCTTACAAAACCATCACAGTCAAGTGAAGTCAACTCTAGTTACCAGATTGTGATTTTGTACTCTATTGGAATAATACATACCCAGTCCAGTGCATTTAATGAACCTTTCTTTAACTTAGAGGTATTGATTTATTGACATCTTTTGATGACATGTGAGATGCTTTATGTAGACATGTTGCAAACTGTTGAATTATTGGTCCAACAAGAGACAAATACATTCTTATCATGATGGAGCAAATCATCTTACACAAATGACAAAGAACTGCATGCTAAAATAACGGATGTTCTAAAAGACATACAAATTCAGAATGCAGAAGCTAACAATTTTTACCAAAACTTAAATTTACAACCTTGTCAAGTTGATTATTCTAAGCAGAATCAGCATAGCATACTTTGGCTGTGGCACAAAACTACTATGAGCACTTCCTTTCCCATTAATTTAATGCAGCACGGCGATGAACCAATTCATTCACAAATTCTGCAGTATTTTTATCGGAACTTCCTCCCTCATCAACACTACTCTTGGCCAGATTCTTCCACTTGATGGAATTTTTCTTTATTTCATTTCCTTTTTCAGTCTCCAATATTTCTTTTATGCAATGTGTGATAGTTTCTTTTCTAACTATATCTTTCTCATCAGCAACAGCTTTGACTCCAATTTTCCACACATCTTTAATAAGTTTTGCATTTGTGATCTGATCAGTCCACAGTGGCATTGCAATCACTGGAACTCCTAAGCTCAAAGCTTCCAATGTGGAGTTCCAACCACAGTGTGTGATAAAACACCCCAAAGCCTCATGTGTCAAGACTTGCAGTTGGGGACACCAATTGACTATTAAACCTTTCTCTCCTGTGTCAAGAAACCCCTTTGGAAGCTGTCCTTGCTCAGAGTCTCTAATCACCCATATGAAATAACTTCCACTATCTCTTAAACCACAAGCTAGTTCCTCAGCTTGCTCCACATTCGGCCCTGCGAAGCTCCCAAAAGAAACATACACAACTGACCCTTTTGGTTTATCATCAAGCCATTTCATGCAAGCTTCTGACTTTGGAACATACATTTCAATACCATAATTCTCGTCATCTTGGAGTCTTTTGTCCAAGTACATAGATGGCAAGGTTGGTCCTATTGTCTTTAATGGCCAAATCTTGCACAGCCAATCCACAACCTACAATGAATTTCATTTCAAAACCCAACTCAAAAAAACTAGGATAAAATGTGTTTTAGATCTCTCAATTTTGATAAAAATTAGCCTTACTTCATATGCTTCCAAATGTAAATATTTTGGCCCTCATCATTTGATAGAGTTTGTCTCTCTTTCCAAAACATAAAGATCTTAAGAAGAGAAACAAAATCTACCAAACATAAAGAACATAGAGACCAAAATAATTGTTTTGAAAGTAGAGTCTAGAACCAACTTTGATAAAAACCTTAAAGAAACTTAAATAACATTTACCCAAATAACTACTACTGTCTATAAGTCATTTCATCAAACAAGAACAGATCAAATAAATGAACAGAATTTTCAGCTAGTGAATTCACTCACCTCTCGCTCCATATCATAAAATGTGTTTGCAAGAACCCAATCTGCTTTGTCAATATTGGAAAGTTGGTTCACAACAACATAAAAATAACCTGGATAGGTTCCATATCTGTTCAAGAATGATGGCAAGTCCTCAGCTTCAAGTTTTGGCAACCCTGGCAACAAATACTCTGTCTGTGTAAGAGGCAGTTCCAGCAACTTGTTATAAGTATGCAAGTATATGGTGTTTGTTGTGCAACTCTGAGTGAAGAAAGCAGCAGCAAGTAGCCCAAATTTCTTTGCAACATCAAGAGCCCAAGTCATGAAACCATCATAGATCACACAATCTGGAGGGTGGCTTGATCCTGCAAGCTTCTGAAGAAGCTCAGCGAGAGTTTGTGCTCCAACCCTGCAGAAGGTTTCAAGATAAACCTCAAGGCTCTCTGCTGCTGCAAGGCCTCCTTCATCGTAGCCATCTGATATGCTCTCAACTTCTATAGAAGTGAAATTTTTTCTGCTAACGACCTTCCAGTTGGACACAACAGTTACCAGTGTGACCTTCACTCCTCTCTGAATCAAACGTTTTGAAAACTCAAGCATAGGATTTATGTGTCCTTGTGCAGGATAAGGTAGAACAAGACAGTGAGCCACATAGTTTATCCTCTCCTCCATTTCTTGCTCCGAGGTTTGTGTTTTCCTTCACCACACTCTTGTGTCAATTGCTGTCTGCTTCAAATACTTAAATTCAGTGAGAAAGAGACAATAGCTGATTTAAAAAATGCTGCAATCAATGTTATTACAATTCAGTGCAAACGGTTGGTTTCGGTCAATGTAATGAACAATATTCAAATGCACAATAAGAGAAAAATCTAGATTCAATCTTCAACTTTCTGATATTGGAGAGGTATAACAGGTTTCATATGTTTTTCAATTTCGTTTAAGAATGTTAAATTAGTTATTTTTTAAAAAAATTGTGTCACGTCTTCATCACTTAATAAAATTTATATTAATAAAATTTCTTTCGTTCAATCTGTATATACAAACGTTTTTTAAAGAATGAACTAATTTAATATTTCTGAATACAACTGATAATTTAAAAAAAAAAGTTGTTAATTCAACTCCTCCCCTAGATAAAATAAAAAGTGGATATTTAAAAAGTATATGCAGAGAATAATACGTGTAGGACACTGCTGAATAAAAACGAAATCCTTGTAGAACACAACTCACGAATATAGATGTTAATTTCAATCACTTATCCTATAACTAAAATGAAAATCAGAAAAAAGAAACTTTCTTACGTAAGATCTGAAAAATATATTCAATGATGGAAAGAAATAATATTAGCTTAAGACAAAAGAATACAATAGAATGCAAATTCTAATTTACTTCTTTAAAGGCTATTTCGTTTGACCACAACTAACCATAATGCTATTTCATGAGATTTATTTTGTTCTTCGTATTAAGGTAAATAATTTCACAAAACTTAATAATACGACGTAATTGCATAACTTTTCACAATCAGCGATAAATTTAAATATATTTTTCTTCCAAAGATTAAACTGATAGCTTGAACCAAATTAATTTTCTACCTTTTAAATAAAATCAAACACGAATAACTTAATCATGTATATCAATAAAAAATGAGTTCATATAGTGATATTGAGGTTAAACTTTTATTATTGATTAAATATGTTATTTAGTAGACAACTCAATTAATAATTAAATAAATATTAATTCTTATGTTAGTGATCGTCTATATTATTTTTGTGATTATTGTGTAGTGTTTTTATTTGTGTAGTGCGCATAATCTTATTATATTTTATTTGTGATAGTTATTTTAGCCACAGACTGTGTGAAATTTATATTTTTGATAATTTTTTACAATGTGTTAATTTGTGATTGGTCCGTTTTAAATAATTTTTTAAAATAAATTCAAACAAACTAATAAAGCTGTATCATGTTATTAAAAAAAGTTGTTCATATATCATTTATATTACATAAAATTACACTTAGATTATGTGCAGCTCAATTAGTACCAATTTCTTGACAAAATTACCTTAGATTTACCTCTTTTAGTATATATAATATATTCTTTTGGTCTAAATTTAATTTAACCAATTTTAATTAGATCCTTTTCTCCTGTTATTTAGGAACCTTATGCCTAGTTGTTCCTCATTATTATAGCTGAAAAGTCTGTTCTCTGAAGTCGTATGTAGAATCAAACAGTGAGTGGCTGAGAAGGAACAATTTTGTGCAACCAATTGTTTAATTCTTCAAACCATTTGGGTAAGAAAATGTGTGGAGGAGTTTCTCTGTTCTTTTAGGTAGGTGAGCTTCATTATATCACGTGCTAATTAGTTCTAATATGAAATCGTGTATATTTGTGTAGTTGAAATTTGGATAATGTTATTATGGTAGGAAATGTTGGATGATATGCTTTATAAATCATTTTATAAAAATATTACTGCAAAATAATTAATTATTTTTGCAGGTAATTAATTATTTTGTGCTTCTGAAACTTATCTGTGAGTTAAAGTTGTGTAGATAATGGATTGTTTTAAGATATAATCGATTATTTTGACTGGAAAAATATATTATTCTTTAAGATAATGAATTATTTTTAGTAAAATAATAACTATCTTTAGTGAATTTAATACCTTACACATGTTTAATTAATTATTTTCAAACATAATTTATTATAATGGTATGTATACATGTAGTCATGTCTTCACTTCAAATGAAATAAGTTTATAAACATCGATGAAATTATACATTTTATCATAAGACTTAGTAAATTCAAGAAACCCATGTGAGCAAGGACATTAATTATATATATATATATATATATATATATATATATATATATATATATATATATATATATATATATATATATATATTCATAAAAATTATATATATATTTCATAAAAATTAATTATTGATAACGAAAAAAGAGAGTTAAAAGTTAAATATTTAATACTTGTTATATCTGAAAAAGGTATTCAGCATAGCTTTCGAAAACAAAAATAGGTTGAGACAATGTCTCTAACTAGTGTTGTCAAAATAGGTTGTAACCCTTGAGACAATCCGGCTCATCACGGGTTTGAGTTGGGTTGGGTTTGAAAAAAATTTAATTTTTTTATGCGGGCTAGTTTTCAACCCGACTCACTTAGAACTCGGCTCACCGGTTGAACCCGTGGTGAGGCGGGTTGGCTTACCAACCCACCTAATTTAATTTAATTATTTATTATATTTTGTTTCAATATTATTGGGTAGATTCTTTTTATTATATTGTAGATGGTGATAAAGAAGATGCTTCAAGAGAGAAAAATATTATAGATTTATTTATTCAAGACTCTAATATTATAAATGGACAAGTGATACAAAAATTATCAATATTAAAAACTTATTTGTTCGCCTTTTATACATGTTTTTGGATTACGCTTGGATGATATGATACTTTTTTTTTCATTTATTTTGAATTGTCTTTGGAGTTTAACATAGGGTGACATTTATTTAGATTTGAATTAAAAAAATTGTAATTTTTTATTTTAGAAAAAAACTTATAATTAAATGAGCTAGTAAGCCAACCCGTTTAAACCACCAACCCGTAGTGGGTCGGGCCTAGTCTAAATTTTTTCAGCTCGCTAATAAGTGAGTCGAGTTGGGTTGGCTCACTAAGTGACTTAGTGAGCCAACCCGTGGTGAGCCAGACTGAGTTGAGCCGGATTACCCGTTTTGACAGCTATATCGCTAACAAAACATATTAAAATACACAAAAATCAAAACATAAAAGAAAGCTTAAACAAACTAAACGCAACCTGTCTAGAAAGAGACAAAACCAAAAGAAGCATTTATTTGACTAAACGATACCATGAGCTTAACTAATACCTTGTCTAACGATGAAGTATCAATACTATGCTTGGTATCTTTAGAGAAAAGAGCTTAATTGTAAAATGTTACCTAATGGTGGAAAATCAAGAAACACTTTGTTGTTCTGAGCAAACATTAAATAACATTAAATGTTCAACGTTTGAAAACAACAAAAGTGATAACAAAAGGCATATATCTTGCATGTACAATTTACTCTATTCTTGTAGATAAGTTATTTTATACGCATCCACAAAGTTACAAATCAAATATAAAAAAGTGGATGTTAGATATTCACATAATGTTTTTCACTTGAAGTCGTACCTAAAAAGATTGTACAACGTACTTCAAGCAAAGTTCTGAAAAGCATGTTTGCTCTGACAAGTTGACTTACCCAACAACTATTGTACGAAGAAGAAAGAGAAAACATGAGTATCAAGGCTACAAACTCAATTTAACAGACAAATATCCATGAAGCCTTTAAATAGAAGATCTCTCAAAAGGAAAAGCAAGAGGATAGCTTAAAAGGATAGTTAAAAGAGAAGCTCACAGTGTCATATCCATCTTGAGAAGCTAAACAGAAAGAGCTCAAGAAAAAGAAATACATCTAACCTGAAGAAAAAAGAAGAGAAAATAAAAAAAGAAAAGAAATACTCTCACACTTCATGGACATATTGTCTACTGTTGTAAGAGAAAAGAAAGAAACAATTACGAGTGTTTAGACTGTTTTGTATTGTAATTAAATCCTCTCTGTGAGAGATATAGTTTGAACATCTTGCAAGCAATCATTGATTTCAATTTTGAAGAGAATTAAAATACTTACAATTGAGCTTTGTTTGAGTTGAAGAATCTTGGCAAGGTTGCTACGTATCAAAAGTGGTGCGAATACTCAAAGGAAATCTCCGCTAAGGTTGTTGGGTATCAGGAGTGGTTTGAATACTCAGGAAATCTCAGTGGTGTTGTTGAGTACCAAGAGTGGTGCGAATACTCAAATGAAATCTCGGCGGGGTTCTTGAGTACTTAGAGTGGTGCTAATACTCATTTGTAATTATGTGAAGATTATAGTGGAACCCTCTATGGAGGAGATTGGATGTAGCACGTAAAAATGTTTATACATATTTATCAAATAAAGCATCTAAGCAATTAAAATAAAACTTCAAAAGCTCGATAATGTGCTATATCAGAAAAGTTGCGAAAAGTTTTTCATTAACATTATTCAAAAGCTCGCCCAAGACCTTTAAAACCTAGCCTGACCCGTTGTCTAGCTACCAGGCTATCCTATCCTTTTTTCTGTCATCAAAATTCTACTATCACATGGAAATAAATTATTTTTTTTAACATAAAAACATATTAAAATGGGTTGTCGGGTTGACTCTGAACTGAAAAACAGGCTACCGTCCAAACTGTTTTAGATCTCTACCACGCTTTTTCAAATCTTGGTCAAGTTGTATTAAACTTTTGCCAAATATTCGAGATGTTAATATGAAGTATAATATAATACAAACACTATATCATAATTTTTTTTCAAATTTGTGAATTTTCCTAACTTATACTCCAAATCTGCCTAAATCGGTAAAAAAAAACTGAAAAAATATCTTTGTACTATAAAATTATATTATATTAGACTTTTGTTTGGTACTATTTAACTAAGAAACCCACGAGTCTTTAATTAGAAGACTAATCTCATAAAAGAAAATGTGTTAACGAATAATTAATCCTCATAACAAAAGATAATTGGTACTTAAGAGATTATTATAGGATTTATTAATCTTGAGGGTTGTGACATCGAGTGGTAACAAAACAGTCTAACTTGACAACCCCAATAGTAAATACAATATTGTCATTGAGATATGTTAACGAAAGAGGACATGCAAAATATTTATTTAAGTTTTATATATAGATAATAGTTATGATTTTGTTTTTAACGCATTATATAATCAAAATAGTATTATTCTCTCTTTTAATTAAGGGATTCATATTTAATTTCTGGTGATGCTCAACCTCCACAACAATATCATAATTGAAGTAGGTTGAGTAATTCATTTCCATAATTAATCTCAATTTGTAATCCTTAAAGCTTTATTATTTTCCTTAAAACTTGACAAAGTTTTGTTACCTTTATACTACTTAAACTACCTTCATATGTAAGTAAATTTATATTTTTAAATATATTAAGTAAATACCCATTTCTATTTCGTAGTTATTATAGGTATTCAATACTTCAAAATATTCGTAAATTTGATTAAATTATATATATGCCAATATCTAATTTACTTTTTAACGAAATTCTAAATACAAGGTAGTTGGGGTTAATAGGACTAGTATTTTCTTTTATTTTATCTACAAGATGCAAATAGAAATATATATATATACATATATATACATATATACATATATATACATATATACATATATATATATATATATATATATAAATTTTTGCGTGGTATTGACATTCCAAATATTACTTTTGACTGCAAGGAAAAATGATATATTTTATATTACTTGACTGATATGAAAAATGATGATATATACAAAACTACAATATATATTATACTACTTTTGACCGTTTGGAAATATAATTACATCTACAAAAGTAATAGTTATGTTACTTTTGACAGTTAGAAAAAAATCACATCTACAAAATACACTATATTTTATGTACATAGTTACTGCATTTGTTTCATCATTTTTTCTATTTTTTATAAAATTCATGTTGAACGTATTATTATGATATTCCAATTAGATTAACATCTAAAATACATTAATTAATTACCATCATAAATAAATATTATAAAAAAATAATGAAAACATATATAAGAGAACCAAACTAAACCAATAAAAAATATACTTTAAAAAAAGTTAAACAACTACTAAACATTACTACTACACATTATTCTCCAACTATTAAAAGAAAAATATTCACGTTTACAAAATCATTTCATATTTTGTTTTCATCTCATCTTCTTCAATTAACCACACATATTTGATTTATTTTAAAATGTTGAGTTTTCTCCAAATTCAATGCACTAGGTTAAAAAACTTTTAATATCACTATATATTGTGCCTTCAAACTACTACACTAAATATAATATAGATACAACAATTTTTAAGGAATTAGGTTATCATCTCCATGATGGCACTAGAAAACAGTGACATCTGCTACAGTGGTAAAAGGCTTTTGGTTGAGCCTGTTCAATCAACATCTTTGAAAGTGACCACATGTTATAATATACCAAGACCTTTATTCTCATTTATCTAGAACCAATAAAATAATTATATATTAATTTTTAAAATATGAACTAATTTAAAATAAATCAAATAGAAAGTAAAAGTATAGTTTTTCTTTTTATTGATATAAAAAATATAATAAAATGAAAAGTGTAGATATAAAATATTCCATTTCACGTGTTTCTTGTTTGTTTGCACTAATTTATAATTGTCCAATAAATAAATGAATATGTGTACACTCCTGCTATCAAGCTTTTATTTTTTTTTAGTTTATTATGATTCTATTTTGTTAATGTGATAAAATTTTGATTTGAATCAAATAGCAAAATTCTTTCTCTTAAAAGTCCTCTTAAAATAAGTATATATATTATGGCAAAATTTAATCATAAATACAGATTAAAAGTTAGTCCGCAGAATATCACTAATATCATTAGTGTTACAATATTTGAAAGTTTTGATTCTCTTACATATATTTCACTCCATTACACTAATATCTTTAAAAAAAAATTAAAGAATAAGATAAATATAGATTGTGTGTTGATTTTTTCTTTTAAAAATTATAAGATTGATTTAATGATAAAAATTGAAAAAAAAAAATAGAAGAATCCCGTTAACATCCAGAAGTTAGAGATTAACTTAAAAGTTTTGAATGGGTGAGATAAAAAAAAGTTGTATATTCAATTCCTAACCAACAAAATTAACCATTAATAAATGTCGATAAAGAAAAATGTGGTAACTTTTTTATATTATTATATTATTAGTTTATGTTTTCATACACTAATTTTAATATATTAAAATATAATATAAACTTTTGACTCTAAAATTATATATATATATATATATATATATATATATATATATATATATATATATATATATATTTAATATCAATAAATATTTGAATGGTATAGCTCTGGCCACGTAGTGGATCTGACTAAGATAATGACGTAAACCGTTTACTAGAACCAAGTATGGGGCAGATTTATTTCTATAGCTAATATAAATAATAAGATTCCATATCAATTGAAATGAATTTATATAGTTTAATAAGGTATGAAGTTATATAGAATTTCAATGAAATCGAGGTTAAAATTAAGGAAAATGATATTTGGACGCGTGTCTAAATGTGACTAGTGTACGTGGAATTTTTTTTTAAATGAAAGAATGACGTGTCAATGAGAAAATTGGGGGTAGATTCAAAATGTAGGATTATTTCGAAAATTTGAGATTGAAATGTTTTCAGAGAGAGAAGCTGGAGAACATTTCATGGAGCACATTCGAACCTTCGAACCAGCCACCACAACTCTCGCCGGATACCCGCCGCCCCTAGACGTTGTCGTTTTCCCTCATCCAGTGTCGCCGCAGTGTCGCCGGTGTCCGTCGTCTTCCACCCAGCCAGGCAGTTCGGATTTCGGGTCGCCGTAGCTCTAGCGTTGGCAGACGAACAGAAGACAGCATCGTCTTCCCTCCGGCCCAGCCAACCAAGGACGCGTTTTGAGTATCGATTCCTCCCACCCGCTTCCTTCCCTGTGTCGGACCCTTGCGGTGGCCGCCGGAGCATCGCTGGAGTGTCGCCGAACCCTTTCAAGGTATAGTTTAGTGTGGGTTGAAGTTGTGTAGAAGATTTAGTGGTTGATGACATTTTTGGGTGGAAAGTATGAAGTTTTTTTCTAATTTTTTTGACCATTTACTGGTTTAGTTCTTTTGACACAATTATTATGCCATTTATATATAATTCCATGTCCAAGGAACCATTTTTTGTAAAACTCATCGTGCATAAACTGCAGTGGTAGCAAAGACAAAATAAGTGAGGACTTCAGGCAAATGTTTTGCACAACCAGGTCAACTACGTTGCAGGTACAACACTTGCACACTCCAAGCCAACCAAACTTGTAAGTTTTTAATGCTTATTTCTGCAAATAAAAAATTTTATTGTTTCATTTATATGTTAAATAACATTATTTGTATTTTGGACTTTGTTTGATGTAAGTATGATTGTGGAGTTATTGTTTTGAGATTTATGGAGTTGTGGGATGTCGCTGAGGAATACGAAAGCAACATAATGCCCAACCCACCTACAGAAATGTAAGGTATAAAAATTTTCATTTTGGGGAGCTTTGAGAGAAGATGTTGCATTTTATTGATATATTGTGCATTTATCTCTTTGCAGGAGGAACTGCAACAGGCTAGGGAGAAATATGTTTGTGATTGGATCTTGGATGTAGACAATGTGCAGAGGGATGAAGTGTTGCAAGATTTAGGCCTTATGTAGATGTTGAATAAGGATTTTTGCAATGTGATTGATGTTTTGTTTACAACCTTTTGAATATGTATTGATGACGTCTGAATGTACATAGTTTTTGCTAGAAATGTTCAAAGAAATGTATTGGTTACATTTATTGATAATCAAATTTGAAGATGAGAATGATCATTGTGTACGATGTATGTACTGCAGTGTTGTTGAAATTTGGATGTCATTATTTAGAAAATCTTGTATGTATAGGGTTCTATGTAGAATAAAAGATGAAAGGTGCAAAATATTTGGCTTACGTCTCATTGAATGCTTCAACATGAATTGTATGTCCACTAAGTATGAACACAAGAGTTGTGCACTTTAAAATGAATGTCATTTTCATAGTTAACCTGGATGTGCAAAACCTTTGTCTGCAATCCCCACTTATTTTGTCTTTGCTACCAAAGCAGTTTCTGGACCATTAGTTTTACAAATATTGTTTCCTTGGACATGAAATTGTATATAAATGTCATAACAATTGTCTGGACATCACTTTTATGTTCAAATATTGTTAAGGAAAAATTGAAACTTTAAAATGAATGTCATTTTAATAGTTGATCTGTCTGTACAAAACTTTTGTCTAAAGTCCTCACTTATTTTTACTTTGCTACCAAAGTTGTTTCTGCATCATAAGTTTTACAAATATTGTTTCCTTGGATATGAAATTGTATATAAATGTCAGAATAAAGGTCTCAACATCACTTTTATGTTCAAATATTGTTAAGGAAAAATTGAAACTTGAAAATGAATATCATTTTCATAGTTAACCTTATTGTGTAAAACCTTTGCCTGAAATTCCCAGTTATCTTGCCTTTGCTACCAAAGTTGTTTCTGCACATGAGTTTTACAAATATTGTTTCCTTGGACATGGAATTGTATATAAATGTCATAATAATGGTCTCAACAACACTTTTATGTTCAAATATTGTTAAGGAAGAAATTGAAACTTCAAAATGAATGTCATTTTCATAGTTGACCAGGTTGTGCAAAATCTTTGTTTGAAGTCTGATAATGGCCAATTTTACTTCATTATCCAACATCAAATTGATGGAAATTGTCAACTCTTCCTTTACTTTTAGTCTTGTTTAACTCAATTTATTGTTAATTGTAAGTGGTTACCTTTTAAGTTGTAATTAGCCCATTTGATGGCTAATCCCCATTCAAAGAAGCTGGGAGAAGCTACTCACCAAAGAACATTGCCAAAACCCAAGAAAAGAGAGAAGAGTAGCTGAAAAGATGAAGAACTAGGGCTGCTGCAGAGAGTCACGCCGGGCGCCTACTGACCTAGGCGGCGCCGGGCGTGACGAGCCTGACCGAGAGCGCGCCTGGCGCCTGTCTGTCGGGCCGCCGGGCGCGACTTTTGCTGATGTGGCAGAAACGGCTTATTTAGTTCTGGAACGCGAAGGGGTTGGCATCTTTGGCAGCCCAGACGCGATTTTTACACCTTGGAGCAGCTGGAGGCGATCTTGGAGCTGTGGAAACACTTCTCCTTCCACCTTGGGTCTTCTCCCTTCTTCCATTTCATCAATTTGTAAGATCAAGCTCTCCATGACAATGGAGGGCTAGTTTCATTATTGTTGGGGGTTGATGTAATCACGGATCTTTTGTGCTAATTACAGTTGAATTGATTAATTATATGTCTATTCCATTGATTTCTAGTGTTTAATTCCTTCTCTTAAAGCTTGTGATGTTGTGTTCCACCATTGCATGATTCTAGGGTTTGCTTGATATTGGGAAATGTTGTGTAAATCTGAAATTGGATTAAATACCTAAAGGAAATAGTATCTAGGGATAGAACTTGGACCTTTGGTTGTCTTAAATCTCAACTCTTAAAGCGGATGAACTTGTTAAAGTTCTAAGGAATTAGAGTTTAAGAAGTAAGTCTAGGCTCTTTCTACCAAGGGATTGGGTTGGAGTAATTTAGTTGATTGACATTGGATAATTAATGGAAAGAAAGTGAATTGTATGCGCAAAAGTGAAGTAGATGAAATCACACCCCCAATAATACCATTTCATACCATTTCTAATCACTCGCATTTCTCACGTTTAAGTTATCAAAGATCAACTTTTATCATTTCCGCATTATCTTTACTTTAATCGTTTCAAAACCACAAAAATATGGAATCATTCTTTAGTCTAAATTAGTTAGTTATTATACGATTGTCTAGGACACGAGTCTCTTGGGAAACGATATCCGGTCTTACCGGTTTTATTACTTGAACGATTTGGTACACTTGCCAAAGCCACAACAAGTTTTTGGCGCCGCTGCCGGGGACCCGTGTTAAACTAGACTTTTGTGTGATTTTTAACCGATTTAGGCTTTATCTTTTTTGTGTATAAGTTTCTATTTTATTGTAATTATTATCTTTAATTTTGGGCTGACTTGTGGCTCGAGTTTGGTTGTTTTCTAGTGTATGCAGGGAAACATCCGTACAAGGAGAACTGTGTCATCTGAACCACTCCTTGGGGATCCTGAGATTGAGAAAGCAGCTAGAAGGAACAATAGTGACACTAGGAAACGAAAAGCTCTAGCAGCACAAGCCGCTCTTGAATCCTCAACTTCTTTCAACAATCAAATCATAGAGTCTTTGGATTCTTCTTCTGTGAACGGGATGGCTGGCGCAGGACCACCTCCAAGGAGAACCATAGGGGACTCAATAACCTACACAAGCCCGAGAAATTTCTCAAGCATTGTGAGGCCCACTATGAGTGACAAGCTGGCAGAAATGAAGCCTGCTCTACTTCAGCTCATTAGTTCCAATCAATTTTCTGGCCTAGACAATGAAGACCCCCATGCTCATTTGGTCACTTTCTATGAGCTATGTGGTACTATGGGTGTACAAGGGGAGGATGAAGAAGCATTGTACATGAGACTCTTCCCATTCTCGCTGAATGGCAAAGCAAAGGCTTGGCTCCAGTCACAGCCTAATCAAAGTCTTACAAGCTGGGAGGATGTGGAATATAAATTTCTAGCACGCTTCTTTCCACCATCAAAGAGCACAGAGGTGAAGGCTGCCATTGCTACCTTCGTACAAGGAGTAGATGAACCACTTTGTGAAGCCTGGGAAAGATTTAAATCCTTATTGAGAAAGTGTCTCAGCCATGGATTCAGTCTAGAAATGCAAGTGCAAACTTTCTGTAATGGTTTGCAACCTCATACAAAGATGATATTAGACGCATCCTTTGGTGGTTCAGTACTATTCAAGACTGCTGATGAAGCCATTGCTGTGATAGAAAATATGGCTTCCACTGATTTGAGGAGCCAACATGGAAGAATTCCAGCACAGAGGAGAGGAGTGTATGAACTAAGTGCCCAAGATGCTTTACTTGCACAGAATAAGCTTCTGGCTCAACAAATGGAACTCTTAACTCAACATATGGCCAAACTACCTCAGCAGTTACAAGCAATGCAAGCTCAACCTCAACCACATCATCAAGTAATGAGATGTGATTTCTGTGGAGATAACCACCCCAACGGCCATTGTCAAAGTCCTAGTACGTCCCAACCTGAAGAAGTCAATTATATGGGAAATCAAGGACGGCAACACTTCTTCAACAATCATTTCCCTAATCCTTCCAATCAAGGGTGGAGACAAAATCAAGAAGCTTCTAGCAGTAAAAATCCGTATCAACCTACCCAGCATTATCAACCTCAAAATGATCGGACTTCAAAACTAGAAGACACATTGCAGATGTTTATGCAGCAGTCCATTCAAAACCAGAAAAACACTGATGCATCCATAAAGAACCTGGAAGTGCAAGTTGGTCAATTGGCTAAGCAATTAGCAAACCAACAAGGTGGACATTTTACTGCAAATACTCAAGCCAACCCGAAGGAGGAGTGTAATGTAATATTCACAAGAAGTGGGAAAGAGGTTGGAAGAAAAGAAGAAGAAGAAGAAAAGCCAGAAGAAGAAGATCAGAAAGAAAATGAAGAAGAAGAAGACATGGTTGGAAGAGAAGAAGAGAATAAAAAGAAAGAAAAAGAAAAAAATCAAAAAGAGAAAGAGATTGTGAAACACCTTCCTTACCCAAAAATCCCATCTACTAAAGGGAAGGAGAAACAGTTGGCTCGGTTCAAGCAAATATTTGATCAACTTGAGATTACCATGCCATTGACCGAAGCACTACAACAAATTCCTGCCTACGCAAAGTACATGAAGCAAATCCTCAACAAGAAGAATAAGTATTTAGATGAGGAAACAATTGAAGTGCAAGGGAATTGTAGTGCCATCATGCAGAAAACCCTTCCTCCAAAATTTAAAGATCCAGGGAGTTTCACCATTCCATGCACTATTGGAAACCAGGAGATAGGTAGAGCTCTCGTTGACTTGGGGGCTAGTATCAATCTGATACCCCTATCTATGCTTAAGAAGATTGGTGATCTTGAAGTCAAGCCTACGAGAATGATGTTGCAACTGGCAGATAGATCCATCAAGTACCCATATGGTGTAGTGGAAGATGTGGTGGTCAAAATAGATAAACTCCAATTCCCGGTGGATTTTGTAGTTATGAACATGGAGGAATCTGCAGATATACCACTCATCCTTGGAAGACCTTTCATGAAGACAGCTAAAGTTGTCATTCATGTGGAAGAAGGAACAGTAAAATTGAAAGACCAAGATGAGGAGGTGACTTTCAACGTCTTTGGGGTTGAGCAGCAAAATCATGAAAAAGAAACTAGTCTTGGAGATACAGATGAAATTTTATCAATTACTAGTCTAACAGAGCAAGCTGCCAAGTTGGTCAAGAGGAGCTTCAGCTGTTTATCCCCAAGAGCAACGGGAGAGGAAGAAGAAAAAGAAGAAGAACTAGTCCACCAAAATTCTGTGATAGCAAGCGATGAGCCCAAACCTGGCAAACCAGTGAAATTCAAGAATAGGTTATGGGTCATCAAGAACATCAAGATAAATGGAGTACTTGAGATCGAGGCTCCATATTCTAGGAGAGTCAAATTGGTGACTAGGAAATTGCTGAGAGGATGTTGGTGTCATGACAAGAAGAAGCACTCCAACATCAAGAATCAAACTTGAGCTTAATGGTGTCAAGCTAATGACGTTAAACAAGCGCTTACTGGGAGGCAACCCAGCTTCCTGACCTTTTCTCTTGTGTGATTTTAATTCTTGCGTGTTGTTTGATTAGTTGATTGTTTGTTGAAGTGTGTGATGTGATTTAATTGTTTTTGAAGCATGTTTGTGTGAGGAACAACCAAGGTGATTTGTAGAGTTGATTGTTAAATTTGTGAAGGCTATAGTGAATTGATGTGAATAGGAGATGTGAAACTGTTTTGGCTATTTTCTGGGCTGTTTTTACATGATTTCAAATTACCTTACTCAAGCCAAAAGCCAACAATGTTGCCTAACTTGTGGAATTTTAAAGTTTTAAAAGAATGACTTCAATTTGCCACTTGAATGCTCAAATTCAATTCCTTAGGTTTTAAACAAGTTTGTTTAATGATAATATGAGATTCTGGAGCATCTCAAGTGATTTGAAGTTCAAATTCTCAAAAACCCGTGTTAGGTAACTTGAAAAACCAGTTTCTGCATAATTCTGCAGAAACTCACGCCCGGCGCCGCAAGCACTAGGGGGCGCCTGGCGCCAGATCGTCCAGTCTGACCACCCATTTCTCAGATTCAGTATCTGGCTGGGTCACGATCCCACGCCCGGCGCCGCATGACCGAACAGGCGCCCGGCGCGACTTCTGCAGTTAATTTTCCTGAGTGTACAGTTGAGAGGCCCAGTTCAAATAACCTAAACCTAAACCCATCCCCCCCACTCACGCACATTCTCACGCACTCCAATTCACGTTTTTCACTCTCCTCCACTCTAAATCACCACATTCAACTTCCTTCTCAAAAAAATTTTCAGCCCACACACCACATTGCTGTTGCCACCACTCTTGAGCCACTCCATTCTCTCCTTCCTCACTCTCGGCACCTCTCCACCCAAGCACTCCTCCACTGCAAACGTCTCCACACCAAGCCCATCACATTCTATACACATCAAGTAGGCTATTCACTCTTTACTATTGTAAATTCCTTCACAATGCTTAGCCTTGGTTGTTCATCATGTACATGGTTTGATTTTGACCTAGGGTAGTTTAATTTCAGTTCAATTAGTGTGTTATATGTGATAGCTGCTGGTTAGGACTCAACTTCTTGCTTTCATAGACAGATTCGAACACACACACACAACCACAATGGCTGGAATGCAGAATCTGGGTTTGCCCCAATTCTGCATGTCGCGCCAGGCGCGTGCTGGCTGATGCGGCGCCGGGCGCGACTTCTTCTGCCTAATTTTGGAACTTTGTTGTGGTGTGTCCTGCAGCTTTTGCATGTTGTTTAAATGTTGTTTTTGATGAATTTTTGACTGAGCTGTGATTATATCTGAGTTTGACCTATATTAAGGTAGCAAAAGTGTGTTGATTCATGGAGTTTTGCTTGTGCATTGGCTTTTGATGAACTGTTTTCACTGAGTTATGCATCATTACATCATCTAAACTTAATCTCATACACTCAAACTGAACCAGCAGCTGAGAGGCCAACAAGCTAGAATCTGCACAAACTGCTGTCACGCCCGGCGCCTACTGACTGAGGCGGCGCCCGGCGTGACTGATCCTGACAGCTTCATTGTTTCTTGCTGTTTTTCTGTTTTGGCTTCCAATTTGCACTGATCATGGCCTTTCTTTGCTCAATTTTGAATGAATAATTAGTGTGAATATCATTGAATGTATTGGATGCATGAAGATTTAAGTTATTGATGAATTCATTCATGAATCTAATAACATGTAACTTCTTTGACTCTACCTTATTTTGCAGATATGGCTTCTTCATCTGGGTCCAAGAGAACTAAGACCACTGCTGGTCTCAGGGAAAATAGAAGGAAAGAGAAGATATACTCTGATATCTTCTTAACTAAGGACCATCAGAAGCATTTCTCCAATGTCCAGAACAGAAAACTTTTGATGGAGAGGAAAGTGACCCTTTTACCTCAAGATGTGCCAGAATTCTCCAATGAGATTTTGGAGAGGCAATGGAGCTCCTTATGCACGTACCCAGATCCCGCCAATATTGCAGTTGTCCAGGAGTTTTATGCCAATGCTAAATCCTTCTCTCCGGACTCAGAACCTTTCTGGAGCTATGTGCGTGGTCAGCGGATATCATTTAGTGCTGACGCTATTAATGAGTTCTTAAACACAAAGTGGGAAGATGATGATGAGCTATGCGGGTACGCCGAGCTGATGGCGACTGAGATAGACTATGAGGAGATTGAGCAGGCCTTATGTATTGCAGGAGGATCATTTCAACGAAATAGGCAACAGCAACCTCTTCATATCAAGAGAGTACACCTGCATTCTCTCAGCCGCTTATGGATGCCTCTGGTGCATTCCAACATCTCACCGTGCACGCATGTCTCTGACGTCACGGTTAACAGAGCGGTCCTCCTCTATGCCATTCTCACTGGACGCTCTGTGAACTTGGGGCAGCTAATCGCAAATGAGATACGCAACTGTGCGAACTCCACAAAAGCTCCCCTTGGACATCCCTCTCTTATCACCCATCTCTGCAAACAAGAAGGAGTGGACATCACTATTCCACCATTCGAGCATCCTAGGAGACTTATTGATATGGGGTATTATACCCAATTTTGTTTGGATGCAGATGATGGAGCTGCCAGTCCACCACCGAGATCGCCGAGGAGACATGCCAGACAGCGACCTATCCCCAGACGTCCTCAGCCACCACCACCAGCACCTCCGTCCGATCCTTACCAGATGATGGACATGAGACTCGCACTGATTGACTCAAAGTTGGAGGCGGTGAACCGGATCGGCCAGGCCCATGCAGAGATGATGAGGCATGTTTATGCAGCATCCCATCCAGGTTTTATGACATCCGACCAGTACAGCACCTTCGTTGCTTGGCCTGGGGACCAGTCCTTTCCTTCTGGGTGGGGTAGACCTCAGGATGGCACTGCTGCTATGGATGAGGATGATGATGACGAGGAGGAGGAGGACGATGATGAGGTCGATGAGGAGGACTCAGACTGATGGATGGCCATCACAGCAGTAGTCGACCTTCTCTATTTTTTTCTTTCATTCTCAGTCTTTATTTTACTTTTAGGACTCCTTTTTATTTCTGAAGTTTTTATGTTTAAACATCTTCTTTGCATTTGGTTTGACAGTATGAGTTAATGATTTGTGAAAATCTGGTTGTTATGCTTTCTTTATGTGATTGAATGTAT
This sequence comes from Vigna nakashimae, assembly GCA_034642375.1. Taxonomy (NCBI): domain Eukaryota; kingdom Viridiplantae; phylum Streptophyta; class Magnoliopsida; order Fabales; family Fabaceae; genus Vigna; species Vigna nakashimae. Next base: position 14,299,055 of record CM067768.1, on the reverse strand, counting down.
GGAAATAGTTGAGTTAATTGAGCATTGATTGTGGATGTCTTCACTGAGTTATGATAATGCTTAGGGAATCAATTGCAGTCAATATTCATGACATTGTGTTAGCAAAGTATGGAATCTTAATTAACAGGGTGAGAATTTGTGCCTCAGATTTTTCTTTTATGTGCGAATGCTATCATGCTAGATCACAATTGACTTTGCCTGAGTTTCTATGATTTGAACTATCTACTTGCTTATTGAATTTGATCAAGGCATTCTTTTCTCACCTTACACATACATTAGCCATTCAACCATAAATGTAAAAAGATCTTACCTCTTTGTACCTTAAACTTATTGAAAATTCCCTGAACCTTGTACCTTGAGCTGAGTAGAACATGCATATGCATTACAGGAGAACAATCCAAGTTTGGGGGGAAATTATGGTGTATTGAGAATAAGACAAAGATGGAAAAGTAAGAAAAAGAGAAAAAAAAAAGTACTGAATGAAAAACAGTTGGGTGTAAGTTTGAAATTGGTAATGATGTATGAGGAGCAAGAGAAAAGCTTATATGAATGAAGTGAATTATGTAATATCTCAGCTCAAGAACCTTTGATTTCCAGAAAAACCATGATTCTTTCTTAGCCCAACCACAATACAAGCCAATCAAAGTCCTTGTGATATCAATTTGCTTGTAAATTATTTTGAATTGATTGAAACGAAAGGCAAAGTTAAATTGTGTGATAATATGATTGCAGAGTGAGCTTTATACACCCATATACACCAGTGCATTAGAGTGAAACACTTTCCGGGTGAGGATTGATTCCATACATCATGTGAAACACTCTGTCATGTTTGTTGATTTCTTTTATGCCCTTTGCATTGTGATCATAATTGTTGATAGGCGAACAACACTGTGTGCTTGATTGATGAAAGCTGTATATATCCATTATGTTCTTTCCATTAGATGCAAACATAGGATTTTTACTTCATGAGCTTAAAGGATATCTCAAATTTGAAACCAATGCATGTGAATGATTGTTTTTAGGATAGTTTACCTTTTGCTTGAGGACAAGCAAGGTTCTAAGTTTGGGGGAGTTGATAATGGCCAATTTTACTTCATTATCCAACATCAAATTGATGGAAATTGTCAACTCTTCCTTTACTTTTAGTCTTGTTTAACTCAATTTATTGTTAATTGTAAGTGGTTACCTTTTAAGTTGTAATTAGCCCATTTGATGGCTAATCCCCATTCAAAGAAGCTGGGAGAAGCTACTCACCAAAGAACATTGCCAAAACCCAAGAAAAGAGAGAAGAGTAGCTGAAAAGATGAAGAACTAGGGCTGCTGCAGAGAGTCACGCCGGGCGCCTACTGACCTAGGCGGCGCCGGGCGTGACGAGCCTGACCGAGAGCGCGCCTGGCGCTTGTCTGTCGGGCCGCCGGGCGCGACTTTTGCTGATGTGGCAGAAACGGCTTATTTAGTTCTGGAACGCGAAGGGGTTGGCATCTTTGGCAGCCCAGACGCGATTTTTACACCTTGGAGCAGCTGGAGGCGATCTTGGAGCTGTGGAAACACTTCTCCTTCCACCTTGGGTCTTCTCCCTTCTTCCATTTCATCAATTTGTAAGATCAAGCTCTCCATGACAATGGAGGGCTAGTTTCATTATTGTTGGGGGTTGATGTAATCACGGATCTTTTGTGCTAATTACAGTTGAATTGATTAATTATATGTCTATTCCATTGATTTCTAGTGTTTAATTCCTTCTCTTAAAGCTTGTGATGTTGTGTTCCACCATTGCATGATTCTAGGGTTTGCTTGATATTGGGAAATGTTGTGTAAATCTGAAATTGGATTAAATACCTAAAGGAAATAGTATCTAGGGATAGAACTTGGACCTTTGGTTGTCTTAAATCTCAACTCTTAAAGCGGATGAACTTGTTAAAGTTCTAAGGAATTAGAGTTTAAGAAGTAAGTCTAGGCTCTTTCTACCAAGGGATTGGGTTGGAGTAATTTAGTTGATTGACATTGGATAATTAATGGAAAGAAAGTGAATTGTATGCGCAAAAGTGAAGTAGATGAAATCATACCCCCAATAATACCATTTCATACCATTTCTAATCACTCGCATTTCTCACGTTTAAGTTATCAAAGATCAACTTTTATCATTTCCGCATTATCTTTACTTTAATCGTTTCAAAACCACAAAAATATGGAATCATTCTTTAGTCTAAATTAGTTAGTTATTATACGATTGTCTAGGACACGAGTCTCTTGGGAAACGATATCCGGTCTTACCGGTTTTATTACTTGAACGATTTGGTACACTTGCCAAAGCCACAACAAAGTCCCCACTTATTTTGCTTTTGCTACCAAAATTGTTTTTGTACCATGAGTTTTACAAATATTGTTTCCTTGGACATGGAATTGTATACAAATGTCATAATAAAGGTCTCAACATCACTTTTATGTTCAAATATTGTTAAAGAAGAAATTGAAACTTGAAAATGAATATCAGTTTCATAGTTGACCTCGTTGTGCAAAACATTTGCCTGAAGTCCCCAGTTATTTTGTCTTTGTTACCAAAACTGTTTATGCACATGAGTTTTACAAATATTATTTTCTTGGACTTGGAATTGTATATAAATGTCATAATAATGGTTTTAACAACACTTTTATGTTTAAATATTGTTAAGGAAGAAATTGAAACTTCAAAATGAATGTCATTGTCATAGTTGATCTCGCTGTACAAAACCTTTGCCTGAAGTGCCCACTTATTTTGCCTTTGTTACCAAAGTTGTTTCTGCACCATGAGTTTTATAAATATTGTTTCATTTGCACAATTCTTTTGTTCATACTTAATGCACAATTCATCATTTATTCTACTTCTACATAGAACCCTATACATACAAGATTTCCTAAATAATGACATCCAAATTTCGTGGGGACTATAGTACATACATCGTACACAATGATACATACATCGTACACAATGATCATTCTCATCTTCAAATTTGATTATCAATAAATGTAACCAATACATTTCTTTGAACATTTCTAGCAAAAAATATGGACATTCAAACCTCATCAATACATATTCAAAAGGTTGTAAAAAAAACATCAATCACATTGCAAAAATCCCTATTCAACAACATCTACATAAGGCCTAAATCTTGAAAAACTTCATCCCTCCGCACATTGTCCACATCCAAGATCCAATCACAAACATATTTCTCCCTAACCTGTTGCAGTTCCTCCTGCAAAGAGATAAATGCACAATATATCAATAAAATGCAACATCTTCTATCAAAGCTCCCCAAAATGAAAATTTTTATACCTTACATTTCTGTAGGGCATTGTGTTGCTTTCGTATTCCTCAACAACATCCCACAACTCCATAAATCTCAAAACAATAACTCCACAATCATACTTACATCAAACAAAGTCCAAAATACAAATAATGTTATTTAACATATAAATGAAACAATAAAATTTTTTATTTGCAGAAATAAGCATTAAAAACTTACAAGTTTGGTTGGCTTGGAGTGTGCAAGTGTTGTACCTGCAACGTAGTTGACCTAGTTGTGCAAAACATTTGCCTCAAATCCTCACTTATTTTGTCTTTGCTACCACTGCAGTTTCTGCACGATGAGTTTTACAAAAAATAGTTCCTTGGACATGGAATTGTATATAAATGGCATAATAATTGTGTCAAAAGAACTAAACCAGTAAATGGTCAAAAAAATTAGAAAAAAACTTCATACTTTCAACCCAAAAACGCCATCAACCACTAAATCTTCTACACAACTTCAACCCACACTAAACCATACCTTGAAAGGGTCCGACGACACTCCGGCGATGCTCCGGCGGCCACCGCAAGGGTCCGGCACAGGGAAGGAAGCGGGTGGGAGGAATCGATACTCAAAATGCGTCCTTGGTTGGCTGGGCCGGAGGGAAGACGATGTTGTCTTCCGTTCGTCTGCCAACGCTGGAGCTACGGCGACCCGAAATCCGAATTGCCTGGCTGGGTGGAAGACGACGGACGTCGGTGACACTACGGCGACACTGGATGGAGGGAAAACGACAACGTCTAGGGGCGACGAGTATCCGGCGAGAGTTGTGGTGGCTGGTTCGAAGGTTCGAAGGTGCTCCATGAAATGTTCTCCAGCTTCTGTCTCTGAAAACATTTCAATCTCAGATATTCGAAATAACCCTACATTTTGAATCTGACCCCAATTCTCTCATTACCACGTCATTCTTTCATTTAAAAAAAATTCCACGTGCACCAGTTGATTTAGACACGCGTCCAGTGTCTAAATGTTGTCAAAACAGGTTGTTCAAATATCATTTTTCTAAAATTAAATAGCAAGTATATTAAAATGTGTAAACTATTTCAAATAAGTATAATATGTAATGTAATATAATTTAACATAGTATAAAAGTAGGGACATATTACTTTAAAAATAATGTCAAAAGATCCTTGACATAGTCTTTTTTTTTTTTTAATTTAATAACTTTTGTACTGAGTAATTCATTTTTAACCTCTAAATTGGAATATATGGCACTCAACCTGTTTGAAAAAGATATTGCATGGATGGGTATGTTCTAGGCAATTGTGCCAAAATAATGGATTCCACCATTTCTACCAAATCCAACCAAACACTAACTATTATTTTATTATGAAATATTATGTATTAGTTTATAATTATTTTTAATAACTATGTATTAATATTATAACTGAATACAGAACCTGGTTTTGTAATTTTTATTTTTAGTGGAACTGTTAAAAGTCTAAAAAGAATTGGATAACATCATAATTTAGGATAACTAGAGCGTTTTTTTTTTGTAATTTTAAACTTGTATTAAGAAAATTATTATACTTTTTATTATATTTAAATAAATAATTTATTTACATGAGTATATTTAGGTATAGTTATAAATATAATATTTAAATAAAGATTTTGATAATATGAAAAAAATTAAATAATTAATCAAGGTATTTTTCTTTTTTACAAAAAATTAATTAAAATATATAATATTATTTTAATATTAATTCCTTTATGTTAAAATAATGAATTATAGAAAGTAAAACTTATAATAATAATAATAATAATAATAATAATAATATCTTGTACAAGTAAGATAAAAAGAGAAATTAATAAAAAAAGTGTAAGTAATTGAAAAAAATTAAAAACTCGAAATTTAAAAGTAAACAAAATAAAAAAAAAAACGATTGTACTACAAGAAAAATCACAATTACATACGGTCAAAATCCGTATATAACATCAAAAATCCGCATATAAAATTGTATTATATACGGATTACATATGAATAAAAATCCGTATATAATATAAGTGTAGCTAAATTACATACGGATATATCCATATATAATTGACATATGGAAAAATCCGTATATAAATTATATACGAAAAAATCCGTATATAAATTACATACGGAAAAATTCGTATATAAAATTTATATATAACTTACATACGGAAAAATCCGTATATAATATCTGTATATAACTTACAAAAAGAATCTGTATGTAATTATTTATTTCAAAAAAAAAATTAAAAATTATTTGTATATGATCATAAAATTTACACATTAAAAAAATGTTTAAATAACTAATTTAATATAAAATATCTTTTTACAACATTAGTATCTTTATACCTGAAACTAAAGTGGAACTAAAAAGAATCCACTGTCAAATATATAACTCATCCAAATTTTAGATTTATAACGTGTAACTAAAATTTTCAACTAATTGGAAATCATAACTTATTATATTCTAACATTAAATTTCAACTTTACAGTATGTCAAGCCATTATGGGCTACACCGTTAAAACCAAAATAAAATTATAAAAACTAATTCCAACAACTATTTATTTACAAAACAAGATTCCCTATCATATCTAAGATATCCTTACGCTCCTTGGCTTGTCTTATCTGAACATCCATGTTTTGAAGCAAATGAGACAGATCAACATTACCTGCATTGCATTAAATTTTCAGAAACTTAAAATCTAAATGTAAAAGCACGAGTCCATAGAGACAACGGTGATTAATATTCTACAGACTAGAGCATAGATGCATCATCCTTAGACATAATATATTTGAATAACTTGAAAATTACTGCTGGTAACTAGTGAAAAATAATGACATAATGGTTTTTAATTTGTTTTTTGGAAGTAATAGAGCTCAATAGTAATTCTCTTAGATCTAAAATGAGAGTAGGATCAACCTAAAGCCAACAGGAGTAGATATTATTAGCAGCTGATGATGATGCTCGAGTAATACACTTAAGGCACATTAGTTAAAACAATAATGAGATGCACTTAAGGCACATTAGTTAAAACAATAATGAGATGCACTTAAGGCACATTAGTTAAAACAATAATGAGATGCACTTAAGGCACATTAGTTAAAACAATAATGAGATGCACTTAAGGCACATTAGTTAAAACAATAATGAGATGCACTTAAGGCACATTAGTTAAAACAGAATTGTTGGTAAACGTAAAACTTACATCTTCTAATTTTGAGTTCAAGTCATTAACTTTTTTCTCTAACAAACACTCTAGTTTCCGTGTTCCCTTTCTACTTGTTTTGTGTTTCTAGTTCCCCTTTAAGCTTGTCCACCTGCATAAAGAATTTCTGAGTCTGCACTATAGAATAATGATCATAAAAGACACATCTACTGGCTGATTTATAAGTAACCTGCTTCTGTAGAAAAACCTTGGCTCAGTTTGTGACAGCCGAATTTTCACTAGAGTTAATTAAATAATCATAGTTTTTTTTTTAACTGGGAATGTTAAGAAAAATTAATCACATTGTTTTGTATAAATCCTCATATATGAATTTTGTGAGGTAAAGGTCAGAACTAGCACCAATTGATCAATGAATATAAACATAGTATCAGTTTTAAGTTGGAACAATACATAACACTATTTCAGAATTAAAATGATTTTTTTTTCTAGAAAGAGAATAATATGACCTGCCATGAATCATGGGCTGCATTTACAAAGAAAGATAAGTAAAAAGAAGACAAATAAGCTTACACATTGATAAAATAACCAGCATCTGCAAGGCATTTCACTTTAGTTGTTCTAGGTAGTAGTGATTTGAATCGATCACAATTTAAAATTGCAGCCAACTCTCCAGCACAGAACATCCAGAGATAATTGCCTAAAGTTACAAGTTTCAACTAGTGAATTAAAAATTATTCAAGATGAAGACAAAAGTATGTAACCATCAATGTCCCATACATTTTGAGCACTTTTCATTCCTTTTGCTAAACTTCTGTTTCTTTTTTGTGTTTCCTTTCTTTTTCTTATATAATTGCTTTTTTTTTCTCTTATCAAAATATTATTGTAGAATTATGATTTGTGTTCGGTTCATCTCCTAAATATTTAAATAGATCCACAAAGTGCAAGTGTATGTGATGAGAAAGCCTACACATTTTAATATGATTTTTCTGATATTTCTGACTTCAACTTTGTTGCCCCGTTACATGTCATTGCCATTATCTTACTTTCACCTCTTCCAAAGTAATTATAATATTCAATTATTTATTTTATGTAATCACATAATATTTTTATGTGTTAGATAAATATTAAATGGTTTAGTATGTTAGTTTAATTATTTGATTAGTATGTTAGCTATATTTAACTTGGATTCTTTTGTATACATATTATAAATAAATTATTCTGAACTTTGGATGTTTAGACCACATTTCTTGACCATTACCATAAAAACCTATGAAAAAGAGAATTGTTTGCTGTTGATGAAATTCATTGTACAAACAATATCTAGAACATACATCATATTCAAAAGTTAACAGCATGTTTCTATTTACTTCATTGAGTTTTTATACATCACATAATTCAAAAATTATAACCATAATAATAATAATAATAATAATAATAATAATAATAATATGACTTGCTTCTCTATTTTGATATCTAAAATCTTGAAACCTGCTAAAGAAGTACATGTGTCGGTATATACTCTCTAATTTCCTATCCCCAAACAAAAGTTTCTTTTATTTTCCCTACTTGAGTTTATCTTTTACAATTAAGATTTGCTACAATCATATATATCATCTTCATGTCATTATCAAATGTGAAACAATATCAAATGCATACCTGTTAAGAAAGATGGAGTTATAAGGCCAGTTGTTTGAACTTATTTTGAAGAATTAGTGGTTTTTTAATTAACAGATGTTTCAATAAAATATAAATAAAAACTGAAAAGGAAACAAAAATAGTTTTAGAGCTTTTCTTTTTTCACTCTCAATATTCCTGAAAAAAATTTCAATAAAAGATGTATCACAAAATCACTAAGCAAAGAAGCACTTACAAAGAAATCAATATCTCTGCATTGATATTAGCAAACAAAGCCTATAATTGTTCATCCTTCTAACATTTTAATAACAATATCTCTGCATGTCTAAAACCTTAGCAACATAAATTTAATACCAATCTCATCCAAATGGAAATGAAAATCATTTGGATAAAGTAATCAAACCTCACACTTTCACTAATATTCTAATTTGTGCACTTCACTTCAATATTCCTTCCAATTCAAACAAAACTTTCTCCAACATATCAGACTTCACAGGATTCACAATACTAATTTACTATAATAGGTAATAGGTATAGGTAATCTAAATACATATAAAAGAAAGTTGTCTCACTCTTCCCTGAGAATATTCTGACACACGCACACCTAAATTCTGAGTCTCTATGTTCATTTTCGTGCTATCAGAAGAGTAGATGTAGCTACAGAGACAAATATTGCTCTTTACCGTGTGCACAGAGGGTAACAGTGGGATTTTCTAGTGTAAAGTCAAACACATTCTTTGAAGGTGTGACACAAGGACAAGCAAAAACACACAAGTCACAGCGGTCCTTCTAGGACATCAGTAAAAAGAAGCAAAAACACACAAGACACAAGGTGGGATTGTATTATCCTCTTTAGTGAGAGTCTTCCTTATAAAAATAACTTCATTATTGTATAGCCTAGAGAGACCTTTACACACTTATTTTGGAAATACTTTGTGTACTTCAAATGATATAATGAAGAATCAAGAATACTAATCACCTAACGAAAAACTTCAGTCACTGGGCCATCGTTTTCTGATGCAGTCAGCTCCTCTTTAACCTTTTCTAATCCCCTGATGATTGCTTGCATTTCCTCTGCTAATGACTTCAATTGTATCTACAAGATCATGGATTTATGATCACTATTCATTGCAATCACGTTAACTAATAGTAACAGTTATCCAGTACAAACATCATTTTCTTTTCCTTAAAAGTGCAAATATCCAGTTTCTTAGGGTCACGCTTTTCTTCATACTCAGCTGAAATTTCGTACACTTCTTGAACCTGCACAAAAACATTTACATAAATGTCGAAGAGAAGAGAAAGAACATAAATTCCGGAATATTTTCTGATAAATCACTACAGCCTTCTCCATTGAATCCACCGATTACATCCTCATTTTTGCACCATTTCACCGATTCAGCCGTTGAATCTTCCTTTTCCACCGAACACGCGACCTAAATCGCATTTCTCACCGAACAATCTTCCTATTTTTCACTCCTCTCCGAACCCTTCCCGCTCCTGGAGTATTATCACGAACCTAGGGTGGATGAAGGTACTCTCTTAGCGTCGAACTACGACTCCGAAACGAACGATGAAGGTGATTGCTTCATCAACGAAGGACAACGACATTGCTGCGTTATTATACGACGACAGTTCGAGAGAGAAAGGGGGAAGAAGCAAGGGTTCGAGAGAGGGACAGCGACAGTGAAGAGGGCTCGGGAGAGGGACAGCGAGGCGAATAGGGCTTGAGAGAGGGACAATGAGAGCAAAGAGGGCTTCAGAGAGAGATGTGAAATTGCGAGGGTTTGAGAGGGAGATCAAATAGGGTTCGAGGGATAGAGAGAATATCGAGGGTTTTGAGAAGAATAGGGTTCGAGGGAGAGAGAAAAGCTACAGGGTTTTGAGAAGAATAGGCTTTAAGGTTCACTTCATGTTGGCTTCATTTTAATCAGAATATTTTTAAGTAAATTATTTTTCCAATCCGTATGTAACATTGGTAGCTAAAATGTGGACAGAGTTATGTACAAATAATTGGAGGTATATACGGATTTATCCTTAGATAACTTTCCCACCATCATGCGCCAACGTTATATACGACTTTTATATACGGATTTGTCGTATGTAAAAATCCGTATATAATTTTCTTTTTAAAATCCGTATATAATATCCGTATGTAATATATATATTATATACGGATTATAATCCGTATATAATAATCCGTATGTAATAGCCATATTTCTTGTACGTATTGTATTGACCACCTAGTCAACTAAAGATCCAACGACACATCTACTAAGGAAATGATTAATCGATCTAGAAATTAATCTGAACAATCAATGGAAAGTTAATGAAAATAATAATCATTTATTGACCATTAATAAAAATAATGTCATTTATTGATAATAAATGGATCATGATGGTAAGCTAAATATAATATTTATAAATATAAGTCTAACAAAAGAAACAGATAATTTTAAATTATGATTACTCATATTTATTACAAACTAATTGAATAAATCACTTGTTTGAGTGTGTTGAATGCTTTGACAAGTACTTACCTCATGTCAAAGATAAGGAAAAGAGAGAGAACAACATATAAGAATAAGTTAGATAACTTTTTCAATCTTAAAAAAAATCTTTAAATGTTTTAAGTAAAAAATTTCTAACTTATACCCGAAAGCCAGATATCTACCCAGAATCTATCAAATAATACGGAGAAAATATAAAAATCACTTAGGTCTTATTGAATTCGAAATCATAAATATATAAAAAGCATAATGTATTCATGTAGAAGGAGTGAACGGAGAATGAGGTCACTCTACATCAGAATGTATGCTTGGGTTTTATGGAATCAGAAAAGGCAAATATATTTGATAGAAGTGATGGAATGAGCGTATGCATTTTGAAACATCAGACCTCCATAATAACGTTCTTACCGTCTTAAGTTTCATATTTAATATAAATAACAAAATTAAATACTATGTAAAAAAATACTTATAGATATAATGTTTTGAAGTTTTGAATTAAAAGTAGTATTAATTTCTTAGGTTTTTAAACCAAAAACACACAATTAGGATTCGGTTAGAAAGAAGGATAAAGATGGAATAAAAAGCAGAAAAAGCTAAAAATGAAATAAATGGAGATGGAGTGTAAACAAGTAAACACGTGGTGGAGGAATGTAGACAGCGCTGCCCAATTCCAAAATAAAATAAAGGAAAGTGGGGTGTGTGCAGTGAAAGCTTGGGTCCAGAAAATAAAATGGAACGCGAACCCAAAAATAAAATAAAGAAAAGTGGTCACGTGCAAAAGGTAAAAGAATTCTAACCTAAAAAGCAACTAGTGAAGTGTAGGTGCAAGCAATACGTTGGGGTGCAGAAAAACAAAACGGGGGAGGGCCCGAAACACAATACAAGCCCATGGAATATGGGCGTCCAAGGAATAGAAATGTGAGGCGCATTAAGAAAAACGACGGCCCAATCCAACTTTCTCTTCTTCATAAGAGAATTCATCTCCTTCTTCCTAAAGAGGGGCCACTCCTCCTCTGATCTTCATCTCCGGTCTCCTCACCTATATTGTCGCTCACCATTTCATTGCCTCATCGTAGTTTTGTTGAGACTGAAAACTAAGGTTCCAAACAACTTAAACAGAACAAGGACCATCCTTCAACTCGACCAGCTCAGCATCCTAGAGTTTGACTAACTTAGCCTGATACCCTAGAGTCCAACCAACCCAACCTAACAACCCAGCTCGGCCAAACATATTCCTACCAACACAGATTCAACAAAACAGTTGAGATAACTCGGTCAAAGCAACTTGGACAATTGAATCCCGACACCAACTTGGGACAATCCTGCCAATGTAGCCTGGACAACCCGACAATCATGGAAACAACATGACATAAACTTCATACTTAACAATAATAATATATAAAAACCCAATAAAGCATGGTAACAAATTAAATAATCAAAATCAGGTATATGCAACTCAACAAGCATCAAAACATAATGATCGCATGTTAAAAAACTTAACACAGATTCACAACAACATGGTTACATACAAAACCGTTCGACTAATGCTTTAAATGTCATAATAGTAGTTAATCCCAACCCGACACAACCCAAACATGGTATAAGGCCATATCCACAACTCAACACACATGAAACCAGGCATTGTGGGAATCAATCCCAATCTCGCACAACCTAAACACCATGCACTCGACATACATAAACTAGACATAGTACAAGTATCATTTAATTTCATACATACAACCTCAAAACTCAAGACACAACCCATCTATAATAATACATGATAACATTCTATACTAAAAACCCATGAACAACAAAACAAAAGATACAACCTAAGATTCCCCACAAAACACCTTACATGGCTTATCATAATATTAATAACTACACATAATCACTTTACGATAAACTAAAGAAAAATAACGTGCAACCTATCTAGAGTAAGCCAAAAAACTAGAACAACTTTATTTTCAAAAGAGAAAACATATCCCATAATCATGAACAAGAAAGCAACAATGTCCAAACCAATATATGTGTATATGAATATTGTAAGAACCTAGAAAATAGAGTATTAGAGTAGATAAATGTTTTAAAATGATGAGACCGATTATTTTATTTTAAAATAAGTCCACAATATAAATAGAATTTTTTACACTCGTCTAATTACTTAAAGCACAATTCATCTCTCTAGAATTCATTCTCTAAACTTTCTCTACCTTATCTCTAAGTTTTCTTACTCCTCAATCATCTATTTGAGGATCAAGAAGTTCCTAGGAGATCACTGTTGTGTTATCTTCAATATCTACTGATCAATTTTTGTCATAGAGCAAGTAAGTTTCGACTCCTTTTTCCTCTTTTGCGCTTAATCTGAAATTAAAAGAAGAGATTGTAGTCACATGTGTAATCTTGCTTCTTCTACTTGTTCTTGGTCGATCTAAGGTCCTAAGGACTCTTTTCGTTTCAAATTTGATGTTTCGTAGGTGTTTCTAGAAATTCCTTATGTTCTAAGCAATTGGTGAGGTGTCTTTAGAGTTGGGCAGTTCTTTGTGAGGTAAGGGAAGCTAGAACTTACTTAGATTATTTTTTTCGTGCTAAAATAGTATTTATGGGAATAATATGATGAATTGAATGCATTTGTGAAAGTAGTGTAATGCTCTTTATGTTAAACAATGATATTTGGTAGTATGATGTGTATATAATTGAAATGGTGTGAAATTGATATTCTATGTTATCATGATTGTGTGTGATGAAGTTGTTTTGGTGTTTGAAAATTGAATTCAATGTGTTAGGGTTCTTAGTGGTCAAATTCTTGGAGTTCAAGCCTAAAAATGGGTGGTTTTGATAAGGTGAATTTGACATATAGGTGTTGGGGAGAGAGAACAACTATTTTAAAACTATCATAAGGTCCTTTGAGACTTGTTAGGAGTGTTGTTTGATTTAAATCTGTTATGGAACTTAGAGATAGTTCATTATTGGAGTTTTGAGGGCGTTTTTAGTGTAAAAATGTGGTTTTGAGTAGAAAGAATTTGATTCGAGGGGTATGAACTATTTTGGGAAGTTGAAGGTCTGTTATTAGACCTATTATGACATGTTTAGGCATATAAATCAGTAAAAATCTGGTGTAGAAGTGTTAGTTATATGATATAGTGATTTCTTATGTGTTTTTGGTTCAATTTTGGAGGTTTTAGGTGTTGGAAAATAAAAATAGGATGGATGGAAGGAAATTGAGGTGTTGAAGGGTACTAACAAGTGTTTTTAGAATTGGTTATGTAGTTGGTGGATTGATATGAGAACTAAAAAGTGTAGAATTGAGTTTGAGTATCTTAGAGGAGTGATTTTGGTTTCAAGGGGTCAAATTGAGTTACAATAGTGTTTTCTACAATTTCACAGTGTTTAGAGGGTCCTAGAGATCTTTAAAAGTTGGGGGTGAAAGGTTCAAAGTCTAAAAATGAATGGTTCTGCATCTTTCATGACGTTGAGTGCTAGCTTCCCAGCACCTAGGTGCTATCTCACTGGTTTTAGGCACTGAGCGCCAACTTTCTAGCACTTGGGCGCTAACTTATTGTTTTTGGGCACTGGGCGCCAACTTCTAGGCACCACTCTGTGTGTTCATATGGGTATGTTTTAGGTGTTTTCCAATTATTTGTTTGGTTACTTATGGTCTTTTAAAGTATGATTAATGTTTCTTTATGCTGGTATACAATGTGGAAGTAAAGAGATATATGTACATGTTTCTAAAGAGTTTCAAAGTTGTGAAAGTGAATTTCAAGGAGGAATTCTTGGTTGTTGTTTCAAGTATGGTTAGAATGAATGCAAGTAGCTCAGTCTTGGCGGTTTTCCTAACACTTTAATGGTCATACATTCTCAAATAGAGAGGTTTGACACATGTGGTGAGAGTAGTAGGAGGTCTTAGTCCTGGGTGCTTCCACTATTATCCAAGGCGTGAAACAGACTAACCTTATGAATGTGGTAGGGTGAAACCCATTAGAATTGGCTTTGCAAAGCAGTAGAAGTCACCACAAACGCACAACCTGTCATAGCTCGAAATTCATTCTATGTCCGGACAATTTAGTCAAAGTATAGTCATGCATAAAGTGTTTGGTTGGTTAATGTGATATGTCTATCATGTGTATAATGTTTAATTGTTTATATACTTATTGTACCTTACGGTCCTCCTATGTACGGTACGGTCCTCCCATGACCATCATTCCAGGCCGTCCTCCCATAGTCGTCCTCCTAGACCGTCCTCTCATGGTCGTCCACCTAGGCCGTGCAAAGTAGTAATGACTCATTAAGCTCTTAATGCATATTAAGGTGTGATTGGATCATCATTAGGTCAGCGAAAGGTAAAAGCCCATCACAACTAGTATTAATAAAGGTCTCATGTATGACTTTAGGATCACGATGTAAAATATATGCATTACTTGTTGTGTCAACCGTTTGGTTATATTACTAACTTGAGCATCAAAGTGCCTTTGACAGATACCCACCCACACGATTTGGACAAGGAGGAGGGAGAATGAACAACATCACTTGGAAGATGGAGGACAACTAGGGAGCTCGTCTAGTCTTGAAGACAACTTGTATTGTTTTGAGTAAGGGTCTTGAAGACAACTTATCATTAATGGTTTGTATTTTAACTTACTCTTTTCTTTATGATTGTTTGTATATTTCTTTGAATCTTTCTTTACTATGATCATATGATATGTGAGTAGAGAGGGATGACGTTTCTTTGGAATAGGAGTTGGAAGAAGAAGAAACTGATATCTTATACAATTAGTTATACATAGTTTTGTTTACTTAATTTTTATATAAAGTTCTAAATTTATGATTATTTTAGATGACGGTAACTTCATAATTTTTTTCTCTAAGTAATGTTTTATATTAAATATGTATAATGACTATTAAATAATTTTATATTATATTTTGAGATATTACCAAAATATATATATATATATATATATATATATTATAAAATGTGTATATTGTATCGGAAAGGGAGGAGAAAAAAATAGCAAACATTCGTTTTTTTTATGAAATTTTTTTTCTTTTTCCGTCTGTTGCAGCAGCTCTCGGGAGGTGATGATGTGTGGTATGCGAAAAAAATAGGAGAGTGAAGATGAGTGATCCGCGTGGGTGTTTTAGATGAAAATAAAAGGATGAAGAAGAGTCACTAGTGCAGCGAGGGGTTTTACCGCGGTTCATTTTCACTATACGTCGTGATTTAAGAATCGCGGCATATTCAGCCGCGGTAGTAAGTCAGACACTTTAGGCCGCGGTTCTAACCGCGGTATATAGGTTGAGGAATATGCCGCGGTTGTCGAGGGAACCGCTGCCTAAAGCCATTTTTTTTTAAAAATTAAAAAATCCACTATATGCCGCGGTTCAACCGCAGCAAAAGATGGAAGAATATGCCGCGGTTAGTGTTAAAACCGCGGCCATATGTCTCGTTTAAAAAAAAAAACGAATCACTATATGCCGCGGTTGTGGTTAGAACCGCGGCATATTCCCCTGCAGTTTTTTAAAATTGCAGGTCTGTTTTTGTGATATCCACTACCACAAAAACAGACCTGCATATAAAAACATGTACACAGATTCAATTTGAACATAATAAACACATTTTCAAATGTATTTCAACATCAAATAAAGTACAAAGTCTAAGAAAATTCAATCTAATCAAATGCAATGTTTAAATCTAAGAGCTATTGTATAATCTAATGATATACTTCGCAGCAGCGTTCCTAATGAATAATAGTGACTTCTCAGGAACTGGTGTAGTAGTCTTGAATCTCTGCAAAAGACAATTCATATTAATTAGTGTATATGAATTCAACATTTGGGAAATATCATATAATTTGTTAAAGTTAAATATTACTGTTTCCCAGCGACTTGTGATGTGAGAACGAACAATATGGGCCATCCAATACATTACATAGTATCCGCACTCATATGACCTATTTTGTCTATTACACTACAATATATCATCACACTTGATAATAGTTAGTGAATAACATTAAAATAAAACAATTATAACAAAGTATGACTTTAGCATATGTCAAACCTTGAGAGAAATCCAAGCAATCTTTCTACTATTAACAATTGATCTCCCACCCATCATCATACTTGCTGGAATAGAACTGTATATAAAAAAAGGTTTTAGCATTCATTTATATAACAAAGAAAGTCCAAACATTGAGGTTCTTACCAATCAATTGCTTGTTTGAGTTGTGTGGGAGGAGGCCTGTGCAATGAGCAGAACCACAAAGCATAGTTGTCTTGCATAGACATAACAAGAAGTTGCCAATGGCGCCTGAAATTCATAATAACGTAACTATTAAATATTAAAATCACATATGGAACATTATTATGTTAACAAAGTTCACTTACCCGGATATATAAGGCAAAAAGTATATTTTCTTGCCCCTTCCAAAACTCCTTATCAGACTCATGTTGATATGCTCAAAATCATTTGATTCATGAATTGATTGGGGATCAATGAATCCATAATCATCAGAACGCCCCAACTTATTACTGACCCCAGACATATACCTGAAATCAAAAATTAACTTTGATATAAGGATACTTGATATATAAATCATTTTTATATATAAATAATTGGTCATAAACTTACATCGTCCATAGTTGAATAATTGAAATATTCAACTCTTGTGTTCCCGACGCAAGCTCACGGACATCTTGGCTATTAAGGTATATTGGGACCTCAGAACCATGCCCAAATACATTAGCATCATACTCAACCTCCAAAGGATTATCATCAAGGATGTCAGCAAGTAGATGCAATGAAGAAAGAGGGTCATCCTCAGATAGAGGAATCTTCTCTTGTGCCTGCGTCTGTTGTTACATGAAAAGATAAGATAAGTTTTGACATCAAAAACCTTTAAAATTGAGAAGTGTAAAGAAGAATTTCATACCGAGGGGTCAGAAACTGGTTTAACCAAAAATTTAGGCGAAGTGATAAACGACTTATATGCTTGTTCCACAGTGAAAATCTCTTCCGTGGACAGTGGAACCGAGACATCTGGTATGAACATTTCATCCACTGAGACCTTCACCTCATCCTCTAATAGTTGCATACCATGACATACAGTCGCTGACCTAAACTCTGTTCCACGAGCTACCAGCACCATCTCAGTATCTTCTAAAATGTATAGCAGACATGGACTACCATCGTCCATGTCATCCTCTGGGATGGCTGATTCGGAACAACTTCCTTTGCCGCTTCCCCCTGTCAGAGTAAATGTTAGATTATACAAGAGATAGAAATAATTGCACATAAATGTTTATTAAGTTTACCTGTGGGAGGGGGAGGGATAACATGTTCCTCTATAGGAGACTGCACCGGGCGCATGCTCTGAAACTGCTGCTGGTATAGTGTCGCAACCGGGATCGCGACGGGACGACGACCCGTGGAAAAATAAACGCGATTTTGAAAAAGAGATTTTGGAGTCGCCACCATAGTTTATTCTGGAAAACTACGGAAAAACCATAAAATGATAAGGCATGGTCTGCGAAAATGAGATTCTAAGTTCAGGAGTCGGTTACGTGTAGGGAAGGTATTAGCACCCTACAACGCCTGCCCTAAGGCAGTACCTTTAATTAAATATGCGAATGTGATGTGGTTTTCAAAATGTTTAATTTCCCCCTAAAATAACACTTCTAAATAAACAAAATATATTTTTTAATTTTTTTTGTGCCCGACAAGGATTGACCTTGCTCCTACGTATTCTCATTTAGAATGAGAAATCAGGGTTACGTAGTTCTTTTAGAAAACTGCTTGAAAACTTGTTTGAAAATTGTTTAGAAAATTTGTTTGAAAAATGATTATGGATAAATTTGGATTTTTGGGAAAGTGAACCTGACAAGGACTGACCTTGCTCCTACGTATCTCCACTTTTGATGGAGAATCAAGGATCACGTAGTTCTGGCTAGCCATATTGTTTGTTGTTTTGAAATTGTTGATGTTTTTTTGTTTTTGAAGATTTTTTAATTTTTTGGTATTTTTTGATGTAATATTTAGATTATTTTGCGTAATGAGCACTAGGCTGATGCGTACGATCGCACGAGAACTCACACAGCTTTTTCCTTGTTTTTTATTGTTTTGCGTAATGAGCACTAGGCTGATGCGTATGATCGCACGAGCACTCACACGACTTTTCCATTATTTTTTATTGTTTTGCGTAATGAGCACTAGGCTGATGCGTACGATCGCACGAGCACTCATACGGCTTTTTTGTTTATTTTATGTTTTGGGTAATGAGTACTAGGCTGATGCGTACGATCGCACAAGTACTCACACCAATATTTACATCATTACATGTTTTTTTAAAGTTTTATATTTTTTTTTATTAAGAAGAGAGGTGAGTTGAAATATCTATGACATAAAAATATGAAAAAAAAACATAGGATAAAATTGTGGTAGAAAATAGGATAAATTTATACACTAAAAAAATGATCAAAATACATATATATAGAATGAAAAGAAAATGTGTACCTGGTTGAAGATTTGAAAGATGAAACAAGATTTTGCTTGTAATAAGTTGTGAGAAGAGATAGATTGATGGTGAAGAAGATGAATTTATAGTGAAAATATGGTATGAAATTTACTATCTTTGAAGGGAATAGGAAATGGTAAAGTGTGGGAGAAAAATGGAGTAGAGTTTTGAGATGGAATGTAGAGAATTTGAGAGAGAAGAGATGGATATTGTGTAAATTGTGTGTGTGAAGTGAAGAGAATGTAGGTATTTATAGAGTTAAGGAGGAAGAAAGTTGATGAATAAAAATAAGTTGGTGGAAAATTTAGATGAAATAAAATATAATTAAAAAAAATGAATAGAAAAAGTTAATGTGGAAAATAAAGGAAAGAAATAATATAAAAAGTGGGTGGAATAATAAGGCGAAAAAAAAAACGGATAATAAAAAATGTTGATGGAGAGGATATAATAAAAAAATGTAGTGGAATAATTAGAAAAGTTGATATATAAAATTAATATGAAAATGATGTGAAAAAAATAAAAGAAAAAGATAGATGATGTGGAGAGTGAGGTGTGATAAGAAAAAATGGGTGGTGAGGAGGTAAAAAATGAGATTATTTTGGACCATTGGATTAAGTGTTTAATAGAAAATTTAAGGGTGCAAAAAAAAAAAAAATAAATAGTGTTTTTCATTTTGGTGTTTTTGTGTTGTTTTTTTTTATTTTATTTATCCGGACGAAATTTGGTATTGACAATCACAATAAACATCCATAATAAAATTCATACCAGATAATTATAAACAATTAACAATAATAAAACATTACAATAAATAGTCATAGAAGAATACAATATTTGACAATCATAAAAATAATCTTAATATAAAAAATTCATGGGGAAACAAGAAGTTGAATCTGGCAGAGCCAGTTAGACAACTTCTAATCCTTCCAAAATGCAATAAAATAAATAAGTAAGAAATAAAACGTTTGGGGAAACAAGAAGTTGAATCTGGCAGAGCCGGTTAGACAACTTCTAATCCTTCCAAAATGCAATAAAATAAATAAGTAAAGAAATAAAACGTTTGGGGAAACAAGAAGTTGAATCTGGCAGAGCCGGTTAGACAACTTCTAACCCTTCCAAAATGCAATAAAATAAATAAGTAAGAAATAAAACGTTTGGGGAAACAAGAAGTTGAATCTGGCAGAGCCGGTTAGACAACTTCTAATCCTTCCAAAATGCAATAAAATAAATAAGTAAAGAAATAAAACATTCGGGGAAACAAGAAGTTGAATCTGGCAGAGCCGGTTAGACAACTTCTAATCCTTCCAAAGTGCAATAAAATAAATAAGTAAAGAAATAAAACGTTTGGGGAAACAAGAAGTTGAATCTGGCAGAGCCGGTTAGACAACTTCTAACCCTTCCACAATGCAATAAAATAAATAAGTAAAGAAATAAAACGTTTGGGGAAACAAGAAGTTGAATCTGGCAGAGCCGGTTAGACAACTTCTAATCCTTCCAAAATACAAAAATAAACAACTAATAACATACAAATGGCATAACATAATCAATATCACGTTTTACAACTATCACACTTGGATATCAACACAAAAGCATACTCTCATTTAAATTCAAAATCATACAGAAACAAAATACTCCATAATCAAGATTTAAGATCAGACAAAAGTAAAATATAGCATATTCAAGGCTCAAGATAATACAAAAGGAGATACTCAAGGTTAGCTTCCCTTACCTCTATTACAGACTTAATCTCCTCGCTCTCTGAAAACTTCCAGAATATCCCCTTTGAAATTAGAAATTCTTCCAACCCTCTTCTCTCAAAAATTTTCTAAATTCTTTTGTGTAAATTTTCAGCCTCCCCCCTTGGCTATTTATAGTAAAAAAAATTTACTATTCATTTGTACTATTCATTTTTACTATTCATTTTTTTATTCATTTTACTATTACAAAAATAATTTTTTTATTTGCAAATTGGTGAATTCTGATCTCAAAGCTACGTGGAACACTTATCCTTTCCAAAAATAATTTTTTTTTACTATTCACTTTTTACTATTCACAATTTACTATTCACTATTTACTTTTTTTTTTGTGATTAATTTTATTTACCCGGACGAAATTTGGTATTGACATATAGCATCTGGAATTCAGCCCTCACCTCGGCCCTGATCTCCTGCATAAGGTCTTGTCGGACCTTTTTTGTGATCTCTTCTGTCATCCTTTGTGTATCGCTGTATGAATATGAAGGCTGACGAGAAGAGCTCCCAAAATAATCTGTAATTCCTACTCCAGGACCTGCAGCACGTACACGTCCAGGGTGCTCAGGTCGTCCAATTGCAGCAGCAAGAATATCCTGGCGACCC
Source organism: Vigna nakashimae (assembly GCA_034642375.1). NCBI lineage: Eukaryota > Viridiplantae > Streptophyta > Magnoliopsida > Fabales > Fabaceae > Vigna > Vigna nakashimae. Next base: position 14,277,584 of record CM067768.1, on the reverse strand, counting down.
TCTGGAGTGAATTGGCCTTGGGAGCTCTGCTCAACCAAGGCGTCCTGTAACATTACAAAACACCATTATTCTTTAAATAGTTTAATGTAGTATGTATAATGACAATATTTATTATTTTAGGAACAGTGATAACTTATAATTTTTTCAGAAATCTCTCGTGCAGTGTCGGAAGAGTAGGTGCCCGATGGTCGCATACGGGCCAACTTCCATTTCTCATGTCTAGACGGTGGAGAAGGAGGCTGAGGAGGGCTACCACTCTGAGATGGTGGTATAGCATCTGCCTTTTGCTTGAGGATTTTCTCCTCAAGCTTCCTATACCCACCACGAGATAATAGGTGGGGGTTTTTGTTCTGAGCACTTGTTCCTTGTGCTTTGCTTCTAATTGCATGTCACATACACATTAATTAATTAGTTCATATGATATATATTTGTTAATGAGGAATTGAATAATATGAACTACACTAACCTGCCATTCCTCTGACATCCGACTCTCTTTAAAAACCCGCCAAGTCTCCTCATCAATGGACTTATATGAACTACATGGACTTTTATGTTTAAGGTGTCCAAAGATGTACCTTGATGTCAACTTGCTTTTAAAGTTTCTGAAATTTTCTGCAACAGTTGACAAACACTTATTTCTAAGTGTTGGGACATTTGGAATGTCAAATGTCATATGAAAAAAAACATAATAAAGTTGTATTAGTACAAAATTATCAATATAAACAAATTTTAATTCAAATGCTATTAACTAACTTACCAATATATCTTGCCAAATAATGTTCCGATCACCCTCGGACACATGATCAAAAGATGGAATGAGAATGCTAATCTTATCACGTGCCACTACTCCAAGGTATGATCGGAAGTCATCTGCATGGGGGCCAGTTGCCACACCCGTGGTGACATTCACATTCACCGGAGTTCTTTCACCACTATTTTTCCTGATCAATAGTTGTTTCATCCTAGTGGGTCCTCTAGTGGATCTGGTTGGGGGAGCCTCATCCCCTGAAGAATGTGAATGATCAGCCATATATCTGTCAAAATAAATAACAACATTAAATGCACTTCCAAGACTTATGTAATATCATATAAATTAACAAAACATGTAATAGTAATCATAGGAAATGTATAAAAGGAAAACTTATGTTATATTAATAAAATACTTATACAGAAATTGAAAATTCATACATAAAGATATGGATTCATCATATGTATATTCCCTCATCATGATCTGACCGAATTGCATGTACATCATCGTCAACTACAGATTGATCATCCAAATTTGTTGTAGTTTGAAATGAATGGTTGTCAGCAATATAAATATTAATCAGATTGTCTTCGTTAACTTCAATTTGTTTTTTGCCTTGAAGAGCAACATACCAATGGTCAGACGCAGGATCTTTGACATAAAAAACTTGAGATGCTTGATGTACCATGATAAACGGTTCGTCTCGGTAACCCACCTTGCGAAAATCAACCAATGTCATACCCGAGTCATCTATTTTCACACCACTCTTATTGTCAAACCACTTACACTTGAACAATGGAACAAAAAACTTGGTGTAATCAACCTCCCATATCTCTTCTATTATACCATAATATCTCATTGATCCAAGTACAGGAGATTGATCTTTTGATGTGGAAAATTGAAGTGACTCAGCTTCTAAACTGACTCCACTATTTTTGTACTGTGCTTTTATCATCCAAAGTCTTCGTATAGAATGTGCAATTATTGACTTCATAACCTGTACAACACACGACATCAAACTTCAAACCATTTGCAAGCCACAATAAAGTTTCAGAAGAATGTGGCTCTTTGTCAATTTCAGATTTGAACCAAGACATAAATGTTTTGTTATGCTCCATCAATTGCCATTTCTCTGATTGTCTTGAATTTTTATTCTTAACAATGGCTTTGTGTGCTTCCAAAAAAGGGATCACCTCATCTGTGTTGTTCAATATATAAAGATGCGCTTGCAACAATTCTTCGCGATCTTTTGTCACCACATTGACACCTCAGATGCTTTTACTTGTAGAAAATTTATTCAACCATGTTGTGCGAGGAACTCCTATTGGATTCGTTGATGTCATGTAATCTGAACAAAACTCGATACTTTCTTCAGCAATATACCTTTCAATCATCGAACCTTCAGGACGATATGGATTTTTAACGTACCCTTTCAAAATCTTCATATAACGCTCAATAGGATACATCCATCTTAAGTATACCGGTCCGCACAACTTGATTTCTCTAACCAAATGAACAAGTAAATGTACCATGATGTCAAAAAACGATGGAGGGAAAAACATCTCTAGTTGACACAAGATGATAACAATCTCGCCTTGAAGTTCATCTAACTTTGTAGGATCGATGGCTTTACTACATATTGACGAGAAAAATGAACACAACCTGTTTATGGTGTGCCTAACATTTTTGGGCAAAATTCCACGAATAGCCACCGGTAACAACTGTTGCATTAAGACGTGACAATCGTGAGACTTCATGCCAACAAGCTTTAAGTCCTGCATTGACACTAAACTCTTCATATTTGAAGAGTATCCTTGTGGTACTTTGATACTCTTTAAACATACACAAAAACTTATCTTCTCTTGTCTAGACATTGTGTAACATGCAGGGGGCAAATAAGTACGTTTACCAATCTCCTTGGGTGCCAACTCTTCTCGGATATTCATGTCAACCAAATCCAAACGAGCATTCACTCCATCTTTTGTCTTTCCCTGAATGTTGAGTAATGTACCAATCAAGCTATCACACACATTCTTTTCTACATGCATCACATCTATGCAATGTCGAACATCTAACTTTGACCAATATGGAAGATCAAAGAATATTGATTTCTTCTTCCAAGGGGTCGTTACAGATGACTTCTTGGATGTTTTCCCAAATACATGATGTATTTTATTAACTTTTTCAAGAACTTCAAGGCCAGTAAGTGGATTTGGTGCTTCGTCCCTCTCTTGATCTCCATTGAATGCTTTTTTTAACCTTCGATATGGATGATTACGTTTTAGAAATCTCCGATGACGCAGATACACCGTCTTTCTTCCATGTTTCAATTGATGAGCTGCAATGTTTTCTTCACATATAGGACACGCTTTATGACCCTTGACACTGTATCCTGACAAAATACCATAAGCAGGAAAGTCATTAATGGTGCAAAATAACATTGCACGCATCATAAAAGTCTCTGAAGCGAATGCATCAAATATTTCAAGCCCATCAACCTACAAAACCTTCAAGTCTTCAACTAGTGGGCTTAGATAAACATCTATGTCATTTCTAGGCTGCTTTGGACCATATATCATCATAGACAACATCATGTACTTCCTCTTCATGCACAATGCAGGAGATAAGTTGTAAATTATCAATATAACTGGCCAACAACTGTGATTGGTACTCAGATTACCAAATGGGTTCATTCCATCAGTGGCTAAACCAAGCCTAAGATTTCTACACCTTTACCAAATTCGGGGAATTGTCGATCAATATTTTTCCATTGCTTTGAATCAGCTGGATGACGAAGCAGCCCGTCAATTTTTCTCTCATCTGCATGCCATCTAAGATTTTTAGCATCTTTGGGATTCGCAAACAAACGCTTAAGTTTGGGCACTATTGGAAGGTACCAAACTACTTTCAAAGCAGATCCATTTTTTTCTATCTGACCATTATCTTCACTATTGTTTTTTTGACTTGTATCGTGATAAGCCACATTTTGGACACTTTGTCAAAAATTCAAACTCTTTCCTATACAAAATGCAGTCATTGGGATAAGCATGTATCCTTTTATACTCCATACCCATTGGACAAAGAATTTTCTTCGCATCATAATTACGAGTGGGCAGTGTATTTCCATCTGGCAACATTTCATTCAACAACGTCAACAGTTCTGTAAAACTCTTATCAGTCCATCCATTGCTCGCCTTCAAATTCATGAGCCTTAACACCGCTGATAAACGTGTGAACTTAGTTGAACCGACATACAAAGGTGTTTCCGCATCAGTCGACATCGTCTCATACACATGAGCTTTGGCAAAATTTTCTGCTCCAACATCGCGGATCATGTCCTCAAATTTGTCTTCATCCGGTCGATCTTCTTCAATGGTGGAATCAGTAACATTTACACTTTGAGAGTCAGTGGGAAAATGCATTTCTTCGCCGTGCCAGATCCATGTTGTATAGCATCTTAGAAAACCATCACATATAAGATGTTCTCTAATTTGAGTTGCGTTCAACTTTCTCCCAATCAAACAGTTCACACAAGGACATCTAAACTTCACTTCATCATCACTTCTCCCCTCATTATGTTGCGCAAATTGTATAAATTCCTCTACACCTCTCTCGTACTCTGTAAGACCCTTGTAAACTCAAAATTTTACCAAGTTAAAAAAATTTCAAGCTGTAGTGTAAAATAGAATGCTGTCAAAATTTGACATGGTTTACTATTTTATTTATAACTTTTTCTACAATTAATATTTTGGATTGATTCTTTTTTCATTGGAAAATAGACTCAAAGAGCTTCGATTCGAGTACTCATACGCCTAATTCCGACTTCGGTAAGGGGTTCAACCGAACTGTCAAAGTTGTGACAGATGTGTTGTTTGAGTTTTGTTTTCTTTGCTGGAACAATCGATTAACAGCTGTAGTTAATCGATTGTTACAGAGAAAATTTCGTGTTTTAGCCTCTGGACTCGTGTTAATCGATTAGCACTTGAGTTAATCGATTAGCTACGTCAGTTATGGAAACATAACAGCCTGGAACACGTTTTTTTGAGCGTGCAAGGTTGGGGAATCTTCCCACAAACCATTCTTTCCGGATTTTGGGCTGGAAAATGGATTAGGATGACCAGATGTTGGTCTTTTATTGCTAAATTACAATATCTTGAGTCCTTGCATGTCTTGGAGCCATTTCTTTAAATCCAAATCAGATTTGGAAGTTTGGGGAGGGTGGAGAGCTTTTTGGTGTGAGGAGAACGAAACTCTAAGTGTGCAGAGGTGTTGGAGCTTGCTTGGTCTACCAAGGAAAGGAGGAGATACTCTCTTGGAAGAAGAAGTTAAGATCTTCAAGAGGTAAGGGGAGCTAACTTATCTCTTCTGTGATTATGTGTGTGCAGAATTTACTTGATGAATATGTGGTTTCTTATGGGTAAATGTTGAGTATTAAGAATTTGAGAATGAGAAATTGGGATTATCGTATACATAGGCATGCCATGATTTTAATTGGTTGACTTGAAGGGATCCTTGTGTTACAACTTTGATCTATGAATCTTGATTACGTTATATGATGAAATATTGGTGGAAATTGATGGATCTATGTTGAATTGATGGTGGGATTTCATTCTTTTATGTTGGTATATACGGTTGGAGCATAATTCATACTTGGGTATATAGTTTGATCTGGTTAAGGTGTGGATGATAGCATGTTAATATGAGTATGTTTATGATGTATAAGAATTGTATTTTTGTTAGCTCACCCTTACTTGTTTGTGCATGTGAATGCGATGATCGTATAATGCGTGATGTTATACGGGAGCAGATGTTATTACAGATGTGATGGCTGATGCTTCTGAACATGCATAAAGGATGAAAGAGAGATGGGATAGAGGACTTAGGAATGTATTTTAATATGTTATTCGATCCTGACTATTTGAACATTTTATTTTCGGAATAATCGGTTTGTAATAAATAACGTACTATTTTTCCGTTGAGATTGGATATTAAAATTTTGAATTTTTACCTACGTGTTTTACGGAAAAATTTGTCGGCGTAACACCAAATTTCGGGGTGTTACACTTGTGGTATCAGAGCCTAGCCTCTCCCAGTACGGTGTGGTTCGAGGACGAACCAGAGCGGAAGCTGGTGGGCATGTGACACCCGGGCACGGAGACGAGGGCGGGGAGTGACGCCGGTGCAAGAAGCATGGTGCAGGGGGCACAGACAAGGAGCGGCTCCTGGCAGCTTCGGGTGGAACGGGTACATGGATGAATCGAACATACACCAGAATGAGAGGGATCTGGAGACTGTGTAGGTATGGGACTATACAGTTGAAGGATAGCTTAAAGGAATTGATTTGACTACTCATATCACCAAAATGCATTTACTTTTCGGTAGCCTGACTCATAAGAACTCCATGGTTAAGCGTGCTTAGCCTGGAGTAATTATGGGATGGGTGACCTTCTGGGAAGTTTTCCCAGAAAGTGTGCGAGTGAGGACAAAGCACACTGGAAAGCCTGGTGGTGGTCTGTGGGGGCAGTCAACGGTCCCTGCGAGTTGTCGGGACGTTACAGATGGTATCAGAGCAGTGATTCTTTTTCGAAAATAAAATTTTGGGGACTGGGGAGTGAGAAATTCTATCATGCATTCTTGTAATTTTCTTGTTTGTTTATGAAATTGATTGTGTCATTATTATGCGTGTAAAGAGCACCATGTCTAGGAGAACTGAGAATGGAAACTCTCACAATGTGACTGAGAGAATCGAAGGAGTTGTTGGTGCTATCGAGAGGGTGGTTGACATCCTACACCACAATGCTACGACTGGGCCGAGAGACCAACCCGGTCTGACCCATTTTATGCGCCACAATCCCTCTAAGTTTGATGGGAGTGCCAACCCTGACGAAGCAGAGTACTGGATCCGTGAAATCGAGAAAGTCTTCGAAGCAATCTCTTGCACAGAAGACAAGAAGGTGATTTTTGCAGCCTTTCTACTGACTGGAGAGGCTGAATACTGGTGGAGCGGGGTTAAACGACTGATGGAGACCAATGGAGAAGTTCCTACCTGGGATAGTTTCAAACTCCAGTTTCTGGAGAAATATTTTCCTAGAAGCGCAAAGTTCGCAAAAGAGATTGAATTTCTGAGTTTACGCCAAAGACAGATGTCTGTGCACGAGTACGTGGTGAAATTTGATCAACTTTCGAGGTACTATTCATAGCCCCTCCCAGAAGAATGGAAGTGTCAAAAGTTTGAAGAAGGCCTAAGACATGAGCTAAAGAAAGCCGTTGTACCATTGAATATTCGACATTTCTTGACTATGGTGGAAACCGCTAAGAGGGTGGAGAGGCTGGAGACAGATCCAGAGAGGATTATTAGACCTCATAGAGGAAGCTCATCCGGGACTAAATTTCAGAAGAAGCCCTATAATCGACCACATAGGCCGCAACAAGGACCAATGAAGTGTTTTAATTGTGGAGGAGCGCATTTCAAGCGTGATTGTCCTCAGCTCAGGGGAACAAAACCATTTGTCAGGAGATGCTTCATTTGCAATGAATCGGGACATTATGCCAACATGTGTCCCAACAGGATGACGAATAGTGGACCGAAGCCACAAGTCTTAACAGGAGCGAAGCCTCAAGCTACAGGGAGAGTGTTTGCTATGACCGGAGAAGAGGCTACTCAGTCAGGTAACCTTATCGTAGACACTTGCATGATACTTGGAAAGTGTGTACATGTTTTGTTTGATTCAGGAGCTACGCACTCCTTTGTATCCTTGGCTTGTTTGGAAAAACTTGGTTTGCCAGTAAGTGATCTAGGATGTGAGCTAGTAGTTTCGACACCAACATATGGACATATAACAACTAGTTCAGTCTGTGTCGGATGTCCGATCTTCGTAGCAGGGCGCAAGTTTAAAGTAAACTTGATTTCCCTGCCTCTTCAAGGTCTGGATGTTATTCTAGGCATGGATTGGTTGACTGCGAATCACATTCTTCTCGACTGTGGACGACAACAGTTGGTGTTTCCGGACTCTGACGATTTTAAGTTGATCACAACTAAGGAAGCCTTAAAGGAGGTCAGTAATGGAGCCACATGTTTTGTAGTGATGACTCAGGAGAAGAAGAAGAGTTCTGGAGAAAAAGCAATGAGAATCCCAGTGGTGGAGGAGTTTATGGATGTCTTTCCAGATGAAATTCCAGGATTACCACCAAGCAGAGAAGTAGAGTTCTCCATTGATCTAGTCCCAGGAGCTGGACCAGTGTCTGTGGCCCCGTACAGGATGGCTCCGGTAGAATTGGTCGAACTAAAGAAGCAGATTGAAGAGTTGTTAGAAAAGAAATTCATCAGGCCAAGTGCTTCACCTTGGGGGGCACCAGTACTATTAGCAAAGAAGAAGGATGGAAGTTCGAGGTTATGCATTGACTACCGGCAGTTAAACAAGCTGACGATCAAGAACAAGTATCCATTACCGAGGATTGAAGACTTGTTGGATCAATTGCGTGGAGCTAACGTGTTTTCAAAGATCGACTTAAGGTCTGGGTACCATCAAATCCTAGTGAAGCCTGAAGACATACAGAAGACAGCCTTTCGGTCACGTTACGGTCACTACGAGTTTGTTGTGATGCCGTTCGGAGTGACCAATGCCCCTGCAATATTTATGGATTACATGAATCGAATCTTCCGGCCTTGGTTAGATAAGTTTGTTGTTGTGTTCATAGACGACATTCTCATTTATTCTAAGGATCAGGAAGAGCATGCTAGACATTTGAGGACATTGTTAGAAACACTCAGGGAGCACCAGTTGTTCGGGAAATTATCCAAGTGCGAGTTTTGGTTGGGTGAGGTACAGTTTCTAGGTCATGTGATTTCTGCCCAAGGAATTTCTGTGGATCCAACCAAAGTAGAAGCAGTGTTGAAGTGGGAACGTCCAAAAACAGTATCCGAAGTGAGGAGTTTTGTGGGCCTAGCCGGGTACTACAGGAGATTTGTCAAAGATTTCTCAAGGATAGTAGGTCCACTGACGCAGTTGACTCGGAAGGACCAACCATTCTCTTGGACAGACAAGTGTGAAGCAAGCTTTGAAGAGATGAAGAGAAGGCTGACAAGTGCTCCAGTGCTAATGATCCCAGATACTTCGAAGGTTTTTGAAGTGTTTTGCGACGCTTCACACCAAGGACTCGGATGTGTGTTAATGCAAGAGAAGAGACCAGTGGCCTACGCATCGAGGCAATTGAAGGTACATGAAAGGAATTACCCAACACACGACCTCGAGTTAGCCGCTGTTGTTTTCGCACTGAAGGCTTGGAGACATTATCTTTATGGATCACGTTTTCAGGTCTTTAGTGATCATAAGAGCTTGAAGTATCTTTTCGATCAGAAGGAGTTAAATATGAGGTAGAGAAGATGGATGGAATACTTGAAGGACTTTGACTTTGACTTACAGTACCATCCAGGAAAGGCAAATGTTGTTGCAGATGCTTTGAGCAGGAAGCGGATACAGATGTCAGCTATGATGGTTAAGGAACTAGAGCTAATCGAAAATTTTAGAGATATGAACTTGGGTTTACAGTTAAACCAATATCATATTTGGTGTAGTCATTTGAAGATCACAAGTGACTTCTTGGAGAAGATTAAAGCAGAGCAAAAAGAAGACGCAAACTTACAACAGACGGTGGAGTTGTTAGGGACAAAGCAGGCTAAGGATTTTAGTCTAGGAGCTGACGGAGTTTTGCGGTTCAGAAACAGGGTGTGTGTTCCAGCAAAGTTGGAATTGATAAGAAAGATTCTGGAAGAAGGACATAAGAGTCGTCTTAGCATACATCCTGGTATGACTAAGATGTACAAGGACCTGAAGGATTCTTTTTGGTGGACCAGAATGAAAAAGGATGTGGCGGAATTTGTCTCCTCTTGTCTAACTTGTCAGAAGGCTAAGATTGAGCATCAAAGACCAGGAGGAATGTTGCAACAGTTAGAAATTCCCCAATGGAAGTGGGATGACATATCAATGGACTTTGTGACTCATTTACCAAGGTCCCCGAGAGGTCATGATTCTATATGGGTGATTGTGGACAGGTTGACAAAGTGTGCTCATTTCTTACCCATCAACCAGAAGATGTCATTGGATAAGCTAGCAGAACTTTATATTAAGGAGATAGTAAGGTTGCATGGAGTACCCAAGAGCATTATTTCAGATCGTGATCCAAGATTTATGTCAAGATTTTGGAAGAAAATGCAAGAATCTTTAGGTACAGAGTTAAGGATGAGTTCAACTTATCATCCCCAAACGGATGGACAGTCTGAAAGGACTATACAATCCTTGGAAGATTTGCTGAGAGCATGTGTACTGGATCACTTAGGAAGTTGGAGTGAGGTGTTACCTTTGGTGGAGTTCACATACAACAATAGCTTTCATGCGAGCATTGGAATGGCACCGTATGAAGCTCTCTATGGGAGAAGGTGTAGGACGCCTTTGTGCTAGTTCCAAGATGGGGAAGTAATATCGGTAGGTCCAGAGTTGTTACAGAAGACAACCGAGAAGGTTAAGCTGATACAAGAAAGAATGCGTGCAACACAGAGTAGGCAGAAGTCTTATGCAGACAAACGACGAAGACCTCTTGAGTTCGAGGTGGGAGATCATGTTTTTCTGCGAGTCTCTCAGATGACAGGAGTTGGAAGAGCCATCAAGTCAAGGAAGTTATCTCCGAAGTTTCTTGGACCATTTCAGATTATCAAAAGAATAGGACCAGTAGCATATGAAATTGCACTACCTCCTCAATTGGAAAATTTACACAATGTGTTTCACGTTTCTCAGTTGAGGAAATATGTGTCAAACCCTGATCATGTGCTCGAATTGGATGATGTCCAAATCAGAGAAGATTTGTCATTGGATACGAAACCTGTGCGAATACTGGATGTTCAGTCAAAGCAGTTGAGAGGGAAGGATATTCGTACAGTGAAAGTATTGTGGAATGAGAAGACTGAGGAAATGACTTGGGAATTGGAAGAGGAAATGAAAAATCTTTATCCTCATATTTTTGGTTAACAAGTACAATTTTCGAGGACGAAAATTTTTAAAGGAGGGGAGAATGTAAGACCCTTGTAAACTCAAAATTTTACCAAGTTGAAAAAATTTCAAGCTGTAGTGTAAAATAGAATGCTGTCAAAATTTGACATGGTTTACTATTTTATTTATAACTTTTTCTACAATTAATATTTTGGATTGATTCTTTTTTCATTGGAAAATAGACTCAAAGAGCTTCGATTCGAGTACTCATACGCCTAATTCCGACTTCGGGAAGGGGTTCAACCGAACTGTCAAAGTTGTGACAGATGTGCTGTTTGAGTTTTTTTTTCTTTGTTGGAACAATCAATTAACAGCTGTAGTTAATCGATTGTTACAGAGAAAAGTTCGTGTTTTAGCCTCTGGACTCGTGTTAATCGATTAGCTACGTCAGTTATGGAAACATAACAGCCTGGAACACGTTTTTTTGAGCGTGCAAGGTTGGGGAATCTTCCCACAAACCATTCTTTCCGGATTTTGGGCTGGAAAATGGATTAGGATGGCCAGATGTTGGTCTTTTATTGCTAAATTACAATATCTTGGGTCCTTGCATGTCTTGGAGCCATTTCTTTAAATCCAAATCAGATTTGGAAGTTTGGGGAGGGTGGAGAGCTTTTTGGTGTGAGGAGAACGAAACTCTAAGTGTGCAGAGGTGTTGGAGCTTGCTTGGTCTACCAAGGAAAGGAGGAGATACTCTCTTGGAAGAAGAAGTTAAGATCTTCAAGAGGTAAGGGGAGCTAACTTATCTCTTCTGTGATTATGTGTGTGCAGAATTTACTTGATGAATATGTGGTTTCTTATGGGTAAATGTTGAGTATTAAGAATTTGAGAATGAGAAATTGGGATTATCGTATACATAGGCATGCCATGATTTTAATTGGTTGACTTGAAGGGATCCTTGTGTTACAACTTTGATCTATGAATCTTGATTACGTTATATGATGAAATATTGGTGGAAATTGATGGATCTATGTTGAATTGATGGTGGGATTTCATTCTTTTATGTTGGTATATGTGGATGGAAAGTTTTGAACCAATTTGGTCATGAAATGGGGTTGTATATATAGAAGTTTATCTCACTGTCTTTTGATTTGCGAAAATGGATTGAAGATTGATGAAGGTGAGAGTTATATAAGTTGTTTTCAGATTTGGATGTGGCACATTTTGGGATTTTGAGTGGTGGAAGCTACTCCTTTCCTTTGTTTTCTTGAATTTAGAAAGTGGTATGTGCAAACTGTTTTGGGATAAGTTGCAGTACGTTATTGATCTGTTTTGGTGTTTAAAAATCTTGGAGGAAAGATCATTGTTGGGTGCTGAATGTTGGGTTGCAAGTTGTTAGAAAATTATGCAGGGATATGTGGTTGTTGGATAGTTAAAAGAGTTGATTTTTGCATGAGAAATTGGATAGGATGATGTTATGATGTTTCTGGCTCATTGTGGAATGGTAATAGACTCCAAATATGTTTGAAAAACATGTTAGAAGTGTTGAATATGTACTGGAAATCAAATCTGGAAAATTCTGGGTGAAAAACCAGAATCTGGTATGCTGTCTGGACCTGTTCTGGGTAAATTACGAACTGCTAATCGATTAACATGCAGTGTTAATCGATTAACACGCACCTGCACTTTGCAGAATTTGTTTTTGATAGTTTTGGGGGTTCCGGATGTCCGTTTTGGACGTTCTCTAGGTCGTTTTGGGGGTTCTTGACCCTTCCGGAACTGTTGGTGATGGTTTCAAAGCTGTTTGAGTTACCTAAATATGAGTATTAAAAGGATATAAAGAAAATGTGTTATGTGTACACTGTTTTGAATTGTTTGATATATCTATTTGATATGGGAATGTTGGGTGATCTGTTTGAGATTGTAAATTGATATGAGAGTGATGTTTGGATGGTTAAGTACTGTTGAAATCATAGTTGTATATGATTTAATTATGAGTTTCATGTTAAAAGAAGAACTTGAATTGTTTACAATTTGGTATTGTGATGATTATGTGATGATGATATGATATGTACGTTATGGTATGGTTGGATTGGTATTATGAGGATTATTGGAGATGTATATTTTTGGCTGGTTGGTGTCATTAAAATGAGTGGTGGATAGTAAGCGTTGTGCGTGTTGGCCCGGGGAATCTCTTTAGGTGAGTGATGGGGGGTATACTTGCACTTGTCCGGGGAAGCTCTTGTTCAGAGTGATGGAGGGTGACATTGTGTACTTGCCCGGGGAATCTCCCTATAGAGTGATGGGAAGCAGCACTACACATTGGGGTAATGTGTAACCGCCCGGGGAATCTCTTACATTTATGTAAGAGTGATGGGGGTGACGTGGGGTACTAGTCCGGTGAAGCTCATTACAAATTTGATTGGCGTTGTGCTTGCGGGCCCGGGGAATCTCTTTAGGTGAGTGATGGGGGGTATACTTGCACTTGTCCGGGGAAGCTCTTGTTCAGAGTGATGGACGGTGACATTGTGTACTTGCCCGGGGAATCTCCCTATAGAGTGATGGGAAGCAGCACTACACATTAAGGTAATGTGTAACGGCCCGGGGAAGCTCTGAAAAGAGTGATGGGAGTGACGCTAGTACATATTGGTGTATGTATTTTGATTCGTCTGTAATATTGGTGGATGTAGTCTGATTTATTTTGTAATGCATATTGGTGTATGCATTTTAAATTGATATTTTGATACATATTGGTATATGCATACGGTTGGAGCATAATTCATACTTGGGTATATAGTTTGATCTGGTTAAGGTGTGGATGATAGCATGTTAATATGAGTATGTTTATGATGTATAAGAATTGTATTTTTGTTAGCTCACCCTTACTTGTTTGTGCATGTGAATGCGATGATCGTATAATGCGTGATGTTATACGGGAGCAGATGTTATTACAGATGTGATGGCTGATGCTTCTGAACATGCATAAAGGATGAAAGAGAGATGGGATAGAGGACTTGGGAATGTATTTTAATATGTTATTCGATCCTGACTATTTGAACATTTTATTTTCGGAATAATCGGTTTGTAATAAATAACGTACTATTTTTCCGTTGAGATTGGATATTAAAATTTTGAATTTTTACCTACATGTTTTACGGAAAAATTTGTCGGCGTAACACCAAATTTCGGGGTGTTACATACTCAGCAGTAATACGTGGTAAATTAATCTAATTTCGATCCATATTCCTAAATATTACATAAAAAGATAAGCTACTAAAAATCAAACTTGCAATTTCATACATATCATTGAAATATCCTTTTATATATCCTTTTATTATGCCTTTTTAATATTTTTCTCTTAATTTCTTACTAAGCAGATAATTAAACGTAAATAAGAGAGTAAGGGAAAGAGAAAAATTGCACATATATTTTATCCTGGTTCAGATCACTAGGATCCTACGTCCAGTCGCTTATCTCAAACAAGATAAACCTTTTTCACTATCACAAAACAATTACAAATATTAGTCACACAGAAAAATAATTTGTAACAGTTTAGAAATTACCACCTCTCTTGAAACCACAAGAGATGAACTTACACCTCCTTTGAATCTTCACAAAGGATGATCACCTCCTTCGAATGCTTCACGAAGGATGATTCTCTTCCAAACACTTCCTCAGACACACCAAGGATGAATCAGCTATTCCTCTGTCACCGCAATACCACTTCAGGACTTTGCAGACAAGAGTTTCCTTACCTTCAGCAAATTCACAGAGTTCTCAAAAGAGTTCAGAGTACTAGAGCAGAAGGGAAGAGTTGTTTTTGAGAGAAATAGTGAGCCAATTTATAGACTCAGCCTAATACCCTTCCATTCTTCGAAAACGGGCCATCTAACGCATTTAATCGATTAACATAAGTATTAATCGATTAAAATGAGTACAACGGCTAGTTTTTCAAATATGAAATCCCCAACGGTCAGTGTTAATCGATTATTCTCAGGATTAATCGATTAGCTAATCGATTATTATACACTTTAATCGATTATTCTAGTGGCACTTGGGTTTTCAGGATCAGCCTCGGTTTTAATCGATTAAAACTAGGTTTAATCGATTAAAACAGAATGTTGACGAATCTCAACAGCATTTAAATGTAAATTACAATAATCACTCCTAATACATTTGTGAGTACTACTTTATCAACTTAGATTATTACAAAAGCTTTATAAAAATACATAAATCTTTAATTTGTCTTGACTTGTGCAACTTTGTTCATCATCAAAACTTCATCTTTGATTTTTTGCTAACATTCTCCCCCTTTTTGATGATGATCAAAAATTCCTCTGAGTTTAAAGCTTTTTAATAATCTGAAATATTCACAGCTCATAAAAAGAGAGATTAATAGAAAATAATAATTATAAACTTTCTTCTCCCCCTTTTTGATCAGAAGAAAAAAAAATGCGTGCTCCCCCTAAATAAAAAGAAATAAGGTATATAGAAAAATGACAAAACCAACACTTTTTATTAAGGATGCACATAATCATAAAACCAAACAAACAAGACAAGCAAATAAGTCCTAGAATTCATCACTTTCATCACTAAGAAGATGTTGCTCTAAACCTGAAACTCTAATGTCTAAATTTCTGAGATGAGTACAAATTTCTTCATGGCGAACATTTTGGATGTTCATCATCTCAGTTTGAAGGCGAGTCATCTCAGTCATTTATCTAGAGAGACTTTCTAGACTGTACTCCTCATGGACTTGAGATGGGCCAGCAACATTTATGGGATCAGGCATTGGAATATCTTCAGCTTCATCTTCATTGCCCTCAATAGCATCCTCAGGATGTATGTAAGATTGTCCCTGTTTGATAAAACCCATTTGTCTTAGGGAATTATCTCCAACCTTGTGACCAGGGAGGACAGTCTCATGGTTTTCATTGGTGATATCCACTCCTTTGTACTCACAGATTTGGGAAACAAGGAGAGGATATGGAAGAGGGGCTACATCTAACCTTTTGGCCTTGTACATAATTGTCTTGATCAAATGAGGCCAATTGAGAGGAATGCTCTGAAGAATACCGTACATGATGATGAGATCAGTTTCAGAGCATTGGGCATGGTTGGATCCTCTAGGGCACAAAATCCAGACAATGAGGTAGTGCAGGAGACGTTCTTCCATCTTGAGTCCACCTGCAAGGAAAAGACGCGCATTGTGCAGACGAGGATTGCGGAGAAAGGATTGGTAGACCGCTATCTTGTTGAATTGTGCAAAGTCATCTGGGATAGTTTGAGAATACTCTAAGACAGGGACCTTTGCAACATTAGTCCAAATATCATTGTCTAAGATAATGTCTACTCCTTTTACTCTTGTTTGGAACACCCCATCCCGAATCTTTAAATTGTAATAGAAAGTGCGAACGAGATCCGGATAATACCTTCCACGAAGTTCCATAAGGTGTTGGACCCCTTGTTCAATGATTAGATTTGGGAAGGAAAAGTTGTAAGATATATACCAGGATAGATCAATGAATTTCTGCTTGATCAGCTTTCTTTCCTTCCAGAATCGTGAGAAAGACAGTTGATCTGCTTCATCGGAGAGCCACCCTTCTACGGTAGCATCTCTTGCTGGAACAGGATTCTCCGACACAGCACTGGTTCTTCTTCTCCTCCTTCTTGAAGAATCAGCCATTGAAATAAAGGAAGGGCAAGGATTTGGGTGAAAGCAGAGATAAAGTAGAAGAAATAGGCTTAAGATTGGTGCAAGTAATGAGAATGGGGACCAAATGTTGTATATATAGGCTTAAAAACGTGCCCCAACGGTTGGATTTGGAGAATATGGCCGTTTATGGCCGTTGGCAACGGCTAGATTTCGAAAACAACGTTTAAAAAATTTCCTGGAGCGTATTTAATCGATTAAAGGAAGTTTTAATCGATTATGTAATCGATTAATACTTGGATTAATCGATTAATCCAGTCGTAAATCTATAGGCAGCGTTTTTAATCGATTTGCAAGCAGATTAAATGCGTTAAACAGCGAAAAATGCCAGATTAATTCCAAATATGCCTATTTTACTATTTCTAATATTCCAAGATCTCTCCTAAGCTCAAAAAACCTATCCTTGGGCAAAGCTTTGGTGAAAATGTCAGCTAATTGATGCTTAGAATCTATAAACTCCATTTCACAATCACCTTTTTGGACATGGTCTCTAATAAAATGATGCCTAATTTCTATATGCTTGGTTCTAGAATGCATGATGGGATTTTTGGTGAGTTTTATGGCACTGGTGTTATCACACTTAAGCGGAATATGATCCAAATGAATACCGTAGTCTTCTAATTGTTGTTTCATCCATAAGATTTGTGCACAACAACTACCCGCAGCAATATATTCAGCTTCAGTGGTGGACAAGGCTACACATGCTTGTTTCTTAGAGTGCCAAGAGACTAAGGAGCTACCGAAAAAGTGACAGGTTCCACTGGTGCTTTTTCTATCTATTTTACAGCCTCCATAATCAGCATCAAAAAATCCTACAAGACTAGGTTCAGCGCCTGATGGATACCATAACCCAAAGGATGTTGTCCCCTTAAGATATTTAAAAATACGTTTTACAGCAGTGAGATGAGACTCCCTAGGGCTTGACTGAAACCTAGCACACACAGAGACACTTTGCATGATGTCAGGTCTACTAGCAGTGAGATATAATAAAGAGCCAATCATACCTCTGTATTTGGTCTGGATTACCTCTTTACCTGTCTCATCTTTGTCTAAGTAGCAGGATGTCCCCATGGGGGTTGATGCTTCTTTGGCATTGTCCATCTCAAACTTTTTAAGAATTTCCCTGCAATACTTGGTTTGAGATATAAAGGTTCCTTCTTTCATTTGTTTGATTTGAAGTCCAAGGAAGAAAGTAAGTTCTCCCATCATTGACATCTCAAATTCTCCCTGCATGGACTTAGCAAAATTCTCGCAGAGAGTTGCGTTAGATGAACCAAAAATAATGTCATCTACATATACTTGAACAAGTAGAAAATGTTTTCCATTCTTTTTAATAAATAAAGTTGAATCAATTTTTCCTCTGTTGAAATCATTTTCTACTAGAAAATTGCTCAGACGTTCATACCAAGATCTAGGTGCCTGTTTTAATCCATATAGTGCTTTCTTTAATTTGTAGATGTGATTTGGGTTTTTAAAATCTTCAAAACCAGGTGGTTGTTCAACAAATACATCTTCTTTGATATAACCGTTTAGAAAAACACTTTTAACATCCATTTGAAATAGTTTAAATTTCATCATAGATGCATAAGCAAGAAGTAGGCGTATTGCCTCTAACCTGGCAACTGGAGCGTATGTCTCATCATAATCTATACCTTCTTCTTGACTATATCCTTTTGCGACAAGCCTAGCTTTATTCTTGGTTATGTTTCCTTCTTCATCCAGTTTGTTTCTGAACACCCATTTAGTTCCAATTACTTGATGAGTGTCTTTTCTGGGAATTAATTCCCATACTTGATTTCTTTCAAACTGGTTTAGTTCTTCTTGCATTGCGATACACCATTTTTCATCTTGAAGGGCTTCTTTAATGTTCTTTGGTTCAATCTGTGACACAAAAGCAACATTCATACAATAATTTGCAGTATTACTTCTTGTGCTTACCCCTTGTGTGATATCGCCAATTATGTTGTCCAAAGATAATCCTCTAGGTTGTTGCCATATTTTATTTAAATCTTCATCTTGAGGATCGTCATTATTCTTTTCTTCATTTGTCTCCTTTGATGAATTTTCACTTGTTCCTGCATCAAATTCTTCTGACTCAAGAGGTTGTGCCTCAAGGTCCACAATTTCATCAAAAGTAACATGTATGGATTCTTCTATTGTAAGCAGATTTCTATTAAAGACTCTATATGCTTTGCTAGTTAAAGAATATCCAAGAAAAATTCCTTCATCAGCTTTTGAATCAAATTTTCCCAAATTCTGTTTTCCATTGTTTAAAACATAGCATTTGCATCCAAAGATTTTCAAATGGGAAACATTTGGTTTTCTATTTTTAAAAAGTTCATAAGGAGTACGTTTTAAAATAGGTCGAATTAACATTCTGTTTAAAACATAGCAAGCAGTACTTACATCATCAGCCCAAAATTGTTTAGGAACATTATTTTCATTTAACATAGTACGAGCAAGTTCCTCTAATGATCTATTCTTTCTTTCTACTACTCCATTCTGTTGGGGAGTTCTAGGCGAAGAAAAGTTATGAGAAATACCATGTTCTTCACAAAAATTTTCAAATAGTTCATTTTGAAATTCACCACCATGGTCACTTCTAATAGCTTTTATTCTTAAATCCTTTTCATTTTGAATTAAAATAGCAAACTTCTTAAATTCTTTAAAAGCTTCACTCTTAAGAGTGAGAAACAGGGTCCAAGTATATCTTGAAAAATCATCAACAATAACTAAAGCATAATAGTTTCCACCAAAACTTTTTATCGTTGAAGGACCAAATAAATCCAAATGTAAAAGTTCTAAAGGTTTTAAAGTAGAATTAATATTTTTTGAATGAAAGGAATTTTTAACTTGTTTCCCCTTTTGACATGCATCACATAATTTATCTTTTACAAACTTTAATTTTGGTAAACCAATTACTAGTTCTCTAGATACTAGTTTGTTAAGTTGTTGCATATGTATATGAGCAGCACGCCTGTGCCACAACCATGGGTTTTCCTCTTTAACAACTAAACATGAAATATTTTTATTTAATACGTTTTCTAAATCAATTAGATAAATATTATTATATCTAACTCCTTTTAAAGCAATTTCAGAAGAATTACTCTTAAAAATAGTGCAAGAATTCTTCTCAAAGGTTACCTTGAATCCTTTGTCGCACAGTTGACTGATGCTAATTAAGTTATGCCTCAGTCCTTCTACATATAGCACGTCTTTGATCATCAAGGTGTCGTTGCTTCCTATATCCCCTTTTCCAAGAATTCTTCCTTTGTTGTTGTCACCATAGGTAACAAAGCCTTGTTCCTTTTCTTTAAAATTTGTAAATTTTGTTATGTCTCCTGTCATGTGTTTTGAGCAACCACTATCGAGACACCACATGACTTTTCTTGATTTTTGTACTACCTGCAAAAGAAAGGAACAAACAAGCTATTTTAGGTACCCAACTTCTTTGTATGGGTCCTTTTGGGTTAGATTCAAATTATTTAGCAACCCAAACATATCTACCACTTGGAACACCATAATGCTTAATTTTACATTTATTTGAAGTATGACCCTTTTTCATACAATAAAAGCATGATACAACGTTTATGTTCCCATGAGTTGTTCCTTTTTCTACCCATACTCTACGGGTTCTATTATTCTGTTTGTTTTTAATTTTAGGAACATACTCATTTTTAACAACCTTATTTTCATTATTTTTGCTACATTCTCCTAAGGTTGTCTGTTCAGAAAAATATTTGAATTGTATGCAAGACTCACATTCATTATTAGAAACATATTTTTCTTTTTCATAATATAGCACTTTACTTTTCAAATTCCTTATTTCTTCTGCTTGATATAAAAATTTATTTTTCAAACTTCTATTTTCTTCAGATGAATTTGAAAATTCAGTTTTCAAGGCATCATTTAATTTAGTGAGATTTTCAGAAGTAAACTTCAAATTTTTATTTTCTTCAAGAAGGTTGTCAAATTCAGATTTTAAATTTTTAAAATCCTTTTTCAGCTTTTTATGAGAAATATTTAATTTTTCAGATTCAATTAACAATGCAGCATATGTTTCATGCAATTCATCTTCATCAACTTGACTATTATTATCAGAATAATGTGAGCTACTTACTTGGCTGACATTATCATCATCTGCCATTAAACAGATGTTAGCTTCTTCATCTGAATCGCTTGAATCTGAAATGGACTCATTATCGTCTTCCCATGCAATGTATGCTTTCTTTTTCTTGAAGAATCTTTTCTCCTTTTTGTCTTCACCTTTCTTCTGATTTGGGCAGTCTGCCTTTAGATGCCCCTTTTCTCCACAGCTGTAGCATCGGTAATTTGAGGAAGATGCTTGATTATCTTTCTTCTCGTACCTAAACCTTCCTTTACCTTTTGACTTCATGAATTTGTTTAATCTTTTGATCACGAGGCTTAAGTTTTCCTCTTCGTCCGAGTCTTCATCTTCTGATTTACCTTTGCTTCTATCAACCTCTGATTTTAACGCCAAACTCTTCTTGTTGGTTTTGGCTTTAGCTTCTTCTTCATCAAGTCTTCCAAGATTTAATTCATGTTCCCTCAACTTTCCAAATAATGCCGCCATAGTCATGGTGTTGAGATTTTGTGACTCCGAGATTGCAGTCACCTTTGGTTGCCACGACCTGTCTAAAGACTTCAAGATTTTAATGTTTAGTTCATCAGTATCAAATGACTTACCCAGTCCAATAAGATGATTGACAATGTTGGTGAAGCGTTTTTGAACATCAGAAATTGTTTCTCCTTGCTTCATCCTAAACATTTCATACTCTTGAATCAGGGAATTCTTTCTTGCCCTCTTTACGTCATCTGTTCCTTCATGTGTCACTCTGAGCACATCCCACATTTCTTGAGCAGTTTTGCAGACAGAAACCCTATAGAACTCATCAACAGTCAATGCTGATGCAATAATATTCCGAGCTTTAACGTCATTCTGAAATCTTTTCTTTTCTTCAATGGTCCATTGACCACGAGGCTTTGGTTCCTGTATATTGTTAGTAGGAACAGAAGCACCAGACGCAATAACATCCCAAATTTCATAATCAATAGATTCAATAAATATTTGCATCCTTACCTTCCAGAATGCATAGTTCTCACCTGTGAATAGTGGGGGTCTATTGATTGAAGCACCCTCTGCAAAAGTTTGATGTGATCCTGCCATTTGAATGACTATCAAAGCAAGCTCTGATACCAATTGTTAGAATCGCTGCAGCGGAATTATTAGCGTGATAACAAACCAAGAGGGGGGGTGAATTGGTTATATCCTTTTATTATGCCTTTTTAATAATTTTCTCTTAATTTCTTACTAAGCAGATAATTAAACGTAAATAAGAGAGTAAGGGAAAGAGAAAAATTGCACAGATATTTTATCCTGGTTCAGATCACTAGGATCCTACGTCCAGTCGCTTATCTCAAACAAGATAAACCTTTTTCACTATCACAAAACAATTACAAATATTAGTCACACAGAAAAATAATTTGTAACAGTTTAGAAATTACCACCTCTCTTGAAACCACAAGAGATGAACTTACACCTCCTTTGAATCTTCACAAAGGATGATCACCTCCTCCGAATGCTTCACGAAGGATGATTCTCTTCCAAACACTTCCTCAGACACACCAAGGATGAATCAGCTATTCCTCTGTCACCGTAAATTCACTTCAGGACTTTGCAGACAAGAGTTTCCTTAGCTTCAGCAAATTCACAGAGTTCTCAAAAGAGTTCAGAGTACTAGAGCACAAGGGAAGAGTTGTTTTTGAGAGAAATAGTGAGCCAATTTATAGACTCAGCCTAATACCCTTCCATTCTTCGAAAACGGGCCATCTAACGCATTTAATCGATTAACATAAGTATTAATCGATTAAAATGAGCACAACGGCTAGTTTTTCAAATCTGAAATCCCCAACGGTCAGTGTTAATCGATTATTCTCAGGATTAATCGATTAGCTAATCGATTATTATACACTTTAATCGATTATTCCAGTGGCACTTGGGTTTTCAGGATCAGCCTCGGTTTTAATCGATTAAAACTAGGTTTAATCGATTAAAACAGAATGTTGACGAATCTCAACAGCATTTAAATGTAAATTACAATAATCACTCCTAATACATTTGTGAGTACTACTTTATCAACTTAGATTATTACAAAAGCTTTATAAAAATACATAAATCTTTAATTTGTCTTGACTTGTGCAACTTTGTTCATCATCAAAACTTCATCTTTGATTTTTGCTAACAAAAATCAAACTTGCAATTTCATACATATCATTGAAACTTAGTGAATAATATTTTAAGGTTTATAAATAATACAAGAACTACAACACACATTACCAAAACTATAGCAAAAACCATACCATACATTACCAAAACTATAGCAATTTCATGCATTACCAAAATTAAAGCAAAAACTATACCATACATTACCAAAACTATAGAAACTTCATACATTACCAAAACTATAGCATTATGCAAAAACTAATGAAGAAATCATGTTAAGAATGCAAAAGGGCATAAATACCTGGAAGAGGAACGGCGAAAATGCTTGGTGCAAAGAAAACGAAATCGCAACAGAGAGGGAATGACGCGTTTCAAACGATTTTGATCGGGTAAAACTGTTTTTTCTCGTCAAAAATGAATAATGACCGAACAATATCAAGTTTAAACGGTGAAAAATGAGCAAACGGAGATGAACGGAGTCGGAGGGAGAAGAAAAACGCGAAACAGAGACGGCCATGCGAGGAAGACGACACTGTTCCAAGTTTTAATTTTTAACTCTGAACGGGGGAATCTACCGCGGTTCACTACTTAACCGCGGTATAATAGGGGTATATGCCGCGGTTTCACGCCCAACCGCGGCATATACTGATTAAAAAAATAATCCTAAATGGCATTTTTGAAATTATTTTCAAACTATATGCCGCGGTTCAGCGGGCAACCGCGGTATATACCTCGAAATATTTCAAATAAATATTAAATTAATTTCAGATAAGAGGATATGTCGCGGTTGCTCGTAGAACAGCGGCATATACCCCTGTAACGTGCTGAACACAATTGTCTCCCCAACTGCCTTCTGGGGAATTTCAGTAGATGATAGGGGAATATGCCGCAGTTGCTCTGCGAAACCGCGGCATATACCCCTGTAACTTCTGAAATTCTCTGACTGGCAGAGAAGTTGAGAAGTTACTGCGGTATATGCCGCGGTTCTCTGGACAACCGCGGCATATACCCTTGTAACTTTTGAAATTCTCTGACCCAGTCAGCACCTGCAATGCATTGGCAGGGGTATATGCCGCGGTTCTCTGGACAACCGCGACATATACCCTTGTAACTTTTGAAATTCTCTGACCCAGTCAGCACCTGCAATAAATTGGCAAGGGTATATGCCGCGGTTCTCTGGACAACCGCGGCATATACGCTGTTATTTAATTTTTTATTCACATGTGGCGTCAAAGGGGATGGTTGACTGGAATATATGCCGCGGTTCTGCTCTGAACCGCGGCATATGTGTTCGATTTATTTACAAAACTGCCACCGCGCACCATTATGCTGCGGTTTCCGTTGAACCGTGGCATAATGTGCGCTGTAAAAACCCAATTTTTTACTAGTGCTGAACACAATTGTCTCCCCAACTGCCTTCTGGGGAATTTCAATAGATGATAGGGGTATATGCCGCAGTTGCTCTGCGAAACCGCGACATATACCCCTGTAACTTCTGAAATTCTCTGACTGGCAGAGAAGTTGAGAAGTTACTGCGGTATATGCCGCGGTTCTCTGGACAACCGCGGCATATACCCTTGTAACTTTTGAAATTCTCTGACCCAGTCAGCACCTGCAATAAATTGGCAGGGGTATATGCCGCGGTTCTCTGGACAACCGCGACATATACCCTTGTAACTTTTGAAATTCTCTGACCCAGTCAGCACCTGCAATAAATTGGCAAGGGTATATGTCGCGGTTCTCTGGACAACCGCGGCATATACGCTGTTATTTAATTTTTTATTCACACGTGGCGTCAAAGGGGATGGTTGACTGGAATATATGCCGCGGTTCTGCTCTGAACCGCGGCATATGTGTTCGATTTATTTACAAAACTGCCACCGCGCACCATTATGCTGCGGTTTCCGTTGAACCGTGGCATAATGTGCGCTGTAAAAACCCAATTTTTTACTAGTGAGTGTTTGGAGGTGGCGGACCAACAATCAATTGTGAAAAAAAAAGGGTGAAAGAAAGAAAACTGCTATGTGTATATATGAAAAACATGTATTGGTTGCTACCAAAAATAATGGCTGAAAAGAGAAAAACAAAGTGTTGTAGATGTTAAAAACATGGATTGGATTTTGCGCTGAGTTGCTACAAAACAATTTTTATTTTGATTCATTATTTTTATATCTGTTTGTAAATATAGGTATTTATCTAAATAAAATGGTGGGATGTATTTAATAGAAAGACTTCAATTAATATTTTTTATGTATAAATTTATGTGTAATTGTGGTATTATGATTTTTAAATGAACGTAAATTGCCGTAGTTTGTTAATTAAAACTGTCTTATTCTATTAAAAATTTATTTCAATAATTTAGATAGTTGTGTCGTGAAAGGAATTGAGGTTTTATTTATGACTATTTCTGTAAAAAATTGAATTTATATATATATATATATATATATATATATATATTTATATATTTTGAAATACGATATAGGATTGTGAGGGGATTGCATCATTAAAATAATTATTTATTTTAATGTTAACAACATATTGGTGGAAAAATAGTAAAAGCATAATAAAACATAATAAATCATATTTTAATAGACTAAATTATTTAAAACTGTCATAATCATTAAAAACGTATTCAAAACCCTCTGAACAGACGACAGGTGTCAAGTAACTAGGATTCTGAAATCAGATAGTGGAAGGCAGGTGTCGACAGAAGAGCGAACGCTTGTTTGGACGTGGGAAGAAAATGATTGTTTCTGAAACTTTAGTCCCACCCTCTTCTGTATGCACCCTTCTTCCCAAACTCTGATCTTTTCATCTTCTCCTCCTTCTCACTAAAAATCCCATATTCTCTCTAAGGAAACTCACCCTTTATCTTCTCCGATCATAATTCAGAGACCGTAGAAGCGTTCCCGGCGTCCCAAGCTTCATCTTGAACCGAACAAGTTTCAAGTTTGAAATAGGTAAGTGTATATGTCCTTAGTCGTTCATTTTCTGTTACATGCAAACCAATTCTGGTTGCATGCGGGCGTGTAGTCTAAGTTATTTTTGGTTTCATACTTTTTGGTTTAGTTTTTAGAGTTATTGATCGTTGGGGTAGAAAGATCGTAGTCGGACGAACCAAAACCTACCTTAGGACGTTCAATCTCTTATCCAGTTAAGGGAAGCTTATTAATTTAATTACATGTTTATGTGCTAAATGAACGTTCGTTGACTTAATGATGGTATATGCTAAATAATTGAGTATGTTATGATGTATGAAATTCTCTATGTTTGGATGTTATGAAATGTGAATATGATTACGATATGAATGTGAAAGATTATGAAGTTATATGTTAAGGAATGAGTTAGAAAATAAATAATTCTGGTATGAAATTTATAATATGAAATTGTACGTTCGGTACTGAATGGTCCTCGACCGTTCGGTATTTCTAGCAAGCTTGGTTGAAATGGGATTCTTTCATTTGGAAAGAATCCTAGTTGAGGACGAACGTCTTTGTGTGGTAATACTATGTTTGAGCGTTCGGTCAAGCATAGTTGTATCTGAGCAGTCTTCAATAAACTTATAAATTTAGTAATTATATGTATTTGTATATGATAGTTATTCTTAAACACAATTCCGATAATATCTCATCGATTGATCTTTTTATTTTAAGTTTAGTACTGCCCGACCTCACACTAAACTATTGTAATGAGCGACGCTCGGTCTTATACCAAGCGCTTGTATTTGTTTATAATTAATTAACCTTGATAAAAACAGCGTTCGTCCAATTTCAGTAAAATCTCCTTACCGTGATCGGTCATTGACCGGTATTAGGTTTTTGTATATGAAGTATTCTACGTATAGTTCTTTCACATCTTGATACATCTATATTCATTTTCTCTGATCTAGAGTTTCTGTACTTAATATATTCTTTGAGTGTTGGTTGTAGTCACAAGAGTCAGTTTATTTAACTGATTCAAGTGGTGAGTAACGTTCGTCGTATATTGTTTAATTGTACCCATTTTATTTCCTAAATCTAACAGTAACCCTTTAGGTCTTATTCTAATTCCGGAACGGGAAATTTCTCGGTACCGTTCCTATCGTTCGACATTGTTTTGAAGGGGGTTGAACGTTCGGTATTTTAGGTTCTTAGAATTTGGGATAAAAATGACATTTAGGTAATGAATTTTAAAAGATAAAGAGTATATGAGATTAATGAAATATTGTGGATTTTGAACGAGCGTTCCAAGGAGGAACGACTCTTGATTGAATATTGAAATTGTAAAGTATGAAAGTGGTAATGCTTAGCTGGCGATTCATCCTGATGTTCCGTGAGTACTCGTCCTCACACAAAGGAGGGTGGGTCGTGTGTGGGAACGACAGGAGGTCCTAGTCCTCAGGGGTACTTTGGACAGATAGGACTAACCTCGGGTGGCAGCTGATGAGAGTATTCCAGTTACTACATTACCCGGGTGCAGGAACGTCGTAGCTACACATATTTCATACAGTCCGGACAGTCAGTCTACTAGTAGGCCTTGATTGAGATGTGTGTTGAAATTTATTTTATTTCGTTTGAATGTAAGAAATGTATGTGTATGCTGGAAATTAAATTACATAAGCTTACCCTGTGTTTTCCTTGTGTTGTCTCGTTTTGTACGTTCGTCTTGTCGTTGCAATGATCATCCGTGTGGATGTGAGCAGAAGGAGATGCGATGTTAGAAGATACTCTGGAAGAAGAAAATTCGGTGGACGTTGAAGTTAAGACCGAACCGTAGGACGTTCGGTCAGTAGAATAGTTTTTGTAATAAGGCGGTCTTTCGCCTCTTTCTTATCTTTGCATGTGTAACCGTTCGGTATTTGGTTTTCTTTTGTAAACCGTTTGGCAAACTTTTATTTATAAAATGTTTTGTTTTTATATAGCCACTCTTTTTGTAAGGCCGTTCGGCCGTAATCGTGCACCGTCTTAGTGTAAGACTGAACTGAAATATTGTTATATGTAATTATTCTATGATATTGTTTATTATTGTATTTTTGGGATGTTACAAAACCTATCAAATAGAACAAAAAATTAGCGTGTAAAATGAACGCGTAAATTATTTTCAAATGTGTGAAATATTTTTAATTTTATTTTTAAATAAAAAGAAAGTTTTGATTTATTTCTTAAATGTTTAGAAAATAATATAATTATATTATGTTATTAAGTCTTAATAAATTGTAATTTAAATGATTAATCTGACTCCATAATAAAAATTATTATTTTATCATTAATTTATAATATTAAAGAACTGATATATTTATAGGCTGAATACAAATTGTAATTCTTTTATAGATAAATTGATAACGTCAAGCATAAACCATATATTATCAATAAAATATAAGAATGCAAGGGAATAAATAGCTGCATTTGTGGTATTCCCTCTGGAGTAATAGACTTAAATTTTATTTTATTTTTATACTTGTATTCATTTTTTTTTCAAATTTCATGAAAAAAAATTAAAGGCAAATACATTTAACTGTTAAAAACTTAATAATAAAATTCAATAATTAAAATTTACTTGTAATGATGTATGATCAGAAGGCACATGGAAGGATCTTCCATGGCACTTTGGGAAAATGGAACTCTAGGGTTTGTTTAGTGACAAGGTCAACATCATAATAATAACTTATGATGGAGTTTGAATCAAACATTATTTTTTTATGTCTATTATATATGTAGTTGAGTAGAAGGATGAGTTTTATATCAATTAGAAGATAAGTTATTTAAAAAAAAAGTACTTTTTTTGTTTGATTTTAGACTAAACTAATTCAATTATAGAGATCTAGAGAAAAGCTAAAGTTTGGTCAATGATAGATCGTGCTTGAACAATTTAAAATTTTAAATATGTTAACAACTTGTACGTAAAATAGTTTTAAAAATTACAAAAATTAACTGTCAATAAAGATTGATCTCTTTGGTAGGTGGGAGGATCTTATAGATTATCAAACGTGTTTGGTAACGCAAATGACTAAATTATTACTTTATTTGAATATATTATAAACTACATTAATACAAAAATATGTACGTATTAATGCTAATAAATTACTTGCCAACATATATAATTATATAACTAATTTATAAACCAATTTCATCAATGCAAAAATATTTAGTAAGTACATTAAAATAGATTATTTAAAAACGTAATAATTTATAATTTAAAACTTTTTAAAATTATCTTTAGATTATTTAATTTATTTCATTACTATTTTATATTTTAATATATTTTCTGATTATCTGTATTTTTGTTGTATATATTATTATCTATTTCAATTTCACAAACACAATTAATTATATAGTACTTTTTTGTATAGTATTTGTTGGATTTCTTTGTATTATTTTATGTAGTCTAAATTAAAAAAAAAGTTTAATACTATAAATTAAAGCAATTAATGTTTCGTTTGATATTATGTAAAAATTACATATAATGAAACTAATAAAAAAAATTTCAACATACCAAATGTAATTGGGGTGAAAATTTCAGTTAAAGAATGCTTAAAGAAACAAGTTGAATGATGAGGCGACTCTCCGACAATTCTAACATTTTTCAACTCATCAGCGAGGGACTTGAAAAGTTGATAATATGCGAAACATTTGAAAAATTTTCCATCTTAGTATTGGAGAATTCAACCTCAAGTCAAGAGTTACCACTCGAGAATGTTTATTGTCTTTGAAAATATCTTCCAACCTATTCTAAGCATCCATGGTTGTGGCATCAAGTTCAATAGTTGTATACAACATGTCATTGGAGATGGTTGCATAAAGCCAGGAAAAAACCGTATCATCAAGAGTCTACCATAATTCCTTTTCATAATCAGTCACATGTACCTTCTCTTTGTCATTGGCAGAAGGAATAATGTGATGAGGAACCTTATGAAAACATGCGATAATTTTAAAAAATTTCATCCATGTAGCGTATTGGACATTCTCTATTTCAAGAGTGATGGAGATATGTTTAGGCATTCACTTAAACTTCAAAACAATGTTTACTTAGACCATTTTATCTTTAACAAAAATCAGTTATAAATTCAACTACGTAAAAATGGAATTCGGTCAACCTCTTTCTTATTACAATTCGTAATTCAGATCTTCTTACAATAATTATTTTTTAACTATACACATGGATTTATATACACGTAAGATACACCCCTTAGTAAAAATTTTTTTGGAGTGATATCCAAATCCGTGAAAACTTAATTTAAAGTGGACAATATCCAAACTAATGGAGAGGTAGACCAATCATAACCATAACCCTTGGTTTTAGGAGAAGATGTTTGGCAATGATTTTTTCTTTAATGTAAAGGGAATAAACGTAATTCTTGAAAATATGATTCGTATGAACTTCATCAATCCCAACATATCTATTTGTACTTTATTGATTATTAGTTTTTAACGTGATAAGAGTTCACTACTGATATTGCGTCGAGTTCCTCGATCATCTGTATAAAATTATTTTAACACTTAATCACTTGTCCATCACTTTAATTAGAATTGATTTGAGGTCATTTGTTGACTATACTTAACTCAAGCAGCAATCATTGTTATGAGAACAGATAAGAAAGTGAGCACCCACCATTATTTCCAATAATTGCTCCAAAATTATTACTATTCCAAGATTTTTCTTCTGCTTTTGTATCGTTTAGATTAAAACACAAATAGTTTTGAAGGCTAAACGATTAGCAATTGCATTCAGGCTAAAACTTTCATGTCCTCTAGTTCAGTTTGGTGGAGGGTCAACATCTTACCAGTTGTATCTGTTGCCTATAATGCAACTTTAGGGATATCTAAGTGGGAGTCTATATTTAGATATAGTAGAAATGAGAAAAACGAACATCATATAAAGAATTATAAATCTATTGTCTTTAAAGATTTTGCGTTATAAATGGTATGAATCTATAAGATTTATGTTTTATTAGTATTGAATCTTCTCGACGATTCTTGGTATCAGTATTCTCTAAAATTCTAGTTTTAGATTAGTTTCATTGACGACAATTTCTGTGACAACACAACTTTAAGGTTTCCAAGGGTCTTGAGTTGTATATATGATTGTTTGAAATTGAAAACCTTGTTTAAGAAGTGAGAAAAATGGTATTCTCTACAGGATATGGGAGAGGTGATGAACTTAGTTGGGGAAGCATCAAAGGGTTTTCAATCCAAGTCCTTACAGGGAGGTGGTTCATGATGTTTTCTTCATTTATGTTGATGTCAGTGTCAGGAGCAAGCTACATGTTTAGCCTATTCTCACAAGATATCAAGTTAGTTCTTGGTTATGATCAATCCACTCTCAATCTATTAAGCTTCTTCCAGGATTTGGGAGCCAACATAGGCCTTCATGCAGGCCTAATCTATGAGGTCACACCACCTTGGTTTATCTTAACAATTGGTGGGATTCTCAACTTTGCTGGGTATTTTATGATTTGGCTTGTTGTCACCAGCAAAATTGCAAAGCCCCATGTGTGGCATATGTGCTTCTACCTTTTCATTGGAGCCAATTCTCATTGTGCAACTAACACTGGAGCTCTTGTGACCAGTGTAAAGAACTTCCCTATCAGCAGAGGAGTAGTCTCAGGCCTTTTGACTGGGTATACAGGTTTAAGTGCAGTAATAATTACTCAGCTATACTATGCCTTGTATGGAGATGACTCCAAATTCCTCATTTTTCTCATGGCATGGCTACCAATTGCTGCAGTTTTTCTGTTTCTTCCAGTTATCAGAATCCACAAGAGTGTTCAACAGCCAAATGACACCAAAGTTTTATACAGGTTCCTCTCTCTGACATTAGTCCTTGCAGGGTTCCTCATGTTTGTAACTTTAGTACAACAATTTTTCACTTTCTCTCAGTTTGAGTATCAGATTACTACCACTGTGATGCTTCTTCTGCTCATCCTTCCACTTTCTGTTGTTATTGTGGAAGAACACAAGATTTGGAAGAGTAAGCTTTAAAACATCAATAGGGAAGATAGTCAGAAGCTCCTGGAAAACTATCCAAACATAGCTACAGAAAATCCTTATCAAGAGAAGTCTTCCCAGGCTCCCCAAGCAGAAATCTCCTTTTGGGAAAACATATTCAACCCCCCAGCAAGAGGTGAAGATCATACAATACTTCAAGCCACATTTAGCCTTGACATGGTGCTTCTCTTATTAACTACTATATGTTCACTTGGTAGCAACGTTACAATGATAAACAACTTGAGTCAAATTGGAATTTCATTAGGATATCCTTCTCATACCATAACCACATTTGTCTCTCTTACATCCATTTGGATCTATTTAGGTAAGGTGGTTCAAGGGGTTGTCTCAGAGTTTATCATACTCAAATATAGAGTCCCTAGGCCTCTCTTGCTCACCTCATTGCTTTTGTTATCTTGTGTAGGTCATCTTTTAGTTGCCTTCAATGTCCCAAATGGTCTCTATGTAGCCTCAATTGTTATTGGGTTCTGCTATGGGGCTAATTGGCCATTAATGTATTCTGTTATATCTGAACTTTTTGGCCTCAAACATTATTCAACACTGTACAATTTAGGGTCACTGGTAGGTCCAATTGGGTCATACTTGCTCAGTGTGAGGGTTGTAGGGTATCTGTATGACAGGGAAGCCATGAGGCAAATGGAAGCAATGGGGAAAAAGACAAGTCCAGGGGAGGAGCTGAACTGCAATGGGGAGGAGTGCTTCAAGTTAGCATTCATTATAATCACTGCAGTTAGCTTGTTTGGGGCACTTCTGTCACTCATTTTGGTCTTTAGGACCAAACGATTCTACAGAAGTGACCTATACAAGAAATACAAAGAAGTTAAAACTGATGAAACTGAAACAGGTGTGATACAACAGGATTGAATCAGCAGCTGCAAATGAAAGTGACTTTGGCAAGGAAATTGTCAAAGCAATTTGAGAATCGTACACTATAATTGTTTATTGCAAGTTTTATGTTGTATTTCATAAAGCAAAAGTTTTTCTCAGAATTTATATAACAGCATGTCAGGTTCTTCTGAAGAAAATACACTCAAAACCTTAAAAGCAGCAGGTAGGTGGGTATTGTTACTTATCTTAAATTCGTGCTTTTTAATAATTGAAATTTAATTAATATTTTTAATAGTTCAGTTAAGTCAACAACTGATTCCTAAACTTCGGGAATTTTTTATACTCTGTTTTAAATTTGTTAAGTGCATCTTATTTCTATTTTTGAACTTGTTGGCCGTTATTCTCGTGAGGGCCTCAGCCTCTACCCACTTGGTGAAATAGTCGATGACAACCAAGATGAATTTTTGTATGGGGTCGAGTCACCTGAATCTATGTGCTCTTCGCTACGTTCGTCTAGTCTCCTCGCGATTCTTCCTTCTGTAGGTCAACGTCCGTCTGTCCTGTACGCCTGAGAGGATACCTGTTAAAGGTGCTCCGAAGCTTAAGTTAGTAAAGGTCCGATCGGTTGTTTAGGTACTACAATAAATGCGTAATTAATGAATCTGCCTATCTCTTACCTTTGACCTGTATTTATATTTTTGGTCATGGGCCTAGGATTAGCAGGGCCTTAATTACAGCCCAATCCATAGCCCAACCCTCTAATCGTTCCTTTACCTTAATCACCTTTGCAGACCTACCTATCATGACCGTCCGCTCTAGGTGCTTGAGTTCTACCGGTCGTCCCCTGTGTTTTTTCTGGAACCGTCCGGGGTGGTCATCTGGTACACTAGAGAATTAAAAGGAAGCTCCCTAACAGAACAAAACACTGGTTTTAAAGAAATAAGACTTGATGCTTAGCTTTAATCTTCAATGCTCAGCCATAGCGGTTTCCTCTTAGGGTTTTCTTATGGACTAAGCTTCTGCCTTGATGTTTAACTGTGAGGTTTTCTCACTATGAAGGTTTTCTCTTAGCTTAGCTCTTCACCTTGGTGCTTAAACTCTCCATCAATTTAGGTTTCTTTCACTAGAGGATTTCCTTCATTTCCCAATGCCTCGTTTTGATGTTCAATGCACAAACAAGATTTAAACTTTTCTTAATCAGCTGTCAGCACTCAACATTAATCCTCAAGCCTAGCTACACAATTCCTTTGATTATATAAAAAGTGTTACATTTTCATGATGTTATTATTTTCATTCCACTATAAAAATGAAAAAGAGTAGAAGTTGAGTGTAACATCCCATAAAATACAGTAGTAAACCATATAGAATAGAATATTCACATATATTAATTTATTAAATCAGTCTTACATTAAAGGAAGTAAAGCACGATTGTGGCCGAACGGCCTTACATAACTATACAAATATCTAAAGATGTTCAATAACATAAACAACCGAACGGTTTACAAAATAGAACTACCGAACGGTCAAAAACTAAATAGAAGGGAAGGGACGCTCTAATACAAAACGCTAACATAACTAAACTAATCAGCTAACCGAACATACTACTGTTCGGCCTTCACTTCGACATCAACGAGGTTTGCTTCCTCCAAAATTTCTTCTTCCAGAGCTTCCTCAAGCAACGCCTCTCCATCTGCTCACATAATTGCAAAGACAAGGACAGACGTACAAAACAAGACAACACAAGGAAACATGCAGGGTAAGCTTATTGAATTTAATTCAAGTAAAACATATTCATTTCATAACACATCAAACTTATCAAATACATTCAAACGTACAATTCAAACATCTCTTTAACTCAATCAATTCCTGATACTAGACTGACTGTCCGGACCGTATGAATTATGTGTAGCTACGACGCTCGTGCACCCAGGTGGTGTAGTAACTGACATTTATCATCAGCTGCCACCCAAGGTTAGTCTCTTCCATCCAAAGTACCCCTAAGGACTAGAACCTCCTGCCGTTCCCACACATGACATACTCCCCTCTACGTGAGGACGAGCACTCACGGAACATCAGGATGAATCGCCAGCTAAGCTTTGTCCACATTCATACTTTACAATTCCAACTTTCATCCAAGAGTCGTTCCTCCCTGGAACGCTCGTTCAAAATCCACAACCATAGTTTCACCTCATATACTGTTCATTCTTTATAACTTTCCACTTTAATATCATTTTCATATTCCGTTCTAGTTTCATAAAAAGACGAGCGTTCAGCCCTCTTCATAACGAGGATGAACGTTAAAGACGAGACCGAGAAAGACTCGTTTCCGAGCAGAAGAAAGCCGACACATGTTATTTGACGAACGTCATTACCACTTGAATCAGTTAAATGAACTGACTCTAGTACGATCCGAATAATACTTAGAATATGTTAAGTACAAGGGCTCTAGGCCGAATCCAAAAGGATATAAACACCACCAAACGAATAAAGAACTATACCGAGATCAATTCGCTTAGGGAAACCGACTGCCAGTCAATGACTGAACGCGGTAATACACATTTACTAAAATATTTGGACGAACGCTATTTACACCCGTTTGATAATTAAAGGCAGGGACGAACATTCGATATAAGACCGAGCGCCACTCATAACGTACGCTTTGGGTCGAGACCCATCGCTGATTTGAACTCATAATAGAAAAAGTAATAAGGGTAATATAGGATAGTGAAGATAGAATTCAGAATGACTAAGTATCCAGTTAAGTTTACAAGTTTCTCAATTCCTCACACAACACTCAGGGTATCTACGTTTTGGCCGAACGCTCAAACGTAGGACTAATATAAGAGGGCGTTCGTCCTCAACTAGAATTCTTTCCAAATGAAAGAATTCCATTTCAAATAAGTTTACCAACAGCACCGAACGGTCAAGGACCGTTCAATGACGAATGTACGTTATCATAGGGAAGTTCAGATTTACAGATTCCATTCTATTTACTCATTTTTCAGCATATACATTTCATACTTCCAAATAATCATATCATAGTACATCTCATATTCAACATACTTCAGTTCATATTTATAATCATGTATCAAAGTCCAATATCATAAATCATACTGCATGCAACACCAAAAACGTCCATAAACACACATAAAACATATGAATTAAATTGAATAAGCTTCCTTTACTTGGATCAGTGATGAACGTCCTAAGAGTATGATTTTTGTTTCTCCCAACTACAGCTTTCTACCCTCCACGATTAAGTCTAACCATAAGAATAAAGAAGAACTTAGATGGTACCACTGCATACACCCAAAACTGGGTTTTGCATGTAACCAGAAAACGAACGACCAGAAACGAGAACTTACCAGTTTCAGAATCTAGATCTTGTTCGGCCCAAATTGAAGCTTATGACTCCGGGAGTACTTCTATGGTTTCTAAATGATGAACGGAGAAGAGAAAGGATGAGTTTCAGTAGAGAGAAGGAAGAGGTTTCTAGAGAGAAGGAGGAGAAAATGGATTTTCAGAGTTTGGGAGGAAGACGATGCGTGCAGAAGAGTGTGGCAGGTTTTTCAGAAATCATTTTTGTTTGCCCACGCCCAAAACGGTCGTACGCTCTTCTGCTGACACTTGCCCTCCACTTACTGACTTCAGAATGTTCCATTTTGACACTTGGCAATTCATGCATTCAGAATTTGAGTGCATTTTTAATGCATCTGAGCAAGTGACGTGGGTGCATTTATGAGAACAAACAGGTGACTCTCTGGTGCATTAAATGAGACGTGACATTGAGGCAAACCAGAATAAGACCAAATTTGAATTAATTAAATTTGTAATATTTATATGCATGTTAAAAAATAATTTATAAACATGTCAAAATATTATATATAAACACGTCAAATTATGTAAATAAAATTAGCTCCCACTTTTTGCTTAACTAAAAATCCAATGCTTATTACCATCTAGTACATTTCTATATTACTTTGTAACTAAGATGCACCAAATAATTATGGAAGCCGAAAACTCAAAAACAAATAAGAAAATAGGAAACTTGAGAAGATATATACTAGCAAATGGTGATGATTTGACACAAAACGATCCACCACTTTCTAAAATATATTTTAAACTTAAAAGTCTATCATTTTATAAAATAAAAAAAGACCTAAGTACAACCTTTTTTATAAATTCATAAACCCAAACATCAAGTTAACTATTAGAAATCTTCCTTCAAAAAATATTATACATATGGTGGAATCGCATTGATCAACATGGTATTTGAAAAGAAGAATAAAGAAATCCAAATCTGCAGGGAGAAGTCAAAAGGAGTTGGAAGTGATTCGCTTTAAACTAAATCGACATTGGAATTGACAGTTTATTACGTGGGAAGAATGGCGCTGACAGTTTATATGAATGAAGAACGGCACTAAGAAAAGCCAGAAGGTCTTTGCGCTACAGTTTTGTATCCTTCACGTTGCTAATAATCATTTTAGAGTGTATTCATCCTTATAATTGATGTTGGTAATACAACAAGTTCAGCCAAGGCTATGATTCTTGGAGTTCCAGGGACATTGTTATTTCCAACAATTACTAATTCAGCATCTCCCATATACTTTCAATCCTCATCTGTATCATTGTCAGATAGAACTGATTGCTCAAATTCAGCATCCATTATAATCCCATCCATGAGATGCACAACAATCTCGTTTTTTCTAACATCTACTATTTCTGATCGAATCCTGTTAACAACAAGCATTTCGTCGATATCTTTTGAAATGTACAAGGGAAACCCAGATAACGAATCATAGTTCACAAGCTCACCCAATTTCACATTAGAGGAAAGAAGTGCACGAGGGACAGTTGAAAATCCCAATATACGAGTTAAAATCGCGTAAGTATCATTAAACCTGTCCGATTTCAAAGCATCGTTCACTGACAGACGTAGATCTCGCTTAAACGCTTCCTCGGATGGAACAAACACGGTAAAAGCATGATCTCGAGGCAACATGTCAATCATCATTTCTCCAAACTTGCACAAGTTGCCATCTTGAATTGAAACTTTTCTGGATCTCGTTATTGGGTAAAACCCCATTGCACTTTCCTTTGTTGGGGCGTCTGGAAGCTTGAGAACAGTCATGGTCACGATAAAAAAACAGCAGACACACACCAACATGCTTACAAGAACAATTGAATGTTTCAAAACTTGACGCCTCCTCATTTTGATGAAACTAAGTATCCCAATAGTTGAATAGTTGCTATTCTCAAA
This sequence comes from Vigna nakashimae, assembly GCA_034642375.1. Classification (NCBI taxonomy): domain Eukaryota; kingdom Viridiplantae; phylum Streptophyta; class Magnoliopsida; order Fabales; family Fabaceae; genus Vigna; species Vigna nakashimae. The sequence continues at coordinate 14,239,827 of CM067768.1, read as the reverse complement.
ATCAAGATCTTAACTTTTGAACTCGATCAACAAAATCCAGCACCTGAGTATCTAAACAAGAAAAGGAGAGTCAATGTTGAAGGGTCATAATAAACGAAACTAAATAAAGTACAATATCCATTAATAAGTGAATCTTTAAGGGATCAGAAACTAGTAAGAACTAGATTGAAGTCAAATTATCAATTGACAATTTGAGACTAGTGAGTAGGTGACCTTGGGTGTCAAAGAAACAAGTTATTCTCTGTTAAACTTCTAGTTATCATCGCTGCTGATGGTGACTATACTTTGTTATTTACTTCCATATTCTTTTAACAAGTATAATTGGACACAATTGTTGATTTAGTCTATGTTGACCAAATAGTTTATACTTAATCATTTTTTAAAATTTACTTTTGTAAGAAGCTGCGGAAAAAAAGTTACAAGTCTTACATTACTATTTACAATTGAGATTAAAGTCTTTTGAAGGGTAATTTATATATAATTTTAGGAGTAGTCAATTATATTATGCATACCAGCTGTTTCTTCTTTGATTCTTTCATCCTCTTTTGCTTTTACTTTAATTAAACTGTTTATGCAAATATTCCTTCGGGAAAACACCGATCACTTAAATAGCTTGCTTCCAAAAAAACGATAGCGAACCCTCAGGTTCACCCCCATATGCTCTTTCCAAAATTAATCTCGTAAATAGAACCTACACACACGCTTATCCTTTTCTTTATGTTTTTTTTTTCCAAATATTATACGTAGGAAACATGAAATTGGAAAATGACGAATACAAATAAAACAGGATCTGAATAGCTAACACTTATAAGGAGATGCATTAAATGCAAAAGAAAAAGAAAAAAAAAACTTTCCTTCACTTTTCACTCGAATGATCAATTTTTGAATTTCGTCACTATTTTTGCATATTCTCGATTTAGTTTCACCTTGGTAAAAATGAACGTGTGGTGTTAAGTTCATTTCCGAACTTTGACCTAGTCTTATGTCCAATAATAAGATTTTCATTCAATTAAGAGAATAAATGTTAATTTACAAATATCTTATTAATTAATCAGAATATCAGCCAACAATTATAATAATAAAGATATCTTATCAACATGAAAAATGTTCTGCTTCTGATCTTTATCTAGCCTTATAGTATGAAGAATTTTAACTTTGGGGCTATACCGTGTTAGACCCATTTCTAACCTTTGCCTAGTCTTACATGTCCCTTTTCCCACTAGCATACTTGATCACATGGGAGATCACATAAATACGGAATAAACAATAATGACATTATAGCATTTATGTCAAAATAATTAACTAGTTTAATTTGAAAAAAAAAAGTGTTTATAAAGGACAATTATTTATTACCGAATTTATGTTAAAATAATTAAATAATTTTAAAAAATAAATAATTGTTTGTGTTTTAGATGTATCGAGTCGAATTTTCTCTTCAACGCATGATCTTCAATTAATCATCTTCAAGTTCATGTTATTATGGTTGGGATACATATTTGGTCCTCTCAAACCAAAGTCAATGTAATTTAGATAACAAAAAAAATAAATACATAACTTACATTTTCACCTCGAATATCTATTTATAATATTTATTTATAAATTTTATAATAGAATTTTAATTAAAATTAATCTAATTACAATCCAATCATAATTAATCATAATTAAATCTTTAAGTAAAATGATTTTAAAATTAATAATATACTTTAACTTTACTGTTCGTTCTCTGAATTATTTTGACCATCCAATCTAACTCCACCTAATAAAAAAATTGGTTTAATAGTTGACCAGACAAAATATTATCCAGTAGTTTATAAAGGACACTTTTTAAATGAGATTTGGTTTTGAGAATTATTCAGATTTATAGGAATATTAATGGGTAGAATGACCAAAATTGCCCGCCCAGAGGTGATGCGTCCCTAACCCTGAGCCTTTAGGTAGAGTAGAATGACCAACTAATAAATTTTTCAAAAGACTCCAAGATATTAAACAATGATGAGTCCCATGACATCACAAGCAACATAAGCTACTTAGTCTTTAAGAAAATAAAATTTTGAATGAAAAAAAAAAAATCCCAGACCAAACACCACGAACATATTTATCAAGAATATATGATTAAGAAGGTTGGAGTTCCCCTCAGTATAGGTTCTAGGCATTAATCAAAATTCTAAATCAGCAAACCCCAAATCCTATTGTATTCACTCGATTTTCAGTTCAATATTGTTTGGTGAGTTAGAAAAACTCATAAAAGGGTGATGAACCTCCTAATATAAACCATAGGTACATGGTTTCTTAACCCAAATTCCATACAATATCTAATATCTTATAGCTTGACAACAAAACACGGGCAATGAATAAACTGTAAAGGACAAAGGACAGTAATAGTAATAGTGACACTAAGAACATATTTCCCAAACATCAACTTCAAAGATCCCAAGACCCAAAAAAACCATTCATCTTTCTACTATTGAAAAAATTCTTTCAGAACAACACCGATCATTTAAATAGCTTGCATCCAAAGCCACGATTGTTTCACACTCCTAAGCTATTTCCAAAATTAACCTCGCAAATAAAATCTATAGACGTACATATCCTTTTTTTTGTTTATTTTATTTTTCTCACGCAAATGCAGAAAATAGGAAAACGACGAATTCAAACAAAACGGAATCTGAGAAGCCAACACACATATGGAAATCCCTGAAATGCAAAAAAGAAAAAATGTTTTCAAAAAAAAAAATCTGTTGCCAAAAACGAAGCGATCTTAATCGTTTAATTTAACTTTTGGAATTATCCATATTAAGAAATTATATTTTTTTTTGGAAATAAATAAATGAAGTGAGGAAAAGAGAAAGGAAGGAAAGAATGAGAACCTGGAATCGGAGAAGCGAGGGGGAAGAGGCTTTTGGTTGTTCCACAGGACGAAGGAAGAAGCGCTCGTGGAAAAGGCGAGAAGCGTGAGGGCGACGCAGCAACAGAGGAGAAGCTTGATCTTGACTGATTTAACAGTGGAGATCGCGAGTAGACGGAACCGCTGCTCTGTCCGACGGTTCCAATCGCTTCACTCACGAACATACGTCAGGTGCTGCGTGCCACGTGGACCTTTCTCAACCGGTTGATTGATCGGACCGCCATCTCCTGGCGTCTATGGGTGGTTCCTGCGTCCCTTCACACATTGATTTCTTCACGCAAGGATGGATGATGATGATAACGGCAAGTGAGTGAGTTGAATAAAACGTGTCCAACAAAACTTCGTTGTGGTGGCTTTGGAAATTCTTCGTTTGACTTATATAACTGCGATTATGTTCATCGTTACTAACTATCTGTTTTTGTTTCCTACTTGTGTAATTAAATTCATTTTTAGCTCTTAAATGGTATAATTAAACTAAATAATTAAATCATAATAATTAACTACCGTTACATCAGTTTAAGTGAAATTTATCTTAGATTGCATGTTTTAATATTCAAATAAAACTTATGATCCTATGTATCATAATAGCAATATGTTATAATGTTAACATGTTACACTTAAAAAAAAAAAACTCTTATAAATTTCTAAAATAAAGTATACTTGTCTATCTTAAATTCAACATCAGCTATTAAAAACAATGATTTAAAATATGAGGGAATATAAATTAAAGAAAATATTCAATATAACTAAAACTAAAACAATTGTTTCAAAATTTGAAGGAATAAAAGATACTTTTCTTTTTATATATAAATCAAAGTTAAACCTCACTAATTTTACGTGAACCAAACTACATTAAGGAAAATCCTTTTCCATAATGTATTTCATTTTATTCCAGAAATTCTGATATGAAAATTTTTCATTTTGTTCCAGAAATTCTGATATGAAAATCTGATCTCAGAAATTCTATTTCAAAAATTTTATTTTAGAAATTTCAGAAAGTTTCTGAAATGTGTATTCTGAAACAGGGTAAAGTAGTCCTTTTGAAAATTATGGTGGGATGTGCAAAGAAATTGTGGGGTGCAGAAATAAAAGCTTTTTGTTTGTTTAGGAAAACAGTATTATTTCATATTGGGCCTTGAACTAAAAGCCTAATGCGAGAATAACATGTTAAGAAGTTGGGTGCTTCCTGCACCCCACGATTTGTTTTCCTCTACTTCCAAATTATTTTTTCTAATTTGATCCTTTTAGTAATAAGTGTCTAACGTTTTCTTTTTCTACACTTCCAAACCTTTCTTCTTCTTTTTTTTCCATTTTACCCTCTTATTAATAATAAACTAGATTATATAATTCAAGAGAACTATTTGGATCAAGAAATCCCATTAATTCTTTTAGGGGTGTAGTTGTTGGATTTTATCACGTAGTATATAACTTTATATTCGGGAAAAGCATTATGGATTCACATGTCTAGTCACCACACACAAGTTAATATAACTAGATTTTGAAATTTAGAACACACAAACAAAAGACACCATTTCAAAATCTAATGAACACACAATTTCGTATAATCGAATTTCAAAATTCGATACACAAACAAATAAAGTTAGATTCCAAAATCCATTGAATATATAAAACTTCACACAACCAAATTTTGAAATCCGATACACAAAAAAAGAATCGGATATCAAAATTTGGTCACATAACCAGACTTTAAAAGTTAGTACATAAAAAAATAAAATCGGATTGCAAAATTTGGTGACCACACATACAAAAATACAATCAGATTTCAAAGTCCTATTTTTAAAAAACCTCTCCCCAATTTAGAACTAACCAAATTTTACAACTAAATGGATTTTAGAATGACGTTCACCCATCCACATTTCACACAAATTGAATTTCTAAATTCGGTTGAGACTAAAATCACTTTACGCCACCTTTAAACAATATCGGATAACAAAATTCAGTTAACATGTTGGTACCTAGATCATGCAATCCAATTACAAGTTGGTTGTCATCGGATCCTACAATCCACTGTGTTGTTATAATTTTCATTAGTTTGATCTTCTTATCACAGATATTACGTGATTTACACATATACTTTTACATAGTTTCTCTTTTCTGTTAGTTATACCACGTCTTCTATTATAATCAATTTTTCTTTTCCTTTCGTGTATATAAACATATGTTTCAATCTATGCATATATGAAATAAAAATAATCTTCTTCCTCGTGCTCTCCTTTTCTTCTCTCTCTTCTCTTCATCTTAGATGGTATCAAGAGCGTATATGGCATCATCATCTTCCATTTCTACATATTCAATTATTTCTTCCTCATCTAATCCCATTTTTCTTTCCCATTCTTTTCAAACACCAATTTCTATCAAACTTGACGAAGATTCATATCTCTTTTGGCACCATCAAGTCTTAACAAGTTTATGTGGAATGAAACTACAACATTTTCTTAAAGTCTCATTGGTTCCTTCTCAATTTCTCACAACTATTGATGCATTAGTTAGAGTTACAAATATAGTCTTCTATAATTACTAGCAACAAGATAAAGTAATCATGACATAGTTTCTTGCATCGATGACACCTTATATTCTCATGCACATGATAGGTTTAATATCTTATTGTGAAATTTAGAACAAGCTCTCAATTCATTTTGCATCCCTTACTGTGAAAATATAAATAAACTCAAGGCTCAATTAAGCAATTCCAAGAAAGATTGTTCAGTTTCTACTTATCTTTTGGACATCAAGCAAATCATTGCCACATTTGTTTCATTACATCTGTCATATCAAGTATTGATCCTTACACTGTTTTGGACTTCGAATCTCTTCTTTTTGCACAAGAAGAACGCTTTAAGAAGTATCACTCAACTAAATTTTGTCTCTCGCAAGTAAACACAATGTCATCATCCTGGTCTCACACTCATCTTTGATCTCAAACATGTTGTGACTCAAATGGTCTTCCTCAAACATAACTCAAAATCAATTTTCTTTCCATAATTCTTCATTTTCCAATCCTAATCAATGTGCACAGTGCTAGATATAAACCTTCCCCATCCACCATTGTTGCAAATTCCATGAGTGCTAGATATGGAATGTGAAAATAACAAAAAATAGAAGAAAAGAGGGTGGAGAACATGAAAGAAGAGAGAAAGGACGAAATTAGAACCTCAAAGGATTCCTCAACTCCTCTAATGTATTTCTCTAAGTCTCTTTAAATAGAAATTTGAATGAGCTTTATTTTAGGCTTTTTTTGTTGTTGTAACCTTCTTTATGATAATGTAATATTCTACAATTATCTTCTAAATAATACAATATCTTCAAGATATATTTGATTATTTTGGAGATCTAAAAATATTTGAGAAGATATTTTCTAGATTAAAAAAGAATTGGAAAATATTATCTTTTGATATTCATTTATATAGTTAAATAAGGTTATTATTTAACAATATCAAATAAAATATTTTAAGATATATTTTCCCCAAATAATCTTTTATTATAAACATTTATCCATTATCAAAGCCCTTTTGTAGAAAAAATAGAGAAAACAGTAAGGTCCAAATTTTGTTGCTTGTTCCCTCTTTTTGGCTTAGTCAAGTTTCATGTTTATCTTGTCTTCTTCATACAATGCTTGACCTGAATTCTTATGGTATTGATTATTTTCTATTTTTGGATTTATCTTTAAGGTGTCATAAAACTTTAATCAATTTATTTTTACATCTCAATAAGCTCAACTTAGTTGCACCTACATTAGCATACCTCAAAATATTGAAAGAATATTTATGCACCTAAAAAGCCATTTTTATCATGTTTTTGTATCTTATGATCAATAAACCCAATTGTCAATACCCAATTTCGTCCGGGTAAATAAAATTCATCAAAAAATAAATAAATAAAAAACATAAAAAAACCAAAATGAAAAATACTATTTATTTTACTTTTTGCACTCTCAAATTTTCTTTTAAACACTTAATCCAATGACCCAAAATAATCTCACTTTTTTACTTCCTCACCACCCATCTTTTCTTATCACACCCCATTCTCCACATCACCATCCACCTCACCCTCCACATCTCATTCCACATCACCTACCTTTTTCATTTACTTTTTCCACATCATTTCCATATTAATTTTATATATCAACTTTTCTAATTTTTCCACTTACTTTTTTTAATTATATCTTCTCCATCAACATTTTTTATTATCCATTTTTCTCCACCTTATTTCTCCACTCACTTTTTATATTATTTCTTTCACTTATTTTCCACATTAACTTTTACTATTTACTATATTTTATTTCACCTACTTTCTCCACCAACTTTTTATATTATTTCTTTCACTTAATTTCCACACCTAATTTCTCCACCAACTTTTTATATTATTTCTTTCACTTATTTTCCACATTAACTTTTACTATTCACTATATTTTATTTCACCTAATTTCTCCACCAACTTTTTATATTATTTCTTTCACTTATTTTCCACATTAACTTTTACTATTCACTATATTTTATTTCACCTAATTTCTCCACCAACTTTTTATATTATTTCTTCCACTTAATTTCCACACCTAATTTCTCCACCAACTTTTTATATTATTTCTTCCACTTAATTTCCACACCTAATTTCTCCATCAACTTTTTATATTATTTCTTTCACTTATTTTCCACATTAACTTTTTCTATTCATCTTTTTTTTAATTATATTTTATTTCCTCTAAATTTTCCACCAACTTATTATATTATTTTTATTCATCAACTTTCTTCATCCTTAACTCTATAAATACCTACATTCCCTTCACTTAACACACACACAATTACATAATATCCATCTCTTCTCTCTCAAAATCTCTTCATTCCATCCCAAAACTCTACTTCATTTTTCTCTCACCTTTTACTATTTCTTAATCTCTCTATACATAATAAATCTCATACCCCATTTCTACCATAAAGTTATCTTCTTCATCTTCCATCTATCTTTCTCACAACTTATTACACGTAAGGTTTTATTTCATCACACAAATCTTCAACAAGGTACACATTTTCTCTTCATTCTATTTATATATGCATTTTGATCATTTTTTTAGTTTATAAATTCATCTTGTTTTCTATCACAATTTTTCTTTATGCTTTTCATATTTCAACTCATCTATCCTTCTTAATAACAAATATAAAACTTTAAAAAACATGTAATAATATAAATATCGGTATGAGTACTCGTGCGATCGTACGCATCAGCCTAGTACTCATTACCCAAAATCTAAAATAAACAAAAAAAGCTGTGTGAGTGCTCGTGCGATCGTATGCATCAGCCTAGTGCTCATTACGCAAAACAATAAAAAACAAGAAAAAAGCCGTGTGAGTGCTCGTGCGATCGTACGCATCAGCCTAGTGCTCATTACGCAAAAAAAATCTAAATATTACATCAAAAAATACCAAAAAATATAAAAATCTTCAAAAAACTAAAAACATCCACATTTTCAAACAACAAACAATTTCTCAGCCAGAACTACGTGATCCTTGATTCTCCATCAAAAGTGGAGATACGTAGGAGCAAGGCCAGTCCTTGTCAGGTTCACTTTCCCAAAAATCCAAAATCATTTTACAAACAAAATTCTCAATCAATTTTCAAACAAATTTTCTAAAAGAACTACGAAACCCTGATTTCTCATTCTGAATGAGAATACGTAGGAGCAAGGTCAATCCTTGTCGGGCCCAAAAAACTAAAAAAGTACATTTTGTTTCTTTAGAGTTTTATTTTAGGGGATAGTTAAACATTTTAAAAACCACATCATATTCGCGTATTTAATTAAAGGTACTGCTTTAGGGCAGGCGTTGTAGGGTGCTAATACCTTCCCTACACGTAACCGACTCCCGAACCAAGAATCTCATTTTCGCAGATCATGCTTTATCATTTTATGGTTTTTCCGTAGTTTTCCAGAATAAACTATGGTGGCGACTCCAAAAATCTCTTTTTTCAAACGTGTTTTCTTTTTCGGATCGTCGTCCCGTCGCGATTCCGGTTGTGACACCAATTATATAAAATTATAATTAAAATATTTTTTAAAACATAAAAACCAATTAAGAATCCAATATTAAAGACTAAATGAGTGCATAAATATGAAGGTGCGAGAAAACACTAAAAGGGGGTTGAGTAGTGTTTTCAAACTTTTTCGTAACTTACGATCGGATTATGATGTATGTTATATTGTAGGATACTTTCATTTGGTTAATGAACACTATCTTAGTTAGATCGTTTACTTGATCAACTTAACACATCCAGGTTGAAGAATAGATAGTAGATAAATGTAAAGCATGTTACGCAAGAGTGAGCTTTAAAGAACTTAACAACTACATCGTCCATCAATAGATGAAAACACACAAGATGTTTTATACTGGTTCACCTGTTAGGGCTACATCCAGCTCTCCTTTAAAAATAACTTAGAGGGTTCCATTAGATATTCAATAAAGTATAATTGAGTTTAACTCACTCTTGATTACATACTATTACTCACCGCTCCCGGTATCCCTAAACTCTCTCAATCCCTTTGAGACTCGTTTAGTTTAGTTTCCCCCACTTCTAGTTGTGTAGTATTCTTCACCACTCCTGGTATCCTTGATCAATGAATAACCTCAAGTTACCCTATATCAGTTGAGTATTGACACCACTCCTAGTTCTCAACTCCCTACCGAGATTTCCTTGAGTTTCACCTACTCCTAGTTGAGTAGTATTTTTCACCACTCCTGGTATCCCTGATCATCTAATAACCTTCAGTTACCCTAGATCAGTTGAGTATTCGCACTAGTCTTGGTACTCAACTACCTCATTGAGATTTCCTTGAGTATTAGCACCACTCTTGGTACTCAACTACCTCGCTGAGATTTCCTTTGAGTTTCACCCACTCCTGGTTGTGAAATATTATTAAACACTCTTGGTATCCCTGATCAGCAAATAACCTTCAGTTATCCTAGAGCAATTGAGTATTAGCACCACTCCTGGTACTAGATGATCTCGCCTAGATTTCCTTAACTTCAAAGAGTTAAGTTGTAAGAGTTTTGATTCTCTTTAGAATTGGAATCATAGATTGCTTACAAGTTGTTCAGACTATATCTCTCTTTGAGAGGATTTGATTACAATACAATGCAGTCTAAACACTCGTAGGTGTTTCACTCATCTCTCTTTTTCTCTCATTTCAAAAGTATGCATATAATACAATGAAGTATGAGGGGGGTGCTTTACTTTTCTCTTTCTCTCATTCTCTCTTTTCTTCTTGTATCAAGCACAAGTAGGTATTACAATGAAACCTAAGAGGCTCTCATTTTTCACTCTTCCACTCTTTCTTCGGGTGGATATTCTGAGTGATGTTTTCTTTTTAGCTCTTCTCTTCCTCCTCTTCTTTGATAAGAATGATTTAGCTTTCATCGCTCAAAGTGATTTCATCGCTCAATGGATGATGAGATATCTTCATATTTTCTCTCTTCTTCATCATCTCTTTTCTTCTTTCTCCTATTCTTCTATTTATACACCTTATGATTATAGTCGTTGTGATAATGCTTTATGTTTTAAGTCGGGCATTATGACTATTGACGAAGCTTGTCTTGAGATTTATTCCTTTCTGGCTATTTGTGTAGGTGTTAGGCATAGGATGTTGACTTTCATTAAAGCATATGTGTTTTTGAGAGCTTTTATCAAAAGTGATTTAGACTTAACATTTGGCACAACTTTTGATAGTCTGATCAACGCTCCTCTTTGCCTTTTTCTCCAACTTTCATTTTGATATTTATAAATTGAACGTTCGTAGTGATTGTCTTGCATAAGGTAAAAGCATATATGGTGGTTCTATTTATCTTTTAATGTTTCTATCTTTTGTTTAGAGTTTTGTGTTTTCTTGTGTCTTGTTATTGTTTGAGAGTATTTTAACGTTTTACTTCTTTGGTGTTTCTTTTATATGTGGTTTTATGTTCTTGTTTTTTATGAGAAAAACATTTCGTGAATGTCTTTCCTTTTACGTGCTTCTGATTATACTTGTCATGTAATCAATTAATCAGTTAACCCTTTTGTTGTTTTTGAATGTAGAGCATTTAATATCAGTCAATGCTTGTTCAGAACAACAAAGTGTCTTTTGATTTCCTATATTGTTAGGTAGCAGTTTTCAATTAAGCTCTTTTGATTTAAAGATACCAAATGTATATATACTTCATCACAAGATTGTCTCTGTTTCATTCATGGTATCATCTAGATTCAAATAAACACTTCTTTTGCATTTGTCTCTTTGTAGACAGATAGGGTTTAGCTTGCTTAGGCTTTCTTATGTCTTTTAACAATTGTGCCTTTTAATTGTTTTAGTCGTAGGCATCGTCTCCACTTGTTTCATTTTTTAGAGAAGTCAAATACCTTCTTTAGGTATTTTAAGCATTGAGCATTTAGCTTAATTCTCTCTCATACACCTTTAGACAAGACATTGTCTAGTCAAGTGTCTGGTTGTTCTAGCCTAAGTGTTTTTATATTTCCTAGCACCTAAGTGTTTTCCTATGGTTTCTATGTTTGGGGTTCAGGTTCTAGTTTTGTTTGTTTGGGGTTTTGGCTTTATGTTTATATTGTTTTAGCATTTAAGTTTTCTGCTAGTGTTTTGTCCTAAGTTTCTTTGTTGTTTTAATCTTTCTAATGAGTGTATATTTATGCCCACATTTATGTTTTAAAATTCAAATTTTTGATAAGATTCTTGTGCTTAAATGATTGATTTAAAGTGAATTTGTAACAATTGGATTTATTGGGTTTGGGAATTAAAGATGCTTAAATGTGATTCTTAGTTGTATAAATTATTTTGGATGTTCTAATGTTTATTTGTGCAACTGAAGTTAGAATTTTATTCACTTAAAGCATGAAATTGAATGGTCAAAGTTGGTCAACGCAAGGCTCCTGTGTAATTATGAAAAGAAAGGAAAGGCTAAAGTGCAATTAGGAAATTTCTGGACTTCTGTGCAATTTTGAATAAAATAAAAACGGTTGAAATGTAATTTTGGGCAAATTTATTTTAAAAGATAATTTGGAAAACATATATCTTAAGATATTTTATTTGATATTGTTAAATAATTACCTTATTTAACTATATCAATAAATATAAAAAAATAATATTTGCCAAATCTTTTTGAATCTAGAAAAGATATTATCAAATATTCTCAAAAATCGATTAAATCTATTAAATATGTGGAAGATATTAGATATAAGATGAAAGATCTTATCAATAGAAGATTCAGAGTCCAAGCCCAATCAAGCCTATATAAAGAGACCCAAGGGAGGCAAAAAGAGATAACTCATTCATTCTCAAACTCCTCCATTGGAAGTCATCATCCACTACTCTTCTCACTTTTCTTTCACCATGTCTTTCACTCCATTCATGGATTGCTAAGCTCCTAGAGCTATTCCACTGCAATTTCATTATGGATTCTGAGGTTAAGTTGAATTAATGTAGTTGTTTCTTTTGATTATTGAGTTGAGTTGCTCTCTTTCTATGTCTTTCATCTCTCAATCATATTAAAAGCAATGATTTTTGCATCATAATGTGTTTAAATCTACATGCATATTAATCATATGAGTTCAAGGGTTTCTGGGTTTGGTTGAGAATCTACTTTGATTAAATTTAAGAACTTTCATATGATTAAATGAGTTTTTGCTATCAATTGAGAATGTACTTTGATTGGTGGTAATAATTTCAACTATAATTAATTGAGAATACTTTGATTAATTAACTTTTAATTTGGTTAAGAGATTTAAGAATAGACATGATTAAACACAATAGAATTTGATTGAGAATGTACTTTAGTTGAATTCATTGTGAATAATCTAGAAAGATCTTGCGTTTGATTGAGAATCTACTTTGGTTAATTGCATGACCACCCTCAAATTAATTAAGAATGTACTTTAATTAATTTGAAAGTTGAACAATAATCAATTGAACAATGATCTATCGATAACTGATGATGAATCTATCTTGGAAAAGCAATGGAATTAGCCTATTTCATCATAATTGTTTCTAAGGTTCCTCTTTGTTCTTCTAACATTAATTTGATTAGCATAGTTTCTCACTTTTAATCTTAAGCATTATATAACATTCATAAGAGTCAAATATTGAAAATCAATTTCGTGTTTGTTGGGAGAAGACTCAGGGTTACTTTAACCCTATCTACTTTATTGACTACTGACTTGGCAATACTGAAGTTTCCTTGAAAAGTAGTATTAATTTTATAGCTTGAACGACAACATATCACTTTCCTTCTGATTTGTTTCTTATCCTACTCTTGTGAAGTTGTGATTGCACTATCTTTTGGCTTTGTTTTCTTCTTGTTCTGACCTAACTCTTTAAGTTTTTTCAAATTTATTTTACTGTATTCTAGGGTTTTTCTGTCCCAATGTCTAACTAGAGGGTTGGTTTTTAATTATGGGTTGAGGTGTTTCTGTTTGTTTTATCCTGATGTTGAACTAAGGTTGTTGAGATGTGTTTCTACTGTTCTATCCTATCTTCAGGTTTTTCTAGCCTGATATTTTGTATCCCGAGGTTAGTTTTATAGTTTTATGGTTTCCTATCCTAAGGTTAGTTCTAAATTTTTATGGTTTCCTATCAAAGTGTTCTAAGAATTGATTTCCTGTCCTAAGTGTTTTTATGGTTAGACTTACTTTTCATACAGAGAGACTTTTTCATTTATGTTATTTAGTTAAGTTTCAAAACCAAGATCAAGGTTTCTTCTAGACGAGCTTGTCTTGTAATACCTTTAAATTCTTTCCTAGTTTTCTACCTAGACGAGCTTGTCTTGTAACGAATTTTTCTTACCTTGAGAAAATATGCACTCATCAGTAAGCTAATATGCAAAAGAATTATCCTAAATTATTTAAATTATATCAATTATAAACTAAGCATGTATAACATACAATAAATCATATATATTCACATAAACAGTTGACACTAGACTCAATTATACATACATTTCACATTGAGATTCATTCTAAGTGTGCACTTGTAGTAATATTTATGCTTTGTAAAGTAATAGACAAAGAGATTATCACCTTATTACTCATAAGGTTAGTCCTCTTCGAGCCTAAAACCAAATAGTGCAGTGGTTAGGACCTCCTGTAAATGTCATACACAACTAAATCTACTTTATTTGAGTGTGTATATTTATTTGAGTTCAGGATACCTCCTTACTGACATCCTATATATCAATGCATACACTAAGATCATACCACAAAGAATTTCTCCTTGAAATTCTTCAACACCATCATAATAAATGTCTAAAACCGTATTATGACTTTAATCAAACACAATAATAATCACGAACACACATAAAGTCTATTACAAATCTATTTCAAATAATCAAAGAAGAAAACAAATTCAACATACAAATTGGCGCTCAACATTAAACTTTTCAAAAAAAAGTGGTGATGAACCATAGTTCTAACACTCAGTGTCCTTCTTCTCGCAAAACATTGCGCTTAGTGACACTTTGTCGTGCTCAACGTCTTGGAACTAAATTACTCCAAACCTGAGGTGAAAAGATGGCGCTCAGTGGGCCCTACTATCCCTCAATGCCAAAACATTCGTAAAAATTGACGTTCAACGATACAATTTAATGGTCAACTCTAAGGGCCTAAAAATATATGGCAGTTGGGCCTTAGGTTGAGGCAGTCAGGCCCATAAGGCTAAGGGCACTATGACCTTAGGAAGGAACCTTTCAAAATCTAAGTTCATTATCTTAGCTTCCCATTCTCTCTCTAAAAAGCTTTCTCTTCCATTTCTCTTTGTCTTCTCTCTACCATCCCTCACATTTAGTGGTTGCATGTTGGATTAGGTGGTGCTCAAGTGACCACGACATAGAGACCTTCGCAACCATCCGAATAGATTTTCATTCTTCAGAGGGTAAGTAGCTCTTCACTATTCTCCGCTGTTTGGGACCTAGGGCAAGTTGCATGTGCCTAGTGTACCCTCCTTTACGTTTTCTTCCGTTCATTATAGCTCTAAGGGTTGTTCTTAATCACCGTATTGCGGGTTGTATGGTGTTGTCTAGATTATTCGCGTGTGAGGTACTGTAGCTACGGGTCTTTGAGTTGAGCAATGAAGTTTCAAGGTAAGGGGAGCTAGAATACTTCTTTAAATTGCTTGCATGAAGTGTATGTATATTGGATTCTGAATTGGTGCACTGTTTGGAGTTGTATTTTGTTTTGAGTATGTTGTATTGTATGTGTTGATATGTGAAATCCATGAAACTGTGTTGAGCTGTTTGGAATTGATTTGGATGAGTTTGAATTGCTAAAATTGACCAATTGGAAGTGATTTAAGCATGAAATCTGGTATATTTTTGGTTGGATAGAAATTTGGAGTTTTGTGGTTTTTAGGTCACTTTGAGAGAAAGTGAGGTAGTGATTTTGGGCATTTTGGGTCTAAAGTGGAACTAGGCTGTTGGGGCAGTCTTAGCCACTGTAATATGACTTGTTTGAGTCACTAAATTGATCAAACTAGGTGCAAAGCAGTGGGATTGGATTTTGAATCTTTAAGTTGGGAAACTTGGTTTTTTAGAGTTGAATTTGAGTCTTAACCACTTTAGAATGGTAGTAGGAATGTTTAGAATCATTTAGATAAGTTTAATTAACTATAAAACAAGAATTAAGGGTGTTAGAAGTTAGTAAAAATGGTTAGGAATGCTTATGTTAGGTGTTGTTCATAATTCTGCAGAAATTCTGCAGAATTATGCAGTTTCGCCGAAAATGAACTAATAACCGTTCGGCCATGCGCTGTTGAGCGTTCGGTCTTGATGGTGCTCGGTCTCAGGTAGCGCTCGATCACATGTAGCGTTCAACCTTGATAGTGCTCGGTCTTAGGTAGCGTTCAGTCTTGATGGTGCTCGGTCTCAGGTAGCGCTCGGTCATAGGTAGCGTTCAGTCTTAGTGGGTGGTCTTGGTAGCGATCGGTCTTAATGGTGGTCTTGATAGCGTTCGTCCAAGGCTCTAGGTGTTCGGCCAAGGCTCTAAGAGTTCGGCCAAGGCTCTAAGTGTTCGACCAAGGTCCTAAGTGTTCGGCCAAGGCTCTAAGCGTTCGGCCAAGGCTCTAAGCGTTTGACCAAGGCTCTAGGTGTTCGGCCAAGGCTCTAAGTGTTCGACCAAGGTTCTAAGTATTCGGCCAAAGCTCTAGGTGTTCGGTTATAGCTCATATCGTTCGGCCAAAGCTCTCAGTGCTTGGCCAAAGCTCATAGCGTTCGGTTCAAGCTCATTTGCTCTTGTTTTGGTTTGAGTTAAGTGTGTGGAATGATTGAAATGCATAGTATGATCGTGGTAATGTGATTATACTGAAAATATGTGAATGTATGAGGCATATTTGGTGGTTGAATGTAACAAGTATGTGTAATGGACGTAATTCCATGGATCTCAAGGAAGGTCACATGGTAGTGCCCTATGTGTAATGAACGTAATTCCATGGCCTCAAGGTGAGGATTCATGGTGGTGCCCTCAGTGTTTGGAATGAATGCATGGTAGCTCACTTTTGGGGGTTTTCCTGACGCTCCAATAGTCTTTCATTCTCAAGTAGAGAGGATTGATCCATGTGGTGAGGAGTAGCAGGAGGTCCTAGTCTTGAGTGCTTCCAGTATGGCCCAAGGTGAGTGATAACGGACTAACCTCGTGAGTGTGGTGAAACCCATTGGCAATGGCTTTACAAAGCAGTGGAGGCCACCACGAGTGCATAACCTGACATAGCTCGACAATCATTCTAGTCCGGACGAGTCAAGTGTAAAGTGTAAGAAGTTATGTTGCGTGGTTTAATATATCTGCCTTTAATTGCATATTGTGTGTGATTGGTATAACATGATTTTTGTATATCTAGCTCACCCTTGTTTGTGTGTTTGTGTTTGCTTGGGTATGCTTTCTTTTGCAATGATCATCCACTTGGATGTGAGCAGAGGCGGATGAGGTGCCTCTGGAGCAGGCTTTGGAGGAAGACAATGTTGTTGCTTAGTTCATTAGGAATTTAAGTGTTTCCTTATCTTTCAAAACACTCTAGTATGTTAAGTTTTAAATTCTGAAGACCTTTTAAGGATGACTGTAATCTTAATTACTCTTGACTGCTTTCCTATATTATGCATTATGACGTCTTTATTATATATGTTTTCTATATGATCACGATGTTACATCAACTCCTTGGAGGTAAAATACTCCTACACCTACAACACAAACTAATGCTCAATGTGCCACTCTGATACTGCTCAACATTGTATCAATTTACAATAAATGGATTTTGTGATTTTAAGTGAACTTTGATCTTATCAGTTGCTCAATTTGGTACATGTTTTTTAGTGTATTGATTCAAAATAGTTTTAAACATGAAAACACACATCAATGTGCTCGATTGCTTAGATTCTAAATTATTTATGAAACATAGGAAAAACTCTAGAAAGAGGAGGGGTGAATAGAGTTTTTAAATCTTTTCGCAAATAAGTGTTTAAGTTCTTTTGCAGGAGTTAGACAATCTGCAATAAACGTTAAACACTTGAGTATTTCCAATAGTGTTTAGGAAACTTTTAAAAACAAAAGTAATAAGACAAACTTATTTTTATACTGGTTCATTCCAAACTGAGTTACGACTAGTTCTCCTTTAAGCACTTATAATGGGTTTCACTAATCTTTCATTACAACAACTAGTGTAACTCACTAGACCGTTTAACTCCACTTAGTTAAACAACCAAGTGGTAATTCACTTCTATATAAACAACCACAACAAAGGTGGTTTTAGAAACATATACAAATTATAACTCTCATAAAAAGTGTTGATAGGGAGACTTATACCTACCCTATATATCTATGTTTTTTATGATGAACAAAAGAATGATTTTATGGTTTCTTGCACAACAAATGACATAACAATTTCTTTATCTTTATTGTGTTTGTGCTTGATATATGAAATCATTATTTGTAAATGAATCATGAGTTAAACAGATTGAACATTTCATTTCTGCTAGAAATAATCGGTTAAGCAATGTATATAATCAATTATATTTCTTCAGAAATCATTATATGCTTAACAGGGGCAAACAATTGTGTAGTAATCGATTACATAAGTTGTATAATCGATTAAAACACGATGTTATGCCAATATGTGTTTGATTTATGTATTGATCTGTTTAGAATGGAAATTGTTTTGACAATTTGCTTAAGTGTTGGACATAATCGACTACATAAGTTGCATAATTGGTTAAGTATGTTTCTTTGTTACTAATGAGGAGCATTGGTACTTTGAAGATACAAGATTTTGATGATGTTGCAAGTGATAAAACTCGAAGAATCAAGTCATAATTGTTTTAAAAACACTTTAGTAGTTTGCAAATGTATTAGGAAAAAGTTTAAGCATGTGTAACTTAGAAATTTCATATATCTAGAGAAGTTACGTATATAATTGGTTATGAGATAGAATCATCGATTATCTTGAGTTGTCTTGAATAACCATTTTTGCTCTGGAATAATCGATTATTACTTCAAATAATTGATTATCATTGGTCCTGATGAGAACTGCACAAGTCCTTGGAATAATCGATTGTTCTTCAGAATAATCGATTATCACTTTTTGAAAATACATATAACAAACTTAAATAATTGATTATCACTAACAATAATCGATTATCACTGGCAATTGTAATCTGACTTTTCACTTCAAACCAATTGTCTATATATAGTTGTTTTTAAAACCCTTAGAGGGTTAACTTTGAGCTTTTGGAGAAAACAGTGTGATTTGAGGAAGTTCTGAAATGCTAGTTCATTACATTGACTGGTCTCATGAATAGAAGAAGCTCGCGGTTTGTGGGTCAAAGGTCGGAGCAGTTCTCTTCAAGTTGGCAACACTGTTGTCCTTCCAGTTCGTTGGTCGAAGGAAGACTGTTTATGCACTATTCCGGTTCATTGGTCGAAGGAAAGTGTAGATTGATCGCTTCCGGTTCGTTGGTCGAAGGAAGCAACCTTTCAATTCGTTCGTCGAAGGAAGGTTTTATCTTACTATTTCATTCACTCTATTGTAAATCTGTGAAACTGATTTTAGTGAAAACATTAATCACTTTTTATAGTGATTAACAATTGGACGTAGAATCTTTTGATTCGAACCAAGATACAAATTTTGTGTTGAATTTTTCTACTCCCTACACTCTATACATTTTCCGCACATCAACTGTTTAATAAATTTTCTCTAAGAAAACTAATTTTATAAAAACGGACCAACTTAACTTAAGTTGTGACCGAACACGCTTTCCGCTTACTTTATTCGGCTGCGCGACTCTACGATACCGGTTGTCCTGATACCGACATTCTTTTGTCAAAATCAATTTCATTCAAAGCCTGAATTGCTTCTAATGGTCAAATGAATTTATTGTTGGCTTGTATGAATTGTATAATCGATTGCATGCATTGTATAACCTATTAAATCAAAACAGAAGCAATTCTTGTATAGTGATTTTGAGTGGGGTGAGAAGTACATTGAGAGGCGATATATTTGTATTCTTGTAACTCTATCATTATAGTGGAATCCCTTCAACTTAGGTTGTTGAAGGAAAACTAGATGTAGGCTTGACCGAACTAATATAAATTGCTTAAGTTAATCTTTTCTATCATTTCTCCTTTATTGTTGATTCATCATTGTTGTTTTATTGATTTCAAGAAAGCCAAAGATTTTGCAAAGCTTTCGAAAAGAACAACTTTTTAAGGCAAAATCCAATTCACCCCCTTTCTTGGTTGGAGATAGAAGGCATCACTTTTCTAACAAAAAGGATAACTTTTCAATAAAAATAAATTTGAAGACTTGTAAAAAACTTTTCTTTTTCAAAGACATTGCTAGATAATGAAAGCTTGAGAGAGAAAGACAACATAAAATTCAGAGCATATATCGTTATCTTATTTTCATGCAATGCTTTTTATATAATCTTCTTTGAAAAAGATTTGTTATTCAAATGCATTACTTTCTCGTAGGTAGGTAGCCTAAGACCCAAGGAAAATGTGGTAATTAGGGAATAAAGTAGGTATAAGACTTAAGAATTATTGTTTGGTAATTGGTGTGTAATGCTTAGGTGTTGCTTTTTATAATTATAATTACTATTTTTATCATTTAAAGTTATGATTGATTAATTAGAACACATGATTGGATGTTGCCATTTTGATGATTGGGGTGTGATATTAATGTGATGTATAGGCTTGTTGATAGAATGGTTGTTTAGGATTGAATGAGTGTGGGTTCAATTCTAGAAAGAAAGAGAGTTCAAGGAAACTTTTGTTTATTGTATTTTTTGGGCCAGGGAAAAATGATATCTTTACCTTTATTTAATTGGTGTAGAAATTAATGAAGGGGGGTGTAGGAAGAAAAAGGATGTGAATTAAATAAAATAAAATAAAATAAAAAGGTGGATAATGTATTTTTTGTTGTCTTTGTTTTATTGTATGATGAATGTGCATATATTCTTGATTTTCTCTAGGAGTATGATGAACGTTTTATTGCATTGACATGTTTGTTTTTTTAATTTGAATGTTTTATATTATGGATGGATGCTTATGTGTTGATTGGTTCTTGAATTTTTGGTAGACTTAATAAGTGTAAACAAATTATATTTTTTAGACAATAAACATTGGTGTATTATTTTGTTGATACAAAGATTTTCACCTAATTGAATTTTAGACTAAATAGAAATTAGGGTTTTTTTTTTATTAATATCAAAGATATAATAAAAGTTTAGACTTTCATTTGATTATAATTAAAAGTTAAATTAGGGATTTGAGTTTCTCCTTTTTAAAGAAAAAATATATTTTTTTAGCTAAAACCTAATTAAATTTCAGATTCAGTTTTGCCTAAGTCTAGATAATTTTCTAAATGAAAATTCGAAACAGTTTCAGTGGAGAATTCTTGTTAATAAATTCTACATGTTCAAAATTTTATTTTAATTAGGTGAAAGCCATAATTGGCTTATGACGTCTGAACCAGTGGAGGATTCTTGTTAATAAATTGTAAATGTTCTTTTATATTAGGATTACGTTCTTTTATATAGGATTACGGTTATATAATTGAATATATATATATATATATATATATATATATATATATATATATATATATATATATATATATATATATATTTGAAAGGTTATATATATAAATCTTTTGAAAGGTTTGAATATAATTGAATATTATATTATTTAAATAGGAAGTTAATGAAAATGATGATAATATAAAAAGAATAAGATAAGAAAGATTTAAAATAAAGTTTATGTTTCTAAAAATTTAATATTTGGAAAGTAATAATGGGAGAGTAAGGAGATTTTAAATTAATTGGAAATTAAATTAATGAAAATTATAATTGAAAATAAAAATTAATTTGGTTCAGAAAGGAAAAAAAATGAGATTTTATTGATTAATTAAAACTATTTTTTGTGTGTGATATATATTGAATGATATTTATTATTTAATTTGTAATTTATTGTTAAGTGGAGACCATGAGGGATCCATTCAGTATATTGTATTTTTGAATGAAACTTTAGATAATACATAATGAAATAATTCAATTGTTATTTGGTCAGCCATTAGGTTATATTATAATTGCACTTTATTATTAATGTAGGACCCATGAGGGGTTCTTATTGCACCCATTAGAATATAGATGATATTATATAAGTTTATGTGTGAATGATGCTAAGGAAAAGGGAATAATTTATGGGTTTAGGATCAGGTTTGACTTGTGGTTAAGATTAGAGCATGAGTGAGTGTTGGGATGTATTTGAGTACGTGGTTGATGAGTATAAGAGAGGAGGATAAATCTACTTGTTATCCCTAGTAAATATTGGTGCTATCTGCGGATGAGTGCTTCCTTTTGCCTTATGTGTATTGGAAGATTATTCGGGTATTGAACCTTCCTTGTGTGGAGGTGAATGTGTCTTACTTGCCCTTGTGTGACAGGATTACATGTTAAGTAGCTGGATTGTGGGACTAGTCAAATGTATTTGTATGGGGAATCTACAGATTAGGCTGTAGGAGCGGCTATAGTCGGTAAAGTAGGGTCTTGGAGTGGACTGACTCTTTCCACTATGGTGTTTATGGTTTGACGATGCTCATGGTTTGTGTATGACTAAGATAATCATGGTGGTGGTATATCTATGATGATGATCATGGTATGGAATGCTCCAGGTGAAGTTATGTGGATAGTAGTGTTACTATAATAGTTTAGTGAGTAGTTAGCATAAGTGTTACTGAGTGTATCAACTAAGGGTCAACAAACGAGGAACAAGGATCGAGTAGGATATGATCGAGTATTGCAATATTTTCATTATTTTAAATAGAGTTTTCGAAACGAGTAACCCTGCCCGACTCGACCTGACCCACCACAGGTTAGCCACTTAGTGAGTCAACCCAACCCGGCTCATTTATTAGCGAGCCGAAAAAATTCGAACCCGACCCGACCCACCACAGGTTGGTGGCTTAAACGGGTTGGCTCATTGGCTCACTTAATTAACTTTTTTTTCACCATCTTCTTCTCATATTCTTAACATGTTACTTTGATCGATTAAATTGAAACAACAATAATTGGACCAATTGATATAAAAGAAAATGAAACAAAAGAAATATATTGTTATATATATTATAAGCTATCAAGCCTAAAATTTTGCCAATTTAGTTTAATGAGACATACACAACCATTTGATTAAGAAACTACATATAGCCATTAACAAAAATATATAGCACAAGATAAAATTGTCATGCTGGTAGATAGGTCTAAAAACAAGATAAAACAAAGGATATATTCCTGAATTATCCAATCTATTATCCATTATTAAATTCAAGTCTTGAATGGATAAATTCATAGTATTATGCTCTCTTGAAGCATATTCTTCTTTATCTCCGTCTATAATATTAGTCAATCAATAATCTTAGCGTTTTATTTACATAAAGGAACTTTTGGAAAGATAGCAGTGCGAAAGGCTCTATTTCTAAGTAAAGGTTGTGTTTTTTGAATAATTAATTTAATTAATTTGATTTGATTAAAAAAATAGGATTTGAATAATTAATTTAATCAATTTAATTTAATTATAAAAATAGGTGGGTTGGTGAGCCAATCCAACCCACCACGTGTTCAACCCGTGTGAGCCGAGTTCTTAGTTAGCCGGGTCAAAATTGGCTCGCATAAAAAATTTTGTATTTTTTTCTAACCCAACCCAACTCAAACCCGTGGTGAGCTGGGTTAGCTCACGGGTTTCAGCCCATTTTGACGGTACTAATTTTAAATAATGCAAATTGATAAGTGTTTTGAAACTATTATACGATACAAGTTTAAATGTCAAGGTTTTTGAAAATACATTTCCGCAATATAAGAAAGTTTTGAATTTTACTGTTTTTTTAATAACCCGTGACGCCTTGAAATTTGGGGCGTTACAGGTAGCTTTTTGGTACGAAGTCAAATGTTATGTGCTTTTGTAAAGATAGCTTGGACGAATGAGTAGAGTGCATAGCATTTGAAGAAACATTCACAGAATGTCTTTCTATCTCTTAATGTTTTTCTAATCCATTATAAAACATTTGAAAAAAGCTTTGTACTTTTTGTGATCTACACAAATAAAGAGAACACAACACAATAAATAAAAAAAGTATTAGTTGTACATGCATTTAATATGTTAGACGTTAAGCGTTTAGATAAGATATGTGTACTTAACATTTAAACAAGTTCTGGTTTTAGAGTATCAAGTGTTTAGAATAATGTTAATATGAATACAACGTTTAGAAAGTTTATCCCAGACAATTCATTTTATTAAACATTATTTTTTGTTAAACTTCAAAATACGAGTTTCCAGATAATCTTGCCTTAACACTTTCAGTCACACAAACCTAAGCACAAACAAGCAAAAAAAATATTTATGAATCAAACATTCAAACCATGCAAGTCGAATCAATCATACTCACCAAGAATCCAATTCATCAAAACAACTAAAATTCATTTCCAACATGAAATCAATCATCAACATGTATCCATCCATTTAGAAAGAACAATCCAAAAGAATTAAAGACTAGCTTTCCTTACCTTGACAAAGCTACTCAACAACTCAAAAAGCCAAACGCCTCCTAACTCAAAGGGTACCCCCTTTTTACACCTAGATACAAAATTAAAATGATATGACCATGTTAAAAAAGACATTTATCAGCAAAGATTCAAGAAACACAACACAAAGACACATGCGAGTAAGAAAAAACCACATGCAACCAGATGAAACAAAGAAGAAGAAGATAAAAGGTTGAAAACTAACTTACCACAGAGAAGAAATTGATAGGTTGATGTTGACGAGCTCGCCGCAAGAAGAAATCTTAGGGTCTCCGATCTTTTAAAGAATAAACAAATTGTGAGAAATATTAAAGAGAAGAGAGAAAACTCTTAGAAAATAGTTTCTAGATAGATAAAATGTTTTTAAATAATGAAACTCTTTAATGAGTTTTATATTTACATAGTGTTTTATCATTAAAATAATAGAGTATGAATAATATATTTTTTCAAGTTCTCACAATTATACTTCCTAATTTGTTGATAATTATACTTGTAATTTTTTAATAACATATTATGCTTATATTAAAGTTATATTTAAGCATAATAATAAGTCAAGAATTTAACTATAAATTTTATAACTATTTATTTTATATTTAAAACAATATTCTCACAAAAATATAAATTTGGTTTAATGATTCGCTAGGTCCTATTTTTGTCATACTCTCAAATAGGATCTATGCTTATTGGTTTTCTCAACTGGATCCTTAATTTTGAAAACTTAAAACAAATATAGTCCTGTCGTTAAATTGGACTAACGTCGTTTGAGTGGGATGTACGTGGCAATGCTGATTGTGTTTTCTTTAATGATGTGGCATAGTTTATATGGTAATAAAGTGATTGTGACATGTAAATTCATATTTTTTAATTAATAAATTGGGGAAATTTTAATTACACCCAATCCCTTTGTTCGAATTAAGATTTGTGAAAAAAAATTGCGGAAAACTGAGTGCTTCTTCAAATTAACGTTACTGCGTAAGGTTGATGTTTGAGATGTTGGATGAATATGTTGGAGCTTTGAAGGATTTTCTCATGGAGGAGATTGAACGGCGTTGTTCGATTGGGTTGTTGTTGTTTCTAGTTCTGTGATTCTGATTTCTCTTTGCAGGTTGGATCATTATCTCTGTCGCGGCGACCATGGAGGTTTCACAATTGAACTGGGACGGGATTTAGGTTTCGCGAAGGTGTTAGTGTTGATGCGTCAATGGAGGATGCGTGAAACTTAGGTTCGCCATGGTTGCTGACTTTGGGTGGCTCGTGATTTGGATTCATAGTGGAAGCAATGGTGATGAACGAAGAAGATGATAATTCTCGAACTGAGTTTCACAATTAGGAGTCTCTCGCGTCTTTGCGGTTTGCGCATGGTGGCCATGACTGGTGGTTGTGGTGGCGCGTGTAAGTTGAGACACGGTGGTGGTCCGGGGATGGTGTCCTCATGTCGGCTCACAATTGAGGTGCAACGACTATCAACTCCCTCTTTCACCATTTGTCGCAACCGGGATCGCGACGGGACGACGATCCGAAAAAGAAAACGTTTTTGAAAAAGAGAGAGATTTTGGAGTCGCCACCATAGTTTATTCTGGAAAACTATGGAAAAACCATAAAATGATAAGGCATGGTCTGCGAAAATGAGATTCTAAGTTCGGGAGTCGGTTACGTGTAGGGAAGGTATTAGTACCTTACAACGCCTGCCCTAAGGCAGTACCTTTAACTAAATATGCGAATATGATGTGGTTTTCAAAATGTTTAACTTTCCCCTAAAATAAAACATTAAAGAAACAACATGTATTTTTTAAATTTTTGGGCCCGACAAGGATTAACCTTGCTCCTACGTATTCTCATTTAGAATGAGAAATCAGGGTTACGTAGTTCTTTTAGAAAGCTGCTTTAAAATTTGTTTGAGAAATTTGTTTGAGAAAATGATTATGGATAAATTTGAATTTTTGGGAAAGTGAACCTGACAAGGACTGGCCTTGCTCCTACGTATCTCCATTTTTTGATGGAGAATCAAGGATCACGTAGTTCTGGCGAGGCGATATTGTTTGTAGTTTGAAAAATAGATGTTTTTTAGTTTTTGAAGATTTTATATTTTTTTTTGGTACTTTTTTATTTAGGAGAATGAAAAGGTTTTTAGCACAAGGATGATGCGTGCGATCACACATGTGCTTAAACCTTTGAAACGTATTTTTGACATTTTTTGAAGAAAGAGAAAAGGTTTTTGGCACAAGGACGATGCGTGCGATCACACATGTGCCTAAACCTTTAAAACATATTTTTGGGATTTTGAAGAAAGAGAAAAGGTTTTTGGCACAAGGACGATGCGTGCGATCACACATGTGCCTAAACCTTTAAAACATATTTTTGTAATTTTATTTAAAAGAGAGAAAAGGTTTTTAGCACAAGGACGATGCGTGCGATCACACATGTGCTTAAACCTTTGAAACGTATTTTTAATTTTTTTTATTTTTAAGAAGAGAGATGAGTTGAAATATCTATGACATAAAATTGTGAAAAAAAGCATGGGATAAAATTGTGGTGGAAAATAGGATAAATTTATAAACTAAAAAAAAATCAAAATAAAATCAAAATGCATATAAATAGAATGAAAAGAAAATATGTACCTTGTTGAAGATTTGAATGATGAAAACCTTGCTTGTAATAAGTTGTGAGAAGAGATAGATTGATGGTGAAGAAGATGAATTTATAGTAGAAATGTGGTATGGGATTTTATATGTATAGAGAGATAGTAAAATGTGAGAGAAAAATGAAGTAGAGTTTTGGGATGAAGAGGTTTGGTGTGTGAGAGAAAGAAGATGGATATTATGTCAAAAATGTGTGTGTGAAGTGAAGAGAATATAGGTATTTATAGAGTTAAGGATGAAGAAAGTTGATGAATAAAAATAATATAATAAGTTGGTGGAAAATTTAGATGAATTAAGAAAAGGTGAATAGAAAAAGTTAATGTGGAAAATAAGTGAAAGAAATAATATAAAAAGTTGGTGGAGAAAGTAGGTAAAATAAAATATAGTAAATAGTAAAAGTTAATGTGGAAAATAAGTGGAAGAAATAATATAAAAAGTTGGTGGAGAAATTAGGTGTGGAAATTAAGTGAAAGAAATAATATAAAAAGGTGATGGAAAAATTAGGTGTGGAAATTAAGTGAAATAAATAATATAAAAAAGTTGGTGGAGAAAGTAGGTAAAATAAAATATAATAAATAGTAAAAGTTAATGTGGAAAATAAGTGAAAGAAAATATAAAAAGTTGGTGGAGAAATTAGGTGTGGAAATTAAGTGAAAGAAATAATATAAAAAGGTGGTGGAGAAATTAGGTGTGGAAATTAAGTGAAATAAATAATATAAAAAAGTTGGTGGAGAAAGTAGGTAAAATAAAATATAGTAAATAGTAAAAGTTAATGTGGAAAATAAGTGAAAGAAATAATATAAAAAGTTGGTGGAGAAATTAGGTGTGGAAATTAAGTGAAAGAAATAATATAAAAAGGTGGTGGAGAAATTAGGTGAAATAAAATATAGTAAATAGTAAAAGTTAATGTGGAAAATAAGTGAAAGAAATAATATAAAAAGTGAGTGGAGAAATAAGGTGGAGAAAAATGGATAATAAAAAATGTTGATGGAGAATATATAATTAAAAAAAAGTAAGTGGAAAAATTAGAAAAGTTGATATATAAAATTAATATGGAAATGATGTGGAAAAAGTAAATGAAAAAGGTAGATGATGTGGAATGAGATGTGGAGGGTGAGGTGGATGGTGATGTGGAGAATGGGGTGTGATAAGAAAAGATGGGTGGTGAGGAAGTAAAAAAGTGAGATTATTTTGGGCCATTGGATTAAGTATTTAAAAGAAAATTTTGGGGTACAAAAAGTAAAATAAATAGTGTTTTTCATTTTGGTGTTTTTATGTTTTTTTTTTATTTTTATTTTTATTTTTTTGTGATGAATTTTATTTACCCGGACGAAATTGGGTATTGACACCATTGATGGACGTTTATTGAACCCTAAACTCTAAAAAAATCCCTACTTTTCATAAACAATGCGGGTATGGTTGTGAGAGTGATAAAGATAGTGGCTGGACAGTGTTAATGGTGGCTGGTGCACAAAAGGATTGAGGGAGGAGGATGGTGGCTAGTGAAAACCCTAATTTTAAAAAACAATTCAGTTCAATTAACATTTTTTAATTTTTTTTAATTTTAGAAAAACGACTCAGCTAAAATTATCTAACAATTTGTCACGTCATTTAAAAAATTAACATGAACATGTCAACATAATTCTAATATCCGTTAGTCCAATTTAACGCGTTAGTCTAATTTAATGAGTTAGTCCAATTTAATGTCACTCTATTTGTTTCAATTTTTCAAAATTAAGGATCCAATTGAGAAAACCAATAAGTAAGGATGCTATTTGAGAGTCTGACCCAAAAATAGTACTTACCGAATCATTGAATCTATAAATTTTATACTTTGTGTAAGACAATATACAATCGAATGAAAATATCCTTTTACATATTTTTAAGGTTTAATCCTTTTCGACATCCCTATTTGTGCAGGATTGTCTTAGATAAGTCCTCGTTTTCTAAAGTGTGTCAAAATGGTCCTTAATTTTGAAAATTAAAATCAATTGAGACATTCCCGTTAAGTTGGCTGGACGACGTTAAAAAAATTGATGAGTGGGATGCTGAGATGACCAAATGGTACTGACGTGGCACATTACTGTTGTTGACCTGGCTTAATGGTGAGTTTTTTATATTTAAAAAAGTGAAATTTGTAAATCAAAATGCAACGTTTTGATTTTTAACAGAAACAGTGAACGTTTTATTAGAAGGAGGAATCCCTAAATTGAAGAAATTCCCAAATTGGTTGACGAGAGCGAGGTTTGTGTTGGAGGTTGTTGAGCTTGTTGCAAGAAGGGAATTTTGGTTCGACGCAGGTGGGTAGGTTTAAGAACGTAGTTGTTCGAAGACGATGTCGAAGGAGCATTCTTGTTGTTCGTCGACATGCACTGTGTGGCGGAAGGAGAACCGTAATTTGTGTTCACCGATTTGCCACTGTGGACTCTGATGTGCGATGAGAACTGCTAAAACTTTGAAGAATCGTGACAAGCAATTTTGGGGATTTCTTCAATTTAGGGTCACTTTTTATGAGTCTAAAAAAATGTTGAAGTTGTAATGTTTTTATGAGTCTAAAAAAATCTGCATATCTGAGGTGTTTTTATGAGTCTCCTATCATACACCTGCGTGGTGTTTTTATGAGTCTAAAAAAATCTGCATTGCTCAGGGTCACTTTTTATGAGTGTATATATTGCTATCATACACCTGCGTCATGCATATCTGAGGTGTTTTTATGAGTCTAAAAAAATCTGCATTGCTCAGGATCACTTTTTATGAGTGTATATATTGCTATCATACACCTCCTCTCTGGACGAGCGTCCACTTCTCGTTGGCCGAGCGTCCACTGAGCGTCCTCTCTGGACGAGCGTCCTCTTCTCGCTGAGCGAGCGTTCTCTAGTGCGTCCACACTGGACGAGCGTCCACTTCTCTCTGAGCGAGCGTCCACTGTGCGTCCACACTGGGCGAGCGTCATCTCGTGCGTCCACAGGGCGAGCGTCCTCTTCTCGCTAGTCGAGCGTCCTCTCGTGCGTCCACACTGGACGAGCGTTCGTTCGCTGGTCGACGAGCGTCCGCTCACTGGGCGACGAGCGTCCGCTCGCTGGGCGACGAGCGTCAACTTGGACATTACCAAACCAATCTGCCACTCTATCTCCTACCTCCTCTTCTAAATCACACTCAACATTAACATCAAGCAGACCTTGCCATTATCATGACCACTACTGGTCCAGCTTCGAACATCACAACCATCCTCTTCAACCTCACCCACACCAACATGTGTTTCAATTTCTCCTTCAACAACATCATCATCCTGACCTCTCTCACCTTCATTAACAACCACCTCAAATTGTCTTTCACTGTGTTGTTCACATTCACCCCCACCAACCTCTGTTTGAATTTGTCCTTCAAGAACATCATCATCCTGAAGTCTTTCTTCTGAAACAACAACACTTTCAGTCATTCCATCACACTCACCTCTCTCACCTTCATTGATAGCCACCTCAAATGCTCTTTCACTATGCTGTTCACATTCACCCCCACCAACCTCTGTTTGAATTTCTCCTTCAACAACATCATCAGCCTCAACTCTTTCTTCTGAAACCACAACAGTTTCATTGATTCCATCACACTTACTAACCTGAACACGTGGTTCACTTCTAACACTTTCGCCACTGCTTTCCACGTGCTTCACCGCCAACACCTTCTTGATTCTACCGAAATACCACCGATATATCACTCGCAAATCTAGAAACGATACCTATTTAGTCACCAACTACACCAAATAACATTGATATACCCTATTGTCCCCCAAATTGGAACCACAAAAGCCAACCCTCGACAAAACTCTATTCTCCCAATTATCCCAAATTCCCCAACATTGAAATAAAATAAAACCTAATTAAAACGTTCGTTGTTTCTGTTAAAAATCAAAACGTTGCGTTTTGATTTACAAATTTCACTTTTTTAAATATAAAAAACTCACCATTAAGCCAGGTCAACAACAATACTGTGCCACGTCAGTACCATTTGGTCATCTCAGCATCCCACGCATCAATTTCTTTAACGTCGTCCAGCCAACTTAACGGAAAGGTCTCAATTGATTTCAATTTTCAAAACTAAGGATCATTTTGACACACTTTAGAAAACGAGGACCTATCTGAGACAATCTTGCACAAACAGGAATATCGAAAATGATTAAACCTATTTTTAATATATAATTATTAAAAGTTAAATTTTATAACTTTTTAAGTTTTAATAATTTTACTTTTTTATAATTTCATTTAAATTATAATTAACATATTACTTGTAAATAAAATAAGAGAGATAAACACTTCATTAAAATTTATATTAATCTTATTTTATGAAAAATATAAAGAATGATTATTTTTTTTAAATTACATCAAGATATGATTGTTATTTTATTAAAAAGAAATTTGGTGTTTACAGAAAATATAAGTGTTATTTAAAATAATCTTGAGAAAATTAAACTTCTTACTATTTCACTAAAAATATCTTGAAAGAATCGATCAATGTTAGGGTATCACTGCTAATACTACTTTTATACTAAAACACGGCAACGATACGTCGTTTCTCGCCAATATTAAACGACTTCACGTCCCTTTCCACTCACTTCGGATCTTGACGAAAAAAACAACTATCACTCTTCACATCCTTCACGCCATCAACCTTTACTTTCTTCTTCACGTTCCGCGCGCCACCATGACCAACGCCATTTCCAACCGCTTCTTCGCCTCCCTCTCCATTCCCCCGAACCACTTCCTAGTCCCACCGCTCTCACATTTTCGCCGCTGCCACCGGCCGCGTCTCTACCGCAAACCGCTGCACGAACGCGCTTCTCGCTCGGTAACGCGCTTTTCCTCCATTTCCTCCTCCTCCTCTTCTTATTCTGGCAAGCCGGGGTTCGTGGGATGGTATCTGCGCATGCTCGAAACTTATCCTCTCATCACCAAGAGCGTAACCTCGTCACTTGTGTTCGCCGCGTCTGACATCACTTCTCAGGTAACACCGTTTCGGAAACTCTTCCCTTCATTCTTAACGTGTGTGTGTGAAATGATGATGAAAGTGAAACTGAATATAGATGTGAATCTTTTGCAGTTTAATTTTTGAATTAGTTAAACGCATTTTGGTACTTTTTTTCTTATTGTTGCGTTGGATCATATGGTAGGGTTTTGAACAATTTAATAACTGGACTGTTAAAATCCCGAAATAGCATTTATCTTTATAATGTCATGATTTAGTCATTTGTTAAAAATTGTTACATTGATAGTCATTTCCTTGGTGTAGTTTGGCTCATCTATATGCTTCGTAGCATGATTAGTTGAAGTAGAAATCTCTGGATTTTTCATCATGCTTTATTTGGTATGGAGAGGAAACGTGAGGAGAAAATGAAACATTAAACAAAATTAGAGTAAAACTAAACTAAAAATAAAAGTATTCATTAAATATTATATTTGGTGTAATAAGTATTGATATATTCTTGTTTTTAGTATAACACATGAAAAAGAATTATTATTTTAATATAAAATGTTTAATTTCGTTGAATTTGTTTTAACTGCCTTAGAACACATATTAAAGAAAACACTGATATTAACATATAATTATTATTACGAAAATTACTAAGGATTTTAAATTTATAAAATAAAATTAATGTATTTTTTACTAATGATTGTAGATTAATCTTAATTCTACCTTTAATAAAATACACTTAATAATGGCCAAATATCAATCAAAACATATGTTTAATTATCTTCATTATTACCGAATTTTAAACAAATTTAACGAAATTTAGATTTTTGAGCTAACACTATAATTTTTTTTGTTATGCTAAAAATAAAATATGTCAATATTTATAGTTTGCAAAAAATAAAAATATTATTTAATTGAAGTGAAATAAAAAAAAAAGAAATGAGTAATATATTGAAAATGTTATTTGATAGAAAAAATAAAGGAAATCTTTTATAAATTTTACTTACTTATATTTGGACTATTTCTTTTATACATATCATTTTTCAGTTATATAAAACAATTTTAACATTTTATACAAAGATATTGTTTTTCATACATTTTCCCCCCACTAATTATAGAATAAAAAACCTATTTACAGTGTAACATGCCATAAAACTATATAGCCTTTCAAAATGTAAACTAAATGTATTCAAAACATATGTATATAAATATAAATCGTTATCAGAAAAAGACTAATAAATAAAACTAATTCCTTTTAGATATTGCCCTTGATGTAACTATATTTGCTCATGTATATGATAGAGTCATCACAAGCCACAAAACAAACAACACATAGGGTAAGTTTTTGAAACAAAATTTTCATATAAGAAATTGTATATATAATGAGGCATTTTAAGCAACAATTCAACTTCATTACAAAAGTTATCATACAACAACCATTAAATCAAACATGTATCTATACAACAAAAGATATTCAAGAAATAAAAATATCAATGAACGCATTCTAGAATAGTATGTCACATTATAAACTAATATATAATCCAAACTAATACTTCAATTTAGAAGTAAACCTAAGAATAATGGATCATGGTATATTATAACACATAATTTAAACAACAATCATAATTCAATTAAATATACAAATTAATATTTATTTTACTTTTCTAATAAACATCCACCTGAAATTCATTAAAAAACAAAAAGTAATAAAGAAGGAAAAAAATTAGTTGGAGAAAAAATACTTTTGGCTTGGGCGAAAATATTTTTAGTTAAGTGAAAATTGATTCATTTGAGAAAAATTCCCTTGTTTCCTTCGCTTGAGCAAAATTTAGGATGAATAAGACGATAAATAAGAGGTTAATTTGCAGTCTATAAGTACAGACAAGTACATAATACAAGCACTAATACGGGGATACGACTAGATTGCAAAGATATAGGACACAAACAGGACGATATATATATATATATATATATATTAAAACAAAGTCTAACAAAAACATATTATGTAAATCAAATTTTTACTTAAATATAAAAATAAAATAAAATAATCTAATAAAAACTAATTTAATTTAAATATAAAAAGTAAAAAATGTTACAGATTAAAAATTAATTATAATATAATATGTTACATATTTTTAAAATAATATAAAATTATTAAACTATTTAATAATGTTATGTTATATTTTAAATTTGAGAATGATTATTATAAAAATACTATCTTAAGATTTATTTATTTTTTAAATAGAAATTTAATTTATCTTTGTATAATATTTATAAGGTTTAATAGGTTCGGAGGTCCTTATATTTGTGGGTTCGTTTCAATTGGGTCCTCCAATTTTGAAAGTGATCAATTTGGTCCCTAATTTAACAAAATTGAGTCAATAATACCCTTTCCGTTAAATGTAATGGACGACGTTAACTTTTTAAACATGTGGCATGTTGAGGCATCCTTTTATTTGCAGGTAGCACAGTTTTATTTGAAGGATGCTTCAACATACTACATGTTTAAAAAGTTAATGTCCTCCATTGCATTTAACGGAAAGGGTATTATTGACTCAATTTTGTTAAATTAGGGACCAAATTAATCACTTTCAAAATTGGAGGACCCAATTGAAACGAACAGGGACCTCCGAACCTATTAAACCTATTTATAACTAATAAAATTTTAATTTATCGTTTAAAAAACATATTATAAAAAGTATTAAAATACTTTTCCTCAACGTTTCCATATAAAAATACTGTATTTAAATAAATAAAAAAAATGTAAAAGTGGTTAAAAGTGTAGATAGAAGTTTACCTACCAACCATTAAATTTCCATAAGCCTCTTTATTTTTATAGTCTTTCTTTCTTCCTCTTCTTCTACTTCATTTTCTCCGTCCTTCCTCACTTCCAAAATCTAGAATTATCTTTCTCTTTTATTTGCGCTTTCTTAGTTCTTTCACTGCATGCATAGAATGCTTTCACGTTGCAAACATTACACGGCATAAAAGTGGTATTTTCCGGCGTGACTTTTTACGTCTCATCCGGTGTGTCCTTCTGTGTCTTCTCCGACCTGTCCCAGCGTGTTAAGGAATAGAGTCGTGTCAGTTCCGGCGTGTCCAAGTATAGAGTCGTGTCTGACCCAAGAAGGTGTGTTCGACAAGGTGTTGTGCAGGTCTCCATTGGTGTTCATGTCCACACGCTTCCACGCGGAAACGCCACTATGATGCCGCGTCAGAACTTCACAAGTTCGAGTGATACTTATCAAAACTATATTAACCATCAAATCATTTTCTCAATAATATTCAATTCAAAAATATTTAAAATTAATAATCTATTAAGCCAAAACTCAAATGACCTTCAGACAATTTTTAAACAAAATATCATCCTTGGGTAGATACAAAAGTCCTTGCCTCAATTCTTATTCCAAATAATATTTCAGTTCAAGAAAATCATTCAAAATATTGGGATTTAGAACAAATTTAAATATAACCAAATTTTATTATAATCTTACAATGTTGCATTAAATATTGTAAATGAAACAACAAACATTAAATCTTATAGTTACTCTTTCTAAAATGTACGAAAAGTTTTCATTTTTAAACAAAGTTCATTTGATAAGACAATTGTTCAATTTACAAATAATAGAAGGTGCATTAGCAGCACAACATCTCAATTAATTGAATATAGTAAGAATTTAATGAGTTTTGTTGGAATAGAATTTGGTGAAAAAGTGTGAGCATTGATAATTTTGTCTTCCTTTCTAGAAAGTGGAACATTACTCTCACAATTGAGTAGTTCATCACGAAGTAATCAAATTAAATTTGGTAATGTTCGTTATTTGGTTCTTATTGAAGAGATTTGACAAAGAGAGTAAGGTGAATCATTAATCTCTTT
Organism: Vigna nakashimae; assembly: GCA_034642375.1. Classification (NCBI taxonomy): domain Eukaryota; kingdom Viridiplantae; phylum Streptophyta; class Magnoliopsida; order Fabales; family Fabaceae; genus Vigna; species Vigna nakashimae. The sequence goes on along the minus strand of CM067768.1, from coordinate 14,204,346 downwards.
AGTTTTGCATATAAAATAAAAAAAGAGAAATTTAACCAAAGGATATGAACATGGTAAATCCAAGGAAAGGAGATCAATGTCTTAAAAGCCCTTGTAACTCCCATAAATTTAAGACAATTGAGTGCTGGAATTGTGAAAAGATTGTGCACTACATAAATCAATGCAAGAGTGCACCAAAGAATCAAAATGTGAAGGCAGTGACAAATCTTGCTTCTACACCGAGAAAAGATGATTCATCGATATGTTATTTAGAGAACAAGGAAGAGTATTGGGTGTTAGACTCTAAAGTATTTCACTTCAGAAAGAGAATTCTTCATGAATTATATCACTGTAATATGTGGTAAAGTTGACCTTGCTAATAAACAATCTTGTGAGATGGTTAGTAAAGTTGTAGTTAAGATCAAGTTAAATGGATTGATATAGGAATTGCATAATGTTAGACATATTCCTTACTTGATGGAGAACTAATTAATCTTAGTAGGTCAATTGACCGATGAAGGCTATACAACAACATCCTATTGAGATCATTAGAAGATTAAAAAGGTAAACTTTACCACAGATTCCAATGACATAATTGTTGAATAATTCTCTTTCTAAAGTGGCATGGAAGATGATCCAGAATCTAACACCTAAGACTCTTCTTTGTTCTATAAATAATATATCAATTAGGGATAGCAATGCAGGATGGGCCAAGAAAGCCAACTTGCAAAAAAAAAAGTGCAAGTAGACTAAGTATTTTAGCCCGCTAACTTGCTTAGACTCATCCCGCATAACCAGCAAGTCATAGAGCCAAGGATGAGTTGGTTCGTATTTGGCATGCATTGACTTAAATTCCTAAAATCTAGCGACACCAACAACATATCGTGTGTTTCTGTTATAAACAACTAACTCATTAGTGTTTCTTTTCTAGGTCATCCAAAACTAACTTGCTTATTTACATTTTTACCCTTGTTTGAGTCCAATTCAAAACCATTTCTATTTTCAATATGCTTGTACTTAAAAATTAAGAATTATAAAATTATAAATATTACTTATTTTATCAAATGAGCTTATATAATTTATCATTTTTACTAATTTAGTTAATTAAAAATAATGTTATTAAAATCCTATATCCTAGTATTCTACATACTATAACAGAAGAAAAAAAATTACAAAACAAATAATTTCTTTTACGGATTGCGAGCGGCATTATGGGAGAAATGACAAATAAATTAACATGCATTTCTTATGGGTGGTGGGCCATCCCAACCCATTTTTTACTAGCAAAATGCGGGGTGGACCAACCACATTACCATCCATAATACTAATGTATCATCTCCTTTCAATGTAGAAGCAAGGTATTCCTCTACCTTCATATTTTGATGCTTTGGTGCATTCTTGCATTTGATTTTTGTACTGCCTAGTCTTTAGTCTTTGCACAATTCCAATACTTAAATTTTATTTGAGATATGAAAGGTACAAAAATTTTAGACCCAGACCTCCTATCTTTGAATTTACCACGTTCACATCCTTTAAATTTCTCATATATATATATATATATATATATGCAAAACTAAAGAAGTTGAAAATTCACCTTACTCTTTTTGTCATGTCTCCTAAGTGAGAATCATATAACAAATATCATAAAATTTCAATTTATTACTTTCTTATGAACTATTCATAATTGTGAGAGTTAAATTCTAACTTTCTATTAGGGAAGACAAAAGTATTCATGCTCATACTTCATCAGATTTTATTCCAACAAAACTCATTGGGTTCTTACTATATTGAATTCATTGAGATATTAGACTACTCATGTACCTTTTGTCATCCGTAAATTGAATAATTTTCTTATCAAATGAATTTTGTTTAAGAATGAAGGCTTTTCAAACATTCTAGTAATAGCCAACACAAGATTTGTTGTTTCATTTACAATATTGAATGTAAGATTGTGAGATAATGCTAAATGAATAAATCAAAGGGTTTGCTATTAAGAAGAGTCAAATCTTCTTCTTTCATGCTCTATGTTTTGTTTCTTGAGAGATCTGAATGAAATATATATTGGGATTGAATGATTAAGATTTAATTGAAATGAGAGAAAGATAGTGTTTGAAAAAATTTTGATAGATGATTTTTTTTTTCTCAAACAAAATAGAACACAAATCTAAACATTACTCTTAACCATCGAATAACTTTATTATAACTTGAGATACTTCTCTAGCACCTCTTCAAATATACCAATGTCATTTATAACCTATTGAAATCTTAGTACATTATATGTCTTCAACGGATAATGATATAGTAGAGATCATGTTTGATCATTTCCTTACATTGTGTTTTAAATGAGATTTTATCTCCTTTAAAAATAATTGGCCTATTTGCATTTAGAAATTTTCACATTTTCTCTCTAACCCTTCTCCCCACTTTATAAACCTTTGTTAGCATAAATTTCCTACCCTATGTTATACTTATTTGACATTGTTATCTTCTATTTTTATTCTTAAGTTTCTAGGGTGAAACTTTATCTAATCAAAAGTGGGGACAAATGACAATTTGAGTTACGTGTTCTTCAAAGTTGAAGTACATGAAATTAGTTCCTCTTATGGTTGACAAATTAATTTACCGTATCAATATAAAGTTGGTTGGTTACTAAAAGATACACACAAATCTAGGACTAAAATTACTAGTGTAGAGAAGACTTTTTATGTCAGATAAAAGAAGATTTTTCATGTCGAAAGTGTCACCTTCTTAGTAGGTATTAGCTCACATGAGATTCTTTAACTTCAACAACTTTTTCAAGGTATACTAGATACACTCCCTCGTGGACGTGCCATGTGGCCATAAAGGTCATTGACAAGTCCAAGTCAAGTTCATCAAAATTATTCAAAGCCTCTAGGCTAAACTATAAAAGATTGAAGAGATCTAAAACAATGGTGGAACAAAGAGAAAAACCAAAGAAAGAGAAGATGAAGGTTTGTGCATGGAAGGGTGAAGAAGAGGAAGAACATAATTGCATACCTAATGCGGAAATGAAAAGAAATAAGAGAAGAAGGATAATGATGTTCATGGAAGCGATGGAGAGGTTCAAGAACAACAACGAAGATGATGAGAGCACAACGACAAAATACTCAAACCCAAACCCCAAACACAACATTTGTGAGAGCAAGAGTGGCACCAACAAGAGCGATCTTTGCTAGAAAGAAAGAGGTCACTAACAAGAGGGAGAAGATGAGCGTCACTAAAAGAAATAAGAGTAAGTAATGCGAGAAAGGAGATGGAGGGAAGAAGAAAATTAAAGATTTTATTTCTAAGTATAATTGACATAAAAGTTTTTCCTACTTTATTACAAAGTTGTTACTATGTCCACTTCTATGTTAGTTTTAGGAATAATTGGCATAGAAAATCTTTAACTTTATTACGAATTTGTCATCGCATTTATTTTTTATGTCAATTCTAAGTATAACTTATATAGAAAAAGTCTTACCATATTTATAATATTATCACTCATTACGCCGGATGAATTACAATGGGTATAATAAGATGGGATATAAAGTTATTTTGGTACTCATGGCATTTTCTCTGTTGTTGTCAACATAACAACCTTTCGACTTCTCTTTTTCATTGCATATATTCATCATCGAACTTTTTCTCAACATAATGCTCTTTTACATTGTGACTCTTAAAACTATATTCCATTCTAAACCTTGTTTAAGTCTTATTCGAACATTTGACAGTGACATGTGTAAACTTGTCATTTTTAAATATGCTGGGTTAAATATGCTCAGTCAATATAGGAAGGAGTACGGTGAAGAATGAAATAAACACTTTCTTCTCAGCTTATACTTCAAAATGAATTTTTATTTTATCAAACTATTTAAGTCAAGGTCATGTCCATTTGTCGACTTGGGTAAAAGTGATCACATTTCTTTTATTTTTACTATCTTTATAACTTTTATTGGGTTTTTGTCACTAATATACTGTTTTACTCATTTGTTAGATCATTACACTACCCAGTTTTTCTGCTTCGTATGATCTTATAAGGACACTGCGTATGGCAATATATGGACTGTTAATCTTGGGGCCAACACAGCACACGTGGTTTGGTTTTCTATCTAAAATTTTCCCGAAGACAGATTTGGCATCAACCTTGAAGAAAATTTTAATGGGGCAATTTATATTAGGTCCTATCATCAATGCTGTCTTCTTCTCCTATAATGGTGCTTGCCAAGGTGATTTTTGTCTTTTTCTATCGAGTTTTCAACTAATGGATCTGTTTAGAGGCTTCATTTATACCCTCATACCTTTTCTCTGTTATTAAGATAGTTTTCAACGTAATGTTTTTACCCTTATGTTTTACAAAAAGTTGTGGTGTTTCTGAATTTGCCACTTTGACTTCAATATCAGGTGAAGGTGTTACTCAAATTACTGCCAGGTTGAAGCGAGATCTACTTCCTACTTTGTTAAGTGGTGCTCTGTATTGGCCTGTATGTGATTTTGTGACCTTGAGATACCTTCCAGTTCGTTTGCAGGTTTGTAATTCTGAGTTTAACGTCTTTGTTAAGAATAATTCTGCCTTAACTAAATTTAAAAATTAAGTATATTTTTTATCTTTAAACTATTTTAAAATTTGATATTTCGTTCTAAACTAAATTATATATATTTCGTCTCACTTTATAAAAGTTATATAAAACATTATGTAAATAAAGTTTTGTGTGAAGCGATTTTTATATGATAAATGAAATTATATAATAGTCTGTAATATAACTTTCATGTTCTATTACTTTCATAAAGTATAAAGACAAATAGCTAATACTTTTCATTTAGAAACAATTTTTTTTAAATAATTTTTAGACGAAAAATATATTAAACTTTCAAATTTGATCCAATAAACATTTCTTTCATTTTAGTTATCCTAACTTTTCATTTTGAATTTCCTTGTAACTTCTGCAGCCACTGCTGAATAGCACCTTCACATATGTATGGACAATATTTTTAACATACATGGCAAACAGAGGGTGAGGCATGTGCTTGGTTTGTACATACGCACATAAAGGATTTTCAAGCAATTTTCGGTTGCTTAGCAAATCTGACCAGATACAAGAATCTTGGTATTTACAAATTTCTAAATTTTATTTCAATTTCCTATTCAATTTTTTTTAATTCTTTATGTATAGAAATATCTTCATATCGTTACTTTTCACATAAGTTTGAATGTGAATGACTTCTTTTCGTGAAAGAAATGGTAAATTTATGCTTTTAAATTACTTTTTATTTGTCTGGTTTTAAAGGATTATACTTTGAATTCGACTCTTTATTTTCGGGTTAAAAATAAATTGAAGAACTGAAAAAAACTTAAAACAATAAAGGGAATTAGTTAAAAGAGTAAACATAATAAGAAGAGGGTATTGATAAGGTATTAATAATGTTAGCTCAAGTTGTTATGATAAAAATTAGATCGATGGACTAAAATAAAATCTTAAAATTTAGGTATTAGTTAAAAGATTCATATTTTATTTTTGACTTTTGGGAGGAACCGATATTTATAATGACGTTTTATTTATAAAATTATCACTAGTTATTTTTTAAGTTAGATTTTCTTTCGTTAGGTGTTAAACGTTTTTTATGCACTAGTGATTGTTTTATGGAAAAGTTTGCAATTTAAGTTTCTATTTAACACTCTCTTTTAGAGTTAAGTTGTTTATTTTTAGTTGATGTTTATTTTTAATTGGTATTAAAGCTAATCTTTTAAGGGTAAATTGTCTGTAGAAACAATAGGATAGGAGAAGATCTAACATTAAAATGGAAAGAGAATGGTAGATTGGTAAGTGACCATCTTTGTTCATAGATGAGAAGCTTGACTATTAGAAATAAATGATGTTAGGCCTTCTTCAAGTCATGTTGAATAGATAGATAGACGTAGTGGAAAATAGAAACCATAATCCATTAAAAGACAAAAATAACCTCTTACCAAAAATTCTCTAAAAGGATGAACAGAAACAAATATAAATATTCAATTGAAAGGCTCGAAACACTCTTGTGCATCCTCTAAAAAAGCATATTTAAAACTACATGCATTCAAAAGAGCTATAAGAAAATGCAAAACACTTTTACAAGTATGATGGTTCCATTGTGGTAAAATGTAATAAACTTAACTTCTCATCAATATGAACTCTTCAATATAGAAGAAAATAAAAGCATACATAGAATGTTCAATAGATTTTCACACTATTTTGAACAAGCTTTTGTTCCTTTAGCAAACCTTATAATAAGTATGATCATACCAACTATGAAAAAAACGTAGAAATGCATAAAAAAGGAGGATTGAATTATGTATTAACACCTTTTCATAGTCTATACAAGATCAACTTTTAATTAAGATAGTCAAACACAAAATTTAAGTGGACAAACTCACTTTTAAGATATTTTTGCAAATCTAGTTTAACAATCTCTCCTTTAAAGTTAGATGATTATTCAATAACATGTAATCTAAGTGTTGAGAGTTAAGAAAGATTTATATTGGACATTTTTATACTAGTCCATTTTTTAACTAAGACTATGTTGAATTCTTGATCAAACTTCATTAAGCAAACTATTGTTGTAAAATATAAGATGAGTATTTTATGAACTTCAATCACTCATGACTAAAAAATTCAGTATTATTTCAAACACATCATTTTCTAATTAAATAATTAAGTACTATTTGGAACACAATTACTCTTGGCTAAACAACCAATTATTGTTTCAAATGATATCAGTTATGACTAAGACTAAGTATTTGTTAAAGAAAATATCAATTGATCATAAGTTATTTTGATTAAAGAATGTGTTCGACAAGATATCTTTAGTAGACTAAAAATGTTTATTCTATGTTGCAAAGAATATTCATTATAATTGATCTTATAAGGGATATCATGAAGACTAGTATATATCGAAGATATCTTACAGAACGCATTAATCTAACTTAGTATTAACAACCCATCTGAAAAGTATCATCAACCTTGTATAGTCTTTCCTTTTACACCAATTTGGATAAAAACTCTTATTGCTTGAGTTTAATAAGTTATGTCAAAGTATTAGATTGTTTCTTTAAAAGGATATATGCAACTAATGATACATGGAGAATATTTAATGCATCTCTACACTTGAATGTGATCAAACACAACACAAGGAAACTAATGATACATGGAGAACATTTAATGCATCTCTACACTTGAATGTGATCAGACACAACACGAGGAAACTAATATCTCGATGTCTGAATGACTAGGAAAGAGTTTCCAATGAATATTTAAGAAATATCAATATATATAAGATGTGTTTCAGGAATAAAGGATATAAAATGACAAATAATGAACCAACATGAGGTGGAAAATTACATATAAATCAATTTTCAAATGTCAACATCAGACTCACCTTTAGATAACAATGATTTTGAGGTAGATGACAAGATATCCTTTATATAAAAAAAGGTCCATTATATGTTATGAAAGAAAGGTGACTTTAAAGGTAGAAAGGCCTAATCTGAACTAATAAGGGATTTAAGGTTAAAGAAGGCCCTTGTGTTTACTACGAGTAAAACAATCCTAGTCACTTCAGATCAAAATGCCTTAAGAAATCATGAACTACGAACGATAAAAGTACTTCTTCAACAATTATGTCAAGAAGGCTCTTATGTTAACGTAAGACCTCAAAGATATAAAACCTGAAGTAGAATAAGTTGCAAACCTCTATCTTATTAAGAAGTAGACTTTAAAATTAACTCAATTCCATAAAATCATTTTTAAAATGATGTTTGTATCTACTTATATATTTTAAATTGACCTTATCTATAATCGATGTGATACTTTCAATATAGCTTAGAACTTATTCATTATTTGTCCCCCAACATATTATTACAATGAGTAGCGTAGAATTTTATGACCTTCACTTTACGATTAAAGCATATCACGAGTTTATGTCTAACTTCTTTAACTTATAGAAAAAATCCATTAGAGAAGTAGAGCCCTGCTAAAGCATACTACATCTTTAGAAAACTAATATATTATTATTAATGATCTTCCATTAAAAAATATAGATTTATTAGACAAATAGAGAAAATAAATAAAAGAGATTATAAAAGTTTATAATAAAGCTATGAGACTTTGGGTTTACATTTGAAGGAAAAAGAAAAGGAAACAAATCTCTTCTTTTTAAAATCAAGCAACTAGAGAAGACCGTTTGCAAATGACCATTATTTAAGAATTGACGATACCCAAATGAGACATTGAGAAATATCATATTCATAATTACAAAAAGGGACACTGAAGTTAATTTTCTAATAAGATCATCTCATTTACCTTTTGATAAAAGTGACAAGAGAGAGAAAGGTCCAAAGATAACAAAGCATGCATTGTCTAACACGAATTTGCTAAGCCTTTGAGAACTAACAAAAAAAAATACTCAATTATAACTAGATACCTAAGTATAAAACATTCATGTTGCAAATTTTCTTAACACTAGAAAGAAACACTAGTCACAATATTTGGACAATGGGTGTTTCTAACACATGACGAGAAAAATGTTCTTAAATAAGAAGAATGGAGGATAAGTAGCTTTCAAAAGAAATATGAAAAAGAAAAGGAAAGGTAGTTGGCTTTGGAAAAGAGTATAGAACATTTCTTATCGATGGAAGACAAGTCAATTATGTGACAGTAAAATATTTTAATTAATGAGTTAGATTAATCCATTGGCTTTAACTCAATTTAAAAGCTTTAATGTTATATTTTGAGTAAAAATAGATTTATTTACTAATACAAATAAGTTGGGCTACTCGCTAAACAAAACTACTATCACTTAATTTATTTCAATGAAAATAATATTTAAACAATATTATTTAATCCTAAAAAAAAACTCCTACCTTGGAGATAAGATCATATAAAAGTGATGTGATCATCCATATTTTAAACAAATTTAAATTTTTATAGCTATTTTCGTTTTAGTAGGAACCAAAAAAGACATAACTTTTAGAAGACTTAATTATAAAAAATATTAATGCGTAAATAGAAAGAACAAACATATATATTCCGGTGAAGATAGTGCAATTTACTTCTTTTAATTTTCTAAAGCAAAATAAAGCAAATGTGATTTAGTAACAAGATTTAATATTTATTTTGGTTTTTATATTAGTCAATTTTATTCAAAATAGTCATCAAGTTTTTTCAACGTTTAATATGTTTTTCATTTTTGTAAAATTTGTTCAATTTGATTCTTTTCGCTGATGACGTCTAAATTGTTAGTGACATACTTTTCATATTAGTAAATAGGTTTAATTGCTTCCTTTGTCCCCAGTTTGGTTGAATTGTGTCAAATTCATCCTCATTTTTAAAAAAGTTTCATTGTCGTCCTCACGTGGTGTAAAAGTGTCAATTGAATCCAAACATAGAAAAAATTTGTGTCAATGTAGTCATCTCCGTTAAATACACGCTAACGGTGTTAAGTGGCTGATTATTTGGCACTAACGTGGCAAATGAGTCACAGTGGTAATGACGTGTGCACAAACTCTGGCCATGAAGTGTTCCCCTCTTCTTCTGATACTTCCTCTTCTTCTTCTCTTTTTTCTCCAGGGTAGTGACAACCACCGGCGTAACCAGAGCGTCTTTAATCAAATCAACAATCAATTTATCCCTAACATCCCTCATGACAGCATTGATCACCAACCCCACTTTCATCCCATCTAACAAAACACTAAAATCAGCCTTTATATACCACAAATAACCAGCAAAGCTCCTTCTGATGACCCTTAAGACAGTGTGCGGCGTTCTACCCGGTCTAAAAGCGTACGACTTTGGGGAAAAGCGAGGCTCGTAGATTGGTTCCAGAATCATCAATAGAACCTCCTGAACGATCTTGTCCTGGAAGGGTGAGGGCTGCGTGGTGGTGAGGATGGTTTTGATTTTGCGCTTGGAGAGGGAATCGTAGTCGGTTTTGTCTCGCGGGGATTTCACGAAGAACTTGAGTCTGGCGCCCCACTTGAATTTTTCGTCGAGGACGGCGTTGCGAAGGGCGAGAAGGTCCTGGAGGGTGGAGGTGGAGATGGAGGAGCGGGGGACATAGGAGCCCGTGTCGTCGGTGGCGACTTTCTGGTAGGCGAGGAGCCAGAGGTCGAAGCGGCGGAGGAGGGGGGAGATGGAGCTGACGACGCGGTCGGGGTGGCGGAAGTTGTCGATCCACATCTGACAACAGAGGGAGACGCCATCGTCTCTGGAGAGGGTGGAAGAGGAGAAACGACGAGGGGAGGAGAGAGGTGGGTGCAGGATAGGAAAAACTGAAATTGGCCGCAGGGGATTGGTGGTATTGGGGAGAAGTAGATGGCGGAGGCGGCCGGAGAAGAAGGGAAGGCGGCGACGCATTTGGAATTAGTGTTGTCCGAGCATTGGCTTGGAAGGGAGTGAGGGAGGGAAGCAAAACCCACCAAAAACCCTTCTGTCACTACCCTGGAGAAAAAAGAGAAGAAGAAGAAGAGGAAGTATCAGAAGAAGAGGGGAACACTTCATGGCCAGAGTTTGTGCACACGTCATTACCACTACTGTGACTCATTTTCCACGTTAGTGCCAAATAATCAGCCACTTAACACCGTTAGTGTGTATTTAACGGAGATGACTACATTGACACAAATTTTTTCTATGTTTGGATTCAATTGACACTTTTACACCACGTGAGGACGACAATGAAACTTTTTTAAAAATGAGGATGAATTTGACACAATTCAACCAAACTGGGGACAAAGGAAGCAATTAAACCTAGTAAATATTAAGTGAGGTGTCAAATTTTCATGTACATGACAAATTAAACCAATATAATGTAGAAAGTGATTTATGTGAAATAGAGAAATTGACTTTTCTTTCGAAGGGGAGCAAAAACCTTAGTACCCAAATTGGACCACCATGTCATCCACTAATGCAGCAACCACGAGCCATTTTTGTTGGCAACAAAAACTTAATTCTTCCTTTCATTTTTTAATAAATTCATTTGTTTCCTTCTGTCCATATCTATAATGTTTGTAAAATTATGAACCTCCTTTTCTGCTCTAGGCATTAACCTTTGTCCCTAATTTAAACTAAGGCTTTGTGTTTGTTAAAATGAAGTTCCAGAGCATTTACAATGTTTGACAGAAAACAAAGTTAATATGACATAGTAAAAGTTAATTCATATGAAAGCTACCACGAGTTTGAAGTCATAACGAACCACCATTCCCATTGTCGGACCACTATGAATCCTTGTGAAATCCACCAGGTGAGCCTCCATCATTATTCACCATCAGCCTCGCACCACTGTGAGCAATGCCATCACAAAATCCTCTGTTAAACCCAAACACGATTCACGAACTTCCATCTTGGCGTCGTCTTGACGAACTAGCAACCAACATCATCTTCCTTAAACCACCACCACGAGTCTAGAAGTGAGATCGAGAAACCCTTTGCTGCAATTCTCGAGCTTCACTACACCAATAAATCAAAAACCCATAAACACATAAACCCCAAATCTCTCGAGCAACTAGAACATCCTACAAAAAGGAAACCTAAATCCCAGAAACACAAAAAAGTACCAAATATCTCGAGCAACCAAAACATCTTGAAAAAAAAAAAGAAACCTAAATCATAGAGAACAGAAAATTTAGAGACCTACAATGAAACCACCTAAATATGTATGCTCCATCAAGAGTTCAAAGGTAAAATCACAAAGTCAAATTCCTTTCACAAAAACCACTTTCAATCACCATCCCACGTAACTTCTCCTTAACTTGCCACATATATTCAAAACTGACATGTCATTGTCCCTTAACTTGACATGTATATTCAAAACTGATAACTCATTCAATATTGACTTATTTGCACATTACATCATCAACAATTTAGAAACCTATTAGCGAAAATGATCAAGTTGAACAAATTTTATAAGAAAAAAGAGACCACTTTGAACACCAAATAAAACTCGTGACTACTTTGAATAAAAGTAACAAATATAAGCACCAAAATAGATATTAAACCTATTAATAAAGATAAAAAACTTAAATGGTGGGGAGAAAACACTTCCTGAAATTTAGCAATTGAATTTTACCTAATTATCAACAAAATCATTAAATTCTTTACACCAATATATGATAGTAAAAAACACCTAAAAATTACCAAACAGTTAAAATAGACATAAATGATAAGTTGATGAAAAAAAACAAGAAAACACTACTTGAAAAAAATTGAAATTAGAATAACAGTAATCACATACGAAACGCCTTTATGTTAAAAACATTCCATGGATTAACATTATATATTTTTCTCTCATCTATTTCAACTATATAATCTATAATATTTACATTTTTCTTCACTTTCTTTCACCCCTAATTCTTAAAATAGTATAGAGTTGTGCATGCAACATTTTTCTTGCAATAAAAACCCAACACATGCAAAACTTTATTCAACTAAATTTGGAAGCACATTAGCCAAATCATGAGTTAAAACAAGCATGCAAACATGTGGCAATGTTTATTACATGTTTTCTTTTCTACCAAGGATGTTCTTCAACAGGGTGGCATATCTGGAGGTGGAGGTAGTAATGCAGCATCACCTTCTCCATTGGTCACAAGTAACACAGTTTCCATGCCCCAAGAGAGGTGTCTTTCTAGATGGCAATGCACAAACCACACCCCTACAATTGAGGATACAATTATATATATAATAACTTTTGACTAAAATAAAATCACTAAATAACAATTAAATTTAAAGATTAAAAATAATTAATTATTATATTGACTAAGACACTATTTTATAAATTAAAAATTATTAATATTTAAAATAGTTTCTACTATTAAACTATAATATATTTATAAATTAGAGTCTAAATTGATTTTTAACTAACTGATAGGTTTTTGGGGTTTGAACCTACAATATTACCATTATAAACCATATATGTTTCAACCGATTAAACTGTAAGTCCATATAGATCTCTGCATACAATTATTATATTGCTTAGTCTGATTAATTATTTTTTATTTTAAATGTGATTGTTATTTAGTTATGTCATTGTTTACTAACTACAAAAATTTAGACAAACAGTAATAATATTCTCATTAACACTCTCACCTACTTTAAGGGTCTTTCATTCATGTCGATAACCATATGTCATTTATTAACACAATTTCATCCAAGTAATCTCACTCTTTCAGCAAATGCATTACTGTTATTGACTAAAAATAAATGCATACATTGATATACATAAAAAATGGCATTTAAGAAAAAGAACAATTTTCCAGTGCAACATACCTGGGTTAAGAGCATGGAACCTTACGGAGGCCCAACCATTGTTAGGCACTAGTACTGTATTGACAAGAGCAGGATCAACGAGATTGTAGGTCATGGGGTCCTTCTCTTTGTCAAAATTCCCAAACCCAAATCCAACAGCAAAGAGACTAAATCCATGGACATGAATTGGATGGCCTATCCCAGTAACCAAGTTTGTCCCTTGAAAAACAAGTTCCACTGTTGAACCATATTTAATAACTGCAACCTTGGTTCCTCTCTTTGGCATCTGAAGGACCAGAGGCAAATACTCTGCTGTATAGTCAAATTCCAATGGTGGAAATCTGGGAAACCCCCTATCATACACCCCATTGATGTGATAGTAATAAGCTTCCAGGATGTCAAATCTGGGGGCATTGAAGCTTATGTTGTTCATGCTAGAGGCTAAACGTGTTCCATTTGGTCCTGCACAGGTTTGGTCTTCAGGGCATGGAAGTGTGTTAATTGAAAGGGTGGTTAGAATATGAGTGGTGATATCTTTAGGGACTTGATAAGGGTATGTTTCGGTTAAGCCCTTGAGGCTAACATAGTAGTCAAAAGCTGCTTTTGTGTCATTATAGTCAGGCAAATAAGGTAATGGAGGAGATTTTGTTGGAGCCTGATTCTCCATGTAGTGTATTCTAGCTGTGGTTGTGGCATTGTTAAAGGGAATTAATGCACTTGAATATGCCCTTGCAGCCATGTAGTAGTCACTTGCTTTTTGGTTTGCATGCAATAGTGCATCCACTGTTTGCCCTGGAGTTATGACTATGAAGTCTCTTATCAGTGGCTTAGTGTAGCTACTGTCAGTACCAACAACTGTGAGATTGTGCTTTGAAACAGAGAAAAAGAGATTGAGATTCATTGCAGCATTCACAATGCGCAGAAAATAAGTCTTGCCATGGTCTACATTTAACTTGAATGTTTCTGAAATTCAAACAAGGAATAATATAGTGATTGTATTGATTTTGTCATTGAAACCATGCATATAATTCAATCCACGAATTTGTTAAGTACAAATTATTCCATTTCATTAAACTTGTTCCTCAAATTTATCTAATATCATGACAAATTTGGTTCTGAAATTTGGTCAGTGAAGACAGAACTAATTTGTTATAATGTCACATTGTGTTAGGAATGAAAAGAGTTGGAAGGTTTATGAGAGAAGGAAAAGAATGAGTTAATGAGTTCGTTGAGTAACCCAACTGTTTATTACAGTTGGGTAGGGCGGGAATAGGAGAATATAAATTGTAGAGGGGGTAGTTGCTGGGGGACTTTTGACAGTTGTTAGTTAAACAGGATCAAGCCTGTTGAAGGGATTAAGCCCTTGTGTGTGTGAGTGTACAGACTTGACTTTGTGAATAATACACAGCACAGTTTGCTTTCTTTCTGTTTTCTTGGCGCCTAAGTGTTGTTTCTAGAGGATCTTGAATAGGTTTCTTTACCAGAAACCTATCAATTCGTCCGACCTGCCGGATCCCAATTGGAGGAGTAGAGTGGGCGCGGAATGGAGGGAAGAGTAGTAGCGATGGAAGGACAGTTAGAAGCGGTGGAAATCGCAGTAGCAGAGACGAAGGCAGATACGGGGGCACTGCGACAGAATTACGAGGCGATGAGGCAAGACATCCAGGCGATCGTGAGGATGATGGGGGACCGCAATCGCGATCCAAATGGAAACCGCCAAAGAGCCAGTGAGTCGTCCGTGAACAACAACGGTGGCGGAGCCGAAGGAGACGGAGAACGGAGACGAGAGGGAAATCAAGAATGCCATCCCAATTGGAGGAAATGGGTAGAATTACCTGGGTTTGAAGGAGGCGACCCGTTGATCTGGATAAGTAGAGCGGAGAAATTTTTTGAAGTGCAGAGGGTGGCCGAGGACGAGAAAGTACAGTTGGCATTCATCAGTATGGAAGGATATGCGGCGTACTGGTTTCGGTTTTTGGAGAGAAAAAACCCGGAACAGATCGTGGGAGGGATTGAAGAGAGCGTTGATGATCAGGTTTGGAGAAGGAGGTCGAGGGTCCGTCTATGAGAGACTAGCCACCATTAAACAGGGAGGTGCGGTGAGCGAGTATATTAGGGATTTCAAAGTATTGGTGGGGCAGACTACCGGAATTCCAAAGGAACAACTCTTGGGATATTTTATGGCGGGATTGCAAGAGGAAATAAGCGATTGTGTGAGACCCCATGACCCGCAAGATCTAATGACGACTATGCAGATCGCCAGGGACGTACAGAAGTTGTGCTCCCAATCCAAAGTCAGTGGGGGACAGTCGACCAAGAGTACCAATGTGTGGGAAGGAACCGTGAGGGTAGCTACCAGAAGCGAATTCAGTCGCGAGGTACCAGGACGAGGGGAACCGTAGAGAGTGTGGGATCAGTCAGGAGGGAGACAAACCAAGGGAGTGGGTTTGCCAGGCCTAATGGAGAGGGAAGAGGAAGAAG
Organism: Vigna nakashimae; assembly: GCA_034642375.1. Classification (NCBI taxonomy): domain Eukaryota; kingdom Viridiplantae; phylum Streptophyta; class Magnoliopsida; order Fabales; family Fabaceae; genus Vigna; species Vigna nakashimae. Next base: position 14,188,612 of record CM067768.1, on the reverse strand, counting down.
TGTCCGAAACTTACATTATTCGGAATTCATAAAAAGAAGAGAGGAGGGAAAGTGTTTCCGATGTGGGGGACCTTTTAGCCCAGGGCATAGATGTTCCGAAAGAGGATTGAGGATGCTAATTCTGGCCGAAGAAGAGGAGGAAGAGGAGAACGAAGCTAGGGAGGAGATGGACCAGTCCCAGATGGAGTTATCTGCTGTTTCAGCAGGGGGATTAACATCTCCAAAAACTATGAAATTAAAAGGAAGGATAGAGGGTCGAGAAGTGTTGGTTCTCATTGACAGTGGCGCTAGCCACAACTTCATACGCCAGGAGTTAGTGGAAGAAATGGGAATGACCGTGGTGGAGACCCCACCTTACAGGGTTAGCTTGGGAGACGGTTATCAAAAGAAGACAGGGGGCTGCTGTGAGGAGGTGAGAATTGTGTTGGGAGAAGTAGAAGTGGTAGAGAAGTTCCACTTGTTTGAATTAGGAGGGGTGGATGTAATATTAGGAGTGGAATGGTTGGAGAAATTAGGGGAAGTGACCTTGGACTGGAGTAAACTGACAATGGCATATCATCAGTTGGGGAGGAAGGTGAGAATTCAAGGAGATCCAACCTTAGAAAGGAAGATGGTGGAACCGGAGGCTTTGTTGAAAATGGCCGAGGCAGAGATGTGGTTGCTGGTCTGGGAGTGTGGTTACTTAGATTCAAAGGAAGGAGGGGAAAAAGGTCAGCTTTTGACAGAAAGCCAAGGAAGGGAGATGGAGTTGTTGTTGAGCCAGTATGAAAAGGTGTTTGCGAATCCAGTGGGGCTCCCTCCTGATCGTGGCATGGTGCATCACATACCTCTCAAAGAGGGTATAGATCCGGTTAATGTTAGGCCTTACAGGTATCCACACAGCAAGTCCAGGAAATGCTCAAAACAGGGGTGATTAGACCCAGCCACAGTCCCTATTCGAGCCCGGTGATATTGGTGAAGAAAAAAGACGGTAGTTGGAGGTTTTGTGTCGATTACAGAGCGTTGAATCGTGCCACAGTGCCAGATAAATTTCCAATACCGGTGATTGAGGAGCTATTAGATAAGTTGAGGGGGGCCTGTTACTTTTCAAAGATCGACTTGAAAGCGGTTATCATCAAATCCGTATGGGAGTGCAAGATGTGGAGAAGACGGCCTTTAGGACACACCAAGGGCATTTGAATTTATGGTAATGCCCTTCGGCCTTACAAACGCCCCAGCTACTTTCTAGAATGCCATGAATAACCTTTTTCAACCCTATCTAAGGAAGTGTGTTTTGGTATTCTTCGATGATATATTGGTCTACAGCACCACTTGGAAAGAGCACCTCGAACATGTGACCGTGGTGTTGGCTATTCTAGAGCAAAACCATCTGGGTGGCCCATCAATGTTCGAGGGAGAAGAGTCACACAACGAGGAGATGAGAACGTGTCCCAACTGTTAATTGAATGGCAGGATAGCGGAAAGGAAGGAGCAACATGGGAGGATGAAGTGGTTATCAGAGAACAGTACCCCGATTTCAAACTTGGGGACAAGGTTGAACTTCAGGCAGAGGGCAATGTTAGGAATGAAAAGAGTTGGAAGGTTTATGAGAGAAGAAAAAGAATGAGTTAATGAGTTAGTTGAGTAACCCAACTGTTTATTACAGTTTGGTAGGGCGGGAATAGGAGAATATAAATTGTAGAGGGGTAGTTGCTGGGGGGACTTTTGACAGTTGTTAGTTAAATAGGATCAAGCCTGTTGAAGGGATTAAGCCCTTGTGTGTGTGAGTGTACAGACTTGACTTTGTGAATAATACACAGCACAGTTTGCTTTCTTTCTGTTTTCTTGGCGCCTAAGTGTTGTTTATAGAGGATCTTGAATAGAATTCTTTACCAGAAACCTATCACATTGAGACATTGAATTGCATAAACATAAACTGTCATGGACTACATCAATTCCGCAACTTTTGGGACTAAACTGTATTTAATCCCAGTTTTTTTTTCTTGAATGTAAACATATATAATTATGTCATGGTAGGCTTGTGTTGATGAATGTAAACAAAAACTTGATGTCTACCTGACTTTGAGCAAGGAAAAAAGTCACCAGGTTGACCATTTATAGTGATTGCATCAGATGTATTTGGGGTTCCTCCAGTTTTTATAAATTCTTCATGAACATCTTTGACTTGACTCTTCCACCATTCTCCTATGTACACACAAAAATAAACAAGTGAAGACAAATTCCTAAAAGGGTAAAGGAATAGGGTAAAAGATTTTCATACCTAATACTATGGCCACTTCTGCATCAGGTGTGGGAAAAGGGTAGGATTCACCCTTTTTTGGATATATAAAGATAGGTCCATGAACTGTGGCTCTGTCCCAGTCACTATGAGCATGCCACCATAGGGTCCCTTCCTCAATGGAAAAAATCAACTTCTGCCTGAATTTTCCTCCTGGTTTGATGGGACACTGGGTGATGTATTCAGGGCCATCTGACCATGGATTCCTTGGTTGCTGCACTCCATGCCTGCCCTCACATCAATTACAATGTTCTAAAACTAATCTCTTTCTTATTGTTCAATGGTAAAACATGTTCTGATTCTCCAATTTTCAATCAAAAATAGTCTTAGTTCTAGTATTTTAGAAACAATTATCAGGTGTTCTCCTATTCTTTATAATATGTGAATTCATTCTTCACTTCAGTATTTTGAGTTTCATGAAGAGGCTCCCATTTATTAAAAAAACATGAGGATTCAACCAGGACAATTTTGACAGAAAATCAAGGGACTTAAAACACATTACGCTCTTTTTTGTTTCAAATATCACCAAATCTTCTATGGTTATGAAATCCATACCAGTGCAATGTGATGTTGGAATTCCCCTTGTTGTGAACATTTACATATATCGTTTCACCATGGTAGGCTGTAATAGTTGGGCCTGGAAATTGTCCATTCACTGTCAATATGGGTTTCTTGCTGCACAGTCTTCTATAAGGAACTTCTTTAACCTGCAACATTTATCAAACTAGTTACATGCATAACAGGGACCCATGAACTAATATATAATAGTAGGTAACACTGCAAGTAGTTCAAGGGAATAAAACACTAATGATCATGCAATCTCATGCAACAACAGTTGGAAGACAAACTAACAGAAAAGGAAAAAACCAATGAAGAATTTTGATGATGCAAAGCTAGATAATGGTTTACGATGTCACAAACTCACAACAAATTCGTATTCAGTCAGTTCTTTGCAGTTGATTGGAACTAAGGAAAAACACAGCAATGTTTGAAGGAAGATAATTTTCCTTCTAAGCCACATTTTTTCATGAGATGAAATGCTTATTTTGCAGCATTTGTGATCGAAAATTTATATCAGCATTTGGAAGAGCGAAACAGGTTTTAATAGAAAAAATTGTATGTTGAGTAGCCTTAATCAGTTTCATTAAGTATGATTTGACTTCATATCTTTAATCTTTATCATAAAATATGATTTGAGTTCACTTGCAATGGCTTACGAAGAGAAGATTGGTGAAGAGAGTGAAAAGGGATGCTTCAACGAATTATGCTAGTTTTGTGCATATATCGATCATAGTTCTTTATTGGGTGAAATTGCTTTTAAGAAAATTTTGGAAAAATGATTGTAAGATAGGAATATTTAATACTTATCATGCACGGATACGATCAAATACCGTATCATATACCCATACGTCCTCTGTCTAGACAGATTATATATGGTGTATTTGAAAAATAAAATAATACACTACAAGGGACATATATGCATTATTTTTTTTAATGTTTATTTCTTAATAACCATAAAATTTAATCTTAAAAATTATTCGGTGTTTAAATGATAAAACCATGTTATTTTAATATTAAAATAAAATTGTATCAGTCTAATTTTCATAGTATTCTACTACTATTGGATTCGTCACATCTTCAATAATACAAAGTAGTTAACTCAAAAAAAATATATAAGATACTATTATAGATATCCAGATATAACTTATAATATTAAGATAAAATTGTAACAGCCCAATTTTCATGGTATTTTATTACCATGGGTTTCGTCAAATCTTCAATAATACAAAATAGTTATCTCAAAGAAAGTATATAAGATGCTATTACAAACATCCAGATATAACTTATTATAACAAATTACATATACAATATCTTGACTACTAAGAGATATTACATTAAACCAAGAGTGTAATAGGTAATTACAAATAATCGAGGAAAATACAACAAAACTTCTTACATTATACTTCAGCTTCATTTCCTCTTAGCACCTGTGTTCACTAGAGAAAGTCTTGTACTCCTACCATTAAGGTGATAACCGCAAACAAAAAGAAACTAACAGACAAAAAAACACAAAGAAGAAATGGTAAGCTAATGTACAAAAAACAATCATATATCACATAAAAATTAGACATATAACACATATAAAACCATTAATCCTAAGTCATACAATTCTTTCCTCTAGACTTGACCATCTAGATACATGTATTGATGTTAGACTCATGGGAGACCTACCCCGTGTGTCATGAAACATCAAACTACCTCACACAAAGTGATGACTTGGGCTCAAGCCCAATTATAAACCAATGGCCCATTACTTGTGGAATGGCCAAGAAGATCCAACAAGATCTTGAAGGCACCTCTAAGGAAGCCCAAGCTTTATATGCTCACTTTCAATGGTACCTAAAGGATCATCAAGAAGGCTCATTAATGTCAATTCCAGCCCATGGAGAAGGATAGATCAAGAAAGACCACCAAGGCCCAAATCGGATTGCGCTCAGTGCAGACCCTAGGGTGTTGAGCGCCCACAAGCTCACTCATTGTTTTTTTAGCACATGTACCTTGTGCATTTCATTTTTAGCATGATTAACACACCCTGCTACGTGGCAGTCAATCCCATATTTTTGGCTAATGATTAGCCTAATAAGTTAGCTCAAGCATGGAAGAGGAATTTCCCATAAATTCACCCTTGGCCCTTTTGTTTTGAACATTTTTTAATGTATTAAAGTTACGTTGATTTGCATCAAGCCTCTAAAGTCATCTTCCTTTGCTTCTCCCTATTTCCCCTCTAGCTTCCTTCTAGTGATGCAGGATCGCCTAAGCTAAAGTCATTCTTCTATATGCAATACACACCACACCTTACCATAGAGCATCCATATATTTCATTGCATCAAGGTTCCCAACGGCTACCATTGCTTAGCTCGTGTTTTCCATGGCTCAATTAGCTTTTGGATGAGTCATCACCAAGGTTAATTTGTCAAACATCTATAGCCAATACATGACCATCAGACTAAGGATCTCGTGCTACTCTTCAACACATAACCATCTTTCTCTACTTAAGATTGGAAATTATTAAGAATGTCAAAATCATCACCCAATCCCGGAGTCTCTACTTCAATACATCACATTACAAAACAATAATAAGGATTTCCTTATGAAATCCCTTTCACAACATACTTAATTCACACTTAAACTGAATACACATCCACCATTATCATTCTTAGGGCATTCATAATTATCAAGAACTATACATAACATCCGTTATCATATGTCATGAACATATTTATAAGCATCAACACATATACATCATATCAGAATAAACAATTCACTCAAACAAGCGATTAATAATAAATAAAACATTTAAAAGATCATAAACAAGGCATCCAGAAGATTTTCTTCTGAGATAATTGATTATCTTACCTAATAATCGATTATTTCAGAGATTTTCTTAGGCAAACATGAATTTCTTATGAGATAATCGATTATCTCACTTGATAATCAATTATTCCAGAGGGTTTTAGGAAAATATGACATTCTTACTAAAATAATCGATTTTGAAGTAAGATAATCGATAATTCCAATCAGTTTTTACATAAACTTTGAATTTTTGATATGGTTGCACCCCATACTTATCCAAATGACCAAATTAATATCCTTGACATTAGAATTGATTCAAAAACATGTTTAGGACTAAAATTGAATACCAATTTGCTTATTTGGCTAGGAATAAGGTACACTAGGTCAAACCCTCAACTCGAAAGCTCATAACTCAAATTCTACATTTTACAAACCAAATATTTTAGAGAACTAAGTAGTTAAACAAGTCACATATGACTAAAAAACAAACCCCAAATATTTAGTTTCTCTATAAACCAATTCTTTTATATTTTTACTTGCCAAAACCCCCAAATTAAACTAAAAATCAACCTAAATCTCTACTTAAGTTGACAACATGAAGCAAAGTCTACCCAAGCTAGCAACACCTAGCAAAGCCTGCTTAAGACGATAACACTCATACAACAAAGTTTATTAAATACATCATCCGTATTCAATAATGACATGAGTTAATGGTAAACTCAACATGGTCAAAGATGACCACTTACAGCCTAGCCAAACAATCAGTCCACCTATAAACCTTAAAATCAAGGCTTAATTACCTACTTAGTCCCCATGTTTGGAGGTAATTTTCTGTTTAGTACCCGGTTTTAAAAATGTAGGCATTTGGTACCTATGTTTTGAAATTTGTATCAATTCAATCCTATCCGTTATATTGTAAGTAACGGCATTAAATGTTAAATGATTGGAAAGGCTTAATTACCTACTTAGTCCCCATGTTAGGAGGTAATTTTCTGTTTAGTACCCGGTTTTAAAAATGTAGGCATTTGGTACCTATGTTTTGAAATTTGTATCAATTCAATCCCTATCCGTTATATTGTAAGTGAAGATAATGTTGATGAAAGGGATACTACAATTGGGTGGCAAAGGAGAAAGATTATGAATTTGGGAAAATCACTTTTGGTTTGTCAGAGAAGGGAAAAGGTCTTAATCTGGATGTTATGTTTGATGGTGTTGATTAATATCGTCTTTGTATGTGTTATGTTTTAATTTTGTTGAAGTATTAATGGAGCTTGACCCTTTAGTTGTCGTAAATCTCTAATTGTAATGCGGATGAAAATTACATTCTAATATAACCATCTTCTTCATTAAATACAATGGCATTAGAAGCACAATCTCATAATCTTTCTCCTTTGCCACCCAATTGTAGTATCCCTTTCATCAACATTATCTTCACTTACAATATAACAGATAGGATTGAATTGATACAAATTTCAAAACATAGGTACCAAATGCCTACATTTTTAAAACCGGGTACTAAACAAAAAATTACCTCCTAACATGGGGACTAAGTAGGTAATTAAGCCTTTCCAATCATTTAACATTTAACGCCGTTACTTACAATATAACGGATAGGATTGAATTGATACAAATTTCAAAACATAGGTACCAAATGCCTACATTTTTAAAACTGGGTACTAAACAGAAAATTACCTCCTAACATGGGGACTAAGTAGGTAATTAAGCCTAAAATCAACTACGACTCAGCCAAAGGGCAAGTTACATTCGCAACAAGCATCCCTCGTAAGCGAATCAAACTTTCGAGCTTCAGAGGACTTATGTATATACCTAGCCCAACAAATATGATAAGTGATGCAGTCCAACACGCCCCATTCAACTTCACTAACCTAAAGTGGTTGGAAGATATTCTGAGTTATATTTGTTAGTGCTAATATTCATATATTAACAATATATGTAACAAAATCTTAGTAGTTTGATTACTTCATGATATTTTTTAATATCATTTCTTTACATAATATTTGGTATATTAGATAAGGTATCATATTATTATGACTATACTAATTATCATATATATAATACGTTGTTATTTTATTGATATTATTTGAATCAAACCTTGATACTATCTGTTTTTATCATATGAATCAAAGGACCCAAAAATCCTATAAATACACATGGTATTTCACTAAAAAATACACACTTTATCATGATCACTCCCTTTTACTCAAAAGATTTAAACTCTCTTACTGACTTGGACATTAGAGAGTCTTTTGCAAGTAGATCTTCCCATATGTTCCAACCCTCACGAGCATTTTTCAAGATTCTCCAATCCACTAAGATATTGCTACCTTTTGGAAAGTCCACGTTCTAGATCCCGATAAGAACAATTGCATTTGAGGTATTATCTGCATTGGAGTTTGAAACTTCTATTACAATTTTATCCTTAAAAGGCATATTAGATGGTTAAAGGAGAAAAGCGTAGATTTAGTTTCATCTCCTGCGCTGTGTATGAATATTAGGTATACTGAAAGAAACCCTCAATTAAGGATTAAAGGAGTTTTCATTCTCATAAATGATACCAATCTTTCAACTTCAAATTCATTACAATATTGTCTTCTTTAAAATTTGAAATTCTTATTAAAGTTTTGTATTTAAAAAGTGTTTCAAAAGACTGAAAAATGAGAATGTATTTAAAGTATTATTGATTTTAACTCCTAAGAAATGTAGAACTATTAGATATAGTGAAATAATTTCTTATTTTATAATTAGTTTCTATTCTTGTGAGAGTCATTTGAAACATGTTAAATAAGTTACTTTCTAACGTATTTGATTAAATTTTAAGTTTTTAACAAATGAAATTTTCTATTGACTTGTAAACTAGAAGTTAGTTCCATTAATTATAACTTAGAATTTTTCTCCTTTACTCTTCCTACACCGTTTTCATATTACGATATATTCTCTTTCAATTTTAGTTTTTCTATAAAGGTTTAATACCCTCTTTGGTCCCCAATTTCGTGTGATAATGTCAAATCAATTCCCATTTTTAAAAGTGTTTGAAATATGTCCACAGTTAGTAAAATTTGTGTCTAATTTGTCTCTTCCGTTAAGTATAACCAAACAAACTTAGTGCATTGATGATCTGATAACAGTTATTGGCAACGTGTCAATATATTGTTTTGTGTGTGCTGACGTGTTACTTACTAACAGAAGATATATGGTGTTTTATTAAGATAGGGTCCAAATTTTGAATCAACCACAGTCCAACCTTGCCAGAGCCATCACGACACCCATTGGCCGCACACATCAGCTCCCTCATTGCCGCAAACTTGCATCACTATAGTCAATCAAAACCCAAAAACATAAGAATTAGAAACCCTAAATGCAGGAACCCTAACTCCAAAATGAGAAAGCAAGGACAGAAAAATCCCATAATCCAAATTGAAAACAAAATTCCCTACTCCTTCAATCGCAACATCAGAAAAATCAAGAACAAAACTTTAAAGGAAAAATTCCCAAATACATAAACTCTCAACCTTGGGCCGCCATCCTGCAGAGAATAATAGAACCATAGGAACAACCCCAAATCGCAAATCAGAAATGACCGTATGAATCCTCAAAACCGCGATGCATCCCCACGAAGCCCTGTAGCTACAGAAACACCGGAGAACGCAGACCACTGATGAGTCAATATTTTCTACACTTCACTTAGTTTATTGTACTAAAATTAATCAGGAAATTATGCTTAATTGTCCAGTATTTTCCCGTTTTTATTGATTGTGCTTAAGTTGATCAGAAAATTCTTATTTTACTTAATTTGAATTATCTGAGACTAATTATTTACATTATTGAGTGCAGGGAAAATTCTGGAAATATCTTAGGACATTTGGAAGAATATTCATTTACACACTCTGTTGGAAAAAGCTACACTGTGTTGATCTATTTTGTGTGTTTATGTGAAAACTTAGGAGTGGAACATTTTTTTTTTGTTTGTAGTTGGAGAAGTGGTGTCACGGTTTTATAGCTGGATGATAACAAGTGTGCTGCCACATTTCCTAATAAATGCCACGGCCATACCATCTTACAAGAGAATCTACTTTTCTGAATGGGGTCATACCACACACGGTTTTTGACTTGGCAACCATGGCAATGAAGATTAAATTAATTGAATATGTGCACGCTAAGTTCACGTTCCAAGAGCTGCTCATGTTTTTGGATCTTCTCTCAAATCATTTTGAATATTATAAGTTACACACGGCCCCCACATGTACAATTCATCTTGTCAAATATGCAAGTGGGAGCCACCACATTGAAGCTCACGGTTATGTTGTATATAGGTAAGATATGCGATTTTTCTAGTATGGGAAGGAGCTGCCACAATTCCTCACGGTAGTCATTTTCCAATTATAATGGGCCCATGAATAATTCATTTTACAAGCAAAGTTTTGGATGGAGTTAAAGTTGAAGCCACCAAGAGGAAAGTCACGGAAATAGGAGAGAAGCAGTGTGTATTCATTTGGCTGGAAATAGAGAAGGAAGCTTCCATTAATGAGAGTGTCCAGCCACGTTGAAAAGAGAGGGCAACAGCATATGGAAGAACAAGCCAACACACCGAAAAGAGAAGAAAATGGTTACTGAGTTGGAAGAAGAAGACGTCCCAGCGGAAGCACATGGAGGAGTTTGGAGAAGAATGAAGAGAGCTCACTTAGCAGCAGCAGTTTTGGTGTGCACCGGCAGGGAGGAGAAAAAGTGGCAGTAGCATGCAGTCCAGCCACCTTGAAGAAAGAAGCAAAAGAAGTGGCACCCATGGTGCTGGATTTTAAATGAAAGAGAAGGAGAAAGTGATGTGTTGTTCACGGCTGTTTGGGAGCAAAGATGCAGCTGTCCACACATCCAGATTACAGCAGGAAGCACCATCCAGCCATCACACCACCAGAAACACCTCACGGCCTTGGTGCAGCAGCAAACCATCCAGCATTCACACTTCACACGGACATGGAAGAGCACTAGCAAAGAGAAGTCAATACATGGCCTTGGAAGAAGGTGAAGCATCCATAGAAGAGAATCATCCAGCAACCACTAGCAAAGAGTTGGAATGAGAACGTGTTGGAGCAGCTGAGTTTGAAGAAGAAAGAGCTGGTCCAGTAAAGGAAATACTCCACATCCAGCAGCTTGGAAGCATAGAGGAAGGCACGGATGCTGCATATCCAGCAGCCACAATCACGGCTTGATGGAAGTAGAAGAATCCAAGGTGTAAAAGATGACAGAATGGAGGGGCCCTCACCCTATTTTCTCACGGGAAGGCAAGGAAGAGAAGTCACGGATTGAGAATTGTGGCTATAAATTTCCAGCACCAGCAAAGAAGAGAGGGGGAGCTCCAGTAGGGAGTGTAGTGGAGAGTAGTAGGCAGACGGCTTGGAGGCCTGGAAGAGGCTCTCGGTTCTTCTCTTCCAGGGGCTCTGGGATTTTCATTTTTCTGTACTAAAATGATGTAGAATTTTATTTCTGAAAGCGTGTAATCTGTTGGAGCATTTGATCGGTTTGAGTTTTATCCAGTCATTTTATTTTAATGTTGAATCTTTGATAAATTCCATTTTCATTTAAGTGTTTTTATTTTATCTGTTGTATTTTACAGTTTAGTATTTTCTGCACCGTTAAATTCTGTCATTGTGTTTTACTGGTCATGTTATTTTCAAGAATCGTTTTTACGGTTTATTTTTACTGGAACTATTGGTAAATTTTAATTACACTGTTGTTTTGTCTTCTGCGTATTTACTGTTCTGTGTTTTAATTTCCAACACTGTAATTTTTCCATTGTCTATTTTTACCATTTTTTACCGTTCAGTTTTTACCACTGTTAAAATTTATTTCAGTGTTTTTAAATTCAGTTGTGTTTAATTTTCACTTTTAATTTCAATTTCCGCACACAAAAATCACAAACCCCCCCCCCCCACTTCGTGACTAATCTAAGACTGAACCACCAAAATTGGTCCCTGAGAGACGACCTAGGAGTCAAATCCTAGTTATACTATATTGCATTAATTTCTGTGCAAACAACTTTTGTGAGCGGTGCGACCCGTTCATCAAAATGGCGCCGTTGCCGGGGACCAATCAAAAGACGGTTTGGTTTTAGATTTTTGTTGTGTAAATTTTTGTTCTGTTAATATGTGTATTTTGTGTGTTTTGTGTTCTCTATTTTTGTAGGCGACAACGACACCTTCAGAAAATTTTGGCGGCGTTGTCACTTCTGTTCCAGGTTTTTTGTTTTAGATTTTTGCTGTGTTTTTCGATTATGTTGTGTTAATATATGTTTTGTCTTTTATATTTTTATTGTGCTGTGTTCTGTATTTAGTTGCTATATTTAAAAAAAAAATATTTTACTGTTGATGTTCTGTCTTGTTTGTGCCTGTAGCATGATTAATTGTGTTATGCTTTATCTTGTGTTGTGTTGTGATGTTCTATTTGTTTTGTATGCGTGTCATATGTATTTTGTCTGTTAATTAAAAAAAAAAAAAATTCTGTCTTGTGTATGTATTGCATGTATAAATGTGTTGTGTTTTATCTGTTTCATAATTTTTAGTTTTTAGTTTTTTACTTTTTATTTTCCATGTCTACCTATTTTGATGATGTGAATAATGCTTATTCTGCGAGTACCTATAATCATGATTCTCCTTCTGCTTGGTACTCTGAATTTAATTCTACTGAATTTTATGATGAGAATTATATGGATCATCCTCAAATTCCTGAGAGCGCTCCTAGGGAGCCGGTTCCACCTACAGAGGATGATTTTTATTACGTTCTAAGCACTGGACTGACATATTTGCTGCCTAAGTTTCATGGTTTTGCAGGGGAATGCCCACATAGACATTTGGAGGAGTTCCACATGGTGTGCTCTTCAATGAAGCCTCTAGATGTCCCTTTTGATCACATTTTCTTGAGCGCATTTCCGCATTCATTACAAGGAGCAGCTAAGGATTGGCAAGACTCTCTTCCTCTAGGATCCGTTACCAGATGGGAAGATCTTGAGCAAAAATTTCTGAGCAAATTTTCCCCTGTGCAAGTTGGATACAACAACGGTCCTGGATGGGATGACCCTACCTTGGGATGGTACAATGCTCCACAAGATCATAATCTAGAACCACCATTCCAGAGCACTTTTATGCCTCCACCAGTCCAGCAATATGAGAGTCAGCAGTATGATGCCGCTGCTCAAATAGCTCCTCAACCCTCTACGTCTAAACCTACATTGAAGGAGTTAATGGAGCAGATGACCATGCAGAACCTGCAATTCCAGCAAGAGAGCATGAAGATCCAGCAGGAAACTCAAGCTGCCATTCAAAATCTGACTGATCAGATCAGGCAGATGTCCACTCTTGCACTTGAGGAGACAGAAGAATATTTTGAGGAGCAGCCAAGAATAAGCAGTAATCCTGAACCAGGTAGACCACCTTCATCTTCTCACACTTTAGCAATCTTCAAGGAAGAGGAGGTAAGCATACCTCAATTTGATTGTACTGATAATTATGTTGTTGAGAGGTATGTTGATAATCATGATGTTGATGAGCCTTTTCTTAATTTTCACTCTTTGCATGATGAGAAACAACTTTTGTCATCCTATCTGAATACTTCTTATCCATGCACTGAACATGAATCTGAGTCTGTGATTGATGATGCTTGTGATTTTGAAATTGATTCATGTTCTGAGGATGTATCTGAGGTTCAATATGATAATTTGGGTGTTATACCCCTGCATGTTATTTCTTTGGAACCACATTACACTAACCCTATTGTAGGAGGTACAAATGAATTTGACCAACATGCACCCATGCTGGAAGACAAAGGTGCCAGCATTCATGAAAGTTTCAACATCAATAGGCACCTGCTGAACCTGCTCATCAACAATCACTGCTTAGATCCAGCTGTGGAAAACATTTCACTGCTAGATCAGATCTGGAGGATGAAGCAGTTCGTCCTCAAAACTTCATGGCTGGATCGTGAAGAGGAAAACATCTCCCTACAAGTCCAAAATTGGCAGCTTCCACCATAATCTACGGGAGTTTGCATTTTCTTTCTCTCCTTTTTCCTACTTTTATTGCATTTGTCCATAATATGTTTACTGTTTTGATTGCTGATGATATGCTTAGAACACATTGAGGACAATGTGTAGTTTAAGTGTGGTCTATTGGGAGAGACTCTGATATTTCTTTGTTTTGTGTGTTAAATTTTTTGTTTTTGAGTGTTAAATTTTTTCTGTTTTAAGAGGTTTTTAGTGTGTTTTGTGTGCAATAAATTTTACATTTTTCTCTTGATTTCTGGATGATGTCTAAGTTGTAGATTTTTCCTCCACTTACTTAATACTTATGGTTTGAAATCCTTGCTTTTCTCTGCTTGGAAGATGATTATAAATGTTTAAGAGGTTGATTTGATTGTGACAAATATACCCTGTAAGAATTTGAGCCACTTTATTTTCTTTCTTGTGTGATATGTATCTTGATTGCTTGCACATATGCCTTGGCTTCATTCTTTTTGATATACTTGATTTATATGCATTTTTGGAAATGATAAAGGCATTTTATTTATTGAGCCTCGTTAGCCAAATAAGCCTACCCTGTTATTATCCTTTGATAACCCCTTTGAGCCTATACTTTCCCCATTTCTTTGTGTTGAAGCTCATATACTGATCCTAAGTGAAAAACCATGATTACCTTAACCTCAGGAAAGTCTGGAGCTATAGAAGTATTTTGTGAAAAAGTGTGGTCTCCTTGGGAATTCTGATGAATTGGCTAGTTGGTTCCTCATCATGTTTTGAAATGATAATTTATATCCTGTTGTGTGAAAAAAATATATATATATAAAAAAAAAAAAAGAAGACAGGATAAAAAAAAATGATGAGAAAAAGAGAAAAATTGAAAAATAATTTTGTGAATAATGGAGTCGAGAAGAGGATTGAATTAGAGGTTTGGGTGAGATTTCACTGTGTTTACATTTTTTTCCCTAGTGCACCTCTATTTCTTCTGAGCTATAGCTACTTATCCAAATTTATCCTCCACTGTCCTTGGCCCCATTACAACCCAGAAAAGACCTTTTGATCTGAACATGTGTATGATTTAAGTATTGATATTAGAAACTTGCCAAGTCTACTTGTGTTTGTTTTCTTGAGTACATCGAGTTGAAATTATTTACCCTAGACACTTGAGAGAAACACTGTGAGTGCATCTGTGAGGTTTTGTTATTTTTGAATCACCTCTTGAACTGATTAATTATTTTTGCCATACTTTGAATTGCTTGGATGATTTCTGTAAGTATCTGCTTTATTTGATTGTGTGTTGGATGTTGTCTACTTCTTTTCTCTGTCCAGAAAGTCTTGAGAACTGTGTAAATTCTGTGTGTTTTCTTGTGTCTTTATTTTCTGTCTGCTGAGTTTATGTCACCTTTAAAAGTCCTTTGAACCATTCCCTGATTTGCGTCTTGATTTTGCCCAGGAGTGCAAAAGACTAAGTGTGGTCTATTTTGATGAGTCAATATTTTCTACACTTCACTTAGTTTATTGTACTAAAATTAATCAGGAAATTATGCTTAATTGTCCAGTATTTTCCCGTTTTTATTGATTGTGCTTAAGTTGATCAGAAAATTCTTATTTTACTTAATTTGAATTATCTGAGACTAATTATTTACATTATTGAGTGCAGGGAAAATTCTGGAAATATCTTAGGACATTTGGAAGAATATTCATTTACACACTCTGTTGGAAAAAGCTACACTGTGTTGATCTATTTTGTGTGTTTATGTGAAAACTTAGGAGTGGAACATTTTTTTTTTGTTTGTAGTTGGAGAAGTGGTGTCACGGTTTTATAGCTGGATGATAACAAGTGTGCTGCCACATTTCCTAATAAATGCCACGGCCATACCATCTTACAAGGGAATCTACTTTTCTGAATGGGGTCATACCACACACGGTTTTTGACTTGGCAACCATGGCAATGAAGATTAAATTAATTGAATATGTGCACGCTAAGTTCACGTTCCAAGAGCTGCTCATGTTTTTGGATCTTCTCTCAAATCATTTTGAATATTATAAGTTACACACGGCCCCCACATGTACAATTCATCTTGTCAAATATGCAAGTGGGAGCCACCACATTGAAGCTCACGGTTATGTTGTATATAGGTAAGATATGCGATTTTTCTAGTATGGGAAGGAGCTGCCACAATTCCTCACGGTAGTCATTTTCCAATTATAATGGGCCCATGAATAATTCATTTTACAAGCAAAGTTTTGGATGGAGTTAAAGTTGAAGCCACCAAGAGGAAAGTCACGGAAATAGGAGAGAAGCAGTGTGTATTCATTTGGCTGGAAATAGAGAAGGAAGCTTCCATTAATGAGAGTGTCCAGCCACGTTGAAAAGAGAGGGCAACAGCATATGGAAGAACAAGCCAACACACCGAAAAGAGAAGAAAATGGTTACTGAGTTGGAAGAAGAAGACGTCCCAGCGGAAGCACATGGAGGAGTTTGGAGAAGAATGAAGAGAGCTCACTTAGCAGCAGCAGTTTTGGTGTGCACCGGCAGGGAGGAGAAAAAGTGGCAGTAGCATGCAGTCCAGCCACCTTGAAGAAAGAAGCAAAAGAAGTGGCACCCATGGTGCTGGATTTTAAATGAAAGAGAAGGAGAAAGTGATGTGTTGTTCACGGCTGTTTGGGAGCAAAGATGCAGCTGTCCACACATCCAGATTACAGCAGGAAGCACCATCCAGCCATCACACCACCAGAAACACCTCACGGCCTTGGTGCAGCAGCAAACCATCCAGCATTCACACTTCACACGGACATGGAAGAGCACTAGCAAAGAGAAGTCAATACATGGCCTTGGAAGAAGGTGAAGCATCCATAGAAGAGAATCATCCAGCAACCACTAGCAAAGAGTTGGAATGAGAACGTGTTGGAGCAGCTGAGTTTGAAGAAGAAAGAGCTGGTCCAGTAAAGGAAATACTCCACATCCAGCAGCTTGGAAGCATAGAGGAAGGCACGGATGCTGCATATCCAGCAGCCACAATCACGGCTTGATGGAAGTAGAAGAATCCAAGGTGTAAAAGATGACAGAATGGAGGGGCCCTCACCCTATTTTCTCACGGGAAGGCAAGGAAGAGAAGTCACGGATTGAGAATTGTGGCTATAAATTTCCAGCACCAGCAAAGAAGAGAGGGGGAGCTCCAGTAGGGAGTGTAGTGGAGAGTAGTAGGCAGACGGCTTGGAGGCCTGGAAGAGGCTCTCGGTTCTTCTCTTCCAGGGGCTCTGGGATTTTCATTTTTCTGTACTAAAATGATGTAGAATTTTATTTCTGAAAGCGTGTAATCTGTTGGACCATTTGATCGGTTTGAGTTTTATCCAGTCATTTTATTTTAATGTTGAATCTTTGATAAATTCCATTTTCATTTAAGTGTTTTTATTTTATCTGTTGTATTTTACAGTTTAGTATTTTCTGCACCGTTAAATTCTGTCATTGTGTTTTACTGGTCATGTTATTTTCAAGAATCGTTTTTACGGTTTATTTTTACTGGAACTATTGGTAAATTTTAATTACACTGTTGTTTTGTCTTCTGCGTATTTACTGTTCTGTGTTTTAATTTCCAACACTGTAATTTTTCCATTGTCTATTTTTACCATTTTTTACCGTTCAGTTTTTACCACTGTTAAAATTTATTTCAGTGTTTTTAAATTCAGTTGTGTTTAATTTTCACTTTTAATTTCAATTTCCGCACACAAAAATCACAAACCCCCCCCCACTTCGTGACTAATCTAAGACTGAACCACCAAAATTGGTCCCTGAGAGACGACCTAGGAGTCAAATCCTAGTTATACTATATTGCATTAATTTCTGTGCAAACAACTTTTGTGAGCGGTGCGACCCGTTCATCAAACCGCGAAATGTCGGTCCGCTCTTCACGACGACGCCATTAAATAGGGACTCTGGCACCACGAATACGTTAGGAATCGAGCCATCATGGAGGCGCCACTGCTGCAAGACTCACTGCACCACGTGAAAGGAGTTCGCATCCTAGCTACCTGAACTCATATCCCCAACGTGCAAAACCACCCCACCCAAAACCAATAAAGAGAAGTGAAATGAAGCCTTCTCCCCTTGCCGAACGAACCAGAACGAGAACAAAAGAAAAAGATATCATCGTCTCTCTCCTACAAAACGAAGTAGAAACCGAGTGAAGAGAAGATGAAGGTGGGTGCTCGTGCTACCCTAATCCGCTTCTCGTGTGAGACGAAGAGCCTCAAGATTAACTTTTGTTCGAGAGAAAGAATGAACAAAGAAAGGAGAAGAACCCAAAACTGGGTTTGGCCGTGAAGGAAGAGAACCCAAAATTTAGCGTAGCAAGGTTGCCAATAACTGGTGCTAGATCATCCAAACGTCAGCACACACAAAACAATATATTGACACGTTGCCAATATCTAGTGCCAAATCATCAATGCACTAACTCCGTTTGGTTATACTTAACGGAAGGGACAAATTAGATGCAAATTTTACTAAATGTGGACATATTTCAAACACTTTTAAAAATGGAGACTGATTTGACAATATCCAACAAAAGTGGAGACCAAAGAAGGTATTAAACCTTTTATAAATTGTAAAAGTAGACCTTTTACTTCTGCTTCTGTTTACTTTCTGTCCCTTTTTGGGAAATGATTCTCATGTTCATTTTTTAACTGTGGTTTCTAATATTACAAAGTCACAAATAAAGAAACTCTTCTTTCATGTTTTCCCTTCTATCCCATCTCTTACTATTTTAATCAGAAAGCAAAACTAAACTTAAATTTGACTCTAATTAATTATTGAATTTGATATCATTTATAAGTATTCTAAACTTTAATTATATTTCTTTCTTAAACTTTTACAGTATTTAAATAGTTGCTTTATAATAAATTTTATTTTAATTCAGTTTTAAGAAATCGTTTTTACATCAAATTTGAGTAAATTAATAGTTTAAACGTCATTCATTAATTTTTTCTCTACCCTTTTTGTTAGAATTGATTTCGTCATTTATATGCAATGTTGAAACCACATTACTCATCATGCATACACATGACCATTTATTTCATCTACAAAGAAGCCGTTGCATTTTAAGAAGACCTAACTTTTGTACTTTGGTCATGCAGTTTGGTGGACACTTTTCCACTGAGAAAATATCCTTTGCCTTTTTCTTTGTCATTATATCCATTAAGACGTCTAATCTTTCCAAAGTTTATCAATAATGTAACCATAAGTTTTATGATAACTTCTCAATTAGTTTTATAACCAAAGGCAACCAAAATTAGCTTTTTCTTCCACCATCGCATGATTAATATATGCATCAGCATAGCATACTAATTGCAAAGAGATCAAAATATCGTCCTTGATATATGTTGGAAATCCAAGTGTGAGTCTAAACCCCACATTGGATAGAAATGAGAAAGTAGAGCACTATATAAAGATGAAAGACTCATTAACTCATTGTCTTAAGGCTTTAGGTAGAGAGTGGTGTCAATCCTTTATATGGTTGGGCTCAGGTTGACTCAGATGTCATTTGTATTGTATCTCTCAGGTGAACCTTCTCCTAGATAGACCCAACAATGGTATCAGAGCCGATGGTTTGTCTTACTAACTAGGTCAGTCTAGGGCTCATATATCTCATAGGTATTGTGTTTCTCCGGTGAACCCCTCTTTTGGTACCGGCAACCGGCAATCGGTATTGTCGAGTTGTGCAGCGGAATAAAATAGCTTAAAGCGTGTTCAGTATATTTAAAAATGGTTCCTTTAATTTTTTTTAAACGTTTTATCAAACAATTGATGTGTAGAAAATGTAAAAAGTATAGGGAGTAGAAAAATCACACAAATGATTTTTATCCTGGTTCGAATCAAAAGATTCTACGTCCAGTCGTTAATCACTATGAATAATGATTAAACTTTTTCACTAAAAATAGTTTCACAGTTTGTACAGATTACAAGATAGTGAATGGAGATTCAGGAACAAGAATACCTTTTGGTTCGACAAATGAACTGAACAATCTTCCTTCGACAAACAAACTGGAAGCAGGTTCCTTCGACAAACAAACCGGAAGCAAGAACACTGAACCAACTTGAAGAGAACAACTTTGACCTTTGACTCACAAAGTGCGAGCTTTTCCTTTTCACAAGACTTGACAAGAGCAGGAACTAGCACTTAAGAACCTACTCAGATTGCATCGTATTCTCAAAATCACAAAATTGCCTTTGAAAGGTTTGGAAGAAGAGTGTATATAGCCTACTGGTCTGAAATTGAAATGACATATTACAATTGCTAGTGATAATTGATTATTGTGAGTGATAATCGATTATTTGCGAGGCTTGGAACAATTTGAATATTGACTCTTCAAACCAGTCGGCTTCAGTTCTTCAACTCCTTCTACCATTCAGTTTGAGCCCTCACAACCTTCTGTTGTTCGACTTTCTTCTTCTTCTTTCTTACTGTTGTCCACCGTGCGCCTAAACTTCTCTCCGCCTTCCAATTTCTAACATTTTATTCTACACTTAACATCATTTGGCTTGAGTTCAGTTAATGTTCAGCCTTCATCTGTTAGTGACCGTTCAGTCATAATCATGCCTTTGCTTGGTTTCCAGGATTCAATTCTTCCTACCACCACTTCATTGTCCAACCACTTGGACTCATTCATGCCTTGCTTGTTCTTGGTTATGCCTTCCACTACTCGGTCTTGGTCATACCTCACTTCGATCATGCCTTCGACTGCTCGGTCTTGGTCATACCTTCTATTGCTCGGTCTTGGTATCTTTTGTTATGCAAAAATGCTTTTAAACTTAATGCAGTAAGGGTCTTCATATTCTTCACTTTGTAACATCGTCAAAATCATTATCTTCAAGACACCAATGCTTCCCATTGGTATAAATCTCCCTCTTTTTTATGATGATAAACAATTCCCTGTTTAAAAGCATTTTTTTAAAATTTGCACAAAATTCAATCTTACAAATAGGTTAGTAGTAACTGCACTCTACACTAGAAATTGTTGTCCCCCTTTTTGATCATAAGCAAAAAGTAAATGTACTCCCCCTCAAAATGTTCTCTCCCTCACAAAGTGAATTGATGCGATGAAGGAAAATGAAGAAAATTTATTCATTCAATCAAAGGAAAGTACAGTGCACTCAAAAGAGAAAATATAACACATAATAAAATTTTAAGACAATTATTTAATTCCTAAAAAGTAGGACTAGGGGGACGTTCTGGAGGTTGAAGATTGAGGCGTTCCTCAATGTTGCCTAAGCGAGTATCAAACTCTTCAAGCCTTTCATAGACATATTCTTGATGAGTTTGTTGCATTTCAATAATCTGATCAAATCGCGTTTGATGAGCAAAACTCCTGTCCTCCATTTGTTTGGCTAAATTTGCAAAGTATTCTTCCATTGAGATAGAGGAGGATGAAGGCATGGTAGAAGGTCCAACTTCAGATGGAGTAATAACACCTACTAGATCTATCATATGTGCATTCATATCATCATCTTTAACTTCCTAATTTTCGTCATCCTTGTGAATGATCACATGCCCAGGGGCGACAAAACCCATTTGACGAAAAGTTGTCTCTCCATTTTCAGTGCCAATTGATTGAATGGCTTGGGTGTGCTCACCATTTACACTAACTCCTTTGTATTCAAGAATTCTAGAAATTAGAAGAGCATAGGGAAGATGATAAGCATGATACTTCTTGGCTTTCATCATAGTATATGAGATGAGTGCGGGCCAATCAATATGGATATTATTTAAAATCCCATAAAGAAGAAGAAGGTCCTGCTCATAACATTGAGCATGATTGGTAGCACGGGGGCACAGAAGCCACATGATCAGATAATGAATTAAACGTTCTTCTACCTTGAAGCCACCCACCAGCAGTTGATGGTGATTGGTTTGCTATTGAGGATGTCGTAGAAAGGATTGAAATGCTAACAAGCGATTGAAGTCTGGGATCCCAAGATGAACTTTGACAGCATCATCCCAAATGGTGAGCTGTGCCACGTTTGTCCATATATCATCATCCAGAATAATTGGGACCCCCTTCACCTTGGTTGTGACGATTCCATCGTGGTATTTTAGATTGAAGTAGAACACTCTAATGAGATAAGGATATATGCAGCCTTTTTGTTCTACTAGATGAGTGAGACCTTGAGCTCCAAATAAATCAAGGAATTGGAAGCCATATAATCGGTAGAAATCCAACCTGATAAATTTAACTACCATGATCCGACGTTCCTGCCAAAAATTGGCAAAGTCTGCATGCTTTTCTTGATCAGAAATCCAGCCTTCAAGGGATGCAGGGTGAGGAGCACAAGGTCTGGATGAAAAGCTCCAGCAGCCAGTCTGCGAAATCGTCTTGAATTAGCCTTGACAAAGGGAGAAATGATGGGATATGTGAAGAGTGATGAAGGGAGGAGGGAGATTTGATGCAAATTTGAGATGGGCAGAGTTTTGGGTGCAAGGGAGTGTCTATTAATCGATTATGAGGGGTTAATTATAGAAAAAAAAATGAAAAACTAGCCGTTTATGAAACTATACGTGTGATAATAAATTATTACTAATGATAATCGATTATTTTATCAAACATTCATTTCCAGAAACTCAATGATAATCGATTATTGATGAAGTTCATCGATTATCCGTTCATGAATACCCAAATTTGAAGAACGAGTTAGCATAATCGATTATATTGTCTAATAATCGATTATATGTGAATCGAAACCTTTTCAAACGCTCGAAATAGTCGATTATATCCCTTTGATAATCGATTAAATACACTGGAAGTACGAAAAACTTGAAAAAGTCATGAATCTTAATTCTAAGACATATCTATTACTCCTAACTCTCTTCTAAGATCATAGAACCTATCCTTAGGTAATGCCTTGGTGAAAATGTCTGCTAATTGATGTAATGTATCAATATACTCTATTGTGCAATCACCCTTTTGAATATGGTCTCTTAAGAAACGATGTCTTATCTCTATGTGTTTAGTTCTAGAATGCATTATAGAGTTCTTGGTTAGATTTATGGCACTAGTGTTGTCACATTTAAGAGGAATGTGATCAAGGAAGATATCAAAATCTTCCAATTGTTGTTTCATCCACAAGATTTGGGCACAACAATTTCCTACAGCAATATATTATGCTTCTGTGGTAGACAAAGCTACACACGCTTGTTTCTTTGAGTGTTGATAACGGTTGATTTTACCGTTATCTATGATGCAATTTTGATACTAAATTAACTCTTTTCTAGCTTATAATTTGCTTAATCCTCTTCTTTTATCTTGTTTTAATGTTATATATATATTGGGCTACATTTATATAAATTCATCACTATTCCCCTTATTTTGTGGCTAATAATGTGCTTGGAAGAACCTCCACCAATGTAGAGAACTGAACCAGCCAAAAAAGCAACAAAACAACACAAATAGAGAGTTCTGGAATGGTGCCGTTGGGCTATAACTAAGCTGCTGTTGGGCTACTGCTGAGTGGTGAAAATCCTGAAATTGCTAGAATTTTGTGCCAGGGCGCCCTCTCTAGAGGCGCTAAGTGTCAGGCACCTCGCAAGCTCGCCTAGATGCCCCCACAAGGGGCGTTGAGCGCTGGCGGTTAGGGTTTGTTGCAAATATGTTCTATTTAAACCTAAATTGCCAATGGTTTTGGGTCTTTGGTTCTTTGGAGGCGCGATTTCACTCAGAGGAGAGCTTGAAAGGCATCTAGGGTTTGTGGGAACACTCCTTTCTTCCTCTTTGGGTTCTTCTTCTTCTTCCATGGTCATGTTGTAAGCTTTAAGGCTCTCCATGACAATGGAGAGTGTTGAGAGGGTCGCACCTCCCACAAAAGTTGATTGCATAAAAGAATGCAGTATAGTGCTAAGAAGTGACTCCTAGGTCGTCTCTCAAGGACCAAATGTGGTTCAGTCTTAGGTCTAACACGTAGTAGGGGGTTTTGAGTTTGTGAATGCAAATGAACTTAAATATGACACGAATGCAAAGAGAAATGTAAAACGGTTTCAAATACAGAATTAAATTGATTGGTCACTACTAACATTATAACTAAAATATCACAACCAAGCAAACTAGGCAACAATAAAATGAAAAGTACTTGAACCAAATTAAAATGCAACATCGAATTAAAAAGTGAAAAGCTGAAGGCAAATCCATCTCATTTAATATAAAAATAGCTTAAGTTCAAGTGTGAAAACAATGAAAAAAAATCCTATTGGATTTTATCTCTTATGGACAAAACCATGTGCTTCTAATTCTAAAGAAAGAAAATGAAATTGCAAAAACTTCTAAATTAATTCTGAGACTATTGACATTCACTAAATAAAAATGTGCTTCCTAAAATTAAGTTGACACACGTCTCCAATTGAAACTAAAAATAAAACCTAGGTGGCGGCATACAACTACTTTGTCTAAAGGAGATTAAATAAAATAAAGAATGCCAGCACCTCACTGTAACAAAATAAATGTAACAAAATAAATGAAACTAAACAAGTAAACTACTTTAATCTCAATGCATTCCCATACATATAATATAAAAGATTTTTTCAAGGCAAGACGAACTAAGCAAAGCTGAGATTCCTTTCCATGGATGTAACATTGCTGGAATAAAATAAAACATTAAAATATCTTTAAAAACCAAATGAATCACACGTATGTTTCTCCATTCCAGGGCATCACTGTGAGCACTACTTCCTTCTGCCTATGAATCTCCGTGCAGCTGGAATAGAAAACCAACCAAGAGTCTCTGCCTCAGCCGTAGCCTCCTGGCCGAGACACCATTCTCCCTGCGCGGCTGCCCTCTCCCATGTGCTGGACCTGTTTCTCCTTTTTTTTTTTGCTTCTGCTGGACGCTCCCCTCTTAAAAGCTGCTGCTTCTCTTGGACCGGGTGCTTTGGGGGCGTGGAGTGTGTGTATTGTGTTGAACGTGAATTGAAGAATGAAAATCTGCAACGTGCCTTCGTGCTTCTCAACACACCATTTACCAATTAGAAAATCCAAAAGCTTTGTGTATGTGGGCCGTGAACTTTGACCCAAGTGGTGGCACCTTTTGATTGGTCTTGTGCTTTGTCCTTTTGCAAGATTCTTCGTTTGAAAGAATTGAGTTGCAGCTGGAATGTAATTGCCGTGACCCCTCCATTGAATATGTGATGCTTTTCAATTTGAGAATAATATTCCCTTGTGGCTCCCACTTTTGTCCATATGCTAAATACTTCTACGTGAATGTGCTACCAAGTGGGCCATGACACCACTTTCCTCTTTCTCCACCAAAATGAAAGCTTTCACGTGGACTACTTGCAATGTGGTGGTCCCAACTTTTGTCCCATGTAATGCTTTGCCAAATTAAATTGTCATGGCCATGCAACCTGCATGTTAAACCATTTAAAAGAAATAACAAAATCAATCCACGGTGCTAGTTCAATTCATTTTCAAAAGTGTATAAACATTCTCTTAAAATAACACCCTTTTCTTCCAAATAAAGAAAACGTGATTTCTTTTTAGCCAGCAACATGCATCTCTCCAAAGCTTAAAACATAATAGATGTAAATTTCTCTTTGTCTCAAAATATTATCCAATAATTTCCCTACAATTAATAATGCAAATTATTAACTTCAGATAATTCAAATTAATTAAAATAAGAATTTCTAATCGAATTAAGCACAATTAAGAAAAATGGGAAAATACTGGATATTTAAGCACAATTCCCTGATTAATTTTAGTACAATAAACTAAGTGAAGTGAAGAAAATATTGGTTCATCAGAGAGCCAAACCCATCTTGTTGGGGAAAGATGTAACCTTTGAATTTCATGTATTTGAACATGTTTTAAATACCTTATGCTTCTTTCATAGAATGTCAGTGATTTTCTCCTATTTGTAAGGCTTGTTATGTTTTGGCCATTCATAGCTTTATGATTGGATTTCTTTGTTATTGGGAAATACTTAGGTACCATGATATGGAGGATTTCACCTAAAGGAAATATTATCTAGGGATAGAGATAGGACGTTTGCTTGTCTTAAGCTTTTTTTCTTAATAAGGAATTTGTTATTAGGGATTAAAGAGATTGAGGTCTAATAATCAAGATTAGGCTTTTTACGCCAAGGGATTGGGTTCTAAGTAATTTAGTAAGTGACATTAGCATTCCAACGAAGAATATGAGTTCTAATATGCATGAAAGTTAAATAGGTGAAAACTAACATTAACATTCCCATCTCATACCAATTCTAGTCTTTTCCGCTCTTAAGCATCTCCGGATGTCAAAGAACACTTTTATTTTCTTTATCAATTTATTTTATTGCACTTATTCTTATATTCGTTAATCTAAATGAGTTGTTAATCGTGCAATTAACTAGTATTACACGATTGTTGACGAATTGGCAAGTGTACAAAATCGCACAAGTAATATAAAATGGTAAGACCAACTATCGTATCTCAGAGGACTCTCAGCACTAAACAGTCGTGTGATAAATTAATTAATTTATGACTTAAAATAAACGAGATCATTGGTTTGCGATGCAAAAACATAAAATAAAATATGAATGCAAATTGATCAATAGTAGAGTAACGCAGAGATGAACAAATGTTGTTTAATATGAGATGAATATGTTGTTGGGGTTAGATTTCACCAGGTTCCCTCTCATGTATATAAGAATTTCTCTTTATGCATTAATGTTAACGTCACTCACTAGAGTACTTAGAACCCAATCCCTTGGTGTAATAATCCTGCCTTAATTCCTAGTTCGTGAAATTCCTAGCGTTCCTAGAAAATTAAGCCTGAAGATCAAGAGCTTAAGACGACCAAGTATTCATACCCTCATCCCTGAGAAATATTACCCTTGGGAGAATTCAACAAGAACCTGAATTGTAAGGAACCTCCCGACACTCATGCAATTCATAAATCATGCAACTAAATGAGTTAAATAGAGCAAGCATTAAAATAGTTGAATTCCCTAAAACGTAATGAATAAAGCATATATGATTAAGAATCAATTCAAATACATGAGAGTTCACAAAGTTACATCATTCACCAACAAAAAATAGAGTTTAGTTCCCCATAGACATGGAGAAACTAGATGTACAATGGAAAAGCATGAGATAGTAAAACCCTAAGAGTAGAAGAGGAAGCTTCCGCCTCCAGATCCGCCTTCAGAGAGTAAAAGAATGTGTTGTTGTGTTGCTCCCGTCAAAGATACCAAACCTAGAGTAGAAATAGGGCCCGATCCAAAAAAGTTGAAACAGAGCAAAAACTGGGCTAGATTAGCAATGCATGCCACTCGCGCGCCCCATTTAGAGCGCTCGGGCGGTGGACGTCGATTTCCGTAGGGTTTGAGCCTCCAATTTCGCCCAGGCTTCGGGGGTCTGACACCCGGGCAACCTTGGGCGCCCGACCGGCAGACGTCGATTTTTCCACGCTCAAGCCTCCTACAGGTCGCCCAAGCTTCGTGCGGTTCTCTCTCTTGGTGCTTTTCTAGGCCTTTCTGAGCTCTATATCCTTAGCACTTCATCTCTGCTTCCTGTATTAACTCATTTTTCTATCAAAACAAAGGGAATTAGTCATAAAATCATCAAATTCAACCTCAACTCTGTTATTCACACAACTTAATGAAAAAGCATGAGTCCAAGCAAGTTTCTAAGTCAAAAAGGGTGTACCTAGTATCAAAATTACATCACAGATAATAGTATTTTAAACCGTTATCACAACCCCAAACTTAGAACTTTGCTTGTCCCCAACAAATATCACAATGGTTCAACAGTTTTTCAAAATCTTTTTCTAAGACAAGTAATCACTTAAATTAGCTCATCATAGGAATATCAGTCAAGATGCACATATGCTTTCTCTCAAATAACTTAAAGTGATACTCAAACAGTTTAACAGATGCTATCCTTAAGAGCAATCAATCAACCAAGTAAAGATGTAATCAGAAATTCAAAGAACTATTCCTCACCAAGTAAAGTGTTTCACTCAAGTACTCAAAAGTGTACCACTCAAGCATTCAAAAGTATCTCACTGCCTTACAGGTGTATAGTGTTGGTGCCTTTTTCACTCTTCTATCACACTGTCGCACAAATTAATTTTTCTTTTCATTTAACCACAATCAAACAGACTCACAAGCAAGTTGTCATCACAAGGGCTTTTCATGGCTTGTAGCATGGCTGGTCTAAGAAGGAAATTGGTTTTTTCTGGTCAGCAAAATTCCTTGAGTTAAGAGAGACATTTATGAATTTATCAATTACTCACAGATTCTCTTTTCAAGAAGATCTTCCAAAACCTTTTTCCCTTGCAGTGAGCTCTATTTTCTTTTCTTTTTATTTTTCCTTTTTCCTTTCATTTTCTTTCCTTTTGATTTTTTTCTTTTTCTTTTTGTGTTGCTTTTCAATTTTCACTGCTTAGAAAAGTGGGGTTGCTTAACAACAACCCCAAACTTGAACCTTTTTCAATACCTCACAAATATTCTCAACTCAACTCAAGGTAAAGAATTTAAAACAGGGTTTTCAAAACATGCTTAAGGCTCAAGGTTCAAAGGGTAGAGCAATTGGTTTTCTTTTCAGTGGAAAAATTTATGAAGGCTAAAAGAATATAAGAAAACAAAAGATGGCCTTGATCATATGAAACCTGCAAGCAACTAGTTCAATCACAGAAAATTTGGGCAAAATCATTTATGCTTCCAGAGTAATAGCAATTATTCACAACAATTATGAAAAACATCCTGCTCAGTATCTCAATCAAGTTTTACCTCAAGCATTTGTTTCACATGTTAGAAGCAACCACCTGTGTGCTTTCACATCATGCATCATCTCAACCTTAATTCAAACAATAAGCATTAAAAAGTAACTCCCATCAAAACATAACATCAGAAGAACTAAACCAATGAAATAAGATAGAGCGGAGTATATCACTACAGAAAAAACAATAAAAACGGGAATATTAAAAGAGTTCAACAATAAACAAAATAAAAAAAAAGCAAGGAAAAGTAAAGAGAAATTCTGTTTAAACAAAGAAGCGTCCATCAGTAGATGCCAAATACAATCACTCTCTAATCATCAGAGTCCTCCTTCTCATCAGCTGCATCTCCACCTGCAGCTCCAACATCTGCATGTGTCGGATCCTCTGGATATGCTACCCTGGCTGCAAATTCCTCCTGTGAAATAAACTCCCTATCACGAAAGGCGGAAGCAAGCGTCCTCAGTAGCTCCCGATATCCTCTGTAGAGAGCCATCATTCGGGCCTCCATCACATTTGAAACGGGGTGGCTTCATGGGCAGGCCCTTGTGCTGGTGGTGGTGCCCTCCTATGCACTTTGGAAGCCTGCTACGGTGGCCTAACTGTGGCATGCTCCTCTGTAGAGCAGTAGTAAATGAAATAGGCCTCATCCAACTCTTTCCTTTGCTGCTCTAATGGTGGCACTAACACATCAACACCCATAATCTCACACAGATGTAGGCTTGGCCGAACTAGTATAAAAACTCAGTGTTTGAATTTTCTGATCCCTACTCTCTTTTATTCAATCGATTACTTTCTATACTCATTCGATTAAGTTTTCGCTGCATTGAAAATCTTTTGCCTTGCAATTCAAGAAAAGTTTAAAGGCATCAGTTTTTGTGAAAATGATTTTAGGGTTTTTACACTTCACCAAATCACCCCTCCCCTCTTGGTGTGAGAAATTTAGTCATTCTATTTTAACACACGAGTCTTTTGGGGAACGATACTTGGTCTTACCATTTTATATTACTTGATACGATTTGGTACACTTGCCAATGAGTTAACAAGTTTTTGGCGCCATTGTCGGGGGCTCATGGGCTATACTAGACTATTATGCAATTTCCAACTTATTTAGACTTTATCCTTTTGTACATTCTTTACTCTATTCCTGTAAATAGATCTTCACTGTTACTTGGGCTAATTTGTTGTCTTAGCCTAGTTATGTCTAAGTGTATGCAGGGGGATGTTCATACAAGGAGGAGTGTAGCCTCCAAAGCATCTTGTAAACCCTGAGATTGAAGGAATAATGGGTCACAGTGAGACAACAAGGTTGAGCACCACAAGTTGCCCAAATTCTCCCTTCCTTGAGGATGCTCCAAGTGCTTCATTGAAAGAATGAGGGAAAGGGATAAGCAAAGGAGAAAGCCTAGTCACCACCACTCTTTGATTGGAGACAAAGAACTCAAGCCTTACAAGCCAAAGTTGATCAAGAGGAGTAAGTGTTTAAAGATGTCAAGGTAGTGGAAGGGTTAAGATAGAGATTTATATGCTCGGAGAGTTGATTTGGTGGCTAGAAAGTGGTTTAACAACAATTGGTGAAAGGAGCACACCAACAACAACATCCACACTTCATTAAGTAATCCATCAAGCTAATGACGTTAAACAAGTGCTTTTGGGAGGCAACCCAGGATAACATCTTCCTTAGGACTTTGAAAGTGTCAAAACCACCATTGGTCATCATTTGAGGCATGCGTGACTTGAACAAGCTATGATTTGTAGATTTTGTTGCTTGAATAGCATGGCCTAGGGGCCAAGCCCCTACTAATGGGGGAGGTGGAACAGTTGCGGAGTATAAACCACTAGGAGGAGGAATATGTTACAAATGAAAAGTAAAGCTAGTGTTCTACATTGCTGGAGTTGCAAAGAGTCCACCTAGATGGTTTTTCAGTTTTAATTTCTAGTTTTAATTGCGTTCAGTTTTTATGTTTTTGGATTTCTTTTTGGCTTGCCTAGTGGATAGTTCTTGTGCAATTGGTTTGGTGAATTGAGTGAATCATTTGTTGTGCTTAATTGAATACAAATCTCTTGTGCTTGCTCTTTATCCATGTGAATTTCATTGAAAATCTGATTGAGATTATGTGGTTGAACTTGTTGAACAAAGATTATGGTTGATACATTGCATTTCACTGTGCTATATAATTGATTTTATTGGTGAATGCATGTATGATGTTTTATAGAAGGAAAACGACAAGGAAGTTTGGGATGCAACTCTAAACGGTCCATTTGAGCCAACTCATGTTGTTAATGGAAAAATTGTTTTGAAAAACTTTTCTGAGTAGACTTAAGATGAGAACCGAAGAGCTCAATATGATGTTAAGGCTAGAAATGTTATTGCTTCTGCACTAACCTTGGATGAATTTTTCAGGATATCACAATGCAAGACTGCCAAGGAAATGTCGGAGGTTCTTGAGGTGACACATGAAGGAACGAATGAAGTAAAAAGGGCCAGAAAGAATTCTCTTACACAAGAATATGAGTTATTCAGAATGAAGGCTGATGAGACGATATATGAGGTACATAAATGATTCACACACATAATCAATCACCACATGGCTCTCGGGAAAGTGTTTGATAAAGAAGAAATCAACATAAAGATTTTGAAAAGCCTCAATAGAAGCTGGCAACTGAAATTCACTGCTATATCTGAATCAAGAGATCTTACAAGCATGAATATGGCAACCTTGTTTGGCAAGTTGAGAGAACATGAATTGGAGGTTGGAAGGCTAAAGGAGGAAGAAGAAATTGAAGAGAAGAAATTGAAGAGAAGAGATTGAAGAGAAGAAATCGATTGCTCTAAAAGCCACAAGCAATAAAGCTACAAAGATTCATGAACCTGAAACAGATTCAGATGCAGATATACCAGAAAAAGAAATGATGAATATGATGGTAAGAAAATATGGAAGATTCAATGAAAATAAAAATTTTGCAACTAACAATGTAGGTTTCTCAAGAGGAGGAAAGGAGAATTCAAGAAACAACGTTGTTCAATGTTATGAATGTGGAAAGGATGGTCTTATCAAGCTTGACTGTCCAGACTTGAAGAACAAGCAGAAAGAATTCTCCAAGTATCCTCAGGATAAGAACAGGAAACAGAGGAAAGCTTATACTGCTTGGGAAAACAGTGATACAAATTCCTCCATGATGAAGATTGTGATCATGAAGAAGAGCCACAACAATAAATAATGGAATTACATACAGAACTTTATATATGGATTTAAATTCATATATAAATCAGGTATTATATACGGAAGTTATATACAGATATCAGAAAAGGCGTTATATACAGATATTATATATGGATTTTTACATACGTATTTTTCCGTATATAAAGTTGGCGCGTGGTGGCGGGAAAGTTACCCTAGGATATCTCCGTATATAACCCGTATTATCCGTATGCAGTTAGAACAAAGTTGTTAACTACGGATAATATATACAGATGTGGTAAATAATTTTTTAGAAAAAATGTTTTTCTAATTAATTGGATGGTAGAGTTGCGTATCACTCTCATTCTGAAGCTTTTTCCCCTCTTTCTCAAACCCTATGAACTCTCTTCTCTCTCAAACTCTCTTCGCTCTCGAACTCTCTTCTCTGTTGAGCCCTCTTCATCACTCCTTCATCAAACACTCTCACCTCTCCTCTCCAACCTTCAGTCAGCTCTCGTCTCGAACCTTCAGTCACCTCTCCTCTCGAACCTCTCTCCTCTGCAGCTGTCGGTCGACTTCTCCGGTCGCGAGCCCTATTAATCATTATGTCGAACCTCTCTTCTGTGCAGTTGTTGGTCGACTCCACCCCTCTTCTGTCGAACCCTATCGTGCCCTAAATCATTCTTCTATCGAGCCCTAAATGATTCTTCTGTCGAGCCCTAAATCTGGTAAGTTATTCTTCTCTTCCTATATTTTTCTGGTAATCTGTACCTAGAAATCTTTAAAATTGAACCCTAATCTGTGTTAATTTTATTTTAATTGGCCCATTTTTGGTTCGTCTGGCAAGATGTAGTTGGATTTTGACAAGGCATCTATTGGGGTTGTTGTGTTGCGGTTTAAGCTGAGACATAGAACTTGATCCTGCGAATGCCAAAGGAACCAGAAAAAGGTGTTTTAATTTGCTCTCTTGCTCGGTTTGGTATGCAATGTACTTCGGTATATATATATATATATATATATATATATATATATATATATATATAATATTGTTAATTTTTTAGTATTGTGGACTGTATTAAGTATGTAAAGTCGTGAGTGTTATGATATATGTTAGTGTAATGCATGGACATGAATTTGTGGCTATTCTGCATTGCTAGAGTTGGTTGCCTTGTATTATAGCCTTTTTTTAATCTCAACCTGGTGTAATATGTTGTTTTTATTTGGTTTAGAATTTTTTGGTGTAAAGTCAAAGAAGTCCTCTAGTTCGGAGGACTCTAGCTTGCTTCCTTCAGATCTTCCTTCCTTTGTTCCTTCATTATAAGGAAATTTTTCTCCTATAGTAGTGGTAACAAATTAAGTATGCTCTCAAGAGGTGTCTTGTTATGGGTATTGTTGTTGTTGTTGAGGTACTAGTGTTGGATTTTACTAAGGTTTTTTATGGTGGTGTTCGTTGATATGGTTGTGGTTGCTCTTCTACCATTATAACTACACTAGATTCCCCATTTGAAAGGGTCTATCTCCAGGCCAAGCCATTAGGTTCAGAACATGAAACTTTGAAAATCTCCTCAGTTATGACATCTGTTATGTCCAACAAGTATCCTGTTTTGATGTAGTATATGAATTAGGCTTAAGCAATGATGAAGCTAGGTACATGGGAGCTAGGGGTCACATTAGAAATAAAAAAGGTGACTCATATTTGTCATAGTTTTCATGCTTTCACTTTGGAAGTCTTTGAGGTTGTTCAAACCTCCCTATCTTAGTGTCACTCCTCTTATCAAATCCTTGAACACTTCCCCTTCCTCATTGGATTTATGTCTAGTGAGCTACAAGAAACCTTGATACTTTTTTTAATATGCATTTCTCAATTTTCTCCAACTGAAGTAAATCATCAATTGAACTTTTAAATTCATTTAGCACCACATTAGTCCCAATGAAAAAACTAAGTTCAATGAATCTGAACTTTTGGTTCAATGTTGCAGCATGTAACAACTAATAAGATACCTCATTTGAAAGACTTAGACAACTAATATTTGTTTGGACACACGTCTTAAATGTATAAAATCATGTTCACTATGTGAAAGTAGCACAAATTTTGATTCATAACTTCTGAAAAGATGTGTAACTGATGGACAAATTTATGATCACCAAAATATGATGTGATGTCACAAACTTGTTTCACAATCGGCAAGTATGACCGAATCGTTCAAGTAATAAACTTGGTAAGACCAAGTATCGTTCTCCCAAAGGACTCACGGCCTAGTTTAGTTGTGTGGTATGTTGATTAGCTAAGACTTAAGAATGAAATATTTGGAGTTTAGTATGCAAGACAGAAAATAAACATGTATGCATGAGTTTTTGATCAATGGCAAAAGCAAAAGATAAGCACTTTCAATGAAATATATGAATGAATATGTTGTTGGGGGTCAATTTCATCTCATCCACTCTCATATATTTTAGGAATTCAACATTCAAATCATCATTGTTAATGCCACTCTCTAAAGTACCATTCTAGATGGCTTCTCCCTAATCACGAGTTCATACAATTCCTAGCATTCCTAATGATCAGTTCATAAGTGCAGGAGCTTAACGACAACCAATATAATATTGGGAGAAATTCCCCGGATCTAGACTTCCCCGTACGTGCCCGTATCGACAAAACCAATAATCATGCATCGAATGAGTTAAACCATGCAAGCATTAAGCAAAGAGAAAAAACCCTAACTAATGATGAAAGAAAGCATAAATCTTAATTAAAAGATGCAAGCATAGATTCCGTATATGAGAGCTTCAAGAGATTACATTGATTCCCCAACAAACATACAAGGTTTAGTTCACCATATTCATGGTGAACCTAGATGAATAACAATGAAAGAATGAAAGAATAAACCCTAAAAAGGTGAAGAGGTAGCCTGAGCATCCAAGATCCTCCTTCAAAGGGGTGGAAGAGAGAGTGTTTGCCTCGTTTCTGCCAAAGATACTAATTCTAGGACGTGTAAGTCCTTATATACTATTTTAGAATTACAAAAGATCTAAGCCCAAGCCCATAAAAGTGCCAGAAAACGAGGCCAAGCCCATTATTAAGAATGGCGCTCAGCGGTAAATACCGCTCAGCGGTGACTGCGCTTCCCTTTTCTTCCCCTCAGCGGCCAGTTTGCCCCTCAGCGGACCTCCCGTGACCTCCTGAGTGCCGCTCAGCGGTAAAATGCCGCTGAGCGGTGCTTTTGGCTTCTCCTTTTGCACTCTTTGATTCCTTTTCTGATTCCATCTCTCTCCTTCTTCACTTCTTTCACTAAATTCACCTTAAAACCTGCACAAAAACACTTAAATCAAGCATAAACCTGTCCAGCTCTCTTATTTCTGAAAATATGAATAAAAGCATGATTTCAAGCTAGTTTTTAAGTCTAAAGGTTGCTTTTAGTATCAATTTTAAGCATGAAAATAACAGTTTTTCAACGTTATCACAACCCCAAACTTAGAACTTTGCTTGTCCTCAAGCAAACAAAATGTAACTCAATCTCCAACCAATTCATATGATGGTTCACTCATTCAAAAATCCTCTTTTTCAAGATAAGTAACAACTTCACTCAAACTTATGACCAAGAGTTCATTCAAGATGTGCACATGCTTTAGTGTTCACAAAATCATTTAAGTTCCAACAAATGCTATTTTTCATGAATGATCAATCAATTAAGCATGGATGTTCATGTGCTTATGGAATATTTCCTCACTAGGTAAAGTGTTTCACTCAACACACAAGTGTATAAGAGGTAAAGTGTTTCACTCATTCACTCCACTATCACAATGTCACATGAATCAACTTTGCCTTTCATTTTACCACAATCAAAAACATTCACAAGCATGCATCATCACAAGGACTTTTCAATGGCTTATAATGTGGCTGGGCTAACAAGAAAATTGGTTTTTCTGGATCACAAAATCCTTGAGTTAAGAGAATCATAACAACACAATTATTCTTATTCATTCCCAACTTGCCTTTGCATTTGCATTGAGCTTTACTTCTTTTTCTTTTCTTTTCTTTTTCTTTTTCTTTGCATATTCTTACTTTTTAGCTCTTAGCTCAATGCTTTTCCTTTTTCATGTTTCCCCAACAACCCCAAACTTGAACATTTAACAATACCACACAAGATCTTCTACTTAACTCAAGGTAAAGATTTTTCAATCAAAGGTTTCAGTGTATGTTCAAGGCTAAGGGTTCAAAGGATAGAACACAAAGTGTTCTCTTTTAGTAGGCTAATTTTATGAATTTGGCCAATAAAAAGGGTTTCAACAAACGGCCTTGATCACATGATGCAAAACAAGCAATTGATTCAATCATAGAAAACCTGGGCAAAGTCATTCATGCTTCCAAAGTAATAACATTCAACAATAACAACTCTGGAGCTCAAAACCTCACATATAAGCTCATTCACATTTGACATACACATCCTGCTTAATTTCACAATCACAATCGTGATATCATGCATTTGTTCACAAAGCTTGTGAATCACCTATTTTAAGCATTTTATGTGCACATCATCTCAACATCAATCAATCAATAAGCATCATCAAGCATTACTTATCACACAAACACAGTTAATAGCAAACCATCATAAGAAACTAGGTGTTCAATAGAGTACATCAAAGCCTAAAAAAAAAACAAAAACAAATAAGTTCAGAAAACTTAAACCACAAAAGCATAATCATATGATATCATTCATTAGTAAATGCTATCTCAGCTCCTCATCAATCTGAGCTGTCCTCTGTATCTTCCTCTTCCTCCTTATCTTCATCATCATCAAATGCATCCTCCTCCTCAGCTTCATCTTCTTCCATATCTCTAGCTGAAGCTTCAGCTGCTTCAGCTCCTCCTCCATGTAATGGTTCTTCTGGCCAAGCTACTACATTATGGAATTCATCCATAGTCCACCTGTGGGCTGGAGGTGTGTCATACATCCCCACTATCATCTCAGCAGTGGCCACCTGCCCTCTGTGAATGGACTGCAACTGAGCACCTATAAGAGACATATACATGTCCCTCATCTGGAATGGTTCTGCTTCATGTGTATCAGCAGATGTTCGGCTCTGTGCTGGCCCTCTCTCTCTACGAGCCTGGCGTGGTGGAACTGGCTGAGCTGCCTCCTCACCTCCACAGTACTGTCTGTAATAGGCCTCATCAATAGCTTTTCTTGGCCTCTCAAATGGTGGAACAGAAGTGTCCACCCCAGCTAGCTTGCAAAGGTGAGTGATCAAAGAAGGATGTCCTAGTGGTGCTTTGTTGTTTGAGGTGTTAGCACACACACTAATCTCATCAGCTATCACCTGCCCAATATTAACATTCAAATTTCTGATAGCACAGTAGATGAATAGTGCCCTGCTGAGAGTGATATCTGACACATGTGAACATGGCTGAATGTTGGCATGAGAAAATGCCATCCAATACTTTGCAAGAGGAGTCAAATCTGTCCTCCTAATATTAACCACTGCGCCAGATCTATTCCTTTGGAAGTGTCCTCCAGGTATACACAACACTCTCTCCACATCCTCAAAATCAGCACATTCCTCCATGCAAAGAGCAAACTGGCATTGCTCACCAGCCCACACAGTATCCAGGAAGTTGTTGATAGAATCAGGATCATACCTGATAGCATGGCCTCTAACATAGCCCAAATAATTCTCAGCTGGATAATCACCAATCTTCTTTGCATTGGTGTAAAATTCCTTTACCACAGCTATGTTGGCAGGTGCAGGATAAGTGGCTAGCTTTCCCCAATCATTCCCTAACACTTGCTCTCCAAATTGAGGAGCAAAGTTAGGTATCATTCCAACCTTTCTCTCCATCAGAAGTCTCCTGTCCTGAACCACCCTAAAGTGCTTCTCATGTTTCCTGGAGAGGAACCTGCTATTATGGGGTTGCTCTGGTTCCTTTTCCTTTCTCTTGGTTGCCATGGTTTTCAATCTCTTTCCTGAAGAGGATGTCATTCCTGCATTCAAACACAATTACAAAACCACAGAACATGATGTTAATCATTAGTAAACACAAAACACAACTCCTTTCGAAGCTAAACCACCGCTGAGGGCCAGAATTTCCCCTCAGCGCCACCAGTACCACAATCCAACACGCAAAAGTTCAAAAGAACCAAATCTGGCAGAGTGCCGCTCAGCGGTAAATGCCGCTCAGCGGTAACTCTGCAGATTTTTGAAAAAATCTGTTTTAAAGCTTTCCTAACTCCACCCAAATGCAATTTTCAGTTTTCCAGTTCATAATCATGCAGTTTAATCGGTTCAAACATCAAATATATCATCAAATCATGTATAGAAATCAAAACCCCTAAATATTCATGCTTTGACAATCACATTCAAATTCAAGAACCCTAGAATGAACATAATGCATTTTACTTACTTGGGTGGAGATACTAGATGCAATGAGAATGCTTCCAAACTAAAATACTCTCTTCCAACCACAAACTTTGATGGCACACTAGTGTAAAAGTAAGTGGAAGAGATATTTTCTTAAGAGGGAAGAGTAAAAAGATGTGGAAAACCTAGGAGAAGATATGTGGGAGTGTTTGTGCAGAGAAGAGCTTGAAAAGAAACCCTAAAACGCAGCTTGAGGTATAAAAATACCCTAATGGGCTTGGGTCCCACTAAGGGGAACTAAAGCCCATTCTGCGATACTACCGCTCAGCGGTAAATGCCGCTCAGCGGCACTTGCGAGAATTGCTCTTCTCCTTCTTTTCTTGACCTACGTGCCTCCTAGACATACCCCTCACTGGTTCCCTGCAATTCAATGTTAAAAATGCTTATGCAAACCCTAAAATAAACAAACAGAAAACAATCAATCAACTGGGTTGCCTCCCAGGTAGCGCTTGTTTAACGTCACGAGCCTGACCCAAAATCCACCAACACCTATCAGTAGGTGTTTCAAACTTACCATCACCCATCAGTAGGTGCAAAATCTTCTCACCAACACCCATCAGTAGGTGTTACAAACTTAGTATCCTTCAGTAGATACTTAACCACCTAGCATCCTTCAGTAGATGCTGAATCCAACAAAACATTTACAAAATAATGTCCACAGATTAAAAATTACAAAACCAAAATAAAAATCAAAAGTTTGTAAATCCACTGGGTTGCCTCCCAGCAAGCGCTCTTTTAACGTCATTAGCTTGACCCAGTAAAGCTCAAGTTCCTTCTTCTTTTTCTTCTTTCTACTGAACTTCTTCAGAAATTTGATCAAACCAGGAACCTGTTGCAGTGTCTCAATCATAGGAACTTTAATCTCCAATTTTTTGAAGATTTCCATAAAGCGCTCAAATTCTTTCTTCCTATGATACTTCTTTGGATGAGGAAGAGGTTTTTCATATGATTCTTTCTTTTTTTCTCTCGTCCTCTTTCTCTTTTCTCTCACTTTCTTTTTTTCTTTTCTTTTTCTACTCACTTTCTCAATCTTCACACAAATTTTCTCTTCTCTCTCTTTTCTCTCTTCTTTTTCCAACTCAACTTTTTCAACATTTACACTCACTAGCACTTCACACTCTTCCCTGGGGTTAACCTCAGTATTAGCCCCACAATTTCTACTTGGCCTTTCTTCCACCTGTTTGGTGATCTGCCCCATTTGAGTCTCCAAATTTTTGATAGCAGCTTCAGTGCTCTTTTGGGTAGACTCAGTTTTCTGTATGAAATTGTTGAGAGTTTCCTCCATCCTCATGGACCTTTCATTAAGCATAGATAACTGTTGCCATAAGGTGGGTTGCTGCTGCTTATTATATTGACCCGCTTGCCCAGTTTGCCCTTGACCAATGCTTGGGTGTGGTTTCCACCCCTGATTGTAGCTCCCTTGACGATACTGATTGGTCATGTAGTTTACATCCTCTACGGCTTCAACTGGAAAGGCACATTGACCATTGATATGGTCGCCTCCACACAATTCGCACAACTGGGTTTGTACCTGTGCAGCAGTTTTCAACTCTTTGGGTAATTGTGCAAGAGTTTTGGTCAGAGTTTCCAACTGTTTAGTTAGAATTTTGTTTTGAGCTAGCAGGGCATCATGTGTCTGTAATTGGAGAACTCCTTTTTGTTGCATAGGAGCTCCTCTCTCACTATGCAGCTCATTATCACTAGTAGCCATGTTTTCTATAATCTCTGTTGCTTCCTCTAGAGTTTTCCATTTGATATTGCCTCCTGCTGAGGCGTCTAGCATCATCTTGGTTTGTGAACCAAGACCTCCAAGGAAAGTTAAGACTACTTCCTGATCTTCAAAACCATGCGTGGGAGTTTTTCGTAACAAGCTTTTGTATCTTTCCCATGCATGACCTAGTGATTCCTCCATGCCTTGCCTGAAAGATGAGATCTCTTGCTTTCCTTTGTTGACCTTAGAAGAATTGAGTGCCCATATAGTTAAATTCTTGATCGAATTGCATCCTGCATGCATTAGGCACAAAACTCTAGAAAATATTTGTTAGCACGAAAAGATAGAAAAGAAGATATAGATTCAGAAGATAAAAGATTCAAAGGATAAGATAAAATAAAATAAAATAAAATCTAATCTAATCAAATCAAATCAAATCAAATAAAATCTAATCTAATCAAATCAAATCTAATCTAATCAAATAAAAACCGAAAAAAATAAAAACAGAAAATAAAAACAGAAATTCAAAATTAAAGTCAAAGATAATCAATAATCACACAAATTAACCAGTTAAACCACGAGTCCCCGGCAACGGCGCCAAAAACTTGATGGACAAATTTATGATCACCAAAATATGATGTCACAAACTTGTTTCACAATCGGCAAGTATGACCGAATCGTTCAAGTAATAAACTTGGTAAGACCAAGTATCGTTCTCCCAAAGGACTCACGGCCTAGTTTAGTTGTGTGGTATGTTGATTAGCTAAGACTTAAGAATGAAATATTTGGAGTTTAGTATGCAAGACAGAAAATAAACATGTATGCATGAGTTTTTGATCAATGGCAAAAGCAAAAGATAAGCACTTTCAATGAAATATATGAATGAATATGTTGTTGGGGGTCAATTTCATCTCATCCACTCTCATATATTTTAGGAATTCAACATTCAAATCATCATTGTTAATGCCACTCTCTAAAGTACCATTCTAGATGGCTTCTCCCTAATCACGAGTTCATACAATTCCTAGCATTCCTAATGATCAGTTCATAAGTGCAGGAGCTTAACGACAACCAATATAATATTGGGAGAAATTCCCCGGATCTAGACTTCCCCGTACGTGCCCGTATCGACAAAACCAATAATCATGCATCGAATGAGTTAAACCATGCAAGCAATAAGCAAAGAGAAAAAACCCTAACTAATGATGAAAGAAAGCATAAATCTTAATTAAAAGATGCAAGCATAGATTCCATATATGAGAGCTTCAAGAGATTACATTGATTCCCCAACAAACATACAAGGTTTAGTTCACCATATTCATGGTGAACCTAGATGAATAACAATGAAAGAATGAAAGAATAAACCCTAAAAAGGTGAAGAGGTAGCCTGAGCATCCAAGATCCTCCTTCAAAGGGGTGGAAGAGAGAGTGTTTGCCTCGTTTCTGCCAAAGATACTAATTCTAGGACGTGTAAGTCCTTATATAATATTTTAGAATTACAAAAGATCTAAGTCCAAGCCCATAAAAGTGCCAGAAAACGAGTCCAAGCCCATTATTAAGAATGGCGCTCAGCGGTAAATACCGCTCAACGGTGACTGCGCTTCCCTTTTCTTCCCCTCAGCGGCCAGTTTGCCCCTCAGCGGACCTCCCGTGACCTCCTGAGTGCCGCTCAGCGGTAAAATGCCGCTGAGCGGTGCTTTCGGCTTCTCCTTTTGCACTCTTTGATTCCTTTTCTGATTCCATCTCTCTCCTTCTTCACTTCTTTCACTAAATTCACCTTAAAACCTGCACAAAAACACTTAAATCAAGCATAAACCTGTCCAGCTCTCTTATTTCTGAAAATATGAATAAAAGCATGATTTCAAGCTAGTTTTTAAGTCTAAAGGTTGCTTTTAGTATCAATTTTAAGCATGAAAATAACAGTTTTTCAACTGTTATCAGTAACATAACATGTCAGTAAACAAAAGTTAAATGAATCTTAATTTTAGGTTCCATTCAGTGGTTACATACTACCAGTAAGCATAAAAGCCAAACATGCCCTAAATCAGTTCTCACACGTGAAAGAATTCAAAAACTTGTACGTCAACATAATAGCCATCAATATCCCCTGCTATAATCTGCTGAATAGTAGTGAAGGTGATTGGCAGAGGAAAAACAAAGAGAGAATGAAACTTGCACTCAAATTTTTATGACTGTTGCAAGAAGTTTCCACAATACATGGAAATTGTTGCATTTAGGATAATGAACCACTGAAACAAGACATTAAGACATATGTTTTTACAATAATTAAGGGATCTATAATTTCACCACAGGTTTGAATCCTGTGTACATGTATTAGGTTTCTTGTAAATGTTTATTTTCTGCCAAAATGGTTTCCAGTAATGATCTGCAAGCATCTTCTAGCAAATCCAACACCTGCCAGTGCCAACATGATGACGATAAGTAAAGAGTTCTCTTGTAGTTCAATAGTGCTTGTCATCTTTGAAAATAGATGCATTTCTTGCATCATCAACAATTTGAGACCAGATCCACCAAGCAATATACATATAATAGTTCTTGAACCAAGCAGTACCATCATTCAAAAATATCACAACACTAGGGATTAACCAAGTACAACTATTACCATCTTTCAAAACATGTGTTGATAACTCGGTTGGAGCATCTGTACTTGTTTAAACTGGTATTGCATTCAATTTAGTTCTAAACTGCAACTCCATTCATTTTAGTTTATAAGTTGCTTGCTGAAAATCATTGGTATCTTACATGTTTTAAACATGAATGCTGATTTGGAATTGATAAGATCTAGTTGAACTTGTTACATGAGACAGGTAGTTACAAACACTGTTGTGATTGCATTTTGAACTTCTTCATTTCTGCAGAAACTTGTTTCAACTATATATGCATCATTTCTAATTGTATCGCATCGTTCTTCATTCATTGGATTGATCAGGTTTTGATTAATTTGGATGATTGTTTAATCAGTTCGGCTTCAGCCCTAAATCACATCCATTTTCATCTGGTTAAATGTACATTTTCATGTGTATTTTACGAGATTTTGATGTGACTTTGTGTGTGCATAGCTGATTTGTTGGAGTTTGTCTTTGTTTTCTGATTGATGCTTCTCCAGAATTGATTCCTGACCATGTAAGTCATTTCTTTCTTACTATATCTTTTACGAATACATTGTTTATTGTGTGACTGTAACCTAGGTATTTAAACTAGACCAATTTTTGGTGATTAATTTTATAGTTTAAAACAGTAATCTATGCTACTATTTGTTACATCTGGGTTCATTGCAATGCGATTATTTTATTGTCAAGGATGTCTTTTAGGTAGTTGAACATGCAC
Organism: Vigna nakashimae; assembly: GCA_034642375.1. Classification (NCBI taxonomy): domain Eukaryota; kingdom Viridiplantae; phylum Streptophyta; class Magnoliopsida; order Fabales; family Fabaceae; genus Vigna; species Vigna nakashimae. Next base: position 14,145,560 of record CM067768.1, on the reverse strand, counting down.
GAGAATGGAATCTTATAGCCATGGCATAGTTCTATTTTGAATTATATTGTATGTAAAAAAATTGATAAGTGTACGTGTGGCTGTGTATTCTTAGTATGGGGAGCTAAATTTGCCTTGGGATTGTTTGATGTTCAATTGCATTCTGTGTAATATTTATGCTTCTGTTATGTAGCCTAATTAGGTCAAGTACTATGCACATGCACCAAGTTGGTGTTAGTTTCACATGCTTCTACCCTTACTTAAATATGAGTTAGATGAATAAACTATTAGGGATTCCCCCAAACTTCATTCCCTTTCCCTTCAAAAATTGTTGCACATCAGAATTAGTACTGCAAGCAGCTCCCATTGCTTGCTTTGGGTTTCTTAGTCATTAGTTTAAGTCAAGTTTTAACAAACACGATTTCTTCATATTTATATACTACATGTTGGGTTTGTACAAGTAGCAATTGATGTGCATTCTACAAATGTAGATGACACTTCTAAAGACATAGAGGGGCTTTAATGAAAGAATACGTTGAAGGCTATCCTAGATCATGGGCTTATTACTGTATAATTGTAGAACTTTGAGGCTCTGCATCTCTCAATGCCCAAACAGCCAAATCATCTAAAATTGAGAAGATGGAATTCCTATAATTCTTATTTCTTAGACAAACATGACTAATTACTTACCTAACAATATCTTCCAAAGACTGGTGATGGAGACTCAATTACTGATTGTTCAGTGTTGTACTTTGTTATTACTTAACCTTTAAGGAAAACTTGTAACACATAATTAATTAGGCGTGTATTAAGTATTGGCTAATTTTTTGTTAATTGGTATGAATACAGAACATGGATCGTGCTCCACCAAATTGTTCATGGATGTACGATAGGTGTCATAGAGGAAGAGGTGCTTTGAAAGAGTCTTTTGAATTGGGTGTTAAAGAGTTCATAAGTAAAGCCATTGAACAAGAACGTTATCATAAAGATGGGGTCTTCAATGTCCATGTTTAAAGTGCGATTGTACAAAGATTCTGAACGAAAGAGTTGTCAAGGTTCACCTCTACAAGGTCGGTTTCAAGCCTAATTATTTCATTTGGGATGATCATGGGGAAAGAATGGTAGAAGATGATGTAGAGAATCATGAAAGTTGGATGGGTGTAGAGACCGAAAGTGGTCCAGTTAACCAATTTATGACAATGGAAGAGAAGGTGCATGATGCTCTTAGGTAAAATGAGTCGTGCCAAGCATCTAATTCAGATACCATTGAAGAGGCTTCGAATGAAGAAACACAAAGGTTTTATGATCTTTTGTTGGATGCAAACAAGCCATTGTATGAAGGAGCATCAGACTCGAAATTATCAATGTGTGTCAGGCTATTAGCTTGTAAGTCAAATTGGAATATTCCTAACCAATGCTTAGATTTTATAGCAAAAATGGTTATGGATGGAACACCCATCAAATCAGGTTTGCCTAAAACATACTACAATGCAAAAAAGTGTGTATCAAAGTTGGGATTACAATCGTAGAGGATTGATTGTTGCGTGGATGGTTTCATGTTCTTCTATGATAATGAATATGGTAAGAATGATGGCGTGTTGCTTGAATGCAAATTTTGTGGAAAGACAAGATATCAACCACGTAACACGAGAGCAACTACTACAAAAGAAGTGCCTGTGAAATCAATGTTCTATTTGCCATTAATTCCTAAACTGCAAAGAATGTATGTCTCAACACAAACTGCAGGACATATAACATGGCACTATCAAAACAGGTTGATGAAGGGTGTTTTGCGTCATCCATGTGATGGAGAGGCTTGGAAGCACTTTGATACAATATATCCTGACTTTGGTATCAAGCCACACAATGTACGACTCGATTTATGCTCTGACGGTTTTAACCCATATGTACATGCATCAAATATACCATATTCATGTTAGTCAGTTATTGTCACCCCTTACAATCTTCCTCAAGAAATCTGCATGTCTAAACCTTACATGTTCTTGACATGTCTCATTCCTGGGCCATTAAATCCAAAGGTTGGCATAGATGTTTACTTAGAGTCCTTGATTGACGAATTGAAGAAGTTTTGGACAAGTGTGATAACATATGATATTTCACGGAAACAAAACTTTATTTTGAGGGTCATGCTGATGTGGACAATTAATGATTTTCCTGCTTATGGTATGTTGTCCGACTGGAGCACTCATGGTAAACTGGCATGTCCACATTGCATGGAGCATACAAAAGCTTTTAGATTATATCATGGGGCAAAAAATTCGTGTTTTGACTCCCATCGGAGGTTTTTACCGAATGACCATGCCTTTAGGAGGAATAGGAATGCTTTCAAGAAGGGGGAAGTGGAGATGGATGATGCACCACCATATCTGACGGAAGTAGAAGTTTGGAATAGAATTAAGGATTATCCTAAAATAACTGAAAATGGTGCACCAAGAATTGATGAATACGGTGAGTGGCATGATTGGACGAAAAGAAGCATCTTTTAGGATCTACCCTATTGGAAGGATAATTTGTTAAGACATAATCTTGATTTCATGCACATTGAAAAAAATTTATTTGACAACATCTTTAATACTGTGATGAATGTTGCGGGGAAGACAAAAGACAATGAAAAGGCACGAATGGATATAGCTTTGTACTGTAGACGTAAAGATTTGGAGCTAAAAAGTCATAGCAATGGAAACATGTACAAGCCAAAAGAAAATTATACACTTTCAGCTGATCAAACAAAAGAAGTATGTCATTAGGTAAAAGATCTTAGGATGCCTGACGGATATTCTTCTAACTTGTCAAGGTGTGTTGATGTGAATAGCGGAAAGCTCATTGGGATGAAAAGCCATGACTGCCATGTGTTTATGGAATGCTTACTTCCTATAATGTTTAGTTCTTTATCGACTCATGTTCTCAATCCCATTACAAAGATAAGTCATTTCTTCAGAGATTTGTGTTCTACAACATTAAACGAGAATGACCTAGTGAAGATGGAAGAAAACACTCCAATCATTTTGTGCAAGATGGAGAGAATATTTCCTCCCTCATTCTTTGATTCTATGGAACATCTCCCAATCCATCTTCCATATGAGGCAAGACTTGGTGGACCAGTCCACTATAGGTGGATGTACCCATTTGAAAGGTGACAATATGACATCTTATTGTTCAATTTACTTGGCATAATTCAAAAATCCTAACATGTCCCTTTCGTAATTGTAGGTTCATGGGATATGCTAAACGTTCGATTAAGAATAAAGCTAGAGTTGAAGGATCTATTTGCGCATCATACTTTCATAGAGAGACAACTCATTTTTGTTCCCACTATTTCAAAAACTTCATGTTAACACCACAAAGCAGTATAAATGAAGTAGACACTGAAACAGAAAGCCTTACGACAACATTATCAACTCATTGGTTAAGTGATGAAGAATTGAGATCAGCTCATGTTCATGTTTTATTGCGATTGGTTTGATCCATCGAGAGTAGGTACAAGGGTGGATTCAAAGTATGGCATTGTGGATATTCGAATGGATAAAAAGATATGTGTTGTTTGATCCTTTTATAATTGCACATAATGTACAAAAAGTTTATTATGTACCATATCCTACATCACGCACGGACAAACGAGGTTGGTGTGTTGCGATAAAGACGAAGCCTAGAGGACGCATTGATTTTAATGATGTAGAAACCGATGTGCCATACCAAGTGGAGGAAATGTCACATGTTAATGACGTCATTGAAGTTGAAAAAGTTGTCTGATTACAAGATGTAGAAGCTAGTCTTGAACAAGTGGACCTCAACAATATTTCAGCATTTCAAGGGCAAATGGATGAAGATACAATTGAATCAGAAGAATACAATAAGGAGGGAGAAGGTGAAGATGACAACGAAGATGAATTTCAAAGTTTTATCACTGAATAAAGTTAGGGCGTGTTCTTGATTTATATTTGTTGCATTTATCATGTTGTCTAGTTTATAAATGTAGTATTCCAATGTACTAGGCTTTTTAGGCTTCTATTTTGCAACACACCTAATTCAATTGTAGTTAATTGTCTTACTATGTTCCAACTATTCGATTTGTATTTGCTTGAAGTTCATTATCACCAAATATTTTTGTCAATCCCATCGATTATTCTGACTCTTATTCCCCAATCCAAAAATAGCATCGTATGTATTATCTCAAAAACGTAACCTTATTCTGACTCTTATTCCCCAATCATCTCTCTGTACAGAAATTAAAATTTGAACTAGTTTTAAATTTGAACAGGCCTAACTGATAACTGTGGTTTAGATGATTAAATAAACGACATTATTTCCCTATCCATTTGAATGATTAATGTGATTATTCTGAAGATGGTAGTGGTACAAATGCAATGTAAAACTATTGATTCATTCATTGAGGATTGTAACCCAAATGTTGATACAAGTGCCTACTAATCAAATGGCATCACTCTCTCCCAATGTTGGTTCTAACCCATCAACTCTCACAAATATTGCACCATCACTTGGTACAGTGGATGCAAATCCACATTCCAGTTTAATCGCCAATGACGTGGAAGAATGTTCCAACAGTCGTTCAATGATTACACCCGTTGGAGGAGGGTAACAAAAAAATTTAACTCAATTAATATATATATATATATATATATATATATATATATATATATATATATATATATATATATATATATAATAGACAATTCATTGTTGTATTATTCTAATGTTTGAGTTTAATTTTGGTTTAGGTTTTATCCTACAAGAACTGCATCGAAGGCAATCACAGCTACCATCAAGCAACAGTTTGATGAGCCATGGCTAACATGGGGACAAATCCCTAAGCCAGCTAGAGATGTTTTCTTCGACCATTTTAAGGTACACACTTTTAGAAATTAAGATACAAAGCAACATGATGTTGATTTATAATGTTTGTGTTTCTGTCTTTGTAGTACACAATGGAAAATATTTGTTATACCTTCATTCTCTCCTTTACTCCCATTCTTCTTCATTCTCATTAACCATCATACATCAAACTAGTTATTCCTTAGACCACATGTATATGTTATAAAGATTTCAACATTTCTACTTATTCAAACCTACTCTTTCTAATATAACAGAGAAATGTTTCATGGAAGCATGAAGATGAGGAAAAGGTAAAAAACAAAATTCACACCAAGGCATCTCATAGACTCTCAGAGATGTATAAAAAAGCTAGAATTGTAGGAAAAAAACCCGATTGGCTGGGGGATGATACTTGGAATGCTCTTCTGGAAAAGTGGAACATGACACTTTATAGAAAAAAGTGTGAAACAACTAAGAACAATTGGACATTTGAAAAGGGTGGTTGTTTGCACATTGGAGGATCTATTAGCGTACATGAGCATGCTATTCATTTGGAATGTAACTTGTACATTTTATTTCTTGAATTTTTAATCATAAGCTTTACAAATATTTATTAACAACTCATTTTGTTTGCAGTCACAAGAGCTTGGTCAGTCTGTGCATGTTGATGAAATATTTCAGCAAACATATATTCGTCAATCAATAGGGGAATTTATGGACGAAAGGTCTAGGCGGACCCATGTAAGTTTCTACTAACTCTATCACATTATACATTGTCAGTTTTTAAACCTTACGTTTACTAATAACAGGAACAATTTCAAGCAAAATTTTCTCAAATAAGATCTGATAACAGTTGAAAAACTGTTATTTTCATGCTTAAAATTGATACTAAAAGCAACCTTTAACACTTAGAAACTAGCTTGAAATCATGCTTTTGGTCATATTTTCAGAAATAAGAGAGTTGGACAGGTTTATGCTTGATTTCAGTGTTTTTATGCAGGTTTTAAGGTGAATTTGGTGAAAGAAGTGAAGAAGGATAGAGATGGAATCAGAAAAGACATCAAAAAGTACAAAAGGAGAAGCCGCAAGTACCGTTCAGCGGCAGTTTACCGCTGAGCGGCACTCAGAAGCTCACGTTGGATCCGCTGAGGGGAGAAAAACAACTCACGCACTTACCGCTGAGCGGCACTTTTATGGGTTTGGGCCTAATTTTTCTGTATTTTTAGAATAGTATATAAGCTTTAGGACGTCCTAGGGTTTGTATCTTCGGCAGAGACGAAGCAAATACGCTCTTTTCCACCCCTTTGAAGGAAGATCTTGGATGCTTAAGCTCCCTCTTCACCTTTCAAGGGTTTTATCCTTCATTCTTCCATTATTATTCATCTAGTTTCACCATGAATATGGTGAACTAAACCTTGTGTTGTTGTTGGGGAATCAATGTAGTCTTATGAAACTCTCATATATGGAATTTGTTTTAACATCTTACTTTTAAGACTTATGCGTTCTTTCATCATTAGTTAGGGTTTTTCCTCTTTGCTTAATGCTTGCTTTGTTTAACTCATTCATTGCCATGATTATTGATTTTGTCGATATGGGAACGTACGGAGAAATCTAGATCCAGGGAATTTCTCCCAATAGTATATTGGTTGCCGTTAAGCTCATGCACATAAGAACTAATTACTACGAATGTTAGGAATTGTATGAACTCGTAATTAATGATAGGCCTTCTTGAAAGGTGATTTAGAGAGTGACATTAACAATTGATGAAAAGAATGTTGAATTCCTAAAATATATGAGAGTGGATAAGATGAAGTTGATAACCCCAACAACATACTCATCCATCTATTTCATTGAAGTATTTGTACTCCATTTTTGCCATTGATCAAATTCATGCATACATGTTTATTTATTGTCTTTTGCATATTAAACTCCAATCAATTTGTTCTTAAGTCTTAAATAATCAACAAATCACATAACTAAACTAGGCCGTGAGTCCTTTGGGAGAACGGTACTTGGTCTTACCGAGTTTTATTACTTGAAACGATTCGGTCACACTTGCCGAGTGTTAAACAAGTTTGTGGCGCCGTTTTTCGGTGTTCATAAATTTGTCATCAAGATCTGAGACTGCATATGTTGGTGCCTCAGCATGTAGTCCTCTAGACCCTGTGGATGAGGAAAGATTGAGAAACTGATGTTGGTTAAAGGCTACTAGTGGAAAATACAAGGGACGTGTATACGGAATGGGAAATGTCAGTTCCCACGATGATTGTGTCGATAGTTACATCCAACAGACACCGGCATCTTCTTCTACTCAGCAACAAAATTCAGAAGAAATTGTTAACCTTAGATCGCATGTACAACAATATGGTCAACAGCTTGAAAAGTTTCAAGGCTTTATTGGCGTCCTCCTGTCATTCCTTCCGCCTTTGGCAGCCACAACTGCACAAGACTTTTTAAACCTCGAAAATCCTCCAGCTCAAAATCAAGCACCCAATGATGTCCAACCAGAACAACAACATCCAAACCAGCAACCACTAGATGGAAATAATTATATGGATTATTAGGCATTTTATACAACTTATTTCTATTTCTGCTGAACTTATTTAGAACTAGAACCAGTTTATGAACTTAACTGATGTTTAATGTTGCACTTATATTGATGTAAACAATCTTTATGTATTCATGTACAATGTATTCTTTGTGGATTACGTGTATGTGAAAAGCTTATTGGTTTTATGTCAATGTGCAATGTGTAATGTCAAGGTCTGCTTATATTGTGAATGTTGAGTATCCAGGTCTGCTTGTATGAATTGGGCATGTTCAGGGGAACTCTATATACGGATATATCCATATATAAGTTATATACGGATATATATGTATATAAACCTAGCTACGATAGTATTATATATGGATTTTTGCTTGTATTTAATCTGTATATAACCAAATATTATATACGGATTTTGGGCCTTATATACGGATTTTAGCTGTAGATAATGACGATTTTTCTTGTAGTGAGTCAAATCTATGCTTCATGGCTGGCTCGGAACAATCTGATGATGACAATGATGATGGCTTTGAAAATGAACCAATAGAAGTAAAGTACCACATGCTACTGGATGCATTTCAGGAAATTCATGCAGAGGCCATGCGACTTCAGTACAAAGTAAATCAATTATCATCTGAGAGAAAAGATTATGAATATAGAATTGATAATCTTGTGCAGGATAATGAAAAGCTTGAAAAAGATCTTGAAGAAGCTCTGAAATTTGCAAAGACAGTAAAGACTAAAGTACAAGTTATTGACAAAGAGTGTGATAACTGTCCTCTACATGTTGAGAAAATTCAGTACTTAACCAACACATTGGAAAAATTCACTCAAGGTAAAGAAAATCTTGATGTTGTGTTGAGATAATCTGGAAGAGCTATTTACAGACAAGGTATTGGTTATAAGGGTAAAAGTAATATGATAAACTCAAAGAAATTTATTGATCTGAGTAAACCTACTACTAATGGATGCTTTTACTGCAATACACTTGGTCACACAATAAGAAACTGCTATTTTAGAAATGTTGGCGTTTCAAAAGGAAAATACAAATGGGTTCCCAAGGAACAGCTACCTGCTACTAACAAGACCAGACCCAAATTAAAATGGGTACCAGCGTCAAAACCTTTTAACTGTTGTACGAAAAGGAGCAGTAGCTATTATAGCAGTGCACAACTCAAGGATGAGCTAACTTGACTACATCAAATTTCTTGAGTATCTACAAGCGGTAACAATCATCTTCACATTGCATCATGTATGATATGTATCTGAATGATTGTTTGATGATTAATTGTTTGTTGATTGATAGATTGATATTGTTTTATGTGAAAATCAAATTTTACGATTTTTAATCCTTTGGATTAAGTGTGTAGTTGATTATTTGTTGTTGTATGTGTATTTCTGTTTTGTGAAAACCTTTTGAAATACTGAAGTCAACTTTACAATTAATGAAATCGAGTAGATATCTCTGTTTTAGGGCTTTCTATGTTTTTGAAAATTTAAATGTGGGCTTAATTGAGTACATCTCTTTCGCGCCTTTATATATATATATATATATATATATATATATATATATATATATATATATATATATATATATATATATATATATATATATATATATATATATATATATAAATATGCATACCATGACTAGAGTTGTAACACACAAAACCCTAGAAGATTCTGTGAAAAGGTGTTTTGTGAATTCTGTGAAAATGGCATCATCTTCTTCGTCAAGGCGTACCAAAAACATTTCTCCATCCGAAAGAAATGCAAGTCCTTTAGGGTGGATCAATGACAGTGATGCTAGAGAAAGATATATATGTTGGAAGAATATCAAAGAAGTGGTTCTACACAAATCAATTGAGCTAGCTATTCTCAGAACTGAAGGATTCATATTTCTAGAAAAACTTGATAATCAAGGTTTACGCACCTTTGTTCAAATGAAGGGTGACTGCTACACGAATCTGGTAAATGTGTTTTATAACAACCTGAAAGTTGTCAATGGGGATATCCACTCAAGAGTAAAATGAGTATACATTATTATCAACAATGATACCTGGTTACAAGTTGCCAATCTCAAAAATGAAGGACGCATGTCACATCTACCTGATTGTTTACAAAACAGATGGACTAGGAAGACAAAAATGTTCAAAGACTGCATGAGGTATCTAGGAAGATACAAGAAGGAAAAAAGATTTCTACATAGATGGCTGGACAAAGAAGAGTAAATCATTGCTTTTATCATTGGTCGTGTTTTGTTACCTGGAAGATCTAATTATGAAAAATTGACTTTAGAGGATCTATATCTGCTAATGCTATAATGTTCAGAATACCAACAAATTGGGTAGTTGTTTTCAAGTGGCATATTATTGATGTCAGTATCAATGACTGGTGTGATTTACCTTATGGTGTGTTCATAAGCAAAATATTGTCTCTTAGTGACATTAATCTCACTGTTGAAACCAAAGTCACATGCAACAAAGCCAATCAAATTGGAAAGGCAGCTCTAACATGTATTGGTTTGAAGAAACCACTACAGGATGGATTTTCAATATTGAACAGGACTCAACCAAGAATCAAGATAAAGATGAGTTACATGACTCTGACAGTAAATAAATATTACCATCTCCTATGTTTGAATTTCAAAAGTTTGTGGCAAATAGATTTGAGAAGGTTTCCAAAAGAGATAACCAGATGAAGAAATCTCTTATGAAAAAGAATGAGAAGATGGATGAAATTATAGAGAATTATGTGGAAAGTTCTACATCAACAGAAGAATCAATAGATAAAGATGGTGAGACCAGTGAAGAAAATTTTGTGAAGTTCTCTGAAACAGAATAGGGATCTTGTGTCTACAATCTAGTGTCATGTGTTTTATTTGTTTTGTTTTAGTTTGTTTGTTTAGATGTTTTGAGTGTGTCTTTTGTAGTAGGCTTTATAAGCCAATATATTTTGGTTTATCTGATTGTAATATCTTTTGAGGATTGATGAGTCAATATTTTATTCACTTCACTTAGTTTATTGTGCTAAAATTAATCGGGGAATTGTGCTTAAACGTCCATTATTTTCCCATTTTTCTTAATTGTGCTTAATTCGATCGGAAATTCTTATTTTAACTAATTTGAATTATCTGAGATAATTATTTTACAAGGAAAATTTGGAGATACAATTTGGGATATTTGAAGGTTAAATGAGAATTGGCAATTGAGCCCAATGTATTTCAGTCATTTCAATTTTCGCTGGTTGCTGCGTGAATTTTATGTCAACTTGTTTGTCTTCGTTTGAGTTCAATTCTTATCCGTTTTCTATGCAATTTTTTTTCATAGTTTCGTATGGATGTCTATTTTCACGTATAGTTTTTCGTTTGTTAAAATTATTTTTGTGTTGTTCCCAGTATTTTCTTTACTCCACTATGTCACTCATGTGCTTACTATTTGAGTGATTTCTAATCTGTTTGCACTGTTTGCTTGTTGTTTAGTACTTGTGGTGGCTGGAATTGATCATTGGACAGTGTTAAGACCTCTTAACACTCTTAAGGAATGTTTATGCCACATTGACATACAAAAGAATTTTTTAACAAACCATCTTTGTTGGAATGCAAAAGTGCAGTGCTGGAAAATGATTTTACGTGATGGAATGAAAGAGTGTGACACTTTGGTTTAATTTATTTGGTTTAAGACCCATTTGTTCACTCATTTCAGAAAAATAAGCTTGCAACCACTTCACACCATACGGTAACATAGAAGAATAGCATGGACTTGAAGTGGAATCAAAAGAAGGGGGCCACACCATGTTGAAAGTTCACGTCCAAGACCTCTAAAATGCAATGTTGAATTCTATTTGGATTGGTATTATGAAGGGAAACCACACGGCCCCATGCAGCTACCTAAGGAGAAAGGCATCTTTCACACATTAATGAAGCTCACGGTTACATGCCCATGGAAAAATCAATTTGGAAAATGAATGGAACAAAAGTGGAGACATCTCGGCACATTCATTTTGGAAGCATATGTTTTGAAATAATGGAGGGGACCACCACTTGTTAACTCACGGTTTCTTTGGCTTGGTGATATTTTCACATCTAAAGGAGAAACAAGGAAATGTGTCACGGCCCACATCCACATGGAAAGGGGTAGGTATTGGATTTTCAATGGTAAATGGTGTGTTGCAGAACACGTTTCCAGCTTTCATTCTTCAAAGCCCACGGTTTTGGAAGATTAGCCCATGGACAAAGGACATAGGGGACCACCTTTGAAAGCTCACGTAGGAGTGAACACGGCTGGAAGGAGGCTGCAGCACGCTCATCCCAACAAAGCTGGACTTCATGTTCCCAGCTGATTCAAGTGGCCTTCCAGTAGCTTTCTTTACGCAGTTACAAGAGATTGGAGAGAAGATCAAGACTGTCCAGCCATGTTGAAAAGAGAAGACAACAGCATATGGAAGGAGATTGAGAACGATTTTGTGTTCCAGCCACTACTTATTGGAAGTTCACGGCCCTTGAGGAGTTGGTGTCCAGCAGCTGGTCCAAGCAGAAGAAAGTTTGAGGTGTTGTCACTCCTGGAGAGGAAGCTTCATGGTCCAGCTGAGTTGGAAGAAGCACAACATGTTTTCATGATTGAAAGAAGTGAAGCACCGTGATGAAGTCTCCAAGTTGTTGAAGACCATTTCCATGAAAGAGGAAGAAGATGCAACTCACGTAAAGAAGGGGCTGGAAGTGTGCTGCAACAATTTGAAGAAGACAAGGTGAGGTGGAAAATGGAGGGCCCCACCCTATTTGCTTGGCACGTCTAGGAGTAGAAGAATGGCACGGTGATTGGGAGTTGCTGCACTCACGGTCTGGCAAGGAGAATGAAGATGCAGCATGGTGATTAATGGAGCAAAGGAAGCAGCTGGATAAGAAGGGTGTCTCAGCTTTGGGCATCCAGCCACCACTCTCTCGGATGATGCATGAACGAGAGTGTGAAGATGAAGGGAAGATTGGTGTGTCATGGCTGAAAGACGAGGATCCACTACAGAGGAGAAGGTCACGGTTCTGCATGCACAGCAGAAGGAGCTACAATTTCCGAAAGCCTAAGGAAACAGACACAATAATGGAGGGTCCCACCCTACTTCTTTGATAAGTTTAGGAGTACAAGGAAGTCAAGAAAGATACCACGGGCAACAAAAACAAAACGCAAATTCCTGAAATGAAGGAGGGATTACCGCAGTGTGTCAGAGAATTTTGGCTATAAATAAAGCAGCAGGCAGAGAAGCAAAGCAATTAGATTTGAGGAGTAGGTTTAGGTTACGTTCTGCCTTGGTTTTCTCCTCCCCTATGGGGGAGGTTTTAGATTTCTTTCAAATTTTCAGTTTCAAGGATTAAATTTTTAATTGTAATTTCCATTCAGCTTTTCTCAATGATCGTGTAATTTCCACTCTGCGTTTTAATTTTAATTCTGTCAGCTTTCAATTTACATTTTCAAAACTTTGTTCATTTGATTCTCAATTTTTATTTTAACTGCACTCGTGATTTACGTTTTCAACTGAATTTACCGTTTTCCAAAATTACTGCTTTCTATATGGTTAAAATCTGTCAATTGCGTTTTACCGTTCTGCATATTTACTATTCCATTTTTACCATCTTTTACCACTTGTTTTTACCGTCGTTAAAATTTATTTCAGTGTTTTTAAATTCTATTTAATTTCCAGTCCACTTTAATTTTATCGCATCCAAAAATATCCACAAAACCCCCCCCCACTTCGTGTTAAAATCTGAGACTGAACCGGCACATAAATTGGTCCTTGAGAGACGACCTAGGAGTCACTTCCTAGTTATACTGCATTAATTTCGTGCAATCAACTTTTGTAAGCGGTGCGACCCGTTCGTCAAAAAATGGCGCCGTTGCCGGGGACCAATCAATAACGGTTTGGTTTTAGATTTTTGTTGTATAAAGTTTTGTTCTGTTAATATGTTTGTTTTGTGTGTTTTGTCTTGTATATTTTTGCAGGCGATAACGACACCTTCAACAAATTTTGGCGGCGTTGTCACTTCAGTTCCAGGTTTTTTGTTTTAGATTTTTGCTGTGTTTTTTCGATTATGCTGTGTTAATATATATTGTGTATATATGTGTTTAATTGTGCTATGTTCTGTATTTAGTTGTTATTAAAAAAAAAAATTAATTAAAAATTTTTACTATTAATGTTCTGTCTTGTGTGTGCTTGTAGCATGTATAAATGTGTTTTGTTTTATCTGATTCGTAATTTTTAGTTTTTAGTTTTTACTTTTTATTTGTCCATGTCTACCAATTTTGATTACGTGAATTCTGCTTATTCTGTCGATGCCTCTAGCTATGACTATCATTCTGGATATTACTGTGATTTTAATTCTGCTGATTTCTATGATGAGAACAATATGTCTCATCCTCAAACTTCTGAGAGCTCCCTTTGGGAGCCGGTTCCACCAGTTCAGCAATATCAGAGTCAGCAGTATGATGCTCCTGCCCAAGTAGCTTCTCAGCCTTCAACTTCTGAACCTACATTGAAGGAGTTACTAGAGCAGATGACAATGCAGAACATTCAGTTTCAGAAAGGGAACATGCAGTTCAAGCAAGAGAGCATGGAGTTCCAGCAGGAAACTCAAGCTGCCATGCAGAATCTGAGTGATCAGATCAGGCAGATGGCCACTCTTGCACCTGAGGAGACTGATGAAAATTTTGGGGACCCGGCAGAAGTAAGCAGTAATCCTGAACCAGGTAGACCACCTTCATCCTCCACTACTTTACAAATCTTCAAGGAAGTGGAGGTAAGCATACCACAATTTGATTATTCTGTTGATTGTGATGATGATCGGTATGCTAATGATTATATTGTTGCTGAGTCTGATTTTAATTTTTCCTCTGTGCATGATGAGAATTGCTTTTTACTATCACATTCAAATGTTTATTCTCCATGCACCGAACATGAATATGAGTCTGTGGTTGATAATGCATGTAATTTTAAAATTGATTCATGTTCTGAGGATGTATCTGAGGTTCAGCTTGTTACACTGGATTTGGGTGTTTTACCTCTGCATGAAATTTCGGTGGAACCATTTTGCACTAACCCTATTGCAGGAGGTACAATTGAATTTGACCAATATGCACCCACAGTGGAAGACAAAGGTGCCACCGCTCACCAAAGTTTCAACAACAATAGGCACCTGCTGAACCTGCTCATCAACAATAACTGCATAAATCCAGCAGTGGAAAACATTTCACTGCTTGATCAAATTTGGAGGATGAAGCAGTTCGTCCTCAAAACTTCCTTGCTGGATTCTGAAGACATCTCCCTGAAAGTCCAAAATTGGCAGCTTCCACCATAACCTGCGGGAGTTTGCATTTTCTTTCTCTCCCTTTTTCCTTACTTTTATTGCACTTGTCCATAATATGTTTCCTGTTTTGATTGCTGATGTATGCTTAGAACACATTGAGGACAATGTGTAGTTTAAGTGTGGTCTATTGGGAGAGACTCTGATTTTTCTTTGTTTTGTGTGTTAAATTTTTTGTTTTTGAGTGTTAAATTTTTTCTGTTTTAAGTGGTTTTTAGAGTGTTTTGTGTGCAATAAATTTTACATTTTTCTCTTGATTTCTGGAGTCTGTCTAAGTTGTAGATTTTTCCTTCACTTGATTAATGCTTATAGTTTGTAATCCTTGCTTTTCTCTGCTTGGAAGATGATTATAATGTTTAAGAGGTTTATTTGATTGTAACGAATGCCCTGTGTGAGAATTTGAGCCACTTAATTTTCTTTCTGGTGTGATATGTATCTTGATTGCTTGCACATATGCCTTGGCTTGATTCTTTTTGATATACTTGATTTATATGCATTTTTGGAAGTGATAAAGGCAATTTTATTCTTGAGCCTCTTTAGCCAAATAAGCCTACCTTGTTATTATCCTTTGATAACCCCTTTGAGCCTATACTGTATATATTTATTTGTGTTGAAGCTCATACACTTATCCTAAGTGAAAAACAAATTATTACCTTAACCTTAGGAAAGTCTGGAGCTATAGAAGTATTTTGTGAATAAGTGTGGTCTCCTTGGGAATTCTGATAAATTGGCTAGTTGGTTCCTCATCATGTTATGGAAGTATGATTTATATCCTGTTGTGTGATAAAGAGAGAAAAGAAAAGAGACAGGATGGAAAAAAAAATTTGATGAGAAAAAGAGAAAATATTGAAAAATAATTCTGTGAATAATGGAGTCGAGAAGAGGATTGAATTAGAGGTTTGGGTGAGATTTCACTGTGTTTACACTTTTTCCCCATTGCTCCTCTATTTTCTTCTGTGCTATAGCTACTTATCCAAAATTATCCTCCCCTGTCCTTGGCCCCATTACAACCCAGAAAAGACCTTTTGATCTGAACATGCATATGTTTTAAGTGTTGATATTAGAAGTTTGCCAAGTCTACTTGTGTTTGCTTTCTTGAGTGCATCGAGTTGAAAATTCTTTACCCTAGACACTTGAGAGAAACACTGTGAGTGCATCTGTGAGGTTTTGTTATTTTTAAAATCACCTCTTGAGCTGATTAATTATTTTACCAAGTTTTGAATTGTTTGGAAGATTTTTATAAGTATCTGCTTTTCAGTGATTCTGTGATTGGATATGGTCTACATCTTTTCTCTGTCTAGATTTCCTGAGAACTTTGTAAATTCTGTTTATTTTCTCTTGAGTCTTTATTTTCTGTCTGCTGAGTTGTGTCACCTCCATAAAAGTCCTTTGAACCATTCCCTGATTTGAGTCTTGATTTTGCCCAGGAGTGCAAAAGACTAAGTGTGGTCTATTTTGATGAGTCAATATTTTATTCACTTCACTTAGTTTATTGTGCTAAAATTAATCGGGGAATTGTGCTTAAACGTCCATTATTTTCCCATTTTTCTTAATTGTGCTTAATTCGATCAGAAATTCTTATTTTAACTAATTTGAATTATCTGAGATAATTATTTTACAAGGAAAATTTGGAGATACAATTTGGGATATTTGAAGGTTAAATGAGAATTGGCAATTGAGCCCAATGTATTTCAGTCATTTCAATTTTCGCTGGTTGCTGCGTGAATTTTGTGTCAACTTGTTTGTCTTCGTTTGAGTTCAATTCTTATCCGTTTTCTATGCAATTTTTTTTCATAGTTTCGTATGGATGTCTATTTTCACGTATAGTTTTTCGTTTGTTAAAATTATTTTTGTGTTGTTCCCAGTATTTTCTTTACTCCACTATGTCACTCATGTGCTTACTATTTGAGTGATTTCTAATCTGTTTGCACTGTTTGCTTGTTGTTTAGTACTTGTGGTGGCTGGAATTGATCATTGGACAGTGTTAAGACCTCTTAACACTCTTAAGGAATGTTTATGCCACATTGACATACAAAAGAATTTTTTAACAAACCATCTTTGTTGGAATGCAAAAGTGCAGTGCTGGAAAATGATTTTACGTGATGGAATAAAAGAGTGTGACACTTTGGTTTAATTTATTTGGTTTAAGACCCATTTGTTCACTCATTTCAGAAAAATAAGCTTGCAACCACTTCACACCATACGGTAACATAGAAGAATAGCATGGACTTGAAGTGGAATCAAAAGAAGGGGGCCACACCATGTTGAAAGTTCACGTCCAAGACCTCTAAAATGCAATGTTGAATTCTATTTGGATTGGTATTATGAAGGGAAACCACACGGCCCCATGCAGCTACCTAAGGAGAAAGGCATCTTTCACACATTAATGAAGCTCACGGTTACATGCCCATGGAAAAATCAATTTGGAAAATGAATGGAACAAAAGTGGAGACATCTCGGCACATTCATTTTGGAAGCATATGTTTTGAAATAATGGAGGGGACCACCACTTGTTAACTCACGGTTTCTTTGGCTTGGTGATATTTTCACATCTAAAGGAGAAACAAGGAAATGTGTCACGGCCCACATCCACATGGAAAGGGGTAGGTATTGGATTTTCAATGGTAAATGGTGTGTTGCAGAACACGTTTCCAGCTTTCATTCTTCAAAGCCCACGGTTTTGGAAGATTAGCCCATGGACAAAGGACATAGGGGACCACCTTTGAAAGCTCACGTAGGAGTGAACACGGCTGGAAGGAGGCTGCAGCACGCTCATCCCAACAAAGCTGGACTTAATGTTCCCAGCTGATTCAAGTGGCCTTCCAGTAGCTTTCTTTACGCAGTTACAAGAGATTGGAGAGAAGATCAAGACTGTCCAGCCATGTTGAAAAGAGAAGACAACAGCATATGGAAGGAGATTGAGAACGATTTTGTGTTCCAGCCACTACTTATTGGAAGTTCACGGCCCTTGAGGAGTTGGTGTCCAGCAGCTGGTCCAAGCAGAAGAAAGTTTGAGGTGTTGTCACTCCTGGAGAGGAAGCTTCATGGTCCAGCTGAGTTGGAAGAAGCACAACATGTTTTCATGATTGAAAGAAGTGAAGCACCGTGATGAAGTCTCCAAGTTGTTGAAGACCATTTCCATGAAAGAGGAAGAAGATGCAACTCACGTAAAGAAGGGGCTGGAAGTGTGCTGCAACAATTTGAAGAAGACAAGGTGAGGTGGAAAATGGAGGGCCCCACCCTATTTGCTTGGCACGTCTAGGAGTAGAAGAATGGCACGGTGATTGGGAGTTGCTGCACTCACGGTCTGGCAAGGAGAATGAAGATGCAGCATGGTGATTAATGGAGCAAAGGAAGCAGCTGGATAAGAAGGGTGTCTCAGCTTTGGGCATCCAGCCACCACTCTCTCGGATGATGCATGAACGAGAGTGTGAAGATGAAGGGAAGATTGGTGTGTCATGGCTGAAAGACGAGGATCCACTACAGAGGAGAAGGTCACGGTTCTGCATGCACAGCAGAAGGAGCTACAATTTCCGAAAGCCTAAGGAAACAGACACAATAATGGAGGGTCCCACCCTACTTCTTTGATAAGTTTAGGAGTACAGGAAGTCAAGAAAGATACCACGGGCAACAAAAACAAAACGCAAATTCCTGAAATGAAGGAGGGATTACCGCAGTGTGTCAGAGAATTTTGGCTATAAATAAAGCAGCAGGCAGAGAAGCAAAGCAATTAGATTTGAGGAGTAGGTTTAGGTTACGTTCTGCCTTGGTTTTCTCCTCCCCTATGGGGGAGGTTTTAGATTTCTTTCAAATTTTCAGTTTCAAGGATTAAATTTTTAATTGTAATTTCCATTCAGCTTTTCTCAATGATCGTGTAATTTCCACTCTGCGTTTTAATTTTAATTCTGTCAGCTTTCAATTTACATTTTCAAAACTTTGTTCATTTGATTCTCAATTTTTATTTTAACTGCACTCGTGATTTACGTTTTCAACTGAATTTACCGTTTTCCAAAATTACTGCTTTCTATATGGTTAAAATCTGTCAATTGCGTTTTACCGTTCTGCATATTTACTATTCCATTTTTACCATCTTTTACCACTTGTTTTTACCGTCGTTAAAATTTATTTCAGTGTTTTTAAATTCTATTTAATTTCCAGTCCACTTTAATTTTATCGCATCCAAAAATATCCACAAAACCCCCCCCCACTTCGTGTTAAAATCTGAGACTGAACCGGCACATAAATTGGTCCTTGAGAGACGACCTAGGAGTCACTTCCTAGTTATACTGCATTAATTTCGTGCAATCAACTTTTGTAAGCGGTGCGACCCGTTCGTCAAGGATTAATGAAATCAGATATTTTGCTTAAAGTTAATCTGTATTGGTTAAGTCGATTGTGTTGTGTATGAAGTTGATTGCTTTACTGTTCACTGTTGCATTCATACAGTTACACACACAGATTATATCTGTAACATTGCTTCTAAAATGCTTGATCTGGATTCTAAAAAATGCTTGATCTGGAAAAGATATTGGAAGGTTTTGCAGGAACATTGCTTCTGGAATAACTACTAGAGATACAATCCAAATGGAAAGCAATGAAGTCGATTGCAACAGTGGATAAATCGATTACTATTTACCAGGGGTTATAAATTCCATGATTTGGAATTCGGTTAGTCTGATTATTGATCATATATTGTTGATTGTTCCATTTTCAATATATATTTTTTCTTATAATTGCTTGAAATTACCTGAGATAATATTGAGATTGTTGATTGATATTGTATCGATGCTACATTGATGTGTTTGCACAATTTTTGTCTTGATACAATACTGTCACATGCTTATACATGTTCTGAAATATTTTTTGAAAACTGTATTGTGCATTTGGATTTTGATTATAAAACATGCATAATGGCAGGGGGAGCATTGCATAGGATCTTAGATAATTTCACATGCCTACACTTTAGGGGGAGATTATATCTTTATCATGTGATTATCTTTGACAAGGGGAGCATCATTGTTTGATTAATTTGATTTACTAATGCATCTCTGACTAACTATTTATCAGCATATCAGTATCATCAGACATACCTTTTTTGCTAATGCACAAAGCGAGAGAATGATAGAGAATGCTAGAGAATTCCTAGAGAATGCTAGAGAATTGCTCTGATTTTTGTTTGCTCTTATATGAACTGATAATTTTTTGCTCTGAATCAAAATGAGATATTTCAATGTTTGCTCTGATACATTTTGATCATTTGCTTTGATACATTTTGACATGATATGATTTGATTTATACAACATGGTTGTTTATTAATCGTGGTTGTGCATCATCAAAAAAGGGGGAGATTGTTGAGATTGTTGATAAGAGGAGCACTGGATTAGCTGAACCTACAATCTCAGAGCTTCTGGTTTTTTATGATGACAACATAATTAATAACACATGTGTTGTTTATGTGTTAATTATTCTATTGCTTACATGTTATATGTTTTAATCATTGTGTAAATCTTTTTATTGTTGGATAAAAACAATCGGTATCTTCGAGTCGCGCATCGAAATAAAAATTGCGGAAAGCGTGTACGGTCACTTTAAAAATGGTTCCTTTAATTTTCTCTTAAACGTTTTATCAATCAGTTGATGAGCAGAAAATATAAAGAGTGTGAGTAGAAAAAATCACACAAATGATTTTTATCCTGGTTTGAATCAAAAGATTCTACGTCCAGTCGTTAATCACTATGAATAGTGATTAACCTTTTTCACTAAGACAGTTTCACAAT
Source organism: Vigna nakashimae (assembly GCA_034642375.1). NCBI lineage: Eukaryota > Viridiplantae > Streptophyta > Magnoliopsida > Fabales > Fabaceae > Vigna > Vigna nakashimae. Next base: position 14,125,060 of record CM067768.1, on the reverse strand, counting down.
TACAATGAAAGTGAATAGAAAAATAATAATAACAAAAACACCTTCCTTCGACAAACGAACCGGAAGCAACAACCCTGCCAACTTGAAGAGAACCGCTCAGACCTTTGACACACAAAGCGTGAGCTTCTCCTATTCACAAGACTTGACAAGAGCAGGAACTTGCACTTGCGACTTCCTCATATTTCCCTGTATTCTCAATTTGAAAAAGTTATTTTCTAAAGTGTTTGGCAAAGGCATATATAGCCTACTGGTCCAAAACTGAAAAGACTCATTACAATTGTCAGTGATAATCGATTATTGTAAGTGATAATCGATTATCCGCGAGACTTGGAATAATTAGAGTATTGACTATTCAACCGATCGGTTCCAGCTCTTCACCTCCTTCTACTGCTCGGTTTGCACTCTGATTGCCTTTTGCCATTCGGTTTGAGTTTGACATCGTTTGGTCATCAACTTGTTATGCTCCATTAAGCCTTTTAGTAGTGTTCAGCAGTCAATTGTGCTATATAATTATTTTTATTGGTGAATGTTATATAATTGATTTTATTGGTGAATACATTGCATTTCACTGTGCTATATAATCGATTTTATTGGTGAATGCATGTATGATGTTCTATAGAAGGAAAACCACAAGCACTTATGTTGAACTTCTATTTGTGTGACAAAACAGCAGTTTTAGGTCGACTTCATTAGGGGGTGAGTCGATTAAAACTCGTGGCTTTGCAAAATCATTTTCAAAGTGAAAGTTTTCAAAACTTTGTTTAATTGTGTTATATAGTCGATTATATGCAACATGCATTTGACTAAGTCTATTATAATTTTGAAATTCTGTTAATGATTGAATTAAATGTTACAACGACTATATTTTTAAATATGTTGACCAAGCATTAAATGAGATTTGACTGCATTAATTGTACATTCAATTAACTGCATTGATTGCTGCTAACTACTATAAGTGAATTGCTATATTCGACTGCATTAGTAGCTAAGTCGATTAAAATGCGTCTGAATTGTGAAAATCTATAAATTGACGCGAATTTGATTTCTGTAAGAACTTTTGTGAATCTAAAAGTTTTTGATATCTTTTGCAGAAAGTGCACTCTTACAGAAAGAGAGAAAGAACTCCAAGAAACAAGAAGTGACCGTGGTGATCATCTACTTGTGGATTCTTAAAGAGCAAGTTGACTGCACATACAAAGGCTGATCATATTTGCACATTAGGTGTAACTGAGAGATCAAAGGCTACAATCTTGTAAAGATTGGATTGAGGTTCCCTGTTGCGATTACAGGAAGAAGAGTGTGTTGCGTTCTTGACTTTGAGGGTGGCTTAAATGGTTTGGATGGCAGGAGAGGGAATTCTTTCTACTACTATGTTGTATATGCCTATATTTTGATTAGAGGGTTAGAGAGGTGTTTTATATTTTTGACGTGAGGTTGCTATAAAAGCCTTGTTGTAAAAACCTTGATCATTATAGTGCATTGGCTTCCTTTGGTTGGAAGAACACTAGATGTACGCTTGGCCAAACCAGTATAAAAACTCAGCGTTTGATCTTTCTATCCCTACAGTTTTTTATTTAATTGACTTCTTACTGTATTCAATCGATTTAATTTTCGCTGCATAAACAAATCTTTTTTCTTATGTTTCAAGAAAACTTTTAAAGGCATCCACTTTGCAAAAAAGATTTAAAGAAAATATTGTTTTTACATTTCACCAATTCACCCCCCTCTTGGAATCACAGTTGATTTTGCCTGAGTTTCTCTGTTTGAACTATTTGATTGCTTGTTATAAATTATCAAGGCCATATGTTATTCTCCCTTTTAAGCCAATGCCAATATTTTAACCCAAAAAAAGAAAAAAAATTGTTTTATCCTTTGAACCTTGTGTTGAATATTAAAAAATAAAAACCTTTGAAATCCTTGCCTTGAGTTGAGTAGAGCATGTTTATATGGTATAGGAGAATGGTTCGTTTGGGGTTGTTGGTAAATTGAGAAATTTTTGAAAAAGAATTGAAATAAAAATGAAAAGAAAAAGGAAAAGAGAAAAAGCAAGAGAAGAAAGAAGAAGAGAATATGAGCTCAATGAATAAAAGTTGGGATAAGTTGAGAAGTGGTATCCAATTGTAAAGCAAAAAGAGAGACTGATGCTATATCATGAAGTAAATTTCTCTCTCTCTTAGCTTAAGGTGCTTTGCTGTCCAGAAAAACCAGATTTTCTTCTTAGCCTAGCCACATTACAAGCCTTGAAAAGTCCTTGTGATGATAACTTTCTTGTGAATGTGTTTGATATTGTTCAAACAAAAGCTGAAGTTGATTTGTGTAACACTGTGATAGTTGAGAGTTAGACACACATCCTTATACACCATTGTGCTTGAGTGAAACACTTTCTTTGGTGAGGACTGGTTCCATGCATTCAATGAAAACAATTTGTCGTGTTTGTTGATCTATCATTTGCATCTATCTTGTGATTTTGAACTGTGAGCACCATCATTGATGTTTAGCTTGTTGAAACCATATTATCTCTTGAGTGTGATTTATTAGATGAGCAAGAATGATTGATTTTGTTTATTTTGATTGAAATTGTTCTTAAGTCATTTGACCATTGCAATTGAATTGTTTTCTAGGTGAAGTACTTTTGCTTGAGGACAAGCAAAGTTTTAAGTTTGGGGTTGTGATAAAAGTTGATTTTACCATTATTTGTGATGCAATTTTGATACTAAATCAACTTTTTTGTAGCTTATAGCTTGCTCAATCCTCTACTTTTATCTTGTTTTAATGATATTTATACTTTGGGCTACATTTATATAAATTCATCACTAATCGCCTTATTTTGTAGCTAATAATGTGCTTGGAAGAACCTCTACCAATGTAGAGAACTGAACCAGGCAGAAAAGCAACAAAACAGCAAAAAAAGAGTTCTGGAATGTTGCCGCTGAGCTGCCGCTAGGCTGCCGCTGAGCGGTGAAAATCTTGAAATTGATAGAATTTTGCGCCCGAACGCCTCTTTAGGGGCGCTGAGCACTAGTTGTGGTTGATAATTCACTCCCGGGCACCCTCTCCAGGGGCGCTGAGCGCTAGGCACCTCGCAAGCTCGCATAGGCGCCCCCACTAGGGGCACTAAGCGCTGACGGTTAGGGTTTATTGCAAATCTGTTCTATTTAAACCTAAATTGCCAAGGGTTTTAGGTCTTTGGTTCTTTGCAGGCACGATTTCACTCAGAGGAGATCTTGAAGGGCGGCTAGGGTTTATGGGAACACTCCCTTCTTCCTCTTTGGGTTCTTCTTCTTCCATGGTCATGTTGTAAGCTTTAAGGCTCTCCATGACAATGGAGAGCCAAACCCATCTTATTGGGGGAAAGATGTAACCTTTGAATTTCATGTATTTGAACATGTTTTAAATATCTTATGCTTCTTTCATTGAATGTTAGGGATTTTCTCCTATTCGTAATGCTTGTTATGTTTTAGCCATTCATAGCTTGATGATTGAATTTCTTTGTTATTGGGAAATACTTAGGAACCATGATCTGGAGGATTTCACCTAAAGAAAATATTATCTAGGGATAGAGATAGGACGTTTGGTTGTCTTAAGCTTCTTTTCTTAATACGGAATTGGTTATTAGGGATTAAGGTCTAATAATCAAGCCTAGGCTTTTTTTCGTCAAGGGATTGGGTTCTAAGTAATTTAGTAAGTGACATTTTCATTCCAATGAAGAAGATGAGTTCTAATATGCATGAAAGTTAAATAGGTGAAAACTAACCTTAACATTGCCATCTCATGCCAATTCTAGTTTTTCCGCTCTTAAGCGTCTCCGGATGCCAAAGACCAATTTTATTTTCTTTGTCAATTTTTTTTGTTGCACTTAATCTTATATTCGTTAATCTAAATGAGTTGTTAATCGGGCAATTAACTAGTGCTACACGAGTCTCTTGGGAAACGGTACCTAGTCTTACCATTTTATATTACTTGATATGAGTTGGTATACTTGCCCATGAGTTAACAAGTGCCAAGACACTAAAGAGAAACCCAGAAAATGACAAGTACCACTAGTACTCTGCCTATCTATTTTACAGCCTCCATAATATGCATTGGAATAACCTATCGAACTAGGTGTTGCATGAGAAGCATGCCAAAGTCCAAAAGAAATAGTTGCTTTAAGGTACTTTAAGATTCTCTTAACAGTTGTTAGGTGCGATTCTTTTGGATTTGCTTGATATCTAGCACACACACAAACACTCTGCATAATGTCTAGTCTACTAGCAGTAAGATACAACATAGATCCTATCATCCTCTAAACATAGTTTGATTCACTTCTTCTCCAGATTCATCCTTATTTAAGTAACAAGAAGTTGCCATAGGGGTGTTGGCTTCTCTACAGGTATCTATTCCAAACTTCTTAAGTACTTCTCTACAATATTTGGTTTGGGAGACAAAGGTTCCCCCTTCCACTTGCTTTATTTGTAGTGCTAAGAAGAAATTCAGTTGACCCATCATAGACATTTCAAACTCACATAATGAATCATTAGTGGATCCAAATATAATATCATCCACATACACTTGAACAAAAATGTTTTCCTACTTTCTTAATGAATAAGGTTGAATAAACCTTTCCTCTAGAAAACTTATTTTCAATCAAGAAAGTACTAAGTCTTTCATACCAAGACCTAGGTGTCTATTTAAGGCCATACAATGCCTTTTTCAGTTCATACACATGATTAGTAAATTTAAAATCTTCAAATCCAAGAGGTTGATTAACGTATACCTCCTCTTTTATAAAGCCATTCAGAAAAGCACTTTTTACATCCATTTGATATAATTTAAATTTCATCAATGATGCATAAGCAAGTAAAAGTCTAATTGCTTCTAACCTTGCTATCGAGGCATAGGTCTCATCATAATGTGTGCCTTCCTCTTGACAGTAGCCTTTCGCAACTAGCCTTGCTTTGTTTTTTGTGATGTTTCCATCTTCATCTAGCTTGTTTCTGAACACCCATTTTTTCCCAATGACTTGATAGTCCTATTTTTTAGGAATGAGTTCCCAAACGTCATTCCTTTCAAATTGGTTTAGCTCTTCTTGCATAGCAATGCACCACTTATCGTTTTGAAGAGCTTCTTTTATGTTCTTGGGTTGTATTTGAGACACAAAAGCTATTGTTAGGCAAAAATTATTTAAATTACGTCTAGTAGTTACCCCTTTTGATATGTCTCCAATGATGTTGTCCAAAGAGAGGCCACGAGGTTGTTGGTAGCTCTTAGGATCCACTTCTTGATTTTGAGTTTCTCTATGATTGTTTTCATGTAAGTACATCTCTTCAAGAGCTTCCCTTAAGTAATCCTCATCACCTGCAATAGGTTTGTTTGACTCAAGAGGGTTTACCTCAAGGTCCACAATTTCATCAAAGACAACATGATGACTCCTCAATTATTAAAGTTCTTCTATTAAAAACCCTATATGCTTTGCTAGTTAATGAATAACCCAAGAAGATAGCTTTATCAGATTTAGCATCAAATTTTCCTAGATTATCTTTACCATTATTCAATACAAAGCATTTGCATCCAAAAATTCTTAAATGAGACACATTTGGTTTTCTTCCTTTAAATAGTTCATAACGAGTTAACTTGAGAATGGGTCTAATAAGTATCCTATTCAGCAAATAACAAGTAGTACTTACTACATCAGCCCAAAAATATTTAGGTACACTAGATTGATTCAAAAGAGTTCTAGTTAATTCTTCTAATGACCTATTTTTCCTTTCAACAACCTCATTTTGTTGGGGAGTTCTAGGAGTAGAAAAATTATGAGTTATTCCATACTCATAACAAAAATTTTCAAAAGACTCATTTTGAAATTAACCACCGTGATTACTTCTTAAAGTTTTTATTTTCAAATCCTTTTCATTTTGAACACGTTTTGCAAAAGTTTTGAATGCTTTAAAAGCTTCACTTTTCAAAGTTAAAAAGAAAATCCAAGTAAATCATGTATAATCACCAACAATCACAAGAGCATAATAGTTTCCACCAAAAGTCTTAATTCTAGATGGACCAAACAAGCCCATGTGCAAAGGTTCTAGAGGTTTTGATGTAGAAATCATGCTTTTAGATGAAAAAAAGGATTTGGTTTGTTTTCCTTTTTGACAAGCAGAACATAATTTATCTTTTTCAAATTTTAGCTTAGACAGACCAGTCACAAGATCTTTAGAAATCAATTTATTTAGATGTTGCATATGAATGCGTGCAGCTCTTTTATGTCATAGCCAATGATTTTCCTCTTTTGCAACTAAACATGTTATGCTATGACTAGATGCACTTTCAATGTCAATCAAATAAATATTATTATGCCTAACACCTTGCAAAGCAATATCAGAAGAGTTCTTAAAATAAACAGTACATTTATCACTTTCAAATGTTACCTTGAGACCTTTGTCACATAATTGACTTATGCTTAGGAGGTTGTGTTTGAGACCTTCAACATACAATACATATTTTATAGTCAAGGTGTTTCCTCCTTCAATGTCTCCGGTTCCAATAATTCTCCCTCTGTTGTTATCCCCATATTTTCCATGAATATTTTTCAGTTGGAACTCCAAAATGTTTAATGTTGCATTTGTTTGATGTATGACCATGTTTCATGCAATAAAAACAATAAACCTCATGCATCTTATTTTTCACAAAAGTTCCTTTTTCAACCAAAACTCTACGAGTTCTCTTAACTTTAGACTTCTTATGATGATGCATGTTCTTATTTTTAGCATTTCTTTGTCTAAAGTTATTTTGAACATGTGAGTTAGCCTTAGTTGCATTTGCAAGTAAGTTTTAAAGTATGTCAATGTCAAACATATACCTCTTACAAGATAAACATTCAACAGGTTGTTCATTTGCATTAGATTCAGACAATTTAGTTTCAAGATTACTAACTTTATTTCTTAATACTACTTCTTCATCTAATGCTTTTTCATATGTCAATTTTCATTCATTATGTTCTTTCTTTAGCTTTTTATGGGCAACATTAAGTTTTTCAAATTCATTCATCAATTCAAAGAAAGCTTGTTGTAAATCTAATTCACTAGACTCAAAGCTAGAATCACTTACTTGACTTCCTTATCTAACTCACTTGAGCTTGAAGAACCAGAAGCATTTTCTTCCCAAGCTATGTAAGGCTTCTTCTTCTTAGGAAATTTCCTTTCCTTCTTTTCTTCACTTCTTTTGTTTTTAAGATAATCAGTCTTTACATGTCCTCTTTCTCCATATCCAAAACACTTTATGCTTGATGGAGATCCTTAATTTTCTTTTCTTTCTCCATGGTATTTATCCTTTCCTTTTGCTCTCATGAATTTGGAAAATTTCATTATCATGAGGCTCATATTTTCCTTTTGAAATTTCTGATTTAAAGGCTAAGGTTTTCCTCTTGCCTTGATCCTCTTCCGTATTTAATTTATTTAGCTCAAGCTCGTGCTCACGAAGCTTCCTAAAGAGAGTAACCATGGACATTTGAGAGAGGTTTTGTGACTCCGACATAGCAGTCACCTTTGGTTGCCAAGACCTGTCCAACGATTTTAGAATTTTTACATTAATTCATAAACATCAAAAGTCTTACCCAACCCTGTCAAATGGTTCACAATGTGAGTGAAGCGCTTTTGGACATCGGAAATTTTTTCTTTAGGCTGCATCCTAAACATATCGTACTCTTGGATGAGCGTGTTCTTCCTTTCGCGTTTCACATCATCAGTACCCTCATGTGTGACTTTGAGGACCTCCCACATTTCCTGTGTTGTCTTACAAACAGAGATTCTATATAACTCATCAAGCACAATAGCAGATGAAATAATATTACGAGCCTTAATATTAAATTGGGCTCTTCTATTTTCCTCAACAGTCTAGTTAAAATATGGTTTTTCTTCTTCTACACCATCAACAATACTTTTCGTAATATAGGGACCATTTAGTACAGCTTCCTAGATGCCTTTGTCAACACACCCCATGAAAATTTCCATTCTGACTTTCAAGAATGCATAGTTATCACCAGTAAAAAGTGGTGGTCTGTTAATAGAAGCACCTTTGGCATATAATTGATTTTGATGATCGGACATTTTTGAAAATTTTGAAATAATATCAAAGAAGCTCTGATACCAATTGTTGGTATCAACAACCAGTATCGTCGAGTTGTGAAGCGGAATAAAATAGATTAAAGCGTGTTCGGTCAATTTAAAATGGTTCCTTTAATTTTCTTTTAAACGTTTTATCCAACAGTTGATGTGCAAAAAATGTAAAGAGTATAGGGAGTAGAAAATCAAATAAATGATTTTTATCCTAGTTCGAATCAAAATATTCTACGTCCAGTAATTAATCACTATGAATAGTGATTAACATTTTTCACTAAAAATAGTTTCACAGTTTGTAAGATAACAAGATAGGGAATGGAGATTAAGGAATAAGAACACCTTTCCTTCGACAAACGAACTGAACAATCTTCCTTCGACAAACGAACTAGAACCAGCTTCCTTCGACAAATGAACCAAAAGCAAGAACACTCAGTCAACTTGAAGAGAACAACTCCAACCTTTGACACACAAAGCACGAGTTTCTCCTTTTCACAAGACCTGACAAGGGCACAAACTAGCACTTGAGAACTTCCTCAAATTGCACTATATTCTCAAAATCGCAAAGTTGCCTTTGAAAGGTTTGGAAGAAGAGTGTATATAGCCTACTGGTCTAAAACTGAAACGACATATTACAACTGCCAATGCTAATCGATTATTGTAAGTGACAATCGATTATCTGCGAGGCTTGGAATAGTTTGAATATTGACTCTTCAAACCAGTCGGCTTCAGTTCTTTAACTCCTTCTGTCGTTCGGTTTGAGCCCTCAAAATCTTCTGACATTCGGCTTTCTTGTTCTTCTTTCTTACATCTTTCCACCATTTGGTGTTCTTCTTCTTCTTTCTTACCACTATCAACCGTGCGGATAAACTTCTCTCCGCCTTCCAATTTCTAACATTTTATTCTACACTTAACATCATTCGGCTTGAGTTCAATTAGTGTTCAGCCTTCATCTGTTAGTGACCGTTAAGTCATAGTCATGCCTTTGCTCGGTTGCCAGGATTCAATTCTTCCTACCACCACTTCACTGTCCAACCACTTGGACTATTTCATGCCTTGCATGTTCTTGGTTATGCATTCCACTGCTCGGTCTTGGTCATACTTCACTTGGTCTCGGTCATGCCTTCGACTTCTCGGTCTTGACCGCTCGGTCTTGACCACTCGGTCTTGGTCATACCTTCTACCGCTCGATCGTAACTGCTCGGTCTTGGTATCTTTTGTTATGCAAAAATGCTTTAAAACTTAATGCAACAAGGGTCTTCATATTCTTCACTTTGTAACATCATCAAAATCATTATCTTCAAAATACCAATGCTTCCCATTGGTAATAATCTCCCCCTTTTTTATGGTTAATTCATTTTATTTTGACTAGCTTTACCATTAACTCCGTAAATATGAGTTGGTTGGTTAAGTTATACTAAGGACCTTACCTGCTAAAGAATGGACTCACAAACTAACCTATTAAAATAGATAATTTCTCTAATAAATCAATTTAGAGAATATATATACATATATATATATATATATATATATATATATATATATATATATTTCTATTATATATATATATATATATATATATATATTAAACTATATAATTAAGTTTTACTAATAATTTAAATTAGGAAAACGTTTCTTTGACAACCCAAATTTGTCAACTTTTTGACAACGTCACGTGGTCTTTTTTTATTGGTTGGTTTGTAATATTTTATTAAGAAGGTGCATTTTGTCGTGGAAGGTACTTTTGGAAAGGAATTTGAGATTTTCTTCTTCTTTCGCGGTTTCATTTGAGACTTCCTCTATCTTCACCATTTTCATTTTTGTCTTCTTCGTTTCTCTCCACCAGTTTTACTTTCAATGAAGTATTGCTTTCATTCTCGCGGGTCTTCTTGTCCATCGAAAGAAATTTCGCCTTCATGTGTTTTTGCTTTTGGGTTGGCGGCATTTTCCTCTTCTTCGTCTCTCTCCACCATTTTCACTTTGTTTGGAGCATTGCTTTCACTCTCACGGGTCTTCCACTCCATTGAAAGAAATTTTTCACTCGAGTTGGAACTTGTAGATGATTTTTGTATACAAAAGATTACGATTAAAAATGTCAGGTAATATGTACTGATAATATATTATATGAACAAAATTTCAAATTTGATCTAGTACCATACGGTTTCTACTAGTATTGTTTGACCATATATATTGAAACCTTTATTTGGTTATGGGTGCTTGGTACAAAAATTGATTTTGTAAGCCACCTTGATAGGCCTGAGTGTTCACTAGTGCAGAATTGGCTTTTAACGTCACCCGTAAACGTCGGACCACAAAATAATCAACGTAAATTATTGACCGATGGCATTTTTGTAAATAAGTTGGGCATATAGATCTCGGTTAGGAGGGGCCCCGACGTTTATAATATTATAGACGTCGGGGTCCCCCTACCCGACGTGTATATGCCTGACAGGTAGGTGAAAAGTCATTTTTTCCACCATATAGACGCCTAATCCCGCCAATCCGACGTCTATATACGATTATAGACATCGGCCCCTTGTAACAGACGTCTATATGGCTGACAGGGTAGGTGAAAAATTAACCTATACGTCGGGCACCCTTCTAATAGACATTTATATGCGTTACAATGTGAAAAGTCATTTTTTTCGTCGTTTAGACGTCGGATCCCGCCACATCCGACGTCTATATACACCGCGAATATTAATTTTTAAATCGAATGGACATCATATTAGTGAGGTCCTCGACATCTAGTCGAGAATAGATGTCGGGCACTGAGGCACCAATGTCTAGATTCCTGTTAAATCAGAAATCGCGAACCCGCGGTTACGGACACTTTATCTCTTTTGAACTATTTAAACTTACTTTTACTCTGATTAAATTAGTTTTTGATTGATTATCTTCAATTTGAACCAATTAAAATGAGTTTCTATTCTGTTTTTGTGCAGTTTTTCTCATGTCTTTGGGTAGCGTAGTAGCACATTCTCCCTTTGCTAGTTTCCTCATAAGAAAAGCTTGCGTTTTATGGATATCTTATAGCGTTTCAAGCCAAAACCAAACATGGGTCCTTGCCTAGTTCTCAAGTCACCGTATTCGTTTTCATTGCCGGTTGGAATGGAATTAGGCAAGGACCCAGATTCGGTTTCCGGTTCAAATGCCACAAGAGGTCCAAAAGACGCAACCTTTTCTATGACGAAACTAGCAAAGGAAGAAGATGCTACTACGCTACCCAAAGACTCGAGCTGTAGTAGACATTGATTAATGCCATGTCCGACTTCTATAATGCCCTTAGACGTCAGTTAATGCCATGTTCGACGTCTATAGTGCCCTTAGACGTCGGTTTTTGTGTAATCTGACGTCTTTTATACAAGTCAGACGTCTTTTATGGCCATTAATGTCACCCGTAAAGACATCGGATCGGGATCTGACGTTAAAAGCCCAAATAACAGACGTCTAAAGCCCTTTTGGCACTAGTGGTTGGTGCCAAAAAAAAAAAGATCATCCATTCAAGATATATGAAAAAAATTACATAAAATATCTTTGGCTACCTATGTGCCCACAGTTGGCTCCTACAGCCCAGGTTTTTGTACAAAACCAAAATCTTGTTCGTGTAATCATTTATAGGGTCCTTGTAATCGATTACACTTGCCAAAATGGTATACACTTGATTACCAAGGCATAACTTGGGCAAAAATGGTCATAGACTTCACCTACCTTGGTTCAAAAACCTTTGCTGACTATTTTAATCAAAACTTTTTCCACAGACCTCCAAATGATGTGATTCTTTTTTTATTAGAAACTAGACCCAAAATTCTTTCCAATGACTACTGATTTGAAATTTTTGGAGTTCTAAGTAGGTACAGTTAATTCCTTAAAGTAACCTTTGCTGACTATTTTAATCATAACCTTTCCCACAGACCTCTAAATGATGTGATTCTTTTTTATTAGAAAATATACTCAAAAAGATTTATTTATAATGACTACTAATTTGAAATTTTTTGACATCTGATTAGGTACAATTAATTCCTTAAAGTTAACATCTTATATATTCCTACTACCTCTGACCTTTGCTTGTTGTTTTGCTTTTAACTTTCTCCACCGAACTTCGAATGAGTTGATTCCTTTTTTAATAGAAAAAAGACTCAAAAATATTTCCAATGACTACTAATTTGTAATTTTCCCATCTAAAATAAGAAACATGAAACAATAACTTGAAAGTAAACTCATTTAGGAAGCTTAGAAAAACGTTGTTTTGGGAATATAACTGCATCTAGTAAAGTGGTCTAAAAATTATGTGTTGTTAGTCATTTGAAAGCTCTTTGAGTCTATATTTCAACAAAACAAGAATCAATGCATTTGGAGTTCGTGGAGAAATTTAAGAGCAAAACAACCAGCAAAGGTTAGAGTTAGCACGAATATCTAAAGCGGTAACTTTAAGGAATAAACTATTCCTACTCAGAAGTCCAAAAATTACAAATTAGTAATCATTAGAAATATTTTTTAGTCTAGTTTCTAATAAAAAAAGAATCGTATCATTTGGAGGTCGATGGAAAAGGTTATCATTAAAATAGCCAGCAAAGGTCAAAGTTGACAACATGTTGTCTTACTAAAATTGTCTTTGGCTACTTATGTGCTCACAGCTGGCTCCTGCAAGTTTTTGTACAAAACCAGATTTTTTTCTCGTGTAATCGTTTACAGGGTCCTTGTAATCGATTACAATGGCCAAAATGGCCTACACTTGTTTCATGACTTAGCTAACATGATCATCAGACCAACATTGGTTCTTTCCTCCACCATGGGTTGCCCAAACCTCAGTTTTCAGGCTCTAGTCACACTTAAACACTAAAAAGAAGTCTCATCCATTCAAGAAATATGAAAAAATTACGTAAGATTTCTTTGGCTATTTATGTGACCACAACTACCTCCTACAACACAAGTTTTTATACAAAACCAAATTTTTTGTCGTGTAATCGTTTACAGTGGCCTTGTAATTGATTACAAGAGACTATATGATAACATACAAAACTCAAATGCAATAAAAATGGTTATATCATTATTGATGGATGGTACTCAATCACATTGGCCACTTTGTTTAATCACATTCCAAACAACAACACATTTGACAATGACAATAATGAAGAAAATAAAACTTCAATTAACATTAACAATAATAAAGGGAAGTAAAGATGCATCTTTTATAACATTCAAAAAATTGGGTAGAATACATTTATTTGTTCATCTATGTACAATGTTGTATCCTTTCTAAAACAAATGAATACACAAATCACTCATGTTTCGCCCAATTTCTAGTATACGGAGTTCTAAGTGCTTTGCTCTTGTAACGATTTCTTGATCCCACTCTCAAAAACCTTTGTATAGGGCGTTCGTTGGTGTAAATGTTTTTCGGTCTAACAAAGGCAGTGTTTGTGTTGGTGATGAGAGGGTCGCACCTCCCACAAAAGTTGTGCATAAAAGAATGCAGTATAGTTACTAGGAAGTGACTCCTAGGTCGTCTCTCGAGGACCAATTTGGGTTCAGTCTCAGGTCAAACATGCAGGGGGGGAGGTTTTGAAAAATGTTTTTGGTTGCGGATAAATTAAAATTTAGAATTCAAGCATAATCGACTAAACATGAAAACAGTAATTTGAACACTGTAACATATAAATATCCAAACGTAAATTACCAGCAAAAAGAAGAATTTCAATACACAAAAAAAAAAAATTCCTTCTGAAAGTCCTCTGTCGTGGCTCTTCAAGCTTCCCACACGTAACCCTACACACTACTTCACCTACATACATCCAACCAATTACCTCCAAAGTATTCTTCCCAATCAAACCAAAATGGATATTCTATCCTAATGCAAAAAGTTGATGTCACATCTACACGGCTTTTTTTTTTCTTCCAGCCACCATCCTCCCAGCACCTCTTGTTTTTGTTTATTTTGTTATGGAAAGCAAATAGAAATTTCTATCCACCTAAACCCTCAACGTAGCTTAACACTCATGGGAGCGTGCCTTCTTCATACTTCTCATTCTTCAACCGGAAAATAATAAAACTTGAAGCACTACATTCAATAAAAACGTGAAAACCAATCCTAATCCCTATAAGAAAACCGAAAAGAGGAAGCTAGTCTTCCTTCAATTACCCATCAAGCTGCAGCTGGTCTTCCACTAAGAAAGAATTAAAAAAAACAATTTAATCTCTACCCCAAAACCAAAACCGTGACACTTACTCTAGTTTGGTTTCCACCTTCATCACTTTTTAAATCCATCACGGCATGTGTCACACTTCTAGAGAAACGTTTTCCTTACCTTTATCCACCTTCCCGTGCACCATTATCTACTCCTAAATGTAACACCATTCATTCCTAAAAAAAAACATAATGCTGCACCGCTGCACCCCCTTATTCAAACGTTCCATCCCCTTCTCTTTGCTTCCAGCTCATTCCGTGCACGCCATTCTCTCTCTCAGTTGCAGCTGGGACAACACATCACCGCTTGAATCAAATCAACAAACAGCTTGTTGTATTCAAGAACCATTCTACACCGTGCACCAACGCTTCTTGCTTCTAGCTCCTTTTCTTTTCTCCAACTCAACAACGTGAATGTGTGCAGACCGTGTGCTTCCACTTTTCACCGTTCATTCACCAAGTTGAATGTGGCTTCTCCCTGCCGTGACAGCATCAACTCCTTCAATGCTTCCAAGTTTCATTCCGTACGCTCCCTTCATTCCAGCTATCACCATTTCCCTCTCTTCACTTCTTACAGCAGCCGTGGCACTTCCTTCCAGCACCGTGGCACCACACAGCTCCTGGAATCAACGCATCTTCTCCAAAGTAAAACCCACCGTACAGCTTAGTAATGAAGCATTACTGGACATAACTTCATTCCAATAATTTCATGAACCAAATTGAAATTAAATGACAAACTGAAAACGTAACGTGTGCTCAAGTCAAAGCAGAAAATTTAATTTCATAAAAGCTTCCTTTGCAACAGTGTTTTCAGCCAAAGAAAAATTCACCCCAAAACCGAAACCGTAGAGAGACCCCCAAAGAGAACCAAGACCGAGAGTGTGTGGGGCTTTTTTTGCAAGTGGCGGCTGTCTTCCTTTTCTAAGGGTCGTGTGTCCCTTTTTAGGGTAGGGTCCACACGTACAAAAACCCTAGGTCCAAGTCACTAACTTCTAATTTTTGGGTCTACTCTAATTTACCAAAAATTGACCCAAAATATAAGAGTTGATACAGAAATTCTAAACTATTGAATTACAATTTAATTAATTCTAAAATGTCTGTGTGGAGAGTCTTGGATTTATTTGGCATTCTTCCTGATGTCCCAAAATGTATTTCCGAAATTTTCCTGCACTTCAAAAATGCGCTTAATCAGCTCAGAAAATCCAAATTAGCATAATTACAAATTTCCGACCAAATTAAGCAGAATTCGGAAAACGGGGAAATAACAAATAATTAAACACAATTCCCTGGTTTATTTAAGTGCAATAAACTAAATATAATTCAAGAAATAACGACTCATCAAAATAGACCACACTTAGTCTTTTGCACTCCTGGGCAAAACCAAAACGAAAACCAGGGAACTCTCAAACATCAGGGAGCTAACACAGACTCGATAGACAGACAACAAAGACTCCAAAACAGAAACACAGTTGCACAATTCTCATAAAATCTGGACGGTAAAAGGTATAGGCAGAATCCAACACAGAGTCAACGAAAGCAGATACTCAAAGAATCATCCAAACAATTCAGTACAAGGAAAGCAGTCAATCAGTTCAAGAGATGAATCAAAAGCAACAGAGCCTCACAGATGCACACAATCAGTGTTTCTCTCAAGTGTTTAAGGTAAATCAATGTCACTCAATGCACTCAAGAAAGCAATCACAAATAGACTTGGCAAGCCTCTAATATCAACACTCAAGCATATACGCATGTTCAAATCAAAAGGTCTTTTCATGGTTGTAATGGGGCCAAGGACAAGGGAGGATATATCTGGATAAGAAGCTACAAACCATAAGGAACAGAGGAGCAATGGGGAACAAGTGTAAACACATTCAAACACACCCACAATCTCTAATTCCATCCTCTTCTTGACTCCATTATTCACAATTATTCACATTTTTTTTTCACTATTTTTCTGCTCTTTCTTTTTTTTTTTTTTCATCCTGTCTCTTTTCTTTTCTCTCTTTTTCAAAACAAAACTGTAAAAGACAAGATACACATATATTTACCAAAACAAAACAAGAAGAGGAACCAACTAGCCAACTCATCAGAAACCCCCAAGAGACCACACTTGTTCCCAAAACACTTCCAAAGCTCCAAAATTTCCTAAGGTTAAGGTAATCATGGTTTTTCACTTAGGGCTAGTGTATGAGCATTCGAAATAAAGAAATGGGGGAAAGTATAGGCTCAAAAAGGGTTTTCAAAGGATTAGAACAAGGTAAGCTTATTTGGCTAGAGAGGCTCAAGAACAAAACTGCCTTTATCACTTCCAAACATGCATATCAATCAAGAATTATCAACAAGAGTCAAGCCAAGGCATATGTGCAAGCAATCAAGAGACATATCACACACAAGAAAGAACATAAAGTGGCTCAAATTCTCACACAGGGCATTTGTGTCACAATCAATTCAACTCTCAACATCATGATCATCTTCCAAGCAAAGAAAAGCAAAGAAACCAACATCTCAGAGTATCAATGAAGTGAAGGAAAACCTACAACCTGACCACAATCCAGAATTCACGAAAAGCATGCAAAACTGTACACAAGACACAACAAAAACTACCTAGAAAAGAAAAAATTTAACAAAGAAAACAAAAGCTATCAAAGTAAAATCAGAATCTCCCCCAATAGACCACACTTAAACTACACAGTGTCCTCAATGTGTCATAAGCATAAGATCGAAAATCAAAATAGTGAACAGATCATGGACAAGTGCAATAAAAATAGGGAAAGGGGGAGAAGAGAGAAAGGAAACTCCCCTGATCATGGTGGCAGTTGCCAATTTTGGACTTTCAGGGAGATGTATTCCACCACAAGATCCAGCGAGGAAGTTTTGAGGAAGAATTGCTTCATCCTCCAGATTTGATCTAGCAGGGAGATATCATCCACAGCTGGATCTAAGAAGCAAAGACTGTTGATGAGCGGGCTCAGCAGATGCCTACTGATGTTGAAGCTTTTGTGAGTGTTAGCACCTTTGTTTTCTACTGTGGGTGCATGTTGGTCAAATTCTTGTGTACCTCCTGCAATAGGGTTAGTGCAATGTGGCTCTACAGAAATTACATGCAGGGGTATAACACCCAATCCCAGTGTAACAGACTGAACCTCAGATACATCCTCAGAACATGAATCAATTTCAAAATCACAAGCAATATCAACGACAGACTCAGATTCATGTTCAATGCATGGAGAATAAACATTCGGATGTGACATCAAAAATTGGTTCTCATCATGCATAGAGGGAAAATTAAAATCAGACTCAACAACAATACAATCATCAGCATACCTCTCAACAACATAATCATCAACATAATCAAATTGAGGTATGCTTACCTCCTCTTCCTTGAAGATTGCTAAAGTGTGGGAAGATGAAGGTGGTCTACCTGGTTCAGGGTTACTGCTTATTTCTGCCTGCTCCTCAAAATACTCATCACTCTCCTCAGGTGCAAGAGTAGGGGCATAGGATGATGGGAAAGTAGATGGCACAATAGTAAGTTCATGACTCTTCTCCCCATCTTCTATGTTGATGCCATTATCATCATCATCTGGAATCTGAACAGTCTGAAATGGTAACTCTGAATCTTGAGACTGTTCCTCAGTGAGTTGAGTGGCCATCTGCCCTATCTGGTCATTCAAGCTCTGAATGGACGCTCTGGTCTCTTGCTGAAACTACAGGTTCTGCATGGTCAACTACTCTAACAACTCCTGCAATGTAGGCTCAGAAATAGAAGGCTGAGGAGCTGTTTCGGCAGAAGCATCATATTGCTGACTCTGATATTGCTGGACTGGTGGAGGCATGAAAGTACTCTGGAATGGTGGTGCTTGATATTGATGTTGTGGAGCATTGTACCATCCCAAGGTAGGGTCATTCCATCCAAGATCGTTGTCGTATCTATCTTGCACATGGGAGAATTTACTCGGAAATTTATGCTCAAGATCTTCCCATCTGGTAATGGATCCTGGAGGAAGAGAGTCTTTCCAATCTTTTGGTGCTCTTTCTAATGAGTGCGGGAATGCCCTTGAGAAATCTAGATCGTCCGGGACATTTGGAAGTTTCATTAAAGAGCAAATTCGATAAAACCTATCCAAATGTTCATGTGGGCATTCACCTGCAAGACCATAAAACTTGGGCAACAAATTCATCAGTCCAGTGGTGAGAACTAAATGATCACCATCCTCATTAGGTGGAACCGGCTCCCAAAGAGAGCTCTCAGAAATTTGAGGATGAGCCACATTGTTCTCAGCATAAAAATCAGCAAAATTACAATCAGAGTAACATGCAGAAGGAGAATCATGATCAGAGGCACTAGCAAAATAAGCAGTATTCACAAAATCAAAATAGGTAGACATGGAAAAAAAAGAATACTAAAAATCACAAAACAAATAAAACACAACACATTTATACATGCAACACGCACACAGAAAACAGAACATCACATCACATCACATCACAACACAAGACAAAACACAACACACACAAACACAACAAAAACCTAAGACCGAACCATTGGTCCCCGGCAGCGGCGCCATTTTGATGAAAGGGTCGCACCTCCCACAACAGTTGTGCATAAAAGAATGCAGTATAGTTACTAGGAAGTGACTCCTAGGTCGTCTCTCCAGGACCAATTTGGGTTCAGTCTCAGATCAAACACGCAGGGGGGGGTTTTTGAAAAATGTTTTTGGTTGCGGATAAATTAAAATTTAGAATTCAAGCATAATCGACTAAACATGAAAACAATAATTTGAACACTGTAACATATAAATATCCAAACGTAAATTACCAGCAAAAAGAAGAATTTCAATACACAAAAAAAAAAATTCCTTCTGAAAGTCCTCTGTCGTGGCTCTTCAAGCTTCCCACACGTAACCCTACACACTACTTCACCTACATACATCCAACCAATTACCTCCAAAGTATTCTTCCCAATCAAACCAAAATGGATATTCTATCCTAATGCAAAAAGTTGATGTCACATCTACACGGCTTTTTTTTTTCTTCCAGCCACCATCCTCCCAGCACCTCTTGTTTTTGTTTATTTTGTTATGGAAAGCAAATAGAAATTTCTATCCACCTAAACCCTCAACGTAGCTTAACACTCATGGGAGCCGTGCCTTCTTCATACTTCTCATTCTTCAACCGGAAAATAATAAAACTTGAAGCACTACATTCAATAAAAACGTGAAAACCAATCCTAATCCCTATAAGAAAACCGAAAAGAGGAAGCTAGTCTTCCTTCAATTACCCATCAAGCTGCAGCTGGTCTTCCACTAAGAAAGAATTAAAAAAAACAATTTAATCTCTACCCCAAAACCAAAACCGTGACACTTACTCTAGTTTGGTTTCCACCTTCATCACTTTTTAAATCCATCACGGCATGTGTCACACTTCTAGAGAAACTTTTTCCTTACCTTTATCCACCTTCCCGTGCACCATTATCTACTCCTAAATGTAACACCATTCATTCCTAAAAAAAACATAATGCTGCACCGCTGCACCTGTAATACCCTAATATTTTAAAGAGTATTACTTTTAGTAGAGACTAAATTAACTTATCTTCTATAAACAATCCAACTTTATTTCAATTCTCCCAAAGTACAATACCAAACTTACAAACTTCAAACAATATACTCTTCATCACTTAACATAAATTCAAATTTCAACTCATAAGTTTTACACAACATAATTTTTCCAATACAAATTTATTCTTTTTACAAAATATCCCTGAAAGTTTTTCCCCGCATCTCTCTCATCTCTAAGCTTTTTCAACCGCATCTGCAACATTATCTATTCACATATAACATGAGTTATATGATCATAGCACAAACAAATAAGGGTAAGCCAACCATATCATATCAATCATTAAACTTGTAATAAAAATATTTCAATCATGTATTTCTACAATTACTAAAATATCATTACCCCTATGTCATTAATTCGTCATTATCAAAATCATCTTCCTCAATTTCATAAACCTTACAATTTTACCATGCTTACTCACGAAGCCTTATGGTCAGACCGCTCTCTGCCTGCTTCCTTAAGCCTCACCTGTATACTATGTCTTACTCTCTGAAGCCTTATGGTCAGACCTCTCTCTGCCTCCTTCTATAAAACTTATGAACCACATATTTATGTCAAAGCCTTATGGTTAGACCACTTGCTGCCTGCTTTCATAAACCTCAGGTGTTACTTTGATCATATCAAGCTCTCATGGTATAAACCGAACATACTACTTCTCGTAGGAAACATCATTTCATAAGCAATGATTTCTTTTATCCACTCCAACATTTCATCCAATCAACATTTCATACCCTCTTATCCACTCCAATATTTCATCAAATCAACAATTCATAACCTCTTCTCCACATAACTCAATCATGTTCATTCTCTAATCATAATTTGACAATAACCTATTTTGGTGTCAATAAATTAAACATATTGCCAGATATCATACTACATATTATAAACTCATTTTGACCATAACGAGTATAACTCAACATATTTTCACCAATCAAAGATTCATAGATCATCCAAAACATTTCAACATATCTTAGCAACTACATAATATAATCTGAGCTCATTGTAACGACAAATAAAATGCATCTACAGTTGACTTATTTTATTTTATTTTCATCCTATTAGAGATCTTTCTTTACCCCAATTGGTCACCGGAGAGGACCCAGATGTCTGAACGCATCAAACTCACCTTCGACGCCAGCACATATGACTAGTCACAACTGACTGGACCAGGCCAGGGCTGCTCTATGATCAGGGATGTGCCAACTCAGGTTTTTAAGGTTCCTCTATCCTACCAACAAAAGGAGGTCCTCAATAATTAACAATTTATTTATTTAATTTATCTACCTTATTTTCTTATGCTCTAAATCTTAAAATGCCTAATTTTACTTTCTCTCACAACAACCTCAAACAGTATCTGTATATCTATTTAATACCCATATACAAATTACTACAAAATCCTTATTCTAAACCTTCTAACAAGATCAATTTCAGCCAACAAACTCATTCAATAAATTCATCACAATAAACATCCATAATAGAATTCATACAAGATAATTATAAACAATTAACAATAATAAAACATTACTATAAATGGTCATAGAAGAATACAATATTTGACAATCATAAAAATAATCTTAATATAAAAATTCATGGGGAAACAAGAAGTGAAATCTGGCAGAGCCGGTTAGACAACTTCTAATCCATCCAACAATACAATATAATTAAATAACAAGAACAATACATGTCTGGGGAAATAAGAAGTTGAATCTGGCAGAGCCGGTTAGACAACTTCTAATCCTTCCAAAAATGCAATAAAATAAATAAGTAAAGCAATAAATAGTTTGGGGAAACAAGAAGTTGAATCTGGCAGAGCCGGTTAGACAACTTCTAATCCTTCCAAAAATGTAATAAAAATAAATAAGGAAGGAAATAAAAGTTTGGGGAATCAAGAAATTGAATCTGGCAGAGCCGGTTAGACAATTTCTAATCCTTCCAAAAATACAATAAAATAAATAAGGAAAACAATAAAATGTTTGGGGAAACAAGAAATTGAATCTGGCAGAGCCGGTTAGACAATTTCTAATCCTTCCAAAATACAAAATAAAACCACTAACAACGTACAATTGGCATAACATAATCAACATCACATTTTACAACTATCACACTTGGATATTAACACAAAAGCATACTCTCATTTAAAATTCAAGATCATACAGAAACAAAATACTCCATATTCAAGAATTAAAATCAGACAAAAGAAAAATATAGTATATTCAAGACCCAAGATAATACAAAAAGAAATACTCAAAGTTAGCTTCCCTTACCTATATTACAGACTTAATCTCCTCGCTCTCTGAAAACTTCCAGAATATCCCCTTTGAAATTAGAAATTCTTCCAACTCTCTTCTCTCAAAAATTTTCTAAGTTCTTTGGTGTAAATTTTCAACCTCCCCCCCTTGGCTATTTATAGCAAAAAATTTACTATTCATTTTTTACTATTCATTTTAACTATTCATTTTTTTATTCATTTTACTATTACGAAAATAATTTTTTATTTGCAATTTGATGAATTCTGATCTCAAAGCTACGTGGAACACTTATCCTTTCCAAATATTATTTTTTTTTTTATTTATTTTTTTTTTAACTATTCATTTTTTACTATTCACAATTTACTATTCACAATTTACTATTCATCATTTTTTTTTTAGCATTTAACTTACAAATATTTTCAAGGATCTTACAGCACCCCCTTATTCAAACGTTCCAGCCCCTTCTCTTTGCTTCCAGCTCATTCCGTGCACGCCATTCCCTCTCTCGGTTGCAGCTGGGACAACACATCACCGCTTGAATCAAATCAACAAACAGCTTGATGTATTCAAGAACCATTCTACACCGTGCACCAACGCTTCTTGCTTCCAGCTTTTTTTCTTTTCTCCAACTCAACAACGTGAATGTGTGCAGACCGTGTGCTTCCACTTTTCACCGTTCATTCACCAAGTTGAATGTGGCTTCTCCCTGCCGTGACAGCATCAACTCCTTCAATGCTTCCAAGTTTCATTCCGTACGCTCCCTTCATTCCAGCTATCACCATTTCCCTCTCTTCACTTCTTACAGCAGTCGTGGCACTTCCTTCCAGCACCGTGGCACCACACAGCTCCTAGAATCAACGCATCTTCTCCAAAGTAAAACCCACCGTACAACTTAGTAATGAAGCATTATTGGACATAACTTCATTCCAATAATTTCATGAACCAAATTGAAATTAAATGACAAACTTAAAACGTAACGTGTGCTCAAGTCAAAGCAGAAAATTTAATTTCATAAAAGCTTCCTTTGCAACAGTGTTTTCAACCAAAGAAAAATTCACCCCAAAACCGAAACCGTAGAGAGACCCCCAAAGAGAACCAAGACCGAGAGTGTGTGGGGCTTTTTTTGCAAGTGGCGGCTGTCTTCCTTTTCTAAGGGCCGTGTGTCCCTTTTTAGGGTAGGGTCCACACGTACAAAAACCCTAGGTCCAAGTCACTAACTTCTAATTTTTGGGTCTACTCTAATTTACCAAAAATTGACCCAAAATATAAGAGTTGATACAAAAATTCTAAACTACTGAATTACAATTTAATTAATTCTAAAATGTCTGTGTGGAGAGTCTTGGATTTATTTGGCATTCTTCCTGATGTCCCAAAATGTATTTCCGAAATTTTCCTGCACTTCAAAAATGCGCTTAATCAGCTCAGAAAATCCAAATTAGCACAATTACAAATTTCCGACCAAATTAAGCAGAATTCGGAAAACAGGGAAATAACAAACAATTAAACACAATTCCCTAGTTTATTTAAGTGCAATAAACTAAATATAATTCAAGAAATAACGACTCATCAGTTGGATTGTTGAAAAGGTGTACTGTATCCACCATCATCTTTCTTCCTTTGTTTATTTTTCACTTCAGCCAACTTTGCCTCCAAAGCAACCACCTTTGTTTCTAGTTTTTCAATTAGAGCTTCTTATTCCTCTATAGCATGCGTAAAACTCTCTATGTTTTCCTTTTTTTGTGCTTTTAGGTCTTGCTTAGTCCTCCTTCTTATGCTCTCCAACAGGGCAAATCCCAAAAACTAAAACAACAAAAATTTAAACACAATAAGGAAAACCCAAGTCCAAAACAAAAATGCAATCAACAAAATGGATAAACCTATTTACCTTGGTCGAAGGACCATCGTCACTGGACATTGCCATAGTGCACCATAAGGAATATGACAGTGGACGAAATGGAGGACCAAAATGAGGAGACAGAACTTCGAGTTCGTCCCACGTAAATGACGAACTTCACCAAAGATTGAAGCTTTAAGTTCATCCACACACGAGGGGCTCAGTCGAATAATAGTCGTTCGGACGCGCCCAGACCCCGCCCATAGTGGAATTCCCTGAGACTGATCAGGACACTGATCAGGACACTGACCAGGACATTGATCAGTGGAAAATAGTTCCCGGAGGAGTCCTATCCATTTGGCTCATGCCGCTCTGGCCAGTATGCTTTACCCCTTTACAGTCACAATCATGGGGAAGGAAATGCAGGATAGGGCGCTCCCAACTCTCGACAAATATGATGGATCAGGGGATCCAGACGAGCATCTGAGGTCATTTGCAACCTTGAGCCTAGGACCTTGAGCATCAGAGGTTCCACTCCCTTCAGCCCATGACCATTGATAGTTTTGCGACCTTGAGACACTTGTTTGAACGAAAATTTGCCTCCAGTAAGACGCAAAATCTTATATAAATGGAGCTGACTAAAATCAAGCAGGAGAAGGGTGAATGCTTGAGGGATTTTATGGACCGTTACAATCGAACCGCACGGCAGGTGAGGGGTGTAGGCAAGAAATTCATAATGAGCACCTTGTCTACTGCTTTAAGACCATGTTCTTTCGCGGACAGCCTGTTTGCACGGCCACCCATGACAATGGATGAATTGCAAGATATGGCGGCTGAATTCATTCGCATTGAAGAAATGTGGGCTATTCAAAAAAGGCAGCACAAAGATAATACTTCGTCCTCAGGTAAATAGAAGAAAGATGGCATGAAGATGTTCCTCTCAAACGAACGAAAAAAGGGAAAAAAGTTCAAAGATGGCCCGAAACGGTCTAGATTTGAGCGGTATACCCGGTTGAATGCGCCGAGGGCAAGAATTTTGGAGGCAAACATAATTCGTGAAGTCAAGTACACTACTTGGCTAGCGAATGTGATTATGGTGAAAAAGTTGAATGGGTAGTGGAGGATGTGGACAGACTTCACAGACTTAAACAAAACTTGCTCTAAAGCCTCCTATCCTCTGCCGAGTATTGATGCTTTGGTGAATGGGGCGTCCAGGTATCAAGTTTTGAGTATTTTATATACCTATTCGGGGTATAATCAAATTCCCATGTACCCCTTGATAGTGATAAAACAACTTTCATTACTTAGCGGTCAAATTATTGCTATGAAGTAAAGTCGTTTGGCTTGAAGAATGTAAGGGCTACATATCAGTGGTTGATGGACAAAGTCTTTTCTAATCAAATTGGGCGGTGCATGGAGGCTTACGTGGACAACATGGTTGTGCGTAGCCGTTTGGTGGAGGATCATGTGAAAGATTGTTAACACTCGGCAAGTGTACCGAATCGTATCAAGTAATATTAAATGGTCAGACCAAGTATCGTTTCCCAAAGGACTCACGGCCGAAATAGTTATGTGATTTTTTGATTAAATTATACTTGTAAACAAAATCTTTTAGGTTTAGATGCAAATAATGAAAAGTAAATATGAATGCATATGTTGATCAATTGAATTAAAAGATACAAAAGTGCTTGATGTAAAATATGAATGATTATGTTGTTGGGGTTTCCGACTCATCCTACCCACTCTCATGTATTCAAGTATTCATCTGTCTTCAATAATGTTAATGCCACTTTCTAATTTACCTTAAACCCGATGTCTCGGTGAAGAAAGCCTACTCCTAATCACTAGTTTACAATGTCTTGTCCCCCTAGCAATTATTCATGCATTACATTCGCACAAAAGCTTAAAGGCAACCGATCCTCCTATTCCTATGTCTAGGTAATATTGCTTCTGGGAGAATTTTCCCAGTTCTAGATTTACCTATATGTATCCAGATAGATAACATCAATGATCAAGCAATTAAATAAGTTAAACAAAGCATGCATAGAGTAAAGAGGAAAAACCCAAATAATTAATGAAGTAAAGCATATAAAATCAAGAATCAATTCAATACATGAGAGTTTCAAAGGATTACATTGGTTCTCCAACAACAATGGACGTTTAGTTCACCATAGACATGGTGAAACTAGATGAAAAACAATGAAAGAATGAAAGATAGAACCTTAGAATTTGAAGAAAGGAACTTCTGCATCCAAAATCCGCCTTCAAGGGGTGAAGAAAGTGTGATTTCGCTTCTTTCTGTCCAAAGATATCAATCCTAGGTCGACTAAACCCTTATATAGTTTATTAAAAATTATAGAAAATAGGCCCAAGCCCAATAAAATGGCGCTCAACGGCACTTTTGGCGCTCAGTGGTAAGTGCGGTTCTTCTAAATGGCGTTCAGCTACAGTTTTGGCCCTCAACGGTGACTGCAGTGCTTTAGAATGCCGCTCAGCAGTAAAAGTTGCACTGAGCGGTGAATACGACTCTTCTTTTGCTTCCTTTCCTGAGTCCAACTCCTTACTACCTCAACTTCTTTCATCTAATTCATCTTAATTCCTGTCAAAATAAGGAAAACCAAGAATAAAACCTATCCAACTCTTCAATTTCCAAAACTTAAGCAAAAACATGATTTCAAGCTAATTTCTAAATCATAAAGGTTGTTTTTAATATCAAAATTAAGTATAAAAATAACGGTTTTTCAACCGTTATCAAAGATCTTGCAGAAGTGTTCGGTCAGGTGCGCAAGTATGGGATGCGTCTGAATCCAGCCAAGTGTACTTTTGGGGTGCCGGACGGAAAATTTCTAGGCTTTATGCTAAAAGCTAGGGGAATAGAGGCAATCCAAATAAGGGTAAGGTGGTGATAGAAATGTGAAGCCCACAAAATATTAAGGAGGTACAACGCCTGGTGGGACGACTGACTTTGTTGTCTCGCTTTATTCCAAAATTGGCGGAACATATAAAGTCAATTGTAAAGATAATGAAAAAGAGTGTCGAGACCAATTGAGACTATCGGTGTGAGGAGGCCTTCAACGAGGTACAGGACATACTGGCTAGCCCGCCCGTTATGGGTCGACCTGATCCAAAGCACGACTTGCAGCTATTCTTGGCAGTTTCGGAGGAAACGATCAGTGCGACTCTAGTGCAGGAAAATCCTGAATTCAAACTCATCTACTTCATCAGTAAAAAGTTGCAAGATTCGGAGACAAGGTACAAGAAAGTAGAGAAAATCGCTTTAGCCCTTGTCGTAGTCGCACGGCGATTGAGGCCTTACTTTCAGGGTCATCAAGTAGTAGTGAGAATTGATCTGATTGCTAAGATATTGTGCAAACCGGATTTAGTGGGGAGGATAGTAGGTTGGCAAGTAGAGTTGTCTGAGTTTGAATCACGCGGTTCTGTGCGGGGGCAACATTTAGCTTATTTTGCAGTTGAATTACCTTTACAAGGAAATGAGCCTTTGTGGCCTTTGGCTACTATAACAGTCGCACAGGTCCAAAAGTTTGTTTGGACGCTCGTATGTCAGTTTAGTTTGCCCCGCACTATTGTCACTGATAACGGGCGACAATTCATTGACAAACGGCTTGCGGATTTCTATGCTAACTTAGGAATCAAGCATATTACAAGTTTAGTGGAGCACCCGCAAACGAACGGGCAGGTAGAAGCAGCCAACAAGGTGATATTGGATGAACTAAGGAAACGGTTGGGAACTGCCAAAGGAGCTTGGGTAGATGAGTTACAAGAGGTTCTTTGGGGGTATCGCTGCATACCACACGGTACCACTAGAGAAACCCCTTTCAACCTCCCTTATGACATTGATGACATGTTACCAGTGGAAGTGGGGGAACCAACGCTTAGGAGGCGAATCGAAGATCTATAGGTAAACAATGACGACTTAAGGGCGGAATTGGATACCTTGGCAGAAAGAAGAGATATTTGTTTTGTCCTGGTACAAGCTCATAAAAGACTCATTGCTCGCCGCTATAACACTAAGATAAAATCAAGGCATTTTGCTGAGGGAGATCTAGTGTGCTGAAAGACTAGAGACGCTCGGCGCAATCGAACGGATGGAAAGATGGTTGCGAATTGGGAGGGTCCTTTCATGAGAGTTGAAAACCTAAAGAATGGAGCTTATCAGTTGGAGAACCCGACTGGCAAAGCCATCCCTAAAACTTGGAATGCATCGCACCTCAAGTTCCCGTAACTCTCACCTTAACATGACCTAGGGAACGTTCTAAGTGAACTCCTAAGTACACATAGAAATGCTAAGTTAAAATATCGAGAACACGATCGGGAAACAAACATTTAAAAAGCAGGAAGAATAAGCAAGTGAAAGGAAAAACTTGTGTATTTATCAAAAATAGTTCAGTACTAAAGATACAGACTCATGAACGGGCCCTAATACAAGGTAAAGATTGAACTACACTAAGCATTAGCCCCATCGATTTCTACGATAACTTCAATGACTAGAGGGGGTTGAGTAGCTTCAACGGTCGGAGCTAGGGTCTCGGGGACAGGTATGGGAACAAGCTCCCCATTAACTATCATCTTCATAACGTTGAAGCGAGAATCATCAAGTGGAACTTGTAGAGTAGGTTACACTTCGAGAAAGCCTTCTCGAAATCGAGGACATGCTCGTTGATAACCTCTTCGCCTAGGAACTTATTCTCATCTTCCAATTTTTGCACCTTGTCGCGCAAAGAATCCCACTCGCTCAGAAGATTATCCCTCTCAGCCATTAGCTCCTTGCCTTTTTCAGTAAAGCGCAGCAGGTCAAGCTTCAGGTCATCATTGGAGCACTACAGTTTACGATGGAAGGAGCAGGACTCGACAAGAAGAGTGTTGGCTTTGTTCTTGTCATCCTCCGCCATCTTCTCAACCTCGGTCAACCGAAGGGTCAGATCCTTGTTCGACTTCATTGCTTCATCATACTTTTCTTGAAGCGCTTGAAGCTCTATCGAGGTTGTTGCCTTCTTCTCAACGACATAGGCCATGCACATGGTTGACCGAGCGACTAGATCGAAGGCCATGTTTGAAGCCTCCTCCTCAGTCATCCCCTTCACAAAGCCCTTTTCTTCAGTGAAAAGGTCAAAGTGGATGCGCTTGGCCACCCATAGGCTGGCGTCGACCGGCCCAGAAAGAGGAGCACTGTTAGGAATGGCCCTTCTGTTGCGTTTAGAGGAAACCAAAAGCATCCGGGCAGCCTTTCTTTATTCTTTTTCTTCTTCTGAGTTAGATCAGAAAAAATGTGAATGGCTTCAACCACTTTCTTGATAGCAACAATGATCAGCCGAGTCGAAGCGGTGGTTTGGGCCTCAAGATTGGCCGGTGGAGGTTGAGTTGGTGGCACTTGGGCCGGCTGAGTTTGCACAATCGGTTTAGTATCAGCCACGTGGGAAGAGCCCTCACCAGACTTTTTCAGCTCTGTCTGCTTGCTGGCCATTATGCAAGCAAAGGTGCTGCTAGCTCCTTTGTCCATCTTGGTCAGATAATCTACAAAGCAAAAACAAATTTAGATAAATTACAAACGAATGTTCGAAAAAAAGTAGTGAAGTATCTTACCGAAAACCAGAGAGTAAAGACTTTTATTGCCCAGAAATCCTATTAGCCTACGGGAGGAGGACTTTAGGCGCAACTGACTCAGTTGGCGAATCAGGTCTAACTCATTAGGCGTCATTCTAGATTTGGGCCAGGAGACAACTTTCTTAGGACGATCAGTCCAGTAGAAGGGGAATTTGGGTTGGCCGTTCGGGAAATAAAAGCTTGGACGACCAGGCTCCAGAATGACCACCTTGACAAAGTTCCCTTTAAAATCCTTGTAGGAGGTGTTGAACAGCGTAAAAATTTGTCTCTCCGGTATGGAATTAAGGGAAACCCAAGGCTTGTTTGGGTGTGGCATCACACGAAAGAAGTAGAGGAAGGTGCCAAGAGTGGAACAAAGGGCAAGAGTCGTGCAAACAGTTGAGAATGCCCGCATGAAGGCCCAACCGTTCAGGTGCAATTGGGTAGGAGCCACATTGAGCTCTCGTAAAACGCCCATCTGGAACTCAGAGAATGGGATAAGGCCTTTTAGGTCCTTGAACAAGGTGGAGTAGGCATAAAAGAAGTCTAAGGGATATCCCTCCCAACCGTGGCATGCCCACTCGGTCATTCGGCAAACGGCTATTTTAAAATAGTCAGCATCCTTGGCCACCTTCACTAGGCCAAGTCCTCTGTTAAGCTCTTTGAGAGGAAGGCCAGAGTGGAAAGAGGAAGTGATTTGCTTTCCCTCGTGGGGAGCCAAATCATAATCGGCGACGATGGGCCATTTTTTAGGTCTTTCGTCCTAAGCACCGGTGAAGTCCACGTTGATACTCACTTCTTCGACGTCGTTGTTTTCTAGAACGCGAGGAATCCTCATTGCCCGATGGCCTAGCTGGGTCATCGGCGGGGGAACTTCTTTGTCGAGGGCACCCAAGGTGGCAGAGGAAGATGTAGCAACTCTGTTGTCAGCATACCCCTCGTCGTTTCCTCCGGCGAAGTTAGAAGAAACAGGTTGAGAAGACATGTTTACCTGAAAAACTGAGTTTGAAGATCTTGAAAGAGGAAAGGGTAGGAAAACCGTGTGGTTGATGGAGAGCTCGAGGGTAAAAGTGAAAACATAGGGTGACCCTACCACTATTTATAGATGGTAAAGGCAGTTCACCAAACTCATCTAGGGCGTTCAAAGGGAAAAGATCTTACGGTTCAAGCATCGTGACGTTACATTTTCACCTTTTCCCGCCCATTTTTTCAATCGTGACACTTCGACTTCCGCTCTTCCCACCATTTTGAAGATACTGAAGGGACGTCACTACTGATGAGCTCACAACCCAAAAACCCTAAACCGAATGGTCAAGACTTCAAAACCCTACGCAAAATCCAAGATGTTGCTAGGGCTTGGGGGGCCTATGTTACTATGGGCTTAAAACTTACTGATCGGGTAAGGTGGCAAGATAGATGGAAAGGACTGAGCGGTTGACATGCCAGGAAAGCATATCATGACCGCTCAGTCCCAACAACCGTTGAGCAGAGTTAAGGCGCAATTAATGTTACAACGGCTACTGTTAAGTGGTTAAGGTTTGCATTAATGATTATTAATAGGTAAATTAATTGGTCAAATTCTTTTAAACTCTATAAATAAGGGTTTAATTTCTAGGTAAACTTTACAGAGAAAAATTATAATTTGAGCATCAGAGTGTATTTTGCACGTCACCTCTCTACACTAATCGGTTATCTAGAACAAGAAGCAAGGAGGACGTTCGACAAGAACTCTTCAGGCGGCTATCCTTGTCCCATTTCAACACAAACACATACCATAAAAATATGTCTTCCTTCTTTCACTTAAAATGTATCAAACAATTATACATTTATTTTTTTTCAATTGCATTTTCTTTTATTTTTTTATTTTTGTGTAAGAACCTAGAAATGGAGTATTAGAGTAGATGAGTGTTTTCAAATATTAAGATCGACTATTTTATTTTAAAATAGTAAATAAGTCGATATTATAGATAAAAACTTCATACAGTTGTCTCATTACTTAAAACACTTCATATCTATAGAACTTGTTCTCTAAACTCTCTCTACCTTCTCTCTACACTTTCTTCCCCTTAGATCATCTATTTGACGATCAGGAAGTTCCTATGTGATCACCGTTGAGTTGTCTTCATTATTCACCGATCAATTTCTACAATAGAACAAGTAAGTTTATACCCTTTTTTTCTCGGTCTATCTTGGTCTTTAATCATATGTATCAAATCTGTCCTGAATGTCTAAAGTGTGTTTATTCTTCGATTCTTGGTTAATTATGGGTCCTAAGATTTCATCCCAACTATCATTCTGTCAATTGTAGGCGATTACCTAAAATTCTTCGTGGTGGGAGTGTCAGTCGAGTAATTGTTGGACTGTCCTAGTTTTCCCTAAGGTAAGGGAAGCTAATTTGCTTTTCATAATTGTAGTAGTAAGATGTTTGTAGTCTGTCATTTGGTGTGCATTTTATTATATGATTGCTAGTGGTGTGAAATTTGGAAAAATATGAGTAATTGCCCTTTATTATGTGTTTTTGAATAATTGTGAATGTATGATTGTAGTATAACTAATAGTATGATGAAATGGAGATGTTGTTGATATAAAACTGTGTTATTATTGATATTTGGAAGAATTGAGGATTTGATATATAAATTGGAGATTTAAAGTGATGGGTGTTAGCATGTCAAATTTTGGATTAGTGAGTTTAAAGAGAATTATGCAATTTGGTAAAGGTCTTTGGGTATAATATTTTTGGTTTAAGTCCTAAAATAGTTATAGTATGAAGTTGAAATTGAGAAGTAACACTTGAGTGCATTTTATACCATTTTAGAGTGAAATTGGGGGTTTTGAGAGTGGATTTTATTAGAAGGAATGATGATTTAATAGCAGTAGCAGTTTGGGGACTGTTTTTGAGCTATTTTAGACTTGTTGGAACTTTTAAAACAGTAAAATCTAATCTATATTGTAGTAGAGGTCTTGTAAGGGGGTATTTACATGGTTTTTGGTCAAAAGAAGGGTTTTAGGTAGTGAATTTCTAAGCGAGTAATTCTAGGTGGAATTGGTGAATCTAAAGTCCATTATTAAGTCAATCAAAACTGGTTTATGTAGATTTTGTAGGGAAATGGTTGTTAGAAGAATTGGAAATGAGTTTGGGTAGCTTAGAGAGGTTGTTTTGGTTTGGAATGGTTAATTTGAGCTAGAAGAAAGTTGGGAGAAAAGTGTCCAAGGTCAAAGAAAAAAGGGATTGGATTTGTCATGGCATTGAGCGCCAGCCTGGGGCCAACTCTCGGGTAATAGGACGCTAAGCATCACCCTAGGTACCAGTTCTCTGTCTCGCTAGTGCAGAGCGCCAGTTAGCAGGGTTATTTTTTTTATTGTTGTTGTTTTGGGTATTTTAGGGCATCAGTATGGGTTATTTTCGTTTCTTTCATTATTGTTGCATGGTTCCTTATGCTTGGATGAAATGTATGATGAAGATATCAAAGTGTTGTGAACTATTGTGTATGAAAATTCCAAGGAGGAATCTCTTATTGATGGTTTTATTGGAGACTAGTATAAATTGTAAGAAATCGAAATGAGGGTTATCCTAACCCTCTAATGATTATCCATGCTCAATTAGAGAGTGATGAGTCATGTAGTGAGAGGAGCGGGAGGTTCTGGCTTGGGGCCTTTTTTCATGGTTGCAAAGGGCGTTTTAAGAACTAATCTTGTGTGACAACTTTAAGTGAGTCAGTTGTTTCACCACACAGGTGAAGAACTATTCATGGCTCAACATTTATACTAGATAATAAAGGGTTTGTCTAAGAGAAATAATGTTATAATTATAATGTGCTTGAAATTGTATATTGTATTTACTTAAATATGAATGATCGTTTTACAATTAATTAAAAATCAATTTCAAAAAATTTAAATACAAATTTAAATAAAAAGATAATTACATTTATTACATATTAACTAACATAATTGTTAAATGATTATTGATTTTTGTATCAAAATACCTTCTATATATAATCTCTAACTAGACTGAATGGACATTATAGACAAGCAACATCAAAGACTAAATCACGAATGTGAAAAGATACATAATATAATAAAACAAGGTTTAATACCTATTTTGGTCCCGCTTTTCGTAGGGTATGTTCAAAGTGGTCCTCCTTTTTTTCAAAAGTTCACTAACATCCTACTTCTCGCAAAAATGATGCATGTTAGTCCTTTTTTGTTACGACGTTAAAAAGACTAATGGCACAGCTGCCCAGCTGGCACAAAA
The DNA here is from genome assembly GCA_034642375.1 of Vigna nakashimae. NCBI lineage: Eukaryota > Viridiplantae > Streptophyta > Magnoliopsida > Fabales > Fabaceae > Vigna > Vigna nakashimae. Next base: position 14,091,231 of record CM067768.1, on the reverse strand, counting down.
CTGATGAGTTGTACAGTTATGGTTGAGGTGGCACTGTGAATTGTCGATTCATCCTGAAAGCAAAGGGATTCATGGTTGTTTTTCCCAAATTAAAAAGCAAAGTTAATTTGTCGGTGATTCGTGCTACATTTGTTCTCAAATCTAAAAGCAAAGGTTAGGGTTGTTGGAGATTTGTGCTAATGTTGTTTTGAAATTTAAAAGCAAAGGGTTAGGGTTAGGGATGACTTCATCACAAAGTTGTTCTTCTTGTTCGAAGGCAACATCCAAAGGATTTTCGCAATCCTCACACGGTGTTGTTTCGAGGGGAGTTAGGATAACCCCTATTTGCCACTGTGATGATATTGATGTAATGAAAGCTTCCAGAACTTCAAGAAATGCTGGGAGGAAATTTTGGGGATGTCGTCATTACAAGGTGTTTTGAATACTGTAGTGACTTTTATGTGTATTGGATTTTATGTGTTTTAACATTTTTGTGTTCTTGGTGAATAATAGGGTGAATTTTCAACTAGGATGTCATGTAATTTTTTCAAGTGGTGTTCTGAGGACAACGCTGATGATAGAGATGGTACAATTGTGAGACAAAGCAACAGGATATTTGATCTGGAAAATAATGTGAAAGAGTTGCAGAGAAGGATAAAGTTCTTACTTGGAGTTGTGTTTGTTGTTATTGTGTTGAACATTATGACATTGTGGTTGTGTTTAGCTTGATCTTAGGTGTGTGTCGCAACCGGGATCGCGACGGGACGACGATCCGAAAAAGAAATAAACGGTTTTGGAAAAAAAAGATTTTGGAGTCGCCACCATAGTTTATTCTGGAAAACTACGGAAAAACCATCAAATGATAAGGCATGGTCTGCGAAACTGAGATTCTTGGTTCGGGAGTCGGTTACGTGTAGGGAAGGTATTAGCACCCTACAACGCCTACCCTAGGGCAGTACCTTTAACTAAATATTCGAATGTGATGTGGTTTTCAAAATGTTTAACTTCCCCCTAAAATAAAACTTCTAAATAAAAAAAATATATATTTTTTAATTTTTTGTGCCCGACAAGGATTGACCTTGCTCCTACGTATTCTCATTTAGAATGAGAAATCAGGGTTACGTAGTTCTTTTAGAAAACTGCTTGAAAATTTGTTTGAAAATTGTTTAGAAAATTTGTTTGGAAAATGATTATGGATAAATTTGGATTTTTGGGAAAGTGAACCTGACAAGGACTGGCCTTGCTCCTACGTATCTCCACTTTTGATGGAGAATCAAGGATCACGTAGTTCTGGCAGAAAGATTATTTGTTGTTTGAAAATGTGGATGTTTTTGGGTTTTGAAAGATTTTGTATTTTTTTGGTATTTTTATAAAATAAACAAAGAATGTTTTCAGCACAAAGACGATGCGTGCGATCACACATGTGCTTAACCTTTAAAAAAATTTTGGTATTTTTATAAAATATTTAGATTTTTGCATGATGAGCACTAGGCTGATGCGGACGATCGCACGAGTACTCACACGGCTTTTTTTTTCTTATTGTTTGCGTAATGAGCACTAGGCTGATGCGTACGATCGCACGAGCACTCACACGGCTTTTTTTGTTTATTTTAGATTTTGGGTAATGAGTACTAGGTTGATGCGTACGATCGCACGAGTACTCATACCGATATTTATATTATTACATGTTTTTAAAGTTTTATATTTTTTTATTAAGAAGGATAGATGGGTTGAAATGTGAAAAGCATAAAGAAAAATTGTAATAGAAAACACGATGAATTTATAAACTAAAAAAATGATCAAAATGCATATATAAATAGAATGAAGAGAAAATGTATACCTTGTTGAAGATTTGTGTGATGAAATAAAACTCTACTTGTAATAAGTTGTGAGAAAGATAGATGGAAGATGAAGAAGATAACTTTATGGTAGAAATGGGGTACGGGATTTATTATGTATAGAGAGATAGTAAAATGTGAGGGAGAAATGAAGTAGAGTTTCGGGATGGAATGAAGAGATTTTGAGAGAGAAGATATGGATATTATGTAAATTGTGTGTGTGAAGTGAAGAGAATGTAGGTATTTATAGAGTTAAGGATGAAGAAAGTTGATGAACAAAAATAATATAATAAGTTGGTGGAAAATTTAGATGAAATAAAAATTAATCACAAAAATACAATAAAATAAATAAGTAAAGAAATAAAACGTTTGGGGAAACAAGAAGTTGAATATGGCAGAGCCGGTTAGACAACTTCTAATCCTTCCAAAATGCAATAAAATAAATAAGTAAAGAAATAAAACGTTTGGGGAAACAAGAAGTTGAATCTGGCAGAGCCGGTTAGACAACTTCTAATCCTTCCAAAATGCAATAAAATAAATAAGTAAAGAAATAAAACGTTTGGGGAAACAAGAAGTTGAATCTGGCAGAGCCGGTTAGACAACTTCTAATCCTTCCAAAATGCAATAAAATAAATAAGTAAAGAAATAAAGCGTTTGGGGAAATAAGAAATTGAATCTGGCAGAGCCGGTTAGACAACTTCTAATCCTTCCAAAATGCAATAAAATAAATAAGTAAAGAAATAAAGCGTTTGGGGAAATAAGAAGTTCAATCTGGCAGAGCCGGTTAGACAACTTCTAATCCTTCCAAAATGCAATAAAATAAATAAGTAAAGAAATAAAGCGTTTGGGGAAATAAGAAGTTGAATCTGGCAGAGCCGGTTAGACAACTTCTAATTCTTCCAAAATACAAAAATAAACAACTAATAACATACAAATGGCATAACATAATCAATATCACGTTTTACAACTATCACACTTGGATATCAACACAAAAGCATACTCTCATTTAAATTCAAAATCATACAGAAACAAAATACTCCATAATCAAGATTTAAGATCAGACAAAAGCAAAATATAGCATATTCAAGGCTCAAGATAATACAAAAGGAGATACTCAAGGTTAGCTTCCCTTACCTCTATTACAGACTTAATCTCCTCGCTCTCTGAAAACTTCCAGAATATCCCCTTTGAAATTAGAAATTCTTCCAACTCTCTTCTCTCAACAATTTTCTCAATTCTTTTGTGTCAATTTTCAGCCTCCCCCCTTGGCTATTTATAGTAAAAAAAATTTACTATTCATTTGTACTATTCATTTGTACTATTCATTTTTTTATTCATTTTACTATTACAAAAATAATTTTTTATTTGCAAATTGGTGAATTCTGATCTCAAAGCTACGTGGAACACTTATCATTTCCAAAAATAATTTTTTTTTTGTTTTACTATTCACTTTTTACTATTCACTATTTACTTTTTTTTTTTTTTGTGATTAATTTTATTTACCCGGACGAAATTTGGTATTGACAGTGTGCAATGTGCAATGTATGTTTTGTTCATGTAATGGCTTAGGTGTTTAGCATCATGTTTTATTGATATAATATCAGTTGTTGTAATATGAGTGAACAATCTGAGTTTGTGCAATAAAGTTCGTTTTAGCCCCCCCTACGTTTTAAAAATGTTAAATGTGGTCCCCCTTTGCTTTAAAAATTGTTCACGGTGGTCCCTCTTTCCTTTAAAAATTGTTCAAGGTGGTCCCTTACGTATATGACTGTAATACATATTAAGGATACCTGGCAAAAAACAGATATAATTACATAATATCACTACTTCCAAATATCACAACATAATATCACTACAACAATAATAACATTTAATTAAAGTGTTTAATAAGAACTCAACATACACAATTAAAGTGCTTAATAAGAATTCAACATACACAATTAAAGTACTTAATAAGAGTACAAAATACATCCAAATTTTCATTTAAATCTATGGATATTTTCTTCTAATATTTAACTTTTTCCTTCGTATTGGCTGACTTAAATCTCGGATGGAATCTTGACTTGGTTGTGGTGGGTAAGGAGATTGGGGACTTGATGGCTGTGAAGGTGCAAGGGGTTGTGAACTTTGTGCCTGTGCTGGTTTTATTGGTTCGATGATGGCTGGACGTAAAGGGCACACTTTTTTGTTGTGCCCTAGTTCACGGCATATGCTACATTTCTTTTGCTGCCCACCAACACTCATTTGGGTCCCATCTTTCGTTAGCTCCCATGGCTCCATTCTTCTTTTTTTTTTGGTCTCCCAGGCATGTTCCTCTTAAGTGGTGGCAGTACATTAAGAGAACTAGTTTTTTCCCATAAGAGGTGTGATGGGGAAGTGCATACCTAGAGAGAATATACTAAATGACATTTAAGAGAATGGGAAAGAAATTAAAAATGGAAGAGATTAAGGAAGAGGAAACTTATGATTTGAAGATGCGCCACTTGAAGGAAGCTCCAAGATAAGCATCAAAGGAGGACCGCCACTTGCTTGAGCAAGATAAGGTCTGCCCAAAATAGGGACTTTGGAGACAGAATACTATCTCAAAGAAGATTGCAAAAGTGCAAATCAACTCAAAATTCAATTGATTCAAGGTAAGGTACAAAAAGGAGACCCCTAAGCCTTTTTATATAACCTTTGGAGTGAGCTAGGATGCAAGATCTAGATGATGTAGGACTTATGAGTGTGGAGGTCATCCAGCAGCTGCGAAGTTCCTCTAGGGACTTTTGAGTCCCACATTGCTCAATTCTCTCCACTCCAAAGGGTTTATAAGGCAACTAGTTCTCCTATAGTTCAAAACATGAAAACTACCTATGCTACCTTGCACTAACGCCTAGGACGCCCATTTCCTCTCCTTTTCTTTTTAAGACCAAGCCATGGAAAGTCCCACATTGCTTGTTCTTAAAGAGAAAGAAGAGTTTATAAGTGTCTCTACAACTAGAAATAACGAAATAACAAAAGAGGCAAATACAAGCCAATGAAACCTATTCTACTCTTTTTTATGCTTGTTGTCACTTTGAAAACTCTTCATTGTTGCCCCATCTATGATCATATCAAGGTGGCCATTCACAGATGATGGACGCACATGCTTCTTCATATGTGGATTTCCTGAACCAAATTGGTATAAAAGTTTATGGATCTACATTTGAATAGTTCATTGATGCAACTGCATGACAACATGCCACTGCTCATCCACTTCCTACAGCTACATTCTTCATTGTCCAGGTCCACTGTGAACTTGCTCTCAATGACTGAAACATGCCTAACCTCAAAAATCCTTCTTGCAGACCAGCTGAATAAATGAACATAAATAAGGCACATCAACAATTAGTTATGAACATAAATAAGGCACAAGAACAACTGGATATGAACATAAATAAGGCACAAGAACAATATTACCTTGGGATCCAATATCTTGACAAATTACATTCCTTCATAAGTCTCTTTTTGATCTTTGGACAGACATTGAAATCCATAGATGCCACCTTCGTTCTGTTTGTGGCCCATCTTTTAATCAAATACAGTCTAATATCCTCCAGCATGGTTATAATGGGTTTTCCTCTAGACTGAACAAGAACACTATTGAATCCTTCATTGATGTTGTTATCCAGAGTATCATACATTGCTTGAGTTCTTGACCAATACCTATTGCACGAGAATGAAGAAAATGGGTTACCAAACATGAGTAATGCAGAATCTTTGTGCATCTTTGTGCATGTAATGGAAAGAATGTACCTTGGGGGAATGGCTATAAGGTATTTATATGCTTCTTCATTCACTGCTCTGATATTCAACATCTCTCTCTCTCAAGCTTGGGGGTATGTGCTTGTGGCAGCCCTCCACATCAAATTCTTCAATATCTGACCAGAAAATCTTTTCCTAAAGTTAGCATAAAGGTGTCTGATGCAGAATCTTTGTTTTGCCCTAGGCAAAAGCTCTTGGATAGCTGGCACCAACCCCTGCCAACATCAATTTTTTAATCAAACACACATGATTAATAAAGTATGCATAATAAAATAATTTAAGTACTGCATGTACCTTTTGCTTGTCAGACATCCACGTGTACGCACCACAAACTTCATTGCCCCCAAGGTCTTCAACTAATAATTGCAAAAACCAGGACCAACTATCTTTATTTTCGACTTCAACTACTGCATATGCAAGGGGTAGCATTTGCTCATTTGGATCCCTCCCAACAGCAGTAAGCAGCTCTCCCTTATAAAGACCTTTCAAAAAACACCCATCTAAACAGATGATGGGCATACAACTAATAAAACTGTCCTTACATGCTTTAAGATAAACATAACATCTCTCGAATATGGATTGACCATTATCATTGTTCACTTTAACCTTAACCGTTGACCCTGGGTTACTTCTCAATACCTCATGTGCATAGTCATAAATCCTTCGAAATTGTTCTTTAAAATCCCTTTCACGTTGACTTGATGTCATTAACTTCGCCCTTCTTGCTTTAGAAATTGATACATTGGTGTTCCATTTTCTTAATGCTTTGGTACTTATGTCTTGGACCCTTATACTAGGATTCTCATGTAAAGACTTATCTATTTCATGACTCAACCACTTATTATTCATCATTTTAATGTTCAATTGCCTGCTGCAAGAATGAACATCAACAATCTTCCTTAACTGCCAAATCTTGTGTGATGGCAAATACCCACATTAAGCTACCCATGGACACTTTTTTTGCCCACCCATGCATCTCACCCTTACCCTACGGTTATCATTTTTTACAAACTTAAGAGCCCTCCCAGCATGAATAGCATAGCTTCTAATGGCTTCTTTAAACTCATCCTTATCGGTAAATATAGTACCAAGTTCCCATTTGTAATTTGACATTGACTTCTTTTTCCCAAATGTAGGAAAGGGACCTCTACTTGGTCTGTCCTCAGTTTCATCCTCCTCAATTCCATTATTATCTGGAGTTAACAGCACATCTGACTCTCATTCATCATCTGACAACCCCCTACCATGTCCTTGTGCTTTGTTATCACTGTCTTCCATCCTATATTCTAAATAACTATTGTCCAAAGCAATACCCAAATCACCTACCTCCTCCAAGTTCTCTTCAGCAATAATATGTGCTTCATCCTCAGTATCCACTTCCACTTCTTCCTCACTGTCCACTTCCACTTCTTCCTCAGTGTGTAGTTCTACTTCTTCCTCAGTGTGCAGTTCTACTTCTTCCTCACTATGCACTTCTACTTCTTCCTCCACTCCACCCAGTTCCTCTATGTCAACCTGCACTCCATCATCTCTCTCCAAGTCACCACCACAGTGAATAGGACCTTCCTCAACCTCCTGTTGCACTTCAACAGGACCTTCTACACCAACCTCAACACCACTACCCTCACTACTCTTGCAGGCCCTTGGCAAAAGGTAAAGAATTTCATCCTCATTTTCTACAACCACTGCTTCCCTCACTTTATGTACAACATACAAGTTAACTTTCCCCAACAATTTTCACACATTCATCATGTTCAAAGCTCCTTTATCGTCATATAGCTTATATAAAACATGTTCAATATCATAATATAACTCATGTACTTCAATGTAACCCAAATCTTTAAGTGAACCTACTACTCCAAAATAGCTCCATGTATCGGGGTCAATGTCCCGATAACATATCTCCCCACCTATATAATTAAAGGGCACTTCCTTTATCAAGGTCCCACCGTGGTGGACCACTACCTCAAACCTATCGTTAGACATCCCTACACTGCAAATGTAAATAGGGGACCACTCATTAACTTAAATTAACACACCATGGGACCAATTTCAACACCCAACGCCAGTACTTTTTCCATAAACCCCCCACCATGCCACAAATATAATCATATTTTAAACATAACAAATATAGAATCCACTCACTAAAGACAAAACAAATACAGAATCCACCCATTAAAGACAACAACATAAGTAAGAACAGTAATGTGATCAGTAACTATAACAACAACATAAGAACACTAATGCGATCACTAACCTCACTAGCACTGACGAACGAACCACGGTCTTAGACGAACCACGAACTTGATTTCACCAAAAATCAAAATCTACATTCTTGGAAAGGTGATTGTTGAACCCTAAATCGCCCCCAAAATCACGAGGAGATTTTACCCCAAATGTAATTAATCTTAAAATTATTTTTAACCCTATCTTTTAAATGAATTTAAATCATTTTAAATTATTTTAAATCATTTTAAATTATTTTAAATCATTTTAAATTATTTTAAATCATTTTAAATTATTTTATTTTAACACATATCAGCAATTTACAATGCTACCTCAACCATAACTGTACAACTCATCAGTTTTGTGCCACCTGAACAGCTGTGCCGTTAGTTCTTTTAACGCCGTAATAAAAAAAGACTAACGTGCATCATTTTTGCGAGAAGTAGAATGTTAGTAAACTTTTGAAAAAAAAAAGAAGACCACTTTGAACAGACCCTACGAAAAGAGGACCAAAATAAATATTAAACCATAAAACAAATATACAAAATATAGTAAAACAAATAATATCATCCGAATAACCGAAACACTTTATGTTTTGGTTTGAGCTTGGAGAGATTGATAAACATTGCAAGGATTGGACAGAGCGTGCAGAAGATGAATCAAGCATTGTTTGGAAGCTCGGTCCGTTCATCCAAAATATGTCAAAAAAAATGTTTGTAAAACATACTTTGAAACAATAACTTTACATAATAATATTATAATAAAAATAATTGGGTGTTACTCTCTCCATCACCACATTTTCTCTCTCCACCTCCCCAATTCTATTACATATTTTTTGAATTACAAAACTAACCTTTTATAATTACAAAAATAACCTTTATACTTTTTAATCCTAATTATTTACTTTAACCCTAAAATCTATCTTTCTACCCCTTCTCACCCACCTCCCAACCTTCTCAGATTCTCACCCAAACTCCATCATTCTCATCTTCCATTTTTCCTCCATATAAGTTTTCTTCCTCCTTCAGCGGTGGGCAGTGTGCGGCGTAGCAATGCAACGGTGCGGCGGTGCAGCGATGCGACGACGATGAGGTGTGGCGGTGCATTCTCTCACAAGGTTAGTGATGATATTTTTAAATTTTTTTTTAAATGCAATGCATATATATTTGATGTGTGCTGCTGGGCTGCTCTGCATTTTTTTGCTGTGTGTGCGTGTGTTGGGAGAAAGGAAGAAGATAACCAGGAAAAACGGAGGTCGGGTATCCATTTGGATCTGAAACAGATGTCGACATCCGTTTTCACGGATGTTGACATCTGTTGACGGATGCTCACATCCGTTTAAAGATTACACGGTTTATATTTTAGGGTTTTATTATGCACCTTCACACCTCTGAACCTCTCACGCCTCTGAACCAGCACCTTGAAGCACCACCACACTCACAACTGAAGATGAATTGTTTTTTCCACTTTTAATCTTACTAAACACAAAGTCCACCACACTCTTACGTCACAATTTTATAAAAGAGAAGTAGAACATGAGAGACAACCCAAGGATAGTGATAACCTGGGAAAGATAATAAAGAGAAAGAAGGAAGAATGATAAAAAAAATGAATGTTCATGTGAGATTTTAAATAATATTAACCCTAAAATTTTAATAAAGATAAAATAGAAATGAAAAAATAAAGAAAAGGATAAAAAGAAAATAGAATGGTGGAAGAAGCAAGTTGTGGTGGTGAAGGAAATAACACCCAAAATAATTAATCAAAATTAATTCTTGATTAATTTTATGATCTCTTTCCAAATATATATTTATAAATATTATCAAGTCAACAACTTTACTTCCTCAAATATACATTTATAAATATTATAATAAACTTATCAATTTAAATCTGATTATTAATAAATAATTTTTATTACTTTTATTAATTTTTAATCAATACCTATTATTTTCATTAAATTAATAATTATTATTATTTAAATTATTTATTGACTGTTCCGAACTAATCAATTATTTATTAAATAGTCAATCAATTTGGCTTTTAAAAATAATTTGATTAATATAATAAATTTGAAAAGAAAAGTATAAAACGACCAAATTAATTTTATCATTATAAATTAATTTTAATTAAATATCGTACTAAAATTTTATTATTATCATTATTTTATCAAATTTATTTTTGTTATTACAATACTTTTTAATTGTATTATTATTAGGTTAATGAGAGACCCAACCAATTTCATGTCTTTATTTTGAATGTTCTATGAATCAATAAATTCTTTTTGTCAATTCATGTCATTGATGTAAGATCAAAATTTTATTTTATAAATTTATTATTATTATTAATTTTAATTTTACTAATTTTTTATTATTTAATAGTTTTTCATCTTTAATAGTTTTCTTATTATTTTATAATTTACTAATGTTATTATTTTTCATTAACATAATTATTATTTTATAAATTAAATTTTATTATTTTATATTATATTATATATTTAATCATATTACATTGCATAACCAAATATAATAATATTAGTGATAACTACTTTCAGTGATAAAAAATAATTAATCATTTAATTAATCTTTCTTCCCCAGTCTCCCCTGCATTACCAAACACAACACTAAAACTGATTAAGTGTACATACCAGGTCAACAATGAACTGCTCAAAAAAGATAAACAGATATTGTTTCTGTGATGCACAGCTGGGACACTGACCTCTGGTTCATACACATCACTCCTGAAGCTGAACAGGCTCAAAACCCCTATCAATTGAAGCCTTCACAGCATCAACTAGCAGTTGAGTTTTTCTACTAATTGTTGGCCACTTCTTTTCAGGTTTTGCGTTCTTGAATTTGATATCTGCCACCAAACGGGCAAACTCATTCACCATAAGAGCCTCCTGAGGTATGTCAGTTTTTATTACATGCGGTTTTGGCTGATTAATCCACTTTGTAACACCTTCATCAAAACCTGATTCTGTAGCTGCCAAAAACGATGCTTCCTTCTCTTCATAAGGGATAACGAAGTCATGAACATGTAATGCTCCTTTTGTCCCGAGAGCAGTTATATCCATTGTCATGTTAGCTAAGAAGGAGCAATAGAAGGTTGCTACTTTTCCATCTTCCCAGTACAGAGTGGCCCCACATGCCAATAGCACCCCAGATTGGTTATGCACAGGGCTGCGCAAGGCGATTACGGTTTTTGGTAGTTCATAGTCGGCAACCCACAGTATTGCCCTAAGACAGTACCAACCTTCATCACCAAGAGCACCAAGAGCATCAAGATCTGGCTTCACACGAATGTCATTCTCAAGGAAATCCGGACTAACAGTAAATGTAAAATTGCTTCGAATCTGGGAAAGTAAAAACCAAACAATGTGTGTCAATGCAGTACATGAATATATAAGGAATGTCTTTTACTTAGATTGTCATTGGTCACATTATTAAGAGTTCCTTATTTACTTAAGAGGTCTGAGATTTAAATCACCGAAAAAATCTATAGATGAAAAAACAAACCTTTAGAAATGGATGTTCAACAATGTAAAACAATTGATAGAGAACCCGAATACTGAAGCATATCAAGTTTAGATGAAAAGGTAAAACAGAAAAGGTTTTAAATATGCAACCAAATCTTACCCTTGTTAAGGCGTAAGAGATGTCTAATTAGATAATAATATTTTAATTTTAGAGTTGATTCAGCCTAAGAATTATCATGTAATTGGTGTTTGAGAGGTGCTTAATGAGAAAAGCTGAAAAATTAGGCCAATAAAAAGTAAAATTGAAGTTAAACAGGTTCATACCGATTTGAGCTGGCCAAAACGGTTTACATCGGAGAGAAACTCCTTCATCTTCGAGGTGCGGGGATGGTGCATCCACATGGTACCGTCCATGAGCTGCACCCCATTGGATTCGCACGCCGCGATGATCTCATCGAACTCAGTAACATTAAGAGCAACTGGCTTCTCAAGCATCACGTGCTTCTTCTTGCTGGCGGCGAGCACGGCCCAGCGCAAGTGCAGACTGGTGGGGAGCGGCACGTAGACGGCGTCGACCTCGGGGTCGTCGAGGACGGCCTCGTAGGAGCCGTACACCTTGGCGCCGGCGGGGAAGCCGTTGGCGGCGGCGAAGGCGTGGGCCTTGTCGAAAGAGCGGCTCCCGACGGCTTGAAGGACGGCATTTGGCGCCAGCGCGACCGCGCGGGAGATTTTACGCGCAATTTCCGCGCAGCCGATGAAGCCGAAACGGATTTTGGTGGTTTCCGCCATTTGGAGATTTGAAGTAGGGAGAGAAGAGGATTTTGGAGGGAGGCGGTGGTATGTGTGAGTGTAGGAACTTGTGAGTGGATAAGGGTTGATTGCAACTTAACAAATTAAACACTTCCAGAATAATCCAGATGTAGCTAGAAAAATGATGGATATACACCAAAATAAAAGATAAAAGTAATATATATAAAGACCGCGATATTCCAACAACGTATTTTTAACACTGTTTTGACAACGCCACGTGTCGTTGTTTGATTGGTTTGTTTTAAAAATAAATTTTTTTTAAAACTTACGAAACGGAAGTCCGTAACCCTGAATTTTAGTGAAAATCCGAAAATAGCCCTTTCTCTGTTGCATTAGAAACAAAGGACCCTTTCTCTGTTCCATTGGAAACGAAGGTTGCGTTTCGTGCCGCATCACTTTGTTCTGTGTGCGTGGTGTTGTCTCCGTCCAGTTTCGTCTCCTGTTATCGTGCGGAATGGCAAGTTCCGGTGACGATTGTCCGATGACGAAGGTAAGTGGTTTTCCATTCCATGTCGTAGCTTGGTTATTCGGTTTGGGCATCTCGTAGCATGCTTATTTGGTTTGGGTTAAGGATTGGGGTTCGTATCCTTGTGTTGTGGTGCTTGCACTAGTGCAGAAACGGTCTTTCACGTCCGACATTTTGGCCTTTTGACGTCCGGCGTGCGCCGGACGTCTACGCGGTAGACGTCCCTCACACGTCCGTCCTGGGAAGACGGACGTCTATATGAACGTCCGTTCTGCCTGAGGACGGACGTCTATATGAACGTCCGCTCTGCCTGAGGACGGACGTTTATTATAAACGTCCGTTGCCTGAGCACGGACGTTTGTCATAAACGTCCGCTGTCTGAGGACGGACGTCCATATAAACGTCCGCTGCTGTCTGAGGACGGACGTCTACCTTGCTGAGTTTTTTTTGGTGTAGGCTGGGCGTGGGACGTCCGTATGTGCACAGACGGACGTCTATAGACGTCCGACTGTACACTAACGGACGTCTAGTGGGCGTTTTTTTTTTAAAAATTTGTTTGTTTTTTCAATAGAACCACACCTGAAAAACAGAAAAATGTCCCAGAACAATTCTCCAATAACATAAATATGCGTTTTATATAAACAAAATTCTACTTAATGTTCAATCCACTACCAAACTATTAACATAAAAATAAAACTAAAACCAAACAATGTTCAATCAAGAAGAAATATAACTATTCCTAACTCCATCTTTGTAGAAGATAAGCGGTCCACTCCTGCCTTATCTGGTTAATTGTGTCCTCTATAATAGGCGATGTAGTCTTGAAGCGCTGCAAAATTCAAGAAAGATTCATTATTGTTTCATATATAGTTGAAGATGATTTTGATTTGTAATGTATTGAAGGTATACATCATTACCTCATTCCAGTCATCTGTAATGACAGCTCGAATGATGGTCTTAATCCAACACATCACATAGAAGCCACATTCCCATGAATCTACCTGCTGGTTACACTAAAATAACAAACTAAATAGTTAAAAATTTAGATCATTCAATAACATAAATGAATTAGAAACTATAAATGACTTACAACCTTTGGATACAAAATTTGAACCAATTGACCACGAGATTTACCAATAACTCTGTACAGATTGAAAACACAAAGTATAATTAATATGACTATTTTATCATAAAAGTTGAAGGTTAACATCAAATTGAAGTCATTTTTTGGAGAAACACTTACCCTTGAAGCATGGTTCTCAAGTCATTTTTCATCTTCCTGTGCAACGAACAAAACCATATAATTTTACATTCTTTGGGAATGATAACCATCAGCTGCCAGTGAGACCTATCACGAAGGACAAATAGTTATTCAACTAATTAAGGAAACTATAATAATAAACTGACCACATATAAAAACACGTACCCGTCAATGTATGGCACAAGGTATATGTCTCTTTTGGACTCATCCATCCATGTTTGCAAATAATGTTGTCTGTTTTGAAGTGTGTTACCAGACGGTTGAATGGTCTGAGGTTCAACAAATCCGTACATGGAAGACCGACCTTGGTCTACAACGATTGTGTCCATGTACCTAAAACAACAAAGTTAAGTCGTTAGAAACTATATAAGAATGTAAATAAAAGTAATATCAAAGACCAAATTGACTAACTTACATACACCACAGCTGAATGATGGAAATATTCAACATCCTGTCTCCCTCAATCACCTCCAATGCATCAGAAAATGTGATATAAACTGGCACATGTGGGGGAAGACCAAATACCCTCAAATCCCAGTATAGTTGTAATGATGCTTTCTTCAATCTGGGTAATTTTGTCACTAACTTTGATATAGGATCATCCTCTGCTTCAGCCATGTCATCATCTTCATGTATGACTGTATCATGAATTGGCTGCTTCTGAGGACGTGTGAACTGAAGATAAGAATTTACGTGAAAGCTTTATAAACAATTATATGAAGACAATTAACATAGAAATACTAAGGAAAAAGACATTATACCTGTGGAGTCGCGATGTGGGACATGATCAATGCTCTAGGCCAGGCAATAAATGTTCCTATGGCCTCCCCCACAAAGTTAATTTCTGGAGTGGGTACAGGCACCTGAGCCTGGGGATCCCGAACCTCGTCAATGGTCACACGCACGTGCTGGGGTAATATGGGAACACCATGAATGGTCTCCCCTCCCTCAAGCACTCGTCCGACAGCCACAATGCGTGGGGGATCCCCATCAACCAACAGCTCATATTGACCGCTATACTCATTGGGTTCTACAGCAGAGCATGATCCTCTAGTGCTGACACGAGGTGCTGTGGGAGTTTCATCGGCCCCCATGTGGCCTTGCGTCATGGAATGCAGCTTTTCTTCAAGCGCTCTTTGTATTTGTTTTTGTTCTTGTAGCTGCTCCATGAATCGTTGCTCCATTGATCTCATGCTTTGGTTGAGTCTTTCCTCCCACTGAAGATCCATCTGCCTCAGTGTCTCCTGACTCATTGATTGGGGGGTTTTCTGTGTAGGGCCAAAATAGTCACGAAGACCAATCGCCCCTGGAACTCCACGTACACGTCCTGGGTGCTCGGGCCTTCCAATGGCCGTTGTCAGAATGTCGTCCCTACCTTGGCCAGCAAATGTGCCCTGAGTCTGCTGCTCAACCAACTCATCCTGCACATAAAAAACCAAGTTACTTAGAAGACATGCTGTGATAGATACACAATCAAATAACTGCTTATAATTTGAACTTACAATTCTCTGTGAGATCAAGGCAGCTGAGGAAGATGTCATGTTCCCATCAGATTTAGTCCGAGCAGCCTTCCACAGCTCGTACCTAGCAGGTGCAGGTGCTAGGTCAGGCGACTCAAGTCCCAAGGCATCGGCTCTAGACTTTCTCAGTTTCTTCTCCAGTTTTGCATATCCACCTCGTGATAACAAGTGGGGTGTGTCGTTTAGCCTTTGTCTTTCTTGGGCGGCTAACCTTTTATCCTGTGAAAGCATGTATATAAGTAAGTCTAAAATCATAAAAACTCAATGAAAGATGATCTTAAGAAACATACCTTCCATTCTTCAGACTCTCTAGATGCACGAAACTGCATCCAATCCTCCTCTCTGAATCATTAATAAGAGTATCATACAAATTAGCCCTTCCAAAATTATCTTCACCGACATCACGTATCATGTCCTCTAAATGGTCACTCATCCATTCTTCCACATAATTTGTTCCTCGTGACGTGGTAGGCTGCTCAAGTACTTCTCCATGCCAAGTCCAAACTGTATAAGTCCTCATTATGCCATACATGAATAGATGGTCACGCACATTGCCTAAGTCTTGGCGTATTTGATTAAGACAACGCACACAAGGACAAAAATATGTCCCGTTGACAGACTTAGCATTTTGTTCAACGTATTGCAAGAACTGTGAAACACCCTTGTCATATTCTTCACTCATGCGACGTTCGTTCATCCATCTTCGATCCATACTATGTTCGTAAAATCATCAGTTCAAGTGTTTTAAATTATGAAAATTAATTTTCTCAAACTGTCCAATCGGACAATTCAAAATTTAACACAAACGATTAAAAGATTAATCGTTTGTCTTAAATTTCAAACGGGAACTAAGTGTCACTCAATGTATGGCAATAACTAATACACATTTTACACAATAACACATACATGCATACACAAAATTTAACAGTCAAAAACGTCCATACATTAATACACATTTCGCATTAATCGTTTAACACAATAACATAACTAATACACATTTTACAGTCAAAAACGTCCATACACAAAATCCACATACATGCATACACAAAATTTTCAACCAACAAGCTAACCTGAAAAGTAGATTCCAAATCCGAAGGAGGGAAGTGGAGGAGCAAACGGCCTAACACGCAGTCCAAAAAGAGTCAAGGAAGTCGTCCAAGAACACGCAAGAGTCTGCAAAAAAACGGATCGAAAACAATTTTTAATCGGTTCAAATCAAAGACATTTCATCACAGAACAATGTAATCGGATTAAATGTAATTTTAAACGGTCCAAAAGTGAGAAAACCAACCTGGAAACTGAACGGCGCAGCAGCAGAGACGGCGTTCGCGGGGAAGAAGACGAGTGACTGGTTCGCGGTTTCGATTTTAATAAACCTAGACGTCCGAGCCACATGGGCCGGACGTCTATAATATTATAGACGTCCGGCCCGCCACTAATATGACGTGTAACGAATTTAAAATTTGAATTTCGCGGGGCTTTAAACGTCCGTTCCCAGGGCTCGGACGTCTATAATTTTATCAACGTCCGTCCCAAGACGGACGTCTAAAATTCTGATGAAACCCTAAAACGATTCAACTACATGTCAGTCCTCTGAACGTCCGTCCTGAGGGGCGCGGACGTCTATAACATTATAGACGTCCGCGCCCCTCAGGACGGACGTTCAGAGGACTGAAAGTAATTATTACCCCAGCCACTCTGTCAGTCCTCTGAACGTCCGTCCTGAGGGGCGCGGACGTCTATAATGTTATAGACGTCCGCGCCCCTCAGGACGGACGTTCAGAGGACTGAAAGTAACTATCACCCCAGCCACTCTGTCAGTCCTCTGAACGTCCGTCCTGGAGGGGGACGGACGTCCATATATAATGGACGTCCGTCCCCCTCCAGGACGGACGTTCAAGAGGCTGACAGGGTAGTACAACCCATCAGCCTCTTGAACGTCCGTCCTGGAGGGGGACGGACGTCCATATAAAATAGACGTTCGTCCCCCTCCAGGACGGACGTTCAAGAGGCTGATGGGTTGTACTACCCTGTCAGCCTCTTGAACGTCCGTCCTGGAGGGGGACGGACGTCCATATAAAATAGACGTTCGTCCCCCTCCAGGACGGACGTTCAAGAGACTGAGGGGTTGTACTACCCTGTCAGTCTCTTGAACGTCCGTCCTGGAGGGGGACGGACGTCCATATAAAATAGACGTTCGTCCCCCTCCAGGACGGACGTTCAAGAGACTGAGGGGTTGTACAACCCTGTCAGTCGCGTGAACGTCCGTCCTGGAGGGGGACGGACGTCCGTTATATATGGACGTCCGTCCCCCTCCAGGACGGACGTTCAAGAGACTGACATCTCAGTCTCTTGAACGTCTGTCCTGGAGGGGGACGGACGTCTATTATATATGGACGTCCGTCCCTCTCCAGGACGGACGTTGAAGAGGCTGATGGGGTCACACCCTGTCAGCCTCTTGAACGTCCGTCCTGGAGAGGGACGGACGTCTACTATATTATAGACGTCCGGCTCCCTCTAGGACGGACGTCTACACACTCAATTATTTACATTTATGCCACCGGTCAATTATTTACGTTGGAGTTTTCGTGGACGGACGTCTATGGAGTGACGTTAAAGGTCAATTCTACACTAGTGTTGGGTTATTGGGTTTCGTTGTTTTAATGATTTTATTGGGTTATTGGGTTATTGGGCATCTCGTAGCATGCAAAGAAAGTCTTTCAACCGCCCAAGCCTACAATATCATAAAATCATTTCATCAAACCTAATTCACAATGTTCTGCACTACATCAAAATAGTGAACTACAAATCATATTACCTGCAACACTGCCACATTGCCACTAAGAGTGAGTGACTGGGGGATACCTGCTCCCATAATTTTCTTCTTACATTTATTTAAATTCTCTACAATATGTTTATGTACACCGGTGCACCAATCATATAGACACAAACTGTCTAAGTCATCTAACACTGCAAAAGACATGTTACAAACATGCCTTGATTTCCTAGGGAAATAGAAAACAACCAAACAAACTAATATATATAACCTACACACTACATCAACATCAATGTTTTTATCATGAACAATGACATTAAACATGTCCGTTTGTTAAGACTGTCGCGGTCATACAAATTTTATACAGATTAAAATGCAGTATAGTCTAGGATTTGACTCCTAGGTCGTCTCTCAAGGACCAATTTTGGTGGTTCAGTCTTAGATTTATCACGAAGTGGGGGGGTTTGTAAATGGTTTTTGGTTACGGAAAATAAATTAAAATTGGAATTTAAACACAACTGAATTTAAAAACACCGAAATAAATTTTAACGACTGTAAAACCAAACGGTAAAAACGGAACTATAAATATGCAGAAACGGTTAAAACTAAACACAGAAATAAAAACATCAGTGAAAATGAATTGTAAAAATGACGTTTGGAAAATAAACGATAAAACACATTGACAATATTTAACGATGCAGAAAACAGTAAACGGTAAAATAAAAGAGACGAAAATGAATTAAAAGTACTGAAAATGAAATTCATCAAAAGGTTTAACATTGAAAATAAAGTTCTTGAATACTACACGTAAAAATGAAAATGAAATGAGCAATATACTGTAACACACTCTTACTGCTTCAGAAATCAAATTACATTTTGCACTGTTTTAAAATGAAACTGGAAAGGTGTTAAAAGAGGAAGAGGCAGAGAGCCTCTTCCAGGGCCGTGAATTCTATACTACACTACTCCTAAAATCTACTGATTTGCTTCTCTGCTGCTGCTGGATTTATAGCCAAACTTCTGAACATATTGTATGTCATTTCTTCATTCCAGCCAGCTTTCCCGTGAGCCAGCTTTCCCGTGTCTTTTTCCTCTAGCTTCTTGACTTCTTTAACTCCTAAATGTGCCAACATAATAGGTGGGGGTCCTCCATTTCTTGTATTCTTCTTCCATTCGGTGGACTCTCCTACGTGTTGCTGCCAAATTCCTTTCAACCAACCGTGGTGCCCACACTCCAAGATTTTGGAACGTGATCATCTTCCAGCCAAGCTTGCTTTGCACTTCCTCTTCACGATGCTGGAGCTGATTCCACACGTCCCCATCATTCTCCAAAACAACTCAAAACCGAGACATCACTCTTCCTTCATGCTCCCAAGCTGCTGGACCATTTTCACCAAAGCTTCACTTACGGCCTTCTCCTCTTTTGGTGGCTTCTTCTTTGCTTGCTTCTTCCAAATTGCGTGTGCTAGCAACAAGAAGGTGAAGAAGTCTTCTTCTTCAACTAGACTAAGACCTTGGAGCATCTGTTCTACTGGACCAGCTACTGGATGTGCTTCCATTCTAAGATTATTGTTTCCTCTTCAAACTCAGCTGCTGGACTTGGACGTAAAACATCTCCTTTGCCTTGCTTGTATGCTCCAAGTAGGAAAGCACTACTTCATTCTTCCTTCTTTACGTGAACTGCCCCTTCATTCCAGCAAGCTTCACTTGTTAATTGTTGGATGGAAGCTTGTGCAAGCCGTGAGTTGGATGTGCATCTTTTCCAATTTAATGTTTGCTAAATCATGTTGCAAGCAAAGAAAGCCGTGAGGTGCCCATTCTCCATCCAGCTTTTCGGTTTTCAATTCATAAGTCAAAGAAATATTTTCTAATGCTAAATGGTGGCTCCCATGTTATTCCTTTTGGCAATTGCATAATGTCCAGCAACTTAACAAAAAAAACAAGAAGAGGGACCATGTATTTCACATACGTAAACTTCTTTTCCTTGCATGTGGTCCCCTCCATTAATTCCATCTACAAATAATGTGCCTTTGAATTTGTTTAAGCAATTTCCAATTCCAAAATGAATGTGCCGTGAGATGCACAAGGTGGTGGTCCCCTCCTTCATTCCAAACCAAAAACAATTGTTGAAGCTTATAGCAATTTTGGATGTGCAAAAATATTGGAGGCTGTGTGGCATGTCTTCTAATTCATCATATTTCTACGAGAAATGAGGTATGAAATGTGCCAATATGAGTGTTGAATCCTTGAGTGTTGGGAGGTCTTAGCACTGTCCAATGATCAATTCCAGCTACCACAAGTATCAAACAACAAGCAAACAATGCAAACAATTTAGAAGTCACTCAAACAGTAAACACAAGACTGACATAGAGGAGTAAAAAAAATACTGGGAACAACACAGAACGAATTTGAACAAAATAAAAACTATACATGAAACTAGACATCTAGACGAAACTATGAAAAAAAATTGCATTGAAAACGGATATGAATTGAACTCGAACGAGGACAAACAAGTTGACACAAAATTCACACAGCAACCAGCGAAAATTGAAGTGGCTGAAATGCATTGGGCTCAATTGTCATTTCTCATTTAGCCTTCAAATGTCCCAAAAAGATATCCAAAATTTTCCCATAATTAATAATGCAAAATAATAAGCTCAGATAATTCAAATTAGTTAAAATAAGAATTTATGATCGAATTAAGCACAATTAGGAAAAATAGGAAAATAACGGACGATTAAGCACAATTCCCTGATTAATTCTAGTACAATAAACTAAGTGAAGTGAAGAAAATATTGACTCATCAAAATAGACCACACTTAGTCTTTTGCACTCCTGGGCAAAATCAAGACGCAAATCAGGGAATACGACATCAAAGGACTTTTAGGAAGGTTACACAAATTCAGCAGACAGAAAAACAAAGACTCAAGAGAAAATAAACAGAATTTACAAAGTTCTCAGGAAATCTAGACAGAGAAAAGATGTAGACCATATCCAATCACAGAATCACTGAAAAGCAGATACTTATAGAAATCTTCCAAACAATTCAAAACTTGGTAAAATAATTAATCAGCTCAAGAGGTGATTTTAAAAATAACAAAACCTCACAGATGCACTCACAGTGTTTCTCTCAAGTGTCTAGGGTAAAGAATTTTCAACTCGATGCACTCAAGAAAGCAAACACAAGTAGACTTGGCAAACTTCTAATATCAACACTTAAAACATATGCATGTTCAGATCAAAAGGTCTTTTCTGGGTTGTAATGGGGCCAAGGACAGGGGAGGATAATTTTGGATAAGTAGCTATAGCCCAAAAGAAATAGAGGAGCATTGGGAAAAAGTGTAAACACAGTGAAATCTCACCCCAAACCTCTAATTCAATCCTCTTCTCGACTCCATTATTCACAAAATTATTTTTCATTTTTCTCTTTTTCTCATCTTCATTTTTTTTCATCCTGTCTCTTTTCTTTTTTTTCTCTTTATCACGCAACAGGATATAATTCATATTTTCAAAACAAGATGAGGAACCAACTAGCCAATTCATCAGAATCCCCAAGGAGACCACACTTATTCACATAACACTTTTATAGCTCCAGACTTTCCTAAGGTTAAGGTAATAATTTGTTTTTCACTTAGGATCAGTGTATGAGCTTCAACACAAATAAATATATACAGTATAGGCTCAAAGGGGTTATCAAAGGATAATAACAAGGTAGGCTTATTTGGCTAAAGAGGCTCAAGAATAAAATTGCCTTTATCACTTCCAAAAATGCATATAAATCAAGTATATCAAAAAGAATCAAGCCAAGGCATATGTGCAAGCAATCAAGATACATATCACACCAGAAAGAAAATTAAGTGGCTCAAATTCTCACACAGGGCATTCGTTACAATCAAATCAACCTCTTAAACATTATAATCATCTTCCAAGCAGAGAAAAGCAAGGATTACAAACTATAAGCATTAATCAAGTGAAGGAAAAATCTACAACTTAGACAGACTCCAGAAATCAAGAGAAAAATGTAAAATTTATTGCACACAAAACACTCTAAAAACCACTTAAAACAGAAAAAATTTATCACAAAAACAAAAAATTTAACACACAAAATAAAGAAAAATTCAGAATCTCTCCCAATAGACCACACTTAAACTACACATTGTCCTCAATGTGTTCTAGGCATGTCATCAACAATCAAAACAGTAAACATATTATGGACAAGTGCAATAAAGTAAGGAAAAAGGGAGAGAAAGAAAATGCAAACTCCCGTAGGTTATGGTGGAAGCTGCCAATTTTGGACTTTCAGGGAGATGTCTTCCTTTTCAGTATCCAGCCAGGAAGTTTTGAGGACGAACTGTTTCATCCTCCAGATCTGATCGAGCAGTGAAATGTCTTCCACAGCTGGATCCAAGCAGTGATTGTTGATGAGCCGGTTCAGCAGGTGCCTGTTGCTGTTGAAACTGTTTTGCAGGCTCGAACCTTGGTCTTCCATTGTGGGTGTTTGTTGATGAAATTCATGTGTACCTCCTGCATCATGGTTAGTGCAATATTGCTCCAAAGAAATGTCATGCAGAGGTAGAACACCCAGTTCCAATGTAATAGGCTGAACCTCAGATAAATCCTCAGAACATGAATCAATTTTAAATTCAGAAAGAATATTAACCACAGACTCAGATTCATGTTCAATGCATGGAGAATAATCATACGAATGTAATATAAAAAATTGGTTCTCATCATGCATAGAGGGAAAATTAAAAACAGACTCATCAACAATATAATCATCAACATACCTATCAACTGCATAATCATGAAAAGCATAATTATCAACAGCATAATCAAATTTAGGTATGCTTACCTCTACTTCCCTGAAGGTTGGTAAAGTAGTGGAAGATGAAATGGGTCTACCTGGGTCAGAATTACTGCTTATTCTTGCCTTGTCCTCAAAATCTTCAACATTCTCCTCAGGTGCAAGAGTGGTCATCTGCCCAACCTGATCACTCAGATTCTGCATGGCAGCTTGAGTTTCCTGCTGGATCTTCATGCACTCTTGCTCAAACTGAATTCTCTGCTTGGTCATTTGCTCCAGTAACTCCTTTAATGTAGGTTCAGAAGTAGAAGGCTGAGGAGTTATTTGGACAGGAGCATCAAACTGCTGATTCTCGTATTGCTGGACTGGTGGAGGCATAAAAGTATCCTGAGATGGTGCTTCCTGATATTCCTGTTGAGCATCGAACCATCCCAAGCTAGGGTCATTCCATCCAGGATCATTGATATATCCATACTGCTCAGGGGAGAATTTGTTCAGAAACTGAAGCTCAAGATATCCCTAATCGGTAACGGATCCTAGAGGAAGAGAGTCTTGCCAATCCTTAGCTGCTCCTTGTAATGAATGCGGAAATGCGCTCAAGAAAATGTGATCAAGAGGGACATCTGGAGGCTTCATTGAAGAGCATATGATGTGGAACTCTTCCAAATGTCTATGTGGGCATTCTCCTGCAAAACCATGAAACTTAGGCAGCAAATATGTCAGTCCAGTGCTTAGAACGTAATAAAAATCATCCTCCTTAGGTGGAACCGGCTCCCTAGGAGCGCTCTCAAGAATTTGAGGATGATCCATATAATTCTCGACATAGAAATCAGCAGAATTATAATCAGAGTAACATGCAGAAGGAGAATCATAATTATGGGCATAGGCAGAATAAGCATTTTTCACAAAATTAAAATCGGTAGACATGGAAAATAAAAATAAAAATTAAACACTAAAAATTACTAGACAAACAAAATACAACACATTTATACATGCTACAGGCATACACAAAACAGAACATAAAAATAATTTTATTATTATTTTTTTTTAAATTCAATTTTTTTTTCTTACTTTTTTTTTAATTAACAAACAAAACACATACGACACGCATACAGAAAGTAGAACATCACATCACAACACAAGATAAAACACAACATAATTAAACATGCTACAAGCATAAACAAGACAGAACAAAATTATTTTTTTTTTTCGTTTTTTTTTTTTTTTAAATACAGTAACTAAATACAGAACACAACACAATAAAAATATAAAAGACAAAACATATATTAACACAGTAAAAATCGAAAAACACAGCAAAAATCTAAAACAAAAAACCTGGAACTGAAGTGACAACGCCGCCAAAATTTGCTGAAGGTGTCGTTATCGCCTACAAAAATACAAAACACAAAACACACAAAATACACATATTAACAGAACAAAAATTTGCACAACAAGAATCTAAAACCAAACCGTTATTGATCCCCGGCAGCGGCGCCATTTTGTTAAGACTGTCGCGGTCATACAAATTTTATACAGATTAAAATGCAGTATAGTCTAGGATTTGACTCCTAGGTCGTCTCTCAAGGACCAATTTTGGTGGTTCAGTCTTAGATTTATCACGAAGTGGGGGGGTTTGTAAATGGTTTTTGGTTACGGAAAATAAATTAAAATTGGAATTTAAACACAACTGAATTTAAAAACACCGAAATAAATTTTAACGACTGTAAAACCAAACGGTAAAAACGGAACTATAAATATGCAGAAACGGTTAAAACTAAACACAGAAATAAAAACATCAGTGAAAATGAATTGTAAAAATGACGTTTGGAAAATAAACGATAAAACACATTGACAATATTTAACGATGCAGAAAACAGTAAACGGTAAAATAAAAGAGACGAAAATGAATTAAAAGTACTGAAAATGAAATTCATCAAAAGGTTTAACATTGAAAATAAAGTTCTTGAATACTACACGTAAAAATGAAAATGAAATGAGCAATATACTGTAACACACTCTTACTGCTTCAGAAATCAAATTACATTTTGCACTGTTTTAAAATGAAACTGGAAAGGTGTTAAAAGAGGAAGAGGCAGAGAGCCTCTTCCAGGGCCGTGAATTCTATACTACACTACTCCTAAAATCTACTGATTTGCTTCTCTGCTGCTGCTGGATTTATAGCCAAACTTCTGAACATATTGTATGTCATTTCTTCATTCCAGCCAGCTTTCCCGTGAGCCAGCTTTCCCGTGTCTTTTTCCTCTAGCTTCTTGACTTCTTTAACTCCTAAATGTGCCAACATAATAGGTGGGGGTCCTCCATTTCTTGTATTCTTCTTCCATTCGGTGGACTCTCCTACGTGTTGCTGCCAAATTCCTTTCAACCAACCGTGGTGCCCACACTCCAAGATTTTGGAACGTGATCATCTTCCAGCCAAGCTTGCTTTGCACTTCCTCTTCACGATGCTGGAGCTGATTCCACACGTCCCCATCATTCTCCAAAACAACTCAAAACCGAGACATCACTCTTCCTTCATGCTCCCAAGCTGCTGGACCATTTTCACCAAAGCTTCACTTACGGCCTTCTCCTCTTTTGGTGGCTTCTTCTTTGCTTGCTTCTTCCAAATTGCGTGTGCTAGCAACAAGAAGGTGAAGAAGTCTTCTTCTTCAACTAGACTAAGACCTTGGAGCATCTGTTCTACTGGACCAGCTACTGGATGTGCTTCCATTCTAAGATTATTGTTTCCTCTTCAAACTCAGCTGCTGGACTTGGACGTAAAACATCTCCTTTGCCTTGCTTGTATGCTCCAAGTAGGAAAGCACTACTTCATTCTTCCTTCTTTACGTGAACTGCCCCTTCATTCCAGCAAGCTTCACTTGTTAATTGTTGGATGGAAGCTTGTGCAAGCCGTGAGTTGGATGTGCATCTTTTCCAATTTAATGTTTGCTAAATCATGTTGCAAGCAAAGAAAGCCGTGAGGTGCCCATTCTCCATCCAGCTTTTCGGTTTTCAATTCATAAGTCAAAGAAATATTTTCTAATGCTAAATGGTGGCTCCCATGTTATTCCTTTTGGCAATTGCATAATGTCCAGCAACTTAACAAAAAAAACAAGAAGAGGGACCATGTATTTCACATACGTAAACTTCTTTTCCTTGCATGTGGTCCCCTCCATTAATTCCATCTACAAATAATGTGCCTTTGAATTTGTTTAAGCAATTTCCAATTCCAAAATGAATGTGCCGTGAGATGCACAAGGTGGTGGTCCCCTCCTTCATTCCAAACCAAAAACAATTGTTGAAGCTTATAGCAATTTTGGATGTGCAAAAATATTGGAGGCTGTGTGGCATGTCTTCTAATTCATCATATTTCTACGAGAAATGAGGTATGAAATGTGCCAATATGAGTGTTGAATCCTTGAGTGTTGGGAGGTCTTAGCACTGTCCAATGATCAATTCCAGCTACCACAAGTATCAAACAACAAGCAAACAATGCAAACAATTTAGAAGTCACTCAAACAGTAAACACAAGACTGACATAGAGGAGTAAAAAAAATACTGGGAACAACACAGAACGAATTTGAACAAAATAAAAACTATACATGAAACTAGACATCTAGACGAAACTATGAAAAAAAATTGCATTGAAAACGGATATGAATTGAACTCGAACGAGGACAAACAAGTTGACACAAAATTCACACAGCAACCAGCGAAAATTGAAGTGGCTGAAATGCATTGGGCTCAATTGTCATTTCTCATTTAGCCTTCAAATGTCCCAAAAAGATATCCAAAATTTTCCCATAATTAATAATGCAAAATAATAAGCTCAGATAATTCAAATTAGTTAAAATAAGAATTTATGATCGAATTAAGCACAATTAGGAAAAATAGGAAAATAACGGACGATTAAGCACAATTCCCTGATTAATTCTAGTACAATAAACTAAGTGAAGTGAAGAAAATATTGACTCATCACAAGTCATTCAAACTGATGGTTTTTTATTTGAACATTTCACCAACCAATCCACCAACTACTTCATCAAAGGGAATCTCTAAACCACCTATTTCTAAACCTATGCTCATGAACACATCAATAACTCTAAAGGGCACCAACTTTTGACTTACTCTAAAACTGTTATCATGCCCAACCCACCTGCAAACCATAACCTTCAGTAATTTCAAATTCACCTCCATAGGGCTTTCAATATTCAAACACCACATAAATGGAGTCATCCTAATCCGATCCACATGACACTGTCGTAGTAAACGATTCATTTGAATAATGATCGATGAATCCATCGAGATAAGAAGTCGCCACTACAAAAAAAATCATAAAAATTTATTACTAACTACAATTCATATGATAATTAAATAATATATAAACACAAAATTTAATTTTTTCTTACACTTGCTTTTTTCCCTTCCATTGAAACGGCCCTAACAAGATAACATTCCACACTCAGTTATATCATTCAACTTAATGAAAACCAAAAACACAGTGTAAAACACAATGTCAGGGCTCGCCCATTTTTACTTACACCAATAAAAACGGATACCACTGCTCCACGACCTCCTCCACCAGACGCGAAATGCAGAACAAAACAACCACACCCGCTTTCCGAATGCCAAAATGGAAGGGTTTCCCTGTGGACGACAGACCCACACAAAGGATGGAAGGGTTCAACGCCCGTACTAGGGTAAAGATGGAACACACAGCCACAGAGATCCTCGAAGGTTTCAACGCACGTTTTGAAGAAGGAGGAGAGAACGACAGCGACGATGCAAGCTTCGAAGACAGACAACACAGCGACAGAGTGACACACAATATGGAAGGCTTGAACGAACGTCTTTCCCACCCTAAACCGCCAAACCCAATTCTTAAAATTTTAATCTGGAAATCCCAAAATACCCCTCGCCCCGTAACCCTTTCTCTGTTTTATTTTCAAATTATTTAGCCAATGCAGAGCTGCCATGTGCCGTTGTTAAATCTGTGTCAAAATTTCGTTGTCCAAATAACATTTTCCATATATAAATTATAGGATAAAATATGGTTTTAGTTTTTAAAATTAGATAAATTTTTTAGATTTATTACTTTTTTTCAAAATTCGACATCATTTCATTTAGTCTTTAAAATTTAAAATTAAATAAATATAGTTATTTTAATTTAATTATATGAAAAATCTTTTCATGTTAAATTATATTTTAAGATATTTTAAATTATTTATACTATTTAACAAGTTTCAATTAATATAAATTTAAAATATAAAAAAATTGTGTAAGAAAGGGATTTCTTTGTGGTGTTGCTGTTCTTTCTTTGGGTTTGGTTCGTGTTCATCTGCGCGTGCATTTTCGTGGTTCATGTGTTCGTTCTTTGCGTTTGGTTCGTGAAAGAAAGGGATTTCTTTGTGGTTCGTTGAAAAAGAAAGGCGATTCTCTATGGTTCGTTGAGCAAGGTAATTTTTTAGTTTAAATTTAATTTTTTTTCTCTGTGATTCGTTGAACAAGAAAGCAATTATGTGTGTAATGGCCATTCTGCTGTGCATTGTTAGTCTAATGTGGGAAGTTTTCATTTGACTATGTAGGAAAAATGGTTTTTGACGTGTGTTTGTATCATATGGGGAAGTTCATGAAGAACAAGGGTCTAGAATATGGGGAGGAGAGATACATGTTATTAGGGGAATCGATCCCGACATGTGGTCATACTTTGAAGCGGTGGGATTTGTTAGAGAATTCAAGTACTGTGGAGAGTTCAAACTTTGGTGGAAGGGTTCAAAAGAAAAGGCAATGAACAACCTTAGACCACTGACAGATGACAGAGAAGCCATTTTGTTGGCTAACTATGCAGAGGCAAATAAGGAGGAAGTTGAAATCTATGTTCAACATGGCCAACCCAGTCAGGCAGAGGAAATTACTTTTCTTACATTTGGTCAGGAGGCAGAGGAAATAAGAGTAGAGGAGATGGAGGAAGAGGTTGTTATGGATGAAGAAGATATTGGTGGGGTGGAGAGAAATGTTGAAGTACAAGACTTGCTACTAGATGACGAAAAGGAAGAGGGGAATGTTGAGGGAGAAATGATGGAAGAGCAAGAGGAAGAGGGGAATGTTGAGGGACAAATGGTGGAAGATGAAGAGCAAGATGAAGAGGAAGATGAAGAACAAGATGAAGAGGGTAATGTTCTTGAGGACGAAGGGGTGGAAAATGTTGATGACAGTGAACATGAGAGAATGGCAAATGCTGATGATGGGTTTGGGATGGACAATGTGACGGTGGAGGAAGAGAGAAGAAATATTAATCCAGTTTTGGATAGGTGGAAGAGAATGAAAAAGAAAAATAAAAGTGTTAGGAGCAGATTTGAAGATAGTGAGGGGGCATTTGTCATTAACGAAGAGGTTGGACAACATGAGATAAATGAAGTTTATGATAAAGACGACTTGTCCTCAAATGTAGATAGTGATGATGATGTGAGGGAGAATAAAAGGCACTTTCCAAAGTATAAAGCAGAAGATATGACTAGGGGATTCAATTTTAGATTGGGAATGGAGTTTAAAGTAGTGGTTGTAACTCTTATTTAAAGTAGACTGGATGGACCACTTTTTTGTCTTGTAGTGACTGTAATCCTTTAAAGTATGCTAGGATCACTATTTGTACGACTTCTTTATTAATCAATATGGACCACTTTTGCAGTTATTGTTATTTGAACCATTATGTTGTATTATATTTAATTCCAGTGGCCTTTAATTCAAACATCCTATTTACAATTACTGTGTTGTATTCGGTGCTGGAAGCTGTTGTCACAGACTTTGCTTTGCTTTACCATCCGGTGCACTATTAAAATTTAAATAACCATTCGGTGTTGTAAAATTGGTAGATCCAGTACATTTATTTCCTACCTGACACTCGTATGGGTGCTTTTATTTATGTTGTAACTGGTTTAGCTGGTGTAGGCTAAAGTCTTCTGCCATGGCTTGGTTAAGCTGGTGTTTGCTAAAGTGTGCTTCATTATGTTCCTTTTAGTGTCTTTATAAATTTTAACACAAATGCATATAACACAACCATCAGGGCACAATTGAACTGAACTTGCACATTTTATTCAATTTAAAACTTCAAAGTACATCCACAACACAACATTACCTATCTAATTACAATTTACCTTCAACACAAACAGAATACAAAACATGGCTGTTAATGCCCATGACAATACAAAAACCATCAACATCATTTTGAAATTGTTTTCTCTCTTGCTCTAATTTCTTCTTCAACTTGTCCTTCTTCTTCCTTAAATCCAACACAACATTTTCAATACACACTTCAACTTCTTCACTCTTCCTTTGTAAGCTTCCTTCAATTCAAAATCTCCTTCATCAACCCATTCAAAGAAGTTACAACTTGAATTACTCTGCAAATGAAAATTACAAATCACCAATACAATCTTCAACACAATAAATAAAGCTTTTATTCTCACTTACTGCCCAATTTCTACATCTATAAAATAGTCTCACTTTGTTCTTCAATGTAGTTGCCTTCAACAACAACAATCTTTCCCCAAAACCACAGTTTTTTGAAGCTAAGTGAGAGGATCCACATGTTTGGGACATTCCAGAACCTATGCTCCTTGGTGTGTAACCTCCTCTATCACCTTTCATTTCCCTTCAAAAGTGATTAAGAAAGAAACTCAAGTTCGAAACCAAAACCCTACAACCCTATATCCCCAAATCCATCCATCATTTTAAACCAAAACAAAGACGAAAATGAACTTACGTGGCCAACTCCATCAATGCCCAACAAGGTGATATCCAAGCTTGAACCTTCTTTCGACCTCGTCTTTGCTCAAATCCTTCAGACAACACTTTGCAATGAACCTAATAGCCAAACTTTACCAATGTTGGATTAACTTTGCATTTTAACTATAAGAACACGTGACAAACGTTACAAAGCACAACAGTTAACACACGTCAACAAAAAGGCAATTGCACGTGGACAGAGACGTTAGACACATCATCACAATTTTAACGGCATTAGTTTTTGAGGACTAAAACCAAAGTTTCGAAAAGAATGAGACCAAATTGTACCTTATTTTGACAAAGGGACTAAAACCAGAAACGGTCAATAATTTAGAAACTAAAAACATATTTAACCCTAAAAATTAATCACGCATCATATTATCGAAAGAAAAAAGTTATTTTAACAATCTTTTTCACAACATTTTTACAATCGTCTATATAATAATTTATAATTGATTCATTTTAAATATATATACCAATAAAATAATGATACATAATTTATTTATTGTAAAAAAATTATTAAGGTATCATAACTTTTGTCGAAATTCACCTGATTTCAACGTTCAATATTTTCCACTTCTTATAATCTTATTCAAATCAAAACACATTTAAAATAAAACAAGAAGATTACAGTAAACTAATAAAGTTTTTGCATCAATGACAAAAATTTTACAAAACCAATAAATGTTTGTTTAATAAGAAATATTTGAGGCTTTGAACAATATTTAAGAATCTGTTACTATTTTCTTAATTTTCTTATATGCCATGTTTCTAGTAAAATTCAAATAAACTAAGGAAACTTGAGAATACGTGTTAAAGAAAACAAAAGAAATTATCAACACAACTTTCATGCAACAATAACCAAACTTTCAATGGTCGAGTGTAAATTAACCAAAAATATAATTTATGGTGCTTCTAAAAATATAATAAATTAGAATTCTTAACCCATAAATTATTTTTATTTTATAAGTTCCGTAACTTTATTCCTACCCTAAGTACCGAATAAATGCTATCACTTTTGCAATTCAAAAGAGATCTGTGTCAAAAGTTCGATGAAATACTCTGTATGGTACTTCTAAAAATATAATAACTTAATATATCTTTCAATTTTCAGTTTTTGTAAAAATAAAAATATTTATAAAAATAATTATTCGGACTCAATAAATATTGATTTTGTTTCTATATATTTTAATTCACAATGAAAAATCAAAACTTTATATACATTTTTTGAAATAGATTTGTTAAGAGTTTGTATTTCTTTAGTTCTAAAGTTTTAATATTTTTGTATTTTAATGAAATTTTACATTTTTTTTATAATTGACCATATTTAGTGTATAAAATAATGCGAGACTATAATTAACATATTTAAAAAACATATGATAAGCAAATATAATATGAACTATATGTCAATATTAGATTTTTATATGAATTTTTTTGAAAATAAATTTTAGTATACATAATTTTTTTTAAATAATTAAATATTGAAGATAAGTTGATATATATACATATGACTTTTAAATATATAAATGTAGTATGAATTACACAATTATATTAAAAGAGTTGGTATAAAATATTTAATTACCTTAACAAGATGTGTTTATAAAACTTATTATCCATTTTAGCATCTAATAAATTGTTTATTGCAAAAGATTGTTTTAGAGTATTTTATTAACTTTATTCGTTTTTTACTCTAGAGTTGGCATTTTTTTAATTGCTATTAGAGCTAACTTTTTAAAATTTGTTTCTTCCAAAAACGAGTCTGATAAATATATAAAATTGCAATTTAACGAAGGTCACACATTAAGTAAGTTGTCTTTGTTTAAAGGAAAAAGATTGCATTCTAGAATTAACAAATAATAATCTTCTTATAGTCTTGTCATATCGACGTGATGAATGTGGTGGATAATAGTAGCTATATTTTAATACACTGCCCAATTTATGAGCAAATGAGAAAAGGCAAAGATTAAAACGCATATCCAAGACTCATAATGCGTTATATGTGTATTGTTAGAACTTAAACTCTAAGAACTCGATTTCTAAGATTATTATAGTACGGAAATGTACTTAAAGAAAACATTATTTTAAATAATAAAATAAGGAAGAAAATACTCAAATTATATTATCTTAATTTGTAAAACAAAATAATTTTAAATGAAATCCAAAGTTATTCTTTATTCTCTCGAGTCAATCACGCATATGGAATATCAGTAACATTATTTGCTCACGTAAATATAATACATGACACGATCATTGTCGATAATTTCATTCATAAATACACAAATATAAACATATATAGGGTAAACTACCGATAAAACAACCATAACAACAAGATACGTACATATCGATTATATCAATCATAATCAAACACACAACAAGATATATATCTTCTGATTATACCAATCATAATCAAACACACAACAAGATACATATCTTCTTATTATATCAACCATAATCCAACACCTCATATATAGTAATAATAACAATAGGATTCTTAACCCTCTAACATAAACAATTAAATCATACTTAATTACTCGATCCTCGATTCCCAATTATTGAACTTCAATCATTGATCATTGATCTTTAACCATTGATGTCATCACTAATATCTCACACATAGACTCTTAGTCTATCCATTCATTCGCACCCATGTTAACTACTTACTATAACCATTATAGTAACACCCACTATTGACATAACATAACTTGGAGCATCTCAAGTACCATGATTATCATAATAAATACACCACCATCATGACTATCTCAATCATGAACAACACCATCAGCATCATCGTAGCATAATACTATAGTGGAAAGAGTCCATCTCACTCTTGTACCCTACCTTATCGACTGTAGCCGCTCCTACAACCCACCTATAGCCTCCCCTACGGGACATCTATAGCCTCCCTTACATATCATCTCCTTCTAATGTACACAAGACAAAAGGAAGCACCTATAAATACAACATTGTACATAGATGAACAAATACATGTATTGTACCCAATTTTGTGAATGTTAAAAAAGATGCATCTTTACTTCCCTTTATTATTGTTAATGTTAATTGAAGTGTTATTCCTTTTGTGATTGTTATTGTCAAATGAGTTGTTGATTGGAATGTCAATAAACAAAGTGGCCAATGTGATTGAGTATCATCCATCAATAACGATACGACCAATTTTTATTGCATTTCAGGCATGCCTAGCCTATTTTGACTCTTATAATCGATTACAATGACACTGTAAACGATTACACATACAAAAATTTGGTTGTGTAAAAAAACTTATGCTGCAGTACCTAGTTGTGAGAATGTCACTCCCCAAAGGCAATTTACGTAATTTCTTCATATTTCTTTAATGGATGAGACTTCTATTTAGTGTTTAAGTGTGAGTAGAGCTTGAAAACAGAGGTTTGGATAGTCCATGGTGCAGGAAAAACCCAATGTTGGTGTGATGACCAAGTTAGGTGAAGTCCTTAAACAAGTGTAGGTCATTTTGTCCCTTGTAATCAATTACAAGGACCTTGTAAACGATTACACGAAACAAACTTTAGTTTTGGTACAAAAACTTGTATTGCAGTACCCAGCTGTGGGAACGTAACTCCCTAATTGCAATTTAAGTATTTTTTTTTCATATTTCTTCCATGGATGAGACTTTTTTTTAGTATTTAAGTGTGAGTAGAGCTTGAAAACAGAGATTTGGGCAGTCCATGGTAGAGGAAAGACCCAATGTTGGTGTGATGACCAAGTTAGGTGAAATCTTGAAACAAGTGTAGGCCATTTTGTCCCTTGTAATCGATTACAAGGACCCTGTAAACGATTACACGAAAAAAACTTTGGTTTTGTACAAAAACTTGTACTACAGTACCCAACTGTGGGAACGTAACTCCCCAATTGCAATTTAAGTATTTGTTTTTTCATATTTCTTTCAATGGATGAAATTTCTTTTTAGTATTTAAGTGTGAGTAGACCTTGAAAATAGAGGTTTGGGCAGTCCATGGTAGAGGACATACCCAATGTTGGTGTGATGACCATAGGTAAAGATCTGAAACAAGTGTAGACCATTTTTTCTCTTGTAATCGATTACAAGGATCCTGTAAAGGATTACACGAAAAAAACTTTGGTTTTGTACAAAAAACTTGTAGTGCAGTACCCAGCTATGGAAATGTAACTCCCTAATTGCAATTTAAGTATTTTTTTCATATTTCTTAAATGGATGCGACTTCTTTTTAGTATTTAAGCGTGAGTAGAGCTTGAAAACATAGGTTTGGGTAGTCCATGGTGGAGGAAAGACCCAATGTTAGTGTGATGACCAAGTTAGGTGAAGTCCTGAAACAAGTGTAGGTCATTTTGTCCCTTGTAATCGATTACAAGGACCATGTAAACGATTACACGAAAAAGAAATTGGTTTTGTACAAAAACTTGTACTGCAATACCCAACTGTGAGAAAGTCACTCCCCAAAGGCAATTTGAGTGAGATAACATGCCGTCAACTTTGACCTTTGCTAACTATTTTAATCATAACTTTTCTCACAGACCTTCCAAATGATGTGATTCTTTTTTTGCTTAAATGCTTACTTCGTCCCGATGTTAAGAGGTGAATTTTTGTTTAATACCCGGTTTTAAAAATTAAGACATCGGGTCCCTATGTTATGAAAAATGTATGAATAAGGTCTTGTCCATTAAGTTAACAACAACGACGTTAAGTCTATGTTGATGTGGCTGTACTTTTTTTCTTTTCCCCTCTGATGTCCAGCTTTTTCTCTCTCTTGTTTAGCTTTTTTTCTCTCCTGCCACGCGCCTTCACTTCCACACTCGTATTTTTGGGAAACCATTCTTGATCCAAGCAACTTTTTACCAGCCAATGGACTTGAAGAGGTCTACCAAAATGGTGTTAGTGGCAAATTGTCTAACTCTAAAATGGATGGTATTGCCTCAAATGTAGACCCTGCTATCACCAAAATTACACAAACTGAAGCTCCAAATGGAATTTCTGAAAATTTCATCCAGTATGATAGCACTGCAACTGATTTCTCATCCAAGGCAGAAATCAAGGAAGGATTAGGTGACTGCATAGGTGTGAACAATGTCACAATTTCTAAGGTGAAAGGATTTTTGTTCCCTTGAATTGGTTTAATTAAATCATTAATACTATTCAAATTTAGTATTTCATCTCATGTATTTTCACAATGTTAGGAAGTAGAAGCAGGAAAATGTACTGTCAAGAGTAAGAATGCAAAGTCACCAAGCCCCGGAGGTGTTCATGCAAGTGCAATTAAAAAGAACATAGATGGAAAAGGTGAAGAGGTAGCATTTACTCTTTCCAATGGTACTTTTGCTTTAGACTCCATCCCAAGAGAGCATATTAAAAATAGATCATTGACCGACAAGCAGGCTCGACTGTCGAAAATAAACTAACTTTTTAGTACCTTTGTTTATGAAAATTTCCATAGATGGTCAGGAATTCAATATGTGCCCTTAGTTTCTTCTTTTATTATTTTGATTTATAAAAGTTACAGTTTTGGCACTCTTTGATAGTTCCTATATTTTATGCTTGCAACATGTTGGGAAGTCTAGCGTGACAATATTTAGATGTGTTATCCTAAAGAAAGTTTACATTGTGGTGTAGAGATTGTTCCACCTACTTTTGGTCA
Source organism: Vigna nakashimae (assembly GCA_034642375.1). Lineage (NCBI taxonomy): Eukaryota > Viridiplantae > Streptophyta > Magnoliopsida > Fabales > Fabaceae > Vigna > Vigna nakashimae. Next base: position 14,054,866 of record CM067768.1, on the reverse strand, counting down.
GTATTATTTATGAAAAATCATATTTTTGAATATGCTTTTTTGTGCTTGTAAAGGTCTGTCTCAGTCACATGGCATGCCAAGTTGGTGATGGAATTGCAGGTTTAGACGAAGTCACCTTTCTCTATAGTGAGTGGTATACTTTCAGAGGGTAAACTAATAACCTCGTAGTTATAGCACCTGAATTGTATTTTATAACAATTTCAACCAATAATTTTCCAATCAACAGTTATATCCTTGCATTTGCCCTCTAAAGTGCACTAAATTTAGAGGAGACAAATTTGCATTGGTAGTCAGCATGTTCTCATCCAATATAGGTAATTCACTAATTGTTGGTTCATTGAATTTTAGGATTAAACATAAGGTTGAACTATAAGGTTGGTTTAGTAGTAAAAGTTGGAAGAGTGGGAGAGATTGTGGGTTCAATTTTTCCACTAATATTTGGAAACAATAAGATTGGTTTGAAAAGGAGAATGAGAGAGGTTGTAGATTTAATTCTTCCACTAACAAATAACATTTGCAGATAAAAAAAATATATTATCAAACAAAGTTGTGTCTATACATGACTTTTGGATCGTACTAGAAAACTGTTAAATCAGTGTGTTTGATTATTGACAAATGTGTTATGCCTTATTTTATCATGAAGCAAAATAATTTAATTTCAGGACTTCCAACTTCTGTGCTTCAGAAAGCTGCTTCCAAATCTAGGGAATTCGAGGCTAGTTATGGTAAATGTAGAAAGGCGTCTTCTGAAACAAACTCTCCCAATAAAACTAAGTTGCACGCAATCGACAGCAAGACGCGCTTCTGTCAGCACCTGAACTGCATTCCGAGTAATCGCTTTCCATTACAACTCCTTCAATTGTTATATTTGTTCTTTCGTATAACTCTTCTTCTTCCTCACTTTAAAAGTACATTATTTTAATAAAATAAACAACTTATCAATATTTCTAATAAGATATCTTTGATTATTTTATCTGTTAGTCCTATAATAACTTGAATGTTGAAATAATTAGGACCCAACATTGTTGATGTAGTGGATGAACCTAACGGTCATGGATACTAACCATTCGGTTGGTAGGTATTATATACCATACATATTTGTATGTGGCTGTGTTTCTTGTTTAGTTGTGATTATCCGATGAGTGTGAGCAGAAAGAGATGAACTTATTGTGGAGTAAGGGTCGATGGGATAATCCAATGGCTTAGTTATTTTAGTCTAGTTCGTAGATAATTTTTTTTTTTCGCGTTTGTATATAAAGTTTAAATTTATAGTTGTTTTGGATAACTGTAAGTTATACTTTATATTTTATTTAACTGTTTTATTATATCGGTCTCTTTTATATAATATTTTCCTATATTTTTTAGATGTTAAAACTTAAAAACATATTTAATTTTATATATTAGTAGTAAAATTAAAAGTAAATTTCTTTAAAAGGTGTTAAACTATTTGAAACGGCTAGAATATTTGTACTATAATTCGGTGTGTTTCGATAAACAACGTTAAAAACAACGATAGCACAAGAACCGAGAGAGAGACGTTAAGTACAAAGAAAAATAAAAAACTTGCAGTCACCAACCAAAATCCCAAAACCGCTGATCACAGCACAGTGACACTACCAAAAATCAAAACAAATTTGGCGGATGCAAAATTTTCTTCCATTCTCCAATCCAACCACAACAACGAAACCACTCCAAAATCTAAAACTGTGAATATAAACAAACAATCCAAGCGAGAGAAAACATGCTACTCCATCCCGTGCTTCCTCTCTCTCCCTATCCATCTTTCGTTTCAAACCGTTCGCTCCGATTTCGCCCTCGTTGGAGCAACATCGCTCCTCGTCGCGCCGTCCAGTGCACTGCCGCGGTCTCCGGCGGCGACGAGTTCACTGCGAAGACGCGGTGATTTTAGTAGAGCTTTTTAAACGTTGAGTGCATAAGTTTATTTTACTTTAGGTAAAATTTAATTTGGTAGTATCTTCTTATTTTCTTTTCTTGTAAGTGTTTACAAAGAAGTTCATTCAAAAAAGGCCGAAATGAAGATTCTTGAGGTTTTTTTTGTGATTTGTACAGGAAAGAATGTTTTTATTTGTTTATTTATTTTTTCTTTTGTTTTGCAGGTTAGAGCTGCTGAGCTAAGGAAAATGTTGACAGAGTTTGGGCCGGTATGTAAAGCTGTTTTTTTAGTAGGATTGAACTTGTTTTCTATAACTTGCATTTTTGTCTTTGAACTTTAGCATTTGTGGGACATTGATGTTGTTCACCTATTCATTCTTCCAAGTTGATAAATTTTGTGACAGTAGTTGTGAATTTGTTGCCTATCTGTTTTCTTATTTTTTTCTTCTCATGGATTTTTTGTTGGGTTTCAGCCCTGTATGGACAACAAATTGATTTCAGTTTGAACATTTAGGGTAAATTTGATTTCTCCCTTGAGATGGAAGGGGGATTTCAGAATTTTAAATTTTGAATAGAAAACTAACCCTGAAAACTTCTATCCTTACTTTTTAGGGTTAACAAATTGTTCCTTACCGTAATTCCCTACATCCTTTTTGCCCGTATCTGTCCCTACATTTTGTCTTTATTTTTCTTCTGAATCTTATTTTATTTTCTTGTGACTTGTTCGACAGTGGGACAAAATGAATCAAATGTTCGACAGTTTGAACATTTAGGGTAAATTTGATTTCTCCCTTGAGATGGAAGGGGGATTTCAGAATTTTAAATTTTGAATAGAAAACTAACCCTGAAAACTTCTATCCTTACTTTTTAGGGTTAACAAATTGTTCCTTACCGTAATTCCCTACATCCTTTTTGCACCTATCTGTCCCTACATTTTGTCTTTATTTTTCTTCTAAATCTTATTTTATTTTCTTGTGACTTGTTCGACAGTGGGACAAAATAAATCAAATGTTTCAATTCCTAGATATTGTTCCTCTAAATTTGGAGGTCTTTCTGATATTTTCTTTGGATCATGTTTAATTAAATCTGATAAATTTGAACTTTTTTTTGTCCTAAAGCGATCTATTGTGACACCTCAACAGTTTTTTTAAAGCCAGGGAATCGACATAGGTTCCCTTCATCTCCTACTCCATCCTCTTTGGTATGAACTATTTTCCCTATTCTAGGTTTGTATAGGGGGGGAATATATCCTTTAAAGTGAGTCTTGAAGATTACTAATGACACAATGGATGAATGCTATATTGATGCATAAGATGAATAATAATTTAGTTTAGTAGTGGTTTTTGTTAAATCAGCATGACCACAAGCGAAAGTGTCTTATTTCTTAATTGCTATTTTATACTACTTTCTTGCAGGCATATATTAAAATTGCCCAGGCTATATCATCTCGTGCTGTAAGTTTATTTTTTATCTGTCACATTAAGACTTATGCTCATGTTCTTCTGTTTTTTCTCATCTTTGTGATCCTTCTTATAAGGTTTTCCTGTTATTATATGTCAATTGCCACTTAAAAGATGACTATAGGTGAAGGAATTCAATGAAAACTGTGATTTACTTGTTGGCGATAAAGCTGTATTCTTCCATCCTAATTATGCTTTTTAAAACTGTTAAAACTGTATACAGCATAACCAGGAGTCAAGATTCCTATTAAATTTTATAATTGATGAAGACTGCATGCAATGTAACATCAATAAGAGGCTTTTTTTCTTTCATTGAGTATATTTTCAGTTCCTTTAGGACACACATCAGGGGAATGTGAAAATAAAAAAGAATCAAGGGACAGTTAGTTAGACATTTACAATCCTGTCTTCTAAAGTTCTGCACTTCAAACCTTGTCTATTTTGAATTAAATGTCCTAAACATAATTTTGAATTAAATGTCCTAAACATAAATACCTGAAAATATTACATATGATGATCTGATTTTGTGTTATATGTGGTTGATTTACAGATTTGTGATTTCAACAGGTGTGATTGCTACGTATGCCTTATAACTTCAATACCAGTTGATAGGGAGTTATTTATTTTTCTATGAACTCAGTTTTGGGGGAGTGAGGCATAGTACATGTTGCCTACATGGTACCCTTCAATCTTGTATCTATCTGTTTGGGTATGTTATATTTTGAAGTTCTATATTGCATTGGTTTATTAATTATGGATTCCTATATATGCAGGCTGTTGTTGATGAGTTGGCATTAAGTCACTTCCAGTATGCATTGTTTTCTTGTATTTGCACCATAATGATGTTCTAGATAGAGTATGTGTGATTGCATTTGGTAGAGAATTAAAAAAAACATTGAATGAGGGCTAGAAAATCTAAACAGGAAAGGATTTTCTAGTCGGTTTGAATCATGCTTCTGTAATCTTGGGAGTTCTTTCTTGTTTTGCCTTACCGGCACTCTATCATGCTATTCTTAGGTCTCTATCAGTATGTCACTCAATAATGTGAAATTGTTTTCACTATTTCTGATACAAACATATCGAAAGAGAATTGAACCTGAAAAGTGATTGATTTTTATTACTAAAATTGAAAATAGAAAAAGAAAACATAAAGCATTTTCCCACCGTGGCTTTGCTTGTATCCTAAGGAAATCATTTTCATATTCGAAGTATGCTCTTGGAGATTTCTTAAGCCCATATAAGGCCTCCTTTAGGAAACATACCATACCATATTCCTTCCACTATGAATTTCAAATCCTGAAAGAATCTCCATGTACACTTCTTTTTCTAAAGCTCCATGAAGAAAGACATTCCTCACATTCCAATGGTGCAAGTCTTAACCTAAATGAGTTGCCATAGCAAAAACAACTTGAACTGTATTTATTTTTAATACTGTAGCAAATGTTTCTCTATAGTTAATTCCATAAGTTTGAGTGTATCTGGTAAGGATACTAAGTCTATAAGAGAAGGAAGAGAACATAGACTTTAAGGGGTTAGTTAACTACTGTGAGTAAGGGGCGATGCATTTGTTTTAATGCAGGGGGTAGTAGTTAGACTGTTGGGGGGAAAGAGCAACCTATATAAGGGTTGTATTATTCTGTAAGAGGGTTAGCTATTGTTTTGATTGTTGTATAGACAGGACAATTCTTATCCTGTGGAGGTGGGCTTAATCCCCCTTTTGGAGGCTTGTACAGTTGGGAATACTATACAGAGGAAATATACAATTCTTTTCTTCTTTCTGATGTTGGGTGTGTGTTTTACTTTTGAGCCTTGATAGTTCTTGGTCCTTCTTGACCCAAGAACCTATGAGTATCCCTATGCAACCGACTTGGCTTTATATATGTTTTCTATTGATTTATATTTCATTGTAAATATCCATCTGCACCCGATCCTTCAATGACAACAATAAAGTTTCGATATTTATTAAAAAGATTGTGAATACAGACATAGTAAGAACTATAGTATTTAATAAGATCTTTTTCTCTTTCTCAATGCAATGGTTAAATTCTAAATGTCAATAAGCTCCTCACAATTCTCTTCAATGATCCTCACCTTTGAGTGAAACATCTCTTACGCTTATTGCTTCTGAGTCAAAGCGGGTTGTTTCCTCATTATTTGTTTACAATTATTTTAAATAAATCTCATGCCATTCTACACAACTTCAGCTTAACCCGCACAACACCAAAGTCGTGTAAACCGTGCTGGACTTCATCTTAAAACACCGGTGAATGCAAATAAAATGAATAAAACAAAAAACGGATTAGGCTAATCAAAGTCGTGTGTATAGAATATGCAAGTTCCAGTAACATTGTAGTCGTGTTGGCCTACCTACCAGAAAGCATGACTTCTTCCCAATGAAATATTTTCTTTTTAAATTGTCCATTTTGGTAAAATTGAAAACAAATTACATCAGTTTGGTGAATTTTCCCATTGTATAATATATCATAATCTACCATAATCGATTATTTTATACAAGTCAATGTATTTTGTCCTTGGTGCAATGTAATACAACGCACACAATCATCACTCTTCCTTCCCAATCTGTAGTACATCTTTATTAACAAACATAACGTGAACAGAAAATTTGTCTAAACCCTTTATGCCTTTTTATGCACAGGTCAGCAATGAACTGCTCATAATACATAAACAGAAATTGTTTTTGTGATGCACCACAGGAACACAGACCTCAGTTCATACACCTCACTCCTGAATCTGGACAGGCTCAAAACCCCTATCAATTGAAGCCTTCACAGCATCCACTACGAGTTGAGTTTTCCTACTAATTGTTGGCCACTTCTTCTCGGGTTTTGCTTTCTTGAATTTGATATCTGCCACCAAACGGGAAAGCTCATTTACCATAAGAGCCTCCTGAGGTATGTCAGTTTCTATTATATGCTTGCTTGGCTGTGGAACCCACTTTGTAACAGCTTCATCAACACCTGATTCTGTAGCTGCATAAAATGATGCTTCATTTTCTTCATATGGGAGAACGAAGTCATGAACATGTAGCGTTCCTTTTGTCCCTAGAGCAGTTATATCCGTTGACGTGTTGGACAAGAAGGAGCAATAGAAGGTTGCTGTTTTTCCATCTTCCCAGTACAAAGTAGCCCCACAAGCCAATATCACCCCAACTTGATTACGCTCAGGGTTGCGCGAGGCGATAACAGTTTTTGGTAGTTCATAGTTGGCAGCCCACAGTATTGCCCTAAGACAGTACCAACCTGCATCGCCAAGAGCACCAAGAGCATCAAGATCTGGCTTCACACGAATGTCATTCTCAAGAAAATCGGCACTAGCCCTAAACGTAAAATTGGAGTGAATCTGGGAAAGTAAAAGAAATGATGGTCAATGCAGAACGTTAATGCATAATACAGCACTCCCCCTCCCCAATACTAACATGGTCAAGAGTTTAAGTCTCTAAGGAATGTCTTTTAACCTGTCTTTTCATTTACAGTAGTAGATGGTCATTGGTCACATTATTTAGAGACCCTTATTTCCCTTGATTACTTACGTGACTGAGATTAAAATCACAGTCATAAAACTTGCGAAGAAATCTATAGGAGAAAAAAAAAGACCCTTTGAAAATAGATGTTCAACAAGATAAAACAATTAGAGAGAACCAGAATATGAAGCACCTCAGATTTAGATGAAAAGGTAAAATAGAGAAGGTTTCAAATATGCAACCAAATCTTACCCTTAATAAAATAATAATATTTTTACTTTAATAGTTTATTCACCCTAAATTATTTCATATTTTAAAATAAAAATTATCATGTAATCGGTGCTGAATGAATGTTTAATAGGTTTTTAAAAAGACTATAACATCTTTTCTTATAAAGTTCATCTATCCCAAAATGTTTCATATTTTAAAATAAAATTTGTTGTGTTATTTGTGTTTAATAAGAAAAGCTGAAAATGATGCCAACAAAAAGCAACATCGAATATGAGACAGGTTCATACCGATCTGAGCTGGCCAAAACGGTTTACGTCGGAGAGAAACTCCTTCATGTTCGAGGTGCGGGGGTGGTGCATCCACATGGTACCGTCCATGAGCTGCACTCCATTGGATTCGCACGCCGCGATGATCTCGTCAAACTCAGCAACATTAAGAGCAACTGGCTTCTCAAGCAGCACGTGCTTCTTCTTGCTGGCGGCGAGCACGGCCCAGCGCACGTGCAGGCTGGTGGGGAGCGGCAGGTAGACGGCGTCGACCTCGGGATCGTCGAGGACGGCCTCATAGGACCCGTACACCTTGGCGGCGGCGGGAAAGCCGTTGGCGGCGGCGAAGGCGCGGGCCTTGTCGATGGAGCGGCTTCCGACGGCGTGCAGGACGGCGTTGGGTGCGAGCGCAACGGCACGGGAGACCCTGCGCCCAATTCCGGCGCAGCCGATGAAGCCGAAACGGATTTTGGGGGTTTCCGCCATTTGGAGAGTTGAAGTGTGGAGACGAAGTGCCCGTAGATAAGGGTTGTTTGCTTTTCAAGAAATTACACCATTACTATGAGACCTTGCAGTTCCAGATTTGACTCTGTGCATGCAATTCACCTAGAGCAGGAGCAGTGATTCGTTGACTCTCATCTTCCTTTCCATACTCATCCTACAACATTATAAATTATTGTTTTATTATAATATAATATTTTATTATAATATAATGTTTTATTAAAAAAAGTAGTTGTATAATGGAATTAATTTATAAATGATAATGTCAAATTACTCATTCCCTCACCTCACCCACCAATGATAAACGTGCTTCAGACTTCAAAAAAACATGTGTATTTTTAACCTAACATATCATAACTACATGTCCCTTGACCCCGACAAACCACACCAAACGAATCTCAATTCTTACACATTTCTTGACTTATTTCTTCTTTATTTCCATCTTTCTCTTTTTTTTTTCCTTCGGAAACGAAACACCCCCAGAAACAACGAAAACAGAACAGCTATATTTTTCTGTGTATTATCTACTTTATGTATCTTTATGCAAAAACGACTCAAGGTTTAAAAGATTTTAAACAAATTTAAGAATATATATTTTTTTGTCTAAAACAATTAATATTAAAAAGTTTTTTGAACTTTTTTTCTAAGAAATTTAAAGTAATTAGTACTTAAAAGAAATTGATGTATTTTTTCCTTTAAAGCTTAAAGCAATGACTTTGCTTAGACCTTGAGTTGATCTGTGTTTATGTTTCTGTTCTGTATGAGTTTGTAGCTATGCTTGTATTTATGTTTGTATGTTTGTGTGAGTTTGTATATCTCTTTTCTTAATTATTTGCATTTTTCTAATTATTTGTGTTTTTGTGACTCCAATTGAAATCAAAGTTGTCAATGTCAACAAGTTATTTTCAGAGTTGGTTGAACGTAGGATAATCTTTAAAAGAAATTGAAAATTTACATTTCTTATTGTCATTTCCTGGTTATGTGTTTTTTCTTTACTAGTTTCATTTATTGGTTACATTTTTCTTCTATCTCTAGAGTTTGAGATTTAGTTCTTTCACCTCACTAACATTTCGTTTTTCAATTTCTAAAATTTTTTTATTTTCTTTTTAATAAATTGTTCATTACCGAAATTCCCTACATCCTTTTTGCACCTATTTGTCCCTACATTTTGTCTTTTTTTTCTTCTGAATCTTATTTTATGGGCAAAAATGAATCAAATGTTTCAATTTGTAAGAACCCAGAAAATAGCCTCTTGAGAGTAGATAGATGTATTAAAATAATAAGACCGAACACTTTGTGTTAAAATAAGCCAACAATATAAATAAAAATTTCAAACACTCGGTTCATTATCTAAATACTTTCCATCTCTCTAAAACACTATTATCTACTCTTCCTCTCCCTTCTCTATAGAAATTCTCATAGTGGCTCATCTGTTCGACGATTAGGAGGTACCTATGTGATCCTAGCGTAAAGGACTTTTTGTTTCACTGATCAGTTTGAGGAAAAGAGCAGGTACGTTTTGTTCTATGGTTCTTGGTGATTTCTAGTTTTTGATGCATGTAAGAAATGTTTCTCTTTGCATGTACGAAATGATCTTCTTAGAATTTTCTTGAGGTATAAGCAAATTTCTGAAGGTTGTTGAAATTGTTCGGTTCGGTTAGAGGTAAGGGAAACTAGTTAATTTAATTAATGAATTTACTGTGTATGTAACTGCTATTTTGAAGATTGATGTGTATGTAATTGAGTGATTTTGATGATTGGTATTGCTTGTATGAACTGTTAAAATTTGTGATCATGTTGATTTGGTTTTATGTTGAGTTACTAGTACTGTCTTACAATGAATTTTTAGGAAGTGGGATAGTGAAAATGAGAATTTGGGGTTAGATTTTAAATTGGTCAGTGGATAGAATTTAGGTAAGATATTTAGGACTTGATAAAGACCCCAAGTCACTCAAACTGTGCCAAAAACTAGTAGAATTGAATTTGAGTCCTTAAGTTGATGATGATGTTGTGTTGGATCGTGAATCTAGTAGCAGACCCTTTAGAAAATGTATAGAAAGGTTTTCACACCCTTAGAATAATGATGGTAATTGATTATGCATTTAATGAATGTACATCGGTAAAAATCCTGTTTAAAAATTCTCATAATTGCTCGTGATAATCAATTATGGCAAGTCATAATTGATTTCATATAATCGATTATTATAATTTGATAATCGTATATCTTGAGTATAAAATGAGGTTTTCTTATTCAAAACGTAATTCAATACAACTTAAGGCAGACAATACATATAATCAAAGATAAATCACATCTTATACATAAATCTACTAAACTACAAAAGCTTTAACACAAAACAAGTTTTCACGAATATCTTCTTGTAACAAGAGCACTTGAGACTTGACTTTGAGACATCATCAAAATATTTTCTCTTCAGCTTTATGCTAAAAACACTACTATGTACCATTACTGTCACCCCTAAAGTCTGGTAACCGCCACTTCCTACCACCACTACAACCCATCATCTCTGCTACTCTTTACAACCACTGCAACTCGCCACCATTGCAAACCACCACCAGCACTGTTCACATTTCAACTTTTTTGGTGAGCCTTTACAGTGTAGATTATGGGATTAGGAACATCACCGACGCTAGTGACATATTTCTTCCCTCCTCTTTCTCTTATAGATATGAGAATCATAGAAAATTACCACCTTTGCAAGAACAACTCTCTAATTTGCAGAAAAGTCTCATCTTTGTTCCTTTTTGATGGTTCTCTATAATTTTAATTATTAGAAATGAATTAATTGTTTGGTTGTTTGGAAATGAACTAGTTATTCGCGTGATGCTTTATTAGTGACAGATTTCATGAAAATGAAAAAAAAAAATCAAATGTTAGTAATTACTGACAGATTTTACTGGCAGATTTGTCCATTGCCAATTTTAGCTGTATTTATTGATGAATTTTACCTATAAATATTATCGACTATAATATTATCAACGAATTTAAGTCTGTCGATAATTCCTCGAAAAAAACCATTACAAACAAATTTTTAACGTTTCTTATAAATTTTGATCGTCAATAATGCCTTTTCTTCTTGTGGTTAAATGTCAAATTTAATAAAAGGATAATAAATACGTAACTTACCATCTTATCTTGTACATCTGTGTATAATTTTTGTATTTGACTTTTGATTAAAATCTATTTGTGATTCAATCATCATTAATCGTAATTAAACTTTTAATTAAAATGATTTTTTGAATTGACTATTTTTAGCGTCAGAGTTAGATTATTATGAATTAATGAGCGTCCAACTATCAATTAATCACACATATGTCGCAACAATTCAAAATCTTATTTTTCATATTTGTCCAAATTCATAATATTTTACTTAAAATTGCAAAATCAAACAGTGAAATTATTTCAATCAATAACGAAAACTCAATTAAAAAATGTATATTTTCTTAACACTTAATATAATAATTTTTTTTACAAAAATTAAATTGGAAAGAGTAAAATTTATGAAAAGTTTTTATATATTTCGTGATATGGATGTAATTACGATCAAAATAGTGAACATATAACCCCATTCATAACAAAATAAATTTAAAATTATAAAATATATTCAATATATTGAATTTTTTAATAAAAATATTCAAATCAATAAAAACTTAAAATTAAATAAGTTTATTTATTTTATAATAAATGTAAAATTGAGTTTTATGCAATCATAATTTTAATCTTTAAGTTAATTTTGAATTCTTCATTTTTTCTAATAAATTTTTTTATTAAAGTCCTCAATAGAAAAACGTGAACAAAGAAAATAAAATAAGACAGCTTATCAGAGATAGTTGATCAAACACTTTGGATATCATATCACACTATCTTTTTATTTTTCTTTCCAGAAAATAAAGAAATGGTATGATACTTCGTTTTGTATGGATAAACTCGAAGAAATCACAATGACCACAAGAGAAACGTTAAGTAGAAAAATAAAAGAAACTTGAGGTCACCAAAATCCCAAAACCGCATATCTCAATACATATTGACACTACCAAACATCAAACCAAATTTGCATGCAAAATTCTTCCAGTCTCCACTCCAACCACAACAACGAACGGCTCGAACTCTGAAACTGTGAATACAAACAAACAATCCAAACGAGAGAAAGCATGTTACTCCATCCCGTGCTTTCTCTTTCTCCCTTTCCCTCTCTCATTTCGAACCGTTCGCTTCGGTTTCGTCCTCGTCGGAGGCACTTCGCTCCCCGCCGCGCCGTCCAGTGCGCTGCCGCGGCCTCCGGCGGCGACGAGTTCACCGCGAAGTCGGGGTACCTGTTCGAGCTGAGCGAGACAGAGGCGGATTCGCTGGCGGAGTACCGGATTCCGAAAATCGCAGCCATTTATGGGCGGAAGCCTCTACTTGTGGCTCGCCGGTTGGTACAGACCGGGCTCGCGTTCGGGAAGTGGTTTGGTCTGCGTTACATCGACACCCTCTTGGACCGCTCCGAGACAATGTTTCAGGTTTCGTAACGCTCTTTTTGTTGTGCTTGTGAATTCACGTTCGTAGGTTGTGGTTTCGTTTTTTCATTTATTGGAGTAATGAATTTTATACAAATTTATAAGAAATGGTGTGTTGTTATAGTGATAAAGTAGGACTTAGTGAAAGTATTACCTCAACTAGAGATAGGCGAAATTTAGAGTGTATAAAAGGATGTAAAATTAGATATAAATTCAATTTAGAGTATATAAATGAGTGCAAATTTTACCGTATAAACTGATCTTGTGAAGTTGAGTTAGACAAATTCAGTTCTTAACAAACTTTGTATGAACCAGTTTTTGTTGCTGGAATTGAGCATATATTTTTTATGGTGGAGGTTTCTTTTTGAAACTTATGGAATAAGACTATGTTTAGAGTAACTTTTCATATGCAGTTATAGAGTAGAAAAAAACATAAAATGAATTGAACTTCTCTCATAATAAGTTATAGTAGAGCTTTTATAACTGTTGAGTGCAAAATTTGATTGTAGTTTATGGTAAAAATTTATTTAGTTCTATCTTCTTATTTTCTTTTCTTGTAAGTGTTTACAAAGAAGTATATTCAGATAAGGCATTAGTGAAGATTCTTGAGATATTTTATTTGTGACTTGTATTGGGAAAAAAATACTTTTATTTATTTATTTGTTCTTTCGTTTTGCAGGTTAGAGCTGCAGAGCTAAGGAAAATATTGGTAGAGCTTGGGCCGGTATGTAATGCTGGTTATTTTTTTAGTAGGGTTGATTTTTTTTTCTTTAACTTGCCATTTTTGTCTTTGAACTTTGGCATTTTTGGATTGAGAAAGGGCGTAATGGCAAGGGTCATTGATGCTATTGACCTATTCATTCTTCCAGATTGATAAATTTTGTGACAGTAGTTGTGAATTTGTTTCCTATCTGTTTTTATTATTTTTGTCATGGATTTTTTGTCCTCAGCTTTTTGGGTTAACAAATTGTTCTTTACCATAATTTCCCACATCCCTTTTTCCCCTCTCTGTCCCATCTTTTATCTTTATCTTTGTTCGGAATCTTATTTTTTTCTCTTGTAACTTGTTCAATAGTCGGACTGAATGAATCAAATTTTTTAATTCCTAGATATTGCTCCTCTAAACTAGGAGGTCTTTCTGATAATGATAGACCTTTACTGGTATATAGTAGAAGGAAAACCGGTACACATACCGGTACACAACCTAACTGCCAAGGCAGTTAGAGTGGGTAGTTAGGAGGTTTGTATATAGGGGCTGAGAGGGTAGGTTGAGGGGTTAGCGAAGTAAATACTATTGGTTGTCAGTATCCTGATCGGGAGAGGTTAAGCTCTCTGCATTGTATCTTTGACTGTTTGATGAATAAAGAATCATTGTTTTCCATACTCTTGTGTTGTGTTAGAGTGAAGAGAAGTGTGTTACATTAGGTTCTTGATTAAAGAACCTAACAGATAATGTCATTTGAACTGTGCTTACTTAAATCTGATAAATTTGAATTTTTTTTTTCTATCCTAGAGCTATCTGTTGTGACACCTCAACAGTACTTTAAAATGTCCGGGAATCGCCATAAGTTCCCTTCATCTCCTACTCCATCCTCTTCGGTATGGAAAAATTTCCCTATTCTAGGTTGGTTTAGGGGGAATATAGACTTTAAAGACTAAAGTGAGTCTTGAATATTACTAATGACACAATGGATGAATACTATATTGATGCATAAGATGAATAATAATTTAGTTTAGTATTTGTTTTTGTTAAATCAGCATGATCATAAGCCAAAATATCTTATGTCTTAATTGCTATTTTATATTACTTTCTTGCAGGCATATATCAAAATTGCCCAGGCTATATCATCTCGTGCTGTAAGTTTATTTTTATCTGTCACATTAAAACTTATGTCCATGTTCTTTTTGTTTTTTCTCATCTCTGTGACCCTTCTTCTAACTCTTTCCTGTTATTAGATTTCAATTGCCACTTAAAAGAGGACTATAGGTGAAGGAATTTAATGAAAACTGGGTTTTACTTGTTGGCGATAAAGCGTTACACTTCCATCCTCATTATGCTGTTTAAGACTATTAAAACTATACACAGCATAACCAGCAGTCAAGATTCCTATTAATTTTTACAACTGATGATGAAGACTACATGCAATGTAACATCATTAAGGATGCTTTTTTTCTTTCATTGGGTATATTTTCAGTTCCTTTAGGACACACATAAGGGGAATGTGAAAATAAAATAGAATTAAGCGAAAGTTAATTAAACATTTAGAATGCCGGTTTCCCAAGTTTTTTGTAGTTCAAACCTTCTCAATATTGAATCAAGGCCTTAAACACAGATACCTAAAAATATTACATATGATGATCTGATCTTGTGTTAGATGTGGTTGATTTACAGGTTTGTGAATTGAACAGGTGTTATATTCTGTCATCTATTTGAATATTATTATTGTATTCCAAATTTGTTTACCAATTAAGATTTAGTATTTAAATGCAGTTTCTAATTTGTACATGGGAATTATGTTGAACTGTAATTTTATGCTCATTTTCTGTTAATATCAGTCACTTTAATTTACAGTGACTGTCATTAAGATATGCAATTTGAACGAAGTTTTCCTTGTAGGATTTGATACCACCATCATATCTAGATGAACTCTCATTGCTACAAGATCGAATAAATCCATTTTCCTCTGAAGTTGCGTTTAGTATGATAGAACAAGAACTTGGTTTATCTTTGGTAGAACTTTTCTCTGAGATTTCACCTGAGCCTGTAGCTGCAGCATCCCTTGGGCAGGTTCATTTATTTGGCCATTTTGGCAACCTTTTTTTTCTAACGATTGCAGATATTCTGTGAACGTGTATGTATTTCTTAATTTTAGATTTTGTTTTCTTAAACTTGGAATACCTGTCTCCGAAGCATAGGTTTATCAAGCTCGGCTTCGCAAATCAGGACAGGTTGTTGCTGTTAAAGTCCAAAGACCAGGAGTTCAAGCAGCAATTTCCCTTGACATATTAATCCTGCGTGTCATGGCTGGATTGGTTCGGAGAGCTGGCAAATTTAATACAGATCTTCAGGTGAAGTTGTAGTATAAGACTAAGTTTAATTTATGGAATGTAAGAATTTTGATTCTATTAACACCAAAATGGTTATACCGATGCCTCAACTTCTAGATCAGTCGATGTTACGTACCTGAGTACGAGAACTAACCAAATACAGCCTTTCACACTTCATGGCGTATTCCACCCAACTCTGCCTTCAACCTCCTTATGGACAACTCCATGTTCTTTAGTCTCTGCCCCATGCTCTCAAGTTTCCTTCAACTGCATTCATTCTTCCCTCCATGATGTCTTTCACTCTTCTCTATTAGGATCCGGTAGTTTCCTCCCTTGACGATCCGGCAGGTCGGACCAATTGTTACGTACCTGAGTACGAGAACTAACCAAATACAGCCTTTCACACTCTCCCACACGTAATAGAACAATAAACGAATGATATTGGATGAATGAATCTCTTTTATTGATGGTAATATTTGAATAAACAAGGATAAACAATAATTGGGAGCATAACCTCCTTGAATTACTTTGAGAGCATAACCTCCCTCACAAGACAGTAATGTCTGTCACAAAACTCAATAATCAAAAGCCTCCTTTAACCCTAGACTCTAACTTTATTTATATTAATTATTTCCCGCCAATCTCTTATTAAATATTTCTCTAGAATATATTTGCATTTAATATAAATATCCTTATATTTAATATTTAATATAAATATCCCTATATTTAATATAAATATCTCTCCATATATTATCCTAGCATATATCCTTAATTATAAATATCTTATATTGAATATTTCCCTAAATATATATTTATTTATTCTAATTAACTTATACTATATTTATTTACTCTAATTAACTTATATTAAATATTCTCTCTGCTCATATACTTTCCAACCCTTATTATTACCCCTATCCTAGATCGTAACAGTCGATATGGAGTTATTTATTTTTCTGTGACTCAGTTTTGGGGGTAGTGAGGCATAGTTAATATTGCCTTTATTGTATCCTTCAATCTTGTATCTATCTGCAATGTGTTTGTTATTTTGAAGTTCTATATTGCATTGGTTTATTAAGCATGGATTCCTATATATGCAGGCACTTGTTGATGAGTGGGCATCAAGTCTTTTCCGGGTATGCATTGTTTTCTTGTATTTTCACCATAATGATGTTCTAGACAGAGCATGCGTGATTGCATTTGGTAGAGAACTAAGAAGAATATGAATGAGGGCTAGAAAGTGTAAAGAGGAAAGGACTTTCTAGATCAAGAAAGTATCCTTTGTTGCTAATCGTGGTTCATTAATCTAGAAAGTCCTTTCTTCTTTAGCGTTACAAGGCCTCTATTATTCTCTTCTTAGGTATCTATCAGTATATTACACAATAATATGAAATTGTTTTCACTATTTCTTATACAAACTTATTGAAACAGAAATAAACCTGAAAACTAAATGATTTTTGTTACTAAAATTGAAAATAGAAGATGAAAACATAGAGCATTTTCTCAAACCAAATGGCCCTCAATATATCTGAAGCTTTTATCTCTAAGTTGTGGTTGTAATTGAAGTTAAAATCCAAGTCAACACTTTTTCTGTTAGGTTTCTTACTTGAAGGAACCAAAGAAACGTAATGGGGTTGGAGAATACATTGATAATACCTTGTGTTATTGATTCTATTCAATTGATACACACAAAAGATTATCCAAGGACTCAGCATCCCCTCACACAAGATAGAAAAGATCCTGTCCAAACTCCTAGCAAACATCCAAAAACTCCCTTCACAACAGGCCCCTTCAATTATATAAAGGCTTCCACCAGAAACCTTTCCCTAACTCACCAACCCCCTTAGCAACCTATTTCTTTTATAGGTATCCTCCAAACATATACAATCATTATCCTATCATTTTCAAAGTCAGATAATTTTACATCATTCTTTCTTCCCCTTTGTTTGATTAAAATTGTTTGTTGAAAGAGATGCCAAATCTGTCTTTGCACTAAAGAACAAGTTTTATTTTATACAAGCTGTTGTAATTTGAGATAATATCTTTAGAATCTTCCTAATTAGAGGAAATAGATATATAATCTTTTATTTTATTTTTACTTTCCTAGTTTCCCTTTTTCTCTTTTTAGGAAAATTAGATTACTACAAATAGAGGGTATCAAAATGTACTTTTTATGATTGAGAATAATGAATCAGTCTTATTTTTCCACATGGTATCAGAGCTTGTCTGATCCGCTTCCGTTGTCTTTGTTGGCTGCCGGCGACCCCCTAAAACTCTCTTCTTTAACATATGTTTTTAAGGGGGCTCCAACTGCCCTAATCAAGTTCTACCTTAGAGTTCTAGCTTTTTCTCCAGCATTACCAACACGTCTGTCCTTCTGATAATAGCTACACAAAACTGTGCTTCCAGAATCTGGCCTAGCTGTAAGCTATACTTCTAGAGTTGAATCTGACCTAGCTATAAGCTATACTTCCAGAGAGTTGAATCTGACCTAGCTATAAGCTATACTTCTAGAGAGTTGAATCTGACCTAGCTATAAGCTATACTTCCAAAATTTGTCTCAAAAT
This sequence comes from Vigna nakashimae, assembly GCA_034642375.1. NCBI lineage: Eukaryota > Viridiplantae > Streptophyta > Magnoliopsida > Fabales > Fabaceae > Vigna > Vigna nakashimae. The sequence continues at coordinate 14,036,904 of CM067768.1, read as the reverse complement.
GGGATTCCCTTTCAGTCCAGTAGTTGCACCTGTAGTTTAAGTAATGCCCATAGTTGGCATCTTCACTGACTTCCAATCAGAATCCTTGTTCACTGTATTCCGCTGTGCACTGCCGCTCTCCGTCGCTGGCCACCGTCGCATTTTTGACCGGTGACCAGCGGATCTGGATCGTCTCTTCGAGCGACGGCCAGCTGCCCCGGTTCCGATGGCTTCTTCTCATTCACGCGCCGCCACGAGCGCCAAATCAGTCTGATAGTCGCCGCTGCTGCCGTCGTCATTTTCTCCGGCGAAGATAAAGGTTGGGTGCACCTCAAGTAGCGCGACTCAACCCTGGTAATCCACCTCCTAGAAGCCTCCGCATGCGCCGCCTTTCTTCAGCTGGTCTCGGGGTGCGTGTTCATCACACGCCACCTTCCCGGAGTTGGAATCACATCGTGCCGCTGCCGGTTGTGTCGTCGGACCTCCATCTCTGTAATCTGCTCCTTCTGATATGTCACTTTAACGCCATCATCTCGCCACTGTATTGAATCGCTGGATATACTTCATGACCCGCTTTCTCAACACGGAGACCTCTTTCGACTCCATCGCGTTAGTTCTTTCCTCTCCATTACGAAGGGTTCTCTACCTCTCCATTCGTTTCTGTTTCTCTAGCAACAGTGGTTTGTTCCGCTGCTACCATAGTCGGCGCTGACGCAGTTAGTCGCCATTGCGGCAGTCAGTTATTGTAACCTCTGCAGTTTGTTGCTGCCGACTGTTTGCCGTGAAGGGAAATATTTTTCAGCCGCTTCAGAGAACTTCCTTCCTAGGCTAGAGTTTAGCTCGTACTTCTTGTGATATAGTGTTAAGTATCACCATTTAGGAGTAGTCCAACAAAGAAATTTGGACCTCCAACCTGTCTTTGGCCTTTTGATGCCATCATAAGTCCCAATCTTTGGTGTTTTTTGTTTCTTCCAATGCCTTGTTGTAACAGCTCACTTAGTGTTGTTCTAATGCCTTATTGTAACAACTCACTGAGAGTTGCTCTATGAGACCGCCCGCTGATTTGGCTCGTTCGATGTTAGGGGTTTCAGATTTGTGCCCAAGTACGGATCGGTTCTCACTAATTCTTCCACCCACAAATTCTGTCATTGACGTGCATATGCCGTTCAGTCGTGAGGGGAAGAAAAGTTTCAGCCGCCGCAAGGGTAGTTAGTCCCTGAAGGTTTGTTGTTGTTTTAGCCGCTATAGGGTGGTTAAGTCCCTATAGGTTTGTTGCTGTTAGTCACTGCAGACAGTTCAGTTACTGCAGGTTTGTTGTTGTTTAGGGCAGTTAAGTCCCTAAAGGTTCGTTGTTGTTAGGGCAGTTAAGTCTCTTAAGGTTTGTTGTTGTTCAGGGTGGTTAAAGTCCCTACAGGTTTGTGGTTGTTAGCCTTTTATTGCCGCTGCAGGGTAGTGTAATCCCTGCAGATCTGTTGCTGTTTAGGGCAGTTAAGTCCCTGAAGGTTTGTTGCTGTTTAAGGTAGTTAAGTCCCTATAGGTTTGTGGCTGTTAGCCTTTGAAGGCCTCCTATATGTTACTCATGGAAATCATGTTCTTGAAGTTTTGTTGTTGTTCGCCACTATTGATGGCAATCCAGTCCCTGCAGTTTGTTGTTGTTCGCTATTGGAGGCCCTTCATCTGTTCTTGTAGTTTGTTGTTGTTTGTTGCTACAAGCATCATCCATTTTTGATGGAAATCTCTCTCGTCCATTGCTGTCCAAGTTGAAGTTTCATGGTTCTAGTTCACCCTCGTCCATTGCTGTCCAAGTTGAAGTTTCATTGTGCTAGTTCGCTTTTGTCCATTGCTGTCCAATTTGGTTTATTGACGTTCTCTACAATTGAGTTTGACTATTCCAAGCTTGGTTCATACAATCTTGTATGATCCAGCTTGAGGGGGAGTGTTGTAATTTGAGATAATATCTTTAGAATCTTCCTAATTAGAGGAAATAGAGATATAATCTTTTATTTTATTTTTACTTTCCTAGTTTCCCTATTTACATTTTTAGGAGAATTAGATTACTACAAATAGAGGGTATTGTTAGATGTTAAGATTTATTTTTCTGTTAGTTGGGCTTAGCCCATTCTGTATTAAGGGCATTGGTCCATATCTTTCATTATAAATAAAAGTACCCTATGTGTATTCAATACACAAGGAGATTTTCTCCCAATCCTCTCCATTTCTCACATGGTATCTAGAGCATAGGATTAGGTCCAGCCAACTCTAGTTTCCGGCACAACTCATCGCCGCCGCTGTCGCCGCCGCTGTCGCCGCCGCCGCCGCCGCCGCCGCCGCCGCCGCCGCCGCCGGAGTTCCAGAATCGACCGACGACCACTCCATCGGCATCGTCTCGCCCGGGCGACCACCGTGGTACAAATATCGCAGCCAACGGACCAGTCACGCGCCTCCACGCGCCGCCGCCAGAATCGCCGGAGCCGCCGCTTCCCACCGCGCGTGACGGCGCGTCGCCGGAGAGTTCCGTCGCCGATCTGAACCGCCGTGATCGCCTCCTCGTCCTCTTTCTGGATCTGTGGTCGTTGCGTCAATCGGAGCACTTTGGATTTTTAGGGTTTCTCCTTCTCCATGGCATCTTCCTCGTCTACGAACACTTATGTTGGTGGCTCTTCTTCTGATCCTTCAATATACACCAATTATGTGAATGTACACTTGTCTATTGACAAGTTAGATGGCACAAATCATGCAACATGGGCGTCTGACATCAAACTTTGGTTGAAGAGTCAGGGGTACTTAGATCACCTTACTCAAGATGTGACTACTGCTACAACGGATGACACTTCCCGCTGGATGAAAATTGATGCTCAGCTATGCATTGTCATAAAATCCACCATTCACTCCTCGTTGAAACAAATGTTTCGATCATATGAAACATGTTCAGAAGTTTGGGCACAGGCGAAGTTGTTATACACAAATGACACTCAACGCCTGTATGGTGTTTGTCAGGACTTATTAACTGTTATTGGTCCACGCAATCATGGTCCCATGGCCGAATATTTGGGTAAAATTCATGCCCTTCTTCATGATTTTAATGATATATTACCTCCTGCTCCCACTCCTGCTGAAGAACTGGAACAACGATCAAAGTTCTTCATGTTGTTGGCTTTATACGGACTCTCTGATGATGTCTCTCATGTCCGTGATCAGATTTTGGGTTCTCCTATCATACCCAACTTTACTTCTACTTGCTCAGCTCTTCTGCGTATACCGAGCAAACCAGTCACTGAGACATCTCCTCATATTGATGACTCCTCAGTTATGGCTATCCAACGTAATGATCGAAGTCGGCCTCGCAGGCAAAATAAAGGACGTGTTACAAAATGTGACCACTGTGGCAAGTTAGGCCACAAAATTGATCAATGTTATGCGCTTCATGGACGACCTCCTCGACCTGTAGCAATGGCCAATTCTGATCCATCTGGAGACCTTCCTACTTCATCTAATACCGTAGAAAAACCTGCAATCTTTAACGAATTTCTCAGATGGTATGAGGATCGTCAGCACTCTAGTTCCACTACATCTGCATCTGTTGCACGTACAGGTACACCTTTTGTTGGTCTGACTCACTTTCACTCCCTCGGATCTTGGGTCCTTGACTCAGGCGCCACCGATCATATCACTGGTAACAAGTCCTTATTTTCTTCTTTGTCATGTCCGGATAATTTACCCTCGGTAACAATGGCTGATGGGTCTAGAGTCTCATCTCATGGTGTTGGTACTGTTGATATTTTTCCGTCCATATCCATTGATCATGTACTTTATGTTCCCGGGTCTCCCTTCAACTTATTGTCCATAAGTCGTCTAACTCGTACCCTTAATTGTGTTATCTCATTTACTAAAGATTCTGTTTGGTTGCAGGACCGGAGTTCGAAACACATGATTGGCACAGGATGTGAGTCTCATGGCCTATACCATCTCCGCCCTTCTCCACATGTTGGCGTAATCATGGAGTCACCATCCCTTCTTCATGCTCAGTTAGGTCATCCTAGTCTTGCCAAACTACAACAACTTGTCCCAAGGTTGTCAGAATTATCAAGTTTGTCATGTGAGTCTTGTCAGTTAGGAAAGCATACTCGTAGTTCCTTTCCTCGTAGTGTCTCACAACGGGCATCGTCCCCTTTTTCATTGGTTCATTCTGACATTTGGGGACCTAGTCGTGTTAAGTCCACTTTAGGTTTTCAGTATTTTGTTACTTTTATTGATGACTATTCCAGATGTACTTGGTTGTTTTTAATGAAGAATCGTTCTGAGTTGTTTCCTATTTTCCAATCATTTTTCAATGAAATAAAAACACAGTTTGGGGTCTCTATTCAAACTTTACGTAGTGATAATGGTCGTGAATACCTCTCTCAATCGTTTACACATTTTATGGCTTCTCACGGCATTCTTCACCAAACCTCATGTGCTTATACCCCTCAACAAAATGGGGTGGCTGAGCGCAAGAATAGACACCTTATTGAGACAACTCGTACTCTTCTAATTCATGGTCAAGTACCCTCACGTTTTTGGGGTGACGCCGTTCTCACGGCATGTTATCTCATAAACCGCATGCCATCTTCCGTCTTAGATAACAAAATCCCTCATTCTATCTTATTTCCTCAAGACCCTCTACATCCGTTACCTCTTAGAGTTTTTGGGTCGACTTGTTTTGTTCACGATTTTAGCCCTGGTCTTGATAAATTATCTCCTAGGTCTCACAAATGTGTCTTCTTAGGATTTCCACGGTCACAAAAGGGCTATAAGTGTTATTCTCCTTCCCTCAATCGTCATTTTATCTCTGCTGATGTTACTTTTGATGAATCTTCTTTTTTCTTTTCCCATCCATCTTCGAGTTCTGAACCTCCACCGGTTACTGTTGATATTCCTATTTTCTGTGATCCTCCTAGTGATACTCCACCCATTTTGTCTCCTCCTTCTTTAGACTCTCATTCACCACAAGATCGTCCTTCATCACCACCCCTTCAGGTGTATAGTCGTCGCAATCGTCTCCCTCATGGCTCACTTCCAGTGCCGGTTCCTGTGTCTCCTCCGGCTCCAGCAAATGAGTCTGACCTGCCCATTGCCCTTCGCAAAGGTATACGCTCTACTCGTAACCCTTCTCCCCATTATACTGTTCTTAGTTACCACAGATTATCACCATCTTTTTACACATGTCTCTCATCCATTTCTTCTGTGTCCATTCCCAAATCTGTGGGTGACGCCTTAACTCATCCTGGCTGGCGTCAAGCTATGCTGGATGAATTAAGTGCTTTACAGAAAAGTGGAACTTGGGAGCTTGTCCAATTACCATATGGAAAGTCTGTTGTTGGTTGCAGGTGGGTGTATGCTATCAAGGTTGGTCCTGATGGCACTATTGATCGTCTCAAAGCTCGACTGGTTGCTAAAGGCTACACACAGATTTTTGGTTTGGATTATGGTGATACTTTTTCTCCAGTGGCAAAAATGACCTCTGTTCGCCTATTCATTGCCATGGCCGCTCTTCGCCAATGGCCTCTTCACCAACTTGATGTCAAAAATGCTTTCCTTAATGGTGATTTGCATGAAGAAATTTATATGGAGCAACCACCTGGCTTTGTTGCTCAGGGGGAGTCATCTGGATTGGTATGTCGTCTTCGCAAATCCTTATATGGCCTAAAACAGTCTCCTCGGGCTTGGTTTGGTAAATTTAGCTGTGTTGTTCAACAATTTGGTATGTCACGCAGTGAAGCGGATCATTCAGTGTTCTATCGCCACTCAAATGCTGGATGTATCTACTTAATAGTGTATGTCGATGATATTGTTCTCACAGGAAGTGACTATCTTGGCATCTCTAAGATGAAACAACACCTTTGCCATCATTTTCAAACCAAAGATCTTGGCAAACTCCGGTATTTTTTGGGTATTGAAGTAGCACAATCCAACACCGGTATTGTCATATCTCAGAGGAAGTATGCGTTAGACATCTTGGAGGAAACAGGGTTAACAAACTCTAAATCTGTTGAGACACCTATGGATCCTAACATCAAACTCCTACCAAATCAGGGGGAGCCTTTCTCAGATCCTGAACGGTACAGAAGATTAGTTGGTAAATTAAACTATCTTACTGTTACACGTCCTGACATTTCCTTCGCAGTTAGCGTTGTGAGTCAATTCCTAAACTCCCCATGTGAAGACCATTGGGATGCTGTTGTTCGCATACTGAAGTATATTAAAGGATCACCTGGAAAAGGTTTGCTATATGGTCCTAACAACGATACACAAATCGTTTGCTATTCAGATGCTGATTGGGCTGGTTCCCCTTCTGATAGGAGGTCTACTTCTGGATATTGTGTCTCTGTTGGTGGCAACCTGATATCATGGAAAAGCAAGAAGCAAAGTGTTGTGGCAAGGTCCAGCGCAGAAGCAGAATATAGAGCTATGGCATCAGCTACTTGTGAGCTCGTGTGGCTTAAACAATTACTTAGTGAATTGAAATTTGGAGATGTCACTAAAATGACACTTATATGTGATAATCAAGCTGCTCTCCATATCAGCTCTAACCCTGTCTTCCATGAGAGAACCAAACACATTGAAGTTGATTGTCACTTTATTCGAGAAAAGATCATATCCGGAGATATCAAGACTGAGTTTGTTAACTCAAGCAACCAGTTGGCAGACATATTTACTAAGTCCTTACGAGGACCTAGAATTGATTATCTTTGTAACAAGCTTGGAACATATGATTTATATACTCCAGCTTGAGGGGGAGTGTTAGATGTTAAGATTTATTTTTCTGTTAGTTGGGCTTAGCCCATTCTGTATTAAGGGCATTGGTCCATATCTTTCATTATAAATAAAAGTACCCTATGTGTATTCAATACACAAGGAGATTTTCTCCCAATCCTCTCCATTTCTCACAGGTATCATAATGTATTTTTTATGATTGAGAATTGTTAGATGTTAAGATGCGTGTTTCTGTTATTTGAGCTTAGTCTATTCTGTATTAAGGGCATTGGCCCATATCTTACAATATAAATAAACTACCCTATGTGTATGCTAAACACAAGGGATATTTTCTCCCAATCTTCTCTATTTCTCATAAGAATAATAAATTAGTCTTACTTTTCCACACAAGCTGATGACAATTATTAAATTATATGAGATTGCTAAAAATCATTTTCTAGTATACAACTTATGAGAGTGAAATGAAGAGAATTCGAAGAGATACATCTAGGAACTAGGTCTGATACAAAGCACATAGCACCTTACAATAAATCGTATTGAAGACTATTTATTCTAAAAGTCTGAACACTTCTTTTACCACATATGGGATAGAAGGCACGATGAGGCTTTGACAGTTGACATATATCACATTTGAAAGACCCAACAAACTATTTGGTAAACTAATGAGTGAACAAGAATTTAATGAGGTTGAATGATTGATGTTGAAGTCTTCTGTAATGATTTGGAAACTTGTCCGTGCTTTTGATGTTGTTTGCTGGCTTATGATGGATAGTGGCAACTTTTTATATGGTTGTGGCAATCGGACTCCCAAGATTGGGAACTCTGATACCAATTTGAACTATGGCAGAAAATAAAGAACTATTTTGTTGATTACGATCACAGTAATTACATTCTCATCACCTTTATATGCAATAATCAAACTCTTTAAAACAAGGAAATAAAAATATGTTGAAATAAATAGGAAAACTCTAAAGATGTTTTCATTTTATAGAATTGTATATGTTCTGAATGAATTGTGTCTAGTGCAGACCACACAACATGTATTTATAGCATGATACAAAATCAATTATAATAAATACTCTTAATAATTAGGAATCAATCATCCTAATTTCCTAAATTATGTAATGCCTATTTCTCTAGATATCTGTAATAGCTAATTGCATTCTAACACTCTCCCTCAAGCTAGAGCATATATGTCATATATACCAAGCTTGTTACAAATGTACTCAATCCGAGGGCCTCTAAGGGACTTGTTGAACATGTCAGCGAATTGATTGCTAGAGTTGACAAAATTAGTAGTGATTTCTCTAGAGAGCAACTTTTCTCTAACAAAGTGACAATCAATTTCAATGTGTTTGGTTCTTTTATGGAAAATCGGGTTTGATGCAATGTGAAGTGCAACTTGATTGTCACAAATAAGCCTTGTTTCGTGGATGTCTTCTAGTTTTAGTTGTAGAAGTAGTTGCCTAAGCCACATAAGCTCACAAGTGGTTGCTGCCATAGCACAATATTCTGCTTCTACACTAGATCAAGCAACTATATTTTGCTTCTTGCTTCTTCCTTCTCCATGAGATAAGGTTTCCTCCAATAAAAACACAGTACCTAAGATTGGATCTTCTATCTGATGGTGATCCACACAATCCGCATCAGAGTAACAAGTGATCTTAGCTGCCTTTGTCTTCATACAATAATTCTCGTTCTGGAGCATTGTTTATGTATCAAAGAATAAGTGTCACAACATCCCAATGGCTATCACAAGGTGCATTCAGAAATTGGCTTTCCACACTAATCGCAAAAGTGATGTCAAGTCTGGTCATAGTGAGAGATAGTTGAGTCTGCCTACCAGGCGACAATATCTTTACAGGTCTTTCAACGGCTCCCCCTGACCTGGAAGAAGCTTGATATTGGGATCCATAGGAGTATCACAAGGATGAAAATCAAGCATTGTAGTTTCAGTAATAATGTCCAAGCCATACTTATGTTGTTGATTAATGACAATTCTAGAAGCAAATTAAGCAACTTCAATGCCTAAGAAATATTTTAGAGGGTCAAATTTTTAGTATGAAACTGTTGTAAAAGGTGCTCGTTGAGTTGTCGAATCCCAGTCTCATTGTCACCTGTGATGACAATGTCATCAACATAAACAACAAGGTAAACGCACTTGCCAGAAGAGGAGTGAAAAGAAAAGACAAAATGATCAACCTCACACCTGGTCATGCCAAATTGTATCAAGATTGAACTAAAATGACCAAACGAAGCCAAGCATATTGCTTCAAACCAGAGAGACTATTGAAGCTTACAAACCCAAATTATGTAACACCTAATTCCTTAGAAATCTGTAACAACTGATTTCATTCTAACACTTTTAATCACTATGAAGCTATTGATGATATTTTTATCCTAATAATCCTCTATTTACAACATATTCTAATAAATCTAGTTCTAATAAGATTTTCTTATAATTTTGAAGATCCTAATTGAATTAGGAAATAAATCAAAATATAAAAGAAAAATAAATCCTAAGAGATCATCTAATTACTTTAAAATATTCTTAATTAATATCTTTAGATATTTTTTATATTTCTAATATTGATCAATGTTTTGTAAGGCAAAATGATATCAACCTATTATTTTCATATATAATGTTTCAAAAATAAAACTCTTAGAAATTCAAATTGAATACAGGTAAATCACCTTGAATGCAGGAGATGGACTACAATAACGAAGCAAGCAATGGTATCAAGTTCAGGTAAGTGAATGTGAATGAGACTTTTGAAAAAGATTACTTATGGTCTCAGTTTGTATTATTAGAGAAAATAGTTGACTTTTCTTTTCAGTTTAATTCCCATTCTGTTACAATTAATTTGCTAACTCAGCAATGTGTCAGAATGATTGCTACAAAAGCTTGCTCTCTTGTATCCTATCTCTTAATAAATGGCCTCATAATTTTCTCTTCACTTTGACTGTATTTCCTGAATTGTATTTTGATGTATGGTCTGAAAGCACGTAATTAAGGTCTGGTTCTTGTCATAATTATAGACGGTAGCGCATATTCTACTCAAATTTGGTGTCATAAGTTGAAACTCTTTTTTCTCTTTTCTATTTTATTCTCTTGATATAGATTTCTGGTTTAGGAAGATGAAATGATCAAAGGTATTGCAGGAGTTTGGTTTTAGCATGATTACATAAGCTCTTAGCCTGTGGGTTTGGGCCTACCTGAACCCTTAAAAGTTAGCTCATAGGATAAGGGATGCCTCCAATTATATGCATTGTGTTGGCATTATCTATAGTCAATGTGCAACTAGAGTTTTTCTTAATATACTCTCTTACACTCAACACTGATAGGATATAATGGGTGCAGGATAGAAATAAACATATTAGGAATTAGTTGTTAGTTGGTTCAGGTAGCAATCAGGAAAACACACCCAACTCTCAAGGGAGCACTCTCCCTCCACAGGAACAACCTCCTGTACACAACTAATATCAAAAGCTCCTTCTGACACAAGACCTCCCTGCCTTCTTATAAAGGCCCCCCAACTAACTAACCAACTAACAACTAATTCCTAATCAGTTTACTTCTATCCTGCACCTATTATATCCTATCACTGTTGGGTTTGGTGCATAATAATATACTTAGTAAACCAATAACAGGTCTGATGCCATCTTAAAATGTGGGTAATTCATCCGTAAAAGCCAGTTCATAGGATTAGGGTTGCCCCCTCTTTTATACACTAACTTAGCACTAATTCTAGTCAGCACGAGACTTGGTTTTTCCCAATGGAAGTCTTTCCTAGGGATGCAAATTTGATGTACCTCTTGTTTTTTTATTTAGCCATTACTATGGTTATTGATTGCTTATCTGTTCTGTGTATACAGGAATTTATATGGTTCCATACAAGATGTGGTGGTTCCTTTAATGTATATGGAATACACAACTCGCAAGGTCCTAGTTATGGAGTGGATTGAGGTATTTTATGATTTGTCATCTGTTTGCTGTATTCTGGCTATAATAGTTCAGTATTTGTATAAATAAGATACATAGTTAATTTTATTACATATCTCTGTGAATGAGATGAGCAACTTTGCCATTAGGAAATATCCTAAATATCCTTTTGTGATGACTTGGGCATGAACACTTGATACGTACCTAGAGAAATGGTTATATTGTCAACTCCTTCCTAAATGATGTGATGTGCATTTCAAGTTTTGACATTTAGTTCTTGGATATATGCCTCAAGTGTCTCTCCCTTGAAAACAAGTTAAGGCACGTGGGGCAATTGTTTCTTTACATATTCTATTTTGTTGCCTACTAAAACAATTTAGACCTCGGCCGATTTATTATCTTACTATAGTCTATGTATTGCAGGGGAAAAAGTTGTCTGAAGTGAAGGATCTCTACTTGATTGAGGTCATTTATGAAACTAGTATCAAAAGCACGTTATTCTATATTTTCTAATCTGTAAAATTCTTAGATTTTGCATTACCATGCTAATCATGTTTTGTATTTCTTGTTGATGATTAGGTAGGAGTTTATTGCTCATTCAATCAACTTCTTGAGTGTGGGTTCTATCATGCAGATCCACACCCAGGAAATCTTCTTCGAACATATGATGGCAAATTAGCTTATTTGGGTAATTGAAGATTAAGTATTTAATATTTTAAATCCTTTGGCTTTTTGGTTAATGCTTAAACAAATTTGTCTTATTTCAGAGATTTAATGATAGAAACAAGCCAAATTCTTGGAATCAATAGATCATTTCTTTGATTTAATGGTGTATTCTTTCTCTTCTTCTGCTCTAGATTTTGGTATGACAGGTGAGTTCACGCAAGAATTACGCGATGGATTCATGGAAGCTTGTTTACATCTTGTAAACCGTGATTTTGATGCATTGGCTAAGGACTTTGTCACTCTTGGGTATTTATATTTATTTATGTTCCCTTGAAGTTATTAAAGTGACTATTCTTATTGAAGTAAGATATCAATGCTTGTAAATTTTATCAGGCTTCTTCCAGCAACTGCAGACAAAGAAGCTGTTACAAAGGCTTTGACAGGTTTTTTGCTTTGTTGTTTAATTGAATTTTAGACAGTTGTGTTGTGACTATGCTGTAGGTAATGTTCCTCTTTGTAGAGATTATAATTGTTAATTTGGTCACTTGCATCTGTTCTTGATAGGGGTCTTCCAAAATGCTGTTGCCAAAGGAGTTCGTAATATCAGCTTTGGAGACCTTTTAGGAAACTTAGGAACCACCATGTAAGCTCTTTGTTAATGGTTGACGCATTAGATATATAATTGTTGAATCTACCATATTCATATTTATATGGAAGGTCTGCATATTGCTGATTTTCAATATTCTAACAAATATCATCTAGATTGCAAAGTTGTCTGTAAAAGGGATATTTATGGCCAATACTTATTTCAAATTGCAAACTGTGGTTTAAACAATTTTTTAACTCAAATCCAACAGGCTATACTGATGCAATGTACTAAATTATACTATAAATAAATATTTTGAACTCAGAAAACCATAATTCATGACTGTAGGAGAACATAAGAAATAATCAACTCTCCAATTTTGTTGTTTAGATCTATTCTTTTAGCTGTTAGGTGTCCTTTCAGTTAAGTGATTATAATTGGGAGTTATAACTGTTACAGCTGTCACCTCATGCAGCAATAACTTCTCCTTTGCCTATACTACTTATACATTCTCTGTATATTAAATAGTGTCATTTTTGTTCCTTGCTGCTTTTTTGTCTTCCCGATGTTGGTTGTCTAGTCTATATTTGACTTTGACAAACTGTCATTTCTTTTGTTCTTTTTTCTTCCAGGTATAAATTCAAATTTAGAATACCTTCATACTTCTCGCTTGTCATTAGAAGGTAGTTCTTTCCACAGGTTACTACAACACAACCAGTAATGTCTGTTCAAAATTCTAAACAATATTTTGTCTTTAGCCTTGCTGTACTGGAAGGAATTGCAATCAGCTTTAACCCTGAGTACAAAGTTTTGGGTAGTACTTACCCTTGGATAGCCCGAAAAGTACTTACTGATGGCTCTCCTCAGCTTAAATCTTCTTTGGAGAATCTTCTTTACAAGGTAAGCATAAAAGAGGGAAGTCCAAGATTTCTCTGTGGTACCTCACCCGACATCTTGATGATCAATGCTTCTACTTGCTGTAATTAGTGTTGGAATATTTTCTAACATTTCTCACATTATTTTAATTATAATAATTTTTCCAGGATGGAGTTTTTAGAATAGACCGTCTAGAGTCTTTGCTGGTAGAGGTAAAATTATCTTTTAAATTTCTTTACTTTTTTTACTATTTTTGGTATGAAGGCATACTTTTATTATTAATAACGTCTAGAGTCAGTCTGATAAACCTGTTTAGAAACTAAATGGGTCATTGATCAATTGTATGGGTCATTGATTAACAAAATGAGCTTATTTAAAGAATATATAAATTATACTTTTAAGTTCTGATCTTAGAGCTGGATTTTCATCCATTCACTAGTCCGTTTAAACAAAGTACTTGATTGTTATCATTAGGGTTTTCGTTAAATCTGCTAAGGTGTCGTGCTAGGTGTTAGTTATTGCTTAGGATTTAAGAATTAAAAAGATTATATGTTGAAACTTTCCTATTAACTGTCATTTATTTCCAATTTAGTATTATATAATGTTGGTTCAGGCATTAAATTACAAATGTACTGTGGGAAAGTTTGGTCCTATTTTAGAATCATCCTACTGAGTTAAATCAAGCTATATTACGGAGATAGTATCACTGAATGCTTCAAAGTACCTTGTGCATTTTTGGCAAGATATTCCTTCCTAATAAATCTCGTTTCTTGATGAATTTTATTTGTTCAAACCATCCTGATAGAGTTTCATGACAGTCTCTCCGTGCCAAAACAGAAAAGGCCATAGTAAAACAAGTTGAAGGCACTGATTCGAGAATGGTTATGAAGGAAATTCTTTCTTTTACGCTGGCAGAAAAGGTTCTTATTATTCAATATGGATTAACGTTATAATTTTTGCCACCTGTAACTTCTCGCCTCTAAATTGGATCTTGCAAAAATCTTTGCAGGGTGAATTTGTGAGGGAAATAATTGTTCAAGAATTTGCTAAAGTAAGTCTTTTTGGTTTTTTATTAGCACTAAATAGCAGTGAGGTAACTTAAGATTGAAACTGTAAAATAATTCTAGAGGGCTTGATTGATCCCTCTCACAATCTTCTATTTATAAAAATAAAATACATGATAAATAGGGTAACCCTAGACACAATATAATTATGATAAATAGGGTAATCCTAGACATAATATAATCATGATAAATAGGGTAACCCTTGACACACTATAATGATGATAAAATAGGATAAATATCCTAACACTCCCCCTCAAGCTGGAGCATACAAATTATATGTACCAAGCTTGGAACAAATAAACTCAATCCGAGGACTCCTTAATGACTTGGTCAATACATCTGCGAGTTGATCGTTTGACCCAATAAACTCAGTACATATTTCTTTGGTCAACAACTTTTCACGAACAAAATGACAATCAATTTCTATATGTTTAGTCCTCTCGTGAAACACTGGATTTGATGCAATGTGGAGAGCAGCTTGATTGTCGCAATACATCTTCATAGTATGGATGTCACAAAATTTAATCTCTTGAAGGAATTGTTTCACCCATATAAGTTCACATGTTAGTGATGCCATTGCCCTATACTCGGCTTCCGCGGTTGATCGAGCTACTACATTCTGTTTCTTACTTTTCCATGAAATAATGTTTCCTCCCAGAAAAACACAATATCCTGTTGTAGACCGTCTATCAATAGGTGAACCTGCCCAATCTGCATCACAATACCCAGAGACATGAATGCTTCCTTTATCTTCATATAACAATCCTTGCCCGGGAGCCTTCTTTACATACCTTAGAATGCGAATGAGAGCATTCCAATGGTCAACACATGGAGCCTGCATGAACTGACTAACCACTCCAACTGCAAAGGATAGATCTGGCCTTGTAATAGTGAGATAAATCAGTTTGCCAACCAGCCTCCTATACCTCTCTGGATCGGAGAATAATTCACCTTCTTCTGTCCTTAATTTCTGGTTTGGGTCCATGGGACTGTCTACCGGTCTACAATCAATCATGCCTGTTTCTTGTAATATATCAAGAGCATACTTCCTTTGGGAGATTACAACTCCATCTTTTGATTGCGCTACTTCAATGCCTAAGAAGTATTTGAGACTTCCAAGATCCTTGGTTTGAAAATGTCTACACAAGTACTCTTTTAGTTGAGATATTCCAACAGCATCATTTCCTGTAATGACAATATCATCAACATATACTATTAAGTAAACACATTTCCCGAGAGAAGAATGACAATAAAAAACTGAATGGTCTGCTTCACTGCGTTTTAGCCCAAATTTTTGAACAATGGAGCTAAACTTTCCAAACCAAGCACGTGGGGATTGCTTGAGGCCATATAGAGATCGATGCAATTTGCATACCATACCAGACTCCCCCTGAGCAACAAACCCAGGAGGTTGCTCCATATAAACTTCTTCCTCAAGATCACCATGTAGGAAGGCATTCTTGATATCCAATTGATGAAGTGGCCAGTGACGAATGGCTGCCATGACAAAGAAGAGACGAATAGTAGTCATCTTGGCTACAGGAGAGAAAGTGTCACAATAATCAAGACCATAAACCTGAGTGTAACCTTTTGCAACAAGTCGGGCTTTGAGCCGATCAATTTCACCATCAGGGCCAACTTTAACTGCATACACCCATCGACAACCAACCGCCTTTTTGCCTGGGGGAAGGGGCACCAGCTCCCAAGTATTACTGTGGTCAAGAGCCTGCATTTCTGTAATCATAGCTTGTCGCCATCCAGGATGATCAAGTGCTTCTTTCACGTTCTTGGGTATAACAACAGAGGACATTGAGGATAAAAGAGAAAAATAGGAGGGCGACAATCGATGATAGCTTAGAAAATTATAAATGGGATGAGGGTTCCGAGTGGAACGAGTACCTTTTCTGAGGGCAATAGGCCATGCTAAATCATTTGCACCAGGAGGCGTGGGAGGAGGTGACGAGGGAGAAGAATCTGAAGTAGGAGATTCACCATTGTCTTGGGGAGGTGGACTATCCATTGGGGCCCTGTGTGGGATGATCTCAGTATGTGGAGAAACAGGTGTAGAAGGATTGTGATCAAGACTTGGAATGACAGAGACAGTGGAGCTATTTGACTCAACCATTGGAATAGGAAGGACCTGCTGGAGGATAGAAACATCTTGAACAGATGGAGAGAAGTAAGGAGTCTGTTCAAAGAATGTGACATTGGCAGACATGTAATACTTCTTAGTTTCAGGAGAGTAACACCGATATCCTTTTTGAAGTCGAGAATAGCCTAAAAAGACACATTTGAGAGCGCGAGCGGAGAGTTTGTCTAGACCTGGAGACATGTCATGAACAAAACATACACAGCCAAACACTCGGGGAGATGTATGAAAGAGAGGATCATTAGGAAACAAAATGGAGAAAGGGACTTTATTATCAAGAGAGGAGGAGGGCATCCTATTAATAAGATAACATGCAGTTAAGATGGCATCCCCCAGTGATGGACAGGAATATGGGCACCAAGCAAAAGGGTACGAGCAGTTTCAACCAAGTGTCTATTTTTTCGTTCTGCTATACCATTTTGCTGTGGTGTATGAGGACAAGTAGACTGATGTAAGATACCATGGGAACTCAAGATGGCAGAAAAGGAGGATGAGAAATACTCTTTTGCATTATCACTTCTTAATATTTTGATTACTTGACCAAATTGATTCTTGATTTCATTCAAAAAGGATGTAAAGATAGCTAACAATTCAGAACGATTTTTCATAAGATAAACCCAAGTACATCTTGAATATTCATCAATAAAGGTAACAAAATATCTAAAACCAAAAGAAGAGATACGACTAGGTCCCCATATATCAGAATGGATGATGGAAAAACTAGAATTACATATTGATTGAGACCTTTTAGGAAAGGAAGATCTAACATGTTTTCCTAATTGACATGACTCACATTCTAAGGTTTGGAGACCACTAAGTTCAGGACACATCTTTTTTAATTTGGCCAAATGAGGATGGCCAAATCGATCATGTAGCACTTTAGGATTAGGAGTAGCAACACAAGACACCCTTGGACGAGATCCAAAATGGTATAATCCGCCAGCTTCATATCCTTCTCCAATCTGTCTCCCCGAACCACGCTCCTGTATAACAAAAGATTTATGATCAAAGGTTATTGAACAATTTAACATTTTAGTCAACTGGCTTAAAGAAATTAAATTAAAAGGACAATTAGGGACAAAAAGGACTGAGTTGAGATTGAGGGAGGGAGATAAAGAAACATGACCGACTCCTTTGGATGAAGTTTTAGATCCATTTGCAAGGGTTATGAAATGAGGTTTGTCTCGAAAGGAAATAGATGAGAACAAAGAGGTATTACCAGAAATGTGATCAGAAGCACCTGAGTCAATTACCCATGAATTTTGACATTCCATAGATTGAGAAACGCAGGCTGTTGATGTATTGGGAGATTGAGATGGTTGTGCCAAGCTGTTAGACTTTAACCTTAAATACTCTTGATATTCATCTTTAGAAAACATAGAAGTGGAGGTTTCAGATTTCGAAGTGGAAGTTTCAGTCTTCGAAATATTGGCAGTTTTGGAAGGAAAACCATGTAAGGAGTAGCAATTCTCTTGAGTATGACCCATCCTTTTACAATATATGCATTGAGTACGTCCCCGACCTCCTCGTCCTCCTCCTCTAGTGCCACGTCCTCCTCGTCCTCGTGTGGCAACCGTGACAGATGGTTCTACTAGTTCATGCGCTTCATGAGTTTGAGATACTGGGACACGCAGAAGGCGAGTGGTCAATGTTTCCATAAGGGAACCTCATGACTAGTTAGAAGTTGATCTCTGAGATGATCAAAATCGGGATGTAGGGCACGAAGGATCAACACCATGTAAAATTTGTCTAGTTTCTTTTTGATATCCTCTAATGGATCTACTTCCAAAAACATCCTAAGTTCTTCAACAGCAGATTGGGCTTCAGCCATGAAGGACACCATATCATGGTCTGCCATTTTAAGAGATGCAAGCTTGTTCGTAGTGTCATAGAGACGTTGAATATCGTTGGCATAAATGCTTTGGGCTTTCTTCCAAAAGGAGTGACAAGTTTTGAAAGCCCTCAAAGATACAAGAAGTTTGGGTTCCACTGATTGCCATAACAGGGCACACAACTGGAAATCTGCTTGTTTCCACTGATCAGCTTTTTCAATAGGCACATGGCTTCCATCTCGCTAGAGGTGGTCATAATGCCCTTGGCCAAGGAACCACATTTCAACGGCAGCAGACCATGATAGATAATTTTTTCCATTTAGCTTATCGGAGGTAATTGATGGACTTCCAGAGAAGGAAAGAGTACTGCCAGACGCCATTTCTGAAGAAGACGAATAATACTAATGAGGAACAAGAAAACCCTAAGGGTTTAGACGAAGGAAACTGTGACAGTGATGGACGACGGTGGCCGGCAACAGCAGGCGGTGGCCGGCGGGGACGGTGGCCGGCAACAGCAGGCGGTGGCCGGCGGGGACGGTGGCCGGCGGCGGCGGTGGCCGGACGGTGGCCGGCGACGGACGACGGTGGCCGGCGGCGGCGGCGGCCGGACGGTGGCCGGCGACGGACAACGGTGGCCGACGGTTGACGGTGGCCGGCGGCGGGCAGCGGCGGACAGTGGCGGGCGACGAAGAACTGTGGCGCCGGACAGATATATATTACGAGACAGAAACCAGAGCGGGATCGACCCGCTCTGATACCAACTTAAGATTGAAACTGTAAAATAATTCTTGAGGGCTTGATTGATCCCTCTCACAATCTTCTATTTATAAAAATAAAATACATGATAAATAGGGTAACCCTAGACACAATATAATCATGATAAATAGGGTAATCCTAGACATAATATAATCATGATAAATAGGGTAACCCTTGACACACTATAATGATGATAAAATAGGATAAATATCCTAACAAGGTATAAGAAACAACATTGTTGGATATATGGTCTAAATTTATTGATTTTCTGTTGTAGGATTTGTATGATGTTTGGTTTTTAACCATGCCAAATAGCTTACCTCACCTAGAAGGATAAGACTTTGTTGTTTTTGTAAGCTGTTTTTTAGTTGAACATTAAGTGTACTACTATAAGTTGTTAGAAGATGTTAGAAGGTTCTAGAGGTCTCTTTGTAATCATTACTTTAGGATTAGAATTCTTTATATATAGAGGTTGATGTATTATTTCAAATCAATCAATTGAATAATAATCCTTTTTTCTTTTAAATTAATCCTTTCAAGTTGGTATAAAGATCCGATCTTGGGAGCCTCGCTTTTGCATTTTTCCTTTACCGTCTACTGTTCTTATTAGGGTTGCCCAATGTACACCCATTTCCTTTAATTATTGGATTTGTCGGAAGTGTACCCAACTTGTGGTTATGCCACTACTTCCCACCATCAACTGCCATATGCTAGAGCTGCACTGTTGTCGGATCATCGCTGGACTTGCCTTCACCAAATTTCTTTTCGAAACTTTTGCTATAGGTTTGTCTTAGCTGTCCAGAGCTTTTGTTGGAGCTATCGTACCTGCCTCACTGCCACCCTTGCAAATCCTACGTCACCACTGCTATCATTAGAGCTTTTTGTCTTATTGTTTTGTTTCATTTAGCGGGGGCCTAAGGAATCCCTGTTATTTATTTTATCCTAACAACTCAGTTAAATATAGTGAAAACTATATGAGATTAATCTCCGTTGTGTTGAATACACATATAGGACAATCTATTTATAATAAAAGAAATATGGGTTAAACTCAAAATACAAATAAGAAACAATAACAAACTATATAACAAAATCACATAATTGGAAGTAAGGAAAGTGCTCCTGTAGAGAAGACCCAATATCAGAGATTGGTGGGAAAATTGATGTGTCTATCACACACAAGATCAGACATTGGTTATGTAGTTAGTGTAGTGAGCCAATTTATACATGATCCAAGAGAGAGACACATGTAAGCAGTTGACAAAATTCTCTAATACTTGAAGTCAAATCCAAGAAAGGGGCTATTATGCTTGCAGGTTCTATTACTGACAGAAAATCTACTTCTGGGTATTGTGTGTTTCTTGGAGATAGTCTGGTAACATGGAGAAGCAAAAAGCAAGACAGAGTATGCCATTCTAGTGCAGAAGCTGAATTTCGAGCTCTTGCTCAAGGAATGTGTGAAAGACTCTGGATGAAAATTATTTTGGATGATCTTAAAGTCAAAGTGGATAACCCGGTGCAACTACACTATAACAATAAGTCTGCCATGAGCATAGCCCATAATCCAGTACAACATGACAAAACCAAACACATTGAGATTAACAGACATTTCATCAAAGATAATCTTGATAAAGACTTTGTGATTACAACTCATGTTCCTACAGAACTTCAAATAGCAGATATTTTTACAAAAGGGCTTTCTCCGGGTAGATTTCAAGATTTTGTAGGCAAGTTGGGAATGATTAATATTCACTTACCAACTTGAGGGGGAGTGTTGTAATTAGAGAAGATATCTTTAGATTCTTCCTAATTAGAGAAAATAGATGTATAATCTTCTATTTTATATTGTTTCCCTAGTTTCCTTTTTAGGAGAATTAGATTGTTACAAATAGAGGACATGAGAATGTATTTTTTATTATTCAAATAATAAAATCAGTCCTATTTTCTACTAACATGATCCAATACTCCAAAAGATCAACGATTTGGAGAAAAACCCTAACTCATCCAAATTTCACAATGGAGAATGATCAACTGAACTATAAAGGGAGATTGGTTCTTTCGGCCTAATCCACATGGATCTAGAGGTTAATTGCATAATTTCATGTAACACAAACATGGGGTCATTCTGGAATTTTCAAAAGATATAGGAAATTGGCACAAACTCTATACTGGGTAGGCATGAAGAGGGATGTGACAGATTTTGTAGCTTCTTGCATGGTGTGCCAACAACACAAGTATTTTGCTACAACTTTTGTCCATTCCACAGGCCATTGGGATGACATAAGTATGGAATTTATTGTGGGACTCCCCAAATCTAATGGGTACGAGGCAATATTGGTGGTAGTTGATTGATTGAGGAAGTATGGACATTTTATCCCCCTAAAACACCCCTATTTAGCTAGGTCCATAGCCAAAGTATTTGTAAAGGAGGTGGTGAAGCTATATGGAATTCCTTCTTCTATCGTTAGTGAGAGAGATCCCACCTTTATGAGTTTGTTCTGGAAGGAATTGTTTAATCTTCAAGATACTAGATTATTGATGAGTACATCATACAATTCTGAGTTTGATGGACAAACTGAGGTTTTGAATAGGACTGTTAGATATATTATCTTTATCTTTATTAGTTAGTTTGTTACTATTTCTTATTTGTATTTTGGGCTTAGCCTATATTTGTTCTATTATAAGTAGATGACCATGTGTGTATATTGAACACAAGGTAGATTTCACTATATTCAACTTGGTATCAGAGCGGGTCGATCCCGCTTTGGTTTCGGTCTCGCATCTGTCCGTTGTTGTTGTTTTCCGCCATCGCCCCCCGGCCGTCAGCCAGCCAGCCACAACTTTATTAGCCGAAAATTAGTTGAGGAGCTGAAGCTACCCATAGTAGACACACCACCTTATCAGGTGAGTCTAGAAGATGGACAAAAGAAACTGACCCGTGGGTGGTGTGAGAAGGTTCGAATGAGTTTGGGGGAGGCGATCGTGGAGGAAGAATTCCATTTGTTTGAACTAGGAGGCGTGGATATCATTTTGGGCGTAGAGGTTGGCTGAGTTGGGAGACGTGATGATAAACTGGAGAGAGATGACTATGGTGTACAGCCAGGAGGGTACGAAGGTGAAGATAAAAGGGGATCCAACGCTAGCCAGACAACTAGTAGAACCGAAAGCTTTATTAAAGCTGACAGATGTGGAGACGTGGACGTTGCTTTGGGATCTGGGTCTAGCCGAGAAGGAGGAGGAAAGTGAGGGGCAGATGGAGTTGACAGATGTACAGAGGGCAGAGCTGGATAAGGTTCTGAAGATACATTCCAGTGTCTTCCAGGAGGTACAGGGGCTGCCCCCAAACAGAGATATGGAGCACCGAATACCTCTTAAGGAAGGGGTGGATCCAATTAACGTTTGACCTTGTAGATATCCTCACCTCATGAAGGAAGAGGTTGAAAGATAGGTGACAAATATGTTGAGAGCTGGGATAATAAGACCGAGTACTGGTCCCTACTCTAGTCCGGTCATCATGGTCAAAAAGAAGGATGAGAGTTGGCGGTTCTGTGTAGATTATAGAGCTCTGAACCGTGCGACTATACCAGACAAATTTCCGATTCTGGTGATAGAGGAGCTCCTAGATGAGTTGAGGGGGGACTAAATATTTCTCTAAGATTGACTTAAAGGCCGGATATCATCAAATTCGGATGGGTGAAGGAGATATTCATAAGACCTCTTTTAGGACTCATCAGGGTCACTATGAGTTCCTGGTGATGCCGTTCGGCCTTACCAACGTGCCGACCACTTTTCAGAGCGCCATTAACGGCTTGTTGCACCCATATTTGCGGAAGTTTGTGCTGGTTTTTTTTTGACGATATATTAGTGTACAACTCGACATGGGGGAAACACGTGGACCATGTCAAAATAGTATTACAGGTGCTGGAGCATAGTAAGTGGGTAGCTAATAAGAAGAAGTGTGAGTTTGGGCAGACGCGGATTCAGTATTTGGGGCATCAGATCTTCGAGAAGGGGGTAGAGATGGACCCGAATAAGACCAAGGCCGTTGGGGAGTGGGAGGAGTCAAGAACCTTGAAGGGTTTGAGAGGTTTTTTGGGCTTGACGGGGTATTATAGGAGGTTTGTGAAGGACTACGACAAGATAGCCAAACCCCTAATTGAATTGTTGAAAAAGGGGCAGTTCGCTTGGACCGAACGGGCCAAAGAGGCAATGAACAGATTGAAGGAGGCAGTAACCTCGACACCAATTCTAACGTTGCCAAATTTTACCCATACTTTTCTAATAGAATGTGATGCTTCAGGGAGAGGATAAGGGCAGTGTTGAATGGAAGGGTGCAACATGGGAAGAAGAAGGACTGATAAGAGATCAATTTCCTGACTTCAACCTTGCGAACAAGGTTGTTCAGATCCTGACAATATTAATAGGTCTTTGAAGGTTTATGTTAGGAAAAATAAAACATAGAAGTTAGTAAGAAGTGGTTAGGGATAGTTAGTAGGAGTGTAAACATAAGTTAGGGCAAGTTTTAATTAGTAGTTAGGCAGTTTTTGTCTTTTAAGGAGGGGACGTATACTAGTTATGGTTGTTGAGTGTTTTATTTCTGAACAAGGACTGTCCTGTGTAGAAGGGAATGTTTTTCCTTGGAGGATGTTAATTGTTTTCAGTATTTTCCATTCAATAAACTGCTGTCTCACAGTGAGGTATCATTTCTCTGTTTGTGATTGTTTATTTTGATATAACAAGAAACCTAACACGAGGTATCAACAAAGCCAAGGTGACTATTGAATATAGGGAAGAAGATTAGGAGAAATCTCCCTAATGTGTTTAGCATACACGTAGGGTAGTTTATTTATAATGTAGGATAAGGGTTAAACCCTAAATACAGAATGGGCTAAGCCCAATTAACAGAAACACACAACTTAACATCTGACACTCCCCCTCAAGCTGGAGCATATAAATCATATGTTCCAAGCTTGTTACAAAGATAGTCAATTCTAGGTCCTCGTAAGGACTTGGTGAATATGTCTGCCAACTGGTTGCTTGAGTTAACGAACTCAGTCTTGATATCTCCGGATATGATTTTTTCTCTAATAAAAGGACAATCAACTTCAATGTGCTTGGTTCTCTCATGGAAGACAGGGTTAGAGCTAATATGAAGAGCAGCTTGATTATCACATATAAGTGTCATGTGAGTGGCATCTCCAAATTTCAATTCATTAAGTAATTGTTTAAGCCACACAAGCTCGCAAGTAGCAGATGCCATAGCTCTATATTCTGCTTCTGCGCTGGACCTTGCCACAACACTTTGCTTCTTACTTTTCCAAGAAATCAGGTTGCCACCAATAGAGACACAATATCCAGAAGTAGACCTCCTATCAGAAGGGGAACCAACCCAATCAGCATCTGAATAGCAAACGATTTTTGTATCGTTGTTAGGGCCATATAGCAAACCTTTTCCAGGTGATCCTTTAATATACTTCAGTATGCGAACAACTGCATCCCAATGGTCTTAACATGGGGAGTTTAGAAATTGACTCACCACACTAACTGCGAAGGAAATGTCAGGACGCGTAACAGTAAGATAGTTTAATTTACCAACTAATCTTCTGTACCGTTCAGGATCTGAGAAAGGCTCCCCCTGATTTGGTAAGAGTTTGATGTTAGGGTCCATAGGTGTCTCAACAGATTTACAGTTCATTAACCCTGTTTCCTTCAAGATGTCTAACGCATACTTCCTCTGAGATATGACAATACCATCATTGGATTGTGCTACTTCAATACCCAAAAAGTACCGGAGTTTGCCAAGATCTTTGGTTTGAAAATTATGACAAAGGTGTTGTTTCATCTGAGAGATGCCGAGATAGTCACTTCCTATGAGAACAATATCATCAACATACACTATTAAGTAAATACATCCAGCACTTGAATGGCGATAGAACACTGAATGATCCGCTTCACTGCGAGACATACCAAATTGTTGAACAACACAACTAAATTTACCAAACCAGGCCCGAGGAGATTGTTTTAGGCCATATAAGGATTTGCGAAGACGACATACCAATCCAGATGACTCCCCCTGAGCAACAAAGCCAGGCGGTTCCTCCATATAAATTTCTTCATGCAAATCACCATTTAGGAAGGCATTTTTGACATCAAGTTGGTAAAGAGGCCATTGTCGAAGAGCGGTCATGGCAATGAATAGGCGAACAGAGGTCATTTTTGCCACTGGAGAAAAAGTATCACCATAATCCAAACCAAAAATCTGTGTGTAGCCTTTGGCAACCAGTCGAGCTTTCAGACGATCAATTGTGCCATCAGGGCCAACCTTGATAGCATACACCCACCTGCAACCAACAACAGACTTTCCAGATGGTAATTGGACAAGCTCCCAAGTTCCACTTTTCTGTAAAGCACTTAATTCATCCAGCATAGCTTGACGCCAGCCAGGATGAGTTAAGGCATCACCCACAGATTTAGGAATGGACACAGAAGAAATGGATGAGAGACAAGTGTAAAAAGATGGAGATAATCTGTGGTAACTAAGAACAGTATAATGGGGGCAAGGGTTACAGGTAGAGCGTATACCTTTACGGAGGGCAATAGGCAAGTCAGACTCATTTGCTGGAGCCGGAGGAGACACAGGAGGCGGCACTGGAAGTGAGTCATGAGGGAGACAATTGCGGCGACTATAAACCTGAAGGGGTGGTGGTGAAGGACGATTCTGTGGTAAATGAGAGTCTAAAGAAGGAGGAGACAAAATGGGTGGAGCATCACCAGGAGGATCACAGATAAGAGGAATATCAATAGTAACAGGGAGAGGTACAGAACTAGAAGATAAATGTGTAAAGTAAAAAGAAGATTCATCAAAAGTGACATCAGCAGAGATAAAATGACGATTGAGGGGAGGGGAAAAACACTTATAGTCCTTTTGTGACCGTGGAAATCCTAAGAAGACACATTTGTGAGACCTAGGAGATAACTTATCAAGACCAGGACTAAAATCATGAACAAAACATGTAGACCCAAAAACTCTAAGAGGTAATGGATGTAGAGGGTCTTGAGGAAATAATATAGAATGAAGGATTTTGTTCGCTAGGACGGAAGATGGCATGCGGTTGATAAGATAACATGCCGTGAGAATAGCATCACCCCAAAAACGTGAGGGTACTTGACCATGAATGAGAAGGGTACGAGTTGTTTCAATAAGGTGTCTATTCTTGCGCTCAGCCACCCCATTTTGTTGAGGGGTATAAACACATGAGGTTTGGTGAAGAATGCCATGAGAAGCCATAAAATGTTTAAACTCTTGAGAAAGGTATCACGGCCATTATCACTATGTAAAGTGCGAATAAAAACCCCAAACTGAGTTTTTATTTCATTGAAAAAAGTTTGAAAAATAGAAAACAACTCAGAACGATTCTTCATGAGAAACAACCAAGTACATCTAGAATAGTCATCAATAAAGGTAACAAAATACTGAAATCCTAAAGTTGACTTAACACGACTAGGTCCCCAAATATCAGAATGAACCAATGAAAAGGGGGATGACGCTCTTTGGGAAACACTACGAGGAAAGGAACTACGAGTTTGTTTACCTAACTGACAAGACTCACACGACAAACTCGATAATTTGGACAGACTCGGAACAAGTTGCTGCAGTTTGGCAAGACTGGGATGACCTAACTGAGCATGAAGAAGGGATGGTGACTCCATGATTACGCCAGCATGTGGAGAAGGGTTGAGATGATATAGGCCATGAGACTCACATCCTGTGCCAATCATGTGTTTCGAACTCCGGTCCTGCAACCAAACAGAATCTTTGGTAAATGAAATAACACAATTAAGGGAACGAGTTAGACGACTTACGGACAATAAGTTAAAAGGAGACCCAGGGACATAAAGTACATTATCAATGGATATGGACGGAAAAATATGAACAGTACCAATACCATGAGATGAGACTCTAAACCCATCAGCCATCGTTACCGAGGGTAAATTAACCGGACATGACAAGGAAGAAAACAAGGACTTGTTACCAGTGATATGATCGGTGGCACTTGAGTCAAGGACCCAAGATCCGAGAGAGTGAGTTAGACCGACAAAAGGAGGACCTGTGCGTATAACAGAAGCAGATAGTGGAACTAGAGTGCTGACGGTCCTCATACCATCTGAGAAATTTCTGAAAGAGTAAAGGGTTATTTATGGTATTTGATGAAGTAGGATGGTCTGCAGACGGTGATCGGGGAGGTGGATCAGAATTAGCCATTGCTATAGGTCGAGGAGGACGTCCATGAAGTGCATAACATCTATCAATTTTGTGGCCTAGCTTGCCACAATAGTCACATTTTGGACGTCCTTTACCTGGTTGGCGAGACCGACTCCGATCATCAAGTTGGGCAGCCATGGAGAGGGAGAAACCCTAAAAATTCAAAGTACTCGGATTGATGCAACGACCACAGATTCAGAAAGAGGGCGAAGAGGCGATCACGACAGTGCTGATCGGCGGCAGAAAGCTCCGGCGACGCGCCGGCACGCGCGCCGGTAGCGGTGACTCTTGCGGCGGCGCGTGGAGGCGCGTGGGTGGTCCGTTCGCCGCGATCTTCGTACCATGGTGGTTGCCCGGTCGAGATGATTCCGATGGTGTGGTCGCCGGTCAATTCTGGAACTCCGGCGACGGCGGCGGCGGCAACTGCGGCGGCGATGGCGGCGACTGGAACGACTGCGGCAGTGATGAGTGTCGGAGACCGTGGAGTTGACTGGAACTATTCTTGTGCTCTAGATACCATATTGAATATAGGGAAGAAGATTAGGAGAAATCTCCCTAATGTGTTTAGCATACACATAGGGTAGTTTATTTATAATGTAGGATAAGGGTTAAACCCTAAATACAGAATGGGCTAAGCCAATTAAGAGAAACACGCAACTTAACATCTAACAGTGACCATACCTTGTTCATCAAACATTCCCCAGCAGAAGACAAACTCACTCTATTCTTGGTCTTTGTTGATGATATGGCATGAGATAATGAACATGAGAAATAAATCTTGAAAGAAAATTTTGTTGTTTAGTTTGAAATGAAGGACCTAAGAAAATTAAAGTACTTCATTGGGATAGAAATTCAGCTCCAGCATTGAGCTTTATGTTTTGTTTTTGTATTTTGTTGCTTTACTGTCAGTTTATCAGTACGTTGTCTAGATTCTTGGAAAGAAACAATAATAATGGTTTAATACCATCTGATCATGTTTTTATCAGTTTTTCAAGTTAGCAAAAACTTAAATTTGTCTTTTCATGCATTTTAGGTAAAAAAACATGCAGGTGATTGGTTTATTTTTTTGACATCGTTAGATCCTTCATTCATTATTTCTAGTTTTCATCCCTACTGCAAATTTTCTAATTTGCTTTTAAACCGATATTCAGGGTTTAGATGCACTTGGGCTAGCAACCTTGGAGACAGCTGCTGCCAGAGTTCCCTTCAGTGGTTTCTTTTATTCCCCTTTATTGACTGATGAAGATATAACCAACTTGAGAACCTTCCAACGCCTTATGCTATTGCTGTTGGGAGCTAGAAGAAAAGAAGAGTTCAATACAGTAAGATTTTTATTTTATTTGAAGAGATTTATATCTATGGATTTTATAATCATGTGCATTTCAGTTTGAGGGCCACTTGACATTTTACCTTAAGTTTTAAACCTGGGAAGCAAGGACCTCAGTATGTCTCATGTCAAAACCTTCGGGCTTCATATCACATTATATCATATCAAATCTAGAAACTAATTATCTTCCCTATAAACCAAAAGTGTGTAAAAAATAAAAAATACAACAACCAAGCCTTCTTTTGCCTCTATACCAAAATCTATTTCAAACTAAAATCTTATAAAAGTGCTGTTCTTTTCTAACTGACTGCCCTTTAAAGACAATGAATAGTAAGCTTATTGTCACAACCACGCTGTTCATTATGTATTTTAGGAAGTTTTTCATTTTCTCCTTATTATAATTTTATTTTTTATTATAGGTGTATCTTGCTTTTAAAATTAGGATTGTGTATTGAAAAACAATCCCACAACTACAGGGATTTATTTCCTTAGAATTAGCTCTTTGTATTTCCTAAAATAAATAACAGGTTCATGTAGTTAATAGGTCCAATGGCCTCATTATTGCAAAACAGAAGAAATACTTTTTTTTCTCCAAATTTGGGACTGATAAATATAGGTTTTTGTTAAAAATATGGGTGGGGATTAAGAAATTATATTAATTAAATGTTGACAATATATAACTCTTTAGTTTTAATTCCTTAACGAGTTGCATAACACTCAAGAGTCCAGTGCTACAATATTGAAGTTGAATATTGGATTGAGTATTTAAGCCAAAAACTTATAATTAATAATTAGGACACAACGTTTTCTACTTAAGAGTAAAATAGTCCTAGCGTAACAATTCAATTTGTGACTGGACCAATCTGATTTCCGCCATTGGATATTGATTTCACCTGCAACAAATAGTAGTCGTTAATACAGTTTTATAAAATGTATTGCCTGAGTTTTTATTATCTCTCAGAATAAACTAGGAACTAAACACATTTTTTTTGTGAAATGTTGAAACATAAAGTTAATGTAATTTATAATCATCAAAACCAAAAGAAAAGTGTTACATTTTAGATTCAGGGGTCATAAACATTTTTAAGGCGAGAAAACCTGACCTAAAAATGGTTCAATTGATTGTTAAGAGCCTTGCATTTTCTACTTGCATCTCCATGCACTCGTATGTGTAGAGGGAGATAATTGTATTAGCAAATTAAGGTGAAGGCTATAAGCCTGCGATTTGGCAATTATTTTCTCAGTGTGGAAAGTTATATAGTCTGACAATTATGTAGGCAAGTCAATGTAAAGGCTATCAGTCTGCATAGGCAATTATGTTCTTAAGTTGTGTTCACATTGAAGGATGGATTTGGGAGTGAGGGAATTGATGGATTTGAGGGTAAGTTAATTGTTGTCTTTTTTAAGGGATTTGGAGGTGAGTAGAGTAGATTTGGGAGTAAAGTTTGTAAAAATTAGTGTAGGATTTAACCAATGTAAAAAATAAAAAAATAGTTTAATTAATAAAAATTGAAGATTACCAAAATGTCCTTAGTAGTAAAAATAATATATAATAATGATTTTTAATAATATATTTAATTGTAAAAATTATTATAAGGAGAAAAAAAATAAAAATTATTTTTTAAAATGAAAGAGAGAGAGTAACTGAGTTGAGTTGTATTCAAGTATTCATAAATTCTACCTCTCAAGATTAAGAAGAGAAAAAAGCCTACACCCACTCTGTTCCTTCTACTTCTAGTGCCATTTGCAGACTCTTCCTTGTTCAAACTCCATCCTTTTTCTCCTTCCATTTTTGGAAATACGAACACCCTCATGGAAGCAACACTCAACAACAACACCATTTTTGCAAGTTCAACTCCACCACAATCTGGGTTGTCTTCCTGTTCCTTCTTCTTCCACGCTCCTAGATCACATACCACTTGCAACACAAAGTAAATGGGTGAGAAGGCATGAAAACAACAAAACAAGAAGTGCACCTACCATTGGAATCGAATAAGGAAGCTTTGGAATCGGTTACGTTGGAACCGAATACGTCATGCTCGTAACCTTACGAGTTCTTCATCTTTTTCTACATAAGGTGGAATCTATTCCACCTCCCTGGGAACCAAATACGGGAATCGAATACGCCATGCCTCATTTTGAATGATAGTAGAGGGGTAAAATAGGTTTTTCATATAGAATCACTGTAAATTTCTTCCCCATCAGCGAACATGTTAGGATATGGGGTGGCAGGGTATAATGGGTAATGGATTTAGGATAGAAATAAAGAGCGGGAAAGTTTGTTAGGCTGTTAGGGGGAGAAAGAGAGTATTGTTAGAATATTTATCCTATTTATCATGATTATATTATGTTAGGTTCTAAGTGGGCATTCTATTCTTCTATTCCACCCGCTATCGGCCCGTTATCGAACCACCCAATTGCTACTATCACGCACGAGATGTCTATACCTCGGTGTGAAGGGAGTGTGTTGGAAGTCCCACATCGACTAGAGATAAGGCCAATTTATAATTTATAAGTGAGTTGCAAACCTCACCTTACAAGCCGGTTTTGTAGGGTTGAGTTAGGCTTAAAGTCCATTTCTAACATGGTATTAGAGCCTATCCTAGCGAGTTCTAAGTGGGCATTCTATTCTTCTATTCCACCCGCTATCGGGCCGTTATTAGACCACCCAATTTCTACTCACGCACGAGATGTCTATACCTTGGCATGAAGGGGGTGTGTTGGAAGTCCCACATCGACTAGAGATAAGGCCAATTTATAATATATAAGTGAGCTGCAAACCTCACCTTACAAGCCGGTTTTGTGGGGTTGAGTTAGGCTTAAAGTCCACTTCTAACAAGTATAAATAAGCCTTTTGGTAATTTTGTGGGGCGAGTCATTTTCTTAGTATAGACAAGTCTTGAACCTTGTGAGGGGGATTAGGCCTCAATTAGGGCTATCTGTGTTCTTTCTTTGAATATCAATACAAATACCCATTCTTTTTACAGTGTTAATTCTTGTTTGAGTGTGTGTGATTGGGTTGTCTTAGTTAGGTTTCCAACTCAGGAACCTAACAAATTGGTCTGACCTGTCGGATCAAGAAGCAGTTAATTCTTGTTTGTGTGTGTGTGATTGGGTTGTCTTAGTTAGGTTTCCAACTCAGGAACCTAACAAATTGGTTCGACCTGTCGGATCAAGAAGCAGAGCGCTGCTGTATCAAAAGGAGTTGCCAGATCCAAATCGGAGGGAGAGCAAGATGGAAGGAAAGTTACATTCATTGGAGAACCGAATTGAAGGGAGGATGCGCGCGTTGGAGATTGCGGGAGAAGATTTGAAGGCGGACAATATGGGCATTCGCCAAGACTTAAACTAAAAGAGCTGACACGAGTGGTAGAGGGGTTGGCGCGAAATCTGGAATGAAATTCGGAAGGAAGTCAGCAGGGGTCCAATAATAACAATCGGCAAAGGAGAAGAGAGAGTTCGGAGAGGAGAAGAGAGAGCTCGGAGGAAGAATTGGAGGACGACCCAGGAGACGCACCACCTAATTGGGTGAAACGGGTAGAATTACCCTCTTTCGAAGGGCTCGACCCGATGGGATGGATTGCTCGAGCAGAGAAATTCTTTGAGATTCAGAGGGTAGCGGAAGAGGAGAAGGTACGATTGGCGTATATGAGCATGGAGGGGAGCGCTGGCTACTAGTTTAGAGCTTGGAATGAGAAAGCCAAGAATCAATCATGGGATGGTTTGAAGGAAGCCCTGGTGATTAGGTTTGGAACCCTTGTTGAGCAGTTGATGACATTGAGAGAGACGGGGATGGTGGACGAGTATGTACAATACTTCAAGATATTGGCAGGTTGAACGAGGGTGCTGGACGAGCAGCTGTTAGGATATTTTCTTGCGGGATTGAAAGAGGACATTCGGAATCAAGTCCGACAGCATGAACCGCAGGAATGGATGGTGGCGATGCGGATCACAAGGGATGTCGAGGAGTTCCAGAGAGTCGTCGAACGGTCCGAGGACAAGTGCTATTATAGCCCAGACCGATCGGTAGTGGCCGAGCAGGTCGAGGCCATAGAAGACCAGTTGTCTGGGGACGAACGAGCAGTGAGGTGACACGGTCCGAAGACAGTCGCTATAACCCAGGCCGAGCAAGAGTAGTCGAGCAGTCTGAGACCAATAGCTATAACCCAGGCCGATCAAGAGTATCCGAGAGATGCGACTTCAATCAACCAGGCCGATCAGAAGCTGCCGAGAGTGTGGGGTCAGTATGGAACACCCGGAATCTGCCTTACTCAGAATTCCTGAAACAGAGAAAGGAGGGAAGGTGTTTTAGGTGTTGGGGACCGTTCGGCCCAGGCCCCTATTGGCCAGAAAGGAGTCGACGGATGGTTAGGTTGGCGGAGGATGAAGAGGAGGAGAGTTAAGGAGCTGAGATTGAATTAGACCTGGTTGGAGGCCCTATTCAGCCAAAAACGATGAAGTTGCACGGTCTGATAGGGCACCGAACGGTATTGACCATTATAGGACGAACGGTAGTAGGACGAACAAGAGAACTAACTCTAGACTGGGGAAAATTAACTATGGGGAGAGTCCTCTACCTTTCGGTGCATCAGTACTTTGCCGTTTGGTGTAGAGGTCCTTGGCCGTTCAGTTCAAGCTTCCTTTACCGTTCGGTGAAACTGTCTCTTTCACTGTTCCATCTGTTACAATACCCTCCCCGTGATGAAGAATGGAAATCATTGGAGGAGGATTTGCCACCACCCAAGCCTCGTGATTTGAATTGGAGGACATAGCTAGTAGGTTTCCTCCGTATGGTAACACGGTGATGAAAAAGAGCCATGAGATCAAGCCTCCCGTTTCCAACCTTGAGGACAAGGTTGTTCTGCAGCGGGGTGTAATGTTAGGATATGGGATGGGTAATGGATTTAGGATAGAAATAAAGAGCGGGAAAGTTTGTTAGGCTGTTAGGGGGAGAAAGAGAGTATGAATAAGCCTTTTGGTAATTTTGTGGAGGAAGTCATTTTCTTAGTACAGAGAGGTCTTGAACCTTGTGAGGGGGATTAGGCCTCCGTTAGGGATAAGAGGGGGATTAGGCCTACATTAGCGCTATCTGTGTATTTTCTTTGAATATCAATACAGATACCCATTCTTTTTACAGTGTTAATTCTTGTTTGTGTGTGTGATTGGGTTGTCTTAGTTAGGTTTCCAACTCAGGAACCTAACAGAACATGAAACATGCCTTTCATCCCCGCAAATCTCCTCCCTTCCCTCTTCTCAAATTCGTTCAAACGAACATGGATAATCACTCTAATTCGTCCTCCCAAATCACCTTGTATCATCCTTTAAAATAAACACAACATTAGTGTGGAAAGTAATAGCCAAATTACTGATCTACAAATTTACAGCTCCTCCCTTTGCTTGTCCCATCTCAGAGAATTCAGCCTCACAAACTTGACCTGTTCCTTTAGCAAGTCCACCTTAGTAATATTAACTTGCAGGGACTTGTTCACTTTTTCAGCTTGCTCTCTTTTGGAAACTCAATTTGGATGTCAGCTCTTTTTTACTCTTGGCACAATAACCAAGCCTACAGTCGCTGTCCTTGCTCTATAATTCGATATAACGCCAGTTGCATTCTTGTTGGCCTAGAACACGGACAATCTTAATCAAACCACTATTGTGCTTATCTTCCCACTTCTCAAAGGAAAAAGTCCTTTGTTGTTCGGTTTGTGTTCCAGCCCGAGTTGATTTGACTTTTCACACTTAAATGATTGTAGAGTGTTTTCTCATCGGTTGTCTTGAATGCGATAGAGTGAATAACCCATGATTGAATGTGAAAGTGCTTGATCGTGCACTATGACTGGACTCTTTTCCCCAAGTAGTCGGTTTCCAAATTCTGTGCAGTACACTGTTTAATGGGCATGTTTATCCTCACGACTAATGGTTTCCGCACATGTATGTGTTAAGCTATCTTCAAAGAGACATGATACTTTTCTATTTTCATTTTACATGCACTGGAGAAGTCGTAAAGGCAAACTTGTTACACCATACCAAGGATAGTAATGCCCTGTTTCGTCCCTCATAATGCCGAACATATTTTCAGAATTGATGTTTTCTTGTTGGTTTGTAAATTGCAATATGATTATATGTTTTGGTTTTTACGTGTTTTATTATACATGACTATGTAAGTCAGGCTTTCATCAATAAATATACTAAACTTGGAATGATAAATGGGTAATCATTTTACTGCGCTGTTTATCTTGTAAATGGTTTTTGTACTTGACCTGTAGGGAAGCAGACAGGCGCGTCCTGACAAGAATCAAATACTGTACATGGAGGAGCTTTCTTCAGTTTTAAATCAAGTTGAATCCGTTCAAGACATTCTTCCTGTTCTTTCTATCATTCTCGAGGTAAATCTAGCCCTTACCATTTTTATTTAAGAATTGTAGCCACTTCCCCGTTTTTTCATTAGCCGGGACAAGTCACAGGTCAAGGAATTTTGCTCCTTGATATTTTGGCCAGTTTGTTTAAATATTTTTCATCAAATAATCACTTCATTTTAAAAAATATTCACTTTTGTTTATAGTTTTTTGTGTTTGTTGGAGTTTATTCAAAACAATGGGGAAACGGAAAAGAATCATAAATCTGGTTATAATCAAAAGTAATATCACAACTTCTCACAATATTTTCATTGTCAGCAAACATGAATCAACTTCTACATTTTTAAAATCTTTAAAAAATAATCATTAGAATATTATTATAATTACTTCTATTTAATCTTAAGCACACTGTCCCTTTCTTCAATATACATATATAGCTGCTGAATCATGACTATCTTTGTCGTTGCCAGCTCCCACCAGAATCCCAGCAGCAATTGCTCCAATTGCCAGCCAACTTGATTAGACAGTTAATATCCCGTGCTGCTGCAAGAACTGTCAGGAGGGTGTTTTTGTGACGTGGATTCACAGAAGTGGCTGAACCTAAAATCTGTGTTCTTTTCATCAAGACCGGAGAGCATTGAATAAATAAATAGGGCTTCATGACGAGGTCATAATCTCTTGCCATTCTTCTGTTCACAAATAAATACTTATGTTCTGCTTGTTTGATTTCTATTCAAAGAAAGAAGGTTATTAAACGGTGATCAGTCATCTCAAACACCATCATCATCATCTCTTTCTTGAATATCTTCATATGGCTTGAGTTGTTATCCTTTAATGAAGGTGTTTTTGAGGCTATGTAGCATATGTATCAATCAATTGCAATTTCTTGATGCTCTTCATGTTCGCTTTGGAAAAGGTATTTTTGTTTTGCTTTCCAGATTGGTTTTGTAACTTTTTAGTTATTTCTCTTTTGTGCTTTTCTCACCACCACATCATTTCCATGTCCCTTCATTTTCTCAACCAAACAATGTGTAAGCCGTCAACATCCTTGTTCAATTGCATCATACATGTTATCATTACTCCTCTTTGTCGATCCAAGTTTTATTTTACTATATCTGAACTTTGTTAGATGAGATCTTCATCTAGGTTTTATTTTACTACCTCTCCAACACCAAATATCAATGCCATGATTTCCTCTTGTTATTGTCCGTCCAACCCTCTCGACTGAAACTCACTCACCATCATCCATTAAGGAGACGAAAATTCTTGACCCTAGTTATATGACCTTTTCTTCCCGCACCTCTATTACTACTATTTGCAGACCCGTATTAGGGGAAAAAATATTAAAATACCTTCTTTCACTGCTCCATGCCATTCTTGCTGTCGTCGTTGACTGACGATGTCGTTGTGTTAACATTGTTGCACCTCGAATTGAAAAGTATATAACAAATCACATTTAACTTACATTGAAAAAAAAAACAAATAAAAAAATGTATGATTCAAATGGAAAATAATAGTTCAAACAAAAGAAATACGTAAAAGAAATTAATAGAAAGCGATTAGAATTTAAAAATTCACTAAAATAATATTTTTTTAGTATAATATAAATTTTTCATCATGTTAAATTGTGTTTAAATAAAATAAATAAAAAAGTTATTTAAAAGTTCAAAGTTGGTGTACCTACCTACCTTCGGATGTTCTCCAAAATGGTCTTTATTCACTAAATTAATTATTGTGTTACGCCACTTCCAATCATGGCGGAGCTTCATAGGCTAAGATGTCCTAATAAAAAAAGTATTAGAATGAGGATCGTGAAGAAAAATAGCTCATGATATCATCTAAGATAAAGGGAACAGAGAAGGGAGAAAATATCGATGAATGAATATGTGTATTATCTAATTACTTAATCACAAATACACTGACTTATTTATATGAGTAATTTATTGACAGTTATCTAATGTTGAGAGCTTTCAAATAGAAATTGTACAAAATACTGAGAAAGTTTCATAGTATATTTACATATCAATTATTTAACTTAGTATACAACTAACACTAACATTTCATTGCTTTGTGATCGACAGATATATACATATATAGATTTATGAATACATCTTCATATCTAAAAATCTGTTGCTCAATCCAAAGCGTATTTCCAAACTTCAAAAACTAAAATTGTAAAAGATAATATTTTAGATTTTTTTTTAACACAAAGTAAAGTTGCATGAAAAAACCGAAAGTAGAACAAAAAATAACGCAAAATCACAAAGATGCCCTCGCCTTTCGCATTCACGAATCATGAGGGAAGGTTGCTCCCTCCACCACCACCACCACCGATACTCCTTGCACCTCCCCATAAAATTTGTAACGACAAAATCATTCTTAAAATTTTAACTTTTTACTTTAACTTTAAAACCTTAAATAATTATTTATCTCTCCTCTCATTCAGCCGCATCCCTCCCCCCCACTTTGTCTCACTCTCTTCCCACATCCGTCTCTCACTCTCTTTCCACATCCGTCAGTCATTATTTTTATAAGATCCGTTTGGTGCCGTCGGAGAGCCGTTGGTGGTGCGGTGGTGTGGGTATTCATGTTGTGGTGGTGTAGAGGTGGTGGTACGTCGGTGGTTCGTGGGTGGAGAAAGCTACTGGCGGAGGTTAGTTTTGTTTAAAATTTTTGAATTGAATAGGTGTTGTATGTTTGGTTTGGTGGGTTGTTTTGATCGCGGATGGGTGTTGTGGGTGCGTTTGGGGTTATCTTTTGTGGTGTTTATGTGAAGAAGATGACCGGAGCGCCAGAACGGATGTCGCACATCCGTTTGGCACTAAAACAGATGTCTCTCGACGGATGTCGCACATCCGTTTGAAGTTGAAGACGAAACAGATGTGGACATCGTATGGCTGTGGGCGGGTTTTTTTTAATTTATTTAGTATTTAAATATTTTTTTATAAAATGTAACGTAAATTTAATTTAATTTATTTGATTTAATGAAATTATTATTATCAATTTAATTAAATTAATTATAGTTTTATTTAATTGATTATTTAAATATGGTTTATTTAAGTTTGTTTTTAGTTTATTATATTTTAAAATAATTTATATACTATTTAAAATGTAAATTTTCATTATAATATGTTTAGGAAATTATATGTAAATTAATTTTATTTTATTTAATGAAATAATGATTTATAATTTAATGAAATAATTATTAATTTAATTAAAATAATTTTTATTAGAAATGGTAAGAACACGCGGTGTATCTTATACTTCTCACAAAGAGAGTTCTCGAAGGGAGAGTTCTACGCAGGGCGAAGCTAGG
Source organism: Vigna nakashimae (assembly GCA_034642375.1). Classification (NCBI taxonomy): domain Eukaryota; kingdom Viridiplantae; phylum Streptophyta; class Magnoliopsida; order Fabales; family Fabaceae; genus Vigna; species Vigna nakashimae. Next base: position 13,999,041 of record CM067768.1, on the reverse strand, counting down.
AGACGACCTACAACTTCGGCTCGGAGAAGGCGTGCAGCTCCTATTAATGATGACCCTATTGCTGAGGATTGAGCGACTGAGGAGGAGGCATATCAGGCCAGGAGGAGGCCTATGAGGGTGATGTTCCGGAGGACGCATTTCAAGCCCCTGACCACGATGATGATGATGAGGAGGATGCAGATGTTGGTGACATAGAAGAGGATATTGGTGGATTTCCTGGAGGTCCACGTGATGCTTCATTGCTGACGCATTATGTTCAACATGTTGCTTATGGTATTTCGCAAGGCCGGGTGAGTGCAGAACTTAAATTTGAATTATTATTTTGTTTTCGAATACAATTTATATTAAATATTATTTTGTAGGATCGAGGGGACATGCTAAAGTTGATCTCGCACGGTAAAAAAGTTAATAAGCTACGACTGTGCGCCGAGGGAATTCAACACATTGTGTTGAATTCCTGTTTGATGCCTCTCATAGACATTTGCCATGATTATGTTGATAAGGGCTTGTTGCTTGGTTTCATAGAGAGATGACATTTTGAGATGAGTAGTTCCCATCTCCCTGTAGGGGAGATGTCGATCACTCTTAATGATGTGTCCACTTTACTTCACCTTCCGTTGATGGGTCAGTTATGTGATTTGGAGGAGCTGGAGTTTGAGGAGGCTCGTTCAACTCTTGTGGACCTACTTGGCGTTGAGGGTGGCACAACTGGTGCTGAGATGAAGGAGGCACGTGGTCTGAAAGTTAGACTGAGCTGGCTGAGAGATATATATGGTCAGAGGTGTCAGTCGCAACAATGGGATTATGCTGCTAGAGCATATCTGTTGCATCTAGTAGGATGCACGATTTTTGCAAATACGTGTCATACTTACTATTATTTAGAAATGTACACGCGTGTGGCAGATATGCTTGGGGCGTTGCTGCATTCGCCCATTTGTACGAGTAGCTCGGGGATGCGAGTATGGCTTCTACAAGACAGATGGCTGGATATCTGACTCTGTTTCAGGTACACATATACCTTGCACATTTACTTCATTTACTTATTACTATGTCCGAAGTTGGAAAATATTTAATTCAATAATTACTTTTAGAGTTGGATATACGAGCATTTCCCTACCGTGGGTAGGAGGCGGTTGGTGTCATCTTATGATGACACGACACCACGTGTCGCTAGGTGGCAGAGCCTTAGACAGACTTCCACTCTTGCAGAGATTCGGTCACAGTTGGATGACCTTACATACAGTGGAGTTGTATGGCACCCGTATGAGGGACATCGGGGCATTCGTCCATTGTTTAGCATATGCATGTATTCTGGATGGATTTGAATTGGTGACACCCTTTCCCGTCATTTGCCTGAGCATGTGATGAGGCAGTTTGGGTTTTACCAGGAGATTCCAAGACCACCCACTGCCGTTGCAGATGCAAATGTAGTCACTATTGATCATGCGTGGTTGCACTTCACTGATCATGTTATTATGAATGTGAGACATGTGTCATCCTCTTCGGAATGTGTCGATGGATACATACAGTGGTTTATGAGGGTTTCCCATCCGTATATTATTGGAGCTGCAGTTGACCAGCGGCCGGATCTCTTGCCTTCACAGTGGCCTGATGTTGACCATGAGCCACGAGCCCATCGTAGATCCTCTTCACCTTCATCATCTGGTTTCGTGGTTAGTTATTTATCATGTCTTTTGTTACTCCATTTTTGTTAACCATGTTTTTTTTATTGTCTCGCTTTATTATACTGCAGGCTAGATTTAGGCGGATGGCCAGGATGTTACAGTCGTTGATATCGTGTCGCCATGTGACCGAGGGTACTGTTGCACATCAGGTGTCGGTGGACCTGCTGCATATTGCTAATGAGGGCATCGATGAATATTCCTTGAGTTGGAGAGGACAGAGGCATGTGCGTAGTAAATGATCGACGTCTAACTGATAGGAATTTGTATTATATGGAATTATGTATTGCAGGACTTTATATTTCTCTTGTAATTTTAATGTTTTCATTTTCATTTGCATGTTATTTTATATTGGTTATATATGTGGAACAATATTAGTATGTTTATGTAAAAAAAATGAGTGCTTAATTAACAACAAGTGATAATGTATTTGTACCTTTTTTAAAACATAGTATAGATATCATGAGTCACCTAAGTCAATGTAAGATGACGTTACGTCCATCAAGGTTACAAATGATTGCATCCTACTAGTATAAATAGATGACCACGCTCGCGCTTGAGGATAATAGTGGGTAGAGGAGATGATATCCACCATGGGCAAAGGACAACCTTCTTGTAGTTTAACCTGTATTATACGAATTTCAATGTTAAGTGGGTGATAACTTGTTTTCACATGAAGAATCAACACAAAATAATACAATTATCTGCACGAAATGACATCCATGAACATGTCCTATACAAATTATGCGATGTTGACTTATATCAGAAGGTGGTGTAGAACGTAGTGGGAAGATAGTATAATTTTGATAATATGACATACACACTAATATGAAATTATATCGGTTAGCAATTGCATAACTAATGTCTGGTATATTCATCCACTTGTTTCGATTAGCCTGTAGTGAATAAAAAAATTAGTTAGATAGAATAAGATATATGAAATAAATACATATATAGGGAAACATGTACCGTCGACAGCGACTGCACCAATAAGGACATCCTTAGTTCTTCTAGTCTATCATAGCCTCCTACTAGCCTTGCATGTTCATCACGTCATTCACTGAGTTCTTTGTACAAATCATTTCTGATAATCGGCCATGAGTCTTCTCCGAGTCCCAGTGACGCGGCAATGCATCTATACCCATAGTGACCATCTGCAACAACATCAGCAACGTCGACAATGAAAGGGTGACTAATAGGATGAAATTGGTCTATCATTGGAACTCTCTTTTTGTGCACTGTATTAGGCTTTGATTTTAATTCACTTCTTACAAATGATGATTCATTTGTTGCATGAAACGCGTCAACATGCTCAAAATATGATGGCTCCCGCGTCGTAGACCTTTCTCTTCGTTGAACTTTACTTTTTTGTGCACCCTTTGTCTTAACTTTATGTAATGGAGGGACCATTGATGTCATTGCAGGACAAACAATGTCAAGTAACTTCTGTTTGATAGTGACTTTACCTCCATTGTCAACCTCATTGAATCGTTCTTCTACCAATTTTAGCTCATCTTTAATGGATAACAGGGGCTCGGTTTCCTTTAATTCAACATTTGAGAAACTCAATCTTCTCCACATTATATGGAATTCACCCAAAGGAATGAACCCAGGATCATAACGTGTTAATTCACATGCACAAGGTAGACCGAATGTACGTCTAAACACACATCCACACTTAGAGGAATCCAATCCTATCAGTTGCACTCTTTCCAACTCCTTAGCAATGAGATTCAACGAATATCGAGAGACACACCCAATAACATGTCTATATCTATATCCTTTATAAAGGTCACTCATAAGCAACATACTTGATTCAAATGACACCTTAATCTTGTTGTGTTGTAGAATAATGACATTATGAATAACATCCCAATAAGAACATAGGTCACCCATATTGTTGCCCAAAACTTTCTTCAGGCTTCAATGAGCAGATTCAACTCTGAAAGAAAAGAAGAACATCAAGTTTGAATGTAAAAAATTATCTACAGAAGAACTAAGTAAAACAACATACCTATTTGTGGTTGTGTTCCCTAAGTGCATTACTCTATCTATCCAGGCCTTTACAAAATATGTACTGCATGGAATAATCCAAGTGTGATTGACATATTCAAAGAACAAAGGCCAAGCACTGCAGGCGTATTGAAGACGATTGACATAGTCAGCAAATAAGGTTTGATCAGCATAATCCATAACGTTTTCCCATGCCTTCATCAACACATCCCAAGCCTCAGTAGAATCAACTAACATTTTGCATTTGGCCTTAACATTTTTAAGGATGTGGAACCGACATAATATATGATACGACTCGGGGAAAACATTTGCAATGGCATTCATCAAAGCCAAGTCACGGTCTCTAACAATTACTTTAGGTCTGCCCTCAGATGTCAAAAATAGACCTTTTAGTTTTCCCGAAGCCCAAGTGAAATTGTTTTGCCTTTCACTTGACAAAAATACAAATGCAGCTGAGAAGGTTAACCCGGTCGACGTCATGCCAACAATCTCAAGCAAAGGAAGTCTGTATTTGTTTGTTTTATATGTTGAATCCATCAACAATACAATATTAAATGCGTTCAACAAATATGTCCAAAAGAGGTCATTAAGAACCTCTGAATCGTCAGCACACCTGCTCCAATGAATGTACTTATCCCGGTCCAACAACATCATAAGTTGTTGTAGTTCAGTTTTGGAGCCCCTCAATGATCGTTTATACGTTTGTCTTGCGTTGTAGATTTGTTTAATCGTTGTCACATTTCGATCATTATTTTCTTTCAGGGTTAGTAAAAAATATTTGCAGGTGTAACTTTACTCTTTGTCATATCAACGAGTAATGACTGTTGTGATATATTTAACCTCCCAGCATAAGGGTGACCAACTAAAGTTTCAGCCCAGTCATGGTTATGATGTCCACACATGACCTTAACCACCCATCCATCCCCATCTGAAGATGGTTTACCCTTTAACCTAAACGGACACTCACATTTACGAGTGTCATATACACTAGCCACCACATCGGGTTTGTATTTCCGATATTTCCCTCTTCTTTCACATCCAAGTATGACGAAAGTTTTTCTTCCCCGCACACCAGTAGCTATGTCAGACCTCACTATTACAACAACAAACCCTAGATCATAAGCAATCCCTCTTACCCATTCAATTAAATGCTCCCAAGAAAGAAATATTTCATTTGTGGTAAATTTATTTGTCAAATCTTTCTCTACAACTTCGTTGATGAACAAAGAGAAATCAGATATAAAACTAGAATCAATTTGAGAATCCATACAAAGATGTTTATCCACTTTAGATAATAATCACCTATACAATTACAATTATTGTCATTAACATTGATATATAATTAATCAAATAAGTATAAACAACATTCATATAAACACATAAAAAAATATTTATCTACATATTATACATTCAACTTATACCCATACGTCAACTATATTTCATTCAACTAATAATTATTTTATTAAATTAATAATAAGTATTTCATTAAATCAAATAAAATTATTTTACATTTAATTAAACAAAATATTATAAAAAAACATTAAATTTTAAAGATTAACTTAATATTAAAAAATCCACACCTTTAACGAATTTGCCACATCCGTTAACGGATTTGCTAATATCCGTTCCAGTTTCACCTTAATATTATAACATTATTACATGTATAAAAATACATTAAAAAATAACAAAACAAATAAAATACACAATAAAAAATACTAAAATAAAAAAACACCTAAAACACTTGTACAGATGTCCTAACATTATAAAAAATTATAAACCAAAAACTCAAAAATTAAAAGTTATGCAATCCTTCAACGGATGTGATGATCCGTCGACGGGTATCACCATCCGTTGAAATATTAACATCGCGCATCTGAGACGAAGTTCCTCCTGTTACTCCGATAAGCACCACCACAAACCGATCTCTCACCACCGTGGTTCCTTACCAGCCCCAATTGCAACGTTCCAGCACAGCCTACCACCACATCGACTCACACCACGCAGACTTACACCACCACCACAATCTCGCTCGCGAAGAAGAGAAACGGATAAATGATTTTCGTGTGCAAAAGTTCCTGGTGTGGGGGTGCATTTGTTACAGATAAGAGGAGAGCAATAATTAATAAAAGTAGGTTAATGTTGTTGGTGAAAATTTATTACGGGGTAATTTGGTCATGGAGAGATGCAAGGATTATTGAGTGGAGGTGGAGAGAGTATCTCTCATCATGAGGCCAGGTTCACTGATTTAAAGCCCAAAACAAGGTCCATGCTCTCTCATTCTCTCCATTTTAAATACTACTTTTTCCCTTATTTTTCTATTTCCCAATTTCCTTCCGTAACCCTTTCTGTTTCGATAAGGTTTCAGGAGAATGCTCAGCACGTTCGTGAAGAGATCTGTGCATAAACTCGGTTCTCTGTGTTGGATTTAATGGGATTGGAGGGTCAGGTAAAGCAAGAACCGCTGTAATCTCCGGTCTGTTATAGTTAGTTGTTGTTTTACCTATTCCACCAATTCCATGTATCACTATTGTGAGAACGCGGGTGATTACTCTCTATCTTTCAATGTCTGCTTCCATCGAACGGAGAAGACAAGTACAGTGGCTTCTTTCTCTCCTTCGTCTGTAAGTAAATTAATTTTAATATCATTAACTGATTTTTTTCTTTTTACTTTTTTTCTCGATTTTGGCGTGAAGTTCACGGATCTGAGAGTTTTAAGGTTTACTTCTTTTCTTTATAAAAGAAGTGTTTGAAACTTTACGATTTGAGTTAGGCCTCGAAAAGAAGAATTAACTTCACGTTAGTTGGAGGCAGCGGATAATGTTAAATAAAAATAATTTGGCAAAAATACATGCGTGTTTAATTTTTTTTATGATAATAAAAAATAATAAAATAGTTATTTGAATTTTTAAAAAACTTAAATTTAGAAAAAATGGTTAAATGAAAAAAGTAATTAATTTAAAAAAATGGTTAAATATGGTTTTAGTCCCTAAACTATCAAGCGATTTTGTTTTTAGTCTCTTTTTCAAACTTTTCTACATCTTGATCATTCTCTTGAAAGAAACTATAATTTTTCGTCTTCAAAACCAATGACTGTTAAATAGAAGCTGAGCTCGCTAGCGGTGGAGTATCACGTCATTTTTTTTTCTAACACTGAGTCAATCTTCCCAGCTTTTCTTCCACCATCACCAACCATCTTGGGTCGTTGTAGAGCGCCGTGAATGCGCCATAACCACCACGATGCAGAAACCTGACCTAGGAATAGTAGAACCCTAATTGCGATGGCAACCTATATCACGTCTTCTCCCTTGCGCCACACCACCGTTCATCTCCTTTGTTGATAGGGGGAGTACTGTAATAGCTAAACCTAATCCCTGTGATATTGGTTTTTGATGATGACAATACATTGTTAATAAAAATACATGTGTACGTACTATGTTATATGTGTTTATTATTATTATGAAAGATGCACATATTGTGATGGTCACATTTGAAATATTGTGTTGATTGATGCATACTACTGGGTTTGTAAAAGTGATCATATTTGTGTTGCACAATATATGTTTTGAAATAGAAAATCACATCCACAAAAGCATATCTGCATGACTTAATCGATTATAGTGTTGTGATAATTAATTAAGGTCATCAGACAACTTGAGTTTTAAATTGTGGCAAAACAACAAGTTTTGAATCGATTACATTAATTGGTAAATCGATTAAAATTCGTGTGTTTGCACATATCTTTTTCAAATGTGTTATGATGAATTTTGGAAAGAAAAGTTTTCAAAAATCTGCTAAGTGTTGAAGCTTAATCGATTACATGGATTATGTATTCGATTAAGTCTGTTAAAATTTGAAAACTGACTTATTAATTGCGTATTCAATTAATGAAAATCGATTGCATTAATTGTGTATTCAATTAAGCAGCCAAGTTAGTTGTAATTTTGTTACACCTGTGAAATGTAAATGATTACATAAGTTGGCTAATCGATTAAATTGCGTTAGGATTGACTTAAACTATATATTGACACAATGATTGAATTTTAATAAGAGAAGAAAATTGAGATTTACATTTTCATATCTGATTCATATTCGTTTGAGAAGTTTTACAGAGGTTATCAAAAGCTCTAAGAAACAAGAACTTCAAGTGGTTTACTGTTCTTGAAGATTTCTTGAGCAACAAACTTGACTGGATTAAAGAGGCTAATGTTGTTTGATCAGGAAAAGAAGATTCACAATCTTTGATTTGTGGTTTCCTGTGCGTGCGGCCAGGAAGAAGAACGTGGTGTTCTTTGTACTTTGAGAGGGTTCTCAAAGGGGTGACTGTAGGAGATGATTGTTCTTGCTACATGTTTTTGTATTGGCTATATTAGATTAGTAAGTTAGAGAAGTTGTTTACATTTTGACAGAATTGGTCGCTGTAAAAGTCTTGTTGTAAAAACTCATATCACTATAGTGCAATTGGCTTTCAATCTCAGGTTGATTGAAATGACACTGGATGTAGGCATTGAGGCTGAACAAGTATAAAAATCACAGTTTGATTTTCTTCTCCTATCTCTCTACATTAATCGATTACATATTGTCATTAATTGATTACACATAGTGTTTCATTGCAAACACATTGCTTATTGTCCAAGAAAAATTTAAAGAATCATACCATTTGCGAAAAAGATTTGAAAAGCGTTTATTTTTATAAAACACCAATTCACCCCACTCTTACTGTTGAGAAACAAAGCTCATCAATTCTAACGATTGGTACCAGAGCTGGTTATTAAAAATTATTTGAAAAACAAATCGATTAACCTTTTTGTATAATCGATTGTTCGATCCTAAAATGACTTTTGTTTCTCACACTTTTGGTGAGGGTGCATCCACAAATAGACCACCTCTATTTGCTGGAAAAAACTATGTTTTTTGGAAAATCAGAATGCAAATCTTTCTTGAGTCAGTAGACAAGGGTGTGTGGATGCTACTCTCAATGGTCCATTTGAACCAACTCATGTGATTAATGGAAAAATTGTTTTGAAAATTTTTTCTTTAAGAGGAAAATAGTTATTGCCTCTACTCTTAAAATTGATGGGTTTTTCAGGGTTTTCCAATGCAAGACAGCTAAAGAAATATGGGAAGTTCTTGAAGTTACGCATGAGGGAACAAATGAAGTCAAGAGGGCCAGAAAGAATTCCCTGGTGCAGGAGTTGAAATGTTTAGGATGAAAGTTGGAGAGACCATATATAACATGCAGAAAAGTTTCACGCATATAGTCAACCATCTAATGGCTCTCGGCAAGGCTTTTGAAAAGGAGGAAATCAACATCAAAATTCAGAAAAGCCTAAACAGAAGTTGGCAACCAAAGGTAACTACCATATCTGAGTCAAAAGATTTAACTAACATGAATATGGCTACTTTGTTTGGCAAGCTTATGAAACATGAGTTGGAGCTTGGTAGATTGAGGGAAGAAGAGGAGATTGAACAGAAGCAATCGATTGCACTCAAAACTACCAACAAAAGAACCTGAAGAAAGGCTGAATCTGAGGTAGACTCTGATGCAGAAATATCTGAAAAAGAAGTCCTAAACATGATGGTAAAAAAGTTTACCAAATTTATGAAAAGTAGAACTGCTACAACTGACTATGCAGGTAACTTTAAAGGAGGAAGAAAGAACTCCAAGACCAACACTGTTACATGCTATGAATGCGGCAAAGAAGGTCATATCAAACCAGAGTGTCTAGAGTTGAAAAACAAACAAAAGGCTGACTCCAAGTATCCATAGGACAAGAGAAGAAGTAAACAAAGGAAGGCTTACATTGCTTGGGAGAACAACGATGATGACACATCAAGTGATGATGATCAAAGTGTAGAGAAAGAGTCAAACCTGTGTTTCATGGCTGGTTCAACACATTCAGAAGATAGTGACAACTACTTTGAAAATGATCCTATCGAAGTAAAGTATGACTTGCTGCTAGATGATTTTCAAGAATTACATGCAGAAGCTATGAAATTGCAATACAAGGTAAATCGATTATATTCTGAAAGGAAAGATTATAAATATCAAATTAACAACCTTGTTTATGAAAATGATGGAAGAGCGGCTTCGAGAAGTGACTGAAGGCGCGATTCGGACTTCCTCAACGAGAGAATGAAGCAGCGGAATTATTAAGAACACGATAAGAACACATGAATATGAGAAGAACTCAAGAAACTAGGGTTTGTTCGGTAGAAAACCCTAGAAACACGAAGAACCCTAAAATGGACCGTTGAAACCCTAGAAAAGAGGGGAAACTTGAATCAGGCCGATTAAACGGTGAAAAATGGAGATTGAATGGCGAAAAAGGTTCTAATGGTGGAAAATAAGGTTTCAATCGGTGGAAAAGTGGATTGAAGGTGACAAAAGCATTGACGTTGGTAGATGCGCTGACGAAGCAACAAGGTCGCTGACGTGTGGCTGCTAAGCTGCACAGTATCGATGGAAAGGTGAACCAGTGAGGATGATGAGAGAGAAGCACAATGGTGATTGGTGAAAATTAAAATGGAGGGAAATGTGTCGGAAGGTGGCTAGAGGGAGTCCTTGGACTCTCCAGCCTGACTTTCAAGGAGAATTATTCTGGTTTCAGAAATATAATTCTTATTCATCTCAAAAGTGCCCAATACAAGAGAGAAGTTGGGTGTTTATAGTAACGCATACTCCTTGCAAGCTGATATACATATACAATAAAATGTAAAAATTTCAAAGAAAACATTGAGGAAGGTACGTTAGGCAGGATTGCATCATACCCTCCCTCTTAAGAAAAAGATTTGTCCTCAAATCTGGCAATCGTCTTATGAAGAAACTCCACATAGTCTTGGGAGCATGGCCATCTTGTAGTGGCCTTATTCTATTAGATATAATTTTCTTCCTCCTGGATCAAACACGAATCTGCAATACATATTAAATATATCTTCGATTAATATTGATCCAAGAAAGAGTGGCTCCGAGAAGTAACTGAAGGCGCGTCCAGACTTCCTCAACGAGAGAATGACGCAGCGGAATGATTGAGAACATGATAAGAACGTAGGAATCTGAGTAGAACTCAAGAAACTAGGGTTTGTTCGGTAGAAAACCCTAGAAACACGAAGAACCCTAAAATGGATTGTTAGAACCCTAGGAAAGAGGGGAAACATGAATCAGACCGATTAATCGGTGAAAAATGGAGATTGAATGACGGAAAAGGTTCTAATGGTGGAAAATAAGGTTTCAATCGGTGGAAAAGTGGATTGAAGGTGAAACAAGGTTTTAATCGGTGGAAATAAAAAGAAATGGTGGAAAAAGATGGATCTGTGAGGACAAAGAGGATTACCGTGATGGAAGCAATGGCTCACCACGAAGAGAGCTCTTAAGAGAGAGTGAGACGCTCTGTGATGTGTGTTAACAGTTTAAAATACCGTCAAACCCTAACTCGCGTCTGGCCTCCACCGCAACCATGCTCGTTCAATCGCGACGGTGCTTATAGAAAAATCCCAAACCAGAATCCTGATTCACCCCTTCAAACCCTAATCACGAGTTTCTTCTCCCTCGATTCAAAACCTACATCAAAAATAAGAAAAGCCAAGAAATCAAATCGCGTAATTTGAACCTCGACGACCAACATTCGAAAGCCCTAACCTAAATTGCGCCACAACGGCGAGTTCATCTCCTCCATCACCTTCACACACCGTAAGATATTCTCCTTCATCTTCGTCTTCTCCACGAACTCAAACAACCCAAATTGCATTCTCGCAAACTACCATGGCCAATAAACATCTCCTTCTTCGCAACATCATCTTCTTCATCGCAGAAGAAACGCATATGAGGGTCAAAAACCCTAGTTCAAGAAGGAGAGAGTATGTCTCGTGCCGAAGCACCATTCTACGATTGAGCAAAACCCTAATTTGGGTGAGAGTGGTAGTCCCTCATTGGTTGAGTTTTTCATGCAATCAATAATTGGACAACTCATTCACTTTTAGCTAGGGGGCAATTACAGTATTAGCGTTTTTAACGTTATAAATAAAAATGACCAACTTAAATCGCTTTTACAAAATATACGACAACTATGAACATTTAAAATTTTTAATACACTCACCTCACAACCCACATGTCTCATGCTAGTTTATGTTAAATTTAACTCATTATAAGTTATTATTAATTGAATTTGGATGAATTGAAAAAAGTTAAAACTTACAAATATATATATATATATATATATATATATATATATATATATATATATATATATATATTTGTTAAAATAATAAATTAAGTCATAATAAATTAAAATAATAAAATTTTTCTATGAAAGAAGTGAGTCTTAAATAATATTTTAAATGATATACCTATAGGAAAATGATACTTCGACAACCAGTTTTGACAACATTTTGACACGAGCCACGTGTCAAAATGCCATTGGTGCACGTGTAATTGGTTTTCAGAAATTAATTTGATGTGGAAAATGAAGATTCAGAGCGCGAGTTTGAAGTTGTGGGGATCATATGTGGTTTTCAGAATTTGAATTTTTAGGGTTTGGTAGAGAGAGAAACAGAAAGGTAGTGAGATAGCGCCGTGAGAGAGACTCCGTCTTCGTCTTCGTCGCACCCAGCCACCCTTCGAGGCGTTTGACGTCTGCAATCGGCCGACGCGGTTGCTTGCTTGGAGTGCAGAGGTGCTTTGGTGGCCGGTTCTTCGACTGTACCGGAGCATTGCGGTGATCGCCGGACCGTCGGTTGTGGTAATATTTCCGAACTGTAGACAGAGTTCGTCGACCTCTCTCCCCAGCCCGCCATCGAGTCTTCTTTCGACTCCTTTGATTCCTTTGAGCGTCGCGGTTTGTTGGCGACCGGAGTTCCGCCGGCTTCCCGTGTTGTCCGATTCCTTCACCGACGCGTTTTTGGCTGCCGCTGTTCCAAGAGGAGCCACCCACCCAGTCCGTCTTCTGTGTAAGGTCCTTGGCCTTTTGTTAGGGTTTTTTCCCCCCGTCAATTGTACTTTGATTGAATTGGCGTAGATGGATTGCTCAAAAGAAGGAGGTTATAAGAATGTAAGTACATAAAATGTTTTGAAAATTGATTTGTTTGTTTGAAACTGAGTTTTTTTATTGTTTATATTTTGAATTTGAATTGTAGTTGCGTTTGCGGGTTTGGTCCGATACAAAAGCGATAGTCAACATTAATGGTATACTTCGAGAAACGAGTGCTGTCGGAGTTCGTGTTCCTCCGACCAGCCACGAGTGCCGCCGGAGTCCGTCCTCATCGGACACAAGTTTTTGTTAGAGGACGCTCGGGCAATACGGGAAACGCTACCGAAAACGAACGACAGTTCACATTACACGACCGAACGCGGTTAGTGTTCAGACACCACTACTTTTTAGACGCTCGGGCAATACGGGAAACGCTACCGAAAACGAACGACCGTTCACATTACACGACCGAACGCACTAACACACAGACCGAACGTTCAAAAGGTACACTCCGATCCAGGTCGAACACAAACAATCACTAACACATGCCAAGATCGAACGCTAACGCTCGTTACCTGAGAACACAAAACCGGACGCTTAAAATTCAAACCTAAGAATCGAAATTAAGAACGAACGCTCACAAGCATTAAAACAGAACCAAGATCGAACGTTAAAGCTCTCTGACACAACTAGGACGAACGTTGTGAGTCTTGGTCGAACACATAGCGTTCTAGACGATCGTCTAGAATCATGGCCGAATGGTCAAAACTTAACACATGACCGACCAATACCGCATCAACACTTAACCGCATAAATCAAAGCTTGATCGAACGCTATCAATCACTAATCACATAATAATACCGAACGCTCAAGATCCAAACTTAAGACTATCAAATTAAGACCGAACGCTCAAGATTGCTATCCGAGAATACCAAGTTAAGAACGAACGCTTATGCTCACTAATACACCAAGGCCGAACGTTTAAGATTTAAACTTAGAATATCAAATTAAGGTCGAACGCTCACAATCACTAATACCCAAGACCGAACGCTAAAATCCACAATTCACCAAATTCGAACGTTCATGATTTAAACATAAGAACATCATATTTAAGACCGAACGCTACAATAACTAATTCACCAAAACGAACGTTCAAGATCTTAAAACTAAGAATATCAAATTACAGACTGAACGCTTACTAATACACCCAAAACCGAACGTTCCAGATTCAAACCTAAGAATATCAAATTTAGATCGAACGCTTAAATCACTAAAACACCAAAATCGAACGCTCAGTCTAAAACATCAAAACCGAACGCTTAGACTGAAACATCAAAATTTGAATGGAACCATAAAACGCATAGTATGACCGAACGTTCATGCACAAATTAAACTTAAGCATAAAACGCAAACCCAGAAACACAAACTTGAATGGAACCAGTGACTGAAAGCAAGCATGAACAATAAAATCCTACCATGGCAGCGTGAAAGAGATAATGAACAGTAAAACTTGCAGCACAATGAACGGTTAAAGCGTAAAATGAATAAGAAACTTGAGTGGAGAAACAGATTCAACTAGAAAATTTCAAAGAGACAGAGTTCAATACATGAAAATGGGAAAGAAACCAAAACCTAAACCTCCCCAAATGGGAAAGAAACCTAAACCTAAACCCCTCTTTTTCGTCCACCGAACAGTCGACACTCCGGCGGCACTTCGGCGATGCTCCGGGACAGGGACGGAAGCAGGTGGGACGAAGCGAGACCTTGAACGCGCCCCTAGTTCGCTGGGCCGGACGGAAGACGATGTCGTCTTCGCTTCGTTGGCCAACGTCGGAGCTGCGGCGGCCGTGAATCGGAACTGGCTAGAGGGGTTGAATAGCTCCGACACGGCCTTCAACGTTGTCCGGCGGCACCCCGGCAAGCACTCTGTCGGACCTCTCTCTCTCGAACTCCCTTTCTCCAACTCTCTCGGCCTCTCTCTCTAGGTCACACTCTCCCTCTCAACCTTCGCGTTTCTCTCTCTACAATTCTTCCAAATGAATTTGAAATTTGAAACGCAACTTGAAAACCCTGTCCACTCCCTTTCCACATCATATTTCATTTGCTTTTTGATTTTCCACGTGGACCACTTCCATTTAGACACCTCTTCCGTGTCTAAATGTTGTCAAAAGAGGTTGTTCAAATATCATTTTCCATACCTATATTTAATAGAGTTTAACCTAATTATAAATAAAATTTAACCAAATCTAATTAGGTTAGAGTAATCCAATTAAATACTAACTCAATCCAACAAACATTTCTGAATATTATTGGTAAAGTAAATTAATAAAAACAAATTTAATTTAGTAATTAATAAAATAAAAACAAATTAGATTAAATTTAAAGAAAGGAGCAAAATTCTATTTTAGAAATTAGGAGGTGTGCAGGCTGAAAATCTAGATAGGAGACAAAAACAAATCTTTCACTCACTGTAGGTGTCGGAACGCTTCCCTAACCAGAGAGAAAACAAAACAAACGGATTACTCTCCAGAGAAAAGTTATTCTAAGATGAGGTGCGATTTTCAGAATATGCATTTTCACTTTCTTCTGTGGTTGAACAGAAAATTTTAGACTACATGCATGCTGTTTTTCTCCTTGTTTAAGCTAATTAGTAATATTTGTTGACTTGGATAAATTTCTTAGAACTTTGTTGTTTTGGATTTTTTTAATTGTATTTATTTTTTCATGTTCTGTTCTTCTTTATTTTTGGTATGTTTATTTTTTTTAGAAAATAATTAATTAGGGTTTTTGGCATTTTAAATTCTCTTTGAACCGATAATACCATTATATATTTGTTGATATTCCTATAGTTTGCTACGAAGTGATGACTTTCATTTTATTTCCAGGTCGTGTAGGGTTTAGATTACGCTGTTTCTCTGTATTTTATTTATTTTGCTTGTTTCATTGCAATACCAAAATCACTGTGAATTGGGATTCTTTTTTGGATGTTAGCGGAGTGAGAAATGGAGTAAACAATTAGTTCAAAGTTTTCATGTTTTTGTTTTTCAATTTCGAAATGTCTTAATTGTGGTACCCAGTTCATTCATCATCAGTGACAAGAGTAATTTGGCTCAGATGTTATTTTTTGTTTTTGAACTTACCTGTGGCTTAATGATAATGGGTACAACTTAATGGGAATCTTTTGACATCAAACCGTGTATGGGAATAGTCACCACGCATGAGACTGATGCACCCATTTTAGCTGTCTTGTGTTTCGATCAAGAAAACATTTTTCATTCGATTTATGCTTTCATGCTAAATGCAGGAATTATTGTTCAATTCAGGAGCAATGAAAGTAGAAAAAGAGAAAATGATGTCTGGTTAAAAGTTTTTGGCAGTAAATTAATCGTTTTAGAGTTAGAATATTATCTAGGATCAAATATGGTGGGCTGAAATCTGTTGTATCCAAGAGTTTAATACTTTGATTGAGGAAGTCAAAAAATTGCATGTAAGTAGGTCAGCTGTGAGCATTTAATTTCTCTGTTTTGTTCACTTTTCTTTTATTTTTTATTTTGTTGTTGGGCAGCGATTTGATGGGTTATCTTTCAGTTTCCTGCTACTTCATTGCTGAAAAATTATATCCTTTTAGATTAATTATTTGCACTTTGATGAAGAATTAGAAAAGACAATCTCTGAATTTGGTGTCTAACAATCTCATTTCATTAGGTGTGGTAAACCAAATGGTTCCGTCAATGCTATTGATCTTTATCAAAAACCAAACTGATGGTTTCTCACCTTTTCTTAATGTTTTTCATTACTACATTTAGGCTTAAATTGGATGGACTTATTTTCAATTTACTTGGACTTATCCATTTCAGCAAGCACTTATGGAGCATGCTGATCCTGTCTGTATGAGTTCTTTAAAGAAAATTTTAAACTCAATTAAGTTATTTGGGGTTTACTTCGAAGGCTATAAATTTAGTTTAATGAGCAAGCCTTTACAAAGATTTGAAGAAATGTTAGTTGTTTTCATGATTATTGATGACTAAGTGAATTATCCAAACTCCATTCTTGCTTAAGTGTTCCTCAAGGTGTTCATCCAAATGCTTTGAAGCTATTTTTAGCCTGCAATTATGAAAATAAAACCTATTTTACGTTCTCTACTTAAATTAGCGTTTATTTATACATGGTCACAATCAATCTATTTTCCATCCCAAAACACTTCTATTAATCTTCTTACATGGCCAAACAGTTTTTGGTAAGTCTACCATTATCTGTTCCTCCAAGGTTATACTCTTAATTTCTTCCTGATATTTCTGGTTGTCATACAGCCGCCATCCTTCTGTCAAATGGGCTCAGAGGTCTGATGTACTCTACTTAACAGTTGAGTTGCCTGATGCCCAGGATGTTAAACTCAAACTGGAGCCAGAAGGAAAATTTCACTTTTCTGCAATTGCTGGTTCAGAGAAGATTCCTTATGAAGTTGACATTGATCTGTTTGACGCAATTGATGTAAATGTAAGAGCAGCCAGCTGATGGTTTTTTGGTTAATAAAACCTTTTCCATTTACATTGTAACTGGTGTGTTGATATGTCTTCTCAGAATAGCAAAGCTAGTGTGGGTTCAAGAAACATCTGCTACTTGGTAAAAAAGGCTGAGAACAAGTGGTGGGACCGATTGTTGAAGCAGGGAGGGAAATCTCCAGTATTCCTGAAAGTTGATTGGGATAAATGGGTAGATGAAGATGAGGAGGAGCCAGAAAATCAACGTTAGTTATTTTCAAAATTTCTCTGAATTTAAGCTTCCATTTTACATTGTTTTGTCTCACTTTCCGTATTTCCTTTTCAGCTGCATCTGACATGGACTTCGGAGACATTGATTTTTCTGTTAGTACTGTATCTCAAACTCAAAATTATAGTTTTACACATATACTTTTTGGTAGATGGACTCTCTGAGTCTTGACCTTAAATTCATTTTCACTGCAGAAGCTGAACATGGGAGGGGGTGAAGGCTTGAATTTTGATGCTGCAGGCGATGATGATGGTAAGCATATATATAGGTTTTCTTTCCTTTTTCATGAAGTGATACATGAAGCTCTTATTCATAGTGACATAGGGTCTCCAACTAGCTAGCATCATCTTTACTAGCTAACTAGCTGCAATCAAACCCAAGTAACATAGTTTCTATCATTTTTCTTTAGCTGAAGCTAACTAGTCTCTTGGTCATTTTGTGCAGATGATGAGAGTGACACAGAAGAGGAGGATGCAGCAGAAGCATCTACTAGTAAGGTACCAGACACAAAGGATGTTCCAAGCGCCGACCCAAAGGATGCACCTGATTCTAAAGCTTAAACAATTTGACCCTCGTGAACCCTATCATGGCTTCTCCAATGTAAAGGACGAGACGAGCATTCCTGAAAGGTTGCTTACTGAAAACCTTGGCAGAGTCAACTCTAATGGTTCTGTGCTGGCATGTTACCTTATTTACAGCGTTTTGACCCAGGAGTTTTTAACAAGCTAGACATATATGCGTTGCCATACATAATACTATTTGAGAATGGAAATGTTATGTATATGTTTCCCTTAGAGTGCAGTGGACAACGAGCTCATTACTTTTCAGTGCAACTAAATTCTGATCAAATAACGAACGTAGATGTAGACTTCGTTTTAGAGAAAAAAAAAAGGGGGACAAACTTAGGAGTTTTGATCAATGTTTCAAAACATGGGATGCTCATTTAACTGTTATAGATGTTTTCAATTAGTTCTACTTGAAGATCCTGTTTGAAAAAGCTTGTTCATAAGTATTTGTGAAAAGAAAAAGGTTTAATGTCTCCGTAGGTCCCTATTTTGGTCATGAATTTTAAATAGATCCTCGTCATTTTCGGCGTATCAATTGAGTCCTTGTTTTTGTAAAATTGAATCAATTACAGGTCTGCCGTTAATTTGGACAAACGGCCGTTACGGTATTGGTTAGGTGGCATGGTTGAGTGCAGTAACTAATCAGACGTGGCATTTAAAACGGTTTTTGTATTAAATAATTGGTATGCACGTCTGATTATTCAGTTTTGGGTAAGGGCATACTAGGAAATTTGAAAAAATTCAAGGCCAACAGGTTTTAATTGACGAATGCACATGAGATTGGGGGAAGAAATTGAGGGTTTTTAATATTAGGGTTCGCGTGAGAGGCCAAAAATGGGATCCTAAGTTGGATCCAAAAATCAGGTGTATCTTTGTTCGATTGGAAGTGGGAGAGTGCGCGTTCTTTGTTGGATTCGAAGTGGGAGGGTGCGCGTTCTTTGTTCGATTCGAAGTTGGAGGGTGCGCGTTCTTTGTTCGATTCGAAGTTGGAGGGTGCGCGTTCTTTGTTCGATTCGAAGTTGGAGGGTGCGCGTTCTTTGTTCGATTCGAAGTGGGAGGGTGCGCGTTCTTTGTTCGATTCGAAGTAGGAGGTCGAAGTTGTAGTTTTACGACGCAGCTGGGTGTAGTGCTAGTTGTTCGAAGAGAATGTCGAAGGAGCACTCTTGGTATTCATCGAGTTGCAGTGCCAGGCGGAAGGAAAATGGTAGGCCTTCACCGATCTGCTGCTGTGGTCAAAGTTGTGTGGTGAGAACTGCCAAAACTACGAAGAATCGGGGCAAGCAATTTTGGGGATGCTCCAAGTATAAGGTATGTTAGATTCAACTCAACCTAATCAAGTTCTTGTACTGTTTGTGAGAAGAAGGTGGTACTCCCTAATGAAGTTGAATGCTGTCTTTACAAAATGGTGGTGAAGAAAGTGGTTGCAACTTCTTCGAATGGTGCAATGATATTGGTGGTGACGAAAGGGGAAGTTTGTTCAACAGTGAAGGAAAGAAAGAAACACTAGTGAAGAGTGAAGACATGGATAGTACTAGGAAAATGATACTGAATTTACAAAAATCAGTTTTCATTGTTGAAAAGTTGATGAAGGTGGTGATGTTGTTGGTGTCTGTTTTTTGTGTAATACAGATAGTTTTAGTTTCAATGTTGATGACGAAAGGATGATTCCTTGTAACTTTGTTGTAGGTTTGGTCTGTTGTAATGAAATTAATGAAATGAATGAAATGGAAGAGTTGTTATAAATTCAGTCCATATACTGTGTACAAAATTACTGCTAAATTACACAATTGTTATAATGCTAAATCATATTTATAGAATAAGCAGTTTCATTGTTGAAATGCTAAATTACAGCATTGTTATCCTGATCAGACCACAATTTGATTGAAATGCTAAATTACATTGCTGATCCTCGCTGGACGAGCGTCCACTGGGGGTCCTCGCTGGACGAGCGTCCACTGCGCGTGTTCGCTGGACGCTCGTCCACCTACGTCCGTGCTCAAGACCTTTCGGTGTGGTCGTCCTCCCTTGTGTACCGCTCGTCCAACTACGTGCGTGCTGAAGACCGTTCGGTGTGGTCGTCCTCCCTTGTCTAGCGCTCGTCCAACTATGTGCGTGCTGAAGACCGTTCGGTGTGGTCGTCCTCCCTTGTCTAGCGCTCGTCCAACTACGTCCGTGCTGAGGAGCGTTGTGTGGTCGTCTTCCCTTGTCTAGCGCTCGTCCAACTACGTCCATGCTGAAGAGCGTTCGGTCTGGTGGTCCTCCCTTGTCTAGCGCTCGTCCAACTACGTCCGTGTTGCAGAGTGTTCGGTCTGGTCGTCCTGTATCGTTGTATATAAGACGTCCGTCCAAGAAGGAAATTCTAATATAACCAAAACATTTTAATACATCCAAAACAGTTCCTGGTCATTGACAAAATAGTTCCTGCTCATTGTAATACATCGAAAACAGTTCCTGGTCATTGACAAAATAGTTCCTGCTCATTGTAATACATCCAAAACAGTGTAATACATCCAAAACCATACATAGTTGGCATCATTGTAATACATCCAAAACCATACACACATCTATAGTTCAGCAAAATTACATAGCAGTAAAACAATCAACCTTGTTCCTTAGACTATTACATAACCAAAGTTCCTTAAACTTGGCATCATTGTCATTTATACACACATCTATAGTTCAGCTTCCTCATCATTCATACACACTTCAGATAATTGCGATGATGGCATGATTGGTTCTTGGGTTGCTTTCGGGCAACGACTCCTGTTGTGCCCAACCTCCCTACATATCCCGCATCTCTTCCGCAAACCACCCTTGCTCACTCGTGAATCATCCTTTCTGATCTCCCACTGCTCCAGTCTTCTTTTCCTTTTAGGTCTTCCAGGCATAACCTTTTTCCTAGGAGGCATGACATCCGGATATGGTGTTAGGTCCCACATGTTGTTGCCGTTGATGGGATATACGATTGATGCATAGGTTTCTTCATAGGTGGACTTTAGAAAGCAAGCCGGAATGAACTGTTGGCCATCAATATTAAGAAACTTCATTGCGGCAAGGGAGTGACAACATGGAATTCCTGTGATGCTCCATCTCCTGCACGAGCATGAGAACTCGTCTATGTTTACAACAAATTTTTCTCCACTTTGGGAGACATGTCTTACTTCAAACAGTTTGTGTGCTGACCAGCTATAAACAAATAAAAAATTTAAACAACACATTTAAGTGTCTGACATAAAGTTTACCAAGGAATGAATAAACATTTATGAAGTTATGAAGAAAGTTACCTAGGTATCCAATTCTTGGTTGCTTGGGATTCCTTTGTAAATCTGGCCTGGATCTTTGGACAAATTGGTCCTGAAAATGATTGTATCTTAGACCTGTTTTTTGCCCATCTTTGCATTATGTATACCCTAATATCTTCCAGCATTGTTATGATTGGTTTAGTCCTGGTGTGAACCAAGACATTGTTGAAAGCCTCACTGATATTGTTGACCAATGTGTCACATTTTGGTGTTGGACTGAATCTGGACCTTGACCAATATCTACAACAGATGATATATAGACATGTTAAAACTGCAACTAATATGGACAAACATAAAATAATATACAAAGGGCAAAAATAATTAAAACAAATTGTCAACCTTGGAGGGATGGCAATTAAATGCTTGAATGCGTCTTCATTTATATCTTTAATGTTTCTCATCTCCCTTTCCCAGTTTTGTGGATGAGTGGCAGTAGCTGCCCTCCACATCAGCTGTTTTAGATTTTTACCAGGAAACTTTTTCCTAAAGTTTGAATATAAGTGTCTGACACAAAATCTCTGGTCAACACCTGGGAGTAACTGTTGTATGGCTGGTAGTAGACCATGTGGTGTTAACGTAAATGATTTATCACCACATCAAATTAATGAACCAATATACGAAAGAAGCAATTTAAATATGATTATTACCTTTTGTTGGTCGGAGACAAAAGTAACTGAAGAACACACTTCTCCACCACCAAGATCATCAATCAAAAGTTCCAAAAACCACATCCATGAATCTTTGTTTTCGACTTCTACCACCGCATATGCAATGGGCAACATTTGATCATTTCCATCCCTCCCAACAGCCGTCAACAGCTCACCACCATACTTCCCTTTCAAAAAGGCTCCATCTAATCCAATTATTGGCCTACAGCAGACAAAACTGTCTTTGCATGCCTTCAGACAACAGTAAAATCTCTTGAAAATTAACTCACCCTCATTATTCTCAACATGGACCTTAACTGTAGATCCTGGATTTCTTTCCAACAACTCATGCGCATAATCATATATCCTCTTATATTGTTCATTAAAGGACCCATCAATTTCATTAGAAGCAATAGCTTTGGCTCTATAAGCCATAGACCTTGATATACCTATGTTCCACTTCCTTTGAACTTTTTCACGAATATCAACACCCTTCATCTTAGGATTTTCCTGAACTGTTTTCACCAACTTTTTGCTCAACCACTTGGCGTCAACTAACTTCAGGTTGAACTCCCTGCTGCATGTATGAATGTCTTTTTTAGTTCTCAGCTGCCATGATTTTACAGCCTCCATATAACCAAAGTATATGGTCCATGGGCATTCTCCTTTTGCACCAAAGCACTTCATCCTCAATCTTCTCTTGTCATTTTTTACAAACTTTATATTCCTCCCATTTTCCAAGGCATACCCTTTTACAGCATCTAAAATATCTTGCTTTTCTGCAAAAAAAGTCCCAACTTCCCATGTAAAGTCTACCATACTTTTTGGCATACAAAAAATACCAAACCTCCCATAACCTTCACTGTCATTAACCTCTTCATCACTATCAGTTGCACTAAGAAATTCCTCAGATTTCCACTCAAAATCTGACAATCCTCTATCGTCATGATCATCACATTCAACACTGACATTATGACGGTCATCATCACTATCATAAAGACTTTCTACTTCTACTTCTGCTTCGACATTACAATCTACATCACCATCTATATCACATTCAACACTCACATCTACTAGGCCCTCTAAGCACTCATTAATTCCATGTACATCACCTTCTTCAGTAGATGTACTCCAACTACAAAGATAAACTTCATCCTCCACGACTCCTTCACACACATTCAACTCTTGCTCTTCTTCAACCTCATGCAACTCTTGTACGTGACCATGACCTTCAACCTCTACTTCAACAGCACCACCATCTTCTTCACCCTCGTTCACCTCTTGTAAGTCACCATCAACTACATCATTTACTTCAACACCGTCACCATCTTCTTGACAAACATTCACCTCTTGTAAGTCACTATCAACTACACCATTTACTTCAACACCCTCACCATTTTCTTCACAAACATTCACCTCTTGTAAGTCACCATCACCTTCACCATTTACTTTAACAGAATCACCATCTTCTTCAACCTCTTTTTGTACTGTACCATTACCTTCAACTTCTCCTTCATCATTAGTAATGTGTTCAAGCATATGAATGACTTCGGCATCCGAAACTACATGGACAACGTATAAGTGAACTTCACCATTAAGCCTAGCTAAGTTAGCCATATGCATGGCACCTCTGTCATCAATCAATTGTTCCAACCTATTTTCCAACACTAAACCCCCTCCTAAACAGTACCATAAATCTTTAAAATTCTCATATCCTAAACTTTTGACTACACTGACAACCACAAAAAAACTCCACGTGTCAGGGTCAAAGGACAAAGTTGTTGTCTCCCCTTCATACTTTAGGGTACTATCATTAATGAACTTTCCTCCATGGTGGAACACACACACAATAGCGTCCTCCATTACGCACAACACAACATAAATATATCTACAGACCTATTATGAAAACATATCACGACAAAAAAAATATATATTAAAACACGCACAGAGATCAAATAACTTTAAACATACGCACTCAGACAAAGTCAAATAACTTTAAACATACATGGGGGACCACCAAAATGCAATCAAAACCAGAGACCAAAGCATACAGCAATGGGGGACCACCACAAGTGATTGTAGTTTCGATTGAATCAAAACGAATACAATAAAGCAGAAACACTTACCTTCCTTTAGATGAACCTCCACTGACCACGTGCTTCAGCTTCTTGCTTCCAACAACAAAAGGACCCACAGACACCGCCCACTGCATGCACTCTGCCGCTTCAGTCTGGAACTTACGATCGCGATGTTTGCCCTCTCACGCGAACCCTAATAATAAAAAGGTTTAATTCTTTCCCCAATCTCAGTTGCCCTTTTAATTTTTTCAAATTTCCTACTTTACCCTTACCCAAAACTTAATAAACCCACGTGCATACCAATTATTTTATACAATAACCGTTTTAAATGCCACGTCTGCACTCAACCATGCCACCTAACCAATACCGTAACGGCGTTTGTCCAAATTAACGGCAGGCCTGTAATTGATTCAATTTTACAAAAACAATGACTCAATTGATACGCCGAAAATGACGAGGACCTATTTGAAATTCATGACCAAAATAGGGACCTACGGAGACATTAAACCAAAGAAAAACGAGCTGGATGACTTTAGTTTCTTCCACAAGCAGATTTTGCAAAAGATTACTGCATAACAAAAGATAGATTTTTTAACAAGGAAAAACGGAGGCATTTTGAGTATATATAGGAAGGAAAATAGGAGTTGGTGATTCCTTTCTAGCATTTTTCTGCACCACAAGAAATGTTAAAAATACTCTCTGGTTTGGTACTGATATATTGTTAACTAGTCTGACTTACACGGTGTTCAGTCGTTAAATGAATGGGGTTTGGGGCTGTGTGAACAAAGTTTTATTAATTAATTAACGAAAAATATTTTTTTAATAATTTTTTTACAATGTTTGTGGTGGTTTATGATTGATTCATTTCAAACAAAGCAATAAAATAGTCAGTGATCATTTCGGAAACGTGTAAAATGTATTCCTTTACTACTAAATCAGAGATGTGAACCTAAGGTTAGGGGACGATTCAGTTTTTCCAAAATCACAGACGACATTGTTACAAATTTCACAACAAACCCTTCTATAAATTAATAGTTTTTATTTTCTTCATTTTCCCAAAAAAGTTTAAATATCATTTTTATTCATGAAACAAATTCACAACAAACCCATCTATAAATTAATTATTTTTATTCTCTTCATCTTAGCTAAAAAAGTTTAAATATCTTTTTTATTCATGAAACGGACAGTTTTGTCGTAGCATCTTAAATTTGTAAGTGATTATCTTCGATTCCTTTCAATTTTATAAAAATAAGCCAAAAAAGCTTAAATTCGAATACATTTAAGTTAATAAAAAATATTTAGATAAACATAACCGTATGTATTTATCAGCTAACAAATAGGAAGAGCATTAAAATTCAATCCTTGAATAAATTGATCCTCCATTTATTTGAACATGAATTACTCCTTGTCTATTTTACAAATTGTGTGAATTACAAACTATAATACAAAGGTAACTCACCTTTATAATTGTTCTGTAACGACTGTTTTATTGTTCATAATTATTTTTTAGTTTTAATATACTAATATAAATAAATTTATATTCACGTATTTTTATGATAACAAAAAATAATAAATTATAAAATTAAATATAAATAATTATTATAATAAAAAATATTTTTATTTATTTTATAGGTATTCTTTTATGATAAATATTTATTTTAGTTTTAAAAAATTATTAAAATAAAAAAATGTCAAATAAAAAAGATTAAATTTTAGAAAATGTTACTTAAAAGATAAAATTAGTAAGATAATTATTTTAGTTTAAAAGAAAAACTTATTAAAAGTAAAATTGAAAAACAAATTATGTGAATCAATTATATAATGGTATAAATTTTATCTTTTAATTTTTTTTAATATTTTTTAATTCACTTTTATAACTTTTTTTTATGATTATTGTTTTAATCTACACCATTCTTTCTTCAATTTTTATTAATATATTTTATTTTATTATTTTCTCATTTAAATTTTGTAAATATTTTTAAAACTCAGTTAACTATTTCCAATGAAAAATCATGTGATAACATTTTATTTTTTTTATCGTGAAAAAAAAAATGAATACAGAATTCAGTAATTAGTCTAATTATAATTTCTGTTTCATACAAAATATTCTGTTACTTGGTCTTCCTTCACGGTTACCTCTCCCGTTTCTATAGGCAATGTTTATGAAACCGTAGCGTTGAGGACGTAACAAACTGGTTCAAAATCCGTGTTGATTTCCGACCACACGCAAACCTAAAATTTTGCAACCACCTTTTAACACTGTCTATTCTCTTTGCATTACTACCCAAAAATCAAAAAGGAAAGAGAAAAACCTGTCACTAACTGCAACTCCAAAGTTAAAACTAGATAATAAACGTACACATACTTTTGATCCAAACACTGCATAATCTCAAAGCCATTCCCGGCAATCCATGGATAATACTGTTCTCTGAGCAATGACTAAAGGTAATCTCGTACGATTTTCCTCCAGAGTTTTATTGAAAATATTGATTGTTTTGAAATGTTCTTATGATCGCTGAAATATGAAGTGACAACTTAGTTGGGATTCATATGATGTCTAAATACAATTCATTTGGAGGGGATCTATGTTTGATGAATGAGGATGTTCGTGAATCCAATGTGAATAATTTCTAATCTGATTCCTGTGCCTAGATGTTAAAAGATCTCTTGCATTTCGACATAGATGGGACAAAAGTGCTTTCTTTGAAAACTATTCTTTCTCTAACAAATCAAACGGCACACATTAAAGAAATTGTAAGACACACCCAGAATAATGCTCTGGAAATTTGATAACTATATACATCTACTTTGATAAAATATTATCATGTGATGCTATGAGATACTCTCCATATATTGGCATTATAGAGAACTAGTTTTTTTTTTGTCACGATTGATGTGTCAAAACTTGTAATAAATCTGAACTTTGTCTGAATGCATGAAAAGCCCCTTTGGCCTGACTCCTAAGATATTACTAACCGTCAAGATCATCAAACAAAGTGACAGAAGAAATTCCAAAATCATCTTGTAAGTTCTGTGTACTCAGACCTGGTTTTGAGAATTACTGATTGAATACACACTACCATTTTGAAGTGACAGCGATTGTTTCAGAGGTTGATGCTTCTTAATCCGTTGTTTACATTCCACATGCAATGTATTTAGGTATTCAGCATTTTTTCTAAGGAAGGTTATAATTTGGTTTATCTATAATATTTCCATTCTACTGAATTGTGTTATTTGAGTTCCTGCAATAACCTTAGAGCATTTTACCTTCAAAGGATTTTGTATCAAAGTTGAGGTATATATATATATATATATATATATGCATTTAACTTAAGCATGTAAGTTGTTGATCATTTGCAGTGGCACAAGTATATAAAGAAGTGAAGAAAGGACTGTGTTGCAAATTAGAGATTGGAGGCACTTGTGGCGTATTATTGATAGGAGTGGTTGATTTATTCTGAAGTTGGCAATGTGCTGAGTATATATGACTTCTGTGATTTTACAGTGGAAGTTTTGATTCAAGTGTAATGGATTTCTCTGAGGGTTATGTATCAAATGAGCATCGTGAGCTTCATCGATCTGCATCAGAAAGTGCGGATCCGTTGTCTGTTTCTCCATTGCAACTTGCTCCAAAATCTTCAAGGTCCCCTGAGTCTGCTAGGTCTCCAAAATCTCCGAGGTCCCCAAAGGTTCAACCAAAGTGCAGCAGTCTAAGTCCGAGGACTCATAAACAATCACATTCTCAAAAAGATGGACGTCCAAAGAAAGGTGAAGTCTTCACGCATTGAAGTTTCCATTGCCAGTTTCCTCTTTTTAATGCCTGATTACTTTTTCACCAAGTAGCTACCATAAAATGTATGTGATTTGTGATGTTCATAGACTTGTTTCCACTTTCACTCTTTTATTCTTTTAATAATTGGAGTTCTGAATTTTCTAATTACTTGGAAAACTATTCATGGAACATCGGTATAATCATATTTTTATTATCTGATCTGCCTTTTGGTTACTGAGGCTAAGACTAGAATGATCTAGCTTTGGAGTTTTATGGCGAATCAAACCTTATATGATAACAGATTTGCATTCCTTAAACTCAAAGAAGCAACCTTCTTATGCTACTCTGATTGCACAGGTGGTTCTGGGGGAAAAGGTACCTGGGGTGGATTGCTTGATACAGATGACTCAAGCGTTCTTGATCCTCATGATCCAAACTATGACAGCAGTGAGGTTGGGAGATAAAATCTTATCAGTAGCTTGTAATATAACTATTATTGAATGGATTAAATTTATGTTCTTGTATTTTTATTTTTTCTGAAAGTGTTTGTCTTTGTGACACCAACAACCATGAAAGTATATATGTTTTTGTAGGAATATGACCATTCAAATGAAAAGAAGCCAAACACAGAGCTTGAGAGCTACAAGAAAAAGGCTACAATAATAGTGGAGGAGTATTTTGCCACTGATGATGTTGTTGCAACAATGAATGAAGTTAAAGAATTGGGAAAACCAGAGTATGGATACTATTTTGTCAAAAAACTTGTCTCTATGTCCATGGACAGGCATGACAAGGAAAAAGAAATGGCTGCTATTCTGCTCTCTGCACTTTATGCTGACGTATTTGATCCTGCACAAGTTTACAAGGGCTTCAGCAAATTAGTTGAATCAACAGATGACTTGATTGTAGATATACCAGACGCAGTTGAAGTTCTAGCACTTTTCATAGCTAGGGCCGTGGTTGATGACATACTTCCTCCTGCATTTTTGAAGAAACAGATGGCCTACTTAGCGAAAGATTCAAAAGGGGTTGATGTGTTGAAAAAAACTGAGAAAAGCTATCTAGCAGCTCCTCTTCATGCAGAAATCATAGAGAGATGCTGGAGAGGTAGTAAGAACACCACAGTGGATGATGTTAAAGCTAAGATAAACAACTTTTTGAAGGAGTATGTTGTAAGTGGTGACAAGAAAGAAGCATTCAGATGCATCAAAGATCTGAAAGTTCCTTTCTTCCATCATGAAATAGTGAAACGGGCCCTTATAATGGCAATGGAGAGACGTCAAGCAGAATCCCCACTATTAGATCTGTTGAAGGAAGCAGCTGAAGAAGGTTTCATCAACACTAGCCAAATGTCCAAAGGTTTCAGTCGGTTAATTGACACAGTTGATGACTTATCACTTGACATTCCAAATGCACGAGGAATACTGCAGAAACTTATTTCCAAAGCAGCATCTGAGGGTTGGTTATGTGTGTCATCTTTGAAATCACTTTCAGTAGAGCCTGAAAAGAACACAATAGAAGATAGTGCTGCCAAAAGTTTCAAGGTAAAGACTCAGTCCATCATTCAAGAGTACTTCTTATCAGGTGATATATTGGAGGTAAATAGCTGTATCGAACAAGAAAACAGCAAGAACTGTGCTGCACTGAATGCAATCTTCGTTAAAAAACTGATAACTCTGGCAATGGATAGGAAGAATAGAGAGAAGGAGATGGCTTCTGTGTTGCTGTCATCTCTGTGTTTCCCAGCTGATGATGTTGTGAGTGGTTTTGTGATGTTGATAGAGTCAGCAGATGACACTGCTCTGGACAATCCTGTGGTTGTTGAGGATCTTGCTATGTTTCTAGCCAGAGCAGTGGTGGATGAAGTGCTAGCTCCACAACACCTTGAGGAGATTGGAACACAGTGTTTGGGGCCAGGTTCAATTGGGAGCAGAGTTCTTCAAATGACAAAGTCATTGCTAAAGGCTAGACTTGCAGGGG
Source organism: Vigna nakashimae (assembly GCA_034642375.1). Classification (NCBI taxonomy): domain Eukaryota; kingdom Viridiplantae; phylum Streptophyta; class Magnoliopsida; order Fabales; family Fabaceae; genus Vigna; species Vigna nakashimae. Next base: position 13,969,268 of record CM067768.1, on the reverse strand, counting down.
AGAGAATCTTGAGGTGTTGGGGTGGTGGGGGTAGTAGCAGGCCTGGATGGGCGTTTGAGGATGTGAAGGACATGATTGGGAAGCTGTTGGAGGAGTATGAATCTGGAGGAGAAATAAAGGAAGCATGTCGCTGCATGAAAGAGTTAGGAATGCCATTCTTCCATCATGAGGTTGTTAAGAAAGCTTTGGTGACAACCATTGAAAAGAAGAATGAGAGGTTGTGGGGTCTACTCAAGGAGTGTTTTGAATCAGGACTCATAACCTTGAATCAAATGGCCAAGGGTTTTGGAAGGGTTGCAGAATCTCTTGATGACTTGGCCTTAGATGTCCCTGATGCTAAAAACCAGTTTGCATATTATGTTGAAAGAGCAAAGACTAATGGATGGTTGGACAATTCATTTTCTTTCACCAAACAGGAACATGCAACAGAGAATGGCACTCACTAATCATCATCAGTATTAGTTTTTCTTTATCACTTTCTTTAAATCTACACTTGAATCAGATGTATACACACATGCAGACATCAGATGCACACTGTCATGCACAACTACAACTTGAAATTTCTCCACACATGCTATTTCTGTTTGTTTTCTTCTCACAGGAGCTGAAGTTTCTTCATAGTTGCCCCCCACCCCACAACAATTTTCAGTTCTTAATAAAATAGGCACACATATAAATCCAAACTGGTATTGAATTGCCAAATATAGTTTATAATAATTCAATACAGTAGTATTTTTGTGTAATCAAATTGTTTTAAGTGTTATTTAATGACCAGCCTCCTTAGCAGGTTCTTTGATATATTTTTCTATTAAGACCAACTTAGATGAATCCATTCCACAATGGATCATTGAAGATTTAGAGACATACTGCTCTGTGGATGCAAACAAGGGCAAGAAGAAACACATGTTGAAGCAGAAAGATGCATATAGAGCAACTAATTTAGAATTCAATTATGTGAACTGAAAACTATATATTTTAAACCTTAGATTGTGGAAATCATAAATAGTTCTTTCTCTATTCTCTTTCTATTCTGTTTTGGAAGGGAACCTGTAATGAAATTCATAACAATGTATCCATATTTGGCTCCTTTTTATGCTTACACTCAACTCATACTATTCAGAAAGCACAAGTTTAAACCTTATCCTTAGTATAATTCATTTAATGGAGCTTTAGGGTAACACGCATTTATTTTTAACATTACATTTAATAGTTCATAAGTAACTATATTATTGCCTTAATATTAATTAGCATTGTATTATATATTATATTGAGTATATAGTTTTGTTAACTTGTAAGCTGGATATAATTTCATTATTGGTCATTAAAAAATAAAGAAAAACAATATTTTCGTTTTGGTATTAGATAGGGTGTCATCTTCTTCTTCTCCTCTTTATCCTCGTAAATCACCATGTCTGCCCCTAAAAGCTGTTTCATCCAACTGCAATAAATAGTTTGTAAACAGAATTTATATTCTGTTAGTTTGTAAATAGAATTAATATTATGTAATTGTTAGGTAGTTCTGGCTTGGGAAGGGTTTGTTTTCGAAATATTAAGAAGGTATATAAAATCACAATTTATTATAATAATTATTATTAAAATTATACATGCTATTTTTTATTTATTTAAAGATTTATGTCATTTATTTAAAATAAAATTTATTTTTTCATTACAAAATTTAATTTAGAATAAATTTATAATTTGAAAATTTTGACCAAATTAATCTGTACTTTTTAAATAACTCGAATTTGATTGATCCAATAAATTAAATGATCAATTATAAATTTTAAAATATTAAATTTTTAAATTATACTAATTAAATGATCAAGTTGAATTTGAATCTCATCCAATTCAACCGTTGCTCCGACCTACTTCCATTATATATATATATATATATATGTTCGAGATTTTCACTGCAGACACAATATGGGAAACCTCTACTTGAATGTGAGGGTATAATAGTTAATATATAACCATATTATTAACTTAATATTAACATTTCACCATATACTATTATTATAGTATATCATTCTGTTAGTTTATATTCTTTTAGTTTATCATTATCTTAATTTACCATGTTATTACCTTTTAAGCCATATATAACTTATCAATGATTATAATAATAAACAAGGAAAAATAATCGTATTTCAGCATTAGCCAATACTAATGATTGTAGGCAGCATTTTCAATTATTTCATTCTGTTTTTCCAATTTTTTTTAAATTTTAAATTATCTTTTGTAATTCAAAAAGTTTTACACTATTTTATTTTTTATAAAATTTCAAAATTTGATGAAAGATTATTTTATCATCAAAATTCAAAATTTGATGATAGGTTTTTCTTTTCCTTCCTTTGATTTTTAAATTCGAGGAAGTCTTTAAAATTTTTCTATCAAATTTTGAAATCTAATAAAAAATAATGGTGATCTTTAAAATTATTATTTTTAAATTAAAGAAACAGTATGAAATATTTAAATATTTAAAGGTGCAAAATGAAACAGTCATGTTTGTAACATGGTATGGTAAATATAGTAAAAAAACAAAACATGTAAGGTTTTAGCTGGTGAAGAAAGTTGAGGACGATATATATATATATATATATATATATATATATATATATATATATATATATATATATATATATATATATATTATTTTGGAATAATAATTGAACCAAATGTAGTAAATATATCTGCAAAACAAATCTTAAAAAAAAATAAGTATGAGTCTAACTAAAAAGTAAAATCTTAAAATTTTATTAAAAATGATCTCAATTCTTTATATATAAATAAAATCATATTTTATTGATAATGTACCTTTTACTTTGATTATTTTTCAATATATCCATATAGACAAAGAGAAAACTGCGTAAGTCTTAATCAGATAGAATGTTTTTTAAATAAAGGAGTCTCGTTATAAATATTATACGAACCACGATAAAAAAAATATTAAATCTTAATAAATGGTTAGAAATATCAGTTTAATATCACGAATTATGGGATTAACTGATCCAGTATTAAGCACGATCTAGCGGTTACAATTTCCAAGTGGTCAACTTCTTCTGATCGGATTTTCAGGTAAACGGTTGATTTTATTGTTTTAAATATGAAAAACAGAGAGGAAAAAAAAGGTACGTTTTTTCTGAGAGAAATAGAGATTATTATTATTATTGAACTGAAAAAGTTCTTCGAGCACATTTTTTTCCTGACTTGAGCATCGGAGTGCCACCCCATTCCCTCTGAAGTTGGTTGACAAAGCAAAGGACGTGAAGATAAAAACATTATAGGAGGACTGGAGGCGATTCAACAGGTTCATATCTCGGTCCCAACATTTGTACTGAAACATTTTGGCATCCACCGTGAGGCCGAGATTTGACATCCCCAAAGAAGACCACAGGATTTATAGAAGACCATCGGATCTATGGGAGACAACAACACTTTAGAGTTAATCAAGCAGCTGTAGGCGCAAATCGAAGCACAAGCCCAAACCATACGGGAGCAACAGGAAATTCAGCGTAAACAACAAGAAGAAATAGCGGCGTTGAGAACACCGCATCCCCCGCCTGAAATATTGGCCTCCAACCATCAGGGCGATAATGAAGGCAGCCACCATGGAGGACCCTCTGAACCAGTAGGAGGGGGAAGGAGGGGACCCACCTCCCTACGGCTCACTAACTTGCTTCCCTTCACGGAGGCCATCATGCAAGCCAATATGTCAACAAAGCCCCCTCCAGTATTAGAACGGTATGACGGATCAGCAGATCCAGACAACCACCTTCGCAACTTCATAGACGCCATGGCGTTCTACACAGATAACGATCCCGTCATATGCCGTGCTTTTTCGTTATCTCTGAAAGATGAAGCACTGGAGTGGTATCACACTCTTCCTCCCAATTCAGTTGATTGTTTTGCCACCGTCGAAGCTCTATTTCGTAAACAATACGCCACCAACCGACAATACGCCACCAACCGACGGCCAGAACTGGGCCCTGTTGAGCTTGTCAACACCAAGCAGGGGAAAGATGAAACCCTGAAGGCCTTCATGCACAGGTACAATGAGACGGCCCGACGGTTGAAGAATGTAAACCACACGTTCATAATCAGTAATCTACCTTTCTGCTTACGTCCAGGGTATTTCGCTGAACAACTATACGCAGATCCTCCTAATTCCATGGAGGAGCTCCAAGCAACGATCGCGAAATTTATTCGCATTGAAGATCTCAGAAACTCTCGGAAAAAACAACAAGAAAGTCTGACCAATAATAATAATAATAGGAAGGACGTAAAACGGTCGTCTAACGACCATAAAACTGATCGACCCCTTCGGAAAGAGTCGGGATGGACACCCAAGTACGAGCATTATACAACCCTCAACGCACCCAGGGCGAAGGTGCTTGAAGAAGCCTTGCAGGCCGAACTCCTGACCGTGTGGCAAAAGGCTACCCCAAAGAACGCGGACGGCAGCAAAGCCTGCCGGTTTCATATGAACCATGGGCATGATACGGAAGAATGCAACATGGTGAAAGATGAGTTGGAAAGACTCGTCCGCGCAGGCTACCTCCAAAATTACGTAAAAGAACGGGTGTCCCACAACACAACAGCCCCCAACAGTAAAGAATTTAGCCGCGGCGCCCTAGAACGATCGCCTCCCAGGGACGACCGACGAAGATACCGGTCCCGCAGCCGACCTCGACACTCAGAAAGGGAGAGATCAGTACGGGGGCGAATCGATACCATATCCGGCGGCTTCACAGAGGGAGGATCGTCGGCATCCGTCCGAAAACGACATTTGAGACACTGAAGTCGGTGCACATGGTAGATCGACATACTCGATCCATACCTGACATCACATTTACTGACGAGGATTTTCACGCTCTCGATCTCGATCATGATGATCCCATGGTCATCACAGCCGAAATAGTATAATTCATTTAATGGAGCTTTAGGGTAACACGCATTTATTTTTAGCATTACATTTAATAGTTCATGAGTAACTATATTATTGCCTTAATATTAATTAGCATTGTATTATATATTATATTGAGTATATAGTTTTGTTAACTTGTAAGCTGGATATAATTTCATTATTGGTCATTAAAAAATAAAGAAAAACAATATTTCCGTTTTGGTATTAGATAGGGTGCCATCTTCTTCTTCTCCTCTTTATCCTCGTAAATCACCATGTCTGCCCCTAAAAGCTGTTTCATCCAACTGCAATAAATAGTTTGTAAACAGAATTTATATTCTGTTAGTTTGTAAATAGAATTAATATTATGTAATTGTTAGGTAGTTCTGGCTTAGGAAGGGTTTGTTTTCGAAATATTAAGAAGGTATATAAAATCACAATTTATTATAATAATTATTATTAAAATTATACATGCTATTTTTTATTTATTTAAAGATTTATGTCATTTATTTAAAATAAAATTTATTTTTTCATTACAAAATTTAATTTAGAATAAATTTATAATTTGAAAATTTTGACCAAATTAATCTGTACTTTTTAAATAACTCGAATTTGATTGATCCAATAAATTAAATGATCAATTATAAATTTTAAAATATTAAATTTTTAAATTATACTAATTAAATGATCAAGTTGAATTTGAATCTCATCCAATTCAACCGTTGCTCCGACCTACTTCCATTATATATATATGTTCGAGATTTTCACTGCAGACACAATATGGGAAACCTCTACTTGAATGTGAGGGTACAATAGTTAATATATAACCATATTATTAACTTAATATTAACATTTCACCATATACTATTATTATAGTATATCATTCTGTTAGTTTATATTCTTTTAGTTTATCATTATTTTAATTTACCACCTTTTAAGCCATATATAACTTATGAATGATTATAATAATAAAGAAGGAAAAATAATCGTATTTCAGCATTAGCCAATACTAATGTTTGTAGGCAGCATTTTCAATTATTTCATTCTGTTTTTCCAATTTTTTTTAAATTTTAAATTATCTTTTGTAATTCAAAAAGTATTACACTCTATTTTTTTTTTATAAGATTTCAAAATTTGATAAAGGATTTTTTTATCATCAAAATTCAAAATTTGATGATAGGTTTTTCATTTCCTTCCTTTGATTTTTAAATTCGAGGAAGTCTTGTAAAATTTTTCTATCAAAAATTTTGAAATCTAATTAAAAAAATGGTGATCTTTAAAATTAAAGAAACAGTATGAAACAGTCATGTTTGTAACATGGTATGGTAAATATAGTAAAGAAAACAAAACATGTAAGGTTTTAGCTGGTGAAGATATTTCAGGACGATATATATATATATATATATTGGAATAATAATTGAACCAAATGTAGTAAATATAAGGGTTAAATATGTTTTTAGTCCCTAAACTATTGGCCGTTTCTGGTTTTCGTCCCTCTTTCAAAGTAAGGTACAATTTGGTCCTCATTCTTTTCGAAACGTTCGTTTTAGTCCTCGAAATTTTGGTTTTAGTCCTCAATTTTTGCTAAATGAGGACCAAATTTTTAAACAGTTTTTAGTTTTCGAGGACTAAAACGAACGTTTCGAAAAGAATGAGAACCAAATTGTACCTTACTTTGAAAGAGGGACGAAAACCAGAAACGACCAATAGTTTAGGGACTAAAAACATATTTAACCCTAAATATAACTACAAAACAAATTGTACTATAGGATACCTGACCCGCCAACGGTCAACGAATAGTTAAACCACTGAAGGTTACTGTAATGACGTTCGACCACATAGCATGGTCGACCACTTGATAACCGACCATAATAACTTACGACCACGTGACGCTCTCAACCACTTGAGGCTCGACAGCCGCATAAGTAATGTCGCGACATCTCGACCATTTGAGGGTCGACAGCCGCATAAGTAATGTCGCGACATCTCGACCATTTGAGGGTCGACAGCCGCATAAGTAATGTCGCGACATGAGGCATATGTACGTCACGTAGACCACTTAGGTCGGCGCGGATGGTGATCGACATACAGGATGCGACATCGTGATCTAGTGGTTAAGCAGTTATACACCTTGATTAAACAACGCCGCGAATCACGGCCACACGATTTGACGGTTACAACTTCTAAACAGTCAACTTCAGTAACTGACCGGATTTTCAGGTAAACGGTTTATTATGCTGATTTAAATATACAAAGCACACCGGAAAAAAGGTACGTTTTTCCCCTAAGAGAAAATTAAGACAGATTTTCTTATTCTAACGACACCCCTGTTGACTTGAGCGTCGGAGTGCCTTTGCAGGTACCCAGCCCACCTTACTCAAAGAGTCAGAGAAGAAAGAGAGAAGGACAACATAGTGAAGGTAGCTCAGAGAAGGAACAGAACAAGGTTGTTAGGTTCGTATCTTGGCCTCCACATCCCTACAGAAACATTTTGGCGCCCACCGTGGGGCCCGAGATTACTATCCCAACAACGACCACCGGAGCAATGGAAAATTCCGACACGCACGATTTGATCAGGCAACTGCAAGCGCAAATTGAGGCACAGGCACAAACCATGCAGGAGATTCAGCGTAAGCATGCAGAGGAGATGGCGACGCTGAGAGCACAGCTTCCACCACCAGAGGTATCTGCTTCAAACAGACAGGAGGATAATGATGCAAGCCATCAAGGGGGAGCCTCTGAACGGGTTGGTGGAGGAAGGAGGGGGCCTACTCCTATGCGCCTCACTAACCTGCTTCCATTCACAGAAGCCATCATGCAACTCTGGAACGCTTCAATGGCTCTGAAGATCCTGATGACCATCTACGCAATTTTATAGATGCCATGGCATTCTATACTGACAGCGACCCGGTGATATGCAGAGCTTTCTCTTTATCCCTTAAGGGTGAAGCTCTGGAATGGTTCCATAAACTTCCCCGAAATTCCGTAGATTCCTTCGCAACTGTCGAATCCTTATTCCGAAAACAGTACGCAGCCAATCGAAAGCCGGAAATGACTGCTACCGAGCTTGTCCATACCAGGCAGGAGAAGGATGAGACCTTGAAAGCTTTTATGCAGCGATACATCGAGACAGCCCGGCGGGTGCCAGATATTACTCCCACTTTCATCATCAGCAATCTGTCATCTTGTTTAAGACCGGGGCAGTTTTCGGAACAGTTATATGCTGATCCCCCAGCATCCATGGAAGAATTGCAATCCACTGTGGCAAAATTCATCCGCATTGAAGACCACCGTAATGCCAGGAGGAAGCACCACCAAGATGTCCCCAACCAGGAGACGCGAAAAACGAAACGACCTCCCAACGACTACAGGCCAGACCGAGCACCTCGGAAGGAGTCGGGGTGGACATCTAAATATGATCGCTACACGACCCTCAACGCACCCAGGGCGAGGGTACTAGAAGAGGCCTTACACGCTGAACTTCTCACCGTGCGACGGAAGGCCACCCCAAAGAACGCGGATAGCAGCAAAACCTGCCGGTTCCACATGAACCATGGGCACGACACGGAAGAGTGCAACATAGTAAAAGATGAGTTAGAACGGCTCATTCGTGCAGGTTATCTCCAGAATTACATCAAGGAGAGAACTTCCACTAGAGCAACAACTCCTCGTCGAAGAGACCCTCCTAGGCGAAGTCCCCAGCGATCTCCCCCTAGAGATGATCGCCACCGCAGGCGGTCGCGCAGTCCACCTCGACGCATAGAGAGGGAACGCTCAATCCGAGGCCGCATTGACACCATATCTGGTGGTTTCGCTGGGGGAGGCGTGTCGGCTTCAGCGAGGAAGCGACATTTGAGGCAGTTGAAGTCAGTCCATATGGTCGAGCGACAGGCTCGCTCGATCCCTGACATCACGTTCACGAACGCTGACTTCCACGCTCCCGACCCTGATCATGATGACCCTATGGTCATCACAGCTAATATAGCTCGATATGACGTCAGCAAGGTTCTCGTCGACCAAGGAAGCTCGGTCAACATTTTATATTGGTCCACTTTCCAGAAAATGGACCTATCGGAGGACCTCATCGCCCCATTTAATGAGCAGATTGTCGGATTCTCAGGAGAACGAGTAGACACCAGGGGATACCTCGACCTGCGAACTCGGCTCGGAACAAGTCGGGAGGCACCTGAACTTCGGGTTCGATTCCTGCTGGTCGAGGCCAATACATCCTACAACGCCCTCCTGGGACGACCTTGTCTGAACGCGTTTGGGGCAATTGTGTCCACTCCCCACCTTGCCATGAAGTTCCCGACGGATCATGGTACCATTTGCACTGTGCGGGCTGATCAGCGAACAGCTCGACAGTGCTATGTCGCCGGGTTAAAAGTCACTCCCTTTATCCCAACCAGAAGGACGAAAGGACCCGAGGAAGCGGCAGTCGACTTAGACCCCCGAACCAATGTAGACGAGCGTCTGCATCCGCAAGGTGAAGTCAAACTCCTGTCCTTAACGACTGATGCATCCAAAACCACTAGCATTGGCGGAGACCTCACCTCCAGCGAAGAGCACGATCTGGGACGCATTCTACGGAACAACGCAGATTTATTCGCATGGACAGCTGCTGACATGCCAGGCATCCATCCCGGGGTCATGGCCCACAAGTTATCCATCTTCCGGGAGGCGCGACCTATCGCCCAGAAGAAGCGACGATTCGGGGAAGAGAAACGTCTGGCTATTCAAGCTGAGGTTGAGAAACTGCTGAATGCCCAATTCATCAGAGAGTCGAAGTACACTACGTGGCTGTCAAACGTAGTTATGGTCAAAAAGTCCAACGGCCAATGGAGAATGTGTGTCGATTTCACTGATCTCAACAAGGCATGCCCCAAAGACTCATATCCCCTGCCCAGCATCGATCGCCTCGTAGATGGAGCTTCGGGTCATGTCATATTAAGTTTTCTAGACGCTTACTCGGGGTACAACCAGATCCCAATGTATCACCCCGATCAAAGCAAGACCGCCTTCATCACCGAACGCGCTAATTACTGCTATGAAGTAATGCCGTTTGGATTAAAAAATGCCGGAGCCACTTATCAACGCCTCATGGATAAAGTCTTCCATCATCAGATAGGGCGTTGCATGGACGTGTATGTTGACGACATGGTCATTCGCAGCAATTCTGTGGAACAGCACCTGCAGGATTTGAAGGAAGTCTTCAGCCAACTCCGACGGTACAGCATGCGCCTCAATCCTTCCAAATGTACTTTCGGCGTCCCTGCAGGAAAGTTCTTAGGGTTCATGCTCACACGTCGAGGCATTGAAGCCAACCCCGACAAGTGCAGGGCGGTGCTCGACATGACGGCTCCGAAGACCCTGAGAGAGGTACAACGTCTAGTGGGTCGCCTCACCGCCCTGTCCCGATTTATTCCAAGGCTAGCTGAACACATCAAACCCATCCTGAAGAATTTGAAGAAAGGCTCCATTCAACACTGGGACGATGATTGTGAGACTGCATTCAACACTGTCAAACACATCTTAACCAGTCCTCCAATTATGGCCCGACCGGACGAGGGGTTCGACTTGCAGCTGTATATCTCAGCTTCACAGCATGCCGTCAGTGCTGCCTTGGTACAGGAAGCACCCTCCCTCAAGTTGATCTATTTCACCAGCCGTACATTGCAAGGGGCGGAGGAACGGTATTCTCGAATCGAGAAGCTCGCCTTGGCCCTTCTCACCGCCTCTCGACGACTTCGCCCATACTTCCAGAGCCATCAGGTGGTAGTCCGCACAGATCACCCCATAGCCAAGATCCTCCGCAAGCCAGACTTGGCAGGGAGAATGGTCGTCTGGTCTGTGGAACTATCCGAGTTCGGACTCCGTTACGAGCCACGCGGATCCATCAAGGGTCAACATTTGGCAGATTTTGCAGCTGAGTTAACACCTACACCAACCGACTCCCCTACAAAGTGGCTACTCAGTGTCGATGGTTCCTCCGACAAAAGGGGGGGTGGAGCCGGAATCGTTCTAGAAGGCCCGGATGGTTTGCTCGTAGAGCAAGCCATCATATTTAAGTTCCCTGCCAGCAACAACCAAGCCGAGTACGAAGCCTTGATCGCAGGCCTATCTCTAGCCCGAGAATTCTCAGTTGGTCATTTAGAGTGTCGGATGGACTCAAAGTTAGTAGTCAGCCACGTCAACGGCACATATCAAGTCAAGGACAATCAACTACTGCGATATTTCCACAAAGTTCAAACCTTACTACAAGGTTTCGTCGAGGTTAGTATCATCCACGTACCCAGGGAACAAAACGCAAGGGCCGATCTGTTGTCCAAATTAACTCATTCTAAGGAGCGAGCACAGTTATCATCCATCATTAGGATGACCCTCGACCGTCCTGGGGTGGAAGCTTTCGCCACCGAGGTGTCCACACCCGTAACCGACTGGCGGCGGAAAGTTAAAGATCTTATGGAAAAGCAAGACAAAGGAGATAGCATTACGGCAGCAGATTCCAAGCGCATCGCGCGTTTTATATGCATAGGTGACGACCTATACCGTCGCGGTTATAGCTCTCCTCTGTTGAAGTGTATATCCGAGGAAGAGGCAGACTATGTCCTGCGTGAATTACACACCGGGATATGCGGATTTCACTCTGGCAAGCGGACCTTAAGAGGACGTATTCTCCGCGCAGGATATTACTGGCCCACTCTCGACCATGACTGTGAGGCATTCGTCAAGAAGTGCATCTCTTGTCAGGCACATGGTCACGACATCCGTGCGCCTCCCGAAGACTTGCACAATATTGTATCTCCCTGGCCGTTCGCCCAGTGGGGTCTCGACATAGTGGGACCACTGCCGATCGCCAAAGCGCAAAATAAGTTCCTCCTCGTGGCAGTCGACTACTTCACGAAATGGATAGAGGCGGAGCCATTGTCCATCATCAGTGCCCAACGAGTACAGAAATTCATTTGGCGCTTGATTTGTCGGTTCGGTCTCCCTCAGAAGATCATCACCGACAACGGTCGCCAATTCGTCGAACGCAAGTTAGAGGGTTTTCTTAGCAATTTGGGCATTAAACATGTCACATCATCAGTCGAGCACCCTCAAACAAACGGCCAAGCCGAGGCCGCAAACAAAGCCATTCTGACAGAGTTAAAGAAACGACTCGGTGAAGCCAAGAGTTTATGGGTGGAGGAACTACCAGAGGTCTTGTGGGCATACAGATGCACTCCCCATGGATCTACAGGAGACACGCCATTCAACTTAACCTACGGCACTGATGCCATGCTCCCAGTCGAGGTAGGCGAGCCCTCCTTGAGGCGCGAAATCACTGATATGTCGCTTAATGACGAGCAGTTACGGACAAATCTCGACGTCCTCCCTGAACGTCGAGAGGTTGCCACCATCCGCGCAGAGGCCCAGAAGCGCATACTGTCTCGACGATACAATACCAAGGTCAAGCCCAGAACCTTCAAAAGCGGCGATTTAGTGTGGCGAAAACGGGGAGAGGCTCGGAAGAATCGAGCCCATGGAAAGCTGGCAGCTAACTGGGAGGGACCTTTTCGGATTGCAGAGGACATGTCGAACGGCGCATATCGCCTCCAGTTTCTTAACGGACAACCAATTCCCAACACCTGGAACGCCACTCACCTTAAATATTACTTTAGTTAACGTCCATTTCTTGTTCATTCTTTTTACAACATTATCACGTTCAGTTATCAAATAAAGATTACATTTCATCATGATTATTGCTTATCACTATTCTGATGTCGAGTCCCAGGGTTGTCGTACCAGACACTTCCATACACAAAGGGGTTAAGAGCAAACTCACTGGTAGATGTTCACCCTTGAACACCCAGTCTGTTCGGGATACACTCCCACATTCCCATTGGTAGATGTTCACCCTCGAACACCCAATATCCTTGGGATACACTCCCTCTGGTAGATGTTCACCCTCGAACACCCAGTATTTTTCTCACTCGACCATCGTTCTCGACCGTCATACGACGTGTTATCAATACACTCGACACTCACACTTAGCGATCACTACAGCAAATAAATTGCAGAATCAGCTAAGTTCAAAACCAAACCGCAAAATCGCCAAACATGGAAGCCGCACAACGCACTCTATTTCAACGACAAGCATTCGTACATTATCAAAGACAACATTCATAGTCATTAACCAAATACTCAAGTATGTATGTACAGATCTTTACTACATCCTAATCTATTACAATTTTAGGTGTGTCGCCATCAACAGCTTCAGCAGTCTCCTTTGCGGGCTCGTCCGTTTCCATCCCTCCCTCAGGATCGTTGTTGGCGACCACCTCTTCATCCTCTTCCCCTTCCAGGATAGCGTCATCAGGAATTTCATTCAAGGGCTTCAGATGACCTTCATGCACGTCCTTTCGGACGTCAAATTCAGCTCCCTTGGTTGATACCTGAAGCAAGTGCCCGACTTGCCTCAAGGCCTTCCTGAAACCCTTCTTATGTTCGTCCATGATCGCATCCTTCAGCTCCTCCACCAACTCCTTTTTTTCAAACACCTCTACCTTCAGAGCGTTCCTCTCTCGGGCCACTATCAGCATGGAGCTCTTTGCTTGATCCAGATCCCTTGCCATCTGATCGCGTTCTTGTTTAAGGGCCACACCAGCTTCCCGAGTTTGATTCCACAGTATCTCGCCCTCCTTCAGAAGTTGCTCAACACGTTTCTCTCTGGCCTCACAACCAGCATGGATATCGGCAAGTTCTTTCAGTTGGGCGCGTACCTTCTCCAACTCAGATCGCATCTGACCCCTATCCGAAGCATACGCCAGATGCCAAGCCAGCGCTTGTGCTCGTGTGTTCATCTCGAGCAAGCTGTCAGCAATATGTTGCTCGCTCATGTTTTCGATCACTTTCTTCTCCGAAGCATCCATGTTGAGCTCCACCCGATGACCCGGCATGAAGGCACGATCCCATATGCCCAGAGGTAGGGGACGTTCAGTTTCTTCAACCACCTCCTTACTTTTCTTGGATGCCTCGCGGTCGGGGTCGATTGTCTTGGCTTTCCTCTTTCGCACGAAAGCCACCTCAGCTACTGTCGTATCCTCAGCCGGCGCCACTACGACTGGCTGCGGTCCAGCTGGTCGCCCCTGAGGGTGTTGTTGCCCAAGGGACGACCCCGGGCGATTACCTTCCACCCTCTCGTTGTCAATAGCCTGAAACCAGTTGCGACCACTTCCTTTCCTTCCCATTATCTCTGCAAACAACAAAACCCATCATCCAAAATGGTCAGCACCAATACAGCAATTTACAAATATGATAAGCAAAGACACATACCAAACACCCTCGCCCCCGCGTCATCGAACTCGAGGCAATCTATAATCTGACGCGAAGAGAAGGGGCGTGGCAACGAGGTCAACACACTCAAAGCCTCCAACTCTTCAATCGTCATCTTATCTTCCGGCCACGAAGTAAATTTCAGAGGCTCCTGCGTCCAATATAAGGGAAATCTGGGATTCCCCTCACTATCAAAAAAGAACCGTCGACCGACGTCGGTGATCGACACCTTAAAAAACTTCTCCTTAAACCCTCTATACGATTGCAGGTAAAGCTCTAGTATCGCGTTACCTGGTTCTGAAATCAATGACACCCACCCCTTCGTCGCAAGCGGGCGACATCTAAAGAAATACAAAAACAAACCCACAGTGGGCCTAATTCCTAGCATCCCACACAACACCCCAAAAGCCTGTACATATCCCCAACTATTGGGATGCAACTGGCTCGGTGCAACGTTCAAGGTACGCAAAACATCCATTTGGAAAGCGGTGAACGGCAATCTTACATACAAATCGTAGAATAGCGCAGCATAACAATAAAAGAATTCATCAGGGGCATTCTCCCTCCCATGACAGACCTTCTCATCCTCCCGGCACGCTACCAACTTCACACAAGTTTGATACCCTAGGGTCCTCAACACACAGCTATTCTCAATCCAATCCGTAAGGACAGCCCTACTCCTGAATTGACTCCCCAGTTCCTTTACTTCACGCGCCGCCCAGGCGTACTCATCTCCGCTAATCGGAGATATCATGCGTCCCCCTGGACCCTCGCCACATACATTTCCATATACAAATGCTCTCTCCCCATATGGTATCGTGGTAACTGCGGAATATTCCGCCGTAGATGACGGCCCCGGCATTTCGCCCCCGATATCCTGCCCCCTTCCTTCCATGATCAACAGTAAGTACACTAAGACGAAAGAGATTTTAGGATTACCTGGTTGATTCTCGTAGTAACGAAGGCAATGAGACTGAAGAAGAAGCACTCTCGTTAGCAGTACACGTTCTCAATGTATGTTCTTTCGCAAAAGTGACCAAACCCCTTCTGAATCGTGCTGAAGAAGCCAAAACCGTTTAATCGTCAGGCGCCGTCGGATTCTTTTTGATCTAACGGCTACTAATTCGCGTCTCTTCACTTCCCTAAAGGAGCGGGAAAACCCCAAAATTCGTAACGCCACGCCCAGTTGTCATCCACGACTCCTCGTTTACTCCACGTCTCCTCGACTCTTCACACAATACTCAAAGTCCTTCGTAACTTTGTCAACCATTTACTCGGACTTGGGGGGCATGTACTATAGGATACCTGACCCGCCAACGGTCAACGAATAGTTAAACCACTGAAGGTTACTGTAATGACGTTCGACCACATAGCATGGTCGACCACTTGATAACCGACCATAATAACTTACGACCACGTGACGCTCTCGACCACTTGAGGCTCGACAGCCGCATAAGTAATGTCGCGACATCTCGACCATTTGAGGGTCGACAGCCGTATAAGTAATGTCGCGACATCTCGACCATTTGAGGCTCGACAGCCGCATAAGTAATGTCGCGACATGAGGCATATGTACGTCACGTAGACCACTTAGGTCGGCGCGGATGGTGATCGACATACAGGATGCGACATCGTGATCTAGTGGTTAAGCAGTTATACACCTTGATTAAACAACGCCGCGAATCACGGCCACACGATTTGACGGTTACAACTTCTAAACAGTCAACTTCAGTAACTGACCGGATTTTCAGGTAAACGGTTTATTATGCTGATTTAAATATACAAAGCACACCGGAAAAAAGGTACGTTTTTCCCCTAAGAGAAAATTAAGACAGATTTTCTTATTCTAACGACACCCCTGTTGACTTGAGCGTCGGAGTGCCTTTGCAGGTACCCAGCCCACCTTACTCAAAGAGTCAGAGAAGAAAGAGAGAAGGACAACATAGTGAAGGTAGCTCAGAGAAGGAACAGAACAAGGTTGTTAGGTTCGTATCTTGGCCTCCACGTCCCTATTAAAAAAAAAATAAGTATGAGTCTAACTAAAAAGTAAAAAGTAAATTTCTTATCTTAAAATTTTATTAAAAATGATGTAAATTCTTTATATATAAATAAAATCATATTTTATTGATAATGTACCTTTTACTTTGATTATTTTTCAATATATCCATATAGACAAAGAGAAAACTGCCTAAGTCTTAATCAGATAGAATGTTTTTTAAATAAAGGAGTGTCGTTATAAATACTATACGAACCACGATAAAAAAAAAGAGTGAAAGTTACTCTAAATGTATCTTAGGATCTGAGTTGATAAACCTCATTTTAAATAAAATGATTTTGATTCAAATTTATTTACATGGTGTAAATTATGTTTAAATAACTTTAATATAAAAGCAATAACAAAATTTA
This sequence comes from Vigna nakashimae, assembly GCA_034642375.1. NCBI lineage: Eukaryota > Viridiplantae > Streptophyta > Magnoliopsida > Fabales > Fabaceae > Vigna > Vigna nakashimae. The sequence continues at coordinate 13,952,647 of CM067768.1, read as the reverse complement.
GTATAAAAAATTTGGTCAGCACAAAAAGTGTTTAATATTGTTTTGGTTTTCATAATTAATCATGGATTTATAATAAAATCACCATGGTGGAACCAAACTTATCTAAAGTTGTATTAGTTTTTATCTTAACAGCCCTTTAACTTCACTTTTATAACTTGTTAATCTCGCATTAATGGCTTAGTTTAATGCCTTAATTTTCATACGTTAAAATTTAACATCTACCACAAGTACCCAACATCTTCACATTCTATTTTTATAGGGTTTTTTTCATAACAAATTTAATCTAATTCACTATTTAAAAATTAATCTTACTTATGATATTATAATAGTTGCTATTCGATAAATTCCACATCACAATAGTGTATTACAATATTCTTGAGTTAGTTAGTCTAAATATATTGTTAGTTATGTCTATCAAAGAAGATAAAAAAAACATATGTTTTATTTAACTAATACACTTTTAATCTAATTAATATTTAGACGTTTATGGGTTAAAAATGATTTTAAATTTGTTATTTATAAAATTTTCTTTACTTACATTTTTTATTTCAAAATATCTTATCTAATATTATTAAAGTTAGATCCAATAGAACAGTTTAACTGAAAATCAAACTTAATCCATTTACTAACAAGTTGTCAATTTGATATTTGTAATAGTCTCATTAAAGTTTAAGAAAATTTTATAAAAAAATATAATTAGAAAAAGTAAAAGGTCACTCCGAAAATAGCCAGCAATCACATTATGAAATCGTGGTAACTCAACTCAATTGTCTTGGAGAATACTATTCTCACCCTCATTTCAAATTCAATTGTAAACTTTGGATTACAAATTCTTCTAACTAGGTATAGCTTTAAGAATTACATGGGTATCATAAAATTATACAAATTTCAGTTTTGGAACATTCTTAAGTTATTTACTAAATTTTAAAAACAAATTAATAAGAAAACGGGATATAAAATAAAAATAACAATTTACATCGCTAAATATATATTTAATGATACAGTGATTCCAAAAGAAAAAAAAAATACACACTTCTACTAGTAACTTATTGAGTCAATAATCTATTACCTCATAATCATAACTTAACTGATTCAATGATCAGTCCAATCTTGATAACATTGATCTTAATTATCACATCCATTTTAACTTTTTCAAAGGAAAAAAACTTTCCTAGTGCTACTTATCAAGCATCTTATCAGGCTTTTTTTATTTTAATAAATGAAAATTTAATATTTATAATAATTTCAATGTATTAAATGGAAATACATTATTATACTTCATTTTATACAACACTGTTTTTTATAATTTAATACATATATATAATGAAACAATTCATTTGGTATATTATTGTAATTTCTAATAATATCTTTATTTAATGTTAGTTAAAATAGTAATCAATTAATAAAATTATAATAGTAAAAGTAAGAATAAAATACAAAAATGATTTGTTTTGTACAGTGGTTGTAGAGTATATAAATCATTGCCAAAGACTTGGGAAGAGGGCAATTGTAAATTTTCATTTGATAAGTGCAAACTATATAAACATCAATACTTCATCACTATTAGAATAGCTAGCTTAGAAGATTCCCAATGCATGATATAAAACTATTTTCATACCACTCCAATCAGTAATCACATAATTTGGACAGCAAGAAAGGAAAAAAAGATAAATATATCATCTACATGGAAAGATGACCTATAAAACTCACTGAACAATATCTATGTATCATCAGACGAGACATCGCTTATTATTAACCTATAACACTTATGATTATATAATTAATCAACAAAACTTATGTAAGTTGAACAAATCTTGAAAGTGTTGAGAGATGCTTAAAACCCTATCACAGAAGCATTAATTGAAGTCCACTCACCAACCACGCTTCTTCAGAAAATCTTTAGTTCTCTTCCTCATGCGGGTGAAGGCAATAACTACACAAGCCAAGATCCATGGAGGGAAGTTCACACCAGAGAAATTCAATTTCTTCAACCAATCCGGAGTATCCCTCGAAACTAGTGTTATCATAAAGATTATTAAAGCAACCCCAACCAAGATCCTTGTCACTGGTTTAATTAGTGAGTCCTGCAAAGGAGAACTTTCAGCCAACGAAAATATTACACGAATTACATATATCTTTTTATCAGGATCATATGAACTTCATATCATAGACAGATATTTAACATGAAAATGATGGTTTGAGGCATTTCAGTTTAAAAAAAAATTGTAGAGTATCTACATCACTCGAGCAAAGGAGTGATTCAATCCTGAATCTTAAGGCATAATCTCCATTCACCCAGTCCAACTCCTGGCCTGCCAAGTCCACCTACAACTCAGGTAACACCCGATGCTGACACGTGTGAACGATGCTGACACTTGTGAACGCCGATTATGTCTTAAGATCTTGGGATTGAATCACTTCCTAGTTCTATGATAAGAGAATTAATAAGAACCCTCCAACTACTGTGTATGTTTATGTTACAAGGAAGAGGGGTAGAACATGGAGTCAAAACCCTGTGAATTACAAACAGAACAAATAATGGAGGTTCTGTTAGTTAGGAGAACAGAATATAAATAGGTGAGGTAGTTCGAGGGAGAGGCATCGGATTGGTCAGTTTGTATTGGCAAGGTCCCGAATACTCGAATTACATGGAGGATTCTTTAATTTTTTTCGACAGAAGATTATTTTCTTACCCCTGAACCAGTTTGCATCATGTTTGCTAACCTGACTAACCAAGCCAAGCAGATTGAACATACAAATCCAAACTTAAGATACATATTGGCCGACCATAAGAACAAAATACTTATAGTACAAGATCCCCCATTTATGCCAACCGTGAGTTGGGTAGGGTATGTTGCACAATCCAGGAATCAAACACCGTATAAATACCAAATAAACTTCACAGAATTTGCATGATTTCAGCTCTCTAAACTTTATTATTCTTAGACTGCCACTAACATAGTGTTGGAGTGTCTTGTATCCAGATTGCCCATCACGGATTTCAACCATTGGATACTCCAGCATCATAGAGCTGGTGGTGAACCACTCCCAAATAGAGAACATAAATATCCCATAGCAGGTGTGTTAGGAAAACAGGTGCTTATGAAAACTTCAAATGAATTCAAGCCGATCACACAACATCCTAGTGTACGATGAGCACCTCTAAACAGCCTTGCATTCTTGATCCCTCCCAAATCTGAAAAACAAAAAGGATTGGGAAAAGCCAAAAGCTTTCCCTTTCTACTTTCTATTAAATATATTTTACTTGACACTTGTTTGTTCGTTTTCTCCTGTTAAGAATTTTTTTACATGGGCATTTAGTTCCATTTGCTCCACCAAATCCTCTAGACAACCAGATTATATGAAGCAAATATAAATGCTTCTCTAATCAAATTCAAACAAGCAGAGCATACAAGAAACATTTTGTCACCATTCAAAAGATATAATTTTAAACCCTAGATTAATACAGTTAGCATTCATGGCTAACATATATGCATTAATGCTCCTTGGGCCTCTGCTACGGTCTGTGAAATACATCAATCATTGGCTTAATTACCTACTTAGTCCCCATGTTAGGAGGTAATTTTCTATTTAGTACCCGATTTTAAAAATGTAGGCATTTGGTACCTATGTTTTGAAATTTGTATCAATTCAATCATATCCAGTTAACGGCGTTATAATTGATGCGAGAAATTAAGGACGTTAATGAAGATGCATTCAAACATTTGATAGCTATTCCACCCAGGCTATCATTAACGTCCTTAATTTCTCGCATCAATTATAACGCCGTTAACTGGATAGGATTGAATTGATACCAATTTCAAAACATAGGTACCAAATGCCTACATTTTTAAAACCGGGTACTAAACAGAAAATTACCTCCTAACATGGGGACTAAGTAGGTAATTAAGCCTCAATCATTACAATGCTTCAACATACTAATCTATACTCCAATACATGAAATCAAGCACTATATCGATCAACTAGGCTGGGTACTCTCATCCATGACAGTCATATAGGCAAAAACACTTCAGACTGTTGTTAGATAGTGAAAATGCGGAAGGGAGACCATTCAGATATTCAGTTTGAGTTAGGATGTTGAGGCTACAATCAGAAAAGAATAAGAAAGTAAATAATAAGATTGATCATTCCAGGTTAGCATGATAAGAACAAATTTGAGTTCTTATAACTCAGTCACAAGAAAACTTAATTTTCTTTCAGAAGTCATATATATTCCAACTACTTATAAAAATGTTCATTCTCTACATCATATCATTAGACAATAATGTTTCATATTTAACTCAACATAATTGAGATTTCTTCTCAATGCTAGTCTTCCTTTCCCAAATACTGGTAAAAATCTAGCTTACATGACTAACAATTACAAATTATTTACAAGGCAACCTAATTCCAGTCACATTTTCATCAAAGATTTATTCACATGTTAGTTTTCCTTTCAAAAGTATCCATATCAACACCGTTTTTGGTTAATTTTCATTTCAATGTATTATTACGTCAGGACAATTAAATAATTCGCTTACATGACTAAAAATTGTAAATAATTTACAGCACAACTTCCTCATATTTTGCAGTCAGTCATATATTCAACCACGTGTTGGTTTTCGCTTCAAGTATTCATTTTAACATTGCTTAGGAATAAGGCATCTAAAAACAAAACAAATGAACATAATAACTAAAATAAACTCTACTTTTTAAAATTACATAGACTAAAATATTTCATTCAAATTTGAACTACCAAACACACACCTAGCTCAAATCAAAGAGTCTAAAAGCATACTAATACCTTTAAGAAAAAAAGCATACCTTAGGTTCTCCATCAAGATGTACAACAGCCCCATCCCTATACGTCAACATGGACCTCCCATTCCTGGGATGAAACCGGACCGGAACGCCGCGCCCTCCGGCATGGGGATTGAATGCGAAGACCGACTTCAATCCGTGCGTCTCGAGAATGTCCCGGACCTCGATCTGGTCCTGCTCCCACCCGCCCAGTGGCGACTTGAACACCGCGACGGGGCCCCTGCCCTGCCGGTAGAGGTGGATCTCCACCTCGGGGACCTTCGTCCGCACGTGCTTCGCCCGCTCGCTCGTGTGGGGAGTCACCTCCTCCGGTGTCGCCTCCACCTCCTCGATTTCTCCCACCAGGAGGGGCGTCTTGAGGTCGCCGTCCATGATCGGTGCAGTTGCCGGCCAAGACGAGGACGCGGAGTGTGGATCTGGAGGAAGAAGATAGGGTTGCTGTTGATGTTTAGTGGAATTATATATGTTTTGTCAGTTGCGGGGCTGAAGTTTTGTTGGATGGTCGATGGAATTTTGTTGATGGAAGATTTGGGAAGTGGAATCAGAAACTTCAGAAAAGTGTTACTTATCACTCACTATAGGTTTTATGATAATATCATATTTAATATCTTCTAAAAAATCTTTTCACTCTTTTACATATTCTTTTAAAATTATTTTTTATTGAATAAATAAAATGTTTCTATAATATATATATATATATATATATATATATATATATATATATATATATATATATATATATATATATGGGTTTGCTAACGCACGTACGCCTGTTTTTCAGTTGGTACATTTTAGCAATGTGTACCGGGTTTTAGTAGACAAAAATATCCTTATATATAATGAATTCTAAGTTATAAGGTTAAGGGTATTTTAATAATTTTCATTCTCAAAACTAAAGAAAAAAAAAAACCCCAAACCCTTACTCACCTCTCTCATTCCTCTCAACCATTTCTCTTTCATCTTTCTCACTCTAATCTTTTCTCTGTCATCCCTACTGTAACCCCAATTGAAAAAAATCTAAAACACTTGCCGTTAATTTTTGTCTTATCTAATTTTATCCAATTTTCACAAACATAAAGGAATTGGTAATTGACCTGGAAAAAAAATCAGAAATACTCGCTGTTAAACAATTTCTTACAAAAAATGATTTTATAATGAGTTTTTATTTTATAATTTTTTGTCTTATCTAGTTTTATCTAATTTTCACAAGCATAATGACATCAAAGGAATTGGTAATTGGCCTGGAAAAAATCAGAAACATTCGTTGTTAAACAATTTCTTACAAAAAATGACTTTATAATGAGTTTTCATTTTATAATTTTTGTTGTATATAATTTTATCTAATTTTTACAAGTATAATAACATCGGAAAGAATTGGTAATTGGCTTGAAGGGTTTTTTTAGAGATGATGATTCAACATATGCAGACGATGAAATTAGAGAGGTTAGTGAAGATGGTGAAATTGAAGAGATCTTGAATGAACCTTTGCCAGAAGGTGAATATGTCAATGACTCAACTCTTTACAAAGGCAAATTGTTTAAAGGCAAGTGTTTCAGATTTTTTTCAATTGGGGTTACAGTAGGAATGACAGAGAAAAGATTGGAGTAAGAAAGATGAAAGAGAAAAGGTTGAGAGGAATGAGAGAGGTGAGTAAGGGTTTGGGGGGTTTCTTTTTTTTTTTAGTTTTGAGAATGAAAATTATTAAAATACCCTTAACCTTAAAACTTAGAATTCATTATATATAAGGATATTTTTGTCTACTAAAACCCGGTACACATTGCTAAAATGTACCAACTGAAAAACAGGCGTACGCGCGTTAGCAAACCCCATATATATATATATATATATATATATATATATATATATATATATATATATATATATATATATATATATATATATATATATATATATATATATATATATATATATATATTACCTACATGACTCTTATATTTATTTATAGGATCTCAGACAAGCAAATTGATTAATCATTAACACACTATATTTTTAGATAATTAAACTCAATAATCAATTATTAATATCGTATATTTGTAAAGTGAATGGCAACCCATTACATGCTAGTATATCTGCTAACTGTCTATAAATGACAACTCTAATCAGTATATTTTATATAGTATATAAGTCTCTCAAGTCCAAGCAAGCTCTTTATTGAAAGAAGTGCGCAACTCATGTTATATGTAGGGAGTCTAGGAATTCTCTTTGGAATCATCGAGCGACATGATGTAGGAGTTCTCTTTGGAAGCTCCTTCTGCTCGAAGTTCAGGTGTATTCGTTGTGGAACCTCCGAGCAACGTGTTGTACTTTGTGGAAAATTTCTAGGTCGAAGTTTGGGTGAATTTGTTGTGGAATCATCGAAGTGACGGGCTCTAGGTGGCCAAGTGGTTTGTACGCAAGCTCCTGTCATCTACACTTAAGAGAAAATAGCAATCCGAATTCGAATGGTCAGAAAAAATGTAGCCAATTAAATTAATATCAAAATAGTTTAGGCTATTAAGCCCAATGGCTAGGCAAGCGAGTCTATTCGGTCTTCGGTGGAACGTTTGAAGGCCAAAAATGAGAAATTTTTATTAGGATGTGTGACGGATGAGCTGTTGCCTTTAGACCTGCAGAATAGATGAGGACATTAACTATAATAATATAAATAGGCACCGCTCAGGATACGCTAGCGAGGGTAGAGGTGCCTAGTTTATGCTCGCACGAAAGCCAAGCCATTAGAACTTGACAAGGCTGAACGTAAGTGGTCCAATTAATCGAGCGGGAAAGGACTAAACCTTCCTGTGCAAGATATTTTCACTCACGAAAATATGCGTTAAATAAAATAAGGCAAATGCTTCAATATTTTATAATTTATTTTTATAATGAAAAGTCATTGGAACTTAACAAGGTTGTGTGGTCTAACTAACAAAGAGGGAAGGGTTAAACCTTCCTGTGCAGGATATTTTTACTCAAAAAAATATGCATTATAAAAAATAAAGCAAAACGCTTCAATATTTTATACTTTATTTTTATAATGAAAAGTCATTAAAACATTGGTGGTCCAATTGACCAAGCAGGAAGGGACTTAACCTTCTTGTGTATGATATTTTTACTCACAAAAATATGTGTTGAACAAAATATTCAATATTTTATAATCTTCTTTTATAATGAAAAATCATTGGAACTTGACAAGGTTGAAAGTTTGTGGTCCAACTAATCAAGCGGTAAGGAATTAAACCTGTGCAAGATATTTTTACTCACAACAATATGTGTTAAACAAAATATTCAATATTTTATAATCTTCTTTTATAATGAAAAGTCATTGGAACTTGACAAAGTTGAACGTTGGTTGTTCAACTCACTCAGTGGTAAAGGATTGAACCTTTTTGTGCAGGATATTTTTCCTCAAAAAAAATATACGTTAAATAAAATAAGGTAAATGCTTCTATATTTTATAATTTATATTTATAATGAGAAGTCATTAGAACCTGACGAGATTGAATGTTGGTGGTGCAACTAACCAAGCGGTAAGAGATTGAATCTTCCTGTACAAGATATTTTTACTCTAAAAAATATACGTTAAACAAAATATTGGAACCTAACAAGGTTGAACGTGGGTGGTCCAACCGACTAAGCAGTAAGGGATTGAACATTCCTGTGGAAGATACTTTTACTCACCAAAATATGTGTTAAACAAAATATTCAATATTTTATAATGAAAAGCCATTTGAACTTGACAAAGTTGAATGTTGATGGTCAACCTAACCAAGCGGTAAAAGATTGAACCTTCATGTGCAAAATATTTTTACTCACAAAAATATTCCTTAAATAAAATAAGGTAAATGTTTCAATATTTTATAATTTATTTTTATAATGAAAATCATGAGAACCTGACAAGGTTGAACGTTGGTGGTCCAACTGACTAAGCGGTAAGGGATTGAACCTTCGTGTGCAAAATATTTATATATTTACTCACAAAAACATGCATTAAACAAAATATTCAATATTGTATAATCTTCTTTTCTTTTTTGTGAAGGCATTTAATTTTTTTGCCTCGTAAACCTCTAATGGTTACCTAAAAGTTCTCAAAACAAAAGACATGCCCTTAGAAATTATTATGGAAGTTTTTCTCTTGTTTCAAAACCTCGTATTGATCCGAAGTAGTGATGCCAAGGTCGAGCGAACATCTGGTTTCTCGTGGTTTCATGGGATTCCGCTTAGTCTCACGGTGGACACCAAAATGTTTCGGTTGAATTGGTCCAAAGGTATTTGAGGGTTGGTCGTCCTTCCTTGCTGTGTTCTCTTTCGATCGTCCAATCCTCTCCGAGAACGCAATCCACTCTGATGGGTTGTTGACCTGTAGAAGACACTTTAACGCTCAAATTAGATATGTTTCATAAAGCGATCTCTATTTTATTAGGATAAATGAAGGTTATTTTACCTAGAAACCTATCCTATATTTATAGGGCTTAACACAATATAGTTTTAGACAATCAATAATCAATTATTAATATTGTATATTTATAGAGCGCCTATTAATACCTGCTATTATACCTGCTAACTGGCCATAAATGATCATTAATTCTTATCGATATATTTCATATCATACAATATATGACATGATGCCAAATTTATGGATAAATGAGAATTAAAAAAAAAAGATTCTAAGAAATATATGACGTGATGCCAAATTTATGGAGTTTCTAAAAAATAGAGATTCTACACTGATGAAATTGTGGAATTACAAAGAAGTTGTATGTTACAATATTAAAGTTGGTTATTCTTTCGGGTATGGGGTTGAGGTCCCTTATTTAAATTCATATGATGTTTGCTCTCCCTCCTACACTCCAACACTCAAGTCGAATCTATGTGGATGGGTACTTGTCAAAGACACTCCGACACTCAAGTCAGTGGTATAATCGATTGATTATCACAACATGTGATGCATATAATGCGCATAATAATATAAAGTCATACTTGTGACCTTTATTTATACTAGGTGTGATAGATTTTTACCTTTTGCGGACGTAATGATGGTCTAATAACACCTTAATTTGCATAAGGGTTTTAATGAGTTACTATCATTTATAATCTAACCATGTGGTTTGTCTCGGTGGTTGACCTAGTGATCGGCTTGGTGATTGGCCTGAGTGGTTGGCCTGGTGATTGCTTGAACGGTCGACCTAGCAGTCGGCCTAGTGGTCAACTTAGTGATTGACTTAGGTGTTCGGTCAAAGAATCAACCTGATAATCGGTTTGGTGACACTCAGGAGACCGTACATTATAATTATTTTAGATTTTTAACGTTATATTAAGTTAATGTTTTAATGTCTTAATTGAAGGAATAAAAAAGTTAAAAACTTTATATTATTTTTTTGGTATTTTAAAATTATTTTAAAAAAAGTGTTAGAAAATAAGAGCAGTCGTACAAGCACTAAAAAGTTATATATATATATATATATATATATATATATATATATTTTTTTTTTTTTTTTCCTTTTAGTTTTAATTTTAATTTTTTTTATTATTTCATGAAAAATTGTGTATGTTAGAAAAATTGGTGTGTCAAATACTAAGTGAAAGTGGTTGTAAAAAGTTAAAACAAAGTTGCAAAACTAAAAATAAAGGCCCAAAAAGTAAAAGGTAAGAAAAAACAAGGGGTAGTAAAATGCAAGATGTAGTGAAAGGTGTGTAGTGGTCGGGGATGCAGAGAGTAAAACCAAACATGCCCGAAAACAAAAGAAAACACACAGGGGTGGGGGGTTAATAAATATGGGGTGTATGAAGTAAACACAAAAGGCTCAATAGATAAACAAAAAGGGGAGGTGCAAACAATGAAAATGGGGGTGCACAGGAAAAAGTGCAATTAATCTTTTTCTTCACCAGGGATTCGACTCCTTCTTCCACACATGAAGCTGTTACCTGTCGGACCCAGTAGCGGCTGCATCCCGCCTCCACCAACGGTGCTGCTGCACTGCGATCGAAATCACTATCAGCCGACAACGCCACTACGACTTCATCTTCCTCAAAATTGCGGTTCTCCTCTCATTGCCACAAGCTAAATGCAAAGCGAAGACAGCATGCAGAAACGCAAATTACCACCTTCTCATTGCCACACCAAGGATCAGAGACGTCGCTAACACCGTATCTACAACAACCGTGCAAGCTATTGTTCATGCATTTGCAATTGCTACTGACAACTCATCCATTCTATGATTTGTGTGGGTCTGGCGTGGAGTGGGCATGGGTGTAGAGTTGAAGCAAGGATCTTTTTGAAAAATGTTGTATCCAAAATTTATATGACTAACTTTCATAAATTTTTCGATTCTCTTTTTCTATTTTTATTCCTAAACTTGTTTTCCCAAATCATGTTTGTCTTTTCAAGTTTTCTTTATTTAATTTTCTTTAGTGATAAAATTACTAGCTGGATAAACTAAATGCAAACCTCGTTCGATATAATTTAGAAAGAAATTATTTCATTTTGGTTTTTAAGGATTTTAAGAATAAAAATTGGGTAGCAGTATGATAATTTATTGTTTTTTACTTTTTCTAATGAAGAAAGATAATTACGCATAATTTCAGATTAATGATTTTTAGTTTTTTCAAAAGCTTTTATTAAAAGAAAAAGCTTCAATGGATGTGTATACCATCTATGAAAGGAAGCTAAAGGGGTGAGGGAAGAAGCAAGGAGAGAGACTTTTGGTGAAGAGAAGGACTGACAATGTAGCAACATAACTGTATGTATTTTTAGAAAGTGAGGATACAAGGGGGGAGAGGTGCTGATTTATAGTAACTGCAGCAACCCTTTTGCGTTAAAATAGCAACTGATGATTAGCCTAAGAAAGTGAATCATCATCCACGTGTACAAGGCATAAAACATGTGATGGAAATAAGAATAACATGTGCTGCACGTTTGGAGCCACACGCGGGCCATTGGGCGCTAGAAGGGTTTCCACTGGGTACAAACCGAATAGGCCTTCTAGGTGCTCTCCTTAGCTAGCTTTCTCCATGGGTTGAAATGATCTCTATTGGGCCTTCTTGTTGAGCCTCTAGCTGCCATTGAAAGTAGGCAAAAAGAACTTAGGCTTCTTTAGAGTTGTCCTCAAGGTCTTGTTGTACCTTTTTGGCCATTCCACGAATGGACCCTTGACTTGCTATTGGGCTTAGGCCGAAGTCATAATCTCCTCTCCCTTGAGAAGGATTTGTTCTCAAATCCATAGAGTCTTCATCATCTATCAAATCCTGATGGCAACTCCTTTAGGAATTTTCATCTAAAGAAGTATCAACTTAACCTGAGGTTAAGAAGGGAAGAAGGACTTTTAAAAGTTCTTTCTAGATCTTCATTCTCTAAGGGTGTGTTTACTTGGGGTTGATTGGGGGAGATGATTTGGGGGAGAGTGATTGAATGGATTTGAGGGTAATTTTTTTTGTGTTCATTTGAGTGGATTTGAAGGTGATTAAGAGTGAATTTAGGGGTAAAGTTTGTAAGAATTAGTGTAGGATTTGATTGATGTGACAGTTTTAAAAAATTTGTTTAATTGGTAAAAATTTAAGATTACCAAAATACCCCTAGGTATTTAGGTGATATAAAATGATATTTGTTTATGTTATATTTATTTGTAAAAATGTTTATTAAGAGAAATAAATTTAAAATAATTATTAAAAATAATTTAAAAAAATTAATTCAATTATAATTTAGTAAAATGAATTATTATTAAAATGTAGTATTTGTTTTGAATATAATTTAGTTCCAAGTAGTATGAATTTATTTGTAATGAAGTGAGATTTATTAATTTTTAATGAAGACGATAATTAAAAACAGTTATACTTTTACATAACGTAATATAAAAACAACGAACGTAATAACATAGAAATATATTTGGAATAGATCGTGATGAAATTGCTTCAGTGAGGTTTATAAGCAATCAAGCACATAAGTCAAGTACAAGAATAAGATCATGTAATACACTGACCGAAGAGTAAGCAACTTAATCATTTAAATGGTGAAGAATTGAGTTAACATTTTGATTCAGGTGAGCAAATTGTCGATTCATGTCGAGAGATAGGTTTGTCAAGTTATCTTCAATATGCTGAACCCACACCTACATTTGTTCCATACCCTGCATTCTGTGTTGCAAGTCTTGTACCTCCTCCCACATTTGAGTCATCATATTAGGATTTGAAAGATGTGGAGGAGGTTCCACAGGGTTGGCATGATGGTGTGGTTGCTCTTCTTCTTCATCATCGTCGACATCGTGTTGCCAAACACCGTTGACATTAGCAATATTCAACCTCTTCAATGAATTAATTGAAAAATGATGTCTGGTCCCAATATGAGTGCTGGCATCAACATCAACATTCACTCCACAATATTGCATGATTTGGGTGATAAGGACACCGTACGAAAGGGGTGTGTCACTGGGCTTGCATTTAAGCATATACTGCATGATGTGATGAGGCCAATTGATAGCTATATTATTTTTAAGCACTCATATCATAAAGATATCCTCCTGCAATACCCTTGCAAAATTTGCAGGTCGTGGAGTCAACATGTGCACAATAACATAATGCAAAAGTCTATCATTAATATTCAAAGATCCAACTGTTTTAACACGTTCACCCTGCATTTCTGGTCTAACCATAGTAGCTAATGCCATATCCCGATCATAGGGAAAGTCGTCTGGGATAGTTGAATAACACAATTTTTGGCCCTGATACTTCAGATTAGCAACATTCAACCAATCAGCAGGTTTCAATCTAATTCTTGTCTTGTTGACCTCACTGACCAAGTATCCATTACAAGAAATCTTTAGATTTGAATAAAAAACTTTGATGAAATCCGGATAAAAGGGTGCTTGCAACGTCACAAATTCAACCACTCCTTGAAACAGTAGATGTTGAGTAAAAAATAAGTTAGAACCGGCAAATGATTCGAAATTCATTATTTTTGGCAGAATAATATTCCTTGTGTAGAAATCAGTTGCGTAGTTTTCCATCTGATGGGTATGACTGAAGAAACGACGCTGATCTAATTGTTCTGCAATAGATGGTTTGACATCGACTGCATCTTCTGGCTGAGTTACAGATTCTTTTCCCTTACGATTTTTTCTAGGCCTTTTGCTTGATGATGAGGCCATTTAACAATTTATTCAACAAAACCATACATAAAAACATGCACAAGTTAAGTGATAACATATTAAAGAATATTAATAATAACAATAATTAAAGACAAATCATTAGTACATAACCATAACCTTAACTTCAATATTGAACATGGATGAAGGCCAACACGTAATAGTATAAATGCAAAACATAACTACAAAGTAAGCAAAACATTCTAACATTCACCACTAGAGATCATTTTACATAATTTGTTCCACCTCTTGTGCGGTGGAAGTCCCATTAACCTCTTTGTACATGTGGGGTTTGAACATAAGAAATCATAACATTGATCGAGCAAGTTTTCATCAGCAATATTCATAGCACTCAACATTTCATAAATGTCGCCCTCTGTGTATGTGTATGTGGAGCTGTGATGGAGTATCTAATTTCTATCTTCCATTGCCGAGACTTGACGCACGGCAACACCAGAAATTACACCAAAGTGAACATTTGTAGAGTCAAGTACATTTGTGAAACCATCGAGGCTAGTGGTCAACTTATCAAATTGGGCATCTATCACATCGACCATAAGTGTCTTCCTTTTTGAACCTCGTGAGGATGATGTTCCTCCAGATGGAACGGATGGCACAGATTGAGTCTGGCCTGGACTATACTCATCAACGGATGGAGGAGGTGATGGTGGAGTTGGGTCTCTATACTCCTGATAAGTAGGCTCTTCAGGAATGTACTCCACATTCTGATTCAAATCAACCTGTACACGAGGCCCAACCCACTGACGACGCGCTTGTCGAGCGGTCCTTACACCACTCCCAGTTGCTCGATCCGCAGCCCATAACTCGACCATTAAATCGTAGTGTCTGATGCTATTGACTCTCCACTTTGTTGCATTTGGCCTCGACTGAAAAAACATACATGAAACAAATATAGTTTGAACTTATGTATTTGAAAAATCTGTCTTTTCTGAATATTTGACAAATACTTGAATGAGGTCAGCCCACACTTCGTCCTCAGCTTCAAATCTCATAGTTACGGTGTTCCAACCAAAACCGCTCAATCCACCAAAGAGGTCATGAACCTCACGCCATCTGTCTTTCAATACCTTTTGACGATTTTTGACATTATTTTTACTAACATTAACGTAACCACAACTATGAAGGTATTGAACCATGTTATTATACGCTTGGGTGGTCCAGCTGCCATCAATCCTATTACCCAAACGAGTCTCCTCGATCATAGAATGCAAAAGTCTAGCATCCATGTCCTCAGTCCATTTAATGAACTCTTGTGTACCGACAAATGACTCAATGTCTGCTCCCTTACCTCTGTCCATATTATTCCTATTTCATAAAGAAAATGGTTACAAGTGAAGTTCAGTTAATCATAAAACCAAGTTGATGTCATGTTCAAACAACAAAGTCATAAGAAAATATCATTTACAATAACTATGAATTTTGATAATCTCGCCACATTTCATCAGCTATGGCATCCCTAATAGTACTACCCACCCTATAATCATCTTCTCGAACTTGAGAAGATGACACATTATGCTCTTCCCTTTCATTTAAGTCATTATCAACCTCATTAAGCAATGGGTCCATTGCCTTATTAACCTAAAGGCTACATTGCCTGAACTGAGCCAGATTATATATGTAGATTGTCCAAGGCCATATATGGTTTGAAGCAGACATCAAGAGCTTGGTGTGATAGACTAAGAGACAACCAAGCCATAAAATTCTAAGTGATTCTTCTTTATTCATTCTTAGAGGTACAAATATATGATATTCCTTCTCATTTATGTTGATGACATTTTTATAACAGGAAGCAATCTCTAGTGGTTAGAAACATTCATCAATCAACTGAATGTTGCATTCTCTCTAAAAGACCTAGGACATATGAATTATTTTCTTAGCATTAAAGTACACAAGAATGATAGTGGAATGTACCTAAGGCAAACTAAGTACATAAAAGATACTCTAAAGAAGTTCAACATGGAGACGGTTTCATGTCCAACACTAATGATGGGTGATAGACAATTCACTACAAAAAGGGAACCAATGACCAATGCTAATTTGTACAAGCAAGCCATAGGTGCATTGCAATATTTGACCAACACAAGGCCAAATATTACCTTTGTTGTCAACAGTCAATAGATGAAGGCCCTACCATGGATCATTGGCAAGGAATAAAAAGAATAATAAGATATCTTCAAGGAACAATGAACTTATGTCTGCATATAAAACCCTCAAATGATCTTGACATAATGGGTGTTCTGATGCAGATTAGGCAACTAGTACTGATGACAAAAAATCAATGGCAAGATGGTATGTGTTTCTTGGAGAAACTCTTGTTTCCTGGTTTTCAACAAAACAAAAGATAGTATCACAATTAAGCACAAAATCAGAATATAGAGTCATGGCTAACGTTATAGCTGAAGTAGCGCGGATTAGATCTTTGCTAACAAAACTAAAAATACCAATGCTCAGAAACTAATGTTGTGGCGTGATAACCTAAGTTCAAAGTCAATTATTTTTAATCCAGTCATGCATGCATAGTTCGAACACATTGAGATAGATGTGCACTACATACGTTATCAAGTCCTAAAAAATGAAGTAATTGTGGCCTTGACATGACCATGTCACCACTAGTTTGAGAGGAAAGCTATTCACAATATCATTTTTTATTTATTGTGTAACTGATCGAGGTTGTACCCGAATCAAATTAATATGCAATTAAGTGCACTATAGACTAGGATGTGACTCCTAAGTCGTCACTCAAGGACCAAATATTGGTTCCGAAATTAGATCGAACACTTGGTGGGGGTGTTTATGGACAATTTGATGACTTGAATTGAAACAACTAAAACATGAATTGAACTACTAATTGAAAACGATTGGTCACTAACTCAATTACAATGCTTCCAATATAGATTAGCAATAAAACTCACTCCTTCAACCCTTAATTAAACATGAATTAACCAACTAAGCAAGGATTAACCATGTTTTCATAGAAGCAGATTAAGCAAACGCCATGGTCATATTCAATCAATTATGCACCATATAGTTTCATGAACTAAGCAAAGATTAAACACCAATTAGGAAATTAAGCGTGTATCCAATTGCAAATGCACAACCATATTCAATATAAACCAAGTTAGAGTAGCAGAAACACAATTATAGCTTAGAAATCTCAAGGAAATGATGCAATTTCGCTAATGACCGACCAAGCAAACCTAAGCTAAAATTAAATTAAAATTACAACAGCAAAATGAAAGGAAAATCAACATTAAATCTGGAACAAAATGCACAAAACAAAATTGCAATGAAAAAGGATTCAGAAATTGGAAAACGAAACAACAACCAAAAACGAAAATGCAAAAACAAAATGTGAACCAAGAAAGGAAATTTAAAACGCAATAACAAGCAATAAACGAATGGAAATGCAATTGGAAGTAAGAGACAAAAACAAAATTTCCATAATGAAACCTAAACCCCCAAAGGAAGGGGGGTACGGGTTGGAAAACATAACTATCCTCCAAGACCTAAGGGAAAAAAAAGAAAATGAAGGGAAAGAGAATGTGAAATATGATTTTTGGGGTTTCAAAGACCCCATTTACCGTTTTGCCCTTTACATGGGCTTCTACAAAATATGGCTAAAAATGAGTCCAAAGCTAAACTAATTAATGAAATTAAAATCTAATGTTGATGCTGAAATTGGTAAATGAGGTGACATCACTCTTTTAGTCCCAAAATATGATTCCAAAATTGTCCTACAAATAATAATTGAAATAATTAGGCCAAAATAATTCAAATTAATTAAAATAAGAATTAATAGTCTAATTAAGCCAAAATAGTGAAAATAAGACAATAATAGAGAATTAAACACAATTCATTAATATATTGTGGTGCGCAAAGTGAATAGTATAAAATAAGAATTCATCAGTAGTAATATTACATTAAATAAAGTAATCATTCATCAACATCAGTTTATGATAGTATTTGTCTTTATTATTTATTAGCATAATTACAAGTTATTATTTATTGTATGTTAATTTTTGTACTTATTTTTTTTACATTATTTTGGTATTTAAATCATCAATGCAAATGAGACTATTGATACTTTTTCTATCTGAAGCCATTTTGAAATAGAATATGTCCATGTAAATTATGTTAGAGTAAAAGAGGAAAAGAAAAATTTTACAGTTGGCAACCGATATATTATTAAATATAATACTTCACTTCCTAATATCACCATGCTATTTAAAATTTTTGAAATGCGTCATGTTTCTCTTACATTAATTTCGCTCTAATAGATTATGTTTCTCTTTATTATATAAATAATACTTTCACACACATAAAATATTTATTATTTATTTGACATTATTTTTCATCAAGAAATTATAAAAGTTTATTTTTATAATTTGTGTACCTTTGTAAGGTAAAAGTGTCACCCTATCATTCCTCAGATACTTTTCAGTTAAGCAAACGAAGCTTATTATTTTTTGTATAGATATATATATTTATTAACTTTTGGGTTAGATTGAAGTGCGTGAAATTGATTATAACTTGTTATTTATTCTTTTCACTTTTATGTTTGTTTGACCGATGCTATATATTATCATTTCTTTCATGGTCTACATAAAGTTATGATAGCTAATTCTCCGCATTGAAAAAAGAGTTTATATATTTTCTCTTACAGAACATTCTAAATTTATTTGCAAGTATATTGATTTACAAAAAATATTTATAAATGATCATAAAAGCACAATTAAATTAAAGTGGGAGTTGGTCATGATATTACTATATACTACATAGCCAAAGTCTCCAATTTATAGAATTGGAACTAAATATCCAAAAACTAGCCACTATCCTATGACATAGATATCAAATGAAATAAATAATAAGGAATAATTATACCCTTGTCCAATGTTGCACAAAACAAATTGTTCCTCCACATTTCAAAATGATAATAGAAAAAAAAATATAGTTAATTAATAATTATAAAAATCATAACTTTGAAAAATAATTGAAAAATAATTAAAAGTTAAAATGTGATAAAAGAATTTAAACCTAATTCAATCTTTTTATATATATATATATATATATATATATATATATATATTTGAAATAATATAATAAAAAAATATAAATATAAAAACATAATATAAATATATGAACATATGCATATATAAACGAAAAATAAATTAAATTTAATAAATTCTAACTTTTAATAACCATATAACATAAAAAGAAAGTATAAATTCTAACATCTAAATTAAACATCTATTTATACAAATGTAATTATCAATTTTAGTATTAATTTTTTATATTATTATATTAAACATCGAAGACTTATTTCGCAATAATAAGTTTTCAATTAAATAGAGATAGTCCAACTTCAACACGGCAGCTTCATGCATAATGAAATGATAGGCTAAATAAAGACTAAAATAGGTTTTAATCCTTTTATATTAAAAACTAAAATTAAAATAATTTTGAAAAAAAATAAATCACCTGAATCTACTATGTCTCAGCAATCTACAAAGATAACAGTCTGAGAAAAAAAAAATGTAAATTACAAAAATACCCTAATGATTGTTGTTTCGTTCTCATTGGTGTGTCGTTTTTCTAAAATTTGCGTGTTGACGTCAATGGCCTTTTGTCTCTCCTTAATTCTGTGAAGAAAATATACTCTCCTGAAAAAAGTGTGAAAGTGACAAACATCAACATCAAATTCAACATCACATCAACATCGAAACATGTATAATTAAGAGCAAAAAGAAACCTGGCACGTGCCTCTTTATGATTTGTGGCTGCACGTGCTCCTTTATGATTCGTGACGGCACGTACCATTGTGCTAACATGGCCAAAACGACGAAAACCTAAACAAAACGAGGTTTCCTCAATATGTATATAAGCCCTACACATGTTTCTGAGAGTCTCACACCAACACAGAACATACCCCTTGGCACTCGTGTTCCCTAGGCAGGGAGCAATACTGTAAAATCAAAACAAAAAAAAATTCTTAGTCTCCTTCTCAGGTAAAACTCTCTCTAATCCGATTCTCTCATATGTTTTTCTGTCTATTCTAATTCTTTAATTTTATTTTTTTTTCTCGAGACACTTTATACTTTTGCTTTGATTTCAGTGTGGAATTTTGGTGTGTTTCAAGGAGGATTCAATTTTTGCAGAAAAACAATGGCGGCGGCGATTTCTGCTTCTATGGTGGTTCCAGCCACAGTGTTGAATGGTGCGCAATTCGGGAGTGCCTCTCTGTATGTCGGAGATCTCGACGCCAATGTGATAGAGAGTCAGTTGTTTGATCTGTTCAGCCACGTGGCTCAAGTGGTTTCGATTAGGGTTTGCAGGGATCAGACTAAGCGAACCTCCCTCGGCTATGCATATGTCAATTTCGCCAATGCTCAAGATGGTTTGTTTAATCGTAACTTTGTCGTTTATTTATTTGATCTTTTTTATTCAAATCTTGCATGTGATTATAATGTATCTGTTGTTGTTGGTGTTGAAATAGTTGCGATATTATTTTTAGAACTAAATGAAAGGATTAAACAAAATCCTGAGATATTTTTCTTAATTATTTTTTATTTTTCGGTAATTGGTGACTGTTTGTGTTCTGCACTATTATTTTGATCTAGAGTGGTCTACTGTCCTGGCTATAACTGCTTTTTTAATTATGTTGTGTGTACGATTATTTGTTATTTTTTTTATTGAAGTTGTGGATTTGATTATAGCCGATCTGTTGGATGGGGTCTTGGATTTTGGTTTCTCTTAGAACTGGATTGAAAAGGAGAAGCTTTTCCTGAGATAATTGTTCATTAATTTTTTTTCTTAGTATTATTTCTTTTCTTTTTTTGTATTTGATTATTTTGATCTACATCTGTCTTAATTATTTTCTTGATTTGAATATACTTGTCTAGATGGATGTGTTGAATTTGAGTTGGGAGGAAAGAAATGTTAACAAGAAAACCTATTTATTTTTATTTATTATTTTTCTTTTGGGATCACATGTTTCCCTTTTTAATTTTGATTATTTTGATCTTTGTCTTCTGTCAGGTTCATAGGCGAGTGGTGTTTCTAATTGTGTTTAGTGCTATTACTTTTTATTTCTTTTTTCTATCGAAGTACTGGATTTCATTATAATTGTGCTCAGTTAATGTTTGTGTATAACCATTATTATTTGGTTAACCAGTCGATTATTTTGATATTTGTGTGTTAAAGCTTAGATCTGGTGTTGATCTACATATATGTTGGTGAGTGTTGGATGAATATTTAATTACATGAAAAAGAAAAGGATCATGTGCACTACATAGTATTTCCAGTGAAATTTGTTTTGATGGTGTGGATGTGGAATGAAGTTGTATTTTATTTTTCTTCACTCCACTGACAACATATCTACGTGCTTGATCTGCATAATTAAATTTATGTTGCAGCTGCTATTGCCATGGAACATTTGAACTTCACTCCACTGAATGGAAAACCCATTCGGATTATGTTTTCTCACCGTGATCCCAGCATCAGGAAAAGCGGATTTGGAAATGTGTTCATTAAGAACCTTGATGCATCAGTAGATAACAAGGCACTGTATGACACTTTTGCTGCCTTTGGAACTGTGCTATCTAGTAAGGTAGCAGTTGATGAGAATGGTCAATCAAAAGGGTATGGATTTGTGCAGTTTGACAATGACGAGTCTGCTCAGAATGCTATAAAAAAATTGAACGGCATGTTAATAAATGATAAGAAGGTCTATGTTGGGCTTTTTGTTCGGCGTCAGGAAAGGGCTCCAGGGAATGAATCACCAAAGTTCACCAATGTGTATGTGAAAAACTTTTCTGAAACATACACTGATGAAGACCTTAAGCAACTCTTCAATACCTATGGTACTATAACCAGTGCTGTGGTCATGAGAGACGGAGAGGGGAACTCCAGATGTTTTGGTTTTGTGAATTTTGAAAGTCCAGATTCAGCCGCTACCGCCGTTGAAAAGTTGAATGGAACAACCATCAACAATGACAATGTTTTATATGTAGGGAGGGCTCAGAGGAAGGCAGAAAGAGAGGCAGAGTTGAAAGCTAAATTTGAACAGGAAAAAAGAAATAGATTTGATAAACTTCAAGGTGCTAACTTGTATCTGAAAAACTTTGATGACAGTTTTAATGATGAAAAATTGAAAGAGATTTTTTCTGTGTTTGGAACAACAACATCTTGCAAGGTACAGTTTTGTTCGTAATATATTGGTTTATTCTTTATGGGATGTGTAAAATTACTTTTTCTTTAATACAATATTTTGTGCAGGTAATGGTTGACGCACTTGGTCGTAGCAAAGGTTGTGGTTTTGTTGCATTCTCTACTCCGGAGGAAGCCACTAGAGCCGTAAGTTTTTATTTATTTATTTATATATATTATATAAGATTGACATAATAATACTATATATATTTTCTTAATCTTTATATATATAGAGTAGTAGATTGTGGTAATAATCACTATATTTATTTATTTTGTTACCTATTTTACTTATTTTCAGATGGATGAAATGAATGGGAAGATAATTGGACAAAAGCCTCTGTATGTTGCAGTAGCCCAGCGAAAGGAAGAAAGGAAGGCTAATTTACAGGTGATTACGTGCTTGTTTTTAAATTTTGTATTAATGTTGTTTTAAATTTTGTATGAATCTTGTTTTAGCCTTTTATAATATATATTAATTCTTTTACTGTATTCAGGCCCACTTTTCTCATATGCAAATTGCTGCTGTTGCTGCTGGCATTACTGGATATCATCAAGCTTATTTTGGTCCAGGAACACCTGGGTTTGTCTCACCTCAGGCAACAGGCTATGGTTTTCAACCTCATGTCTTGCCACAAAGCATGCGTGGGGTTGCTCCAAATTACATTATGCCATACCACCTTCAGAGACAGGGTCCTCCTGGACAAAGGATGGGTCCTACTACACGAAGGATGGGAAATACCCAGGTGATCATCATACTATAGTTGTATTCTTCTTCATACAAAATATTATACATACTAATAAATTTGAAATTTTGAAAATAGGTAACTCTCAACCATTCACTTCCAATACCACCAACTGGTCCGAATGGCATACATAAGTATGTAGTGCCCTATAATCTGGTGGATCCATCTGACATTTCTGTATCTCCTATTGATGTCAAGACTTCTGCTTCATCATCAACTAGCCTTGCTTCAGCTTTGGCTTCTGCTAGTCCGGAGAATCAACATAGGGTAAACTATATTCATGATTTTATGTAATTGATTTTGTATGTAATTCATAAATAATTGTAAACTTTAATACTTGTAGATGCTGGGTGAACATTTATATCCACTGGTGGAACGTCTTACTCCAAGTCATCAGACTGCAAAAGTCACAGGAATGCTGCTGGAAATGGATCAATCTGAAGTGATTCATCTTATTGAATCGCCTGAGGATTTGAAGACAAAGGTGTCCGAGGCAATGAAGGTGCTTCATGATGCAGCAGGTTCTGAAGTTGGTGATCAACAGAAGTGATATAATTCAGTTTTAGATATATTTTGAGACAATTTTGAGGTTCCAACGAGACTTTATTTATTTTGTTTGGACTAGACTTTAGATTATTATAAGGGTGTCAAGGATTTTAGTTTTATAAATTTATGTTTTTGGACTGAATTATAAGTTTACTATCTTTTGAATTTTAGTTCTTTTTGTTTTAATCTATTCTATAATATCTCGGGTATTATGCTATCTGAGAATTATACAATATTTACACGCGGGACAACTTGCAGCCATCCCGTAGTATGTTTTAAATGTGTTATTTCTTCTTTTCTTCGTTCATTCGAAGAGAGACAATCGTACAGAAACAAAACAACGTTCATCTTCCCACTTTGAGACTTAGGGACGAGACTCCTCAACGACCAAGCTCATCCACAGCGACATTGGTCACCCTCAGTAGTAAAACATGTTTGTTTCTATTCTTCGATTTTGTTTCTCTTCTTTGATTCATTTATCTAATCTTCTTTTTCTTTCTTTGAGACTCCACAATAAGGAGTCTCCACAGCAACCACAACAAGGAGTCTCCATAACATTTTGAACCATGGTGGCAAAACTCATCCATGACGATGGCATAGGTTCGTTTTTCTTCTTGTATTCATTTGTTCAAATTTGAGGTTCCCCTATTTTTTGTTTTTGCTTTGGTTTTCTTCATTGCACCATTATTTTATGGTTGGTTTTTTGTTGTGCTCATTTTGTGGATTGAGAATTCTGGTTGTGACGATTTTTGTAGATTGAGATTTCTGGTTGGATTGGAACTTTTGCGGATTGGGATTTTTAAGGCGTGGGCTAGGTTCTCAGTGTAAAGATGAAGATGATGAATCTCGTTCCTTTATTTTTTTGTGTATAAAGGTCTGCCTGTCATGTATAAGGGTGAGAATATGATGGAGAAAACCAAAGTTGATGATGATAAATAGGTTAGCCAGTGATTGGGGATGAAGAAATGGAAGGTTAGCCCACTAGCTCGCTCGCTCGCCCACCCAGTGGCGGTGGTCTCACCGGACTTGAATTTAGCATGCCAGAAGAAAGTTGAGCCTATACTGGCCAGACGGACCCATTTTAACACCTCTAATGTTACAAATGTCTTATTTTATAATTGTATTATATATTATGTTATATTTACATATTATAAAATATTTGATTATCTTATGTTGTTGCAAAATTAATTTTATAAGATAAGTATATTTACATGATATCAATGTTATTTTCTAATTATATTTGAAATTACAAAAATATTTATTATTTTAGACAACATTAAATCTTAAAAGATAAAAAAAATTATATGATAAAAGTTATTTTTTTTAAGATGAAATATTTAATTTTTTATTTTTTTTACAAATTAGTAAATTTGAAAAATAAAGTATACATTTTGACAACTATACATTAATGATTTATGATAATTAACCTTCATAAAATTTGATAATTAATTAATTTGAGGTGTAGAAAAAAGGTCAACAGTTAAATATCCAATAAATTATTCATTAATTTAATAATTATTTTTAACTCATTTGACAATTCAAATATTAATGGGAGTAAATATATAGATTAATTATCTTCATACCTCAAACATATAATTATAGATTTTAGAGTGAGTTTTTATTAGTATTATTCTAATTATGGTCTAATTGTGATTAATTATACTTAATGTCTAAATTGGTCCGTTAAGACTAATTGTCTTAAGCATTGATTGGTGGTTAGACTCTTTGACATTTTAGTCTTAATACCTTGTTGGTGCCGTCTTGATGAAAATTGAACGTCCAATATATAGCTTACCGGACTATCATATGATACGTTAGTATAAATAATTTTCTTATAATAATTCATCAATAGGAAGAAGAATAGGGCATGGACGGGTTTTGTTCTCTCATACTCAACCCAAAGACAAAATTCATCCTTATACCCAAATATGAAAGTTTTGTTTCATCTCATTCTCACTGGTAACAAGTGTACACTCATATTTGTGTCCGTACCCATACCTATTTTTTTTATACCTAAATATCAATTAATTAATTTTTATAAAATAATAAAAATTCTTAAAAATAAAACATAAAATTATCAAATATTCAATATCAAAATGATGTATTCTAGTGTTTTTCAATATTAAATATTTAGAAAAAAATTATAATGATATATTTTTCAAAGTAAAGTACCAAATAAAATTTCATGAAACCAAAGCATTTATTAAATTTACAAAGCTAATGAAAGAAAGTTCTTAAATTTTTAAAATATTTTTGACAAGATTACAAAATAAGAATCAAATTTACAAATATTTTAAATGTTTCTTTATCTTCGTATTCTTTAAATTCTAATAAAATTTCTTTCTTTATGAACTAATAAATGAAATTACAAAAAAAAAATTTGAACTAATAATAATTAAAATTTAGCATAGATTTTTTATCTTTTGAATTGTAATATAAATAATATTCATGACAAATGACATTAAATTATTAAATTATTAATAGTAAATAAATTTTTTTTCTTGTACAATTCTAGTAGTACACTTATGATAGTATATTAGAAAATATTATCTATACTCATACCCATATCTAGTTAATATACAATGACATTAATATATATATATATATATATATATATATATATATATATATATATATATATATATATATATTAAACTACCAAATAAATTATAAATATTTTAATAATTTAAATAGAGACGAGCGCAGGGTCAATATATACGTTTCCATTTCCATCCTTCTATCTAATTGAAAAAGTTGAATATCTATACTCATACTCAGATAATATAGAGAATTTTCAGGATAAATTTGGGAGTTATGAGATTGGTTATTGATTCAACTCTGCCATAACATTTGGGAGTTATGAGATTAGTTTGAAGGGTTTGAATTGGAAAGGGAAGACAAAAAAGGTTATGAATTTAATTCTATTAAGAACTAACAATTTATAGAAATAAAATCAATCACTTTAAAAGTGTCTAACAATTTAAATTATGAGATCGTTAATTACTATGAATTTTTCTCAATTCTTTATTTTTAGGTGTTTTCATTAATACTTAACTTTTTTTATCTGATTTGGAAATTTTCATACTTTTTTGTATGACTCTTTAATATTATGTGTTATTGTCTCAATAATAACATTTTTAATAGAAATCACACTGATATCAGGCGAATACACGTTTTGATAATTTTCATAATTCTTTGATATGATAATTTGTTCTTATCTCACAATAATAATATTTTTATAGAAATTATAACAACATTATGCGGTGTATTAATTTTAACTTTTTCACACTTATTTTGTAATTCTTTAATCAGAAAACTTGTCATTTCTACAATAATAATATTTTTAAAGAAATCTCAATAATAATATTATGACGTTTAAATTTTTTTATATTAATTTGATAATCTTTATTGGTAAACTTCATTATACTTTTATAAAAAAATGTCCTAAAAAGGTTTACTTTTATGATAAAGATATTTAGTGAAAAGCTGCTAAATAGAAAAAAGTACGTTATAGATTGTTGTTTTATAGAAGAGTTTATAAATAATTTATAATTCTCAAATTAATTAATAATTAAATTAATATATATTGGGAATCAAATCGATTCCTTACTGTCAAATAGACAGTAATTCTTTCTATTGGTTTTTACGGTTATTAGGTTTCCCTTGTTAGTTTAACAAAGTTCTATAAATAGAGTTCTCCCTTTTTTTTTTAGAATAACAAAAACATACATTTTCTCTGTATCAAAAATATTTGAAACTTCATATAATAAGAAAAGACTACGTTTTTCTTACGTCTCTTGTTGTCCGCTTCATCTTTGCCTTCTTCGCCGTCGCCAAAAGCCGCCTCCACAGTTGCCAGTCTGCACTGACGCCACTGTTGCTTCATCGGCTGCAGGAGCTTGCAATCGCTCCGTTCACTCTCTTCTCACACTCGACTCACACACTGCTTGCGTGGCGCCTTCTATTCCTAAGCTTATCCAGCAGCAAGCCATCATGGGCTGGGCCGCAAATCCAAGTGAGCAGTGTTGGGCCAGTTTTAATAATATAAATTAGATTGCCTACTGCCATTCTTAACCACAAAACCCCTCATGAACTTCTCTACAAATTACCTCCCACCTATTTAGATCTCAAGACTTTTGGCAGCTTATGTTTTGCCTCAACTCTTGAGAATAACAGAAGTAAACTCGACCCTAGAGCTAGAAAAGGAATCTTTTTAGGATACAAATATGGTGTGAAAGGATACATTGTGCTTGACATAAATACCAATGAGCTCTTTATAAGCAGAAATGTCATTTTTCATGAAGACATTTTTCCCTACAAAGAAGTGCAAGGCAGCAGAGTAGAATGTAATGTTGAAAAAGACAAAGTTGATACTCTAAATGACCTCCTAAAGGACCAGTATCTCATTGGCGATGACAGACATGATGAGCTAAATGTTATTGAGCCAGAAGAAGTGGAACAATCAGGAGAACAACTCTCTGATAATGAAAATAACAGTGATGATGCAGGAAACAGCCAGGAGAGTCAAAGACACAAAAGGTCTGACAGACCCAGAAGAACCCCTACATACTTGAAAGATTATGTTCATCAGGTGAATCAATCCTCATCTATTAAAAATGGTTTTAAAACTCCCTACCCAATTTATGATCTGTTGTACTGTGATAATCTTTCAGATAGACATTTAAAATACACTATGATTGTCACTGGGAACAAGGAACCCAAATCTTACAGTGAAGCAAAAGGGATGACTGAATGGGTACAGGCCATGCAGAGAGAAATTAAAGCTCTGCAAGACAATGATACATGGGTTTTGACCCCACTGCCCCTAGGGAAAATTGCAATAGGGTGAAAATGGGTGTATAAAACGAAATACAAGCTGATGGTACCATTGAAAGGTATAAAGCTCGTTTAGTGGCAAAAGGTTACACACAGCAGGAGGGCATAGACTATCTTGACACTTTTTCCCCTATGGCCAAACTTACCACGGTCAGACTACTTATTGCCATAGCAGCTTCCAACAGTTGGTTTCTACATCAACTGGATGTTGACAATGCTTTTCTGCACATAAACCTTAATGAAGAGGTCTACATGGAACCACCTCCAAGTTTAAGCGTATATAATAAAGGACAGGTTTGCAAGTTAACTGATGAATCATTATTTTCTTCACTTTACTTAGTTTATTGTGCTAGATTTAATTAGGGAATTGTGCATAATTGTCCAGTATTTTCCCAATTTTCTGAATTGTTCTTAAATCGATCAGAAAATCTTATTTTAATTAATTTGAATTATCTGAGACTAATAATTTACATTATTGAGTGCAGGGAAAATTCTATAAATATTTTAGGACATTTGGAAGAACATTCACACACTGTGTTTGGGAAGAAGCTACACTGTAGTGATTTAATCTGTGTGTTGATCTGTGATGAAATATTTTTTGAATTTTAAGAAGCAAAATGAAAGGGATCACGTTCCAAATGCAGCTCACGGTTTCTTAATTTACTTGGAAGATAATTGAAAGTTGGTTTGACACCTTGTCCATATGTACAATTCTTACAACAAGCATTAACCAAAGCAAATACAAGTGGGAGCCACCACCCATGGAATGTCACGTTTTTTTTAGTATTGTCAAGGCTGAAATATCAATCAGTGGAGGGCCCCCTTATTAGTTTTGGTTGAAGAAATTATGGAAAGAAGGTGAACACTTCACGGCTGCAAACACAAATAATGGGGAATCTCTTTTATCTTTTGGAAGTGGAGCCGCCACCTAGGATTGGAAAATTTGGCTTGGGAAAAGATATTGCTGATTTCACTAGCCTTATCTCAGAAAACACACTAAGTCAAGTTACATTTTAATAGCACAAAGGTCACGTGAACAATTTGGAAAAGTGGTGATTAATTGGTGAATGGAAAAGCACACGGCCCACACTTGCTGAAAAATTGGTGAGCCAACTTTGGAAGCACATTGGAGACAATTAACACGGAGCAGCATATTTGGAGTCACATTTTCACTGCACTCATCCAACAATCAAAATGAAGAAAACAAAAGAGGGGGCCATATTGAAATGAACTCATGGCTTTGAAGATAGAAGCTCAACGGCCACACCACTTGAAAGCTCACGGTCTTCTTGGCTTGGGCAGCAGCACATCCAGCAACCACGGACGTTATTGGAAGCAAAAGGGGGCTGCAGCTGGAAGAAGTGGATGCACTTGGAAGGAAAGTCCAGCCACCACTCATGGTTGGCAAAGCTCACGGTACTTTGGCTTGAAGATGTGCAGATTTCTTTTGCTCTTCCACTTCACACAAAGCTCACGGCTGGAAGGAGGCTGCGGCACGCTCATCCCAACAAAGCTGGACTTCATGTTCCCAGCTGATTCAAGTGGCCTTCCAGCAGCTTTCTTTACGCAGTTACAAGAGATTGGAGAGAAGATCAAGGTTGTCCAGCCATGTTCCAGCCACTACTTATTGGAAGTTCACGGTTGTTTTTGAGGAATGGCAGCAGCTAATATCCAAGGAGATGGAGTGGTGTCCAGCCATTGGAAGAAAGAAGGGAGAAAGTGCTTCACCAAGTGCTGATTTCACGTGAATCTTGGCTGCATGTGTGAAGGGAGAAACATTGAAAGATGGAGCATTCACGTCCAAGGGAAAATGGAATGTTGAAGGGAGCCATTCACGTGATTCATCTGAAAAGAGAGGGCCCATCTTATTTTATTTTGAATGTCACGGGAGCAAGCTAACAGGGGAGAAAATGAAAGAGAGCACCTCCAATATAAAAAGGGGTAGGAATTCCAGTAGAGAGACACGTCTGGAGGCCTGGATGAGTATGAGAGTTTTAGGAGTAGATTTTAGAGTGGATTTTAGGAGTAGTGTAGGAACTACCCACGTCTGGGAGGAGGCTACTGCCTCTTCCTCTTTCAATTAACTCTCTGTATTTTCATTTTCCAAACAGTGCAACAGTGATTTATTTTCTGAAGAGTGTAGTGTGTTACTGTAATTTTTATTTTTACTGTCCAGGAATTTAATTTCTAAGTGTTGAATCTTTGCTAAATTTGATTTCCAATTAAGTGCTTTTAATTTTACTGTCTCTTTATTTTACCGTTTATTGTTTTCTTCATCGTTGAATTTTGTCAATGTATTTTTCTGTTCATTTTATTTTCAAACGTTATTTTTGCGGTTTATTCTCTGTCAATGTATTTTCACTGATGTTTTTATTTCTACGTTTAATTTTACAGTTTTTGAATATTTACTGTTCCATTTTTACTGTTTAATTTTATTTACCGCATTCAAACAAAATCACAAAAACACCCCCCCACTTCGTGTCAAATCTGAGACTGAACCATATAAATTGGTCCTTGAGAGACGACCTAGGAGTCACTTCCTAGTACTGTACTGCATTCTTATCTGCAAACAACTTTTGTGAGCGGTGCGACCCGTTCATCAAAATGGCGCCGTTGCCGGGGATCAATAACGGTTTGGTTTTAGATTCTTGTTGTGTAAATTTTTGTTCTGTTAATATGTGTCTTTTGTGTGTTTTGTGTTTTGTATTTTTGTAGGCGACAACGACACCTTCAGCAAATTTTGGCGGCGTTGTCACTCAGTTCCAGGTTTTTTGTTTTAGATTTTTTGCTGTGTTTTTCGATTATGTTGTGTTAATATATGTTTTGTCTTTTATATTTTTATTGTGTTGTGTTTTGTATTTAGTTGTTATATTAAAAAAAAAAAAAGTTTTGTTGATGTTCTGTCTTGTTTGTGCCTGTAGCATGTTTAATTGTGTTGTGATGTTCTATTTTTTGTATGTGTGTCGTATGTATTTTGTCTGTTAATTAAAAAAAAAAAGTAAAAAAAAAATTAATTTTAAAAAAAATAATAATAAAATTATTTTTATGTTCTGTTTTGTGTGTGCCTGTAGCATGTATAAATGTGTTGTATTTTGTTTGTCTAGTAATTTTTAGTGTTTAATTTTTATTTTTATTTTCCATGTCTACCGATTTTAATTTTGTGAAAAATGCTTATTCTGTCTATGCCCATAATTATGATTCTCCTTCTGCATGTTACTCTGGTTATAATTCTGTTGATTTCTATGTCGGGAATTATATGGATCATCCTCAAATTACTGAGAGCGCTCCTAGTGAGCCGGTCCCACCTACAAAGGATGATATTCATTGCGTTCTAAGCGCTGGACTGATATATCTGCTCCCTAAGTTTCATGGATTTGCAGGAGAATGCCCACATGAACATTTGGCAAATTTCTATAGAATTTGTTCTGCAATGAAACCTCCAAATGTCCCAGATGATTACATTTTCTTGACGGCGTTTCAGCATTCATTACAAGGAGCAGCTAAGGATTGGTTGAATTGTCTTCCTCGAGGACTCATTACCAGATGGGAAGATCTTGAGCAAAATTTTCTGATCGAATTTTTCCCTGCACAAGATGGATACAACAACGGTCCTGGAGGGAATGACCCTACCTTGGGATGGTACAGTGCTCCACAGTATCGATATCAAGAACCACCATTCCAGAATACTTTGATGCCTCCACTAGTCCAGCAAGAACAGCAGATGCAGTTCTATGATGCTACTGCTCAATTTACTCCTCAGCCTTCGATTTCTGAGCCTACAATAAAGGAGTTACTGGAGCAGATGACCATGCAGAACGTTCAGTTACAGAAAGGGAACATGCAGTTCAAGAAAAATAGCATAGAGTTTCAGCAAGAAACTCAAGCGGCAATTCAGAATCTGACTGATCAGATCGGGCAGATGGCCACTATTGCACCTAAGGAGACTGATGAAGATTTTGCGGCCCAGGCAGGAATAAGCAATACTTTTGAGCCAGGTAGACCACCTTCATCCTCCACTACTTTACAAATCTTCAAGGAAGTGGAGGTAAGCATACCACAATTTGATTATTCTGTTGATTGTGATGATGATCGGTATGCTAATGATTATATTGTTGCTGAGCATGTTTTTAATTCTCCCTCTGAACATGAATCTGAGCCTGTTAAAGATATTATTTCTACATTTGAAACCGATTCATGTTATGAGGATTTATCTGAGGTTCAGCCTATTACACTAGAATTGGGTGTCATACCCCTGCATGAAATTTCTGCGGAACCACATTGCACTAACCATGTTGCAGGAGGTACGTATAAATTTGATCAACATACACCCACAGTGGAAAACAAAGGTGCTGACACTGACAGTTCAAAGATCAACAAGCACCTACTGAATCCGCTCAGTAACAATATTTGCTGCTTAGATCCGGCGGTGGAGGACATTTCACTGCTTGATCAAATCTGGAGGATGAAGCAGTTCGTCATCAACAATTTCATACTGGATCCTGAAGCGAAGAACATCTCCCTACAAATCCAAAATTGGCAACTGCCACCCTGACCAGGGAAGTTTTCTTTTTCTTTCTTCCCAGTTTTCATATTTTTAGTGCACTTGTCCTTTATCTGTTTGTTGTTTTAGTTTATGATTTTATGCTTAGAAAACATTTAGGACAGTGTAGTTTAAGTGTGGTCTCGGGAAGATTCTGATTTTTGTTTTTCTTTTAAGTTTGTTTTTCCTTTTCTTTTTAGTTTTCGAATTATTATTATTATTTTTAAAAAAAAAAAAAAACAATTTAAAAAAATGTGTTCTGTGTTTTATTTGCTTCGTGATTTTTTAGTGTTTGTACTAAAAAGAAAAAAAATTCGAAAATTCCAAAAAAAAAAATAAAAATAAAATAAAAAATAAAAAATAAAAAAAATAAAATAAAAAAAAAATAATAAAAAATAAAAATAAAAATTTGTGTTGTGTTTCAAGTATGTTATTTTGTTAATGTATGTTTTGTAAATATATGTTTTGTCTGCTGTTTTTGACATTTGTGTTCTTTTTGCTTTGATATTTTGTGTTCGTTATTTGGTATTTTGTTTCGTTAATATGTGTTCTGTTTTTATTTATTTATTTAGTTTTTGTTAAAACATAAAAAAATCAACAGAGGGCAAAATTGTAGTAAAAGGCAGATAGGTGTAATTTGAGCTGAAACTATCTAAGTGCTTTTATTGAAATAACCAAGTTCACCGATAACATGCTGTCTTACTCTGTTAATTATAGATAATAATAAAAAAAAAAAAACATAATAAGATAGTAAGGGCAGTAGTCGATCATTAGTGATCGTTTAGGATTACAGTCCAACAAATAAAAAAAAAAACAAACATAAGCGTAATAATGATGTTCGGGGTTCGATCATTTGTGATCGTTAATATTACAGACCTGAATAAAAACAACAAAAACATAAAAAAAAATAAAAAAAACACAAAACATTAAAAATGAAAGAATTCACGAGCTGGTTGTGGTGGTCTAAGGGAGAGCTCCGTTGAGGGAGCTCTGGTTCGAAAAGTCACGAGCGGAGGCTTTGGTGGAGGAATTTCTCGTTCATTTCTGTCGTCATCGATAATGATCGGAACTGGAAACAAATTCAGCAGCCTCGGTGCCCTCATTATCACCCAGTTGTTTTCTTTCAAACAAAAAATAAAAAATAAAAAAATAAAAAAATAAAAAACATGTGTTAATAATAGAAGAGGAAGTGAAAAAATTTCAATGGAGGTATGATGAGAGTTCTTACCGTACATATACAGCGGCAGTTGTGAAAAGAGAGTGCCTGTGGGGTCTATCTCCGCTTGCCAGCGCCTGACCCGATTGCCATGGTTGTTAAACCAGCAGTGCACGTTATATTCGGTGGCATCTGCGAAGGTCCTTAGTCGAGACGCGATCTCGACGACTTGCGCTCGGCTTGGGTGTGTGACCCCATAGTTGTAGATTTTGGTCATCATATTGATCTGATCATCTGTAGGACGCCATCGCTGACTAGTGTATCTCTCTGATTCCATCTCACTCGTCATCATTCCTCTTGAAATATTCTAAAACTTAATAAAAAAAAATATAAAAATAAAAAGAACAAAAACATAAAAAAAAAAAGAAAAAAATAAACATAAAAAAAAAATAATAAAAAGAACTAAAAAAAAATGAAGCATAAAAAAAAAATTAGATTAGTTCTCTGTTTTCTTTATTTGTTCTTGTTTCCTTTTAAATTTATTTTGTCCAGTCTGTATTTGATGTTTCAGTGTCTGGTCTCAGATCTGTTTCACGGTCCTTACAAAAGGGTCCTAAACGGATCTACGTCCAGTTGTCCGGTTGTTCTTGTCCATATTGTTCTTGTATATTATGTTTATGTGTTTATTTAGTTTTAAGTGGGGTACGTGGCGTTGTTCTACCCGATTGTCTCTGCAATACCTTCAATCGAAGGGAGATTAACGTCTGGTTTCCAGCCGATATACCCCTTAAGTTTTATGACAATTGTGTTTTATGTGTTTAAGTGTTTTCAGTTTCAAAAATAAAAAAAAATTTGAAAAGGAGAAGATAGATCGGGCAAAGGAAGAGGGAGAGCAGGCAAGAGATCAGAGAAGAAAAAAATGGAAAGCAGGAAAGCAGGAAGGTATAACAGCAGAATGAAAGGAAAAAGCAGAAAGAAGATGGAAAGCAGTAAAGGGAGAGCAGGGCAGAGATGAAAAATAAAGGAAATACAGAGAGAGAGAGCAGAAAAAGGGAAAGAAAGGCAGATCCAGGAGCAGAGGACTTACCTGGAGTAGTAGGCTGGCAGAGAAACTCCTCGAGGTTCTCACACTCTTCAGATGGCACCGGGGCAGAGGCTCCGCAGAGATTCCAGACGCTCAGGTTGAGAAAGAGAGAAGAGAGATGAGAGATGTAGAGAGAGAGCAGGGAAGTCAGAAATGTTGCTCGAGGCTGAGGAGGTGCCCTTTTATAGCCTAAATTTCTGCCACTGTAGCAACAGTTCCGGTCATTGTCACCGAGACTGTTGTCACAGTACCGGTCTCCTTTTTCAATTAAAAAAAAAATAAAAAAAAATAAAATAATAAAATAAAAATATAATAAAAATTAATTAGCATCTACTGATGGGTGCTACGTGATTTAGACATCTACTGATGGATGTTACTGAAAATTTCTTCCCATTTTTCTACTTTTGTTGCACTTGTCTATATTATTTGACTGCTCTGAAATTGATAATCTGATGATTGTAACACACTGAGGACATTGTGTGATTTAAGTGTGGTCTACTGGGGAGAAATTTTGATTTTCTGTTAGTTTCTGTTAAGTTTGTATTTTGTGTGTTAAATTTTTTGTTTTTGAGTGTTAAATTTTTTCTGTTTTAAGTGGTTTTTAGTGTGTTTTGTGTGCAATAAATTTTACATTTTTCTTTTGATTTCTGGATGATGTTTAAGTTGTAGATTTTTCCTTCACTTCATTAATACTTATGGTTTAAAATCCTTGCTTTTCTCTGCCTGGAAAGATGATTATACGTTTGAGAGGTTGATTTGATTGTGACAAATACCCTGTGTGAGATTTGAGCCACTAAATTTTCTTTCTTGTGTGTGATATGTATCTTGAATGCTTGCACATATGCCTTGGCTTGATTCTTTTTGATATACTTGATTGATATGCATGTTCAGACGTGATAAAGGCATTTTTGTTCTTGAGCCTCTTTAGCCAAATAAGCCTACCTTGTTATTATCCTTTGATAACCCCTTTGAGCCTATACTGTATATATTTCTTTTTGTTGAAGCTCATACACTGATCCTAAGTGAAAAACAAATGATTACCTTAACCTTAGGAAAGTCTGGAGCTATAGAAGTATTTTGTGCATAAGTGTGGTCTCCTTGGGAATTCTGATGAATTGGCTAGTTGGTTCCTCATCATGTTTTGAAATGATAATTTATATCCTGTTGTGTGAAAAAAAAAAAAAAAACAGGATAAAAAAAAATGATGAGAAAAAGAGAAAAATTGAAAAATAATTTTATGAATAATGGAGTCGAGAAGAGGATTGAATTAGAGGTTTGGGTGAGATTTCACTGTGTTTACATTTTTTTCCTAGTGCACCTCTATTTCTTCTGAGCTATAGCTACTTATCCAAATTTATCCTCCCCTGTCCTTGGCCCCATTACAACCCAGTAAAGACCTTTTGATCTAAACATGCATATGTTTTGAGTGTTGATATTAGAAGCTTGCCAAGTCTACTTGTGTTTGCTTTCTTGAGTGCTTCGAGTTGAAAATTCTTTACCCTAGACACTTGAGAGAAACACTATGAGTGCATCTGTGAGGTTTTGTTATTTTTAAATCACCTCTTGAGCTGATTAATTATTTTACCAAGTTTTGAATTACTTGGATGATTTCTGTAAGTATCTGCTTTATTTGATTTGTGTTGGATAATTTCTACTTCTTTTCTTTGTCCAGACTTCTTGAGAATTCTGTAAATTCTTTTTATTTTCTTGCGAGTTTTTATTTTTCTGTCTGCTGAGTTTGTGTCGTTTCCCTGAAAGTCCTTTGAACCATTCCCTGATTTGCGTCTTAATTTTGCCCAGGAGTGCAAAAGACTAAGTGTGGTCTATTTTGATGAATCATTATTTTCTTCACTTTACTTAGTTTATTGTGCTAGATTTAATTAGGGAATTGTGCATAATTGTCCAGTATTTTCCCAATTTTCTGAATTGTTCTTAAATCGATCAGAAATTCTTATTTTAATTAATTTGAATTATCTGAGACTAATAATTTACATTATTGAGTGCAGGGAAAATTCTATAAATATTTTAGGACATTTGGAAGAACATTCACACACTGTGTTTGGGAAGAAGCTACACTGTAGTGATTTAATCTGTGTGTTGATCTGTGATGAAATATTTTTTGAATTTTAAGAAGCAAAATGAAAGGGATCACGTTCCAAATGCAGCTCACGGTTTCTTAATTTACTTGGAAGATAATTGAAAGTTGGTTTGACACCTTGTCCATATGTACAATTCTTACAACAAGCATTAACCAAAGCAAATACAAGTGGGAGCCACCACCCATGGAATGTCACGTTTTTTTTAGTATTGTCAAGGCTGAAATATCAATCAGTGGAGGGCCCCCTTATTAGTTTTGGTTGAAGAAATTATGGAAAGAAGGTGAACACTTCACGGCTGCAAACACAAATAATGGGGAATCTCTTTTATCTTTTGGAAGTGGAGCCGCCACCTAGGATTGGAAAATTTGGCTTGGGAAAAGATATTGCTGATTTCACTAGCCTTATCTCAGAAAACACACTAAGTCAAGTTACATTTTAATAGCACAAAGGTCACGTGAACAATTTGGAAAAGTGGTGATTAATTGGTGAATGGAAAAGCACACGGCCCACACTTGCTGAAAAATTGGTGAGCCAACTTTGGAAGCACATTGGAGACAATTAACACGGAGCAGCATATTTGGAGTCACATTTTCACTGCACTCATCCAACAATCAAAATGAAGAAAACAAAAGAGGGGGCCATATTGAAATGAACTCATGGCTTTGAAGATAGAAGCTCAACGGCCACACCACTTGAAAGCTCACGGTCTTCTTGGCTTGGGCAGCAGCACATCCAGCAACCACGGACGTTATTGGAAGCAAAAGGGGGCTGCAGCTGGAAGAAGTGGATGCACTTGGAAGGAAAGTCCAGCCACCACTCATGGTTGGCAAAGCTCACGGTACTTTGGCTTGAAGATGTGCAGATTTCTTTTGCTCTTCCACTTCACACAAAGCTCACGGCTGGAAGGAGGCTGCGGCACGCTCATCCCAACAAAGCTGGACTTCATGTTCCCAGCTGATTCAAGTGGCCTTCCAGCAGCTTTCTTTACGCAGTTACAAGAGATTGGAGAGAAGATCAAGGTTGTCCAGCCATGTTCCAGCCACTACTTATTGGAAGTTCACGGTTGTTTTTGAGGAATGGCAGCAGCTAATATCCAAGGAGATGGAGTGG
The DNA here is from genome assembly GCA_034642375.1 of Vigna nakashimae. Classification (NCBI taxonomy): domain Eukaryota; kingdom Viridiplantae; phylum Streptophyta; class Magnoliopsida; order Fabales; family Fabaceae; genus Vigna; species Vigna nakashimae. The sequence continues at coordinate 13,914,352 of CM067768.1, read as the reverse complement.
TGTCCAGCCATTGGAAGAAAGAAGGGAGAAAGTGCTTCACCAAGTGCTGATTTCACGTGAATCTTGGCTGCATGTGTGAAGGGAGAAACATTGAAAGATGGAGCATTCACGTCCAAGGGAAAATGGAATGTTGAAGGGAGCCATTCACGTGATTCATCTGAAAAGAGAGGGCCCATCTTATTTTATTTTGAATGTCACGGGAGCAAGCTAACAGGGGAGAAAATGAAAGAGAGCACCTCCAATATAAAAAGGGGTAGGAATTCCAGTAGAGAGACACGTCTGGAGGCCTGGATGAGTATGAGAGTTTTAGGAGTAGATTTTAGAGTGGATTTTAGGAGTAGTGTAGGAACTACCCACGTCTGGGAGGAGGCTACTGCCTCTTCCTCTTTCAATTAACTCTCTGTATTTTCATTTTCCAAACAGTGCAACAGTGATTTATTTTCTGAAGAGTGTAGTGTGTTACTGTAATTTTTATTTTTACTGTCCAGGAATTTAATTTCTAAGTGTTGAATCTTTGCTAAATTTGATTTCCAATTAAGTGCTTTTAATTTTACTGTCTCTTTATTTTACCGTTTATTGTTTTCTTCATCGTTAAATTTTGTCAATGTATTTTTCTGTTCATTTTATTTTCAAACGTAATTTTTGCGGTTTATTCTCTGTCAATGTATTTTCACTGATGTTTTTATTTCTACGTTTAATTTTACAGTTTTTGAATATTTACTGTTCCATTTTTACCGTTTAATTTTATTTACCGCATTCAAACAAAATCACAAAAACACCCCCCCCACTTCGTGTCAAATCTGAGACTGAACCATATAAATTGGTCCTTGAGAGACGACCTAGGAGTCACTTCCTAGTACTGTACTGCATTCTTATCTGCAAACAACTTTTGTGAGCGGTGCGACCCGTTCATCATTAACCAAATCTTTGTATGGCTTGAAACAAGCCAGCAGCCAATGGTTTGAAAAGCTTTCCTCCTTCCTAATAACTGCCAAGTTTGTTCAATCTAAGTCTGATCATTCTTTATTTATTAAAAGGACACCTACAAGCTTTACTGCTCTCCTTGTGTATGTGGATGATATTGTATTAAGGAACTCTATGATGGAGATCAACTACATAAAGGAGCTTCTCCATAATAGGTTTCGAATAAAGAACCTAGGAGAACTCAAATACTTCCTAGGACTGGAAGTAGCCAGATCTAAAAAGGGTATCCATCTATGTCAATGGAAATATGCCTTAGACATACTGGAGGAAACAAGAATGTTGGGTTGTAATCCTTCGTCTACTCCATTCCTTAGTGACACAAGCTCCTTATACAAATTGGACAGCTACCTGGACGACCCAGGTCCTTATAGAAGGCTAATAGGGAAGTTGTTATACCTCACAAATACAAGACCTGACCTATGCTTTTCAATTAATTTACTTAGTCAATTTGTTCAATCACCTACTGACTACCACTATCGGGCCATTCAACATATTCTTAGGTACATCAAATCCAGGCCCTCTAAAGGATTGTTTTTCCCTGCTGACTCTCCTATGCAGCTAAAGGCATTCAATGACTTTGACTGGGCGACATGTCCCAACACCAGAAGATCCACAACAGGGTTCTGTATCTTCCTTGGATCTTCTCTTATTTCTTGGAAATCTAAGAAGCAGAGAACTGTCTCCAGATCCTCTACTGAAGCTGAGTATAGAGCTCTTGCAGCCACTGTATGCGAGATACAGTGGCTCAGTTATCTCCTATAGGACCTTCAAATAGAAGAGTCAGAAATTCCTGCCTTGTATTGCAACAACAACTGAGCAAGGCACATAGCTCACAACCAGAGTTTTCATGAACGGACCAAGCATATTGAGCTTGACTGCCATGTTGTCCGTGAGAAAGTTCAGGAACAACTTCTAAACCTTCTTCCCGTACGCTCCGATGAGTAGTTGGCTGACATCTTCACAAAATTTCCACATCGCGTCAGATTCAGGTCGATTGTTCCCAAGCTTGGACTGATGACCATCCACCATCCAGCTTGAGGGGAGGCTATTGGGAATCAAATCGATTCCTTACTGTCAAATAGACAGTAACTCTTTCTGTTTGTTGGTTTTTACGATTATTAGGTTTCCCTTGTTAGTTTAACAGAGTTCTATAAATAGAGCTCTCCCTTTTCTTTTTAGAATAACAAAAACATACATTTTCCCTGTATAAAAAATATTTGAAACTTCATATAATAAGAAAAGACTACATTTTTCTTACGTCTCTTGTTGTCCGCTTCATCTTTGTCTTCTTTGCCGTTGCCAACCGCCATCTCCACAGCCGCCGGTCTGCACTGACGCCACTGCTTCTTCGTCGACTGGAGGAGCTTGCAATCATTATGTTCTCTCTCTTCTCACACTCGTCTCACACAGTGCTTGTGTGGCGCCTTCTATTCATCCTAAGCTTATCCAGGAGCAAGCCATCATAGGCTGGGTCATAGATCCAGTGCTGGCCAGTTTTAATAATATAAACTAGATTTTTGATTTTTAAAATTCGGCAGAAAAGTTATTTTCTGCAGGATGATATATGTCGCATGTCTGTGATTCTATTTCGTGTTTTATTTTTGATCTTGTCCTCTTTCTCTTCTTGTTTGTTGTTTCTTATCTTTTTCCTTACATAATTATCTTTATTTGCATCCCAATTAAAACTGTGTCAGTTATCTTATTTTTCTTGTCTTTGATTCTAACAACTATATCATTCATGGAGCATATATATTATTTATTATTGCCTTAAGGACAAAAAAAATAAGCTTGAATTACTAAGAACCCGATAAAGATGATTCTTTAAATCAAGTATGGAAAATTTAGTGTCTACCGGCAAAACATATTGTGGATTATGGAATGTCCTGAAATGCATAGTTTTTATTCGAAAAAGACCTTTTAAGGATTTTAGAACTACAAATGGAGTCTTTTTCTCTTAAGGAAGAAGATCTTATTGTTATAGAATTTTTCTCAAAAAATGAGTTATTTGGGATGAGGTTGACAACTTTAGGCTTGAAACTACTTGCAGCTACCCTACAAAATGCTAATGTGAGGTTATTCCTTTTCACACAAAAAGCTAAGGACCATGCCTTCCTTTACACAAAAAAGGCTAAGGACCATGACATTCAGCTCTTGGTAGAATTGAATGACCAATACAACAATATTAGGTCTAGGGATGGTAACAAATTGAGTACGAATAGTGTTTATCCACAATCTGATATGCAAAATGAAAACTTCACTCGCAACGTACTTGTTATCCGCGTTGGTACTCGTTTTAAAAAAATTGGTGGATATTTTAAAATCCGTGAGTATCTTTATATACCCGTAAATATTAAAAAATATGTATTTTATATATTTTTAAAATAAAATTTAAAAAAAATTATAAAAAATATATAAAATTTAATATAAATTAAAATTTAATTTTAATTAAATTTAAATTAATAAAATATAAATTAATTTTATTTTAAATTAAATTAAATAAAATAAAATATAAATTAAATTTTGTTTTTATTTTTTGCGGGTAACGGATATCCGTGGGTCGGGTAGTATAATACTCGCACCTGATCTGTTTACAAACAGGTATTAAAATATTCATTATCTATAACTGTGGGTAGTAAATGTCTGTGAATATCAATTATATGTCATGGATTTTTCTCCTAGTATCCGCGGATGCGAATTTTTTTACGCATGCTTCTTATCGATCGATTATTCAAATTACTAAAATATTTTCTTATGTTGCTCAATAGGAAAAACAGATTGTTGAAAATAGTTTTTTCCTTGTAGTAGAACCTAAAATTAATGTTATTGTTTTCATAACATTAAGTCTTGATGACCTTATTACTACAATCTAATGTTGACAATAATAAAGCTTACATGTAGTTCACCCAATGGACTCTTGCACATTTTTTTACCATTGTACTTCGTTCAAAAGAGAACTTTTAACCACCTAGATTATTGATTCATATGTAACTTCTTATATATATATATATATATATATATATATATATATATATATATATATATATATATATATATATATATATATATATATATATATATAATATTCTCTCTTTTGAATTTAATTTCTTATAAGCAAATACAACCTGTAGTTGTTAGCTTGCCTGATATATCTAAGGTTATGGTCACTGGCATTGTCAAATTCAGCCATGCTTTGTTTTTTTTTTTTTGTTTTTTTTTTATCAAAAGATGTCTTATACACCTAGTTTTGCATATAAATTAACTTCTATTTCTAAACTAGCTTTTATTCCCAATTATGAAGCTATATTTATTTCAAATTTATGTGTTATTCAGGATCAGAATACCAAAGAGAGGATAGTTGACAATAACGTTGGTATTTATGTGTTTAAAAATTCTATACAATATGAAAAACGTTAATTATGTTATTCTTTATTCTAATTCAATGAAATATAATGTTTCGATAAGATTGAGATCCCTAACCTAAAGCATTCAAGGTTATTCGTTCCATCATGCAGTTGTGTTGTTCTCTCTCTTCTTCTTGTCCTAGCCGCGGGGGAGAGTAACTGCAAAAGACACTCAGACGCTCAAATAAGTGACTTTGCGTAATAATATTGTAATAAAGATTAATATTAAAGTAAAATTATTTGTTTTCTCTGTCACACAAATATTTATAAATTATTATAATGAGTTTACCATTAGTCTGACTCATTAATCACCAATAAATGACATTATTTCTGTTAATTGTCAATAAATGACAATTATTTTCATTAATTTCCCATTGATTTCTAAGATTAATTTCCAGACTGGTCAGTCATTTTCTTGTTGGACGGTCAATCACCCGGTCCTTTGGCTGACCAGGTGGTCCTACGGTACACAAGTCCCTCAAGCTCAAACGTGTTCTTTATTGGAAGAGCTGCATATGGGTTATTGTGAGCCTGAGAGAGACCATTCACGTTATATTTAGGGAGTATATTTTGATGTGCTTTAAATCTTCATTCTTCTCAGTACTGAGTGACAAACTCTAGGAGTTCTCTTTGAAACTTTTTCCTAGGTTAAGCAGTAGACGCCTGAATTTCTTTTGGAACTTTTTCCTGTGTAAGATATTTTCATTCACAAAAATATGTGTTTAACAAAATATTAAATATTTTATTTTGGTAATGAGAAGCCATTAGAACCTGACAAAGTTGGACTTTGGTGGTCCAACTACTGATGGAAGTTCTGTTTACAACTTTTTCCTATGTTGATAGGAGTTCTTTTTAGAACTTTTCCCATGTTGAGCGACGAATGATGGGAATTCGTTTTAGAAATTTTTCCTGTGTTGATAGGAGTTTTCTTTAGAACTTTTTCCCATGTTGAGCATCAACTGATGAGAGTTCTTTTTAGAACTTTTTCCCATGTTGAGCATCAACTGATGAAAGTTCTTTTTTGAACTTTTTCCTATGTTGATAGGAGTTCTTTTTAGAACTTTTTCTCATGTTATGCAGTATACGCCATGATCATGTTATCTACATTGAAGAAAAATAACAATTCGATTTTGAACAGTAAAAAAAATGTAGCTAATAAAATTAAGCTAGTTTAAGTTATAAGGCCAGACGACCGAACAAGCAAGACCGTTCTGCTTTCGGTTGAATGTTTGACGATTACAATGGAGAATTCACATTAGGATGTGTCACAAATGAGTTTGTAAGTGCTTTATTGCTGCTTTGTAGCTATCTCATTAGACTCATATATGACATAACTAGGTTGTCAACTCTCCTTTGGCAAATTTCTCAATCTGCTATTTCTCCATGATCAATCATATGATCACAATTTGGAAATAATAATGCTAAATGAAGATAATGACACCTCTTCATTTTAATAAACTAATAACAAGCATCTTGGATGTATCTTTTTCTTGTTTCCACATTAAGTGATACAAGAAAAAATTTGCAAACCTTTTTCTTCCAATGAAGTTAGTTCAATGCGCCTTTTAGGCTTGCTAATGCCTGCAACACCTTCTCCTTTTGAAAAAGCATTTATGTTACATAATTTTAGGTTCATTATTGGGGTTTGAAGATTTATAACAAAAACCGGTAGTTGCATGTTTCTCGCCAAAAACGTTTATTTGGATAGCATAACCTAACTCAACCTCAATCTCAACTTCAGCTGTAGCCTCCTCGTCAATTAAATACTCGAACGCACCAACGGAGTACGACCTCCCATGTGTTTCCCCCTTGGTCGCCGCTTCATGGCAGCCGCTTCATGGCAGCCGCTACTACTAATTGTCCCCCACCTTAAGCCAAAAGCTCTTGCCATCGGCGACGTACGACGAGCGGGAGATCTTGGCAAGGTCAGACTCCGACGCGCTAATGGTGGATCGGCAAAGCGGACCTGTGAGGTTCAATTGGAACCATGGTGGAGTAAATCGGGCGCGACGGAGATTTAGGAGCGGCGGGCCGGATTCGAGCTTTTCTTGGAGTAAGTTGTGACCTGCATAAGACACTCCGACGCTCAAGTCAGAATATTTCTCTATAGGTCTTTTATGATTCAATAGTAGGTGAAAAAGTACGTTTACCTCTAGAAAGTAAACCCTTATTTATAAAGTTTAAAGGAATCTGACCAATTAATTTTACCTCTTAATGATCATTAATGCAAACCTTAACTGCTTAACAGTAGTCGTTGTGACATTAATTGCGTCTTAACTCTGCTCAACGGTTGTCGGGACTGAGCAGTTGCGAGACACTTTCTTACATATCCACTCGCTCAGTTTTGTCCCTGCACTTTGTCACCCTTCTCGATCGATCCATAGTAACATATGATATTTGGCATATATTAAGATTGGTTACCCATATGATGAAAGACTTGTTATGAAACACAAACATCCTCGTATATAGTTCATTGAGTCTACTAAATGTGGCATTTCTCATCTTGCAAAGCAAAATAAAATTCTTTTTCTTATAGCACTTGTAACACCCTAATATTTTAAAGGGTATTACTGATAGTAGAGACTAAATTAATTTGATATATTTTATAAACCATCAAACTTTATTTCAATTCTCCCAAAGTACAATACCAAACTTACAAACTTCAAACAATATAGTCTTCACCACTTAACATAAATTCGAATTTCAACTTATAAGTTTTACACAACATAATTTTTCCAATACAAATTTATTCTTTTTACAAAATATCCCTGAAAGTTTTTCCCCGCGTCTCTCTCATCTCTAAGCTTTTTCAACTGCATCTGCGACATTATCTATTCACATATAACATGAGTTATATGATCATAGCACAAACAAATAAGGGTAAGCCAACCATATCATAAAATCATTAAACTTGTAATAAAAATATTATAATCATGTATTTCTGCAATTGATAAAATATCATTATTCCGATGTCATTAATTCATCATTATCAAAATCATCTTTCTCATTTCCATAAATCTTACAAGTGTTCCATGCTTACTCATGAAGCCTTATGGTCAGACCGCTCTCTGCCTGCTTCCTTAAGCCTCACTTATATACTATGTCTTACTTTCTGAAGCCTTATGGTCAGACCCCTCTCTGCCTGCTTCTATAAAACTTACGAATCATATGTTTATGTCAAAGCCTTATGGTCAGACCACTTTCTGCCTGCTTTCATAAACCTCAAGTGTTACTTTGCTCATACCAAACTCTCATGGTATAACTCGAACAAACTACTCCCGGTAGTAAACATCATTTCATAAGTAATGATTTCTCATATCCACCCCAACATTTCATAAAACCAACAATTCATACCCTCTTATCCACCTAACTCAATCATGTTCATTCTTTAATCATGAATTCATAATCACCCGTTTTGGTATCAATAAATCAAACATATTGCCAGATATCATGCTTCATATTATAAACTCATTTTGCCCATAACGAGTATAACTCAACATATTTTCACCAAACAAAGATCATGGATCAACCAAAATATATCAACATATCTTAAGAACTACATATTAAAGTCTGGGCTCAATGTAATGATAAATAAAATATATATGAAATTTTTACCATGATAATATTATGCATCTACAATCAACTTGTTTTATTTTATTTTCATCCTATTATAGATTTTTCTTTACCCCAATTGGTCACCGGAGAGGACCCACATGTCTGAACGCATCAAACTCACCTTCGACGCCAGCACATATGACTAGTCACAACTGACTGGACCAGGCCAGGGCTGCTCTATGATCAGGGATGTGCCAACTCAGGTTTTTAAGGTTCCTCTATCCTACCAACAAAGGGAGGTCCTCAATAATTAACAATTTATTTATTTAATTTATCTACCTTATTTTCTTATGCTCTAAATCTTAAAATGCTTAATTTTACTTCCTCTCACAACAACCTCAACCAGTATCTGTATATCTATTTAATACCCATATACAAGTTATTACAGAACCCTTATTCCAAACCTCCCAACAAGATCAATTTCAGCCAACAACTCATTCAATAAATTCATCACAATAAACATCCATAATAGAATTCATACAAGATAATTATAAACAATTAACAATAATAAAACATTACAATAAATGGTCATAGAAGAATATAATATTTGACAATCATAAAAATAATCTTAATATAAAAATTCATGGGGAAACAAGAAGTTGAATCTGGCAGAGTCGGTTAGACAACTTCTAATCCATCCAAAAATACAATATAATTAAATAACAAGAACAATAACATGTATGGGGAAATAAGAAGTTGAATCTGGCAGAGCCGGTTAGACAACTTCTAATCCTTCCAAAAATGCAATAAAATAAATAAGTAAAGCAATAAATAGTTTGGGGAAACAAGAAGTTGAATCTGGCAGAGCCGGTTAGACAACTTCTAATCCTTCCAAAATGCAATAAAATAAATAAGTAAAGAAATAAAACATTTGGGGAAACAAGAAATTGAATCTGGCAGAGCCGGTTAGACAAATTTCTAATCCTTCCAAAATACAAAAATAAACAACTAATAACATACAAATGGCATAACATAATCAATATCACGTTTTACAACTATCACACTTGGATATCAACACAAAAGCATACTCTCATTTAAATTCAAAATCATACAGAAACAAAATACTCCATAATCAAGATTTAAGATCAGACAAAAGCAAAATATAGCATATTCAAGACTCAAGATAATACAAAAGGAGATACTCAAGGTTAGCTTCCCTTACCTCTATTACAGACTTAATCTCCTCGCTCTCTGAAAACTTTCAGAATATCCCCTTTGAAATTAGAAATTCTTCCAACTCTCTTCTCTCAAAAATTTTCTAAGTTCTTTGGTGTAAATTTTCAGCCTCCCCCTTGCCTATTTATAGTAAAAAATTTTACTATTCATTTTTACTATTCATTTTTACTATTCATTTTTTTATTCATTTTACTATTACAAAAATAATTTTTTATTTGCAAATTGGTGAATTCTGATCTCAAAGCTACGTGGAACACTTATCCTTTCCAAAAATAAATTTTTTTTTTACTATTCACTTTTTACTATTCACAATTTACTATTCACTATTTACTTTTTTTTTTTTTTTTTAAATTTAGTATCTGACTTACAAATATTTTCAAGGATCTTACAGCACTTCTCATGCATGCGAACCCTTTAAATGGATTCATGTTGATATTCGAGGTTCATGTTCAAATTCTTCTCTAAATGGTGATGGATATTCTCTTTCTATTATTATTAATGACAATACTCAATATACTTCCTCTACATTATGAAAAACAGAGTTGAAACCCTTATATTAGTTAATTTCATTGCATTTATGAAAACTCAATTTGGAAATTTCGATGAGGTCATAAGTTCTGATAATGGATGAGTTTGAAATGAAAAACTATTTTAATTTTGATGGCATCACAAACCAAAACAAGTTGCATTGCAACTCCTGAACAAGACATTGTAGAAAGGAAACATCAACATGTCTTAAATGTCACTTGTGCATTAATCTTTCAATCTAACCTTTGTATGCAATTATGGAATTATGTTGTCATTTTGTGATTCATTTGATAAATTGTATTATCATTCTTTTTCTTAAAAATCTTTCTCCATTTGAAAAATTATATGATGAAGGGTTTGATTTGACTCAGATCCATGTATTTGGATGTTTATGTTAAAAACAAGGAATCTTCTTGCTAGCAGTAAAGATCAATTCAAACCATGATTCAGATTGGGCTAGATGCTGTAATTATTGTTGCTCTGTTAGTGGTTACATTCTCTACCTCAATCATTATCCTATATCTTGGAAGTCTCCAGAAGTTCAATGACTTAAGCACAGAGTTCTTGCTTCAACCATTTGTGAAGTACAATGACTTACTTATCTCATACAAGATCTTCAGATCCACCATACACAACCATCCCTTTTGTATAATCACAATCAGTTTGTCCTCCAAATCGCTTCTAATCAAATATTTCATAAAAGTATCAAGCACATAAAAATCAGTTGTCACATTGTGAAAAAAAAAAAAAAACTATCACGATGTTATCAAACTTCTATCCATATGCTTTAACCTTCAAAAAGTTAACATCTTAACCAAAATTCTTCCTCCATCAACTTTGCTCCAAGTTGGGAGTGCTCAATTATCTACTCTTACCTTGAGGGAGACTCTCAAAATTCAGCAAAAAAAAAAAATCAAATTCTGCATTATGCGCTCACCATTTCTCCCTCTCGTTCAACACAACGACTGTTTTTATAGTTTTCTTTGTTGCGGTTTAGGACACCTTGTGTTGCACTTAAGTGCAATTTTCTGATTATTTTTTTCTATTATATATAACATACGTCCTGGCCCAGGTTTGTATATGTTAGAGTTTTGCTTTCAATAGTATTAATTTCTTTCATATTTTATAGCCTTACTTTTCTTGTTTTCTTCTACTCTTTTCTTTTAGACATTTCTCAAATTTTTAATTATTTGAAGAATACATTTATAAATTGCAGCCAAATCAAACACCTGAAATTGTAAGAACTACACAAGACCTCTTAATATTAGTTGTAAATGTAATAATCTATAAAAGAAACAATAAAATTACAATAATAATTGATAAAAGAAAAACAATATTAAAACTATGTCAAATATTCCTTACTAAGTACAAAGTGATACTCAAGTTTTATTTAACAACATATCAATATTGATTGAATCTTATTCATTATATTTCAAATTTCACCCTTTTTTCCTCAAATAAAAAAAAATCATTGTACAATTTCACATGTACCGTATTCTAAATAAGATTCAAATTATATTAAGGATTAAACCTTAAATTGCCCTTTTTACAAGATCCATACTCTTCTTTCATTTAACACAAAATGAATATCTCAAATAAAAAAACAATGAATCCTTGTTTCAATAAATCAATCAAACACCAATACTAACGCTATATTAGTTAGTGGAGGAACCCTAAACAATAAGCTCTGCTCTGATAATGATCTACATAAACACTCCATTCTTTCCTCAATCGGTATGCAGTGTGCTCGTGGTCTTAACAAAGGAATTGTAATTTGATCATAAATTTTTATCTTTCCCTTCTAATATATACAAACCTAACATTACAAATAGCCCAAAAAAATAGTACTGTTTACATTCATTTGTAGGATGCTTTGTTATATTCATTTCATAAGTAGTGATTTTTTCTAGTAAAAGTAAAAAATTAGTCCACACAATCATAAATACTGATACAATTCACATAAAATCCGGGTGAATATCATCTTCCACCCGTTCATTAGCTATTGTCTCCAAGACAATGTTATCACATGAACCTGAATTTTTGTCCATGTTGAAGCTTTTATTCAGTCCAAACTCTGAATTGTCATCGTACTCATTTAAGTAACCGCTCCATTTGGAGGCTATCTCAGTTCTTGTTTGCTTGAATTTTTGAGTAACCTGATCATATTGTGTCAGGTTATTTTTTCTTCTTTTTGGATTGTTTTCAATCATTGATGTAGCTCTTTGTATAACTGGATCCTCTGCATCAAAGTGAAACCACGTAAATGACACAATGTGCAAGTTATTTAATGAATTAATTAATAAATTAAAATGTTTTTAGTTTAATGACATAATTAAATTTTACAATATATTTTTTTTGTTTACCCTTAATCCTTAAGACATAAGTAGATAAAATCTCACAAAATGAAGTAACAAGCTAAGTGCATTAAAAAAGGTATAAAATTTGAAGTTTTGTATGCTCTGAACCATCGGAAGAAATTGAAATATACAGAAACACATTGTAGAATAAAGGAATATGCACCTTGAGAGTTAAGGAAAAGTGTCTTCTTGAAACACTTGCCACTTCCTGCAGCATTATTCTCCGTCACCCTGCTCTTCTTGAACATACCCGTCGGCAACTCAGTCACTACAAGCCTTTCGCAATCATCTGTGCAGTTCAATCCGTCACAACTTGGAATTTAACTTCATATGTAATCACTATAAGACCAGTTAAAAATAGTATTAACATTAAAAAAATACTCTAAAAACCTTACAATTTATATATACATACATACCACATGTATAACACAATTAATATTATTAAACCTCTCCAGTTTAATTTATATTTAGTCTTAGATGTTTTCTGTAAATATATTTATACCAAATGAATGAATGAATTAAAGAGAAAAGATTTTCTTCACTTTTTACCATAATTAGAAGTAGTCTTACAAACAAATATGAGATTGGATAATAATATAAAACCATTTTACCTGAATATTAATCATTAGGCTCTAAATTAAATTCTAAAATCTATTCTTTTTAAATTTCCACCATATGATTTTAAACTGTGATCCGCAATCACAATTATGACCACAATAATGCTTTTGTAGAGTTTTCCATAATAGAAACCACCAAATTTCAGTCATACAATCTGTTGTAGTTCCTCTACAGCAAATTCAAATTTCAATTTTCATTTTAATTTACAAGTGTCACCTCATTCACAACAATTTTTTATTTTTAGTTGAATTTATAAGTGTCACCTGTCAAATAGTGTGGTAGTATGGAATGTTGAAAAAAAGTAAACGAGGTACCATATGGTTTGTGCATTGGTGGGAGATTTCATAAACAGTAAAAGATACACCGATGATAAAAATAATCTTATAGTTCTTTCTAAAGTTATGTAGAAACCCAAAAAGATATATCAGTAATTAAAATACTTGTATAATCCTTTCTCATGGTTGGTACAGACAAAAAGTTTAACATTGTACAACCGCAATGCTCACAATCACAACCACAAAAACACAATTTAGAACAAAACCAGCATTTATTTTCAGGAAATTCTAAGGCAAGAAAATAAGTAAAAGTTTACCAAAAACTCATTTCTAAAATTCAGAATACAAATTTAGTGTACAAGTGCTGTAAAACAAACCATCGTTATGAAGTTGTTGCTCCTCAAGAGTGTGATGATCCTCTTGGTCGAGGTAGGCAGACCAATCGTTTCTCTTCTTTTGGCGGCTAACTTCGCCGTCGGAGATTCCAGGTGCCGGATCTAGGGTTCCGGCGAGAGGCAATTCTCCGTCGTCGAAGGACTTGCGCGACATGTTGAAGTCCTGAACGAACTTGCGAACGTCCTTAGCCATGAATCCCTGGGCAAAGACTCTTCGAACCGATTGCTTCTGGTTACAGATCGCGCAACTCCATTTGTTGCTGCTCTTCTTCTTCTGCTTCACCTGAACACATTCACCGAATACATAAAAATAGAATTAGAATGAGAATGAGAATGAGAATGAGAATGAGAATAAGAATGAGAGAGAGAGTTTGTGTACCTGCATGGTGGAGCATTGGTAGCATTGGAGAGCGATGAAGAGCGTCGACATTAGATGCAAAGAGAGTTCTGTTTTCAGACGATACAGGGAAAATTGGGGAAATTTATCTTTTTTTTTTGGCGCCTAAGTTTTCCAAAGTTTGTTTTCAAATCAAACAGTTTATATTTAAATATTTTCATTTCAGAAATTATAATGGTAAGATTTGAAATTATTTTTATTTTACTGATAATTTATTTGTAAATATTTTAGTTCAAAATTTAGTTTTGGTATTTGAATCTATCATTTAGGCCTTGTTCGGGGATTTGAGGGAGAGTAATTAAGGAGATTTGAGAGGATTTGAAAATAAATTTTTTTTTTGATTATTTTAGTGAATTTAGAGGTAAATGAGATTGGATTTGGAAGTAAAGTTTGTGAGAATTAGTGTAGGATTTGATTTACGTGACAAACTTTACTTCCAAATTCATTCTCACTTACCTCCAAATTGACTCAAATAAATAATCAAAAAAAAAATTTATTTTCAAATCCTCTCAAATCCCCTCAATTACTCTCCCTCAAATCCACTCAAGTGAACAAATTAGGCGTTTGAATTTATATGGAATATCCAACTTTTCAATGATTAAAAAAACGCACCAACAAGAAGAGAATTACTTAAATCAAAATATCATAATATTTTTTTATCATGATATTGATAAAGATTAATCATAGCCCAAAGTATAATTAATATCTTAAGTGCAGATGAGTAATCTCTTCCGGCATAATTTATTTTATAATCAAAAGATTGAAAGCACGAACACGTTACTTATATTTAAAATTTTCTACTTTTTTTATTTTAATTATAAATTCTTTTATCTTAATTTAACATATTTTGTATTTTCAAATATTTGTTTCTAAAATCATCTTGTATCAATCTTTTGTTTAGAACTATTTTAATGTATTGAATCAAAGTTACTACAATTGTTAGATTCAATATATTAAGCGACATTATCACATTTTCTCTAATTACATATCTCACTAAATTGGATGAGTAAATTACTTGAGTTACATTTAATCTTCTCTATATATGAATCATACATTTAATCTTCTCTCATATATGAATCATATATGAACATTAGAAAAGTTTATAAATAAAGAAATTATCATATATCTTATATAAAGCATGTTATAATAACTTTGAATCTAAAGCATTAATTACAATGTCTAATATATATTTATACAATGTTTTGGCTATAAGATCTATAGTTTTATCTTATTCATTTTTATGACACTTGTTGCTTTCAGGGTTATTTTAAAATGTGTACCCATTATATTTAAATATTGAATAGTTGATGTAAAATAAAGAGATGTCGAAATTGAGTCTCGATTTGTTTCCACTTATAAAAAATGTTCGTGCATGGATTTGGAGAAGCACCACCATTTGTTTTTGTGGTTGTACAAATAAATGAAGGCGTGCAAATGAGAAGATGTGTCCATGTCTATTTACATATATAATAAAAGGAAAATGTTTCTTTGACAACATTTGTTTGTCAACTTTCTGACAACGCCAACGGCGGATGTCCATTGGCTAAATTTGAAAAAATAATTTCAATATTCAATTGATTAGGGAAGGCTATTCTGGAAAGGAAAATACGAAATTTGTTTTCGCGTTTTTCTTATTCTTCTTTCATTCGTGGTTTGGCTCTCTCATCTCTCTGGTTCTCTCATCTCTCTCATCTTCAAAATCTCTGTGTGGTGTTATCAATGAGGAGCATTGGTATCTTGAAGCTATTGTGAAATTTTGATGATGATAAAAGCTGAAGAACTGAAGACTTTAAATGCATCTTTTGTTAAACGCATTTTGTAGAAACAAATGTATAGGATAAAATGTAATGATGTAAAAACTCTTAGAAGTTTTCGTATTTAGTGAGTCATTGCACAAATAATAGATTATCAAGAGGAATAGTCGATTATCAAGAGGAATAATTGATTATCACGAGCCAGTTTAGAAGAGAGTTGCTTGTGCAAATAATCAATTATTACACAGAATAATCGATTATCACTGTTTCATTTAATTATGTCCAAGTCTCTAGAATAATCGATTATTGCTCACGATAATCGATTATCACTTTTTTGAAAACCCCATAACGAACACAAATAATCGATTATCACTTATGATAATCGATTATCACTTATGATAATCGATTATCAGTGGCAGTTGGGAGATGTCTTTTCAGTTTTTGGCCCTGCACGAAACTAGGCTTATAAATAGAGGTCTTCACAACTCTTAGAAAGAACTTTTCAATTGAGATTATCAGAGCTTTGTGCCTAAGGGAAGCTCTCTGTGAGTGAAAAGGATCTATGCCATTTTGAGAATACAATTTGTCTGAGGAAGTTCTCAAAGTGATAGAGTGCTCTTGCCTGGTCTTGTAAATAGGAGAAGCTCGCGTTTTCTGTGTCAAAGGTCGGAGCGGTTCTCTTCAAGTTGGCTGAGCAGGTTCTTCTGTTCGTTTGTCGAAGGAAGGTGTTTTCTATTCTTTGCTTATTTTGATTATCTGATTGTAATCTGCAAACCATATTTTAGTGAAAAAAAAGGTTAATCACTATTCACAGTGTTTAACGACTGGACGTAGAATCTTTTGATTTGAACCAGGATAAATTTTCTGTGTTGATTTTCTTGAACTCTACACTCTTTAAACTTTTAGCACATCAACTATTCAATAAAAGTTCACTAAGAAAATCAATTTTTGAAACCAACTATTTTAACTTGTGTTGTGATAGTTACACACTTTCCGCTATCTAAATTTTATTCTGCTGCGCGACTCTATAACGGTACCGATTGTTTCGACATGTGGAACCCTAAAGCCTTAGCCCACCTTCATCTCCACTGTTGGTCTTGGTCGGTCTCCCATTATACTCCTTATTTGTGGCGCGACCCAACACGTTGTTGTGCAACATTGAAGTTGTCTTGGACGTCCCTGTCCACCATTGGTATTGTGTTCTATTGTGGTCTTCATGTGTTGCGCGAACCGTAAGCATCTTCTCGAGCATTGGTGTCCACCATTTTTCCATTGTGCCTCTTTGCCGCAAGCCACCCAAGATTGAAATTTTACCCCAAGGTTGGTAGCATTAAATGTTGGTGGTTTATTATTGTTAGTGGTATTGTGGTTGTTGATGTTGATTAACTTGTGAAACCCGTAAAGAAATGATTAAGTCATTGTTGTTATGTTTATTTTATTGTCTTTTTTATGTAACTTTGGTTGTTGTGTATTATTTATTTAATAAGTATTCTATGTCTTATAGCTGCAGGTCAAATGGCAACCTAAAAAGGAAATGTAAGATGCAATGTATTTTTTTTTATAGATGATGTTTTATCTTGTGAATGTTAGTTATTGATCCTGTTTTGTTAATGTTGTGTAGTAGCGCCTTCGTACCTCGATGGATTCATCCAACATTGTTGAAATGAATCACTTACTAGGAGAAGCTCATGTAGAGCGCATTAGGATGACTTCATTTTGGTGGTGTTTGCATATCCTTAGCCCTTTGGAGGTGAATTTGAAATTATTGAAGGTGATGGTTTGCCGCTGGGTTGGGCACGATGCTAGTTTTAAAGTGAGTCAACAATTGGTCTCATTCACTGATTTTGATGTTTTCATGTGCTTAGGTTTAGAAATAAGGGGTTTAGACATCCCTTTTCATCAACCAGTAGTTGGTAAGGTTGGTGAATTGTTTAATCCAAAAACCCTTACTTTGAAGGAGTTGATGGACATGTTTAATGTGATTGTGCAGGATGAAAACATTGAGGTTGATATAGTTTGTAGGTTGTATATATTAGTGTGTTTGGTTGTATTTTATTTTCCTAGGAAGTCTGTTTATGTTTCTAACATGCCGTATGCAGTGTTAGATGACTTGGACAGTTTGTGTATATATGATTGGGCCAGCGGTGTACATAAACATATTGTACATAATTTATGAAGAAAATAATGTTGCGAGCTATCGCCCAGTCACTAAGTCTTATTGTCAATGTGATCGTGTTGCAGGTAACATGATTTGTAATTGTTTATGTTAATGGAATGGACTACATTGTAAAACATGGCTCAATATTTTTTTTTATGTTGTAGGTTTGGGCGTTTGAACGACTTTATTTGTATGGTCATTCTTCTCATAGGAGGTTCCCGTGCATATTGCAATGATTCCTGTTTAACTCAAGAACCAAAAAAAATGAATATTTATTTCAGACCGGAGATGTAAGTTTATGTGCCTTTGTTATGTTTTTTTAATTATTGATGGTGTTATTTGACTAGTTTTGTTGTGTGATTGGTATAGGTAAATATTCATTGTTGTGTAAGTAAGGAAGATCGTGAATTGCTCGCCATCCATCCATGCTGGGGTTCTCTTTGGAAATTTTTCCTCTGCAAGATATTTCACTCACAAAAATATATGTTAAACAAAATATTGAATATTTTATTTTTATAATGAGAAGCCATTAGAACCTAGCAAGGTTGAACTTTTAGTGGTTTAACTGACCAAGCGATAAGGGATTGATCCTTCCTGTGGAGGATATTTTTACTCACAAAAATATGAGTTAAACAAAATATTTAATATTTTATAATCTTCTTTTATAGTGAAGAGTCACTGGAACCTGACAAGGTTGAATGTTGGTGGTTCAACTTAGCGAGCGATAAGGGATTGAACCTTCCTGTGCAGAATATTTTTACTCACAAAAATATATATGGGTTAAATAAAATATTTAATATTTTATAATCTTCTTTTATAATGAAGAGTCATTGGAACTTGACAAGATTGAACGTTGGTAGTCCAACTGAGCAAGCGGTAAGGGATTGAACCTTCGTATGTAGGATATTTTTACTCACAAAAATATATATGGATTAAACAAAATATTTTATATTTTATAATCTTCTTTTATAATGATGAGTCATTGGAACCTGACAAGTTGAACGTCAGTGGTCCAAATTGAACCTTCCTGTTAAATAGAATAAAGTAAACACTTCAATATTTTATAATTTTCTTTTTTTTTTGTGGAGGCATTTAATTTTTTGCGTAGTAAACCTCTAATGGTTTACCTTAAAGTTCTCAAAACAAAAACGTGCCTTTAGAAATTATTAAGAAATTTTATGCTTTTGTTGCAAAACCTGGTATTAATCCTAAGGAGCAATGTCGAGACTGAACGTGCATCTGGTTCCTCATTATTTAATGGGGATGCCGCTCGGCCCCACGGTGGGCGCCACATGTTACGGTTGAATTGGTCTGAGGGTTGGTCGTTCTTTCTTGTTCTACTCTCTTTCGTTCGTCCAATCTTCTTTGAGAACGCAATACACTCCAATGGGTTACTGACCTACATAAGACACTCTAACAAGACACTCTTACGCTCAATTCAGATATCTTTTTCAAAAAGATCTTTATTTTATTAGGATAGATCAAAGTTATTTTACTTAGACATAAATAGTATATTTATAGGGCTTGTGGCAGCCAAACACATTGATTAATCATTAACATAGTATATTTTTGGATAATATAATATGTTAATTATTCATTAATATTGTATATTCGTACTTGATATGACCATTAATTAGCCATTAATACTTTTTACCTTACCTGCTAACTGTGTTGTCACATAACGATCGACTAGTTCCTTCCATCATAAGCTAGTCAGTTGTTTATAACGAATCATGAACTTTTCATATGCCGACCGGTACATTACAGTTATTTTAAAAAGTAAATTTATAAAATTTATTATTATTTATTAACTTAATTAAATAAAAATAAAATTATTAAACATGAACCCTGTAAATTCGGAACCAAAATATTATGCAAGAAGTCAAACCCAATTTGCTTTTTACGCACTAAATGCCTGTAAATCCGGAAACCAAATATTATACAAGAATGTGAGGAGACCGAATCAGCATTGTCATCAGTGTGTGAACACTTGATTTTAAAGCTAAAATATAAAAAGCATCTTCATTAGAAATTTATACAGTTTGTTGGTTTCGTTCAAAAGCATTATTTCTTAAAATGCATAACAAAAAGATGGTACGAGACTGAATCATGAAGTGTCAGATCGTGATACCTGTGACACCCGGGCACTGACGAGGGCGGGGAGTGACGCCGGTGCGGGGAGCATGGTGCAGGGGGCACAGACAATGAGCGGCTCCTGGCAGGCTTCCGGTGGAAGGGGCACATGGATGAATCGAACATACACTGGAATGAGAGGGATCTGGAGACTGTATAGGTATGGGACTATACGGTTGAAGGATAGCTTAAAGGAATTGATTTGGCTACTCATATCACCAAAATGCATTTACTTTTCGGTAGCCTGACTCATAAGAACTCCATGGTTAAGCGTGCTTAGCCTGGAGTAATTCTGGGATGGGTGACCTTCTGGGAAGTTTTCTGGGATGGGTGACCTTCTGGGAAGTTTTCCCAGAAAGTGTGCGAGTGAGGACAAAGCACACTGGAAAGCCTGGTGGTGGTCTGTGGGGGCAGTCAACGGTCCCTGCGAGTTGCCGGGACGCTACAGATGGTATCAGAGCCTAGCCTCTTTTGGCTACTCATATCACCAAAATGCATTTACTTTTCGGTAGCCTGACTCATAAGAACTCCATGGAAAGCCTGGTGGTGGTCTGTGGGGGCAGTCAACGGTCCCTGCGAGTTGCCGGAACGTTACAATACCTACACTTTGGAAATGGTTAAAATTTGCAGGCGTAAAATTTAATTGAGGTTCACCATTTCGATAACCACAATTCACAATAAATGCCAGAGGAAAAAATATATATTAAATATTATTGGAAGTGCAACACTGAGGAGACAACATATTTTTCTCCAGTTATTTGCAAATCACAAAAGTTTCTGAGCTCTTCAACTTCATTTGTTTGGATTGTTTATGATTTTAAATCATCAAGCGTGCACCAATAACATTGTGCTGGTGGCTTGGTGCTGAAGGTGGGGCAACACCTTTTCTTAGGGACAAATAACCTAAATTTGTTGACATCTCAAAAGCTCTTTTTTGGCTATATTTTTGCTCCTTGATCACAAAATTTGGTGTAGTTGCAAGGACACTCTCACTTTCTGCTAATAAACTGAGTAAGAATATGAAAAAAAGAGAGAAAGGGGTTTTGGGACCTAAGAAGGTATACGTGACTTCTTGATGTTTGGCAAAGAGAAGTTCTTTGGCTCAAGAAACAATGAAGAGATTGATTATTGAACACATCCTTTATATAGAGAAGAAGACATTGCCACTATTTCTTTTAAATATAAAAACTAATAATAATAATAATAATAATAATAAATAATAATAATGGTTAATCATGTTTTCAATTATAAATTTAGATATAAAATTAAAATTTATCATTGTCCCAAATTTTAATACAATTTGATTTTTAGACTTTAAAATTGAATAAATACGATTATTTTAATTCAACTGTGTTAAATTTTGTCTTCATGTTAAATGGTGTTTCATATTTCATTTAAGTTATTTACACCTTTCACATGTTAAGTTCAAATGTCAATCTTCAACATTTGTTTAACATGTAAAAAAAACTAACATTATTGGTTTAAAAAATTTATTTATTAAGTTTGGAGACCAAAATATATCAAAATTTAAAATAAAGACATTTGTGGTTGTTCCGACCGATTTTGCTGATTTTCAACTAGTGTCGACTTAATTGAATTTCGTTAATTTTGACCACAACTAACTCGACTAAGTTTTGGTCATGGCCATTTCAGTCGAATTAGCGAATTTTCGATCAAGGCATATTCGGCCAAATTCGAGCAACTTCTAATTAGGATTGAATATTTAATGAGTTTCGTTTATGGTCGATCAATTTTAGACTGAAACTTATATGACTAAGTTTTGATTGTGCCCATCCCCATTGAATTTAACCAAATTTCAAAGGTTTACATAACAGTTTAGTTCATATTACAGTTCAGTTTATATTACAATTCAATACAATGCAATTTGATAGAACAAAAATTACTTCATAACAAAAAATACTTCAGTTCATTACTGTTTTTGACTAAAATTCAGTATAATTCATTTTGTCCAATGTGTAAAGTGATTACAATAAAACAAAACAATGTATTATCTCTTATATATACGAGTGAAAATAATACTTTTTTTTGCTATATTGTTGTATTTAATAAGTTACCGTATAATATTTATATTAGTTTTATTTTTATGTATTTATTTTAATATTATATTTAATATATATAGGTTATTATTTGAAGACAACATTGAAGAAACAATATAGATTTACAAATATTATAATAAATATGTAAGAGAAAAATAAAGAAACCTAATTTATATTATAAACAATCCATGTACACTTAGTTTTCAAGGAGTAGTAGGTTCTTTTCTATTATTTTTTTCTTTATTTTTCTTATTTTTACACAATAAATATGGTAAATTGATAGTTTTTCTTCAACCCTTTTACTTTTATTTTATGCTGATATCTAAAATGTTAAAGTTTAAAATATAACTAAAAACATAATAAAAACATAAATAATATGTACATGAAATGGAAAATTTTCCTTATGTTATTATTATAATTATTAATATGTATATATAGAGAGAGAAAAGTGAATTTATAATCATAATTTTAGTTATTTTAATACCTACACATAATGTAAGAATCTTTGGCATAGAGTATTGATCCATTTTGTTCTGTATCGTAAATAATCTGATGGAAAGGATGGTGGGCTTAGTAACTAAAAAGTTTATTATATTGTTATTTAAACAATATTATTTATTTTAATAATTAAAATTTATTTTATTTATAGTTATATTTATAACTATATACACTTTTTGTTTTTTTCTTCTTTTAATTCTACTCTTTTAATTATTACTTTTAAAATTTAACTAATCATCTATAAAAATACATAAATTCTGTATAAACATAACTTAATAAATATAAATTTACTTCATATATTAATTTAATAACATTATAACGTAATCACCTACTAATATAATATTATAGATATTAAAAAATATGTGACACAGACATAATAGTGTTTGTGTTTATATATATATATATATATATATATATATATATATAATCTTTAATCATATTAATATTTTATTTTTTAAGTCTTTAATAAACTAATTAATATCTTTGATTAAATAAATTAAAATAGTTACATATTAAATTAATTTAATGTTATAACAATAATAACAATAACTAAAATTTAGTTTGTGGATATTAATAATTTAAACTATTTTATATCTTTAATAAAAGTAATTTTATAAATACTTAATAAAAAAAAGTCAATTTTAATAAATATAAATATTAAATTAAATACAAAAAGAAAGACATTTGAATTTGATATTGATAGTGACATATGAAACTAACACATATATATTTGTGATTGTCACATGACACTGTTATTACATTATTATTACATGTCAGGTCATGAACCTGAGATATTGACAAAAGTATTTGAAAAAAAAATTAAAAAAAAAAACTAGAAATTGACATATATCATACATCATGTTTTAGGCTTTGTTATAGGATTTGTGGGAGATAATTTGGAGAGAATAATTTTGAGAGAATTTGAAGATAAATTTTTTGTTGTTTGTTTGAGTGAATTTGAAGGTAATTGAGAGTAGATTTGGAAGTAAAGTTTGTGAGAATTAGTGTAGGATTTGATTGATGTGAAAGATAAAAAAATTGTTTAATTGGTATAAATTAAATATTACCAAAATGTCCCTGATTATTAAAGTAATATAAAATGATAAATTTTAATGTTATATTTAATTGTAAAAATGTTTATAAAAAATAAAAAATTAACATTAATTATTATTATTATTATTCTTTTAAATTTATATCTAATTATTATTTAATGATTTGTTAACGTTATATTTAACTGTAAAAAGTGAATAATTAAAAATAATTATTAAACTCCCAATTTCTTCATATAAGTGATAAATGACATGAGGATTCCTCCTAGTTTGCAATTCAGAATCCAGCACCACCACATCACCTCTAATTTATCCTCATGAATAACTCCCCAACTCACACTCTTCCCATTCTACATCTAACTCAGTGGTTGTGGAGCTGCACCCTCCCACCACACATTCCAAAACGCTTTCTTTTTTTTCTCTACTCAGAATTCTCTTCAACGACACTATCCGAATCACCGGAGAAACAAATGAAGACTTTGTCTAACTCCCCAAGCTCTCGTTACACAATGCAGAAGAAGAAGAACCAACCGGTGTAGACCGGTCCACCTCTTCCTCAACCGTTTCAGATTCACACACAACAACAGCCACCTCAGATCGAGTTTATTGCTCGGAAATGGCCTCCATATGCGCCCAGCTTTCACACACCAACGCCTGGAACCGAATACAACGAAGTAGAATCAAATACAGCACCCAACTTTCTTCTCACTCTATAGCATAACCGAATACGCACCTCGTAACTGAATACATCTTTCTTTTTCTCAACTGATATCATGATATTTACTAAGGGCAAAGATGAGATTTGCTTTCAATTCTCAACAAATCATCTCATATATGTGAGTGATACAAAAAGCATGTATCCCGCAAATCCTCTCAATTCCGTTGTTGCAAATTGGCAAAAGTGAACACCACGTTCGCTTCATTTCATCGCTCGCATTCGTCTCTAAACAATAAAATATGTTCAAGCGAACACTGCGTTAAAGTCATTGGTACACTGAAAAAAAACATAATTGAATCAATTTTTCAAAAGTTAAACTTAATTGAAAAAAAAAGTAACCTGTTTCAAAATTTTCAACTAAAATTAGAATAAAACGACTAATTAAACCTTACAATAAATTTAACTCCTCTTAATTGCGATTGAGCCATTAAGATTTTTAACGTTTTTAATAATAAAATATGGATTAATCTTTATTTAAATCATAGTTGGTGCACTACGAACGTATATCTCTTATGGATGTGATTCATGGTGGGATGTATATTAGATGAATATCATAGTTAATATTGATAGATGTCTTATTTTAGAATTTATTTGAATGTTATGTTTACTCAAAATTATCATTAGTTTCCATTGCACGCCTTTGTTTAGTTGTGGTTATGTCTCTTTTACACAAGCACTTCAGTACTTCTGTGACGTGAATAAAGGATATTGTAGGCGGTGATGATATTAACCAGTAGATTCAGTACAGTGAAAAGAGTTTCTTTTGGAAGTGATGTATATAAATATATAATATAGTGTAAATTATTAACCGTATTTTGTATTTTGAAGGATTTTAGTAATGTTATGTGTTTTGAAATACTTGAATGTAACTATAATATATTAGTATACTTGTGTAGATTTCTTCTGTCCATAGAACTAGGTTTGTTTAATACTTGAATTGTAAAATTCAAGATAGCAGGAGTATTCTATTTTCTTAGGTTCTTACGTCATATGCTTCTTCATTTGCTTCATCCCTATCATAATGGGCATTTTGAGTGTTCTGAGATGATGAAGTTACAAGTTTGAAAGTTTCATCCTTTAAACCAACATTGTAATACTCAAAAACCTTAGAGAGGAAAACAGAGTAAGGAAGCGGATACATGGCAACGCAATTGGATCTTAAATTTCTCCCTCTTGGTTGTAATGCAAAGTAAAAAGAAAAATTAAAAATGAAATTTGAATGTAACTATTAGAAATGAGTTGTCTAAAATGTCAGCAACACTATCTACAACGAGATTCCCACCATGAGGAGTTGGATAAACTACTAGAGAAAGATATCAAGGAAAAGATTACATAACTACTTTAAATGAAGTGAGGAACGGCTCTCAATTACTTCCTCGTAAGCAAAATAAAGGGTAAAACAACCTTACATAAGGAAACATTAATTCACATTGGCATGAAATATCTCTTGTTTTCAAAAATGTCATGTTTTTAATAGTGTCTTAAAACACAAACCGTAAACAGCTAAAATTGTGTTGTTCCAAGATTCACAAAACGACTGTTTGTTGGTATACTTCATAAGGGTTATTCATAGACTCATTGTAACATCCCCAAAATACAGTAATTACCATAATTGAGAATTAATTACAATTAATAATACAAACAGTGCAGTCTTTAAATTCATAAACGAAATTCCAGAGTCGAACGGTTCAAATACAAAACAACGTACGCTCAAAACAGAATCAGGGATGATTAGGACGAACGGCTTTACAAAACATTTAGCCGAACGTTCAAGCTATGCTAACATTTACAGTTCTATTCTAACGAGCGCTCTAAGGCTCGACTTTTACTTCCACTTCAACCAGATTTGCATCTTCCAAATTTTCTTCTTCCAGCATTTCTTCCAGAGATGCTCCTCCATCTGCTCACATCCACAAGGATGATCATTGCAAGACAAGACGAACGTACATAGACAGGAGACAACACAATGGAAATGCAAGGGTAAGCTTATATTATTTAATTTATACAACACACATACAGTTCATAATTCAATTCACATATACAGCAAGTAACTTAACATATAATTTAACATAGGAATATGTATATAAGACAGACCGTCCGGACTGTATGAACCATGTAGTTACAAGCGTCCTTGCACCCGAGTGGTGTAGTAACTGATCTAATCTCACAGCTGCCACTCGAGGTTAATCCTATCTGTCCAAAGTACTCAATAGGACTAGGGCCTCCTGCCATTCCCACACATGACTACCCCCTTCTACTTGAAGATGAGTATCACGGAATATCAGGATGGACCGCGAGGCTTAACTTATCCATGTTCATACTTTACCAAATTTAATATTTAACGTATCTGAGACGTTCCTCCTTGGAACGCTCGTTCAAATTCCACAATCGTATAACCAGTTAATACAGTGTTCGAACATCTTCACATTTCATGTTTATAATATTTTCATTCTATGTTCCACTCTCTGCAAAAGACGAACGTTCAACTTTCTGAAGGAAGAGGACGAACGTTAAGAGCCAGATTTAAAAGATTCTATTAAAATGAGCCAGACTCCAGAATAATAAAACCAACTCCAGAATATTTTAAGTACCAAGAGGTCATACTAACTCAACTTGGATGAAGAGACATCGAGGAGAATACTTAACTACGTAGAAAACCTTTTATTCGAAAAGAACTGGCTGCCAGTTAATGACCGAACGCGCCAATATAAATTTTACCAATTATTTGAACGAACGCTATTTACGTTCGGTAAGGAATTTAAAGATAAGGACGACGTGCGGTTTAAGACCGAACACTTTATTAAAGCGAACGCTCGGTATATGATCGAACACCAATCATGACGAACGCTTGGTAACAGACCGAGTGCCATTTAGAACGAACGCTTCGGTATAAGACCGAGCGTCATTTAGAACGAACGTTCGACATAAGGCCGAACGATATTAAGGACGAACGCTCGACATAAAGCCGAACGCTATTAAGGACGAACGCTTCGGTTAAAGACCGAGCGTTACGTATTTATAATGTTTCAAATATTTATATGCAGTTGAGCTGAACCGAACACTCATTCACTCAAATGGGGACGCTCGTTCTCGAGCAGAATTCTTTCCAAATGAAAGAATTCCATTCTAAGTTATTTTAAAGAAACCGAACGACCTAAGACCGTACGGTGACGAGCGTCATTTATCAAAGGGAAAGATTTAAGTTCCAGATTTCTCAACTTTAACAATTTTCCAGATTTCAACATTTTACCCTATACTTTATACTTCATATGATTCTCAGATTTATGAACTTTATAACTTTCACTTCCAAATTAATTCACATTCAAAATCATCACTTTAATAACTCATACATTACAATATTCATTCATCATTCATACGTACCAAATTAACATGTAGTTCAACAACCCAGAAATCATATCAGATATCAGTGAACGCTCATCACAGCTCAACTAACATGCAAAACAAACCAGAACTTTGTCCAATATCAGCGATCGTTCATAAAGGTTCAAACATCATACTTTCACACATGCAAATCAGATCAGACAATCATGCAGTATAAATTAAACATATAAGCTTCCCTTACCTGGATAGCAGTGTACGCCCTAAAATATGACTTCCACACGTTCAACTACAGCTCTTCTATATGCAACAGCCACTTAAGTTCCTTCTACTAAACCTAACCACTTGATCTAAACACCAAAATCAGAGATTGTTCAGAAACAGTCCATGCATGAACTGAGGACATGGTTTAGAATGAAACCCTAATGGAAGAACTACTAGAGGAAGGAACTTACCAGCTTAGAGTCAAATTCTGTTCGGTCCAAACTAACGTCCGCGTCTCTGGAAACGTTCCTACGGTTCTGAAATGGAATTTGGAGAAAGCTTGGTGAGTTACAGTAGAGAGAGAAGCTTGAGAGTTCTAGAGAGAAGTTGGAGAAGATGAATGGGTGTTTTTCGTGAGGAAGAAGATGAATGGTGCGGTGAGTGGAAGGGTTTTCGAAAATCACTTTTGTTCCTTCCAATTCCAGACGAACGAGCATCTCATTTTCGGACACCTGCACCCCCATTCTGACTTCAGAAACTTCCAACGTGACAAGTGGCATGCGTGCATGCAGCGCTTGGTGCGTTTTTAATGCACTGAGTGTGTGACGTGGCGTGCGCAAGTGGTGAGGTGTCAGAATTAGCTTTGCTAATTATCCAGGGTCTCACATTCTCCTTAACTACAAAAATTTTCGTCCTCGAAAATTTAAACTTACCAGTGAATAAGTGTGGATACAAGTCCCTCATTGCACTCTCCACCTCCCACGTTGAATCTCCAGTTTTAGCGTCCCACACCACCTTCACCAAGCGAATGTCCTTCCCTTTGTGTAGTTTGGTGCGAACATCTTCAATGCGGGCTGGTTGTAACTCCAACGTTCGGTCTTGGCGCAGTTGAATGTTCTCCAGCTCCAAGACATGAGAAGGATTGGCTATATACTTCCTAAGTTGAGACACATGGAAGACTGGATTAAGGTTTGATAGCTGGGGAGGCAAGGCAAGTTCGTAGGCTACTGGTCCAATCTTCTTCAAAATCTGATACGACCCTATGAACTTGGGAGACAGCTTCTTTGGACGAACGACTCTCCCCACTCCAGTGATTGGATTCAGTCTCAAGAAAACATGATCACCTGCAGCGAATTCCAAAGGCCTTCTCCTTCTATCCGCATATGATTTCTGCCTGCTCAGGGACGTCTTCAATCTCTCTTGTATTAACTTCACTTTGTTAGTCGTTTGCTGGATGAGCTCAGGTCCAGTGAGCACGTTCTCTCCTTCCTGGAACCAGCAAAGTGGCGTTTGACATTTCCTTCCATAGAGAGCTTCAAACGGCGCCATACCAATGCTAGACTGGAAGCTGTTGTTGTACGTGAACTCTACTAGCGGTAGGACTTCATCCCAGGCGCCCAAGTGATCTAGGACGCATGTCCTCAATAAATCTTCCAGCGTCTGGATGGTACGTTCGGACTGGCCGTCCGTCTGCGGATGATATGCTGAACTCATCTGCAGCTTGCTTCCTAACCTGCCTTGTAACGATTGCCAAAATCGAGATGTGAATCTCGTGTCTCGGTCAGAAACTATGCTTGAAGGCACTCCATGAAGACGAACGATCTCCTTGATGTACAACTTAGCCAAATTTGTCATTGACATCTTCAGGTTCACGGCCAAGAAGTGGGCGCTCTTAGTTAATCTATCCACGATCACCCAAATTGAATCATGATTCCTAACCGTTCGTGGTAGATGAGTCACAAAGTCCATGGAAATGCTGTCCCACTTCCATTCAGGAATTTCCAACTGTTGAAGCAATCCACCTGGTCGTTGGTGTTCAGCCTTTGCACGCTGACAAGTCAAGCAAGATGCCACAAAACGAGCGACATCATTCTTCATTCCAGGCCACCAGAACGAACGTCTAAGATCTTGGTACATCTTAGTCATACCAGGATGTATGCTAAGACGACTATGATGAGCTTCCTCCAATATGATCCGCTTCAGCTCGCCATCATTGGGAACGCACGTCCTATCCATGTATCGTAACAGACCGTCCGTCCCCGTATTGAATTCTTTGGTTTGATCCGAACCGAGCGTACTTAGAATCTTCACCAGGTCCTCGTCCTCACGTTGCTTCATCCTGATACGATCAAATACATTGCTTGATATTCTAAGGTTACAGCACTTGATGCTGTTCGGTTCCAACTCAAACTGCAACCTTAGATCTCTGAAGCTCTCCACCAAACTTAACTCTTTCACCATCATAACCGAAACATGCACTGCTTTCCTGCTTAGAGCGTCCGCCACTACATTGGCCTTTCCAGGGTGATACAGTAACTCAAACTCATAGTCTTTCAAAAATTCTAGCCAACGCCTCTGCCTCATGTTCAACTCCTTCTGATCAAATAAATATTTGAGGCTCTTGTGATCACTGAAGACTTGAAATGTTGATCCGTATAGATAACGCCTCCAAATCTTCAGTGCAAAGACGACCACTGCCAATTCCAGGTCCTGCGTTGGATAGTTGCGTTCATGAATCTTCAACTGACGAGACGCGTACGCTACCGCTCGTCTCTCTTGCATAAGCACACAGCCCAACCCTTGATGGGACGCGTCACAGTAGACTTCAAAGGGCTAGGACGTGTCTGGAATAATCAAAACTGGAGCGCTCGTCAGTTTCACCTTCAGCTCCTGGAAACGTTCCTCACATAGATCAGTCCAGGCGAACGGCTGATCCTTTCTAGTCAATTGGGTAAGCGGAGCCACTATCTTGGCGAATCCCTCTATGAAGCGTCTGTAGTAGCCCGCAAGTCCAACAAAACTCCTCACTTCCGTGACTGAACGCGGGCTTTTCCAATCCAACACTGCTCTCACCTTAGATGGATCCACTGAAATACCTTTAGCCGAGACTACATGGCCCAAAAACTGAACCTCCTTCATCCAAAATTCACACTTGGACTGCTTTGCATACAACTCTTTTTCTCTCAACACGCTCAGCACTGTCCTCAAGTGTTCTTCATGTTCGGCTTGTGTCTTAGAGTAGATAAGAATATCATCTATGAAAACGACTACAAATTTGTCCAAATAAGGTCTGAATATCCGGTTCATGTAATCCATAAAGATGGCTGGAGCGTTCGTCACTCCAAATGGCATTACCACGTATTCATAATGCCCATAACGTGATCTGAACGCTGTCTTCTGGATGTCGTCCTCCTTAACCCTTATTTGGTGATAGCCCGAACGCAAATCAATCTTAGAAAATACCGTTGCTCCATGCAGTTGATCCAACAAGTCATCTATCCTTGGCAACGGGTATTTGTTCTTGATGGTCAGCTTGTTTAATTGTCTGTAATCTATGCACAAACGAGAGCTGCCATCCTTCTTTTTCACCAAGAGCACAGACGCTCCCCATGGTGACACGCTCGGCCTTATAAATTGCTTCTCCATCAACTCTTCAATCTGCTTTTTGAGTTCAACCAACTCTGCAGGCGCCATACGGTATGGTTGAACAGATATAGGTGCTGCCGTAGTCACCAAATCTATAGTGAATTCAATTTCACGAACCGGAGGCAGTCTAGGGATCTCTTCTGGAAAGACATCCTGGAATTCGTCCACAACCGTTCGTCCTTCAGTGCACTTATTGGACGAACGCTCAAAATCCTTACCCGCATTCTCTCTGTCTTCATGCGTCATGATCAAGAAGCAAGACGCGCCCTCCATAATATCTTCTTTCAACTGACCGAGCGTCACACCCATGCATTCTTCATCTTCTTCAGGAATTACTAACTCCTTCTTGCCACAATCTATGAGAATATGGTTGGTGGCCAACCAATCCATCCCTAGAATTATTTCCAAGTCCTTCAAAGGTAAACAGATTAAGTTCACCTTATAACTATGCCCTTCAACCACAATAGGACATCTAATGCACACGGTAGATGTCCTAAGCTCTCCAGCCGCTGGGGTTGATACCACCAAGTCGAACTGCATCTCTCTCTCCACTATTCCCAGTTTTTCAACACATGCCTTCGAGATGAAGGAGTGCATCGCCCCAGAATCAAACAACACACAGCAAGGTATTCCATGAACTAGGCAGGTACCAGTGACGAGCGTACCTGAGCTCGCGGCTTCTGCTCCAGTAATAGCATATACACGCCCAACTACCTGGGCTCGTCCACCTCTCCCTTGCTGATTTCTTCCAGCATTTGGTGGTCTCATTACCGCTCGTCCTCCAAAATTACACTCGTTCTCTACATGCCCATTCCTCCCACATTTGTTGCAGTGTCTTCCTCCCATCAGTTGAGGACAGAACGAACGATAATGTGGCCCTCCACACTTGTAACATGTAACGTTACCTTGCTGCCCAAACTGTCCAGCAGAAACCAAGGCTTGAGATCCACTCGCGTTCGTTGTTGGACGGGCGTAAGGAGATCCCCTCTGACTGACATTTCCCCTCGAGACGATCGGTCCCCTTACTGTTTGTTGTTTCTTGTGTCTCTCTGCCTCTGCCAAGTTCTTCTCCAACACCTTGGCCCTCTCCACCATAGCTGGGAACGTTCGGATGCATAAGCTTGAGATCAGAACCTTTAAATCACTCCTTAAACCGTTCTCAAATTTCCGACACTGCCACTCCTCACTAGTGGCCATCGTATTGAAGCGAACCAAGTGTTTGAACTTGTTCGTATACTCAGAAACTGACATTCCTCCTTGGACGAGCTGTAGAAATTCAACTTCCTTTGCAAAACGGACACTGTCAGGGAAGTACTCTTCATAAAATTTGTTCCTGAAAACCTCCCAAGTGACTGGTTGTTGAGCGTCCGTTAGGATGGCTCTCGCGCTCGCCCACCAGTGGCTTGCTTCTCCAGTTAATAAATATTCAGTATATGCCAAACGGTTCTCTTCCGGACACCTTTTGGCATTGAAGATCCTCTCCATATCCCTTAGCCACTGGTCCGCCTCATCAGGGAGGCCCTTACCATTGAATTTAGATGGATGGTGCTGGAGAAAGCTCTCCAAACTCCAGTCAGCATTAGGTTGGGCAGCAGGTTGAGTGGCGTTTGAAGAGGATGCTCCAGGCGCACCTCTGGTTGCGGCAAGTATATCCATTAATTGCCTCTGTGTTGCTTCCGAATTAACACGCGAGGCCTCCAAACTCTGCATTGCATCCTGATTTTGCCTCATCAACGCGGCATTCTGCTCAATTAATGTCGTGTTCTGTTGTTGAAGTCTGTCAATTACCGTTTCCAACATCCTAGTGTTGTTGGACGTGTCAGGCTCATTCGGCTGGGGTGGAGGAGGTAGCCTAGGTGCCATTTGTTCTCTGAACACAGAGAAAAACGAGCGTTAATTATGTCCCAGAGTTAGAATAATAATAACTCATTAAACATACAATAAGCACACAACAAAAACACAGTGCACTCATAACCCTACAGTGTCCCTTAATTAGAACAAAACTGCTCTGATACCACTAATGTAACATCCCCAAAATACAGTAATTACCATAATTGAGAATTAATTACAATTAATAATACAAACAGTGCAGTCTTTAAATTCATAAACGAAATTCCAGAGTCGAACGGTTCAAATACAAAACAACGTACGCTCAAAACACAATCAGGGATGATTAGGACGAACGACTTTACAAAACATTTAGCCGAACGTTCAAGCTATGCTAACATTTACACTTCTATTCCAACGAGCGCTCTAAGGCTCGGCTTTTACTTCCACTTCAACCAGATTTGCATCTTCCAAATTTTCTTCTTCCAGCATTTCTTCCAGAGATGCTCCTCCATCTGCTCACATCCACAAGGATGATCATTGCAAGACAAGACGAACGTACATAGACAGGAGACAACACAATGGAAATGCAAGGGTAAGCTTATATTATTTAATTTATACAACACACATACAGTTCATAATTCAATTCACACATACAGCAAGTAACTTAACATATAATTTAACATAGGAATATGTATATAAGACAGACCGTCCGGACTGTATGAACCATGTAGTTACAAGCGTCCTTGCACCCGAGTGGTGTAGTAACTGATCTAATCTCACAGCTGCCACTCGAGGTTAACCCTATCTGTCCAAAGTACTCAATAGGACTAGGGCCTCCTGCCATTCCCACACATGACTACCCCCTTCTACTTGAAGATGAGTATCACGGAATATCAGGATGGACCGCGAGGCTTAACTTATCCATGTTCATACTTTACCAAATTTAATATTTAACGTATCTGAGACGTTCCTCCTTGGAACGCTCGTTCAAATTCCACAATCGTATAACCAGTTAATACAGTGTTCGAACATCTTCACATTTCATGTTTATAATATTTTCATTCTATGTTCCACTCTCTGCAAAAGACGAACGTTCAACTTTCTGAAGGAAGATGACGAACGTTAAGAGCCAGATTTAAAAGATTCTATTAAAATGAGCCAGACTCCCGAATAATAAAACCAACTCCAAAATATTTTAAGTACCAAGAGGTCATACTAACTCAACTTGGATGAAGAGACATCGAGGAGAATACTTAACTACGTAGAGAACCTTTTATTCGAAAAGAACTGGCTGCCAGTCAATGACCGAACGCGCCAATATAAATTTTACCAATTATTTGAACGAACGCTATTTACGTTCGGTAAGGAATTTAAAGATAAGGACGACGTGCAGTTTAAGACCGAACACTTTATTAAAGCGAACGCTCGGTATATGATCGAACACCAATCATGACGAACGCTTGGTAACAGACCGAGCGCCTTTTAGAACGAACGCTTCGGTATAAGACCGAGCGTCATTTAGAACGAACGTTCGACATAAGGCCGAACGATATTAAGGACGAACGCTCGACATAAAGCCGAACGCTATTAAGGACGAACGCTTCGGTTAAAGACCGAGCGTTACGTATTTATAATGTTTCAAATATTTATATGCAGTTGAGCTGAACCGAACACTCATTCACTCAAATGGGGACGCTCGTTCTCGAGCAGAATTCTTTCCAAATGAAAGAATTCCATTCTAAGTTATTTTAAGGAAACCGAACGACCTAAGACCGTACGGTGACGAGCGTCATTTATCAAAGGGAAAGATTTAAGTTCCAGATTTCTCAACTTTAACAATTTTCCAGATTTCAACATTTTACCCTATACTTTATACTTCATATGATTCTCAGATTTATGAACTTTATAACTTTCACTTCCAAATTAATTCACATTCAAAATCATCACTTTAATAACTCATACATTACAATATTCATTCATCATTCATACGTACCAAATTAACATGTAGTTCAACAACCCAGAAATCATATCAGATATCAGTGAACGCTCATCACAGCTCAACTAACATGCAAAACAAACCAGAACTCTTGTCCAATATCAGCGATCGTTCATAAAGGTTCAAACATCATACTTTCACACATGCAAATCAGATCAGACAATCATGCAGTATAAATTAAACATATAAGCTTCCCTTACCTGGATAGCAGTGTACGCCCTAAAATATGACTTCCACACGTTCAACTACAGCTCTTCTATACGCAACAGCCACTTAAGTTCCTTCTACTAAACCTAACCACTTGATCTAAACACCAAAATCAGAGAGTGTTCAGAAACAGTCCATGCATGAACTGAGGACATGGTTTAGAATGAAACCCTAATGGAAGAACTACTAGAGGAAGGAACTTACCAGCTTAGAGTCAAATTCTGTTCGGTCCAAACTAACGTCCGCGTCTCTGGAAACGTTCCTACGGTTCTGAAATGGAATTTGGAGAAAGCTTGGTGAGTTACAGTAGAGAGAGAAGCTTTAGAGTTCTAGAGAGAAGTTGGAGAAGATGAATGGGTGTTTTTCGTGAGGAAGAAGATGAATGGTGCGGTGAGTGGAAGGGTTTTCGAAAATCACTTTTGTTCCTTCCAATTCCAGACGAACGAGCGTCTCATTTTCGGACACCTGCACCCCCATTCTGACTTTAGAAACTTCCAACGTGACAAGTGGCATGCGTGCATGCAGCGCTTGGTGCGTTTTTAATGCACTGAGTGTGTGACGTGGCGTGCGCAAGTGGTGAGGTGTCAGAATTAGCTTTGCTAATTATCCAGGGTCTCACACTCATGATTATACACTCAACGAAATTATGTTATTAGACTTGAATACATTAAGCTTGAGGAGCTTTCCAACTACCTCGAAAGATATCAAGATAAAAACAGCTGGGTAGTTTGAAAACAAAACTAAAATCGATGAATTGCAAATAATTACACAATTATATACACATAAACAACTAAAGATATCATAATAACCCAAAAGCCTATGTACGATTTCACCAAAAGGTGTCCTGTAGCATTTCTAATACACAATATTATCACTTTGATCTTTTAATTCATACAAATAAATCTCCTTATAATTGGGGCTGGGCAAAATTAACTAAATTGTACTAAACTATAGTTATTTGTACTATAATAAACTAAAAAAAGCTGAACTAATTAATATAATATCCAAATTGTATTGTTTTATAGTTCAATTTTAAAAAACTGAACTTATATCAGTTAACTAATAACTAAACTATAATATCCATTAAAACATAAGCCTACTGTGTTTAAAAAGCGGTGACTAAAATATATATTTAAACTAAACTTTGCATTCAAACATAAATATACTGGTATTGAAACATGAGCATAGTCAGTTTCAGTTTCAAAAAGCCGTAAATAAAATATATATGATTACAAACTTTAAATTGTGGAATTGAAGAAAAAATGATTTAAAATACTATTTATTTATATTTAAAATAATAAAATGGTATATTTAAAGATATTATTTTATATTTAAAATAATAAAATGGTATATTTAAAAATATTGTTTTATATTTAAAATAATAAAATAAATATTATTTAAAAAAGAATATCCACTTTATTTGTTCAATTTATTCACTGTCTTAATTGATGAATAATTAAGATTATAAAAAAAATTATTATGAAGCACAATGAACTTTTAACATTTGAATTTAACCACAAACTATATTTGTTAGGTGTATTTACCTATAATTTAAATCCAAATTGAAACTATACTGTCTTGATTTTTATTAATATAGTTAATATTATAAACAATTATTTAAGTTCATAACTTTTCAATACTTAAACGCATAACAAACAACATTGGAAAAATAATTATGCAGTTGATAATATACTTACAAATTTCAGTTCAGTTATTAGTTTACTAATATAAGTTCAGTTTTTAAAAACTGAACTCTTAAACAGTATAGTTTAAATATTATATTAAGTAGTTCAGTTTTTTTTAGTTTATTAAAAATATAGTTAACTGTAGTATAGTATAATTCAGTATGTTATACCCAGCCCTACTTATAATACTTCGTGAGTACATAGCTAGAAGGATGTTCACCTTTCTTAACAGCTAGTCTCGCAATATTTCACATTCTAAGAAAAAACACACTGTTTAGATCATTTGTCAAATCGCATATTTTTGAGATAAAAGCCCACAGATTGTTAATGTTCAACTATATTTATTTCACCAAAACCGATTAAATTTTTTATATGCAATTAAAATAAATGAACAAATTCACGACACATAAAATTGACGCTTTTAACACCTAAAATTTAACTTGCATTAGATCAAGGACCCAAGATATTTATAATAGTGTCAAATTATGAAGCCAGTAGTATTAATACCGGCAGGCATTCCAAAACTAAATTGATAAATATTTGACGCTGGGTTAAGCAGGAGTGTCTAGCTTCATGCACAGTCCACGCAATTCAGTAAAACATTAGCACCTTTGCAAACCAAAACATCATTCTGTAACAATTGCGGCATACATGATGATAAAATTCCATTTTGTAAGTTGTTTACCGTACACACTTCATTTAACATGTTGAATCACTTTAAAGTATACCATCCTCTTCACCTTCAGCCGAAAGTTGCAATAAGGAAGGATTTATAAATGCTCATGAACTTGGCCACAAATGCTGCCAATGTAAACAAAATAAAAACAAGGTGGTCGGTTAGTAAGCAATTTTTTAAGGCCTATATTCACTTTGTAATTGTACAAAGGCATTGCTTTAACAAGTAGATATAGAGTCCACAAAATAAATATAAACAGGCCTATAAAAGAATTCACAATCGTCAACCATAAGATGCAACTGTCAATCTGACTACCACAATCTATCAGTCAAAATACCTTCGATGTGAAAGATTGCCTTTTGTCCAAGACGCATCCGATGTTCCTGATTCAATAAAGGGAAAATCAGGAACCACTTCTTAAAATATAATATACTAATATAACTAATTCCATGTTAATGACTAATGATGAGAAACATACGATGCGGAGAAAACACAGATGAGTTATTGTACCAAAGTACATTAGAAGCACAAAAGAGTATCAGTTAAATAGGAAAAAAAAAATGTAGCAGCTTGAACTCTTGTAGGAGACATTACAATACCAATTCCATAAGCTCATACGAAAAACAATATTCCTAAAGCACTTACATAATATGCAGCCCAATGACATACTTCATGCTTTAGCTCTGCATCCAGCTTCCTCAACAGCTCATGAAGAAGCCTCTGAACCAACAAATATAATATAGCATCAAAATAAATGTAGAAACATAAAAAACTAAACAGTGACAATATAAAGGAACATGTTTACCTTCAAAACCATCTCCGGAGGAATACAATTTATTAGCAAGTCATAAATCTTCCCTCGAACTAGAAACAACCTAAGGTAGATGAGACAGAAGATGAAATGGGCATTGCACACCACTAAAGTCACTGCAATAACTAACTAAACATATTTGTTTACAACACAATTTCAATAGGTGATCCACGAACCTGACAAGTTACAATGTGAATTGAACATTCAATTTATCAGGAAAGAACAAAGTATATCGCTCTGAAATCAAACCTTTTGGGGCTCTGTTCTTTCATTATGTCAGATGCAATTTCAGAAATATGTTCTTCCCAGTCCATTGGAGGAATTGTTTGTTTGTTAGTGAAAGGATACCTGCAAGCATAACATGTGACAATATGTGAAAGAGATGGCTATCAGTAGTTAACTAGTTACCCCCTTAAGAGCAAGCTTTGAAAAGGAATTGAACATTTGAAGTTATAATCCACTAATAATAGGAAGCATCCGAAACTTACTGTTGCACACGACAAGTCTCAAATGTCAATATTGCCCTCCTTAAATTCCGATTTGATTTCTCTGCAATGCGAGCAGCAAAACCAGCAGGAAGTTGCAGCTCTTCTTTCCTACCAATGAGCTCTAAAACTTCAAGAATCTGCCATATGGATTTCCAAAATTCAATAAAGATAAATATTAAATTCAGAGAATGGGTAAGCTAAATAAGATCACTGTATTTTATACTCATAATATGTCCATTGAAATAGTAGATTTTGTTGAATGTCAATCTGTTACATACTATATGAAAAACCTTGGATGCCATCAAAATGCCTTTGGCATACCCTTTAAAGAAACAAGGCACACAAAAAATAGATTTAGAGACTATTAAAATAGGTCATCTTAAATAGACTTTACTGAAAAGCTGCTTTGTGTTGTACCTAGTTTCTAGATATGACCTTTTGTATTCTTTTCTGTCCTCATTATATTTGAAATGTTAAATATGAGAACCTAAGAGAGGAATCAAGCTCTCTAATTTACTCTCTATTCTTTTGGACTAATTTAAAATTGGTGTCAGATCGGGTAAATCTCGTTTTGCCTGTCTTTCCAGCAAAGAAAACCTGTCCGGTCACCTTCCGCCACCATGCACCACTGACCACTATAGTTTCATCTACCAAAGTCAAAGTTCAGTGCGTCTCAAGGAGGGCAATCCAACGTCGTGATTGGGTGTCAGTGCCCTGTCAGACATCATAATAATATCATCAACATAAACTAGACATACCTTACCCCTTATTTCCCTAAATGCTTCGTGAACAAATTGTGATCTTCTTGACTTTGTCGCCAAATCCTTTCACAGCTTTTGTGAATCTTCCAAACCAAACTCTAGGAGACTATTTCAGTCCATAAAGAGCCTTTCACAATCTGCACACTACTTTTTGTGTTTCCTTCAAACCCAGGTGGAACGTTCATGTAGATTTGTTATTCTAGGTCTCAATGGAGGAAGGCAATTTTAACATCATATTTTAGAAGTTTCCAATCAAAGGGGGCAGCTTAGGACAAAAGAATCCATAAATTACTTATCTTAGAAATTGGTACAAATGTCTCCTAGTGGCCTATTCCAGAGCTTGAGCCCTTGGCGACCAACCTCACTTTGTACCTTTCAATAGACCCATCAACATTATATTTACCATCAATATCCATTGGCAACCAACAATATTCTTTTCTTTGAGTTTGTCAATGATACAACCCAAATATCTGTTGGGCCAAACAATATATTGGACAAAGAAACAAAAGAGCAAAGGAAATGGGGACAAGTTTATAGCAGGAGAAAAAATAAAGGGGCTGAGGTGGACAGAATTAGTTAGAGAGAGAGAATTGGAGGATCCTAGAAGATTTCCTTTTTCGTTATTACCTTTATAGTGTCAGGGGAGTGTGTGGGGGGTGAACATTCTGTTTTTGAACAAAATTAGAGTGGAGAGTACCGTTTTGGTCTCTTAAGGAGCCTAGCTCTGGGCAGTAGGTTATTCCTTCTGTTTTTGCCTTGATTTCAATGAAACAGGATCTGTGATCCTTTCTATATTCTCTTTTCCTCTTATTTTATTACTTGTCCTGTGGTTTCCAAAACAGTCAACAATTTCCCAAGTATTGTTCTTTTTTAGTGCATCCATCTCTTCATTCTTTCATTGTCAAATTTTTAGTAACAGAATTAGGGACAACAAAATTCAAACTAACAATGAACCTTTTAGTTGGCCAATAATCTATCCAGTGAAACATAGTTTGATTAAAGGTAAGGTCATTTTGTGCAGCTTCTAGTACCTTTTCTAATGGCTATTGGCAGATCAAGGTCATTTGAAGAGTTGATAGTGATCTCAGTTTCTTGTTCAACTCTACCTGTAGATTAGGTGCAGAACGTGGATTGGATTCATGGACTTGCCAGATGTATGGAATGCTCTTCCGTCTTGTATAGACATTGTTGAATCTTGGACAATTGTAGTTCAAATATTTTCTAATTGCAGTGACCGGCAATGATATTATCAATTTCTAATTCTGCCCGACAATTAATTTGCTCAACTCTAGGTTCATTTCTGGAGGATTCAATTGGAGAATATGACAGAACAAATGGTTCAAGGTGGTCATCACAATCTTCTAAAAGAACTTCTTGAGGGTCAGCACTGGAGAGAAAAAGATTTAGTTTTAATAAAGGTTACATAATGGAGATATACAATTTTTAGATGAAGAGTAAAACACTTGTAACCTTCTTGACTTGTTGAATAACCAAGAAAGACACATTTAATAGCCATGGGGATCAAATTTGTCTCTGTTTCGGTTGTGGATATGTACAACAGATGTGCCCCCAAATATTCTAGGAATAAGGGCATTTGAGATCTTAAAGTGAGGGAAATATGGTTTCAAGAGGACTTTTGTTCTCTAGTATATGTGAGGCAAGTCTATTTATCACATATGCGTCAGTGAGGACAGCTTGTCCCAAATAACTTTAGAACTTTTCCCTTAAATGAGAAGTGCTCAGGTGGTGTTAAACAGGTGCCTTTTTCCACTTTGTCAGTCCATTCTGATGGGGAGTAAAGACACATGAAGAGTCATGAATAATCCCTTTACATTGAAAATAAGTAGACAAAGTTCGATTGTGTTGGAAGTCCCACATCGACTAGAAATAAGGTCAATTTAAAGTATATAAGTGGGTGCAAACCTCACCTTATAAACCGGTTTTGTGGGGTTGAGTTAGGTTTAAAGTCCACTTCTTAACATGGTATCAAAGTCAGGTTAAAGCCTATCCTAACGATATTTGTTGTTTATTGGGCAGATTGTTCCACCCGTTATCGAACTGTTATCGGACCACTCATTAATGTCTAGTCTCACGCTCGAGATGTATATACCTTAGCGTGAAAGGGTGTGTTGGAAGTCCCACACCCCCTTTTAAAATATATAAGTGGATGCAAACCTCACCTTACAAACCGGTTTTATGGGGGTTAAATTAGGCTTAAAGTCTACTTCTTAATAGATTAAAACAATCACTAACACTATCAGACCTAAATCTTTTTAAATTGACCCCAATTGATTTTGAATCATTGAATGAAAAATGGAAATAACATCAGGTCAGATTTTTACAATCATCAATACATGTTTCAAACCAACATGCCCTAGATATATCAAGTATAGTAGATGGTCCCCATATATCACTGTGGATTAATTGAAAAGGTTGTGAATTTTTATTATTGCTAATGGGAAAAGATACACAAGTTTGTTTAGCTAATTCACAAGCCTCAAAATGTAATTTTAACATATCTAGA
Source organism: Vigna nakashimae (assembly GCA_034642375.1). Lineage (NCBI taxonomy): Eukaryota > Viridiplantae > Streptophyta > Magnoliopsida > Fabales > Fabaceae > Vigna > Vigna nakashimae. Next base: position 13,872,292 of record CM067768.1, on the reverse strand, counting down.
TTTTTCAAATAATGGGGAAACATGACTTATAAAACAAATATGATAGATGTCCTAAGTGACAGTGGTACAACCAAAGAGTGTCTTTATTTGATACGCTAAGTAGAGACACGGGTTGGTCAACTTTGGATTCTTGAGATGGTTCTAGGTAGTAAAAAGATAATATATCTAACACTCCCCCTCAAGCTGGTGCATACAAATCATATTATACCAAGCTTGTTACTAATATAATCAATAAAAACTTAGTGAAACTGAACTCAAGTGACACCAAATCGTTAATGATTTGCAAAGACAACATAAAAGGCAAACTACAAACCTAGAAGACTCCCCTGAACAACAAGTTTGGAAGGTTGCTCCATATAAATCTCTTCTTGCAAATAGCTATTGAGGAATGAATTGTTAACATCCAATTAATAAAGAAGACTGTTAAAGAGTCACCATGACTATAAGTAAACTAGAAAAAGTCATCTTTGCCATTAGAGAAAAAACATATATGGAGAGGTCAAACGCACCGATGACAAAAGAGAGGTCAAAAGAAACACTAAAAGAAGCAATGGATGAATAGAAGAGAGAAACCCTAGAAAATCAAGATTCTACAATCAAGGTACATGAAGAGGAAAAAATGTGACCTCAACACTTTGAATAACTGTCTGAGAGGAGACAGGACGACCACGTACGACGGGCCTGAAAAAGGAAAGAGAGTGACCTTGATGCTCTGAATTGTTGTCTAAGAAGAGACGGGATGTGCCATCATGCAAAAAGGGGGCTGATCCACAACTTTGAAAGACACTGAGAGTGCATACGAGCTTCGATGAAGGCATCATTGACAGCATGATGGTTGCCTGGCCGAGACAATCTAAATTGTTTTGTCGCCAGTCGAAACTAAAGCTCTAGCGACAGCAGCGACGACAGATAGCAATGTAGTTGGCAACAACGGTAAACGATGTCGTCGCCAACAACAAAGGCAGTGGTAGAGACAAAGAAAATTTTTATATAAAAGAACCTTAAGCTCTAGATACCATATTGAATATAGTAAAAACTATGTATGAGATTAATCTCCTTTGTGTTGAATATACACATAGGATACTTTATTATTTATAATAGAAGAAATATGAGATAAGCCCAAAATACAAATAGGGAATAATAACTGTCAGGCCTCGTTAAATACACCCAGACCCACCTGTTTACTCTCATTAATGCACCCCAAAACCCTGCTCAGATGCATTAAAAATGCACTCACAAACTCTCTACGCTAACGCCAAGTGTCAAAATGGAAGATTCGGAAGTCAGTAAATGGAGTGCAAGTGTCAACAGGAGAGCGCACGACCGTTTGGACATGGGGTAAACAAAAATGATTTTCTGAAAACCTTGCCCACTCTCCTGCATGCACCTTCTTCCCAAACTCTGACTTTCCATTTCCTCCTCCTTCTTTCTAGAAAATTTCCCCTTCTCTCTACTGTAACTCACTATTCTCTTCTCCGTTCATCATTCAGAGACCATAGAAGTACTCCCGGCGTCGTGAGCTTCTTTCTGGACCGAACAGTTCCAGATTCTGAAACTGGTAAGTTTCTCGACCTTAGCCGTTCGTTCTTGCGTTACATGCAAAACCAAATTCTGGTTGCATGAAGGGGTATAATCTAAGTTATTCTTGATTTTTATATGGTTAGACTTAGTTGGAGGAATTAAGAAATCGTTGAGGGTAGAAAGATGTAGTCGGACGAACCAAAATCCTACTCTTAGGACGTTCACCCACTGATCCAGGTAAGGGAAGCTTATTCAATTTAATACGTATGTGTTATTTGTGCTGTATGGATGTTCTGTGAGTTGCATGAAGCATGATCTCTGATATTTGATTTTTGATATATGATCATAAGTATGAACTGATGTATGGTGAATATGAAATGTACTATGATATGAGTATTTGAAAATATGAAATGTATATGCTGAAAAATGAGTAAATGTAAATGAAACTTTAAATATGAACTTCCCTATGATAACGTACGTTCGTCATTGAACGATCCTTGACCATTCGGTGTTGTTAGTAAACTTTTTTGAAATTGAATTCTTTCATTTGGAAAGAATTCTAGTTGAGGAGGAACGCCCTCCTGTATTAGTGCTACGTTTGAGCGTTCGGCCAAACGTAGATGCCCTGAGTGTTATGTGAGGAGTTCAGAAGCTTGTAAATATACATTCGGACACTTAGTCATTCTTAAAAACCTAACTTCACTATTTCGTATTATATTAATATCTATTTCTATTATTAGTTCGAATCAGTGATGGGTCTCGACCCAAAGCGTTCGTTATGAGTGGCGCTCGGTCTTATACCGAACGCTCGTCCTCGTCTTTAATTATCAAACGTGTGGTAATAGCGTTTGTCCAAAATTCAGTAAATCTTTTACCGCGTTCGGTCATCGACTGGCAGTCGGTTTCTATAATTGAATTATTCTTGGTATGGTTCTTTAATCGTCTTGAGGTGACTTTATCCATTGGATCCAGCCTAGAGCCTTTGTACTTAAATCATTCTTTGAGTATTGATCTGATCTTCCGAGAGTTAGTTCATTCAACTGATTCAAGTGGTAAATGACGTTCGTCAAATAGGATGTGTTATTATAGTCGGTTTTATTCTTGTTAGGATATTTATCCTATTTTATCATCATTATAGTGTGTCAAGGGTTACCCTATTTATCATGATTATATTATGTCTAGGATTACCCTATTTATCATGATTATATTGTGTCTAGGGTTACCCTATTTATCATGTATTTTATTTTTATAAATAGAAGATTGTGAGAGGGATCAATCAAGCCCTCTAGAATTATTTTACAGTTTCAATCTTAAGTTGGTATCAGAGCGGGTCGATCCCGCTCTGGTTTCTGTCTCGTAATATATATCTGTCCGGCGCCACAGTTCTTCGTCGCCCGCCACTGTCCGCCGCTGCCCGCCGCCGGCCACCGTCAACCGTCGGCCACCGTTGTCCGTCGCCGGCCACCGTCCGGCCGCCGCCGCCGCCGGCCATCGTCGTCCGTCGCCGGCCACCGTCCGGCCACCGCCGCCGCCGGCCACCGTCCCCGCCGGCCACCGCCCGCTGTTGCCGGCCACCGTCGTCCATCACTGTCACAGTTTCCTTCGTCTAAACCCTTAGGGTTTTCTTGTTCCTCATTAGTATTATTCGTCTTCTTCAGAAATGGCGTCTGGCAGTACTCTTTCCTTCTCTGGAAGTCCATCAATTACCTCCGAGAAGCTAAATGGAAAAAATTATCTATCATGGTCTGCTGCCGTTGAAATGTGGTTCCTTGGCCAAGGGCATTATGACCACCTTGAGCGAGATGGAAGCCATGTGCCTACTGAAAAAGCTGATCAGTGGAAACAAGCAGATTTCCAGTTGTGTGCCCTGTTATGGCAATCAGTGGAACCCAAACTTCTTGTATCTTTGAGGGCTTTCAAAACTTGTCACTCCTTTTGGAAGAAAGCCCAAAGCATTTATGCCAACGATATTCAACGTCTCTATGACACTACGAACAAGCTTGCATCTCTTAAAATGGCAGACCATGATATGGTGTCCTTCATGGCTGAAGCCCAATCTGCTGTTGAAGAACTTAGGATGTTTTTGGAAGTAGATCCATTAGAGGATATCAAAAAGAAACTAGACAAATTTTACATGGTGTTGATCCTTCGTGCCCTACATCCCGATTTTGATCATCTCAGAGATCAACTTCTAACTAGTCATGAGGTTCCCTTATGGAAACATTGACCACTCGCCTTCTGCGTGTCCCAGTATCTCAAACTCATGAAGCGCATGAACTAGTAGAACCATCTGTCACGGTTGCCACACGAGGACGAGGAGGACGTGGCACTAGAGGAGGAGGACGAGGAGGTCGGGGACGTACTCAATGCATATATTGTAAAAGGATGGGTCATACTCAAGAGAATTGCTACTCCTTACATGGTTTTCCTTCCAAAACTGCCAATATTTCGAAGACTGAAACTTCCACTTCGAAATCTGAAACCTCCACTTCTATGTTTTCTGAAGATGAATATCAAGAGTATTTAAGGTTAAAGTCTAACAGCTTGGCACAACCATCTCAATCTCCCAATACATCAACAGCCTGCGTTTCTCAATCTATGGAATGTCAAAATTCATGGGTAATTGACTCAGGTGCTTCTGATCACATTTCTGGTAATACCTCTTTGTTCTCATCTATTTCCTTTCGAGACAAACCTCATTTCATAACCCTTGCAAATGGATCTAAAACTTCATCCAAAGGAGTCGGTCATGTTTCTTTATCTCCCTCCCTCAATCTCAACTCAGTCCTTTTTGTCCCTAATTGTCCTTTTAATTTAATTTCTTTAAGCCAGTTGACTAAAATGTTAAATTGTTCAATAACCTTTGATCATAAATCTTTTGTTATACAGGAGCGTGGTTCGGGGAGACAAATTGGAGAAGGATATGAAGCTGGCGGATTATACCATTTTGGATCTCGTCCAAGGGTGTCTTGTGTTCCTACTCCTAATCCTAAAGTGCTACATGATCGACTTGGCCATCCTCATTTGGCCAAATTAAAAAAGATGTGTCCTGAACTTAGTGGTCTCCAAACCTTAGAATGTGAGTCATGTCAATTAGGAAAACATGTTAAATCTTCCTTTCCTAAAAGGTCTCAATCAATATGTAATTCTAGTTTTTCCATCATTCATTCTGATATATGGGGACCTAGTCGTATCTCTTCTTTTGGTTTTAGATATTTTGTTACCTTTATTGATGAATATTCAAGATGTACTTGGGTTTATCTTATGAAAAATCGTTCTGAATTGTTAGCTATCTTTACATCCTTTTTGAATGAAATCAAGAATCAATTTGGTCAAGTAATCAAAATATTAAGAAGTGATAATGCAAAAGAGTATTTCTCATCCTCCTTTTCTGCCATCTTGAGTTCCCATGGTATCTTACATCAGTCTACTTGTCCTCATACACCACAGCAAAATGGTATAGCAGAACGAAAAAATAGACACTTGGTTGAAACTGCTCGTACCCTTTTGCTTGGTGCCCATATTCCTGTCCATCACTGGGGGGATGCCATCTTAACTGCATGTTATCTTATTAATAGGATGCCCTCCTCCTCTCTTGATAATAAAGTCCCTTTCTCCATTTTGTTTCCTAATGATCCTCTCTTTCATACATCTCCCCGAGTGTTTGGCTGTGTATGTTTTGTTCATGACATGTCTCCAGGTCTAGACAAACTCTCCGCTCGCGCTCTCAAATGTGTCTTTTTAGGCTATTCTCGACTTCAAAAAGGATATCGGTGTTACTCTCCTGAAACTAAGAAGTATTACATGTCTGCCAATGTCACATTCTTTGAACAGACTCCTTACTTCTCTCCATCTGTTCAAGATGTTTCTATCCTCCAGCAGGTCCTTCCTATTCCAATGGTTGAGTCAAATAGCTCCACTGTCTCTGTCATTCCAAGTCTTGATCACAATCCTTCTACACCTGTTTCTCCACATACTGAGATCATCCCACACAGGGCCCCAATGGATAGTCCACCTCCCCAAGACAATGGTGAATCTCCTACTTCAGATTCTTCTCCCTCGTCACCTCCTCCCACGCCTCCTGGTGCAAATGATTCAGCATGGCCTATTGCCCTCAGAAAAGGTACTCGTTCCACTCGGAACCCTCATCCCATTTATAATTTTCTAAGCTATCATCGATTGTCGCCCTCCTATTTTTCTCTTTTATCCTCAGTGTCCTCTGTTGTTATACCCAAGAATGTGAAAGAAGCACTTGATCATCCTGGATGGCGACAAGCTATGATTACAGAAATGCAGGCTCTTGACCACAGTAATACTTGGGAGCTGGTGCCCCTTCCCCCAGGCAAAAAGGCGGTTGGTTGTCGATGGGTGTATGCAGTTAAAGTTGGCCCTGATGGTGAAATTGATCGGCTCAAAGCCCGACTTGTTGCAAAAGGTTACACTCAGGTTTATGGTCTTGATTATTGTGACACTTTCTCTCCTGTAGCCAAGATGACTACTATTCGTCTCTTCTTTGTCATGGCAGCCATTCGTCACTGGCCACTTCATCAATTGGATATCAAGAATGCCTTCCTACATGGTGATCTTGAGGAAGAAGTTTATATGGAGCAACCTCCTGGGTTTGTTGCTCAGGGGGAGTCTGGTATGGTATGCAAATTGCATCGATCTCTATATGGCCTCAAGCAATCCCCACGTGCTTGGTTTGGAAAGTTTAGCTCCATTGTTCAAAAATTTGGGCTAAAACGCAGTGAAGCAGACCATTCAGTTTTTTATTGTCATTCTTCTCTCGGGAAATGTGTTTACTTAATAGTATATGTTGATGATATTGTCATTACAGGAAATGATGCTGTTGGAATATCTCAACTAAAAGAGTACTTGTGTAGACATTTTCAAACCAAGGATCTTGGAAGTCTCAAATACTTCTTAGGCATTGAAGTAGCGCAATCAAAAGATGGAGTTGTAATCTCCCAAAGGAAGTATGCTCTTGATATATTACAAGAAACAGGCATGATTGATTGTAGACCGGTAGACAGTCCCATGGACCCAAACCAGAAATTAAGGACAGAAGAAGGTGAATTATTCTCCGATCCAGAGAGGTATAGGAGGCTGGTTGGCAAACTGATTTATCTCACTATTACAAGGCCAGATCTATCCTTTGCAGTTGGAGTGGTTAGTCAGTTCATGCAGGCTCCATGTGTTGACCATTGGAATGCTCTCATTCGCATTCTAAGGTATGTAAAGAAGGCTCCCGGGCAAGGATTGTTATATGAAGATAAAGGAAGCATTCATGTCTCTGGGTATTGTGATGCAGATTGGGCAGGTTCACCTATTGATAGACGGTCTACAACAGGATATTGTGTTTTTCTGGGAGGAAACATTATTTCATGGAAAAGTAAGAAACAGAATGTAGTAGCTCGATCAACCGCGGAAGCCGAGTATAGGGCAATGGCATCACTAACATGTGAACTTATATGGGTGAAACAATTCCTTCAAGAGATTAAATTTTGTGACATCCATACTATGAAGATGTATTGCGACAATCAAGCTGCTCTCCACATTGCATCAAATCCAGTGTTTCACGAGAGGACTAAACATATAGAAATTGATTGTCATTTTGTTCGTGAAAAGTTGTTGACCAAAGAAATATGTACTGAGTTTATTGGGTCAAACGATCAACTCGCAGATGTATTGACCAAGTCATTAAGGGGTCCTCGGATTGAGTTTATTTGTTCCAAGCTTGGTACATATAATTTGTATGCTCCAGCTTGAGGGGGAGTGTTAGGATATTTATCCTATTTTATCATCATTATAGTGTGTCAAGGGTTACCCTATTTATCATGATTATATTATGTCTAGGATTACCCTATTTATCATGATTATATTGTGTCTAGGGTTACCCTATTTATCATGTATTTTATTTTTATAAATAGAAGATTGTGAGAGGGATCAATCAAGCCCTCTAGAATTATTTTACAGTTTCAATCTTAAGTATTCTGTTCTGAAACGAGGAGTTCTCGATCTCGTTTTTCACGTTCGTCCTCGTTGTGAAGAGGGCTGAACGCTCGTTATTTTATGTAATTGGAATGGATGACGAAAATGATATTAAATTGAAAGGTTATAATGGATGAACAGTATATGAGATGAAATAATGGTTGTGTATTTTGAACGAGCGTTCCAGGAAGGAACGACTCTTGGATGAAAGTTGGAATTTGTAAAGTATGAATGTGGACAAAGCTTAACTGGTGATTCATCCTGATGTTCCGTGAGTGCTCGTCCTCAAGTAAAGGGGAGTATGTCATGCGTGGGAAGGGCAGGAGGTCCTAGTCCTTAGAGGTACTTTGGATGGAAGGGACTAACCTCGGGTGGCAGCTGATGAGAAATTCCAGTTACTACACCACCTGGGTGCACGAACGTCATAGCTACACAGAATTCATACAGTCCGGACAGTTAGTCTAGTATCAGGAATTGATTGAACTCAGAAATTGATTGATTTGTATATTTGAAATATTTGATATGTTTGATATGTTGAGAAATGCATGTTATTACTTGAATTAAATTAAATAAGTTTACCCTGTGTTTTTCATTGTGTTGTCCTGTATCTGTACGTCTGTCTTGTCTTTGCAATGATCATCCGTGTGGATGGGAGCAGATGGAGATGCGTTGCTGGAGGAGACGCTTGAAGAAGGAATTTTAGAGGAAGAGAACCTTGTTGATTTTGAAGTGAAGGCCGAACAGTAGTACGTTCGGTTAATTGTTTAGTTTAGTTATATTAGTGTGTTGTCTTAGAACGACCACTTTTCCTTTTACTTGTTTTCACCGTTCGGTATTTTTGCTTTGTAAACCGTTCGGTTAGTTATGCTTAATTGTACGTCTCGTTATTTTTGTTTCTCGCTTCTGTAAGGCCGTTCGGCCATGAGCGTACTTTAATTATTTATTTTTAGTGTAAGACTGAATTGACATATTAATTAATGTGAATATTCTATTTGTATGGTTCATCAGTGTATTTATGGGATGTTACAATAACAAACTAACTAAAGATAAAAAATAAAGATAAGATAGAAATAATATATCTAACACTTACAAACAAATCTATATTTTTATCCAATCAATCTATATTTATTGCCCAGTAAATGTTCAATATTTACACCGATATTTCAACAGATGATAGTAATTCTACTATACTATTAATTAGGAGCATGTGTTGGCGGTTTGCAAATGTAGTGTGTTTTGTTTGATTATTAGTTGTTTGGTGCATGGCAGCAGCTGTTTGGTATATCCTGTGTCTTGGCCAGTTGATTGTTCGTCTGTTTGGACCAATTGCTCTGTTCTGTTTACTATTCAGGACTTCTTTTTTATTAGACCTATTTTTTCCAAGTTGTTCTAAATATTTATGACTTACTTTGAAATTTTTTATATTTAGTATTTTATGTGCAAGCATGTATATAATTTTGCATTTTCCAAAGAATCTTATGTTGCTTGAGTTACAATCTTTTCACCTCTTCCAATCCTTAACTATCCTAGAGTTTCACAACATTACTGATTATAACTAATCCAATAGTTTTTTCATATTCAAGAAAAGATCAGGCCTAAGTATAATGATTAATTGATTATGAAAGAAAATTTTAGCATTGTTTGACATTTAGAAAAGTAGAGTGCTTCTTTCAGGGATAAACTTGTTTATCATCTTTAATGCTTGATACTTGGATAAAGGGAGGAGTATTTGTTTTTCAAGCTTGAATTTGGTTATCTCTGAGAGTGAGTCATAACAGCATATCACAGATCTTGAAAATGAATAATGCCAAACAATAATAGAAATAAGAATAAACAATAACATGCTCACAACGGAAACACATCATTAATCTACTCGAAATGTCTCAAGCAAAACAAAACAAAAAAACCAAATTCCTAACTTTCCTTTGCCACCATTGTATATATTAAAAATAATTACCTGTTCTTCACTTGGTGCGTTTATCCTTACATTGAGACATCTAGAGCGGATTGCTTCTGTGACTCTAGAAGAACTATTGCAGCATAGAATTAGTCTACAATAAGCACTGTATTTTTCCATTGTTCTCCGAAGAGAATGTTGAGCCTCTCTAGAGAGTTTGTCAACATCGTTGAGCACGAGTACTGATAGAGAATGAAATCAAACACAGAAAAAGTTAAAGGTAAACAAATGTAGTCCTGACATTTATACCAAGGTGGGACAAGTTGCTAAATTGACATACACAAAAGGAAAAGGACAACTAAGATATTAGAAGACCACATTACAAAAGTAAATTAACCACTATCAAGCCACGCTACAAGGTCAACAATCAAAAAGATGTTTTACAACATAAAATCAAAATTGCAAGATAGTCTTACATGAATTACAAAAGAATCAAAAGTGAAAACGAAACTAAAATATATGTTAACCATGCAAAGGTGCTATTACACACCTTGATCAAAAATCAGAATAATTCCAAGATGAGCGTAGGTAGACCCTTTTCCACTGAATATACCTCAGTTATTATTTCTCAACAATTGTTTACAAAGGAACTAATTTTCCTTTGACAGGGCATTCCCTATTTACAATACTACAATTCTTCCTAACCTCCCATCCCCAAGGAAAAAGATTATATACAAACTTTCCAAAAGTCTCAGCCCCATAACCGCTAACTGTCACAGCTAACCACGATTATACTTAAATTTCTTTCTATAATATACTTTCCAATCCCTATCCTTATTCCTCTGTCTATCAGGATTCAGGTGCACTTTTATATTTACCTAAAACAACACTAGAGTAATGATGAAAACAAAGACTTTCAGTTACCTTTAAATCCTTTCTTCCCCTTAATATCAATGGGTCTATTCTTAGCCATTTCTTTGATTACCTCTTGAACAACATATCTGTCTTGAAATCCTGCATCACTCGGACTTATTTCAATGTGGTTGGCACTTGACAATGTTGTCAACTCTATATCAAGAGATCTACTCCCAGCCTGAAACCAATTCACAAACAATTCAAAATAGAAACAAGCAACAACAAAAAAGAAAAAACTAATTATTTAGTTTCACCATGCATAACAAAACAATAGGAATACAATTCAAACTTATATGAAAATGACACCAGCATAAAGTTGCAAATGAATGATCCATATATGTTGCACACATGATATGTCTAAACGAAAAGAATGTTTGCTTGTTGTTCATCAAAGAGACATCTACCATTTTCCAGTAAATAAAACACAGCTCCTCCGTCAGAATACTTTTCACAACAAAAAGCTTCTCTCTCTTAATAAAAATAAAAAACCTTGTAAAAACATAAAGCCTTCTTTTGTGCTGATATGGAAAATTTTTAGGTATTGGCAGCCACTAACCACAGAGGGTAACATTAAAATCATACAAAATTCCTGAAAAATAACAACATTAGAGCATTGAGTTTTAAAGCCACAACATAAAAGATGGAAGAAGCTTACATCCACTTTCCACGTCCTATTTTCCACCTTCACCTGCAAGGTTAACAAAGCCAGATTTCAGTTTCGAATGAGGGTATCCAGAAGAAAATAAAATACACCAAAATAAACTAAAATACTAAAAAAAAAAATTGTCCTTTTTTCTAGTGACTAGTAAAGCAAAGAATAGAAAAGGAAAACCTTGTCAGCACCAGATCCAAACATTTGGCGGAGAACGGCCATGATTAGGGTTTTCTTGCCAGAGCCAGAAGGGCCATAGAAGAGTAAATGGGGGCAATCTTGTTCCTTCACCTGCAATAAAAGAGTAACAAAATCGAAACAAAATTGAAAACGAGGATAAAATGCTTAATTAGGTGGAAAATGAAGGACATGGTACCAATTTCTTGAGATTGTGAGCGATATCGGTGTGGACCATAACATGGTCGAGGGTTTTGGGACGATATTTGTCTACCCACAACATCTTGGGTAAGGGTTGGTCGAGGTACTTGTGTGTTCTTCTACTGATATCTGATATAGCGAGGGCACAAAGAATGCAGACTTTGAAGTGGCGGGAAGAAAAGGAGGTTATATTTATATACCTAGCCCCATCTTTATTTACTTTTCCCAATTTTCAATAAATTACATTTATCTTTCTTCACAATGTCAAGTGTAACACCCTAACTTCTGAGTGATATAATTTTCAGTTTTTCAAGGATTTTAGGTTTGAAATTTATATATGGACACTATAAATTTCTTATCTTTTGAAGTTGTTATTTGTTTTATCTATTTTATAATATATTGGGTGTTATTATATTTAAGCATCATTAACTATTTAATTATTTTTAATATTATATATATTTACAGACATCTTATTTTATTATATTACATTTAAATATTATATAGAATATTTCATTATGTTGTTGTTAAAAGTCATATTTTATAAAATAAGTCATTTATATGAGAAAAGTGTCTTATTTTCTAATTATATTTGAAATTACAAATTATTTATTATCTTATTTTGTTAGACATTAATAAGATAATAAAAATTATATGATAAAATGTTATTTCGTAAAATATTTCAATTTTTTATTCGTTATATATTAATAATTTAAAAAATAAATAGAAGTATATAATAAAGATGTTGTTTTGAATTATTTGTAATACTTACAAGAAAATTCATGAATAATTACATTGTACAAGTAAAAATATTTTACATTTGAAATAAACTAATTATAAAACATTTATTCAAAAATAAATGTAAAATATTAAAAAATTTATATTAATAGAGTTAATGGTAGGTTTAATCATTTTGGAGGTTTTTATTTGTGTAAAATCGTCTCAAATAGGTCTTCGTATTTTTTTATCCCAATTAGGTTCCTATTTTTGTAAAATAGAGTCAATTTTAACCTTGTCGTGAACTGGAGGGCGTTAAATTTGGTGTTTGGTGGCTAAGCTAGCAATTATTAATCACGTGGCATAGTGAATCGTTACGTGGAATTAATTTATTTTCGTCAAAAACATGAACTCCGACACGCAACATGGAACGTCGTCGTATTGGTGCTACAGTTGTACCCGCTTTATTCACCTCTCATCGCAGGCCATCATCGCCTGCCCCCATTACCAGAGTGGCTTCGTCGAAGAGATATGCGCCCTTTCCCCATCTTAGCCTTTCCCCGACGACCATCTTTCGCTTTGCCGACAGGGATTCCGCTACCGCCATCGTCATCGCAATGCTGCTGGCAACCGCTACCCCTTTAACCCCGTCATTGTTCTTTGGGGATCCGGCGATAACTCTGTCGCCGAACACAAAAGCTCTAGCACCTTTGAGCTCTTTTACGACGATGACGATGGCATTGACCGCTTACTCGAGAGAACCTGTTGGCGTCCAAGGCGGCGATCGAGTCCATGCCGACTGTAACACCCAAATAATTTAACGGTATTACTAGTAGTAAAACTAAATTAATTCAATATCTCATATAAACAACCAAACTTTATTTCAATTCAACCAAAGTACGGTTCCAAACTTACAAACTTTAATCAATATAGTCTTCACCAGTTAACATAAATTCGAAATTTAACTTACAAGTCTTACATAACATATTTTTCCAATACAAATTTATTCTTTTTACAAAAATCCATGAAAGTTTTTCCCAGCATGTCTCTCATCATCTCTAAGCTTTTTCAACCGCATCTGCAACATTATCTGCTCACTTATAACATGAGTTATACGACCATAGGACAAACAAATAAGAGTAAGCTAACCATAACATACAATCATTAAACTTATTTATAATATATAATTCAATCATGTATTAACACAATTATCCCGATGTCATTAATTCATTTTTCCTTAACTTCTTCAAAATCATCCTTCTCATTTTCATAAACCTTATAAGTATATTATGCTTACTCACAAAGCCTTATGGTCTCTTTGCCTGCTTCCTTAAGCCTTTCCCCGTATACTATGTTTTACTTTCTGAAGTCTTATTATCAGACCGCTCCCTGCCTGCTTCTATAAAACTTATGAGTCATATGTTTATGTCAAAGCCTTATGGTCAGACCACTCTCTGTCTGCTTTCATAAACCTCATGTGTTACTCTGCTCATATCAAGGTCTCATGGTATAAACCAAATATACTACTCTCGGTAGTAAACATCATTTCATAATTAATGATTTCTTATATTCACCCCAATCTTTCCTAACATCAACAAATCATATCTTCTCATCCACCTAACTCAATCATGTTCGTTCTCTAATCATAAATTGATAATAACACATTTTCGTGTCAATATCCAAAATAAAATAAACATATTTCCAGATATCATACTCTTCTTATAATCTCATCTTTTCCATAACTAATACAAACTCCACATAATTTCACCAATCAAAGGTTATAGATCGGCCAAATTTTATTTATTTTTTTTATGACGTTACATAAAAATTTGTTATTAGTACAAGTTTCACATTTAGGATCTAAACTAATAAATTGAATCATAATTTACTAGAATCTTGGATAAATATTTCAGTTCGATCTAACCATTAATAAAGTGGAAATTTGAAATTTTGCATCCGTAATTCAGGAACATAAAATTGAGATCCTTAATAAACACCACTTAGTTTTTAAAAAAACATGGAACAATCAAAATACATCAACATGTCTTAGCAACTACATATATAAATTTTAGGTTAATCTAACGGTTAACTAGGTAGAGATTGAGATTTATACAATTCGAAAACATTATTCAATTGGGTTATCGACTCTATCAAAATTGCGAAATTAATTCCTCCAAGTACAGACATCCAGTTACAAATTCAAGTGGTCAAAATATAGTAATATATTTCTGGAATCATTTATCAAAATTTCCAACTTAATCTATTGGCAAAAGAAGGGAGAATTTAGATTTTTTTTTAATATATAAGTTAGAGATAGAAATAAAGTGATGGTCATTCTACCCAAAATTATAATATTATCTCCTTAAAGTACAATTCTCAAATTAAAGATCCTGACGGTCAAAGTTAATTTCTACGTCTTATAAACTATATATTAAATTTCCAAATTGATCTAATGGTAGACTGAGTAGAAATTAGAGTTTTACTAAGATAGCTTCGAAAAATGGAAAAACATAATCAAAATTTTAAATTTCACAATTTGATTGAATATTTACTCCAACAATTTTATAGTTTACTTATTCAACATAATAAAATGTATTCATCACATATTCCATACAAAATGAATATATCACAAAATAAATTAACAATAATAAAATATCACAATATAAACATTTTGGGGAATTAAGAAGTTGAATATGGCATAGCCGGTTAGACATCTTCTTATCCTTCTAGAAAAATGCAAGAGAAAAAGAAACACAATAAAAGTTCTGGGGAAACAAGAAGTTTATTTTGACAAAGCCGGTTAGACAACTTCTTATCCTTCAAGAAAATGCAAGAGAAAAAGAAACACAATAAAAGTTATGGGAAACAAGAAGTTGAATCTGGCAAAGCCGGTTAGACAACTTCTTATCCTTCTAGAAAATGCAAGAGAAAAAGAAACACAATAAAAGTTCTCGGGAAACAAGAAGTTGAATCTGGCAAAGTTGGTTAGACAACTTCTTATCCTTCTAGAAAATGTAAGAGAAAAAGAAACACAATAAAAGTTATGGGGAAACAAGAAGTTGAATCTGGCAAAGCCGGTTAGACAACTTCTTATCCTTTTAGAAAAATGCAACAGAAGTAGAATATCATTCTAAATCCATAAAGAGAATCAAAATTTTAAACATATTCAAGATTTCAGATCATACAAAAAAACACAAGACTTAAGGTTAGCTCTCTGTACCTGATTCTTGCTCCTTCTTGGATGAAGAATATCTCTTCAGAAGCTCTTGCTACCTTCTCTGCAATTCAGATTCTAGTCCTAATATCTCATTATTTTCGACGAAAGTCTTGCTACCTTCCCCTAAAACTTCATTTCTCACCCCTATTTATAGTTGAAGTTAGGGTTACTATAGCAATATTGTAGTAGTACCGTAGTTGTACTACATTTTATTGTAGCAGTATTGTAGCAGTATTGTAGTTGTACTACAATTCACTGTAGCTTGTACTACATTTTTCCTGTAGTAGTACTGTAGCAACACATGATTCACGAGGTATTCTTACTGTAGCACTGTACATATTTCATTGTAGCACTATATGCATTTTACTATAGCATTATACATAATTTTTTTTTTCAAAAAAATTTAGTATCTTAATTACAACTATTTTCAAGGGTCTTACAATCTCCCCAACAACAAAAATTTCCGCCCTAAAAAATTAGTTATTTTAACAAAAGAGATATGGATATTCTTTTATCATAAATTCCTCTAATTCCCAGGTCATTTCATGTGTGTCTTCATTCCAAAGTACCTTTATCGTGCGAATATCCTTTCCTCTTAGCTTTTTCATTTGAACATCTAGTATTTGTATTGGTCCAACCTCCATTGTTAAGTTATCCTTGACCTAAATTTCATGAACTTCCAACACATACTTTGGATCTGGAATATACTTCCTTAGTTGGGATACATGAAAAACGTTATGCAAATTTGCCAATCGAGGCGGTAATGCTATCTCATAAGCCATTGGTCCAATCTTTTTGAGAATTTGATACAATCCAAGAAATTTTGGTGTTAGCTTCCTCATCTTGATAGCTCTCTCGACTCCTATAGTTGGTGTTACTCGTAAGAATACATTATCTCTTACCTCAAATTCTAACGGTCTTCTCCTTTTGTCGGCATATGACTTTTGTTTATTTTGAGTTGATTTCATTCGATCTTGGATAAATTTTTTCTTTTCTGTGGTGCGTTGTAATAACTCTAGTCCTACTGTCAGTGATTCCCCATCTTGAAACTAGCATAACAGTGTTCTACATCTTCTTCCATATAAAGCTTCATATGGCGACATACTAATACTGGAATGATAACTTTTGTTGTAAGTAAATTCTACTAATGGCAGTATCTCATTCCAACTTTCGAGATGATCCAATACACAAGTTCTTAGTAAATCCTCCAAAGACTGAATAGTTCTCTCTGTTTGAGCATCAGTTTGAGGGTGATAAGCTAAACTCATCCTCAACTGTGTTCCCAGAGCATTTTGTAGCGTCTGCCAAAACCTTGAAGTAAACCTTGGATCTCTGTGTGACACAATGCTTGTAGGTATACCATGCAACCTCACTACTTCCCCAATGTATAGCTCCGTCAACTTTTCTAGTGACATACGTTGATTAATGGGTAAAAAGTGAGCACTCTTAGTTAGTCTATCAACGATAACCCAGATAGAATCGTGACCTTTCGATGATTTTGGTAAATGTGTTACAAAGTCCATCGAGATACTATCTCACTTCCATTGAGGAATGTCTAACTATTGTAACCAACATAACAATGTTCTACATCTTTTTCCATATAAAGCTTCATATGGTGACATACCAATACTGGAATGATAACTATTGTTGTAAGTAAATTCTACTAATGGCAGTATCTCATTCCAACTTCCGAGATGATCCAATACACAAGTTCTTAGTAAATCCTCCAAAGACTGAATAGTTCTCTCTATTTGACCATTAGTTTAAGGGTGATAAGCTGAACTCATCCTCAACTGTGTTTCCAGAGCATTTTGTAGCGTTTGCCAAAACCTTGAAGTAAACCTTGGATCTCTGTGTGACACAATGCTTGTAGGTATTCCATGCAACCTCACTACTTCCCCAATGTATAGCTCCGTCAACTTTTCTAGTGACATACGTTGATTAATGGGTAAAAAGTGAGCACTCTTGGTTAGTCTATCAACGATAACCCAGATAGAATCGTGACCTTTTGATGATTTTGGTAAATGTGTTACAAAGTCCATCGAGATATTGTCTCACTTCCATTGAGGAATGTCTAACTGTTGTAACATCCCTCCTGGTTTTTTATGCTCCACTTTTTCCTTTTGACACACCAAGCAGGCTACTATGAACTCTGCCACATCCCTCTTCATACCATTCCATCAAAACAACTCCTTTAGGTCCTTATACATCTTAGTCATACCTGGATGTATGCTAAGACGACTTTTATGACCTTCCAAAATTAAACGTTTCAACTCAGTCTTTCCTGGTATACACACCCTGTTCTTAAATCGAAGAATTCCATCTTTAGTTAGAATGAACTCCTTGGCTTGATCGGTGCCCAACAACCTGATCTTTTGCTGCAACTCTTGATCCATTGACTGCCCAACCTTCACTTGTTCTAAGAAGTCATCAGTGATTGCCAAATGACCACACCATATATGATCTAGGGTCAACTACAATCCCAAGTTCATATCATGCAACTTTTCTATCAGTTCTAATTCCTTCACCATCAGTGTTGTTATCTGAGCCTATCTCCTACTCAATGCATCTGCTGCCACATTGGCTTTTCCTAGGTGATATAACAGCTCGAAGTCATAGTCTTTCATATATTCCATCCATCTTCTTTGTTGGATGTTCAACTCCTTTTGGTCAAACAAGTACTTTAGACTCTTATGATCACTAAAAACTTGGAAACTTGCCCCATAGAGGTAATGTCTCCATGTCTTTAATGCAAATACTACTGCTGCAAGTTCTATGTCATGTGTTGGGTAGTTTTTCTCATGCGCCTTCAGCTGCCTATATGCATAAGCCACTAGTCTTATTTCTTACATCAGAACACACCCCAATCCTTAGTATGATGCATCACCGTACACGTCAAAAGATTTGCTGGAGTCTGGAATGATTAATACTGGTGCTGACGTTAGTCGTTGATTCATTTCTTTGAAACTGGCTTCACACTTGTCAGTCCACACAAATGATTGATCCTTGCGAGTTAACTGAGTTAGAGGACCCACAATCTTGGAAAACCCTTTGACAAACCGTCAGTAATAACTGGTTAATCCTACAAAGCTTCGTACTTCAGTTACAGTTTTCAGTTGCTCCCTCTTTAGAACAACTTCCACTATTGTTGGATCCATTGAGATTCCTTGAGCAGAAATCACATGACCCAAAAAATGCACTTTCTTCAACCAGAACTCACACTTTGATAGCTTCCCATAGAGTTTATGTTTTCTCAAAATTTCTAACGCCACCCTCGAGTGTTTTGTATGCTCTTCCTTATTCTTCGAATAGATAAGAATATGGTCTATAAATACTACCACGAACTTATCTAAACATGACCAAAATATTATATTCATGTAGTCCATAAAAATAGTTGGAGCATTCGTCACACCAAACGACATTACTACGTACTCAAAGTATCTGTAGTGAGATCTGAAAGTCGTCTTTTGTACATCCTCCGTCTTGACAAGAATCTGGTGGCAACCAGATCTGAGATCAATTTTTGAAAACACCCCTGCTCCTCTCAATTGATCTAATAGATCATCGATTCTTGGCAAAGGATACTTGTTCTTAAGTGTAACCTTGTTCAACTATCGATAGTCCACGCACAACCTTGAACTTCCATCTTTCTTCTTTACCAGCAAGACATGAGCTCCCCATGGAGGCACACTTGGACGGATAAACTTCTTCTCCAAGAGATCTTCGATTTGCTTTTTCAACTTCGCTAGTTCAGTAGGAGCCATTCTATATGGAGCCATGGACACCAGACTAGCTCTTGAAACTAGGTCTATTGTGAAGTTGATCTCTCGACTAGGTGTTAAACTTGGTACTTCTTCTGAAAAAACGTAAACATATTCTTCTACCACTGGTATCTTGATGAATTGTTCTTCAATATTCTCTCTTTTCTCCTGACTTAACACTACATAACAGGTAGCTCCAACTTTGATATGCTTCGAAACGACTCGAGTTGAGCTTAGTTCTAAATCATTCAAATTTAGAAACTTTATCTTTTGTTTCCTGCAATTAATAAGAACTGGATTGGCAGTCAACCAATCCATTCCTAAAATAATGTCTAGATTTTGAAGGGGTAAGCAGATCAAGTTCACTTTGAACTTGCGTCTTGCAATTTCGATCGGGCATCCGACACAGACTGAACTGGTCATAACTGGTCCCGATGCTAGTGTAGAAACTACTAAGTCACACCATAGATCACGCATTGGTAATCCGAGTATTTTCAAACATGCTAGGGATATAAATAAGTGTGTGGCTCCAGAATCAAACAAAACATATGCACATTCTCCTAACAACATACAGGTTAGTAGCCTCTTCTGTAGACATTGCGAATACTCTTCCTATTGCCCAGGCTTTTATTTCAGCAGAATCTTGTTGTTGTGATTCACCTACTTTCGTTTTCTTTAGACAAACATTAGCTAAGTGTCCCGGATCATTGTAGATGAAACATCTATTACCAATGAGGAGCATTGGTAAATTTGAAGATAAATAATTTTAATGATGCTGAAAGACGATAAACTGTTATTATTGTTTTAAAAGCACTTTGTAGATTATAAATGTATTAGGAAAAGCCTTAAACATGTAATACTTAGAAAAAATCGTATTTTTAGAACTGTTACACATTTAATCGATTATTAGAAGCTATAATCGATTATCCTGAGCCCTTCTGAAAAACCTTGTTGCTCTGGAATAATCGATTATTACTCCAAATAATCGATTATCACTAGTTCTGATGAGAACTGCCAAAGTCTATGGAAAAATCAATTATTCCTTAGGATAATCGATTATCACTTTTGAAAAACCCTGTAACGGACTCAAATAATCGATTATCACTAACAATAATCGATTATCTGTGGCAGTTATAATGCATTTCTGCGAACTTAGACCAGTTGGCTATATAAGGTAGTTCCAAAACTCTTAGAAGATAACTCTGAGCTTTTTAAGAATACAGTTTGTTTGAGGAAGTTCTAAAACACTAGTTCAAGTGCTTTGTCTGGTTTCGTGAATAGGAGAAGCTCGCGTTTCGTGTGCTGATAGTCGGAGCGATTCTCTTCGAGTTGGCAAGGTGGTCATCTTCCGGTTCGTTCGTCGAAGGAAGGTTTTATCTATTTGTTTTTATTCACTCTTATCGTAATTTGTGAAACTGATTTTAGTGAAAACGTTAATCACTTTTTATAGTGATTAACAAGTGGACGTAGATTCTTTTGAATCGAACCAGAATAAAAATCTAGTGTGTCAATTTTTCTACTCCCTATACTATTTACTGTTTTATGCATATCAACTGTTTGACAAATTTTCTCTAAGAAAATTAAATTTCTAAAACGGACCATCTTATTACGAGTTTGATCGAACACGCTTTCCGCTTTATTAATTTATTCCGCTGCGCGACTCTACAACGGTACCGATTGTTCCTACAACATCTCTTCCCTTCAACTTTTTCTGCAATAAGTTTAGAGCAAACGTTTGAAATGTGCTCCTCCACACTTAAAACACTTCACTGTTCCTCGATAGGATTAATTGTGTTTTTTCATAAGCCTTTTTGTTGAATTTCATTGAAGGTCTGGAAACCCTATTTGGATCAACCTCCAGTAATTCTATCATTCTGGCTTTCTATACCAATGCTGGAAATTCTTGTATTTCTAATGGCATTGTTAAAATAGAATGGCTCAATTTCTCACACGAAGAGGGGGGTGAATTAGTGAAACTTAAAAACAAAGTCTTTTAAATTTTTTTACGCAAAAGGTGATGCCTTTAAAGCTTTCTTGAAACACAAAGTAAAAGACTTTCTAATGCAGCGGAAACTTAATCGAATAAGTACTGAGTAAAGTCGATTAAAAGTAAAAGAATACGGATCAGAAAATTCAAACACTGCTTTTTATACTGGTTCGGCCAACCTGTCTACATTCAGTGTCCTTCCAACCACGGGAAACAAATGCACTATAATGATCAAGGTTTTTACAACAAGGCTTTTGTAGAGACCTCACATTAAAAATATAAAACACCTATAACCCTCTAATCAAATATAGGCAGTACAATAACTAGACCAACAACAAGAATCCCCTCTCTTGTTGTCTAAACCCTTTGAGACACCTCTCAAAGTTAAGAACGCTGCACACTCTTCTTCCTGTAGTCACAATAGGGAACATCAATCCAATCTTCACAAGATTGTAGACTCTGATCTCGCAGTTACACCCAAATGTGCAGATTGGATCAGCCCTTTGAATACACAACAAACTTTCTCTTCAAGGAATCACAAGGAGATGATCACTACGGTCCCTTCTTGATTCTTAGAGCTCTTTTCCTCTTTATGCAAGATAGCACTTTCTGAAAAATATCACAAAAACTGTTAGATTCTCAAAATTTCTTACAGAAATCAAATTCGCATCAATTTTTAGTATAACACATCTCTGACACATTTTAATCGACTAAGCTACTAATGCAATCGAATATAACAATTCTGTTATAGCAGTTAGCAGCAGTCAAAGCAATTAATTGAATTCGCAATTAATGTAGTCGGATGACATTTAATGCTTGGTGAACATATTTAAAAATATGACTGTTAGACAGTTATATCAAGCATTAACAGAATTTCAAAATAGTAACAGACTTAGTCGAATGCAACACGCATATAATCGACTATATAACAGTGCAAATCATAGTTTTGAAAAACTTTCTCTTTGAAAAATCTCACAACACACTTTGAAAAAGGTTTGTGCAAAGACACGAGTTTTAATGGACTCACCCCGTAATTAAATCGACTTAAAATTGTTGTTTTTCCACAATATTAAAATTCAACATTAGTGCTTGTGGTTTTTCTCATCCAGAAACATGTGTCATGCATTCATGTATAAAATCACATATATAACATAGTGAAATGTAATGAACCACACAACAACAACACAATCATGTTCTCATATATGCATATAACATGTAAGCATAGAACATGTAACACATAATACACATGTGTTATTAATTATGCATTGTCATCATCAAAAACTCAAATATTAATGAGATTGTGGGTTCAGCTAAACCAGTGCTCCCCCTATCAACAATCTCAACAGGCATAAGTATCTTCTTCGGCTCATGCCTTAGGCCTCCCTCGAATTTTCGACATCTCCATTCTTCTATAATATTCAAGGTATAAAATCTCGAGAGATAGTTAAATTTTAAAGTTAAATATGTTTTTAGTCCCTAAACTATCAAGCGAATTTGTTTTTAGTCTCTCTTTCAAACTAAGCTACATTTTGATCCTTCTACTTAAGGAAACTATAATTTTCGTCCTCCAAAACTAACGGCGTTAAAAATTAGCTGAGGTGGCTAGCGGTGGTGTGCCACATCATTTTATTTCTGACACACAGTGAATCTTTCCAGCTTTTCTCCTTTCCTCACAAGAGCTTCTCCTTCCTTGCATCTTCGTCTCGTCCACCACCCTCGTCAACTCTTTTTCCACCTTGCCATCTTCGTCCCCGTCCCTCCTTCATGGCACAACTTCTATGTTTGGGAATAAAAGTAACCAACTTTCGATCCATTCACAAGAAGAAAAAGAAACCCAATGAAAAATTAACCAAAATTGAAGGGACAAACTATGGAATTGGATCATGAGTCTGATTGAAAGAAATCCCACAAATTCAATTTCAGAGAAACAAACAAAATAAAAATAAAAAAACAGATCATTAGGCGAAAAAAAACCTAATTTGCAGATTGGGGGCAAAAGCAACTGCTCCTTCTACTGAACCCGTGAATTCAGACAGTGAGCTTTCAAATGATTCTAGTGTAATTAACATGTCACCACAGTGGATTTTGAATGAAAATGCAAATTACACACGCATCGTTACTGATTCCGAGATTGAGCAAAGCATAGAGCAAGCGATTTGCGAATGAGCGTCTTCCAAATCAAGCATTCAAACGAGAGGAGGAAATGCTCCGAGCATTGCGAGATTCACTCTCGCTTCGGCATCTTCCTTCGCCAGCGACCTTACTCTCTCCGTCGCGATTCTCCGCATCGAGAGGTCTTCTTCACGCAAATCCTTCACCACTTGCTTCAGCTCCACCAATGCCTCCTCTTTCCTCTCTGCCTCCGCATCTGTTTTTGTCTCCGACATGTTCAGCAAATCTGACAGATTCTCCGACCTCTCCTCCTTCTCTGTATGGCTAGCCACCAAGCTAAAGTCACTAACGTTTTCTTCGTTGCTGCCACTCTGGCGATAGCGGTAGCGGTAGGTGTCGCCGCAAATGACGACATCGAGGATCAAGCGGTGGAGCACACAGAAGTTTGAAAGAAAACACCTAAGAGAAGAATGTGCAGAAGATGCAAGGAAGGAGACGACGCGGAGAGAGAAAAGCCAGAAAAAATTGACTGCGTGTCAGAAAAAAAATGATGTGGCACACTACTATTAGCCACCTCAGCTAACGCAGTTAGTTTTGGGGGACGAAAATTATAATTTCCTTAAGTAAAAGGATCAAAATGTAGCTTAGTTTGAAAGAGGGATTAAAAACGAATACGCTTGATAGTTTAGGAACTAAAAACATATTTAACCCTAAATTTTACCACGTACTCCTACACTAATAGCCTTCTTAGTTTTAAAGTCAAAAACTCCGCCTCCCTTGCGAATTTGGCACTGTTTGGAAAATATTTTTCCAAGAACCTTATCTTAAAGTTATCCCAATTCAAAACCTCACCACGAACCGTCATCAACTGTTGCATACTTTACCACCAATATTCAGCCTCACCCACAAAAAGAAATGTTGCATAAGTTAATTTATGTTCACTCAAGGTAAAGAAAATCTTGATGTTGTGATAAGATAATCTAGAAGAGTTATCTACAGATAAGGTATTGGTTATATGGCCAAAAGTAATAGGATAAACTCAAAGAAATTTATTAATTTGAGTAAACCTACTACTACTGCATGCTTTTACGAGAACACAATTGGTCACACTGTTAGAAACTGCTATTTTAGAAATGTTGGTGTTCCAAAGGGAAAATACAAATGGGTACCAACGTCAAAACCATTTAAATGTTATGCAGGAAAGGAGCAGTAGCTGCTAAAGCATTATTCAACTCAAGGATGAACTATCATGATGAAATAAACAAGTTCTTGAGTCACTGGTTGTGGTAACTGTATCTAAACTTTTTCATGCATCATGCATCATAAGTTTTTGAATGACTGATTACTATATGCATGCTTGCTAGATGATGCTTGAATTGTTTGTTTTCTGTGAAAATATTGCTATGCAACTTTTAATTGATTGTATTAATTGTTGAATTGAATATTTTGTGTGTATGTGTGTCTTTGTTTTTGGTAACACTCTGAGAAAACATTAAATTGACTTCATCTTTAATAAAATTGATTATTAGTCTCTGTTCTGAACTTTCTTATGTTTTCAAAATTTGAATTTGATGAATTCAGTTTTTGGCACTAAAGTGGATTTTTGTGTTCCCTCCAAATTTAATTTTGTGTTGATTAAAACCCTAATACACAAAAGGGTTTTATTAATCTTCTCAACAGACATTTGAATCCTTCCTTCTAATATTCTGCAATCAATATCTCTCTCTAAACAAAAAGAGCGTCCAGTTCATCTTAGAGGAAAAGAGTAAAGACATTGGGCACTAAATACTTGAGGCGACCATTACAGCTGGAAGGTTGGATTAGTGATGATGAAGGGTTGATGGATCGACAAGTGTACCAAATCGCACAAATAATATAAAATGGTAAGACCAAGTATTGTGTCCGAAGAGATTATCGGCACTAGACAGTCATGTGATAACTTGATTAATTAAGACTTAAAGAAAACGAGATCATTGCTTTCAAATGTAAAAACAGAAAATTAAATATGAATGCAAGTTGATCGATAGCAGAGTAGCATAATGATGAACGAATGTTGTTTAATATGAGATGAGTATGTTGTTGGGGTTAGATTTTGCCAAGTTCCCTCTCATGTATGTAACAAATCTTCTTTATGCATTAATGTTAACGTCACTCACTAAATCACATAAACCTGATCCCTCGACGAAATAAGTCTATCCTTAATCACTAGTTCATGTCATTCCTAGTAATTAAATGTGAAGATCAAGAGCTTTAAGATGACCAAGACTCATACCCCCATCCCTAAGAAATATTACTCTTGGGAGTAATTGAACAAGAACCTGAATTGTAAGGAACCTCCCGGCACTTATGCAATTCATAAATCATGCTATTGAATGAGTTAAACAAAGCAAGCGTTGTAATAGATAAATTTCTCTAACAATTAATTAAAAAGCAGATATTATTAAGAATCAATTCAAATACATGAGAGTTCACAAGGTTACATCATCCCCTAACAACAAATAGAGTTTAGTTCACCATAGACATGGTGAAACTAGATGAACAATAGAGAAGAATGAGATAGAAAAACCCTAAAAGTAGAAGATGGAAGCTCCCACATCCAAATCCACCTTTAGAGACTGAAAGAGTGTGTTGTTGCGCTCCATCTGCCAAAGATACAAAACCTAGGACATCTGGGTCCTTTAAATAGAACAAAAACGAAGTTCGACCCATGTCGTTGGCGCTCAAGCGCCCCACTTAGGATGCCTAGGCGGTGAGCGGTGGTTCCTAGCGCTTAAGCCTCAAAAAGAGGAGCCCAAGCTTCGTGCTTCTGACGCTCAAGCGACCAAAAGGGGTGCCCAAGCGGTGAGCGACATTCTTATGCGCTGAAGCCTCCAAAAAGGGCGCCCAAGCTTCGAGCATTTCTCCCTTCTGGTGCTTTTCCAAGCCTTTCTGAGCTCCATCTCCTTGGAACTTCATCTCTGCTTTTCGTATTATCTCATTTCCTGCCAGAACAAAGGAATTTAGTCATAAATTCATCAAATTCAACCTCAACTCTCTTATTCACACAACCTAACAGAAAAACATGATTCCAAGCAAGTTTCTAACCAAAAAAGGGTGCATTTAGTATCAAAATTACATCACATATAACATTATTTTCAACCGTTATCACAACCCCAAACTTAAGAACTTTGCTTGTCCTCAAGCAAAACAGATTGTAACTTAGCTTTTCAGAACAATTACTACAATGATTTAACATTTTTGAAAACATTTCCTTCCAGGACAAGAATCACTTTTATCAACTTGGCATAAAGATGTCAGTCAAGATGTGCAAATGCCTTAATTCAATCAAAATCAATGTGATGCTCATATACTTCAACAAGTGTTATCCTTAAGAATGATCAATCAACCAAGCAAAGATGTAATAAGAAATTCAAAGAACTACTCCTCACCAAGGAAAGTGTTTCACTCAAGAACTCAAAAGTGTATCACTCAAGCACTCGAAAGTGTATCACTCAACTCAAAAGTGTATAATGAGGTGTTGGTGTCTTTTTCACTATGCTATCACAATGTCACACAAATTAACTTTGCCTTTCATTTAACCACAATCAAACATACTCACAAGCAAGTTCTCATCATAAGGGCTTTTCATGGCTTGTAACATGGCTGGGCTAGGAAGGAAATTGGTTTTTTTGGTCAGCAAAATCCTTGAGTTAAGAGAGGCATTTATGATTTCATCATTCAAGCACAAACTCACTTTCTTTTTCCCAACTTTCCCTTGCATTGAGCTTTTCTTTTCTTTTCTTTTCATTTTTATTTTTCTTTTGATTTTACTTTTCATGTATTCACTACTTAGCTCAATGCTTTTCCTTTTTCCTTTCTATCTCAATTTTCCCAGCAACCCCAAACTTGAACCTTTATCAATACTTCATCAAATGTTCTCGACTTAACTCAAGGTAAAGATTTTAAAAAGGGTTTTCAAAACATGCATCAAGCTCAAGGTTCAAAGGTCAGAACAAATTGTTCTCTTTTCAGTGGAAAAAAATCATGTGAAGGCTAAAAGAATAAGGGATAACAAAAGATAGCCTTGATCATATGAAACCTGCAAACAAGTAGTTCAATCACAAAAATATTTGGGCAAAATCATTCATGCTTCCAAAGTAATAGCAATTATTCACAAAAAACTCTGAAGCCCAAACCTCACACAGGTAAACTTTCAAGTCCCAGAATTCAGATAAACAACTTGCTCAGTATCTCAATCAAATTTTACCTCAAGCACCTGTTTCATATATTATGAGCCATCACCTGTATATTAGCACATCATGCATCATCTCAACATCAATCAATACACTAGAGCATCACAAAGCAACACGTATCACAAAACACAACATAATTGAACCAATGCAGTAAAGTTAATTCAAGCCAAGTACAATACCCTATACTAGAACATAAACACGAACATAAATTAGAAAGATAAGTTTAGAAAATTGGGTTACCTCCCAGTAAGCGCTTCTTTAACGTCACTAGCTTGACCCAATCTTCATTATCATAGCATCCATCAGTAGATGTTGTTAGTAACATCCATCAGTAGATGTTGTTAGTAACATCCATCAGTAGATGTCTAATCACATAGCATCCATCAGTAGATGCTAATATTTCTTTTCTTCATTGGTATTCCTCAGTAGACACCAATCTTTCTCATCTTCATCGGCGCCCATCAGTAAATGTCTAGTCACTGTCCTCTTCCATAGCAGCATCCATCAGTAGATGTTGTCATTCATCATCCTCATCATAACAACATCCATCAGTAAATGTTGTAGAAGCATCCAAAAGTAGATGTTATCATTACTGCCATCAGAAGCATCATTTAACCTAAAAAAAAGAACTCAAACACACAAAGAAAAAATAAAAACAAAACCACACAATTAAATCAACTAAAAAGAAAAGTTCAGAAAAATGGGCTATCATTCATCGTAGCAGCATCCATTAGTAGATGTTGTTATCTTAATCCTCTAGCATTCCTTAGTAGATGTTGTCTAGCATCTATCAGCAGATCTTGTCATTACTGCAAAACAAAATCAAATCCACACCACACAACTAAATAAAAAAAACAAAATAAGTAACTGGGTTGTCTCCTAACAAGCGCTTCTTTAACGTCACTAACTTGACCCACTGCAATTGCCTTGTGCCTCAATTGTTCCCTTTTCTGGATTTTTTTTTCTTTTTGTTGAATTTTTTCAGGAATTTAATATAACCCGAAACCCGTTGTAGTGTCCCAATCATAGGAATTTTAATCTCAAATTTCTTGATGATTACCATGAAACGCTCAAACTATTTTTCCTTCTTCTTCCTATGATACTTCTTAAGGTGAGGAAGGGGTTTCTCATATGATTCATTCTTTTTTCTCTCATCCTCCTCGTCTCTTTTTTTTCTTCCCTCTCTTTTTCCTCCTTGGAACACTCTGATGCGGCTGTCGCGGCCCATCAACTTTGATGTGCATTAAAGAATGTAGTATAGTGCTAGGAAGTGACTCCTAGGTCGTCTCTCAAGGACCAAATGTGATTCGAGTCTTGGGTCAAACACGTAGTGGGGGGTTTTGAAAGTGTTTTTGTGATTCAAAATAAACTAAATTAAAACTGGAAATTAAACACAACCGAATTAAAAGCGTTGAAGTAAATGTCAAAACAGTAAGGCCGAACGTCAGAGACCGAACAGTCTAAAAGCAACAAAACCAGAAAATGCAGAATTCATCAAGATTTGAAAATAAAATGTGGGAATAGTAAACACGGAGAAAACATAACAACATCTTAATTGTGATTTATCAAATGAACTTAAACATTCAACAAAACACTAGAAGCATCAGTAAAGCAAACCGAGATTGAAACAACATTTGAAAACAAGATGAACTATAAAATGCAACAGATAATAAAAATAAAAACACATAACTAAAAATGAAAAGCTATTCATCACGAAATCAACACTTAAAATAAACGCTAGCAGTAAAGCAAAATAAATGAGTATGATGCTTCTTTAAAATAGAATATGAATTAAAAAGCTTGAATTTTCTACAAAATTAAAATCATCGTGCAACACATTTTGCTTCTCCATACTCCCATCCCGAGGTCGTAGCATCCCTTTCCAAGTGAATGAACTCCCTTATCAATATGCAACACAATAAATCTGAGAGAACGAAATTTAAATTCAGCTTGTGTAACCACCTGAATGTTATAGGTGAATAAGGAAATGCATCTACTGCCTTGAGATGCAACACGTCAGCAAAATGAAGTATTGTGCAACGTTCTCCAATTGAAAAGCCCTGAAATATTGATTTTTGGAGCAATCTGTGTGCTTCCTTCCTGGTGGCGGCTGAACCATGTGTAGCTTGCAATTTAAAATCAAGTTACGTCTTCTTCCATAAGCAAAAATGTAAAAATACAATTCTGCCCCCTCTCAACTGTGTGCTTCCATTAAAATGCAAGATGAAAACCCTCCAATTCCATGTGTGCTGCTGGAACGCTTCTCATGGGCCGTGTGCTGCCAATTGCTGGATCGTGAAGGCTGTTGGATGCCACTCCACTTCTCGCTGTCCGCCACACCTTTCTCCAATGCTGGATGGGCTACTCCTTACGTGCTTCATCCTAGCTGGACCGTGGGCTTTCTTCATGTTGCTGGATGTCTGCTTATAGTTGCTGTGTGCACCCCCAAGCTGCTGTGTTTGACCACTTCCTTTTGTGCTCAAAGAAAAGCCAAGATGCCTCTCCAATTCCAATCCTACTGGAGCTCTGAATGAAGGCCTCTTCCTTGTTGGACCGTGGACGTGTTGCTTTCTTTTTAATTGCAAAATGTGTCTTCTGGATGCAGCAATCTGGACGCCCCTCCTCAAGACCGTGACAACATCTTCAGCCCAAGTGAATCAAGCAAACTTGGAGCTCTCCTCCTTGTTGGCCCATGTCGTGACCACTAAAGATGAATCAACCTTTTTGCTTTTTTTATTTCTTCCAATTAAAAGGAATGAGCGCCGCTTTCTCTAAAGATATTCAATCACCGTGCAGCTCCAAAATTAAATCCTGCATGTCATCTTAATTTCGGCCCATCTCCATGTGCACCCCCAAAAATGAAATCCGCACCTCCTTCTTGTGCACACTTCTTTTTTGGAAAATCTTGAATTATGTGGCAGCCACTTTAATGTCCTACAATATTATCCAACAATTTCTCTGTAATTAATAATGCAAATAATTAGCCTCAAATAATTTAAATTAATTAAAGTAAGAATTTCTGGTCAAATTAATCAGAATTAACAAAAATGGGAAAATACTGGACATTCAACCATAATTTCCTGATTAAATTTAGCACAATAAGCTAAGTGAAGTGAAGAAAATATTGACTCATCACACTCCTTAGGGTACAGAAGATTTTTCTCAATTTTTTTCTTTTCTCTCTCAACCTCTTCTTTTTCTTTTCTCTCTTCTTCCACATTCTTCCCCTTTTGTTTTCTCTCAACCTCACTTTTTCTCTCTTCTTTTTCTTCCTCTTTGTTTACATCTTTCTCTTTTTCACTTAACCTTTCTTCTTTTCTCTCTATTTTTCTCTCATCTAAAACTTTGTCACTTCTAGTGATAATTGCTTGACATTCCTCCATAGGGTTAACTTCCATATTGCCCCCAAAATCATCCAACTTCTGAAGTATGTGCCAAGCTGTATCTCCATTCTTCTGAGTGCCGCTTCAGTGCTTTTGTGATGAGAATCAGACATCTGCATTAACTATTGAAGTGTGTCATCCATCTTAGCTTGTCTTTCTAAGAGAGAGTTGTTGCTACCATTGTTATTGTGGCAGCCTATCAAATTGTTCGACAGCTTGCGTAAATTGACTTTGACCCATGTTTAAGTGAGGTTTTCACCAATGGTTCAAATAACCTTGGTGGAATTGAGTGTCCATATAGTTAACTTCTTGTTCGAATTGCATCCTGCATAAACTAAACATAAAACCCTAGAAAACACTGTTAGCATAAAAACGAAGCAAAACGACACAAAACACAAATTAAAATTAAAAAAAAATAAAAAATAAAAAAATAAAGAATAAAAAATAAAAATAAAGTCAAAGTTAATCAAGAATCACACAAATAGAATAGTTTAAACCGTGAGTCCCGCGCCAAAAACTTGTTGATGGATCAGCAAGTGTACCAAATCGCATAATCCTATAAAATGGTAAGACCAAGTATCGTGTCCCAAGAGACTCTCGGCACTAGACAGTCGTGTGATAACTTGATTAATTAAGACTTAAAGAAAACGAGATCATTGGTTTCAAATGCAAAAATAGAAAATTAAATATGAATGCAAGTTGATCGACAATAAAGTAGCACAATGATGAACAAATGTTGTTTAATATGAGATGAGTATGTTGTTGGGGTTAGAATTCGCCAAGTTCCCTCTCATGTATGTAAGAATTCTTCTTTATGCATTAATGTTAACGTCACTCACTAAATCACTTAAACCCGATCCCTGGGCGAAATAAGCTTGTCCTTAATCACTAATTCATGCAATTCCTTGCATTCCTAGTAATTAAGTGTGAAGATCAAGAGCTTTAAGACGACCAAGACTCGTACCCCCATCCCTTAGAAATATTACTCTTGGGAGTAATTGAACAAGAACCCAAATTGTAAGGAACCTTCTGACACTCATGCAATTCATAAATCATGCTAATGAATGAGTTAAACAAAGCAAGCGTTGTAACAGATGAATTACTCTAACAATTAATGAAAAAACATATATTATTAAGAATCAATTCAAATACATGAGAGTTCACAAGTTTAAGTCATCCCCCAACAACAAATAGAGTTTAGTTCACCATAGACATGGTGAAACTAGATGAACAATGGAGAAGAATGAGATAGAAAAACCCTAAAAGTAGAAGATGGAAGCTCCCGCATCCAAATCCGCCTTCAAAGACTGAAAGAGTGTGCTGTTGCGCTCCCTCTGCCAAAGATACAAAACCTAGGACGTTTGAGTCCTTTAAATAGAGCGAAAATAGAACAGAAACAAAGTCTGGCCCATGTCGTTGGCGCTCAAGCGCCCCACTTAGGGCGCCCGCGCGATGAGCGGTGGTTCTTGGTGCTTAAGCCTAAAAATGGGGGTGCCCAAGCTTCGTGCTTCTGGCGCTCAAGTGCCCAAAAAGGGGCGCCTAGGCGGTGAGCGACAATCTTCTGTGCTTAAGCCTCCAAAAAGGGCACCCAAGCTTCGAGCATTCCTTCCTTCTAGTGATTTTCCAAGCCTTTCTAAGCTCCATCTCCTTGGAGCTTCATTTTTGCTTTCCGTATTATCTCATTTCCTGCCAACACAAGGGAATTTAGTCATAAATTCATCAAATTCAACCTCAACTCTCTTATTCACACAACTTAACATAAAAACATGATTCCAAGCAAGTTTCTAAGCAGAAAAGGATGCATTTAGTATCAAAGTTACATCATAGATAACAGTATTTTCAACCGTTATCATGAAGCTCAATCCAAGTTTATTGATTGTTGGAAAATGAGAAAATTAAGTACGCATAAATTTCTGAAACTTAGCTTCTTCAGGAGTGAAGGTTTCCAATTTCAAGGATGGCTAAAACGCCAAGGGTGAAGAAATTCATTGAGATGGCCGATTCTTGGTATCCATAGTTAGTAAAGGTGTTTTATTGCAATATGAAGATAAGTGAAGGAACGATATGCTCAAGGGTTAAAGGTGTAGACATCAAACTTACAGATGAAGTATGGAGTGTTATATCAGGGTTCAAAATAGAAGGAGAAAGGTGTCATTTGGGTATGGATGACTTTCACAAATTCTCGGTATATCAGAATAGTTTGAGAAACCCTGAAGATGTTCATGATTATTCTCATTACAAGACTTGAGGAATGAAGAAGGATGATCGACTAGTTGTTTTTTATATCTCTTGGATATTAATGTCGAGAGGTAGTAACCATGCACAAGCAACAACTGAAGACATGTACTTGCTTAAGGCTTTTAAAGAAAATATCCAAGTAAACTTGCCTGCAACGATTTCGATAACATGTTAAAAGTAACCCGACTGGAATCTACAATGTTCCCTTACTGTGTCTTCATTTCCAAGATCCTCATTCATTTTGGAGTTGACTGTGTTGATGAATCAAGTGAAACATACAATAGAAACAACTTGATTAACAAGTCTGCTTTACATAAAATGGGCATGCAACATACTTCAAAGGGTTGGGTGTTCAAGGTTGAGGCCACTAAAGAAGACAAAGAAGTAGAAGGATCATCTTCAATTCCATACAAGGCTAAGTCTGAATTTGAAAGGACAATACTAAGAGAAATGAAGTCTCTCAAGATTTTGTGTCAGAAAACCAGAGATGATATTGCTGAAATAAAAGAACATCTAAATTTGGAAAATCAGAATGAAAAGATTGCAACTGAAGAGGAATTAGGTGGGGAAGGTAGTTCACATGGAGTACGATCTGAAGAAGAATTGCAAGAAGAGGAAAGTATGGATGAAGTTGACGAATGTAATAGTCACATGCCTCTCGGATCATATCTGAAGAAAAATAAGAAAAAGATAAAAAATTAATGAATATGTTGTTTCTGTCTAAAGCTTTTTGTTTTTCTATTTTGGTTGTATTAGATGACTCTATATGTCATCTTTATTTTGTCTCTATCTGATTGTATTTCATGTTTCATATCAATGAAATAAGAATTTATGGTTAAATAAATTTGTGATTGGATTAAACTGAATAAGATTAAATCGATTACATTGTGCTTGTATGCGAATGAATTATTGATTAATGTTACTTTCATACATTTGCATACTCACATACTAATTCTTGTATTACATTGATTTTAAAATGATTGATCTCAAAAGACTTGGAAAGGTTTTGCAGGAATATCACTTGCTGACTGGATGGAATTGGATAATCTGATATATGCTACAACAAGACATCGACTTTGACTGAGATCAAATCGATTAAACATCAATACGAGTTTAAAGATTCCAAAACTGGAATATCCGATATCTTTAAATCTTGCTTTAATTAATGTTGATTACTTATTCTTATATCTCTATGCTTATCTGCTGCATAAAATATCTGAGATGATAAGAGTTTGAAATGTGTTGTTTGATTGAATCAGTATCACCATGTTATTACTGTGAATTATCTGGTCTGATACTGTGTTATTCACACTTATATATGCTCTGACAATTTCTGTTTACTACATTATGCATCTGTATTTTGAGATTGAAATATGCATAATGATAGGGGGAGCATTGCATATCATTGATATATTTCACATGCCTTCATTTAAGGAGGATAATATCTTAATTTCATGTGAATATTCTTGACAAGGGAAGCATCATTACTTGTTTTATGATTATCTAATGAATCTCTGTTTGCTTGATTATCTGTCTATCAATACCTTTGTGTGCTTACCTTTTTTTCTAATGCCCAAAGGGGGAGAATTTTTGGTTGATTGATTGATAATCTGTATTGAGTTGTGCAACATGGTTGATTATTAATTATGGTTGTGCATCATAAAAAAAGGGGGAGATTGTTGAGATTGTTGATAGGGGGAGCACTAGTTTAGCTTAACCCACAATCTCAGTAATATTTGAGTTTT
Source organism: Vigna nakashimae (assembly GCA_034642375.1). Taxonomy (NCBI): domain Eukaryota; kingdom Viridiplantae; phylum Streptophyta; class Magnoliopsida; order Fabales; family Fabaceae; genus Vigna; species Vigna nakashimae. The sequence continues at coordinate 13,837,549 of CM067768.1, read as the reverse complement.
TGATTATGACAACACATAATTAATAACACACATGTATTTGGTGTTACATGTTCTATGCTTAAATGTTATATGCATTTTTGAGAACATGATTGTGTTGTTTATGTTGTTCATTGCATTTCACTATGTTATATATGTGATTTTATACATGAATGCATGACACTTGTTTTTGAAAAAGAAAAACTACAAGCACTTTTGTTGAACTTAAATTGTGTGGCAAAACAACAGTTTTAAGTTGATTTCATTATGGGGTGAGTCGATTCAAACTCGTGTCTTTGTACAAAATTTTTCAAGTGTGCTGTGAGAGTTTTTCAAAGAGAAAAGTTTTCAAAACTGTTTTACTTTGTTATAAAGTCGATTACATGCGTGTTGCATTCGACTAAGTTTGATATGTTTTGAATAACTGTTAATGCTTGATATAACTGTCACAACAACTATATTTTTAAATATGTTGACCAATCATTAAATGAAATTCGATTGCATTAATTGTACATTCAATTAACTGCATTGATTGTTGCTAACTGCTATAACAGAATTGCTATATTCGACTGCATTAGTAGCTTAGTCGATTAAAATGCGTCAGAGTTGTGTTTATCTATAAATTGATGCAAATTTGATTTTTGTCGAACGTTTGTGAATCTAACAGTTTGTGACAATTTTTGCAGAAAGTGCATTCTTACAGAAAGAGAGAAAGAGCTCCAAGAAACAAGAAGTGACCATGGTGATCATCTACTTGTGGATTCTTGAAGAGCAAGTTAACTACACGTACAAAGGTTGATCATATTTTGCACATTGGGTGTAACTGAGAGATCAGAGGATACAATCTTGTGAAGATTGGATTGAGGTTCCCTGTTATGATTATAGGAAGAAAAAGAGCGTGTTGCATTCTTGACTTTGAGGGTGACTCAAAGGGTTTGGACTGAAGGAGAGGGGATTCTTGCTGCTAGTCTGTTTGTATACTGCCTATATTTTGATTAGAGGGTTAGAGAGGTGTTTTATATTTTTGACGTGAGGTCGCTATAAAAGCCTTGTTGTAAAAACCTTGATCATTATAGTGCATTGGCTTCCTGTGGTTGGAAGGAGACTGGATGTAGACTTGGCCGAACCAGTATAAAAACTCAGTGTTTGATCTTTCTGTCCCTACACTCTTTTATTCAGTCGACTTCTTACTGTACTCAATCGATTTAATTTCCACTGTATAAACAAGTCTTTTACCTTGAAAGTTATAAATGGTGAAAAAGACTTTGAAAGTTTTAAATTTTATACTTCACCAACTCACCCCCTCTTGGTATGAGAAATTGAGCATTCTTTTTTAACGCAAGAGAAAAAGAAACACAATAAAAGTTTTGGGAAAATGAGAAGTTGAATCTAACAAAGCCGGTTAGACAACTTCTTATCCTTCTAGAAAATGCAAGAGAAAAAGAAACACAATAAAAGTTATGGGGAAACAAGAAGTTGATCTGGCAAAGCCGGTTAGACAACTTCTTATCCTTCCAGAAAATGTAAGAGAAAAAGAAACACAATAAAAGTTTTTGGGAAACAAGAAGTTGAATCTGGCAAAGCCGATTATACAACTTCTTATCCTTCCAGAAAAATGCAACAGAAGCAAAATATCATTCTAAATCCATAAAGAGAATCAAAATTCTAAAAATATTCAAGATTTCAGATCATACAAAAAGCACAAGACTTAAGGTTAGCTCCCCATACCTGATTCTTGCTCCTTCTTGGATGAAGAACACCTCTTCAAAAGCTCTTGCTACCTTCTCTACAACTCATATTCTAATCCTAATATCTCCTTATTTTCGACGAAAGTCTTGCTCAATTTCACTCTCCTTCCCCAAAACTTCATTTCTCACCCCTATTTATAGATGAAGTTAGGGTTACTGTAGCAGTACTGTAGCAGTACTACATTACTGTAGCAGTACTATAGCTTTACTACAATTCACTATAGAAGTACTGTAGCTTGTACTACATTTTTCCTGTAGGAGTACTGTAGCAACACATGATTCATGAGGTATTCTTACTGTAGCATTATACATATTTCACTGTAGCACTATATGTATTTTACTGTAGCATTATACATAAGATTATTAATTTTTTTTCAAACAAATCTAGTATCTTAATTACAACTATTTTCAAGGGTCTTACACCGAAGGTCGAGATCGGTGAAGCGCAGGTCGAGACTGAGGCACACTACGTCGTGTGCAAGGAAGCGTTTGAGCTCCACGTGGAGGCGCGCGAGTTACCCAACAAACATATTTACCACTCCGATTGCATCCTCCCGTGGCTCTCCATGCGAAACTCGTGTCCGATGTGCCGCCACGAGCTTCTTTCCGATTTGGAAAGTAAGGCTCTAAGTTAGATCGACCAAGAGGCGATAGGGTTAACTATTTTGAGGTTTCCAGAAGGGGGATTCGTCGTGGGTCGATTTTCTGGTAATCATTTCCCGATGGAAGTCAGTGGGTTCTCCGAGTGTAATGAGACTTCTGTGCCATGTGATTAATAATTGCTAACTCAACATGCCACTAGATACCAAATTTAGCGTAGTTTAGTTAACAACAAAGTTAAAATTGACTTAATTTTACAAAAATAGCGACCTAATTGAGATAAAAAAAATAAAAAACCTGTTTGAGACGATTCTATCCAAATAAGGAGATCCAAAATATTAAACCTTAAAATTTCTATATTAAATAAGAATGAGTAAAGTAATATATTCCTTACAAAAACCTCACATAACAAATCGCCCAAAAGCTCGAGCATACCCTACAGCCATAAAAACCCAAAACTCCCATTTCCCACACTGTATTTCGAAGAACGAAAAGAGAACGCAGAAGAAGAGAGAAACATGTCTAGAAGAGGCAGAGTGCTTCTTAGCCAGTCTTTTTCTCTGCTCTCACCGGTAAAGCACAATCCTTTATCAAAATCAACACCACTCACTTCTTTATTACGAAGTAGCATCACATTCTCAACTTCTTCCTCCTCCATAACCCCTCCTATCGAAGAGTCAAAGACTTCATCTTCCAAGTCCCAAAGGGATTCACTGATTTTGGAACAGTTCAAGCAAAGAAAACTCAAAGGGTCCCCAAAAGACTCCAAGGGTACCCCTCAAGTGGGTTCAACTTCAGTTCCATTAAGTTTAGATGGTTATACTGAAAAGGTGGTTCAAAAGGGTGTGCAGAATGAGGATGAACCCACCATGGTTGTTAGAAGTTTCAAGGAGTTGGGTTTGAGTGAGGACCTTGTTGAGGTAATGGAGGAGATTGGAGGGTTTATTCCCAGTGAGATACAGTGTGTGGTTATTTCTGCTATCTTGGAAGGGAAGAGTGTGTTGCTGAGTTCACCATCTGAACCTGACAGAACTTTGGCCTTCTTGTTGCCCCTTATTCAGGTTACTTTAATTCTCTTCATTTTCCTTCCAAGGTTTTGACTTTTGAGCCTTAGGATCAAATTCCTTGAGTTGAGTGGATACTAGATACTGAAATTTGGGAATGCATTCACTTTGCAGGCTGGCTTAAATTTTTGTAGTTCGTTTATTTTTATTTATCTGGTATTTCACCTAGTTCATATGACCATTGTTGTTGCGTTATTTGTTTGGTATTTGTATTGGTATGGGTTTCAAGTTTGTAGAAAATACCGGAATTTTGTTACTTGGAAGGTGATGTCAAGTGAAATTGGTTCATAACCAACCATGTTATGGCATAGAAGGATTCTTGTATGTCTCATCTATTGGAACTCTGTTATATAAAATTGATTTTTAACTTGAGAATTGCACTAAGAGAAAACAAATTTCCCAAGTCAACTTATTATGATCGAATTAGTGATTTATCTTAGAATCATTGTATTGAGTTGAATTATAAAATATCTCCATTTCAAATGTTTTCTTATGTCAATTTTAGAAATGGGTGGCACTATCAAGTTTGCACCCATGTTTATATATATATATATATATATATATATATATATATATATATTATAATTTGGTCATATTTCAAGATTATATAAGATCTCTAATAGGGTTGAATAATTTAATACTTATAAAGTTAGTGACAGTTTTTTTAGCTTCATTTTCATCACATCAACACAAACGATGATAACTGTTATCTACTTTTGCTGTTCTGTTCCTGCCATGTTTATTATTTTCCTTAGAGAAAAAATGGAGTAAATTAAATATGTCAACTTGTACAGTTGCTAAGACGGGATGGAGAGTTGCTTGGTTCAAATTCAAAACATCCACAAGCCATCGTGCTTTGTGCTACGGAGGAGAAAGCTGCACAGGTGACTCAATTTCTACTATGTATTATCTCACCGTCTTGTCTATTTAATTCTGTAGAGTACCTTCCTGGTATTTATGAACTGGTCATGTTCCTTTCAAAATTTATTGGCATTTCAGTGCTTCAATGCTGCAAAATATATCATCCATAACACAAAATTGAAGTCTGCAAAGGATTGTGCTTCACCAGATAATGGGCAGTCGCAAGCCTCAATTGGCCTAATGATAGGAACACCTTGTGAGATTCTTCAATATATTGAAGAGGGCAGCATTGTTCCTTCTGAAATAAGATACTTGGTTAGTAATTAGTATCACTTAAAAATATTTGTGTCATAATCTATGTAGAGCTCGCAGGTTACCAGTTCTTGGAAGCTCCTATCATTGATCACACTACTCTTTTTCATGCTTCTTGAGCAGGTGTTGGATGAGGCAGATTGCATGCTTGGTAGTGGCCTTGGTCGTGAAATCCATAAAATTCTCAGACCATTACAAGATCATGAATCAAAATCTGCTGTCAAAAAATTACAAACTATTCTGGCCATTTCAACCATGGCTGAGGTATGATGACAAATTATGTTGTTTTAGTGCTTAACGTGCTTAGACCTCCATCATAATACTGGTCATTTTTATGATTTATCTTTTCCATATGTCAGGTTTTGGGTGAACAATCTCCTATTGTAAAGCATCTTGAGTGCCATCATGAAGGAAATATTTCTGCAATGTCTATAGAAATGGAACAAACAGAAGTCTTTCATTTCACAGCGTCTCTTCATGCTCTTCAGAAAAAAGTGACAGAGGCCATGGATTCCCTTTTGCAACAAGAATAACTAACATCTTGATCTACAATTTCTGACTCGGAACAAAAGAAAAGTCAAAATAGGTTTTATGATCTTTCTTATAGAAACTAAATATGAAATTGGTTGTGTCCTTGTATGTTATTATCATGTTCTTCTAACACTGAAGCACCAAATACCACATTCTTCAGTTTAACTTCTATTATGTTTATATACCATCATGTTTTAAATGTTTCTAAAGTGATAAGCAAGATGTGAGTTTTGTGTACGAGTTTTATAACGTACACTCTATGTGAAGAAGTCTTTTCTTAAAAGTTAATTATCATTTTCTTTCAAGATAATCACACATTAATTTATTGACGTCATCTAATCAAGACATATTTCTATTTCAATATCAACTAACAAGTCAGTAATTTCAAAATTGATGATTAAAAACTATATATATACTTGTTGAATTTTAAGAAAAAGATATGAACAGTGATCGATATTGGTTCATTTCCATTCCCATCAAATCTAAAAGAAGAAAAACCAAACTGTTTTCAAAAATTGGAAAATGGATTTCGTAATGTTTTATTTACAAAACTGTTAGTAGTCATTTTTTAGATTGAATTTTCTTTCGATAGACATTAAATATGTAACCTTATAGGGGTCTCTAACGTCAAATAAAGTGTTATAGCAAATAAGGTGTTATAGGATCAAATAAGGTCGGATCCCTTTCTCCGAATGTCAATAAGTTGCGAAAATATTTCAAAAGTAATGCCAAAATGAATTCTTTTAGCAATTAGATGTCGATGGTGAAGGGGGACCGGCGTCTAATGCCCTTTTAAACCCTAAAAACTCATAACGCGAGCCTCACTTTCTTTTGTGTTTTCGTTTGAGTTTTGGCTTCATTCACGTTCGCCATTGTTGCTACAAGGTATGTTTGATTGATTTTCTTCCAATTTAATTTCTTTTTGCATCCATTAACTTTAGTTTGCATTAATTGAATTTCGTTTGCACCGATTAATTTTGGCTTATGATGCAGTTTTGTGCGCAAGTTTACGAATCTCAACGGTGACATTGAGGGCCAATCTCCATTGCTTGAAACTCATAGTATATACAATTTTATGATGTGCTAAAATGATTTTCTGTATTTCAGGTGTGGTAATAATGCAAAAACAAATTATTATTAAAAAAAACAAAAGGGACGTCGGTTTAAGTAGGGTCCGATATCAAAATTGACGTCCGAAAAAAGATATCCAACGTCACATTAACTTCTTCCAATAAGACTTCGGATGAACTAGATGTTGAATGCCGAAAATAACATACGTTAACAGCCTTTTTTGCAATAATGAATGCATCATCTTTTTATCCTTTTCTCGTTAACTGACATGGATTTTCAATTCTAACATATATTACGTTGGTTAACGGACTAACCTTGTGTGACAGCTTGGGGTAGGGAAGTTGTTTTACCACTACAAGTGCATGAATTGTGTAACTCGACATTCATACTATATCCACATGAGTCAGGTCTATGTTTGTGGTGTGATTCTAGCATGTGTAAAGTTCTTAGGTTGAAATGTGATATATGTTAGAATTGAACTATAATGTGTTATTTCTATTTATACTAGCTTACCTTTTTATTTGTGTTTTGTTGATATTTTCTTTGTGCTAGATGTTTTGACTATGATCATCTTGTGAATGTGAGCAGATGTTGACGAGGTATTTGTGGAGCAGGTGCTAGAAGGAGAGACGACAAATATTTAGTCTTCTTTAGACTAGATTTATGTATATAGTTTTGATATAGTTAGTTTATATATATATAAAGTTTAATTTATGGTTATGTGTTGTATAATTATAATGAAAATTCTATTTCTTATTCAACGGTTTTATTTTATTAATTATGCTATAAGTGTTTTATACTTTAATACTAATTTGGATATTACAAAATATACCATACCAAAAGATACATTAAACATGATCAATAATTATCATTTCATACTTTAGTTAAACTTAGCGTAAGATATAAATCTTTATTGAAAATAATATATTTTAACATTATAGAATATAATAATTAAATGATTTACATCAAAATGAGTTAACTGTGCAATCTATAGTTCACATTACCTTTATAAAATGTTCAATAATTTCTAACATTATTAATTCGAAAATCATTAATTGTCCATGAATTATGTAATTGAAAAATATATAATAACTGGTTTTAGGAAACATAAGATAGCTTAATATATAATACCCAATACTAATTGGATGGAACTTCTAAAGAATTGTAAAGTTTTTTCACAGGGTATTAGATAAAACCAATAATGTATCAGTGCAAAATAAAATATGTCAAAGATGCACATTAAATATATAGAATTGGTTGGGTAGATTACAGAAGAATGAACTTTTTGTTTTATTTTCTAAAATATAAAAAAAAAAGTTTACTTTGATTTCATGATTAGTATCAAATGTTTACTTTTTTATAAGGAGATAAAATGGTTTTAGACAGTTTTGAAGGAGATAATTTAATTACAAAAATGTGAATATATACATAATTTGAAAAGGTAGGATAAAACCTAAATGTGAAAACATGGCCCATGCAGGTTTCGAACCTGCGACCTTCGCGTTATTAGCACGACGCTCTAACCAACTGAGCTAATAGGCCACTTTTGTTTAAGCTTTTTGATGCAAGTTTCAAATTCTGAACATGCAAACTCTAAAAATAAGAAAGTAATCTATTAATTTTCTTCGATTTGAATATATTCAAGAATGTAACCAATTAAAGGTTTGAATGAAGTTCAATTTTAAAATAATATCCTAATTCATATCAATAATTAAAGTTTGATTGATGTAGTGAAGAAATTTGTGAAAAAAGATTTCATTTATTTTTTTTAATTTTATTAATAAAATTTGGTAAAAAACGAAAAAACTTACAAATATCAATAATAATAAATTATCATACATACATATATATATATATATATATATATATATATATATATATATATAAAGTTTCTCTTATTTGAATGAGGATTATGTTATGCTCAAGAGTACAATGGATCAAGTTTGGAGGATTTGAACGAAGATTAATTTTAAAATAATATTCTAATGAAGATCCATACTTAAAGTTTGATTGATGTGTGGAAGAAATTTGTTAAATAAATTTGTATTTTTTTTAGGAATTCGATAAACTAAATATTTGTCAAACAGCCACAAAATTATAAATATCATTAAAAAAAGAATAAATATTGTTTTTAAGGTTTGCACGAAAAGTAAGTAGATAATTTTCGATTACGAGAAATTAGTGGTTCAAACATAACTGTACACTGTAAACAAGTGATTCTTGTAATTGTTTTAAGGATAAAAAGTTATATGTATAACACTTAATTTATTGATTTTTTGTAAAGTCAAGATAAATTAACAAATTACTCAGACTACGTAAGCTTTATTTATAACAATTCAATTAAGTTGTATGTATTTCTCGTTTCTAATATTTATTAAATTTTTATTTACTGTAAATCGTAATTAAAAATAGTCAAATTTATGTTATTCTTAATTTTTCTATTACCAATTCATTCATTTAAATATCTAAATTGATCCAAATTAAAATTTCAAATAGAAATAACTGATTTTAAACTCTTTAAAACTTTATAAAAAATTTTTATCATTCAAATAAATTTATCTTCATAAAAAAGAATTACACTTTATTATTTTTCTAAAGATCTAAAAAATGACATTTTAAAAGTAAAAATAGTTTAAAATTAATGAATGTAAAACTCGAGAAAAATAATAAAATAAAATAAAATAAATTAATTTTATATAACAATAGTTTCAACTAGCAACCACGGTTTTGTTCATATTGGCCAAGCGATCACAGTGTCGTTGAGATTGCTACCATTGAAGTCTAGACATGTTTTCACAATCACAATTTGCTTCCATCATACTTTTTAGCTGCTCGGGGTTGCATGTCTGTCATTGTCTTCGACGTCGACCACCTTCGTTGGACTTGTCGCGACCTCCTCTCTGTGGATCTAGCCTAGTTGTATTGATTGAGCCTTTTTCGAGTTTTAGGTTTTTACTCTCTCTTACTCATTCATGACTTATGTCCTCTTTGTTGCCACCAGTACGTCTGACCCATCCATGTATACTAATTATGTCAATGTGCATTTATCTATTGATAAATTAGATGAAACTAATGATGCGACTTGAGCATTATAATATAGGTTTATGTAGTTCTTTCTATATTTTCTTTTCTTCTCTTCTTTTTCTTCATCTTCTTTTCTGCTTCGAATCTTTCATTCATTCTAAAGACTTCCAACGTTGTAGGCTTGGAGATACGATGGAAAGCGAGATATAATGATAGCTTTTTCTTCATATTTTTCTTTTCTTGAGCTTGCTTTCATAATTTTTCTTTGGGTTAAAGATCACTACACGATATATGGGTAAAGTTGATGTTTTATAACCTTTCTTAAGCATACTTTCCCTTTTTCTTTCTCATTTCTCACTTCTTTTTCATATCTTCTTCAATAACTCATTCTCTCTAGTTTATCTTTTTATATAGGTCCTCTTGAGAGATAATCATTGGATATTGAGTTGATTCTAGGGGAGTAGGTATCCTTTAAATGGGAAGTCAAACTTTAGTCTTTTTTGCAGAGGTACAATGTTTTTATCAGAATTTATATTGAAAAGCAACTTGTACAGCTTGTTAGAGCAGAACTCTTCAAGCGAAACATTCCCAAAATGTTCTTTACTTATCTTAATGTCTTTATCCAATTTATGCAGATGTTCTGATCAATCCTTTGTGTATTCCTCGTTCTGCACAAATAACAAGGACAAAATATACAAGCAAAATAACATTTTACAGTATATGCATTAAATGGTATTAAATGTTTTGAACGCTTATAGACTTTAATTTATATTACTTGTTCAAAACATCTTGTCATACATCTTGTGAGTAAATATAATAAGTCATTCAAGTATAAAGTTCAAGAAATGTTAGACAATGTATAACACATTTATAGTATATGATGTAAAACGTTATACACTTATGAATGAAAAGTTGTTTCAGATATAGCATTTGGCACACTTTTCATTAGACAATATTCTTCATAAAATGCTTTAACTTATAACATTGTTTTTATATATAAGACATTAAGCTTCAGTGTTTTTTTTATTCTTAAGAATACATGTTTCAAAAGATTGAAACATCTTATTGTTTTGCACATATTCCTTAAACCGTACCTTTGTAAACTGTTTTTTTTTTCAACACTTCATGAATAAATATCCTTAAGCATATTGACACAAAAGGTTCATGTAGGATTTTCTTATTGATCAGACGTTTCCTGTAAATAACATGTTTAGACAATATAGAATTCAGGAAAAAATTGTTTTATATGTTCTTATTTTAAAAAGACTTTGTATTATCATTTAGACGATCTGTGTAGCTTCTCATACAAGACCTTATGTCTTTTATTTTGATTGAGCAAACGCTTAAACACTTTAGGTCAAGTAGACAATTTTCTTTCTGAAAGGATATTTTGTTTAATGTTTATTATTAAACTTTAAAACTTGAATTCCTTAGACAATCTATTCTCTAGAAGATATTGTCTTAACTACTCAATATACTTGCTTGTGTTTTAGTTGCATAGACTCGCAAATATCTACATAATTCTACAAAACATAATTTTGCAAATTTATATTATTCCAACCCTGCAAAATCTGTTTAACATTAATTATAGATGTCAAATCAACCAACCATCAAATTATATATAATTTAATGACTCAAATCTCCTCAAATGTAATCTCAATCATACAGTATATCAACATTTCAACATACGATCACTAAAGATTATTGAAAACTCCTAACTCAACTCAATAAATCATAATTCATCAGACAATTCAATTTCACAAATTAACTATCATATAAGCCTACCACTATACAAAAAAAGATTTTTTTATATATGTTAAAAAAAGACTTTTTTATACCGATTTTTGAGTAGGTATAGAAGCAAGGGATATAAAAAGTTTTCAATTGTTTACACCGATTCTAAAACCGATATAAAATTATTTTTAGATCAGGTATAAAAAAGAGCCTGAATTTTACACCAATTGTTATCAGAACAGGTATAAAAAATCTCACTTTTATATCTATCGAGGTTCGAGGCTCGAACCAATGTAAAAGTAAGATTTTTTATAACTGTTTAAACAATAACCGGTATAAAAAATAATTTTTGTCTACAGAGGATTAATTCTAAAAACACCCCACTTTTGCGTATTTAACCACCATCCACAGCATCAACATTCAAAGCTTTTTCGGTACAAATTCGAAAATATAATTAAACATATTATATAAATGTAACATGTTATTATATATTAAATAAAATTTCAAACCCAAAACCAAAATTTTAATTATAATCTACAATTATAATGAACTACAAACTTATAAATGAAAAAAGACTAGAAGTTGAAATAAAGGCTACGTATATATTATAACACCCCGTACTAAAAGTTGAAAATACTGTATGGCCAGGCCTTCAAAATTTTCAATAAAACACCTTGAAAGATACTTTTGAAACACGAGATCAACCTTAATGCAGCCTGATAATGTGACAAAGCCTCCTGCAGCATGTTAGTGGCGGCAAAGACTTGTGCAAGTTTTACATGAAGAGAACCGTAAGCCCAATCTTTAAGATATCGTTCAAGTAGAGAAACATCATCATCTCCATTTCGGCCCTCTATAACATGCAGCTCAGCCAAAGCTAGTGCAACTCCAAGGTAACTAGGTTCTAGTCTTAATGCAGACTCATAAAACTTTTTTGCCTGTATGAAGAATGCATTATATTTCCCACATACGAAATCAAAGTACATTTAGTAGACTATAGATACTAATTTTAAAAAGCTGATCACTTACCCTTTCTCTGCCTCCGGACTTACTGGGATGCATATCACCTACTAACTTTAAAGTCTTTGCTGATTGAGGCATTGCTTTCATTGCTTCTCGTAAAGCATATAAAGCCTCTTTGATTTTAGAAAGGGCCAAATATGTATGAACCAAACTTGAAATATTCAGATTCATGTCAAAAGCCTACAAATTTCTAAATTTTCTATCAACAACACTTTAAAGTAAACATCAACAATAGAGTACATGAACGGTAGGAAACACAACACTATAAAACAAAATCCTGAAAACTAGATTTAATTTTATGTTCCAGAAACAATGGATTTACATAACTAAATTTACTACAAGGATACATCAAGATTAAAGAAATTAAATTTACAACAAGACATTCAGTTATTGCATACCAGGAAGTTGAATTTTAACTGTTACTTGATGTTCAAGGTGTTTGATGCAAACATTTGTGAAAATATTGAAGAGAAATTTTAGCAACACATTTTCTAATAAACTCTTTCTTACATGGTCTCTATTATCGGTTAAAATTCGTAAAAAATTACAAAGTCATTGGTTAGAATCATTAAACAAGATGTGAAAGGTATAAAATTTTATATTTTCAATAAATTTTATAGAAGTATGTAGTTAGCATTTCTCAATATTAAAACGTTAACAAAAGACATAAGTCCTGAGTAACTCTATTAACGATTAAGCAAGACTGTTTCCATAGCATTTCTCATATCAAATATTTTTTAATCTCCATCTCATAGTCAAACAAATGTATCATATAATTCTTTCCCATCCATTCCATCTTCTCCTCACTCCTATTTTCATCCTGATTCACATTAACTTCTACACCAATACAAAGTAAAACATACATCACACACAAATAAAACTAAGACTCAACCTTGAGAAATATTTCTAAATGTGCATCAAATACAGCTTCTACTTCAGCAGGATTCAGAACAGATTTGAAGGCCTTTTTGTCATGAAGAATGCCAATGACAGAAACCACTCTCATGAGGTACTATAAAAGGAAAAAAAAAGAGGTTAACTTTCACTTGGAGAAAAGGCACATATTGGAGTGTTCAAATTTTCTCAGACACTAAATATTATATCAGTTACTCCAACAAGTAGATGTGTGAAAAAGAGTCCATACCTTAAAGAAAAATGGTTCAAGAACAGTAACAACATCGAGAAGTTCAAGGTCCAACCCAATTTCCTCCATCGCCTCTCTTTTTGGCGTGTCCTTATCGTCTTTGTCCCTCTCCTCCGTTTTCCCACCAGGCAAGGCCACTTCACTTGCAAAACAACATGCAATACACACAACCCTCATTTCATTCCCTACTGATTCATTCACAGAGCCTAAATATGAAGGGAGGGGATAAAGATTTCTAACATGTCATAAAAAATTTAAAAGACACTAACATCGAGATCTTTGTTATCACAGCAAAACAATCACATTGCAAATGTAGTTACAATTATATGATAGTAATCTATCATTTTTTTTACAAAAAAAAGGACAAAGCACTTGTATGAAATTGAACTGACCCGAGTAAGTGGAGAGCATGGAAGAGCGCTTGGTGAGTACAACTCTGATATCCCCAGCATCGAGTAAGTCAATTTTTATTGACAAAGCACCAGCTGCCTGCACCAAAAACAAACACAAATTTGAACAAAATCAGACACTTAAACCACGACGCCTTAAAATCACTTACTACAAAAGCAAAATTATAACCCGAATGTGTTCACAACTAATTCTACGAAGGATTCAAGAGTTCAAATGATTCCAAGTACACAACATAACTCTGGAAACGAAACGAAACGAAACTAAGAGGCCCTTCACTTTTTCCATTAACCAAAAATAAACAATGAGATTATAAACAAAGCTAAACAAACCAAAGAGAGAGGCGAAAATGTTTGAGAACGCACCATCTCTTGAGAGAGAGGGTTGACGCTGGTGAGTTTGCATTGCGTGACGACAATTTCCTGAAACTGATCGATCTGGCTGTTAAAGAGATATCTCTACAAAAGCAAAAACATTTTGAGTATCAGTCATTCAAAATAAATGGTACACAAACGGCATATCTAATTCAATCATGGCTTAATTACCTACTTAGTCCCCATGTTAGGAAATAATTTTCTGTTTAGTATCCGGTTTTAAAAATGTAGGCATTTGGTACCTATGTTTTGAAATTTGTATCAATTCAATCCTATCCGTTATATTGTAAGTAACGGCGTTAAATGTTAAATGATTGGAAAAGCTTAATTACCTACTTAGTCCCCATGTTAGGAGGTAATTTTCTGTTTAGTACCCGGTTTTAAAAATGTAGGCATTTGGTACCTATGTTTTGAAATTTGTATCAATTCAATCCTATCCGTTATATTGTAAGTGAAGATAATGTTGATGAAAGGGATACTACAATTGGGTGGCAAAGGAGAAAGATTATGAGACTGTGCTTCTAATGCCATTGTATTTAATGAAGAAGATGGTTATATTAGAATGTAATTTTCATCCGCATTACAATTAGAGGTTTACGACAACTAAAGGGTCAAGCTCCATCAACACTTCAACAAAATTAAAACATAACACATACAAAGACGATATTAATCAACCCCATCAAACATAACATCCAGATTAAGACATTTTCCCTTCTCTGACAAACCAAAAGTGATAGATTGTGCTTCTAATGCCATTGTATTTAATGAAGAAGATGGTTATATTAGAATGTAATTTTCATCCGCATTACAATTAGAGGTTTACGACAACTAAAGGTCAAGCTCCATCAACACTTCAACAAAATTAAAACATAACACATACAAAGACGATATTAATCAACCCCATCAAACATAACATCCAGATTAAGACCTTTTCCCTTCTCTGACAAACCAAAAGTGATTTTTCCAAATTCATAATCTTTCTCCTTTGCCGCCCAATTGTAGTATCCCTTTCATCAACATTATCTTCACTTACAATATAACGGATAGGATTGAATTGATACAAATTTCAAAACATAGGTACCAAATGCCTACATTTTTAAAACCGGGTACTAAACAGAAAATTACCTCCTAACATGGGGACTAAGTAGGTAATTAAGCCTTTCCAATCATTTAACATTTAACGCCGTTAGTTACAATATAACAGATATGATTGAATTGATACAAATTTCAAAACATAGGTACCAAATGCCTACATTTTTAAAACCGGGTACTAAACAGAAAATTACCTCCTAACATAGGGACTAAGTAGGTAATTAAGCCTTCAATCGTTCAAAAGAACTAACGTTAGATCAAGGTTAATTATTAATGTATAGAATGAAGACTGAAACATCTTATCCAAGTCATTCGTTCAAGTAATTTATTTTTAAAAATGTTAATTAATTGTATATTTTATTAAATATTAAAAATTTCAATAATTTTCATTATACATTATCTCATATATAACAAATTTAAATTTTTGATTGAAAATTAAATTTTAGAGTATATCAATTTTAAATTCGGTATCAAAATAATTTATAAACATTGAAGCTATTTCTGAAATATATATTTCAATTTAAAATTTAACCCATTTATTTAGATTTAGATTTACAAAATCCAAATATTTTTTTTATATATGGACTTAGATTTCATAATGATTCAATTAGTTTGACTAAAATTAAAAATTGAATCAACTGGTTAATACATTGCTACCGTTTAGTTAAAAAATTATTTTTATAATTACAGCAAAACAAACCATTTTTGTTATTATAAGTCTCACTAATAATTACTCTTTTAAAGCACTTTATTTTAAGCCTGAAACAAAGTCAACGAACATTGCATATGACAAAATAAACAGAGGAACATCGTCACTCATGCAGTTAGTTTGCAGTTACCATTTACAATATTGAGATGAATTATGAACATTTCTATTACTGCCACAACCATACTAAACAAAACTAATATGAACTGCGACAATTTCCAAATCCTTTGGCAGATAGTCACTTATAAGAATATACAGCTACAGTATTACAAAGAATAAATACCAAAATATTCATGAAAGCCTTCATTTTGCAACCCTAGCAATCATGACTTCAATATAAAAAATTGGTTGAAGGAAAGCTCCTCAAAAACCTTCGCCAAAACACGACGATGTAGTATCATCATTTTTTTATTCACCTGAATCACTATTGACTTTAATTTCTTCAGCTGCCATTGCATAATGTTTCTCCGTTTCATCACCTACTTCAGGAAAATCTCTATCTTCAATCATATATGGCTCAACCAATTTCCAGAACCAGGTTGAATGGCTTCCCAAAATACCAATCCAAAATACCCTTCCTTTTCTCTTGACTTTACAATCCATGGACATGGCTTTAAACTTTTTGACAATGTTCTCTACACCTTCCTGGCTTCCCTTGATTTTCAGAAATATATCCCCTGATGAATTTCGATGCCCACCATACATGTACCAGTATGCCAGAACACATGGTGACATCCACCTATGGATTAGTTTTGGAATGGTAGGTTCACCATTTGCCCAAAACTGATCTGCATAAAAGCCAAAATGAGAGCTTACAATGGTACAAAACTTATCTGGTACATTCTCACTGTCATCACTTGGCTTACAAGAAGGATGCAGCCACTCATAAAACTGGCGATATATATGACTCTTGAGGACATAATGACTGTTTGAATTGCCATCAAAATCAAAGCGAATAATGTGATTCCTCCTTGGATCATCAGAATCAATCCGCAAACCACCTAAAAGCAACCCAATCAAGATTTCTCTCTGCTCTTTGCTCAACTTCAGGTTTATTGGTCTTTTAACAACTTTCCTTTTCAAGCTAAGGATATAATCAAGCTTTTCCATTAATGGGGATTCAATTTCATACTTTTTTAGACACATAAAATCGTAGATCTTCTCAGCTTTCATGTGATTTCCTGATGAAAGGTATCCACTTAAGATGGTGTTACATGATCGAGCATTAACACCAATAAAGGCATCACTGTTCATTCGGTTAAATATATCCTGAGCCTTGTCAATATTACCAATTTTCACCAAATAATCCAGATATATGGTGTATGTAGCACAGTTAGGACGACATTTTTCCAGGCACTGGGATAATGCCTCTTCTAATTTATCATATAACTCCAAATTGTAGTACATGCTTAGTAAATGCACATATGATGGCGTAAGGGGCTTCAGACCACTCTTGACAAAATCTGCCATTATCGACTCTGCCAATTCTGATTCTTGTGCTTTGCATAATATCTCTATTATTTGATTATATGCCGCAACATCTGCTTTTCCGAGTTTTGACTGCATTTCTCTAAATATTTCCAATGACTTCATAGGCATGCCAACTTTTGAGTATGCTTCCATTTTATACACAAAAGCCAAAGCTGGGGGATCACTTTCAAACTTAAGAAGTTTGACCCAAGTTTTCTCAGCTTCCTCTACCTCCCCTTCCCTTGCACATATCCTCAAGATTGATAGTAGCACCTCTCTATCCTCCTCATATCCAGCACATTGCATTGCTTCCCTCAATTCTGCTATCCTTTCTTTATCTATGGAATCCTGATAGCTGTGCAGCCAAATTAGGCCCACATAAATATCTTTCTGCACATCAAGTCTAGTTGTAACCATATGATGAAATATATACTCAGCTTGCTTAAGGTAATGCTTTGACAAGATCCCTGGATTGCTTACAATAGCCTTGAAAAGGGAATTATGTAAGCTAAGACGGGGCTGGTAACCACCCAACTGAATCATACGATTATAAATGCCGCATGCTTCATCTAAACAGCCTTGAACAGGAGCACTAAGATATGCAACGACTAATATATGGAATGTTGACTCACTAGGAACGCGGCCTTGATTGATAATATCATCAAATACTTCACGGCACTTTGAAAACTTTCGCTCTTTACCCAAATAATCTGCTAGCTTGGTAGCAAGAGCAAAATCAAACCGATACCAATTTCGTTGCATCATCCACTTGTATACCTTTATGAGGAAAAAAATAATCAAACTTGTGAACAAACATAACAGCTTATGATGAGATTTTGTAAAATGTTTTGGTCAAGTAATAAACCAAATAACAATTTATAGCTGAATACCAATTCCAAACAGTAAAAGAAACAAAGAATAAACAATCAATTCACATGAAGGAAAAATAGATTTAATTTCATAAAATAATATTCCAGGTACAAAATATTTCCAAAGTCAACATGAACGCAATGGGTTTTCATGCTTATTATGGCTCTGCAAATGAAGCATCAGAAATCTAGGCACACCACCTCTTACTGATAATCAACCAATAACCACAAAAAGCATTCCCCAAGTATATGATAAATTATGGTCAACACCCACTCTCAAAGCACCATTACATCTAGGCATCAATTTCATAAATTTCAAAATCAACATTTTCAATATCAAATAATTTACCCTGTTCTCTCAATACTGTCTTCCCTTCTTTCATATTCACTAAAACCATTTGATGCAAACATAAAATAGCAAATTGGTAATGAATTGAATTTATAGGCTCCATTGATATAATATAACAACAACGTGAACATAAAATAGCATATTGGTAATGAATTGAATTTATATACTCCATCGATATAATATAACAACAACTTGAATTCCTTAGATGTATGTGTCGAAATGTTTCACACATATAAATTACACCCGTCCATTTTAATGCGTACGGTTCTCATCAATCCCTACAACTTAATTTTCAATTTCATCATCGCTCCCTCAAAATAAAAATACTACATTAAAATTCCCACTTTATGTATTTATTTATTGTTTGAACCAGTTTCTCTCCTGTCAGAAGCCAATAACTAACTTTTCTATATACTGTAATTCATTCGCCTACGAGAAAAAGCATCTTCTATAAATAAATAATAGTAATAATTTTTCCAAAGGTTCTGCAATTGAGCCTCTCACAACAGGTTTAATCCTCAAGATTATTCCGCAAAGTTATAATGCAAGTTCCAAATTACAAATCAACTCTGTAGTCATGGTCATGGTCATGAGAGAAGAGAAGAAGAGGAAGACCTTGAAGGCGGTCTCGTTCTCCCGAATACGCAAGCAGTGGACGATGATGTAGGCGGCATCTTCCTGCGTCATCCACTTCCTCTGCGCGTTCAGTATTTTAACCAGCATCCCTGCCTTGTGAGCTGGCAGCTCCTTGCACAGCCACGCCACTCTCGCCCTTCGCCATTCCTCTGGCACCGCGCTCAGTTCCCCCACCTCCACTTCCGGGCCCCGCAGCCGCCTCGACTCCAGTTCTGCTGACCGCAGAGCCTCTTGCTCCGGTGCCGTTACGGCAAGACGCCGCAACTGTGGCAGCCGCAACTGTAGAAGCCGCGGCGAGGAGAGGAAAGGGAGGGTGAGATGATGCGAAAGAGAGAAGGTGAGAGAGCGGAAGGAAGAACGCATGGAGGAAGTTGTGAAGTGAGGGGTAAGGTTACGGGTGGAGAAGATAGATAGGGTTAGGGTTTGAGGGAAGGGCATGTTTGGTTACACTCTGCCTTGTTGCTACAATCTGTCTCACCTTCTTCATGCAGCTGACAAAATATTGTTACAAACCAAATGTATGATATAATTTCCTATTTTAGATATATTAAATGATTTTAAGACGTTTTCTTTAGGTTGAGATGACTTTTTTGTATATTTGGTGGGAGGGTGTGAAGGAGAGACTCAATTATAAATTATTATCTTCTCATTGTGGTTTTAATCTATTTTACAATACATGGGGTGTTATGATAAGAGTTTTAAAAATGATATTTTATATAAATAGCATCTTTTAAATAATGATATTTAATTATTTTATATTAAAAATTTAAAATATAAATAAAAACTTTATAAATAAGTTTTATTATCTAAAGTTATATTATTTTTTTAAGAAAAATCTAGAATTCTTTATCTCTTTTTAAAGATTCTAATATCTTTTTGAAGATCAAATATCCTATGAGTAATTTTTGAGACAATATCTTCAACTTTATGCAATCAGTTTGGTCTCTACTTTTTTCCTTTGTTTATATGTTTTTCTTTTTTTGTACATTTAAGCATTTCTAGCTTGTGAGGCCCGAATCTTCTATAAGACTTTACTAATTGGTGGTTTTAACGGTATGTCTTGATTATGTTTCTATTGTTCGTAGGAATAAATAGAATTTCATGTGCCTTTGGAGCTAGTTTATGACCTCTAGAGCGGTTTGGTCATCTGTCAGGTAAGGAAAGCTATTTATATTGATTTTAACTAATAAGCAAGTTATAATTGTATGTCCACCTCCTTAGCTAGGTTGGGTCAAAGCTAGAAGGAAGCAAATGGAGATGGTCCCTTAGGGGCGAAAAATGGTCACGATGAAGGTCTAAGGTGGCGCAAATGGTAGTGGGATAGAGGTAGTAGGCTCATGGCCTTAGGTGAAAGAATGATGGTGATGTGATGTTTAGAGGCTCAAAGAGAGGTTAGACCAAATCAATGAGGAAGGTGACTAGAGGGGCCTTTAAGGTTGCTCCAGTCTTGGTCAAGGAGAAGTAATGTGTCCAAATTTAGGCATGATAATTGTGAAGTAAACAACATCACAAACTAAGTATGAATATGCAAAAAGATAAGTGTAACCATGAATAGTTCAGTTTGCATTCATACAACAGGTATACTCAATCAATTACAATCAAGCACACAATTTCTAGATTAATCACTAGATTGAAATGCAAAACAACTTAATTCCATTCATAGATATTAACCAAAATAAGTACAAGTGAAACCAAAAGATGAATTGCTAGGTGAAATAGAACAAAATCCAAAACAGTCATGACTAAATATTACTAAGACTGTGAACAATTATTCTGAGTCAGATATTTCTATATAATCTTCATTTGTTTTGATTTCTTCATCTTTAGTGACATCCTCAGATGTTTTGCCAAAGGCATTGGTTCTTAATGCATAATCCAATTTCCTATGTAGATCGGACAATGACCTTTGTACGTTGAACAATTTATCATCTTGTCTCTTGAATTGATCAACCACAAACTTTTCAAATTCTGATTGAGGCTTGAAGTAGTACGTGGACTTATCAACACCAATGGGCTCAATCTCTTCCACTTCAACAACATGTTCATCTTTGAAGGACCAACCTTTTTCATCTTTTCGTAGCCCCATATAATGCAAAGCCAACTTCTGAATTACATTCTTCTTTGAGCAGTTCAAGGTAACTTCATTTAATACATCTACTCCATGATTCCTCATAATTCTGCTGATGAAGACAACATATATAGGAAAGATGATACACATGTTGTCTGGTAATTTTTGTCATGTGATCGCTCACCATAAAAATCCAATTTGTTGGAACTTTGGCACGTAAAGCATGCAACAAATACACATCCTCAGTTATAAGTTGAGCATGATTTCCACCTCTTGGCAAAAAATCCAGGCTATGATAAATGGACACAGTCGCTCATTCGTTTCCAGTCCTCCAACCTTGAAGAGAGTGAAGTCTCCTGGCTCTTTAGGAGACCTTAAGCAGTCTTTGTAGATGACCATTTTGTTAATTCCTCAAATACCCAAATGTGACTTAATCCCCTTCAAGATGAAATCCTGCGACTGTCTTCCAAACAGTTTCATCAATGCGGATGTCTACACCTTTTACTCGAGAAAGAATTGGACTGTCTTCAACCCTCAAGTTTACATAAAATACCTTAACCAGTTCTGGATAGTAGTCCCCTTCTAGTTCAACAAATTTGGCTAAACTAGAGTAAACCAACCATTCCTGGAAAAAGAATCCTTCATTGCGAAAATACAGAATACTCAAAGTCTTGTGCTTTATAACTTCCTTGAAATCCCAGAAACACACAAAATCAGTTCGCTTTTGATCGTCACTAAACCAACCAATATGATCAGCTTTCCTTTCAATCGGTGCAGAACATTTTCCCCAGCGTGAAGATGAAGAAGCCATCATAGATTTTGGATTCATAGATATAATCTTACTCAGATAGGGTTTACAGACTAAGCAATGAGACAATGTGATTCATGACTAAGTGAAACAATTTTTGTAAAAGGCCTAATTGATTAGGTTTAGGCTTGTTTGAATTTTTTTTGAATGTTTGAAAACCCAGTAATACTTTAATCGATTTGATTAGCTCTTAAATCAGTTAAGTTTAAACCAATCTCAGATTTTTAACAAAGTAGGGAAATACTAGAAACAAATTAATCTATTTCATTATTAATGAAATCAGTTAAAAGTCGTGAAAACAATTTTTAAACTAATTTTGCAAAGCAGACAAGCATACATCATACACACACATCAATACACATTCATAGATAAGAACAATGATATATGAGCTACAAATATAACAACATTTGGTACCAAAGATCATACTCAAGAGGTTTTTGAAATGTCCTTTGAAATTTCTCCTCGAGTGTTGTTTGCTACCAGTCCAATTTATTTTCCTGCAAAACTTTCAAAAGGTTTGGATGCAAGTACCCAAATGAACTTGGAGCCTTTCTTGTTAGTTATAGGAGATTGTTCTTTGGGAATCCACTTGAATTTTCCCTTTGGAACACCAACTTTCTTATAATAGCAATTTCTAATAGTATGACCAATATAAAGGTTTTACTCAAATCAATAAATTTTTTCGAGTTAACTCTTTCATTTTTAGCTTTATATCTTATTCCCTGTCTATTGATTGCTCTACCTTGTGATCTTAATACAACTTCTAAGTTAAATCTACCAAGATTAAATTTAGCCAGTGTACTAGTTAGATATTCAATCTTTTCAACATGAGCATGACATTCTTTACAATCCTTCTCAACAATCTTAATTTTTGTTTTAGCAGTTGTAGCAGATTGTAAAGCTTGATCAAGTTCAATTTTCAACTTATTATTTTCATAAACAAGGTTATTTATTATGTATTCAAAATATCTTCTATCAGAATTTAATCGATTAAGCTTGTATTATAGTTTCATTGCCTTAGCATGTAGTTCTTGAAACACATCCAACAGTTGATCATATCTGACTTCAATAGGCTCGTTTTCAAAGGTGTTGTTGTCTTTTGAACACACTGATCCAACGATGAGACATAAGTTTGTCTCTTCTTCTAGACTTTGATCATCATCACTAGACAAGTGTTCATCACTGTTTTCCATGCAATGTATGCTTTCCTTTGCTTATTCCTCCTTCTATCCTGATTGTATTTCACATCAGCTTTCTGCTTCATCTTCAAATCTGGACAGTCAAGCTTGATGTGTCCTTCCTTTCCACACTCATAACATGTGACAATTGCAAATTTTGCATTCCTTTTTCCTTCTCTAGAATTCCCTACAAAATCAGATACAACATTTCTATTTTTCATGAATTTTGTAAATTTCTTTACCATCATGTTCATCACTTCTTTCTCTGGAATATTTGTAACATCAGACTTATTTCTCCTGGATGCTTTCTTACTTGTTGCTTTGAGAGCAATTAACTGTTTCTGTTCAGTCTCCTCTTCTTCTTTCAATCTTCCCAACTCCAATTCATGTTCCCTGAGCTTACCAAAAAGTGTAGCCATATTCATAATGGTTAGATCTCTTAATTCAGATATAGTTGTTACCTTTGGTTGCCAACTTCTGTTGAGAGTCTTTAAGATCTTTATATTGATTTCTTCTATCTCAAAAACTTTGCCAAGCACAATTAGATGGTTGACAATGTGGGTGAATCTTTTTTGTACATCATATATAGTCTCTCCAACCTTCATCCTGAACATTTCGTATTCCTGTATTAGAAAGTTCTTTCTATCTCTTTCAACTTCATTAGTCCCTTCATGAGTAACCTTTAGGACTTCCCACATTTCCTTGGCACTCTTGCATGTTGACACCCTGAAAAACTCTTCTATTTTCCTCTTGATTCCATTCAGAAAAGTTTTTCAAAACATGTTTTCCATCAACTAATTTTGTGGGTTTAAAAGGACCATTTAAAACAACATTGCATATGCCCTTATCACGATATTCAAGAAAGATTCTAATTATAATTTTCCAGAATGGATAATTTTCTTCCGCAAACAGAGGAGGTATGTTTGTAGAAGCACCTTCACCGAAGGTTTGAGAAATAGAGGCCATTAGGATCAAATAATCGATTTCACAGAAAGGGTAATCGATTATTTTTCAAATAACTTTTGAAAAGCCAGCTCTCATGCCAATTGTTAGAAATGAAGTGTCTTGTTTCTCAACACCAAGAAGAGGAGGGGGTGAATTGGGGAACAATAAAAGCAAAGACTTTTTAAATCTTTTCGCAAACTTAGAATGATCTTTAACTTTCTTGTAATCTAAGTAATACGCGTATTGTTAAGATGTCGGCAAGTGTACCGAATCATACCAAGTAATAATAATTGGTAAGATCAAGTATGGTT
Source organism: Vigna nakashimae (assembly GCA_034642375.1). Taxonomy (NCBI): domain Eukaryota; kingdom Viridiplantae; phylum Streptophyta; class Magnoliopsida; order Fabales; family Fabaceae; genus Vigna; species Vigna nakashimae. The sequence continues at coordinate 13,813,247 of CM067768.1, read as the reverse complement.
TTCCAAGAGACTCACGACACTAAACAATCATGTAATTTCTTAACTAATTAAGACTTTGAAGAACAACTTTAGGGTTTTGGATAAGGAATGGGCTTCTCAATTATTTTTTTTCTTTTTCCTCTCATCCTCTTCTCCTTTCTTTTTCCTCTCATCTTTCTCACCTTTTCTCTCAGCCTCTTCTTTTCTCTCTTTATTCATCTATTCTTTTTCACTCAACTCATCTTTTTCTTTTCTCTCATCTAACATCCGTATTAGCCCCAAAACTCCTGTCAGGCATCCCTTGGCAAATGAGAGATTTTCTTCATCAAAGTTTCCAGTTGTTGAGTCATAATCTTATTCTGTGCCAACAGAGCATCTTGAGATTGTAGTTGCATAACTCCTTTTTGTTGAAGTTGAGTTCTTTCACTGTGCATCTCATTTTCATTTGTAGCCATATTTTCAATCAACTCATAGGCTTCCTCTAGAGTTTTGCACTTGATATTACCTCCAGCTGAGACATCTAGCATCAATTTAGTTTGTGAGCTTAGACCTCCAAGGAATCGAATGACTACTGTAGGATCATCAAAGCCATGTGTGGGCGTCTTTCTCAACAAGCCTTTAAATCGGTCCCATGCTTGACCTAATGTTTCATCCATGCCCTACTTGAAAGAAGAAATTTCCTGCTTACCTTTGTTTACTTTTGACTGTGGGAAGTATTTGTTCAGAAACTTTGCAACCACGGGTTCCCACTCAGTAAAACTATTCTCTGAAAAAGAGTTCAACCACATCTTACCATTGCCTCCCAAAGAGAAAGGAAACAAGCTCAATCCAATAGCTTCATCTGGCATGCCATTAATCTTCACAGTATTGCATATTTCATTGAATGTGGTCAGATGCTCATGTGGATTTTCATATGATAATCTATTGAATTGGTTGCTCTTCACCAATTGAATCAATGCAGGCTTCATCTCCATATTTGCAGCATTAACCCTCGGTCTTGCAATGCTATTAAAATTATGAAGGCCAATAACTGTCGCATAATCTGTCAGGGTACGTCTACCATTATACTCTTTAGCCATATTTTCTATTTCCAGGTCAGGTCTTTGAGGTGATGGCTGTAAAAGAGTCTTAGGAGAAGGGAAAAGTTCTTTGGACGTCCTGTTCCTCCTTTTTCTTCTACTATTGTCCAAACCTACAAGAAGAGGTTCAGAAACTTTCGTGCTTCTAGTCCGAATTGTACCCTACATACTCTAGAGAACAAAACACTAGAGCATCGAATCAGCACTAACAGATAAAAAATAAAAAATAAATATAAAAGATAAAATTTAAAGATAAAAATATAAAATTAAAGATAAAGTCTAATCGGTTAAGAATCACATAAAAGTATAGTTTAAACCACGAGTTCTTGGCAACGACGCCAAAAACTTGTTAAGATGCCGGCAAGTGTATCGAATCGTATCAGGTAATAATAATTGGTAAGACCAAGTATCGTTTCCCAAGAGACTCATGGAATTAAAGAGTCATGTGATTTCTTAACTAATTAAGACTTTGAAGAACAATATTAGGGTTTTGAATGCAAAAACAAGAAAGTAAATATGAATGCACCTTTGATCAATTGAAGAAAACACAAAGATGAATGGATGATATTGAAAATATGAGATAAATATGTTGTTGGGTTTATATTTCACCTAATTTACTCTCAAGCATATATGAATTCATCTTCTTCATTTAATGTTAATATCACTTTCTAAATTCTTTAAAACCCAATGCCTCGGCGAAGAAAACCTATCCTTAATTACTAGATCACAATGTCTTGTATCACTAGTAATTAATTCTGCATTACAATTAGAAGCTTAAGATAACCAAAACTCATATCCCTATGTCTAGGCAATACTACTTTTGGGAGCAATTCTCCATATCTAGGTTTCCCCGTATGTGTCCATATCACGAAAACCAATGATCATGTCATGAATGATTTAAACATAAGAAGCCTAGAGCAAAGAAGAATAACCCTAACAATTATTGGAAAAAGCATAAATAAATTGGAATCAATTCAAATACATGAGAGTTCACAAGGTTACATCATCCCCCAACAACAAATTGAATTTAGTTCCCCCTTGTCATGGAGAAACTAGATGAACAATGGAATGAGAATGAAAGATAAACCCTAAAAATCGAAGAGGAGAGCTTCTGCATCCACTTTTGCCTCCAAAGAGTTGGAAAAATCTGAATTTGTGTCAATTCTGTCAAAAGATACTCCCTCTAGGACGTCCAAGTCATACAACTGAATTGGATCATGGGCCATCGTTGACACTGCTCAACGCCCCAACTTAGGGCGCCCAGGTGAGCTTGCGAGAGGAGTGGCGGTCAACGCCCAGGAAGGATCTTTCACTATAAGGATCTTTAGACTTGTTCAGCCTCAATGCCTACATTCAGTTTCCCTTCCAATCAACCTTAGATTGAAGGATCTTTCACTATAATGATTTGAGTTTTACACCAAAGGTTTTACAGAGACTTTCTCAAATCTAAACACCTCTCCTACTCAACAATCAAATATAGAAAGGTAACACCTGTATAAAGAACCACACGTCTTCATTACAGAACCCTTTGAGAACACCTCTCAAAGTACCAAGAGCTCCTCACTCTTCTTCCTGGCTGCACGCACAGGGAAACAACACAATCCGAGATTCCAGAAAATGAAGTCTGATTAGTTATAAATCCACCTCACTCATGGAGTATTTGATCAGCAATGTAAATTGAGATTTGTTCTTCATGAAATCTTCAAGATGTATCAAACTCTTTGAATCTTGTTTATTGGAGCGTCTCAACACTTGTAACACTTTTCTAAAATCAAAGATACTACAATAAAAACTGATATTATCGAAGGCCAACATCTGTTCGTAATGAGCGACATCTATCAGTAAATTCAATTTATCGACGGCCAAACATCCGTTGGTAAAAGTTTCGTTAGTAAAATTTATTGACGGATGTTTTATTCCGTCAGTAATTACCGAAGCTTTTTCTATCGATAAATTCGTCGATAAATACCGAAGAGGTAAATTTGTCGATAAATACCAAAGAGGTAAATCCATCGATAATGATCGAAGGAAAAATTCGTCAGTACATATCCCGATCTAGTTCATCTTCTTCCCCGTTCTCCCTCTTCCTCTCTTTCTTTCTTTCATTATTACCGATGCAATTCTTCTTCTTCCTTCTTTTGTTTCTTCATTTTTTTTTCAATTTTTATCAATATAGAAGATTGAATACATTAAACGTAGGGATAAACTTTGGTGTTGGCCGAACTTGGAGCAAAGCGTGTGGAGGTTGTAGTGGGTGGTGGTAGTGTGCAGTGGTGGTAGTGCGCGGTAATGGCAATGCACGATGGTGACAATGCAAGGTGGTAGCAAGGGCGCCTAGGTTGAAGCACGATGGAGGCGACTTGACTAAACGGAGCTTCAACTTTACTAAACGAAGATGAAGCCTCTCTTGATTTGTATCTCCAATGGAGCGGAAGAGAAGAATAAGATGAAATGGAAGATGTATGTTGTAGAGAAGAAAAAGCTCCCTCATGAAAATGAGGAAGAAATGTGAAAGTGAGAGATATATAACAAGTCTGGCCCGCGGACAGAGAGGAGAAATGGACAAAAAAATTTCCGCTCATTTTATCGATAGATTTATCGATGGATTTTTCCTATCGTCCATTTTACCGATGGACTTACCGACGAATTTTTTCATGAGTAATGTATGGTACATTTACCAACGGATTTACCGACTGAAAAATCCCTCGATAAATGCAAAACCCATTTTGTCGGTAACAAAAAATTTTGAAATCTGTCGTTAAAATTCGTCGGTAATTTAAACTTTAGAATGTAATGCATCAATTTATAGTTTTCCTCATGAAGTACGCAAAACAATCGATTACGTTAGTAATGTAATCGGTTACATTAGTAACAGATGTAACAGAATTACAATTAACAAAATTCCAATTGAATGCACAATTAAAGTAATCGATTTGTAATAAATGTTAATCAAACATATTTAAAAATATGACCATTATTTCATATATGACCGTTATTTCATATATGACTAAGTTTGAAAATAGTTTTCAAACTATAACAGACTTAACTGATTACATAACTAGTTTTAAGTTCTTCACTTAAACATATTTTGAAAATTTTTCCTCTTGAAAATCCAAAAAATTTTTCTCGAAAATTACACGGAAAGGGAATCATGTGTTATGAAAAAAATTCATAAACTACCTAAACACCTATTCCCATAATGTACAGATCATATTATTTTGTCACCATAAGTCCAAATAAAATTATAAAATCCTTAGAATTTACTGGTTTAGTTTCGAAAATGTAAAAGAACCCATGCGCTTTTCCTGTCCATCAATGCATAATTTCAAAATAGAAAACGAACCAAAAACAAACAAGTACACAACAACCTATTAACCTAAAAAAACAGTTTGCACCATTAAAAAACCAAACATTATCACTTAAACCATTCAAAACAGATTGAAATATTCACCCAACAACCACATTTATTCTAGAAGCTAAATTAAACAATTTATCATTCCAAAATATCTCAAAACAACCCTTAAATCACTACACCAAAGGCCAATTTTTTTTTTTCCAAACCACACCATAACTCAAAAATAACAAGTTTAAGGCTTCAATTCATTTTAATTTACATGTCAAAATGCACTATTTCCAGAACTAAAACCAATACATCAAACAGATTTTTAACCCTTTAATCTCATTGCACCAAAACAATTTTCATGAATTAAAAATATTGTACTAAACTGAGTCTAATCATCAATTATAAAAAAAATTCTAGAAAAGAAAAAAAATAATTGCACCAAAGATTATTTTTCAGTGTCAAATTTCTTTTTAGAAGCATGCACCAGTTTCTAAAACTAAGTGTCAATTACCTACTCAATATATGCACCGCATGAAAAAAAAAACATTTTTCAAAAGAAAAAAACACTGTACTAAAAACATTTTCCATACTAAAACCAATGCACAAAAAATTGATTTCATTGTCAACTTCCTTTTAAAACATGCATCAGGTTTAATAAATATTACCATTTATTTCAGAAAATCAAACAAAATAAATACGCAGTGTGTTGGGTGCATGACAAAGAAGAACTAAGAATTCAGGTTTGGAGAAAATGAGCCACATAAAATTGATGGATTTTACCGATTATGGCATTTAAATAAGGATGTAAGAGGAATTTACCTGTGATTATGACAACACTCCCTTCATAAATTTCCAATATATTTTAAAAAACACATATAATAATATCTTTATCTTTTATATGCATCACATAATATAATATATATATAACCAAAAAAAAAAACAAACTACTGCAATTTTCTAAACTCAAAATTAAATTTTGTATTTACACTATATATTATATCAAATAATATAATATTTCTTACTTTATAATTTATTTGTAAAAATCTAATTTATAACTTATTTGGTTATACTAACGTGGTAACAATAAAAATATATTGTTTTGCTTATCAAAACCAACCTGCACCTATACTTTTTTTCACACACTTATCTCTGAATTGATTGGCAAAATTAATTAAAAGGAGATATGACTTATTAATTGTAGCAAAACCACATGACCCTATCGAAAGAGAGCATGTGATAACCACTTGCAAGCAATTAACTAGGATGAATGCCACGACATGAAAGCCACCAAGTCATATCATAAAAGTAATTTTTAACCAAGAAAAACAATGTGAATTTATTGATAATGATGAAGTAGAAAACTGATGCATTAATGATATATCACAATGGTTTCATGCACCCCATATATACTATAATAAAATGCATGCCATATAACTATATAACATGCACCATAGCCGATCAATAATAAAATAAACGTAATAAACAAACTGCACCATACATGGCCTATAATTCAGTGCAAACCAGAAGAATAAAGAACAAAAACTTCACCACTTATAGAAAAATAATTACACCGCATAAAAAAAACACAATGAGCATATTAATATTAATAAAACCTGTACTATATATATTCCCCAAGTTCACTCACATCAAGATTAACAGAGTCTAACCATACCACTACAAATACCATGAGACCATTCAAACAAAGCTGACCAAACAACAATTCTCAAAATAACCACAACAAGCTATAGATTTACATCATTCACACAATAAAGTACAAATATATACCGCAAAAAGGCGAGCTAATTCTCCAATATTCCAAAAGATTTTCGAAAACTAGATTCTGATACCACAAATGTAACATCTCTATTTAGGATGTCATGTGTAAGTAAAACAACATCCATTATTTAAAAAAATAAAACTCTGATATCATCACGATATAGTAAAAATTTTAAACTTTAATAAGTTATCGTGAAAATAAATAAAAACATGCGAGAATAATCATTAATCCAATTATAACTTAAATTACATACTAATCTCTTTATAATTTGTTTAAATAAAAAGAAACAAACAACTTTTTGAAAACCCCGAAAATAATTTCCCACTCGTCTCTCTGCTCCCGTATAAATATAATCATTCCAGGTAGAAACCATCACCACAAATGCAAGGGTGAGCTAATTGAATCAACATCTAACTCAGAGATGATATTTAATATAATAATACAATTATCAATTAAGACATAAGCTCATAACACTCCTACTTAAGTCAAACTCACAACACTTCAATGATCACTGATTTTCTAGGAACATTTCCAAAATGCACATCAAATATTTAACACCACCATGCATTTGAGAAACATCATAACATCACAGAAAATACTACCATTTTCTATAAAACACTACGACACCATATAAAACATTATGGCTTCATATACAACACTAAAACATCATATAAAAAAAATCATGACTTTCTGTAAAAACATGACAACCACCATATAAAATACTACAACTTCATATACAACACCAAAGCTTCATATAAAAATACTACGACTTTCTGTAAAATACCACGACAATATATAAAATACTACGACTATCATACTAACCACTATATTTTCTCTATACTATGGCCCTTCAACCTGTTTACTAAATTAGGGTCTACTTATCAAAGTAGGACTTTCACAATCCTATTTACAAAAACAGGGTATGCTTATCAAAGCAGGACTTTCACGATCATGTTTACCAAAACATGACCTACTTACTAAAGTAGGACTTTCATGATCATGTTTACTAAAATAGGACCTGCTTACCAAAACACGATTTTCGCGAGTACGAGATTATAGAAAGATAATACATATTGTAGTCGCAATTTAACACCATAAATATCCTTATCAACCACCACATAAAATAATATAAACATTGATATCTTACCAACGAATCATAACAATCCATAATAATAAAATCATTCCGCGACCATTTTAAATAACCCATATATGCATTCACAACATCAAATATCCCGTACCAATACACTTCACACATAAGATACTATTAAATATTATTTATAAGGAAATTAGCATTCACATGATCCCATAACAAGCAAACCCAAAATGTCCGCTTAAATGGTATTTAATAACCATACATTATACTTCTTGAAACAAAAATAGGTGGCATAACAATAACAAAGACAACCAAAATCTACACTTCAAATCCTAAATAAACACTTAAAATTCACCTTTAAGAACTCATTCTCATATGTCCAGTACTACATAAATTATTACTTGTAATTGCTTCCTAAGTGAGGGATCACAACTCAAAATTTTCTCTTAAAGAAAAAAAATAATTAAAAAGTAAAACACCACCCATATAAATGATATAATTGCTAAAATTTTGTAACCTAATAACAAAAACACTTCTCTGTTTAACTTTCGCAACCATATATATATATATGATTTAGACTAAAAAGGAATAGGGCCTATGGCTTAAAAATTTCATGCGACACCAAAACTGTAGTGCCCATTTATAGTTTTAAGAAAAATTATATTAAATGGAATGTTTCCATCATATAGCAATCCTGCACCGGAAACAATAATAATGTTGCCTAATAATAGTTTCATGCACATAATTTATAATATTTTAAAGATATAAAACTGCATCTCAATATAATACTTAATTAAACTTTAAGTTTAAAACAAATCTGCACCACATTTTAAGTGCTCAAAGACTGCACTGCAAGAGTTAATTTTACGTGAATCACTCTGCCTCACATTGATCATTTTAAATGGCATTTATATTTCAATGTACCTCACACATGATTATCATACCATCGTTCACAAAACAAAAGACAAATGTTCTGTACTCCTTACAAATATCACAACAAATCAACAGTACAAAACTGAAATAGAGATAGCTCCTCTTACTTCTAATTCAGCAAAAAATTCTAGATATTCTAGACTCTCCTAAAAGCTTGGTTCCTAGCCTTTTTCCTTAAGGAAGAAAATAATTTGACTTCTCCAATTTCTTTCACGACCACAGTGTTTTCTATCTCTTTTCCTAATGGCTAGGGTTTCTATTTTAATGAAAGATTGTACAGGTTGGCTAAATTCCGTTAGTTTTTTAACGCCGTAAGCAAAAAGGATCAACTCGAACCATTTTTTACAAAATATGGGATAATTGTGAACGTCTAAAAAAAGGTAGGACAACTTTGAACAAACCTTACAAACCGAGGGACCAATATAGGTATTAAACCTATAAAATATTATGCACAGATGGTTCAAAGTTTTGTTCAACCTTGTCAGATTCTATCGACTCTTAATTTAAAATAATAAAATATTATGCACAAGATGGTTCAGAGTTGCGTTCAACCTTATCAGATTCTACCCACTCTTAATTTTAAATTATAAAATATTATGCACAGGATGATTCGTTCAACCTAACGACTCTTAATTTTAAATTATAAAATATTATGCTTAGGATGGTTAAGAGTTGCCTTCACCCTTGTAAGGTTCTAACCACTCTTAATTTTAAATTATAAACATTATAAAATATTATGCACAGTATGGTTTAGAGCTGCGTTCAACCTTGTCAGGTTCTACCAACTCTTAATTTTAAATTATAAAATATTATGCACAGATGGTTCACAGATGCGTTCAATGGTTCAGAGATGTTTTCAACCTTGTTAAGTTCTACCGACTCTTAATTTTAAATTATAAAATATTATGCACAAGATGGTTCAGAGTTGCGTTCAACCTTGTCAGGTTCTAACTATTCTTAATTTTAAATTATAAAATATTGTGTGTAGGAAGGTTCAGACTTCAACTTGGTCAGGTTATAATGGTGGTTCGGGGGAAGTCAGAAAAGTGACTTCAGAAATCCCCGCTCAACACAGAAAAATGACTCCTATCTCAGGAACGCTCTGGGGGAAGTAAGAAAAATGGCTTCAGAAATCCCCGCTCAACGCAGGAAGTCAGAAAAATGACTCCTGCCTCAAGCCGCTCGGGGGGAAGTCAGAAAAATGGCTTCAGAAATCCCGACTCAATGCAGGAAGTCAGAAAAATGACTACTGCCTTAGGACCGCTCTAGGGAAGTCAGAAAAATGGCTTCAGAAATCCCCGCTCAATGTAGGAAGTCAGAAAAATGACTCCTGCCTTAGGACCGCTCGGGGAGAAGTCAGAAAAATGGCTTCAGAAATTCCCGCTCAACGCAGGAAGTCAAGAAAATGACACCTGCCTAAGGACCGCTCGAGGAGAAGTCAGAAAAATGGCTTCAGAAATCCCCGCTCACTGCAGGAAGTCAGAAAAATGACTCCTGCCTCAAGTCGCTCGGGGGGAAGTCAGAAAAATGGTTTCAAAAATCCCCGCTCAACGCAGGAAGTTCGAAAAAGAACTCTTATCCGTCAACTACTCAACATGTTCAGCTTTGTTAGGTTCCAATGCCTTTTCATTATAAAAGTAAATATTGAAGCGTTTACTTTATTTAAAAGCATATTTTTTTGGAGTAAAAATCTCTTGTAGAGGAAAAAGTTTCAAAGAGAACTCTTAGCATTTTCTATTCAGTCTAAGGAACAGATCCAAAGAGAACTCCTAGAGTTCGTCGCTCGGTAGATAGAGCAATGAAGACTTAAAGAATCGAAGATAGACTCCCTAAATACAACGTGAGCGACCTCTTTTAAAACTCATAATAATCCCTACGCACCTCTTTTAATAAAGAGCATGCTCGGACTTGGGGGGCTTATGTACTATATGAAGTATACCAATCGGAATTGATTATCATTAAGCAGGTACTAATAGGTCAGATTGTCTTATGCTCACTAGTGCAGAATTGACCTTTAACGTCACCCCATAGACGTCCGTCCACGAAAACTCCAACGTAAATAATTGACCGGTGGCATAAATGTAAATAATTGAGTGTGTAGACGTCCGTCCTAGAGGGAGCCGGACGTCTATAATATAGTAGACGTCCGTCCCTCTCCAGGACGGACGTTCAAGAGGCTGACAGGGTGTGACCCCATCAGCCTCTTGAACGTCCGTCCTGGAGAGGGACGGACGTCCATATATAATAGACGTCCGTCCCCCTCCAGGACGGACGTTCAAGAGACTGACATCTCAGTCTCTTGAACGTCCGTCCTGGAGGGGGACGAACGTCTATTTTATATGGACGTCCGTCCCCCTCCAGGACGGACGTTCACGCGACTGACAGGGTTGTACAACCCCTCAGTCTCTTGAACGTCCGTCCTGGAGGGGGACGAACGTCTATTTTATATGGACGTCCGTCCCCCTCCAGGACGGACGTTCAAGAGGCTGACAGGGTAGTACAACCCCTCAGTCTCTTGAACGTCCGTCCTGGAGGGGGACGAACGTCTATTTTATATGGACGTCCGTCCCCCTCCAGGACGGACGTTCAAGAGGCTGACAGGGTAGTACAACCCATCAGCCTCTTGAACGTCCGTCCTGGAGGGGGACGGACGTCCATTATATATGGACGTCCGTCCCCCTCCAGGACGGACGTTCAGAGGACTGACAGAGTGGCTGGGGTGATAGTTACTTTCAGTCCCTGAACGTCCGTCCTGAGGGGCGCGGACGTCTATAATATTATAGACGTCCGCGCCCCTCAGGACGGACGTTCAGAGGACTGACAGAGTGGCTGGGGTAATAATTACTTTCAGTCCTCTGAACGTCCGTCCTGAGGGGCGCGGACGTCTATAATATTATAGACGTCCGCGCCCCTCAGGACGGACGTTCAGAGGACTGACATGTAGTTGAATCGTTTTAGGGTTTCATCAGAATTTTAGACGTCCGTCTTGGGACGGACGTTGATAAAATTATAGACGTCCGAGCCATGTGATCGGACGTTTAAAGCCCCGCGAAATTCAAATTTTAAATTCGTTACACGTCATATTAGTGGCGGGCCGGACTTCTATAATATTATAGACGTCCGGCCCATGTGGCTCGGACGTCTAGGTTTATTAAAATCGAAACCGCGAACCAGTCACTCGTCTTCTTCCCCGCGAACGCCGTCTCTGCTGCTGCGCCGTTCAGTTTCCAGGTTGGTTTTCTCACTTTTGGACCGTTTAAAATTACATTTAATCCGATTACATTGTTCTGTGATGAAATGTCTTTGATTTGAACCGATTAAAAATTGTTTTCGATCCGTTTTTTTGCAGACTCTTGCGTGTTCTTGGACGGCTTCCTTGACTCTTTTTGGACTGCGTGTTAGGCCGTTTGCTCCTCCACTTCCCTCCTTCGGATTTGGAATCTACTTTTCAGGTTAGCTTGTTGGTTGAAAATTTTGTGTATGCATGTATGTGGATTTTGTGTATGGACGTTTTTGACTGTAAAATGTGTATTAGTTATGTTATTGTGTTAAACGATTAATGCGAAATGTGTATTAATGTATGGACGTTTTTGACTGTTAAATTTTGTGTATGCATGTATGTGTTATTGTGTAAAATGTGTATTAGTTATTGCCATACATTGAGTGACACTTAGTTCCCGTTTGAAATTTAAGACAAACGATTAATCTTTTAATCGTTTGTGTTAAATTTTGAATTGTCCGATTGGACAGTTTGAGAAAATTAATTTTCATAATTTAAAACACTTGAACTGATGATTTTACGAACATAGTATGGATCGAAGATGGATGAACGAACGTCGCATGAGTGAAGAATATGACAAGGGTGTTTCACAGTTCTTGCAATACGTTGAACAAAATGCTAAGTCTGTCAACGGGACATATTTTTGTCCTTGTGTGCGTTGTCTTAATCAAATACGCCAAGACTTAGGCAATGTGCGTGACCATCTATTCATGTATGGCATAATGAGGACTTATACAGTTTGGACTTGGCATGGAGAAGTACTTGAGCAGCCTACCACGTCACGAGGAACAAATTATGTGGAAGAATGGATGAGTGACCATTTAGAGGACATGATACGTGATGTCGGTGAAGATAATTTTGGAAGGGCTAATTTGTATGATACTCTTATTAATGATTCAGAGCAACCGTTGTTCCCAGGATGCTCAAACTTTACACGCTTGTCTTCAACTTTAAAGTTGTTTAGTTTAAAAGCAAGGAATGGATGGACTGATAAAAGTTTCACCGAGTTGTTGGAGTTGTTGAAGGAGATGCTTCCAGAAAATAATACTCTACCTATTCGTAATTACGAGGCCAAAAAAATTTTATGTCCAATGGGTCTTGAATATCAAAAGATACATGCTTGTCCTAATGATTGTGTTTTGTACACAAAGGAGTTTGCTTCGTTAAACTATTGTCCAACATGTGGTTTATCCCGTTTTAAAAAGAAATCTGACAGAGTCACTGGTAATGAAGGTAATGATGGTGCACCTGCTAAGGTGATGTGGTATTTGCCTATAATACCTAGGTTCAAACGTATGTTCTCTGTTAAAGAAGATGCAAAGAACCTTAAATGGCACTCTGACGAAAGAAAGTGCGATAATCTTCTTCGACACCCTGCTGATTCTCCACAATGGAAAAAGATTGATGACAAATTCCCTGAATTTGGTGCAGATCCAAGAAACTTAAGGCTTGCACTTGCAACTGATGGTATGAATCCTTATGGAAACTTAAGTAGCAAACACAGTTCGTGGCCAGTTATGTTGATGATTTACAATCTTTCTCCTTCGTTGTGCATGAAGAGAAAATATGTGATGTTGACCATGATGATATCGGGTCCTAGACAACCTGGAAATGACATTGATGTTTACTTAGCACCTTTAATTGATGATTTGAAATTGTTGTGGGAAGAAGGCATCGACGTGTTTGATTCACATGTTCAGGAACAGTTCCGTTTGCGTGCAATGTTGTTTTGCACTATAAATGATTTCCCAGCATATGGAAACTTGAGCGGTTATAGTGTTAAAGGTCATTTTGCATGTCCCATATGTGAAGAAAACACTAGTTACCTTCAGTTGAAGCATGGTCAGAAGACAGTATATACAAGACATCGAAAATTTCTTCCTCGTAATCATCCTTATCGTAGATTGAAAAAAGCATTTAATGGAAGTGCTGAGGATGAGATTGTGTGCAGACCCCGGAATGGTCAAGAGGTGTACAACGAAGTCAAAAACATTGACATTGTGTTTGGAAAACATCATAAAAGTACCTCTGCAAAGAACATTTGGAAGAAACGATCGATATTTTTTAAGCTTCCATATTGGTGTGAACTTGATGTTAGACATTGTATTGATGTGATGCACGTTGAAAAAAATGTTTGTGACAGTGTCATCGGAACTTTATTAAACGTCAAAGGGAAGAGCAAAGACGGAATAAAGGCAAGACAAGATTTGGCTGACATGGGAATCCGATCTGAGTTACATCCACAGATAATAGGAAGACGCACCTATCTGCCCCCAGCCTGTCACACACTTTCCAAAAAAGAAAAACAAAGTTTTTGTAACTGTTTAAGAAGTGTGAAGGTTCCGCAAGGTTATTCTTCAAATATTAGTAACCTTGTGTCTATGCAAGACTTAAAGCTAGTTGGTTTAAAGTCTCACGATTGTCATGTATTGATGCAACAATTGTTACCGGTTCTTATTCGAGGCATATTACCTCCTTCTGTTAGGGGTATTCTGACACGTCTGAGTTTTTTCTTTAATGCCATTTGCAAGAAAGTTGTTGACCCTCGAGGTTTAGATGAATTGGAAAATGAGGGAATAAGACTACTATGTCAATTGGAGATGTATTTTCCACCTTCCTTTTTTGACATCATGGTACATTTGATTGTTCATCTAGTCAGAGAAATTCGAATATGTGGGCCGGTCTTCTTAAGGTGGATGTACCCAGTTGAAAGATACATGAAGATCTTAAAGGGATATGTCAAGAATCAGTATAGACCAGAAGCTTCAATCATAGAGCGATACGTTGCAGAAGAAGCCATTGAATTTTGTTCAAGTGATATGCCATCTTGTGAACCCGTCGGTCTTCCCAAGAGCAAAAACGAAGGAAAATGTGAAGGTAAGGGTGTTCGAGGTGTGACAATTCAAAGTGTTACCAGAAAAGAAATTGACCAAGCTCATTTGTACGTCTTAAACAACACTGTTGATGTGATTCCTTACATTTCTGACCACGTTAATGAAATAAAGGCAGCAAACCCAAAAATGAGTGAAAAATGGCATCTTAATGAACATGTGAAAACCTTCTTGGGATGGTTTAAGAAAAAGGTGTATGCGACTCCACATGTTTCTGAAACTTTATTGAGGTTATCTCGTGGACCGAACACAGAGGTCATTACATATGGTGGGTACTATATAAACAATATTTCTTTTCAGACAAAGGTAGAAGATGAAAAAAGCAGAGTTCAAAATAGTGGCGTCACACTACAAGTTGAGTCTGTGCACTTTGCTAGTGCTAAAGACAAAAATCCAATCACAGCATCCATCAGTTATTTTGGAATAATACAAGAAATATGGGAAGTTGATTACGTTACTTTTAGAGTACCAGTTTTCAAGTGTAAATGGGTTGATATAAATTCTGGTGTCATGATGGATGACCTTGGTTTCACATTGGTAGACTTGAACAAGATGAATTACACTGATGAACCATTTATCATGGCTAGTCAAGCAAGACAAATATTCTACGTAAGTGATCCATCGAATAACAAATGGTCAGTGGTTTTAGAAGGTAGAAACATGCATGGACATGATGATGACGATTCTCTTGATATACTTGAGACAACATCTGTTGCATGTAGACCCACTGAAGACCCAGTTGATGACGTTGCCGATGTAATGCAAGCAATTCGTAGTGATCACAACGAAGGCATTTGGGAAAAAACAATTAATTAATAGGTTAATATTTTCACTTTTATTGACTTTATATGTTTGTCCATCATAATTGAATTATTACTAACGTTGTCTAATTTTTCAGGTATGTCGGCCTCAGACTCAGGATCGGGAAAGAGCAGACGTGGACGAGGCGTCACCCGAGTGGCAGATGTGACATCCGGACGCGTGGATGGTCAGAGGAGGCATGTTGACATTGACCCCAGATCAGGTAATCCATCAGGGCCAAATGCTGATAGGTTTAGGAGTTATCTGGGCAAGTTAGCAAAAAGTCATGTCTCTATCCTTCATGCATGTTGGGATGACGTCCCAGAGGTCGACAAGAACCTCTTATGGCAAGATGTTCAGGTATGTTTAGACTTCATGCAATTTGTGATATACTTATCTGTTAACTTTTCTCTTGGTAACAAGTTTTTTGTTTTAAACAGCAACATTTTGATATTCCAAACACATTGCAAATCAGAAAGAAAGTGTTATCGCATATAGCGATAAGATTTAGGGATTTCAAGACAAGGCTGACACGACTATATGTCTTTGGAGATAGACAACATGAAAATCCATCTCAGCATTATACCTTCACAGAGGAGGATTGGATGCAGTTTCGTGCATCTAGAGAGTCTGAAGAATGGAAGGTATGTTTCTTAAGATCATCTTTCATTGAGTTTTTATGATTTTAGACTTACTTATATACATGCTTTCACAGGATAAAAGGTTAGCCGCCCAAGAAAGACAAAGGCTAAACGACACACCCCACTTGTTATCACGAGGTGGATATGCAAAACTGGAGAAGAAACTGAGAAAGTCTAGAGCCGATGCCTTGGGACTTGAGTCGCCTGACCTAGCACCTGCACCTGCTAGGTACGAGCTGTGGAAGGCTGCTCGGACTAAATCTGATGGGAACATGACATCTTCCTCAGCTGCCTTGATCTCACAGAGAATTGTAAGTTCAAATTATAAGTAGTTATTTGATTGTGTATCTATCACAGCATGTCTTCTAAGTAACTTGGTTTTTTATGTGCAGGATGAGTTGGTTGAGCAGCAGACTCAGGGCACATTTGCTGGCCAAGGTAGGGACGACATTCTGACAACGGCCATTGGAAGGCCCGAGCACCCAGGACGTGTACGTGGAGTTCCAGGGGCGATTGGTCTTCGTGACTATTTTGGCCCTACACAGAAAACCCCCCAATCAATGAGTCAGGAGACACTGAGGCAGATGGATCTTCAGTGGGAGGAAAGACTCAACCAAAGCATGAGATCAATGGAGCAACGATTCATGGAGCAGCTACAAGAACAAAAACAAATACAAAGAGCGCTTGAAGAAAAGCTGCATTCCATGACGCAAGGCCACATGGGGGCCGATGAAACTCCCACAGCACCTCGTGTCAGCACTAGAGGATCATGCTCTGCTGTAGAACCCAATGAGTATAGCGGTCAATATGAGCTGTTGGTTGATGGGGATCCCCCACGCATTGTGGCTGTCGGACGAGTGCTTGAGGGAGGGGAGACCATTCATGGTGTTCCCATATTACCCCAGCACGTGCGTGTGACCATTGACGAGGTTCGGGATCCCCAGGCTCAGGTGCCTGTACCCACTCCAGAAATTAACTTTGTGGGGGAGGCCATAGGAACATTTATTGCCTGGCCTAGAGCATTGATCATGTCCCACATCGCGACTCCACAGGTATAATGTCTTTTTCCTTAGTATTTCTATGTTAATTGTCTTCATATAATTGTTTATAAAGCTTTCACGTAAATTCTTATCTTCAGTTCACACGTCCTCAGAAGCAGCCAATTCATGATACAGTCATACATGAAGATGATGACATGGCTGAAGCAGAGGATGATCCTATATCAAAGTTAGTGACAAAATTACCCAGATTGAAGAAAGCATCATTACAACTATACTGGGATTTGAGGGTATTTGGTCTTCCCCCACATGTGCCAGTTTATATCACATTTTCTGATGCATTGGAGGTGATTGAGGGAGACAGGATGTTGAATATTTCCATCATTCAGCTGTGGTGTATGTAAGTTAGTCAATTTGGTCTTTGATATTACTTTTATTTACATTCTTATATAGTTTCTAACGACTTAACTTTGTTGTTTTAGGTACATGGACACAATCGTTGTAGACCAAGGTCGGTCTTCCATGTACGGATTTGTTGAACCTCAGACCATTCAACCGTCTGGTAACACACTTCAAAACAGACAACATTATTTGCAAACATGGATGGATGAGTCCAAAAGAGACATATACCTTGTGCCATACATTGACGGGTACGTGTTTTTATATGTGGTCAGTTTATTATTATAGTTTCCTTAATTAGTTGAATAACTATTTGTCCTTCGTGATAGGTCTCACTGGCAGCTGATGGTTATCATTCCCAAAGAATGTAAAATTATATGGTTTTGTTCGTTGCACAGGAAGATGAAAAATGACTTGAGAACCATGCTTCAAGGGTAAGTGTTTCTCCAAAAAATGACTTCAATTTGATGTTAACCTTCAACTTTTATGATAAAATAGTCATATTAATTATACTTTGTGTTTTCAATCTGTACAGAGTTATTGGTAAATCTCGTGGTCAATTGGTTCAAATTTTGTATCCAAAGGTTGTAAGTCATTTATAGTTTCTAATTCATTTATGTTATTGAATGATCTAAATTTTTAACTATTTAGTTTGTTATTTTAGTGTAACCAGCAGGTAGATTCATGGGAATGTGGCTTCTATGTGATGTGTTGGATTAAGACCATCATTCGAGCTGTCATTACAGATGACTGGAATGAGGTAATGATGTATACCTTCAATACATTACAAATCAAAATCATCTTCAACTATATATGAAACAATAATGAATCTTTCTTGAATTTTGCAGCGCTTCAAGACTACATCGCCTATTATAGAGGACACAATTAACCAGATAAGGCAGGAGTGGACCGCTTATCTTCTACAAAGATGGAGTTAGGAATAGTTATATTTCTTCTTGATTGAACATTGTTTGGTTTTAGTTTTATTGTTATGTTAATAGTTTGGTAGTGGATTGAACATTAAGTAGAATTTTGTTTATATAAAACGCATATTTATGTTATTGGAGAATTGTTCTGGGACATTTTTCTGTTTTTCAGGTGTGGTTCTATTGAAAAAACAAACAAATTTTTTTAAAAAAAAATGCCCATTAGACGTCCGTTAGTGTACAGTCGGACGTCTATAGACGTCCGTCTGTGCACATACGGACGTCCCACGCCCAGCCTACACCAAAAAAAACTCAGCAAGGTAGACGTCCGTCCTCAGACAGCAGCGGACGTTTATATGGACGTCCGTCCTCAGACAGCGGACGTTTATGACAAACGTCCGTGCTCAGGCAACGGACGTTTATAATAAACGTCCGTCCTCAGGCAAGGGACGTTTATATAAACGTCCGTCCTGATGCAGCGGACGTTTATAATAAACGTCCGTCCTCAGGCAGAGCGGACGTTCATATAGACGTCCGTCCTCAGGCAGGACGGACGTTCATATAGACGTCCGTCTTCCCAGGACGGACGTGTGAGGGACGTCTACCGCATAGACGTCCGGCGCACGCCGGACGTCAAAAGGCCAAAATGTCGGACGTGAAAGACCGTTTCTGCACTAGTGGCTCTACAAATATACAACATTAATTATTGGGTTTGATTACCTAAAATATATTGCACTAATGGTTAATCAATGGACGTGGTTGTCATAAGCCTTATAAGTAGACAATTGATGTTATAAGTAGACAATTGATGTCCATGTACAATCACCTTTTTCTATCCTAATAAAATATAGACCTCTTTATGAAATATATATGACTTCAGCGTTGGAGTGTCTTCTGCAGGTTAACAACCCATTGTATTGGATTGCGTTCTTGGAGAGGATTGAAGATCAAAAGAGAGTAGAGCAAGGAAGGACAATTGACCTTCAGACTAATTCAACCGAAACATATATAATATTAGTACGGGCAACCCAATCCATACTAAAACTGTAATTTCACAAAAGAAATATTATTTATATAATTATAAATAATATAACAAAAGAAAGTTGCCCCATAAAATATTATTTATATGAATACAAAAATATATAATTATTATCACAAGAAATAAGTTATCCCTTTTTTTTCTAAACTACTGTAATTAACCCATTTCACTCTCCTAAGTTTAATTAATTTTTATCAAACACATGCACAACAATTATTATAATTATTAATACATACCACACTTTGCACATAAAACAAATTGAAAATAGATAATAAACATATATTATCCATAAAGCAAGAATCAAACATATGACTTCTAACCTATATTAATGAGCTCTAACCAATTGTGTTAAAATTCACTTGTATTTAACATGTTATTTCTTATTTTAATAAACATAATTAACGTCTAAACCACCTTCCTAGATATTTTATTTTTTTTCGGATCTTACAGATCCTATATGAGCCCTAGATGGTCCTCCATCATAAACACACATTGACAAACAAACATATAAATACAAAGCGCACACACACACATACAAGTGTGCACGCACATATACACACTCCATACATACATACACACACAAATACACACTAACATAAACAAACACATACACATACATAAACACAAACACACATAGACACATGCACACAAACACACCCATACATACACACACATGCACACTCTAACAAAAACACACACACACACACCCATACAAACACCAAAACACATACACACCCATACAAACACAAAAACACACACAAACTGACAAACATGCACAAACACACAAAACACATACTCACATAGAAACATACACACTCTCTTTCACACACACACACACAAACACACAAGCATGCCCACACACACACACATACATAAACACACACAAACATACATAAACACACACAAACACACACATGCACACACGCGCACACACACACACACGTACACATTCGCACACTCACACAAACACAAACACAAACACACACATACAAATAAACACATACTAATAGACACATACTGACACACATACACAATCACACACACAGACACCCACTCACATACACACTCAAAAACTAACATACACACACATACTAACACACAAACACACATACATATACACGCGCACACATAAACACACACACACATTCTCACACAAACACACATACAAAAAAACACACATAGACACAAACACACATACACTCGCACACACACACACACATACATAAACAAACACACACACCCGCACACACACACACACTCACACTCAACAAAAGATCTTGAAAATCAAATATCTTGCAACAACAACAAAAATTCTAACAAATCACACCCTAACATTTTAACAATCGAACAAAAACCCTGATTAAAGAGCAAGAAATGACTGAAGAGAAACAACAAATGTTTGGATTCAACTACATTCAAGAAAATGGGGAAAAAGAAATTGTGAAACAGAACCCTACCTTCATAAAATTATCGAATTGAAACTAAGGTCGTGGAACCTAACAACAAAGATTGAGAAATTGGAATTAGGCAAAAGAGAGATCAAAACTCGTTTGATAGAGGTGTGGCGACGACAACAATTTGGAGTGGCCTAGAAGACAAGTATAAGCTTGTTGAAGCGCAATGCGATATCGGTAGGTGTCAACACCCAATTTTGTCCAGGTAAATTAAATTCATCAAAAAAAATGAATTAAAAAAAAAATGAAAAAATACTATTTGTTTTTACACTCCGAAATTAATTTTTCACACTTAACACACATGTTGCCGTTTTCTTTCTTTCTTTCTCTCTTTTGTCAATTGATCCACCTGCACTTAATAATAGAAGCTAATAGTATCACACTTGACACTTTGCTAGCTACGAATCATACAACAAACGTATCCCACCATTTTTATTTTCACCTTCATAATACTCCATCAATTACCCCACATTTTTTTTCCCATTTTTTATGCTAATCATCCACCTAGTGACCCCTCTTTGCAACATTTTCCAACAACCGTCCAATGAAAGACATGCAAATTTTCCTACCAACCCACCACATCACTCCACCATTCTCATGTGCCAACTCTTCTCCGAATTGAGTTGCAAATTGATATTGCATGATTATCCACTATCCCTTCTTGCACAATCCACCAATCACATTTACCGACAATTCTTTCATCCAATCATCCATCACCATTTTCTCTACAAAAAGAACTTGAAATCCAACACACCAGGGGGGAGGACAACACACGGGCACCAAGCTACCAAGCTTCCTTTATTCTTTCATTCCTCCAAGATTCATAGATCTGGATTCTTCCTCTAACACCAAACCCAATTGCTTTCAACCTCTTTCCTCTTCACCCTCCATATTCCTTACATCATTCAGCAAACCAACATCAACATATTTCACCCACAAAATTGATTTACATCATCATGAGCAAACACTGAAATCTTGTCACAACTCGCATCTTCAAAATGGAGCTGCACCTAGTCCAGAGGTCCAAAAATTATGTGTGAGTATTCAAATGAAAGCCCTTTGAGTCTAGAATCTAACCCAAAAAGTTTCATTGCAATTAGAGGTCTGTGGAAAAAGATATGAGCCAAACAGTAAACCAAGGTCAGTGCCAGAAACGAAACAGCCAAGCCTGATTTCGAAATTATACTGCATCTAGTCCAGAGGTCCAAAAATTATGTGTGAGTATTCAAATGAAAGCCCTTTGAGTCTAGAATCTAACCCAAAAAGTTTCATTGCAATTAGAGTTTTGTGGAAAAAGATATGAGCCAAACAGTAAACCAAGGTCAGTGCCAGAAACGAAACAGCCAAGCCTGATTTCGAAATTATACTGCATCTAGTCCAGAGGTCCAAAAATTAGGTGTGAGTATTCAAATGAAAGCCCTTTGAGTATAGAATCTAACCCAAAAAGTTTCATTGCAATTAGAGTTCTGTGGAAAAATATATGAGCCAAACAGTGACCAAAGGTCAGTGCCAGAAACGAAACTGAAGAACCTGATTTCAAATTTATACTGCTCCTAACTCAGATGTCAAAAAAATATGTGTGAGTAGTCAAATGAAAGCCCTTTGAGTCTATATTTTAACCCAAAAATTCTCATTGCATTTGAAATTCTGTGGGAAATGATATAACCAAAACAGTGACCAAAGGTCAGTCCTGAAACGAAACAGTCAAACCTGATTTCGAAATTATATTGCAGCTAGTACACAGGTTCAAAAATTATGAGTGAGTTATCAAATGAAATCCCTTTGAGTCTAGTTTCTATGAAAAAAATTTTCACTACGTTTGGAGCTGTGTTGAAAGAATTATAGAAAAAACATTCAACAAAGGTCAGTGGTAAAGAAAGGCTGAAGCTATGGGAATGAAAATGATCAAGTCAATTCTTTGTGCTCTCCGATTTCATTCTCTGTACGTATATTCTTCATCAAAGCTTGGACCAAACATGCGCTACACACTCCTGGTTTCTTTATCTTTATTATTATTTGGATGGCTTTTATTTCTTTACCTTTTAGCTTTGTGTTATTATCAAATTTTTACTACATATAATCCCTTGTATACAACCCATAGCCCTATATCTTGTGTTTTTATTTTGTTTGTTACATTTTAAAATTATTTTAAGAAAATATAGAAATATAAAATAAACAAAAAAATGACAAAAATATATAAAAATTTTAAAAAATATATAATAATAAATATCGGTATGAGTACTCGTGCGATTGTACGCATCAGCCTAGTACTCATTACCCTAAATAATAAATTAAACAAAATAAAGTCGTGTGAGTACTCGTGCGATTGTACGCATCAGCCTAGTGCTCATTACGCAAAACAATAAAGAAAAACCCAAAAAGCCGTATAAGTACTCGTGCGATCGTACGCATCAGCCTAGTGCTCAATACGCAAAATCTAAATATTATATTAAAATACCAAAAAACAATACAACATATTCAAAAGCCAAAAAAAATAACAAAATTCTCATCCAAAGAACCTGCGCTAGAACTACGTGATCCTTGATTCTCCATCAAAAGTGGAGATACGTAGGAGCAAGGCCAGTCCTTGTCAGGTTCACTTTCCCAAAAAATCCAAATTTATCCATAATCATTTTCCAAACAAATTTTCTAAACAATTTCTCAAACAATATTTTCAAGCAGTTTCTAAAAGAACTACGGAACCCTGATTTCTCATTCTTAATGAGAATACGTAGGAGCAAGGTCAATCCTTGTCGGGCCCAAAAAACTAAAAAATACATTTTGTTTCTTTGAAGTTTTATTTTAGGGGAAAGTTAAACATTTTGAAAACCACATCATATTCGCATATTTAGTTAAAGGTACTGCCCCAGGGCAGGCGTTGTAGGGTGCTAATACCTTCCCTACACGTAACCGACTCCCGAATTTAGAATCTCATTTTCGCGGACCATGCCTTATCATTTTATGGTTTTTCCGTAGTTTTCCAGAATAAACTATGGTGGCGACTCCAAATCTCTTTTTCAAAACTCGTTTCATTTTTCGGATCGTCGTCCCGTCGCGATCCCGGTTGCGACAGATGGCGACTCCACTGGGGACTCTAGAGAGTCAGGCCATTTAATTAGATGTGCAAATTTGATGTGGTTTTTCATTATGTTTTTCTACCCTTTTCTTTTTTTAATATTTGAAGTAATTGCGTGTAAATTATTTTGATTGTTTCATGTTGAACCCTAGGATAGAAAACATGTTATATCTGTCTGGGAATCTTCTTGTTGTTTTGCAGGTGAGGGTTTAGGGTGTACAATTGCATTCTCCCTTCACACACACACAATATGCATATCATGAGTGAGGCCCTATACCCGGGTCTGAGCGCAACTTAGAAATAGAGGGGTTGTGTAGCGGTGTCACTCTGGGATGTACTTCCTGTTTGGCTATCGTGAGAACCCCAGCCAGAGTCTGTTCTCTTCATTTGTGTTTCCACATCTAGTTGATTACTCTGACTGTTGTGGAGAAACAGTGAAAAGAGCCATAGCTCTGGTGGCCTGATTTAAGCATTAGGATGCTATCCTTGTGAGTGCATATATTTGGCCTTAAAACTTTAAGTCATTCAACCTCTGATAAGGCACGGAAGGGAGACTATTTTGTTTCAGTTTGTCTGTCATTTTTACAATAAATGTGTCATGTTTCTTTTGATAAATAAAAAATATGAAAAAAAAAAGATTAAAATTGATTTTGTTTTCGGAATCATTCAAAAAGGAAAAAATTAGAATTTCTTCAAAATATTGTTGGGGCATGAAAAATCTTTTAAAAAAAAATTTAAAGTGTACATATTTTGGGGCAATGTAGATCATTGTTTTCTTGACATTATTTTTCATACAAATAAAATGTGAATTGTTGTTCTTTCAAAAAAAAAAAATCGTTTTGAACATACAATATTTTCCATTCAAATAAAAATTAATCTTTCTCACATATACATATATATATATATATATATATATATATATGTATTTTTTCTTAAATTTAAAATTGCAAAAAAAAAAAACGGCCAACTTTCCACGACATCCCTAAAGGACTCGAACCAATTAACAAATCTTGGAGAACCAAAGAGAAGGGATGAAAGTCGATGTCCAACAACTTAAGGGACAAATGAGCCTAATCCTTGAGGCCCTGAATGCCTTACGAAGCCCTGGAGATTCATGCTTACCACAACTACCATAGGAAGTTCCAGAGACACAAACTTTCCCTCCTAATTGGTCTTTCCTCAAATTAAACTCTATCTTAAGGGGCAGACTCGGGGCATGAAACCCACAAAAGGTCGAAGAGGACACAATTGAAGTAGGAAACGAGTTCGGGGCAACCGTTTGGATGGTCTTTAGGAGAATTATTGTAAGCGCCAAGGAGGACAAAGCCACCTGAGTTGAAATCTTCTCACCATGTCATCACATCAATGTTGAGGTTGTCAGGCACCAATTTGAAGTGCTGAAAAATTATGAAGCCATAGAAGGTGATGGAAATGCCAAGTTTGAAAATGTTGCAAAGTTTGCTTAGTCTCAGATCTGATGGTTCTTCCAAAGTTCAAGTTGCCAAAGTTTGAGAAATATCAGGGAAATACTTGCTCAAGGAACCATATAACCGTCTATTGCAGAAAATGGCAGCTTATGCCCACAATGAAAAACTTTTGATTCACTTCTTCCAAGAAAGTTTAACTGGCGTGACTCTAACTTGTGCTTAGAAACTACTCATATCTGGTTGAGGAATTCCTAAGGCAGTACGAATATAATAAAGATCTAACGCCTGACAGAATACAACTGCAGAACATAAAAAAAAAAGAATTTGAATCATTCAGTGAATATGCCCAAAGATGGAGAGAAATTTCTGCTCAAGTAGAACCGCCTTTTAGCAACAAGGAGATCACTACCATATTTTTTGAATGCTCTACAACCACCATTTTACGAACACATGATAAGCAGTGAGAGGGTTGAAGGTGGCATAAGAAATAAAAAAAATTGCACTAAGCTCAGAGTTAGTAGCAAGCTTGGAAGAGTCTCCAACAAGTATAAAGCTGAACCAAAGCAAGCACATGCAGAAGTAGTCGCCAGCAAATGGACGCTCGTCCAGTGTACACGCACGAGAGGACGTTCATCCAATGAACAGAAGTGGATGATCGTCCAGCCAAGCAGAGGACGCTCGTCCAGCCAGGCAGAAGAGGACGCCCGTCCAACTAAGAACGTTTCGTCAACAAGAAAAGTAGACGCTCGTCCAGGTAGAAGAGAACGCTCGTCCAGAGATCAGTGGACGTTCGACCATATCCAAATGGTCCGCGTCTATGACTATCATGAAGGAGCACGTGGACATTCAATAGAGGCGTTCAAGGCTATAAAGTATAAAGTGCAATCTTTGATTGATTCAGCGCCGTGGCAAGGCGTGAGTTCGCCTCTACAAATGCCGTGAACGAATGAAGAAGACTCTAGGACTATCTGGGAAAGCAGAGGTTATTGTAAAAGGCGAAACTGATGTTGTTTTGCTCATATTGTGATTTATTTTGCTATGAGGGCTATGCTCATTGATATCATGTTTCCATCCATGACTTTTAATGTGAGCTTTCATTACGAAGTATTACCAAGGTTTACTGGAAATCATGTCCTAATAGGGTGTCGTGGAGAATGAAAGCAGCAAAGAACAAATTAAAAAAAAAAAAAACAAAAACATTTAAGTCACTTGTCTTTCCTACGAATCGTCAAATTCTTGTTTTCAAAAATAGCAAAAAAATTTAAATTGCAGTGTGAGATTTTTCGAATTTGATGTTTTCTCTCAAGACGTGTTTTTCCACAAATAAGGTTTTTCAACGTGTATTTCAGCGTGTTTTACATCAGAGGCTTATCAGGAGCCCATTTCTTCATTTTTCTTACAAATAATTTTGAGTTTTTTACTTCAGATTTCATTTTTTCGAAGTTAATTTTCTTTGTTTGTAAATATTTTTAAGATTTTTTTTCACGGTTTCGTACAAGTAATTGATTGGAAATGTTAGACTAAGTGTGTCAAATAAAAAATCATAAAGGGCTAATTTATTTCATCAAGTGAGCAAATTTTACAGATAAAAAAGGATTGAACAGAGAGACTAATTTGAATACAAAGCCAAAATAAAACAAAAAAAATAAAGATACACAAATTCAGATCTAACAGAAAAAATCACAAGGTTACTTTACCTTACCAAAAAAAAAAACACACAAAAACGATAAAGGTAAACATGTCCATGGGTCGATCGCGGACGATCGTTAATGTTACAGTCCAAGAAAAAACAAACAAAAAATGAAAGCGTAAAGAAAATACAACAAATTTTTAAAGTGTCCATATTACAGTCCTTATTCTGGCCACACTCGGCCAACAAAAACAAACAAACAAAAAAAAAACATTTCAATGGTAGAAAAACTCTCGAGCTGGTTGTGGTGGTCTAAGAGAGAGCTCCGTCGAGGGAGGTCTGATATGGAATCCGCGGAATGCAGGAGGCGCTGGTGGAGGGAACTGTCGTTCATCTCTGTCGTCGTCAATGATGATGGGAATGGGGAAGAGGTCCAGAAGCTTTGGAGCCTTCATGATTACCCAACCGGGTTCTCAAAAAAAAAAAATAAAAAAAAAATAATAATAATAAAAATAAAAAAAATATAAATAAATAATTGTGCCAAAAGAAGGAAGAGAGGGAGAAAATTAAAAAGACAAGGATGAAGTTAGGGTTTTACCATACATGTACAGGGGTAGTAGAGAAAAAAGGGTGCCGGTGGGATCCAATTCCGCTTGCCAACGTCTTACTCTATTCCCATGATTGCTAAACCAGCACTGGACATTGTACTCCCCCGCTTCTCCGAATGCTCTGATCCGATTAGTGATCTCAAAAATCTGAGCTCGACTTGGGTGAGTGACTCCGTAATTGTAAATGTTGGTCAATATCCTGATTTGGTCTTCTGTCGGACGCCACTTTGGGCAGGTCGGTCTCTCCATTTCCATTTCCTTCTCATCCATTTCCCTAATTTGTCTAAATAAATAAATAAAAAAAAAACAAACCATAAATAACAAAAATACTATGTTCATAGTCTAATGTTTTCTTCCATTGTGTTTCTTTTAAGCTAATTTTGTTCTTTGTATTGGGTCTTTCGAGTCTCGTTGTCCAGTTTGTGATATGTTTCATGGTCCTCGCAAAGGTTCCTAAACGGATCTACGTCCAGATTGTCCATGTCCATGTCTTTGTGTTCATACGAGTAATTTTCTTTTTAAGTTTTCTGTTTTTAATGCGGTACGTGGCGTTGTTCTACCCGATTGTCTCTGTCATACCTTCAAACGAAGGGAGATTAGCGTCTGGTTTCCAGCCTATATACCCCTTAAGTTTAAGACAGTTGTGTTTTTAAGTGTTTTAAGGTTTTTTAAAATTAAAAAAAGAGGAAGAAAGAAGGCTCAGAATGAAAAGCAGAGAAGGGCAAGATGGAAATAAAAGCAGGAGAGCAGAAAAGCTTAAAAAAATTTTTAACGGAAAGAAAGAAAGAAGCAAAAAATGGAAAGCATGAGGGAGCAGAAACACATGAAAACATAAAGAAAAGGAGAGAAAGGAAAGAAAAGCTTAAAGGAAAGAAAGAAAGGTTTAAGAGCTCAGAAGACTTACCCGGAGAAGAAGGGTTTGCGGAGGCTCCTCGCTGATCTCAGAAGGCACGCGGACAGAGTTTCCTCGTGAAATCCAAAACGCTCAGAGGAGAGAGAGCAGAGAGAAGGGAGAAGTAGAGAGAGAGCAGAATGAAATGTCGCCCAACGCGGAGGAGCTCTCGACTTATAGCTAAAAGTTCTGCCACTGTGTCCACAGGTCCGGTCATTGCTACCGGAGACATCCACAGTCCCGGTATTTCTGAATTCAAAAATAAAAATAAAAAAAATTGAAAAAAATTGAAAATCTGAAAACGGGTAGGGTTTTGTTTGGTCGATCCGGCCCAATTCAGGACACCATAGATGATCTGATTTACCAAAAAAAAATAATAAAACAAAATATAAAAAATGTGATAAATAGAAAATTTTCAAAAATAATAAATGGAGTGATGTAAAATTTGAAGTGTTCAAAATTGTTTTTCATTTTCATGATAAAGGACATTTTTCAGGTTCATTGGGCCTCATCGTCAGGTTAACTTTCTTTGAACCCAATTCTTCTGAAATATAAATTTGAGTGAAAAATTATTTTGGAAATGTTCATAATTTTCACATCACACCATTTTGTTTGATTTTTATTCCTTCTTCTTCTACATTTTGAATAAATCTAAGAATAAAAATCTAAAAAAGGGGAACAGTGCTCGAGCCCATTAGGCCCAATGGCCTTCGTGGTTTTCTCTCGAGTCTACTTCTTTTGAAAATATGTCAAAAATATTTTGTTTTCACATTTTTGCTGTTGAATGATGTTTAGTACATTTGTTCAAATTGTCATGTGTGATTTTCTTTGAATTTGTAAAAAAAAAAATCTGAGAATGAAAGGGAACAGTGCTCGAGCCCATTAGGCCCAATGGCCTTCGTGGTTTTCTCTCGAGTCTACTTCTTTTGAAAATATGTCAAAAATATTTAGTTTTCACATTTTTTCTGTTGAATGATGTTTAGTACATTTGTTCAAATTGTCATGTGTGATTTTCTTTGAATTTGTAAAAAAAAATCTGAGAATGAAAGGGAACAGTGCTCGAGCCCATTAGGCCCAATGGCCTTCGTGGTTTTCTCTCGAGTCTACTTCTTTTGAAAATATGTCAAAAATATTTAGTTTTCACATTTTTGCTGTTGAATGATGTTTAGTACATTTGTTCAAATTGTCATGTGTGATTTTCTTTGAATTTGTAAAAAAAAAAAAATCTGAAAATGAAAGATGAACAGTTTTTGAGCCCATTAGGCCCCTTTGTCATATGTGGTTTCTCTTGAAAAAAATAAAAAATACATGTTTATGAAGATTTTGTGTTTTCAATTCATAATTTCCCTTTCCATCTGTGTGAACAAGTATGTGTGCAAAAAATAAAAAAATAGAGGAATTCAGACCCTTGTCTGAAGATTTTGTCATGGTTGTAAAAAGAATAGTGTTGGGCCCTAGTAGTGTTGCAAAATTTTCTTTTGTTCAATCCTGTGAAATCCTCTCATAACAAAAAATGAAAAAATGAATTTCTTTTAGCTTGTTCCATAAACTATGAAAATGAAAAAAAATGTTTTCTTTGTCATTTTCTTGTGTCAAGCTTTCACGGCTCAGGTCATCTGATTTATTGGGTCAATGTACCTGGTAAGTCCAACTTCCTTCTATGTCAATTCTCTTCAGGGCCAATCTGATTTGGATTTTTCTCGTGTCAAAAAGAAAAGTCCAATTCCAAGCTCATTAAGTCCATTTCTCGTTCTCTATAAAAAAAAAATATACAAAAATATTTCCTTCAATAAACTGCATAATTTTTCCTCATTAACACATTTTTCATTCATAAAATAAAATGCAGCATAAGATTGAAAATACAAAAAGATTTCTTTCAATGAATTGCATAATTTTCCCTCATTAGCATATCTTTCATTCATTAAATAAAGAGGAATATAAGTGTGAAAAATACAAAAATATTTCTTTCAATAAGTGCATCAGTTTTCGTTTCATGATGCATATTTGCATTCAAAAAAAAAAAGGGATAGCCCAAGTGAAAAAATAAAAAAAAAATATGTTTGAATGATTCACATGATTTCTTCATAAAAGAATGATGCACAATTTTGAAAATTCAAAAAGATTTATTTCAGTTAGTTTCATTATTACATTTCTGTATTCAAAAAAAAAAAAAAGAAGAGAACACAAATTTGAAAAATTCAAAAAGATAATTGAGTCAATTGTTTTCGAGGTAAGTCATCAAGTTTATGTTATTCTAAAAAGAAAATGGATGTCTTTCTTTGTTGGGTCACATTTGCATTTGAACCTCAGTGTGTGCATTGCTTGAGAATACTCATTCCTTAATAATATCCTTCATAATCAGCCTTCATTGAATCTTTATTTGTAAACATCTACCTGTTAGCCTTAGTTGGGCCTTTGTTTGAAAACATCCATCCTCCGGCCCTCATTGTACAAAAGGATTGACCCCGATCATTACCCAAGATGAACAAAATTATATTTTGGGGCAAATGTGCCTGTCCATAATTTTGTCAGTTAGGTGATCCCTGAATCCTTCAAAGACAAAGAAAAAAAGAGAGTTTCAAAAAGAAAATAAAAAGAAAAACAACTCGTGCTGAAGTCAATTGATTTGTCATAGAGTTAATCTTTCGAAGATAAAGTGACCAGAGTTCAAGATGATGTGTGGCCATTTTCCTTCATCCAAAAAGAAACAAAAAAAATATATCCATTGATTCCCATTTGAGCCAAGAAATAATTCTTTTTTAAATTTACCCGAGTAAGAGTTACCATTACAATAGAAGTCGACTCAAGATGCAAACAAAAGACACTTAGTGATCAAAGAAAGAAAGTTCATCAAGAAGAGCAAATAGAAAGAAGAAACACTAAGTGGTGATCTTAATAAGAGAAAAGCATTGAGGAGTTTGACAAATAGCAAATTCAGGACCAAAATGGTAACTCTTGTTTCAAAAAAATAATAAACTGAAAACAGTTGTTTGGGCCTTATCCGTTGTTTGAATACCCTTCGGCCCACAGCATCATTACAAGCCGAATAAAAGCCCACACTGATTGAATGATGATTTCTTTAATTTTCATAAAGATTAATTGTGTGATAAGTTGAAATGACTTACAATGTAGTTGTAAAAAAAAAAAGAAAATAAAAATGAAGAAACAAAATGTCTTAGGAAGAGGGGATTCTCCTGCTAACTGGCTAAAAAGAAAGGTCATTTAAGGGCATCCTTTTGTTCAATCATTTCCAAACCCATCCTCGGACGAGGGGCAGCCTTGTTGAGCCTTGTTCATCCTGACGTTCATCAATCCATTCACCCAACTGGGTCATCCCTTGCTGGGCCTCGGATGATTTTGGTTCGCCCCGAACTTCAAAAATCCTTCTCCACCAAAATTGGGGCAATCCTTTCAAGCCAATCATTTCCATATCCATCACAAATTTTTGAACAAATTCATTCAAACTCTTCCCTCGATTCCCACACTAGGGGGCAACGTTGTATGTTTTACATTACCTTTTCGCCCATTATCTAAAATTAGGGCAACTTTGTGAAGTTTATATGTTTTGGCCCATTCTGAACCTGGGGAAATTTTGTTAATCTCACATTTGTTTCATCTGTATATTCAAAGTTCGTACCAAGACCAGGGCATCCCTTGTTGGGCCTCCTAGATTTGTCCGCGCTGAAATTCATAAATCTACCCTCAAAACAGGGGCAGACACTTTGGGGCTCTGAGTCCATCATTCGTAAACCCGAAATGGGGGGCAACTTCTTTTTGAACCTCACTTAAGTGACTCATACCCAAAACCAGGGGCAATTTTGCAAAAGTTATATGAATTTCACACCCTCACAATTCACAGATACATTTGTCCATACTTATCTTTTTACCATGCCCCCAAATTGGGGCAACTTCTGAGTATCTACGACTTCACATTGGCATTTGTATTTGTTTTAAGGAGTAAGAGGCCCAAGTAGCCAACCCGGTACTCTCCAAATCCTTCCACATATTTGTCCCAAACCTTGATATCAGGCATGCATACACTCATGTTTCAAAAGAAAATGTGAAGCTTCATTTTGAACATTTGACTTTAGAATTTGGACATCCATTGTAAAAAGAAAGTGAAAGTCTAAATTGTCATAAATTTTGATGATTTCAAAGAAAACAAATTGACTCAATAAAAAAAAGTGTCATAGTTTCATAATCTTCCAGTAAAACAAAAACAAAAAAAAAAGATCACAAGTCAACATCATGTACATATTTCCATAAACTTTGAATTTATTTTCATGAATATTTATCAAATCTTCTTCTTTCAAAAAAAGAAAAAAAAAATCAAAATGCATCAAAGTTTTCTCCTCCAATTTCAAAATTACATATTTTCATCAAATCTTCTTCTTTCCAAAAGACAAAAAAATCAACATGCATCAAAGCTTTCTCCTGCAATTTCCAAATTTACATCAACCATGCTTCTCATTTCAAAAGTAAAATGGACACTCATTTCTATCTCAAGAAAAAAAAATAATAATAAAATAAATCAACATCTCAAAATTTCAAAACAAATGCAAAAATTTCAAATTCAAAACAATCAAACATTTTATCTTCTGTCTCTGTGATCTTGGCCCTCTGCAAGGCAATGGTCAAGTCCAGATTGTCAAACGACCCTCTGCATGGCAATGGTCAAATTTAATTTTCCTCTGCGATCTTGGCCCTCTGCAAGGCAATGGTCAAGTCCAGATTGTCAAACGACCCTCTGCATGGCAATGGTCAAATTTAATTTTCCTCTGCGATCTTGGCCCTCTGCAAGGCAATGGTCAAGTCCAGATTGTCAAATGACCCTCTGCATGGCAATGGTCAAATTTAATTTTCCTCTGCGATCTTGGCCCTCTGCAAGGCAATGGTCAAGTCCAGATTGTCAAATGACCCTCTGCATGGCAATGGTCAAATTTAATTTTCCTCTGCGATCTTGGCCCTCTGCAAGGCAATGGTCAAGTCCAGATTGTCTAACGACCCGCTGCATGGCAATGGTCGAATTTAAATTTTCCTCTGCGATCTTGGCCCTCTGCAAGGCAATGGTCAAGTCCATATTGTCAAATGACCCTCTGCATGACAATGGTCGAATTTAAATTTTCTCTGCTATTGGTATCTCGGCCCTCTGCAAGGCAATGGTCGAGCCCAATTTTACATTTCTGCTATTGGTATCTCGGCCCTCTGTAAGACAATGGTCGGGCCCAATTTTAAATTTCTGCTATTGGTATCTCGACCCTCTGCAAGGCAATGGTTGAGCCCAATTTTACTTTTTCAAACGACCCTCTGCAAGGCAATGGTCGAACCCAATCAAATTCAAATTTCTCATTCACTTCCATAGGGTTGGTACACCCTCCACGAGGTTTCTACACCTCATCAACTTCATCCATAGGGTTGGTACACCCTCCACGAGGTTGGTACACCTCATATCCATTCATCCATAGGGTTGGTACACCCTTTTCACGAGGTTGGTACACCTCCTATCATTCATCCATAGGGTTGGTACACCCTTTTCACGAGGTTGGTACACCTCCTATCATTCATCCATAGGGTTGGTACACCCTTCTCACGAGGTTGGTACACCTCCTATCAATTCATCCACAGGGTTGGTACACCCTTTTCACGAGGTTGGTACACCTCATATCAATTCTTCCATAAGGGTTATGACACCCTCCACGAGGCTGCGACACCTCAACAACATTCATCCATAAGGGTTATGACACCCTCCATCAAGTTTGCACCCCTCAATCTCTAATTTCGCATATACTTTGCTCACTTCTTATTGTTATTTCCTTTCTTCTTGTTTATTTTGAAACCCGAACAAAATTAGTGTTTCTATCTTTACTTATATTTTACTACGATAATATGTAAATAGTAAATTTCCATATCATCTAGTAAAATCTAAATAAAGAGGGGCAGCTGTCAACACCCAATTTTGTCCAGGTAAATTAAATTCATCAAAAAAAATGAATTAAAAAAAAATGAAAAAATACTATTTGTTTTTACACTCCGAAATTAATTTTTCACACTTAACACACATGTTGCCGTTTTCTTTCTTTCTTTCTCTCTTTTGTCAATTGATCCACCTGCACTTAATAATAGAAGCTAATAGTATCACACTTGACACTTTGCTAGCTACGAATCATACAACAAACGTATCCCACCATTTTTATTTTCACCTTCATAATACTCCATCAATTACCCCACATTTTTTTTCCCATTTTTTATGCTAATCATCCACCTAGTGACCCCTCTTTGCAACATTTTCCAACAACCGTCCAATGAAAGACATGCAAATTTTCCTACCAACCCACCACATCACTCCACCATTCTCATGTGCCAACTCTTCTCCGAATTGAGTTGCAAATTGATATTGCATGATTATCCACTATCCCTTCTTGCACAATCCACCAATCACATTTACCGACAATTCTTTCATCCAATCATCCATCACCATTTTCTCTACAAAAAGAACTTGAAATCCAACACACCAGGGGGGAGGACAACACACGGGCACCAAGCTACCAAGCTTCCTTTATTCTTTCATTCCTCCAAGATTCATAGATCTGGATTCTTCCTCTAACACCAAACCCAATTGCTTTCAACCTCTTTCCTCTTCACCCTCCATATTCCTTACATCATTCAGCAAACCAACATCAACATATTTCACCCACAAAATTGATTTACATCATCATGAGCAAACACTGAAATCTTGTCACAACTCGCATCTTCAAAATGGAGCTGCACCTAGTCCAGAGGTCCAAAAATTATGTGTGAGTATTCAAATGAAAGCCCTTTGAGTCTAGAATCTAACCCAAAAAGTTTCATTGCAATTAGAGGTCTGTGGAAAAAGATATGAGCCAAACAGTAAACCAAGGTCAGTGCCAGAAATGAAACAGCCAAGCCTGATTTCGAAATTATACTGCATCTAGTCCAGAGGTCCAAAAATTATGTGTGAGTATTCAAATGAAAGCCCTTTGAGTCTAGAATCTAACCCAAAAAGTTTCATTGCAATTAGAGTTTTGTGGAAAAAGATATGAGCCAAACAGTAAACCAAGGTCAGTGCCAGAAACGAAACAGCCAAGCCTGATTTCGAAATTATACTGCATCTAGTCCAGAGGTCCAAAAATTAGGTGTGAGTATTCAAATGAAAGCCCTTTGAGTCTAGAATCTAACCCAAAAAGTTTCATTGCAATTAGAGTTCTGTGGAAAAATATATGAGCCAAACAGTGACCAAAGGTCAGTGCCAGAAACGAAACTGAAGAACCTGATTTCAAATTTATACTGCTCCTAACTCAGATGTCAAAAAAATATGTGTGAGTAGTCAAATGAAAGCCCTTTGAGTCTATATTTTAACCCAAAAATTCTCATTGCATTTGAAATTCTGTGGGAAATGATATAACCAAAACAGTGACCAAAGGTCAGTCCTGAAACGAAACAGTCAAACCTGATTTCGAAATTATATTGCAGCTAGTACACAGGTTCAAAAATTATGAGTGAGTTATCAAATGAAATCCCTTTGAGTCTAGTTTCTATGAAAAAAATTTTCACTACGTTTGGAGCTGTGTTGAAAGAATTATAGAAAAAACATTCAACAAAGGTCAGTGGTAAAGAAAGGCTGAAGCTATGGGAATGAAAATGATCAAGTCAATTCTTTGTGCTCTCCGATTTCATTCTCTGTACGTATATTCTTCATCAAAGCTTGGACCAAACATGCGCTACACACTCCTGGTTTCTTTATCTTTATTATTATTTGGATGGCTTTTATTTCTTTACCTTTTAGCTTTGTGTTATTATCAAATTTTTACTACATATAATCCCTTGTATACAACCCATAGCCCTATATCTTGTGTTTTTATTTTGTTTGTTACATTTTAAAATTATTTTAAGAAAATATAGAAATATAAAATAAACAAAAAAATGACAAAAATATATAAAAATTTTAAAAAATATATAATAATAAATATCGGTATGAGTACTCGTGCGATTGTACGCATCAGCCTAGTACTCATTACCCTAAATAATAAATTAAACAAAATAAAGTCGTGTGAGTACTCGTGCGATTGTACGCATCAGCCTAGTGCTCATTACGCAAAACAATAAAGAAAAACCCAAAAAGCCGTATAAGTACTCGTGCGATCGTACGCATCAGCCTAGTGCTCAATACGCAAAATCTAAATATTATATTAAAATACCAAAAAACAATACAACATATTCAAAAGCCAAAAAAAATAACAAAATTCTCATCCAAAGAACCTGCGCTAGAACTACGTGATCCTTGATTCTCCATCAAAAGTGGAGATACGTAGGAGCAAGGCCAGTCCTTGTCAGGTTCACTTTCCCAAAAAATCCAAATTTATCCATAATTATTTTCCAAACAAATTTTCTAAACAATTTCTCAAACAATATTTTCAAGCAGTTTCTAAAAGAACTACGGAACCCTGATTTCTCATTCTTAATGAGAATACGTAGGAGCAAGGTCAATCCTTGTCGGGCCCAAAAAACTAAAAAATACATTTTGTTTCTTTGAAGTTTTATTTTAGGGGAAAGTTAAACATTTTGAAAACCACATCATATTCGCATATTTAGTTAAAGGTACTGCCCCAGGGCAGGCGTTGTAGGGTGCTAATACCTTCCCTACACGTAACCGACTCCCGAATTTAGAATCTCATTTTCGCGGACCATGCCTTATCATTTTATGGTTTTTCCGTAGTTTTCCAGAATAAACTATGGTGGCGACTCCAAATCTCTTTTTCAAAACTTGTTTTATTTTTCACGGATCGTCGTCCCGTCGCGATCCCGGTTGCGACAGTAGGGTCTGACAATGACAATGGTAAGTAGGCTAAATTTAATTAAAATTAAAATTTAATTTATATTTAATTTAACATAATTGATTTTATTTAGATTTTATTTTAAAATTTACAAAATATTCTTTTCTATAAAACTACGAATATCCCCAAATACATACAGGTATTTTTTAAATGGATATTTGATGGGTATCATGAAATAGATTTTTTTGTTACAAATCAGATAATGGATAGACTTAGTTCCTGACTCGTGTTATCATCTTTATTGTTTCATAAGAAAGATAAGAAAAAATAATAAAGACGGGAGAGAAAACGATGAAAAATAGTTTTCGGTTGCAAAAAGATATATTAGATAAATTTTTTAACATATATAATATATATACATATAATATCAGTTACATATATATATATATATATATATATATATATATATATATATATATATATATTCTTTTATAAAATAAATCAATCTAATACATATAGTAGATACTCCTATACAGGATATTAACATTTTTCACAGAATTAAATTAATTTTGTACAAGCTATCATGTTCTGATATTGACATTTTTCACTAGTGAAAGGTTCCATATTTAAGTTACCGTTTCGGAAAATACAGATAATCATGTACAATATTAAAGATATTCGTTTCTATATTTTTTATAGTATTTTGTTGAAGGTATTTTTATCTGCGAGAAATATTTATTTATTCATTTTGATATAATTGGAAGTAGATTATGTATTATATTTTTTTAGTTGGTCTACTACTTTAATATATATTTATGTATTACTATGTTTTCTTTTTTATTATACGTAATCTTTTTCTCTGTATTAATGTGAAAAGAGCAAATATTTAGTAATGATATAACACATAAATACAGATTAAAATACAAAAAATCTAAAAAGGTGTATATTATATTATTTACTTAAAATTACCTAAAAAATAAATTAAATACTTTTTATTTGACTGAAAAAAAAATCATATTCTGTTTTAAAGAAAGAAGGACTGAGTTATTATTCATTAGTTATCGTTTCCAGTTTTAATGATATAAAACAGTTATGAAAAGTTGAAATTTGAGATTTTCTTAATTTCCTTAATGGAAACAACTAAGAGCATTAATTATTAAAGGCTCCCTCATTTAAATGTTTTGGGGAATATTTAATGAAATAATTGTTATAAAATAAAGGTAATACTCATCTTCATGTTGGGTTTTGAAGGATGGAAAAGATGAAGATCCTATCTTAGGAAAATCAATCCCAATGCAAGCTTGGAATCGGATTCACACGGGATAGTTTTGATCAATTAAGTAACGTAATGCAATTAAATAATGTCATCAGTATATTAAATTACGAAAAATAAAAAATAATTAAAATTATGGCCCACAGGTCTCGAACCTGCGACCTTCGCGTTATTAGCACGACGCTCTAACC
Source organism: Vigna nakashimae (assembly GCA_034642375.1). Classification (NCBI taxonomy): domain Eukaryota; kingdom Viridiplantae; phylum Streptophyta; class Magnoliopsida; order Fabales; family Fabaceae; genus Vigna; species Vigna nakashimae. The sequence continues at coordinate 13,774,725 of CM067768.1, read as the reverse complement.
AACTGAGCTAATAGGCCACATGTTTTTAAAGTTCAAAGTTATGGTATTTATAAATGCTTTTGAAATTTAAGTGTTTAGTTATGAACAAAAGTGTTTTTGATGTTGAATTGGACATGGGTGATTGGAACCTCAATTTTATCATTAATTAGCAAATGAAAAAGAACTTAGATTGATATTGACAGCAATCTAATTGATACTTTGATGTTATGTTGGTTTGTTTAAACGTCTCTTACATCATAATATATATCTTTTTGCACTTTATTGAAACGAAGAACTCAATTATTAGAAGTTAGACCAAGAATAATATATTTAAAAGATACGGCAAAATTGAAAAACATTATTTCGTTGCAGTTGAATTTGTAAAAGATACTTAGAAGATTTAAAAACATTATTTAGTTCTTTCATTGTTAGATTGTGATTTGATTAATGATATGTTTCATAGGCTGTTATGCACCTTACCCTATATATAAGTATGTACATTAATCGTGTCATGTTTAGTGTTTAAGTTAGAATCAATATTTCATCGTCTTCAATTTAAAAATGAACTTCAAATATGTTTATAGCTATCATAAGTGAGAATGACATAAGGACAAATCAAGAAAAGAAATTAAAGGAGAATAATTCTGTTAGGCAGAATGGACAGATGGCAAGTAATCCTACATTTGTGAATAACAGAAAAAATGCAAGGATGAGGAGGCCTAATGGAAAGATTATGTGTGAGGCGGGGGTAGTTATAGGAGTGGAGGGCAAAAGAAAGGGGATATGGATGGTTACATTATCTGTCTTCTCTGTTAATTCTATGTAATTTGGATATTATGGAATGACCTCTTTTTCTAGTTAAGGAAGATGAGCATAATAATACGAAAAGGTTTTATGAAAGAATATTCTGATATGTGATTACTCTATTTGCTTACCTTTATGCTCTATGACTTATTATTATTACATTTGGTGCTTTCATTCTGCACTTTCCTTCATGGCTGAAAACACTCACTTGAAAGAGCTATCATCTGATGTTTAGAGTTGATGGAATCTAGGCACATGAAGTATTCTACTCGTTTTGAGAGCCTGAAAACTACACTGACGTCGTTGCATGTAGCGAGTACCTCATCGAACAGGTCCGATTCGAGTTCTTCGCCTCTGTTTCAGGTTCAAAATGTTAAACTTGATTTTCCACATTTCAATGGCTCAAATGTGTTGGAGTGGATTTTTCGGGCTGAACAATTTTTCACGTTTTAGAATACTTGGGAGGAGCAACGCTTGACCATTGTTGCAATTCATATGGAGGCAGATGTGATTCCTTGGTTCCAAATGCTAGCTAAGACCACTCCATTTCAATCTTGGATTAGTTTCACTAGATCCTTGGAATTGGAATTTGGCTCTTCAGCTTATGAGTGTCCTCGATCTACCCTTTTTAAGTTGATGCAAACATGGTCTGTTCAAGAAAATTATCGAGAATTTACAACTTTGGCTAATCGGGTTCAGGGCATTACTGCATATACTTTACTTGATTATTTCATTAGTGGGCTCAAGATTGACATTTGTCGTGATGTTATTGCTCAAAATCCCATATCATTGTTACGAGCGGTTTCATTGGCAAAACTATTCGAAGAGAAATACCAGCCAAAACAAAAACCTACCTTACACCTTCCTTACCCAAAATACCCACCATCCTCGTTAGCCCAAACAACCAAATCTACCAGCTTACCACCCTTATTACCCAACCCAAACACTATAACCCAACCTAATTCCCAATCTAGTAAGTTTGCCAATGTCAAAAATTTTTTTGCAGCAGAAATGCAATTGCGTCGAGAGAAAGGATTTTGTTTCACATGTGATGAGAAATTTTCACCTCGCCATAGATGTCCCAAAAAACAATATTTGTTCTTACAATTAGAGGAAGAGGTAGACTCTACACTGGAACCTGAACCACCTGATGTTGTTAATCATTCTAACATGCAGGACCAAGAGCATCACTTTTCTTTTAATGCTCTTAAAAGAGTCTCTAGCATTGGTACTATGCGATTTCAGGGTACTATCAATGGGGTCACAGTTCAAGTACTACTGGATAGTGGGAGTTCAGATAACTTCTTGCAACAACGACTTGCCCATTGCTTGAAGTTAGCCATTGAACCCACTACTGGATTTCAAGTCTTAGTTGGTAATGGAAATTCTTTGACAATGGAAGGTATGGTGCGCATAATTGACGTGCAGGTCCAAGGGCACTCTTTACAACTCTCAGTTTACTTATTACCAATCACAGGTGCATATTTGGTCTTAGGGGCAACGTGGTTAGCTACCTTAGGTCCCCATATTTCGGACTAGAGGGCCTTGACATTAAAATTCTTAGTGGAATGGAACTTTATTACTCTTCATGGGGATAGGCCACAACTTCCGACTCCAACCCAATATAATCATCTTCGTAGACAACAACGAACGAATGCCATATCTGAACTCTTTACACTTTAGTTTCAGCAACCTCATTGTGTTGTTGATCACAAGACAATTACCTACGAATTTGGACCCTGAATTAGCATTACTTTTGCAGAACTATCAGGATGTTTTTACAGTTTCTACTGGTCTTCCTCCGAGTAGGTCCCATGATCATTGTATTCCTTTGATTGCAGGGGTTGATCCTGTTAAGGTTAGGCCCTATAGATACCCTTCTAGTAAAAAAGAACAAATTGAGAAGATGGTCAAGGAGATGTTACAAGAAGGCATTATAGTGCCCAGTAATAGCCCTTTCTCATCACCCATTGTATTGGTCAAGAAGAAAGATGGTACTTGGAGATTTTGTACATACCACCGCGTCTTAAATGCCATAACCATCAAAGACAACTTTCCCATTCCCACTGTAGATGAGTTAATTGATGAACTATTTGGGTCTCAATATTTTTCCAAGCTTGATCTCAGATCTGGGTATCATCAAATTTTTCTTAAGAAGGAAGACCGATATAAGACAACATTCAGAACACATCATGGGCACTATGAATGGCTTGTAATGCCTTTTGGGTTGATGAATGCTCCGGCTACCTTTCAGTGCTTGATAAATGAAATCTTTTAGGATATGTTACGAAAATCTGTGTTGGTTTTTTTTGACGACATAAATTGTTAGGCTACGACTTTAGTATCGAGTACAAACCAGGGAAGGACAATTTGGCAGCAGACGCATTGTCTAGATAATTTTCATGGCGTGGTCTCAACCAAACTTGGCAATTTTAACCGTCTTACGCGCCGCGGTTGTAGAGGATACGAAATTACACAACATCAGTGAATTATGTCGCAAGGGTACCCCACCCCATCCCAATTATTCCACACATGATGAGTTATTATACTGGAATGGCAGATTGGTTATCCTTAAGAATCATGACTTGATTCAACATATCTTACATGAATTCCACACTTCTCCACTAGGTGGACATTCGGTTATTACATGACCTGTCGCTCGAATTGCGACACAATTTCACTGGCAAGGAATGCATGAAGACATAACTAAGTTTGTTAAGCAATGTCTCATTTGTCAACAGGCTAAGTCTTCCAATACCCTACCTTTCGGGTTATTGCACCCTCTCCCCATTCCAACACAGATATGGGAAGATATAACAATGGATTTTATTACGGGATTACCTAATGCTCGAGGGTTTACTGTGATCATGGTAGTGGTTGATCGACTTTCTAAGTATGCCCATTTTGCTCCTTTAAAAGCTAATTACAATAGTATGCAGGTGGTTGAATTGTTCATGCAAACGGTGGTGAAATTACATGGATTTCCCAAGTCGTTTGTATCAAATAGAGACAAAGTTTTTATGAGTCATTTTTGGAAACAACTTTTTCGATTGAGTGGCACTTCATTGGCAATGAGCACCGCATACCACCCCTAATCTGATGGTTAATTGGAAGCTGTCAATCGTTGTTTAGAGATGTACTTGTGTTGTTTTGCTTATGACAATCCAAAGATGTGGCTGAAATTGTTACCATAGGCAGAGTTTTGGTATAATACTTCGTACCACATCAGTACGGGTATGACACCATTTAAGGTAGTCTATGGAAGGGATTCACCTCGAATTGATAAGTACATTACAGATTCCACAGATCCTCCTACTATACAGAATTGTTACAGTAGCGTGATGTTGTTTTGCATCAGTTAAAGGGTTATTTGAATAAGGCACAACAGTATATGAAGCAACAGGTGGATAAGAAGAGGCATCATATTGAATTCAAAGTGGGAGATATGGTGTTGGTGAAGCTCCAGCCTTATAGACAGACTTCGGTTGCTTTGAGAAAAAACCAGAAATTGAGTATGAGATATTTTTATCCTTTTCCTATTATCCAATGTATTGGTCCAGTGGTCCTTTTCCTATGCTCATCTTCCTTAACTAGACAGAGATGTCATTCCATAATATCCGAAGTACAGAGAATTAACAGAGAAGACAGAGAATGTAACCATCCATATCCCCTTCCTTTTCCCTTCCACTCCTATAACCACCCCCGTCTCACACATAATCTTTCATACGTACATTGGACCTCCTCATCCTTGCACTTTTTCTATTATTCACAATTGTAGGATTACTTGCCATCTGTCTATTCTGCCTAACAGAATTATTTTCCTCTAATTTCTTTTTCTGATTTGTTCTTATGTAATTCCCACTTGTAACAATAGCTAACTATTGTTGATCTTTTAGTTGTGATAATACTATTATATGAGTAACTAGAGTATATCCATTAACTATCTAAGTTTATTAGTGAAAGCTTAAGCATATTTATTTGGGTCAAATATGTTTTTAGTTCCTAAACTATTGGCCGTTTCTGATTTTCGTCCCTCTTCCAAACTAAGGTACAATTTGGTCCTCATTCTTTAGAAAAACGTTCGTTTTAGTCCTCAAAATTTTGTTTTTAGTCATCGTTTTAGTCCTCAAAACGTGCGTTTTTTCGACTAAAACGAACGTTTTTTAAAGATTGAGGACCAAATTGTACCTTAGTTTGGAAGAGGGACGAAAACCAGAAACGGCCAATAGTTTAGGGACTAAAAACATATTTAACCCTATTTATTTTCAAAGGTTAATAATGTAATTATATTTAATGGTCACAAATGTACGTACTAACTCAACTTATTTTGTCTTAATATCTTATCGGTATGTAAAAATGAGATAAGGTTGCCTGAAATGTTATAATAAAACAAATTAAATATCTTTGTACATTTTACTAGTCCCGTAATTATTCAATTAAGTTTTTTTTATTAGATTGATGTTAGATTTTTGTTAAAATTTATATACCAAATTTTAAATATTTAAATTAATTTTATTTTTTAGGTGGAGTGATTTAGGGTATAAATCTTAATATAAATCTAAAATCAATTTCATGAAAAAAAATATAATTGAATAATTTTAAAAAATAAATGACTAAATTGAACCAAATAAAAATTAGAAATTAAATTACATTTTTATAAAAATTAAAATATAATTTTACCTGTAAGTTATAATTAATCATATAAATATTTTTTTAGATTTTTAATTAATTGTATGTAATTAGATAAATTAAAACAATTATTTTTTTACATATATAAGTTATTTTATTATAATAGTTGAATCTTAACTTATAAGTATTAACATATTAGATAAATTAAAATAATTATTTTTTACGTATATAAATTATTTTATTATAATAATTAATTTTATTTGTAAGTATTAATAAAGTACATTATATTTATATTTTTAGGTTCTTCAAATAACATAATATAAAAATAACTTTTTAAAGAAAAATAAAACAGATTGGCAGTCTAGTCCACATTGCACAACCTCTCTGTCTTGCCAATATTTAAAAATCAATTTTTTTTTAATGAAAAATATTTATATAACATGATGTATACCAAATCTTTTACAGTAACATTTTATTTCTCATTCTCATTATATTAACCTTCTATCTCAAACTGGGCGTCTAATGTGTGTAAAACTTAAAAGCATACCATAATGTTTTTGAAACAAACGAGTGATTTGTGTGAAATTTGTAAAAAATAAGGCATTTTTAGACATTAGTGTAATTTAATCCAAAATATTAGAGTATAAGCTTACTATCTTCATGTTAAAAGGCCGCGGAATCAGCGTGTCGCAAAAGAGTAGAATCATAAAAGAATGAGAACTATGCCATTTTCTTCACAATTGAGATGGTCACCACATGAATTTGCTTTGTGCCTTGAAAAATGCCTGAAAGCAAAGACCTTGAGACCCGGCATGCAGGTCCATGCCACCGTGGTCACTAGTGGAACAAACATGAACATTTTGTCTCTTAATTCAAAGCTTGTTGGAATGTACGCTAGTTGTGCTCATCTGAAATCAGCTAGGCTTTTGTTTCAAAAGATTGAACACCCCAATGTTTTTGCATTCAATTGGATGATTCTGGGGTTGTCTTTCAATGGACACTTTGATGATGCATTGTTGTACTTTCGTTGGATGCGTGAGGTTGGCCACATGGGCAACAATTTCACCTTTTCTGTTGTTCTTAAGGCCTGTGTTGGCTTGATGGATGTGAAAATAGGGAGACAGGTTCATGCCATGGTTTTTGAAATGGGTTTTCAAAATGATGTCTCCGTTGTCAATGCTCTCATAGATATGTATGGCAAATGTGGCGGCATTTCTTATGCTCACAGCGTGTTTGATGGAATGCGTGGGAGGGATGTTGCCTCGTGGACGTCAATGATTTGTGGGTTTTGTAACGTGGGGGAAATTGAGCGAGCATTGGTGTTGTTTGAGAGGATGAGGTTGGAAGGGTTGGAGCCAAATGATTTCACATGGAATGTGATTATTGCAGCGTATGCTCGGTCAAGTGATAGCAGCAAAGCTCTTGCGTTCTTTGAGAGAATGAAACGGGAAGGTGTTGTTCCTGATGTGGTTGCATGGAATGCATTGATTTCTGGGCTTGTACAAAGTCATCAACTCAGGGAAGCGTTCAAGATGTTTAGGGAGATGATACTTTCCGGGATTCCGCCAAATCAAGTGACCGTGGTTGCACTGCTTCCTGCATGTGGATCAGAAGGTTGCATTAAATGGGGAAGAGAGATTCATGGATTTGTATGCCGGAAGGGGTTTGATGCGAATGTTTTCATTGCTAGCGCTCTTATTGACATGTATTCAAAGTGTGGGAGTTTGAAAGATGCTCAAAATGTATTTGACAAGATTCCATTTAAGAATGTTGCGTCATGGAATGCAATGATTGGTTGTTATGGAAAGTGTGGCATGGTTGATTCGTCCTTGGAGCTGTTCAAAAGAATGCAGGAAGAGGGACTGCAGCCAAATGAAATTACTTTTACATGTATTCTTTCAGCATGCAGCCATGGTGGTTTAGTGCAGAAAGGTTTAGAGATTTTCTCATCAATGAATGAATGTTATGGGATTGAGGTAAGCATGAAGCATTATGCTTGTGTGGTTGATCTCTTGTGCCGCTCCGGAAGGACGGTAGAAGCATGTGATTTTTTCAAAGCCTTGCCAATACAAGTCACAGAGTCAATGGCCGGAGCTTTTCTACATGGTTGCAAAGTCCATGGAAGAAGAGATCTGGCTAAAATGATGGCAGAGGAAATAATGAGAATGAAGTTAAAGGGACCAGGTAGCTTTGTTACACTATCAAATATATATGCTGCTGAAGGTGACTGGGAAGAGGTTGGGAATGTAAGGAATGTGATGAAAGAAAGAAATGTCCATAAGCAGCCTGGTTTTAGTTGGCTTGAAAAGCCAGGTGAGGTTACATGAAGGGAGGAAACAGAAAGAAGGTAGCAATATGGTGGGACTAACACTCCAGACTGACCACATGTAAAAACAATTGCATTCGACATAGCAGCTTGTAGAGCTGCAGGGGCCATAGCAGACCATGAACACCCCTCCAGAAGTTGACGTTTGGACTATGATGTTACTTGATAATAAAATAGCACAAGGCATAAACTGGAATCAGGTTTTGTTGGGTAGGTTCGAGGCTTGGGGAACCAACAAGTTAATAGCTTTCAGGAACAAGTTAATAGCTTTCAGGACTAGTTAGAGGGTTGAGGAGATTGGCCGTACTTGTTGTCCAGAGTGCTTTGGTATGCATGAGTTTTCATAGATGATAATTCTCTAGGCCATGCAATTGTTGAGACTTTTCTGGTTAGTGGTTACTGATCGCCAACACGATACTGGTAGTGTGAAAACTCTGCTGCAACTCAGTGTATCTTGGAGTAGTCTTGAGACGAACCTCGTGGTTTCAACTACTGAAGAATAAGTATAATGCACTTATGCAAACACGTGATTAAAAGATCATAACTTAAATTATTTCTTATTTTTATTGGCTGATTTGCCTTTGGGATTCTCGGGTTATTTTAAAATTATTTCATAAATATTAGAAACAAAATTACAAGATTTGATAGATTGTTTAATTTTGTTAATGTGAAAAAAGAATTAAAAAGGATTTTATATCTTGAAAACTTTAATATCCAAAAGCTTAATATTACTTTTGGTTCTTGTATTCGTCAACTTTGTTAAATATGAGACTCATTTTTTTCAAGTGTTCGATGTGGTCTTTTTTATTGACAGCGTCTAAATCCTTAACAGTATAGTGTCCATGTCAACCATTAGATGTAAGTCTTTTGACATATGTGGCAATTGACCGTGGTGATTAAAGACTTGAGGTTTCTTAAGAAGCAAGACTTGTTGAGTTGAACGTTTGATCAATCTACACAACTGGGTGTATTCTGTGCAATCAGGATTTGCAATCTTTGAAGATTGACTTGGATTCCGTGCGGTGTTTGCAGGAAGAAGAACAATGTTCTTGACTTTGAGGTGCCTCAAAGGGATAGACACTAGAAGAGGGTGTTCTTGTTTATTTGTTGCCTATATTTAGATTAGAGGGTTAAAGGGTGTTTTACACTTTTGACGTGAGGTCTCTGTAAAATCCTTGTTGTAAAAACCTTTATCTTTATAATGCATTTGCTTCCCGTGGTTGGAAGGACACTGGATGTAGGCAGGTTGGCCGAACCAGTATAAAAATCAGTGTTTGAATTCTCTGCTCCCTGCACTCTTTTATTAAGTCGATTAAGCTGTCAGTATATTCGATTAAGTTTATTGCTTCATTGCATATCTTTTAACTTGTGATTCAAGAAAAGTGTAAAAACATCTTATTTTGTGAAATAGATTTTGAAAGCTTATATTTTTACACTTCACCAATTCACCCCCTCTTGGTGTGAGAAACTAAGCCATTCTATTTTAACATATATATCCTTAAGGATGAAGTAAGTGGAGAGATTTAAGGGATGCGAGACTTAAAATGCCTTCAAGTATGGACAACAGCACCTAAGGGTGTTCTAAGTCTCACATATACCAATTCTTCCACTTCTTAAGGGTTTATAAGCTTCCTAACTAGTCTAGAAATCAAAACTACAACTATGCATGAGCTAACTTGTATTACAAGCAAATTTTATGAGGAGAAGGCTTATTTATTCTTCTTTCTTTTAAGTCAAAACTATGTGAACTCCCACATTGCTTGCACCTTCAAGAAAAGAAGAATATAGCTTCTTTATAATCAAACAAAGAGAAAGAAACTAGAAAGCCTAAGAAAAGCTATGCTATTTCTTTTTATGCTTCGTTGTAACACCCAAATTTTAGGATGCCACCGATTTACAAAAACTTTTTAATACTTAACTCTGATACCATTACAAGATACAGTTTAAATAAAAACTTTCATTTATTATAACTGAATTTTGAAAACTTCATAAATCAAATGCAACTGTAAAACGTTCATAGAATTCCATTACTCAACTTCTCTTTAGCTACATCTATAACAACATCTACTCCCGTACGAGTACGATCATTGCAGGTGGAAACCACAACCACAACATGCAAGGGTGAGCTACAAAAAATATGTTATATAACATACATAATTATTTAACATCAACAGAGAATAAGATTTCCGAATAGTACATATCTTCATACATACCTACACATATTTTCAAATGACATCACATACGTCATAAATCATTAAATCATTAACAACCTCACTATTCAGAAATCAAAGTCACCTGCATATAATCATATCATAATTTCGTCAAGGTAAACAATTCACACCCAGAATTAAAGAACTTCACCGACCGATACACTTTACTACATTATTACACATTGATATTTCCCACCACTCTCTGGAAAGCTTCATCGACATGTGCACCACTCTCTTAGAGCTTCACCGGGCAAGTATAATTTTCCACCACCCTCTTGGAGTTTCACCGGACAAGTGTACGCCCCCCACTCTTCCCGAAGCTTCACCGGGCACATCACAACATAAAATACAATTCCACAAGGAAATCATATTATTCTCACACAATCATCCAGTAAAACCACATATGCCCAACATACTCAAAACAATTTATTAAGCAACAACAAAATAATAAGTCTGGGTTTTTTTAATGTTCATATGTAATTATGGTGGAGGTTTTGATACTCTAAGATGGAAACATGTTGATAATTTTGAAGCATAGCTCGTCTTGACAGGGTTATTCTCTTAATTCTTCTTCCTGCTTGCAAGTGGCTGATGCAAAAGTTATTTTCTCTAGAGAGTTTTGTTGAATTAATCAAGTATGTATTTGACTTCTATCTTTTCTATATATGAATTTTTGTGTGTGAACGATATAGTTTTGATTAAATTGAATTAAGGGTAGACATAACAGTAAAATCGAGGTTTTGCGACATGTTGAAATGATAGGGGTATATGAATAATATAGGGTTGTATTGCAATTTTAGTAACGAAGAGATTAAAGATGTCATTACAGGTTCTAATGTTTAAATATATCAATTCAATATCATAAAATGATGGTTAATTAATGAAGATAGCACACATAGGATATTGGGTAGGTGGTTGAAACGGATAAGTACATCATGATGGGTTACTTGTGACTGGAAATTGGATATGAAGCTCAAAGGCAAACTATTTGTTGTGAGACATGTGTCTATATATGTCTTCCCTTTAAATCTTTTATGGCTTGACCTCTAACTTTTTAATTTTATGGACATGCACTCAAAGCATAGAGATACTTGGAAGAGTCATTACGGAAAAACATGTTTGAATGCACATGATGATTTATTATGTGTTTGAATTTGATTTCCTGAAGTGGTATGTTTGACTTGTTCAATTGTTTACTTTGATATATAGGTTTATGCACGACATTCATGCAAGACAAAATACTTGGCACATGTGAGCACATTATTAACGAATGTGCAAAAGACATGCATACAAATAACTTCTTTTGCATGACTATTGTCCATTGATGTGGATGTCAAAATGAGTAGGACACTATTTTTAGAATTGTGTAGTAGATGGTCAGAGAGGAGGAGCGGGTTTAAAGTTAGGTCTGTCTTTATTCCGTTCACCAAGTTAGATGTTTACTTAGGTTTAGGGGTTAGGGTTAATGGAGAGATGTTTAAGTTGTTTAAAGAGGAAGTTGATTGTCATACTAGGAGATTGTTTGACACAATTAATGTAAGTGTACATAATGTTTATGAAGAACTTCAAAAGCGTATAGAAGGGGATGAAGTGGCTGATGTTTCTAGGTTATATTTACTGTTAGGCTTGAGTGAGTTTTGCTTTCTAAATAGAGGTGGAAAACTTCATTTTGGTTTATTTGAATTACTAGATGATTTATCGTGTATCAGAAAGTATAACTTGGGGGTGTTATTTATGAGTATTTGGTTTCTAGTTTGTGTGATGCTGCATTGTGTGTAAGGAAAAGACAACAAAGATCGCACTATCATGTGGTTGGTTGCGTATTTGCATTACAGGTATTTTTGGATGTTAGTTACAAAAGTTATTGTGCTATAATTTATAATTGCTTGTTATTTGAAATTGAATTTTGTATGTAATAGATTTGGGCAATGGAACATGTTTTATTTGGTCAGAAGAAGTTGGCTGTTTACCTAAAATCCTTCATTGGATACGTGTTAAAGTTGGTGAAGCAGAACTTGAAAAAGCCTTTTTCTCTGATGAAGTGAGATTTAAATAGCTTCTAGTAATTACTTGTTGTGTAATTTGTATTGATTTTAATATGATTTGTGTGCTGATTTTGTTTTGTATAGGTCATTACTGAGGTATATGTAACCAATGAAGAGATGTATACTGAAATAGTTAGAGAAGCCTTAGTTGGTCATCATAATGTTAGAGTGAAGGAGAACTTGCAAAGGCGATCTATGGCTGATATTATTGCAGAAAATGAAGCTTTGCTTGCTATCATTGTTGACCAAGAGGCATCCATTGCCAAGCTTGAGAAAATGGTTGACAAGCTAGAAATGTTTGTTGCATAGAAGAGGCAACATGCTGATGATGTTGGGAACTCAAATTCAAATAAAGATTATGACATGTTATTTGATGATTTTGGCACTAGTAATTCACAGGAAGATTATGAGGTAGTAATTTTTGGTGTTTTGAAGTCAAATAGTAAGAAAGATTTAGACATGGAAGATGATGATGTAGAGAAAGAGAAGGTTTCTGACATGTTAGTTGATGATTTCGGGACCACTAATTCACAACAATATTATGAGATAGTAGATTCTGGTGTAAAAAAGTCAAATAGTAAGAAAGATTTAGACATGGAAGGTGTTAAGACTCCAGCAAGTGTACCGAATCGTATAAACTAATATAAACTGGTAAGACCAAGTATTGTATTCCAAATGACTCATGTCCTAAACAGTTATGTGATTTCTTGATTAAATTGGACTTGAAAACAAACTCTTTTAGGTTTAGAATGCAAATACTAAAAAGTAAATATGCATGCAATTTGTTCAATTGGACAAAAGTGCAAAGATGAACGAGTTTGATATTATGGAATGAATATGTTGTTGGGGTTAGATTTCACCTTGTTTATTCTCATGTATATGCAAATTCTACTTCTTCATTAATGTCAATGTCACTCTCTGAAACACTTAAAACCTGATTCTCGGCGAAGAAAACTTATCCTTAACTATTATTTCATACAATTTCTAGCATTCCTAATAATTAATTATGAAGAACAGGAGCTTAAGACAACCAAAACTCATACCCCCATTCATGAGCAATACTACTTCTGGGAATAATTCTTCATATCATGAATTGTAATCTACCTTCCGGTACTCATGCAAATCATACATCATGCTAAAGAGTGAGTTAAACGAAGCAAACATTACGCAAAGAAGAATTATCCTAACAATTAATGAAAGAAGCATAAAATATCAAGAATCAATTCAATACATGAGAGTTTACAAAGGTTACATCATCCCCAACAACAAATAGAGTTTAGTTCACCATTGACATGGTGAAACTAGATGAACAATTGAAAAAGAATGAAAGATAGAACCCTAGAAATTGAAGATAGAGGCTTTCGCATCAAAATTCGCCTTCAAGGGAGTGAAAACTGTGTTTTTGAGCCTATTCTGTCCAAAGATACAAACCCTACGGACGTGCAAGTTCTTAAATAGAACATAAAAATAATAGAAAATGGGTCCAAGCCCACAAGACTGGCGCTCAACGCCCCACTTATGGCGCTTAGGATCACATAAAACTTGCTCCACTTCATCAAAATCGACTCCTTCCTCCATAGAAAGTGCAAATTGGCACTGCTCTCCATCCCAGCTTGTGCCTAAAAGTTGTTCACTGTGTCAGCATCAAAGAATATTTTCTTACCGCTTACGTAGCTCATGTACGTCTCTTTCTCTCCATCCATTGCCCTGGCATTTGTATAAAATTCCTTAACCATAGTAATATTGGAAGGAGTAGGGTAAGATGCCACATTCTTCCAGCTCCTTCTTTCCATCTCTCTTCCAAATTGAGGAGCCAAAAATGGTATGATTGCCACCTTATGCTCCATCATCAATCTTTTCCCATCCAATATTAGGAAATATTTTTCATGAGCAGTAGTAGTGAGAAATTTGTTAGAGTAGATGAGTTCTTTCTCCTTCCTCTTGCGTCCCACGGTCTTCATCCTTTTTCCTGATGAAGAAGTCATTCTTGCACCACACAAATTCACAAAACAACAAATATCAACAAGCATCAGTACTTGAAATTAAAACAACTCAGAACACTGCTTCTTAACAACACTAAGGGCAAAATCGTGGGCCCTCAGCGTCACCTACACTAAATCAAACAGCCATGATCACACACTCAACCAGAAACCACAAAAATCAAACCTCTAGAGTCGCGCTAAGCGTCCCTTAGAAGGGCCCTCAGCGCCAACCAGTCCAACCCTAAAAACGACCCTTTTTGGCCTTAAACACTATCCAATCACTTCCTACTCAGTCCCAACCATCAATATTGAAATTCAATTGATTTAAACAACAATAAATCCAACAAAACATGCATAAATCCAGCAAGCTCACGGTGCACGGTTGAGGTCCAGCTGGGAAGAGAGGTGAAGATCACAAATTGGTCCAGCTGAGGAAGGAGCACATGTTACGAAGCTGTGGGAATGGTGCACGGTTGAGCTGAGAGATTAATTGGTTGGAAGAAAAGCACACACGGATGGAGGCTGGAAGTGGTATTCTCGGCTAGCATGGAATTGAAGAAGAAGACAAGAATTGGAGGGGCCCTCACCTCCTTTATTCACCTCCAAAACTCAGAATTTGTGGAAGAAAGCCTTCTAAGAGAGACAAAACCAAACGCAAAACCGGGCTGGAATATTGACTGAAACATGGCTGAAACTAAGGAGGGATATACGAGAGTATGTCCATATTTCTGAAATAAAAAGGAGCCAACACCAGAGAGAAGAGGCAGTTAGTTTTTTTTAGGAAGAGCAACCACGGACGTTTTGATTCTGAGTGTTTATTTTTCCTCCTCCCCTGTTGGGGAGGTTTGGGTTTTATGTGTTTCAATTTTCTAGTTCAATGTATTGGAATTTTATTGATGTTAATTGCAATTTCCATTCTGTCAGTTTTCAATTTACGGTTTCAAAACTTTATTCAATTGTTTCTCAATTTTTATTTTTTGCACTGTTAAATTTTGCCATTGCCTTTTACCGATCATTTTATTTTCAAACGTTTTATATTTTTACCGTCGCTTGGTTTTACTGTTTTAAAATTATTTCAGTGTTTTTAAATTCTGTCTTATTTAATTTCCAATTTCCAATTTAATTTTACCGCATTCAACCAAAACACCAAAAACACCCCCCCCACTTCGTGTAAAAAAATCTGAGACTGAACCCAAACAAATTGGTCCTTGAGAGACGACCTAGGAGTCACTTCCTAGTAAGTTATACTGCATTAATTCTTGCAATCAACTTTTGTGAGCGGTGCGACCCACTCATCAAAATGGCGCCGTTGCCGGGGAGGAGTGCCTCATTTATAGCCAGATTGCTTTCCACTGTAGCAACAGTTCCGGTCTTTGTCACCGAGACTGTTGTCACAGTACCGGTCTCCTTTTTCAGAAAAAAATAAAAAAAAATAAAAAAAATAATAAAAAAAATAATAAATAAATAATAATAAAAAAAAATTATTAGCATCTACTGATTGGTGCTAGGTGTTTTAGACATCTGCTGATGGATGTCCCTGATAACATCTACTGATGGATGTTACTGAAAAATTTCTTC
Organism: Vigna nakashimae; assembly: GCA_034642375.1. NCBI lineage: Eukaryota > Viridiplantae > Streptophyta > Magnoliopsida > Fabales > Fabaceae > Vigna > Vigna nakashimae. The sequence continues at coordinate 13,759,172 of CM067768.1, read as the reverse complement.
CCATTTTTTCTACTTTTTATTGCACTTGTCTATTATTATTTCACTGCTTTGAATTTGATAATCTGATGATTGTAACACACTGAGGACATTGTGTGATTTAAGTGTGGTCTACTGGGGAGAAATTTTGATTTTCTGTTAGTTTCTGTTAAGTTTGTATTTTGTGTGTTAAATTTTTTGTTTTTGAGTGTTAAATTTTTTCTGTTTTAAGTGGTTTTTAGTGTGTTTTGTGTGCAATAAATTTTACATTTTTCTCTTGATTTCTGGAGTTTGTCTAAGTTGTAGATTTTTCCTTCACTTCATTAATACTTATGGTTTGAAATCCTTGCTTTTCTCTGCTTGGAAGATGATTATAATGTTTAAGAGGTTGATTTGATTGTGACGAATACCCTGTGTGAGATTTGAGCCACTTTATTTTCTTTCTTGTGTGATATGTATCTTGATTGCTTGCACATATGCCTTGGCTTGATTCTTTTTGATAATTCTTGATGGATATGCATGTTTAGAAATGATAAAGGCATTTTATTTCTTGAGCCTCTTTAGCCAAATAAGCCTACCTTGTTATTATCCTTTGATAACCCCTTTGAGCCCATACTGTATATATTTCTTTGTGTTGAAGCTCATACACTGATCCTAAGTGAAAAACAAATGATTACCTTAACCTTAGGAAAGTCTGGAGCTATAGAAGTATTTTGTGAATAAGTGTGGTCTCCTTGGGAATTCTGATGAATTGGCTAGTTGGTTCCTCATCATGTTTTGAAATGATAATTTATATCCTGTTGTGTGATATAAAAAAAAAAAAAAGACAGGATAAAAAAAAAATGATGAGAAAAATTGAAAAATAATTTTGTGAATAATGGAGTCGAGAAGAGGATTGAATTAGAGGTTTGGGTGAGATTTTACTGCATTTACACTTTTTCACTAGTGCTCCTCTATTTCTTCTGAGCTATAGCTACTTATCCAAATTTATCCTCCCCTGTCCTTGGCCCCATTACAACCCAGTAAAGACCTTTTGATCTAAACGTGCATATGTTTTAAGTGTTGATATTAGAAGCTTGCCAAGTCTGTTGTGTTTGTTTTCTTGAGTGCATTGAGTTGAAAGTATTTACCCTAGACACTTGAGAGAAACACTGTAGTGCATCTGTGAGGTTCTGTTGTTTTTGAATCACCTCTTGAGCAGATTAATTATTTTTCTGTCTATTGAATTGCTTGGAAGATTTCTGTAAGTATATGCTTTTCTTGATTACGTGTTGGATATTGTCTACTGCTTTTCTCTGTCCAGATTTCTTGAGAACTCTGTAAATATGTTTTTCTTGCGAGTCTTTAGTTTCTGTCTGCTGAGTTGGTATTACCTCCCTAAAAGTCCTCTGTAATTTTTCCTTGATTTGCGTCTTAATTTTGCCCAGGAGTGCAAAAGACTAAGTGTGGTCTATTTTGATGAGTCAATATTTTATTCACTTCACTTAGTTTATTGTGCTAGAATTAATCAGGGAATTGTACTTAATTGTCCAGTATTTTCCTATTTTTCTGAATTGTGCTTACTTCGATCAGAAATTCTTATTTTAGTTAATTTGAATTATCTGAGACTAATTATTTACATTATTGAGTGCAGGGAAAATTCTGTAAATATTTTAGGACATTTGGAAGAATATTCATCTACACACTCTATTGGAAGAAGCTACACTGCATTTGTGTATTGAAATGGAAAATTTGAAGTGGAATATTGGCACATTTTGTAGCTCATAACAAGAATGATAATGCTCTAATTGGCCTTCACGTGAAAAGGGAAGCAAATCCTTCATTTAATTTTAAGAAGCATTATACAATGCATCTCACGGCCAACATGCAAACCATACACACCATACAACATCTGCAATGAGGAATCAAATTTAGGGGCCACTTTGAAATGGAGCTCACGGTTTTATAACTCTTTTAGAAGATAACAATAGTACTTTTTATTTTGGAAGAAGCCACATTCTGAGTAAATGCCACGGCAACGTAGATGGTCAACACAAGAGAACAAAACAATTGGAATTAAAGGAGGGGACCACATCCCTTAAGAAGTCACGGCCATATGGGAGAAAGTTGCAGCAAAATGAATGAAAGAGAAGTGATACACGGCCCACATGGGAAAAAGAAGTGCATTGTTCTATTTTTTTAAATGGCTTAGCATGTGGTGGACAATTCTTTTGGCAAGCATAAAAATGGGAGCCACCACTCCATGAAAGCACACGGCCTTAACCAGCCAAAGAATCTTTGTAAATGGTAATGGAGGGACCAAGCAAAAGCTCACGGTTTTTACATCTCTTGAATAATAATATGTGCTATTTTAGAAGAGGGTCTTTATACACTTTGAAAGAAAGGACCAGCAAGCACCGTGAGTGGAGTGCTTAGTTTGTTTTCTTAAAATGGTTTGACAGCAGCAAGGTGCTCCACGGCCTTGATTGAAGGAGTTGCTACGGATGTGTGAAGGGAGATGAGGAGGCTACGGTTGGTGTCTTAGAATGGAGAAGAGTTAAATTCTTGTTGGAGCAGCTGGAAGAAGAACACCACGGTCCAGCTTGAATGAAGATAGCAGCAGCATCACCAACACCAGCAGCAACAACACTTTGGAGAAGAAGACATCCTACGGATAATCCAGCAAGCTCACGGTCCAGCTGGGAAGAGAGGTGAAGATCACAAATTGGTCCAGCTGAGGAAGGAGCACATGTTACGAAGCTGTGGGAATGGTGCACGGTTGAGCTGAGAGATTAATTGGTTGGAAGAAAAGCACACACGGATGGAGGCTGGAAGTGGTATTCTCGGCTAGCATGGAATTGAAGAAGAAGACAAGAATTGGAGGGGCCCTCACCTCCTTTATTCACCTCCAAAACTCAGAATTTGTGGAAGAAAGCCTTCTAAGAGAGACAAAACCAAACGCAAAACCGGGCTGGAATATTGACTGAAACATGGCTGAAACTAAGGAGGGATATACGAGAGTATGTCCATATTTCTGAAATAAAAAGGAGCCAACACCAGAGAGAAGAGGCAGTTAGTTTTTTTTAGGAAGAGCAACCACGGACGTTTTGATTCTGAGTGTTTATTTTTCCTCCTCCCCTGTTGGGGAGGTTTGGGTTTTATGTGTTTCAATTTTCTAGTTCAATGTATTGGAATTTTATTGATGTTAATTGCAATTTCCATTCTGTCAGTTTTCAATTTACGGTTTCAAAACTTTATTCAATTGTTTCTCAATTTTTATTTTTTGCACTGTTAAATTTTGCCATTGCCTTTTACCGATCATTTTATTTTCAAACGTTTTATATTTTTACCGTCGCTTGGTTTTACTGTTTTAAAATTATTTCAGTGTTTTTAAATTCTGTCTTATTTAATTTCCAATTTCCAATTTAATTTTACCGCATTCAACCAAAACACCAAAAACACCCCCCCCACTTCGTGTAAAAAAATCTGAGACTGAACCCAAACAAATTGGTCCTTGAGAGACGACCTAGGAGTCACTTCCTAGTAAGTTATACTGCATTAATTCTTGCAATCAACTTTTGTGAGCGGTGCGACCCACTCATCAATAGTCACATGTTCAGTTTAATATATTGGTAAAATACTATGTATCTAACTAATGAATGCTTAAAGTGGAATTGTGATATTAAAATACTACCAACTGCAGCTCATTACAGAAAGCACTACACAAATAAGAAATAAGTAAAGACAAGTTTTTTCTTAAGTAAAGACAAATAAGAAATAACTAAAGACAGGTTTTCATTCACTGGAAACATAGTACAATAAGTCATCTTCTACAATTTTTGATGTCGCTGCAAACATTGTCCCACCATCCTTATTTCATCAAATCTCTCGAATATGACCAAAATGAAGTTCATCACCTTCTCCTGTAAATGTTGGGACTACTATATGGTTGGCATCCCAAATTTTATGTATAACCAAACTTATATTTTAAACCATGAAACATTTTCTATTGAATCATAACATTCATAAACATTAAACAGTACAACATACTCTTAAAAATATAAGACATTAAACATCCAAAGATACAATTCAAAAGAATACAACCACATGGTCAAAAACACAGACTATAAAGAACATAACCAATGGTTGTCGCTTTCTTTTGGGAATCTTCATTCTTTCATGATTTGTTATCTGACACATGTTTTTGACAATCTATCTCCTTAGTCAAAATGTGAGTATCATTGCTACGTCATAGCATAAATGATATATTAAATTATTAAAAATAAGAACTTTATTATCAGAATCGTGTGCCAAAAGGCAGTTGTAGAAAATGGAACACCATTTATCAAAAGATGGAAAGGGTTTTTTGATTAATGTGGTGCAACTAGTGTTGCTACGTATGGGACAATCCTGAATTCTTTTGAAGAGTTGGAGTCAACATATGCAAGGGAATACAAGATCAATAATGATAAAGTATGGTGTATTGAACCACTATCATATAGTAACAAGGATCACTTGGACAAGGCTGAAAGAGGCAACATGGCTTTAATTGACGAGTGCCAACTTAAGTGTTGGCTTGATTGTCACCAACCAGGGACAGTGATTTATGCGTCGCTTGGAAGCCTATGCAATTTAACACCTCCACAATTGATAGAGCTTGGCTTAGCCTCCGAAGCAGCAAAAAGACCCTTCATTTGGGTTATCAAGGGAGGAAGTATCTCAGAAGCAATGCAAAACTGGATTAAGGAAGATGGGTTTGAGGAAAGGACCAATGGTAGATGCCTTTTGATTTGCGGTTGGGCTCCTCAATTGCTAATACTGTCACACCCTGCAATTGGAGGGTTCATAACACACTGTGGTTGGAACTCTACCTTAGAATATGTGTCGGGGTGCCAATGGTTTCTTTGCCACTATTTTGGGATCAATTTTTTAATTAAAATTTGGTTGTGCAGATGCTAAAAAATGGAGTGAAGGTTGGTGCAAAGGGTACTATTAACTAGGGAAAGGAAAATTAATACAAGACAAAATTTTCAAAGTCAATCTTTAAGCAATTGATAGGAACTCTAGTTTTGGAATGGAAAATTAATAAAAGACATTTTTTTCAGAGTCATCGAGCACAAACCCAATGGCCACCCTTCTCATGCAAGGAAGGTACCAAAGATTAACAAAAATCATTTCTCTGTTATTTCGTTTCAAACAAAATCAGCTTGTAAAAAGCAAGAAGGCAGTGATTAGAAGCCTACCTCAAACACACTTACGAGAGACGAAAAAAAAAATTGAAATGCCCACGAATGATGATGCAAAATCCCTAAACTTCACAGGCAGCACAAACAAACAAAAACGTTCAACTTCACAACCACCAGAAACCTGCACAACCACCGATTGCGACCGCCACAATGATGCTAAACCCTCACACCAATAATAACCTCCACAACCACCGATTCAAGCAGCTCAAAAACACAAATGGGAATGAGTGAGAAAACAAAAATCACCACCGATTGAAGAAGCTAGGGTGCAAGAAAACCTAATCGTGATTTTTGATAGAGGAGAGAAACAAGACCCCGAAACCCAAATTTTACTTCTTTCCAGTTTTACCCACACCCATTGTGTAATTTTTTTCCTAAAAGGCTGACGTGGAACGTGTCAAATGAATGTCACGTCCATGTCAGCGTGTCAATGTATTGGAGCCCTAAAATAAATGCATCTTCCTAATATTTCTCTTTCCTCACTTTTTTATACAATTTTAACTACCCCAACCTAGTTTTCACGTAAAATACTCTATCATCCAAAAATCACATCTTGATTCATCATTAAAAACCATGGCCCAATCTTCCATTCAAGATTTTTCATGCAAAAGCATATATACACTAGTGCAGTCAGTGAAAACAACAGCGGTTCTTTTCGTTCAAAGACAGCGGTTCCTGAACCTAGGCATATCCAGCCGAGGCAAAGAGGAGTAGCCTTTTTGCCTCGGTTCCGAACCGAGGCATAAAAGTGTAGGATTTCGCCTCGGTTCAAAGGCAACCGATGCAGTATGTTTTTTGTTTTTAATTTTTTTTTTCGCAGGACTTAATGCCTCAGTTCCCTTTGAACCGAGGCAATATGTCCAACTCTACTGCCTGGGTTCAGATCTGAACCGAGGCAATAAGGTCTTTTTTTTTTTTTTATAACTCACACATCCAATACATATAACTTTAATAATGTGAAATTTCATCTCTGACTAAAGAACAAGCACCCTAGGAAAGTGCAATCAAGTTTTTCCATATTACCACAAAACCCAAGAAACTCAAAACAATAATTTCTTGCATAAAGTTCACATACTATAAAATTCAAATATCTAAGTACTCAAACATATTAATAACTAAAGTCTGGATGTTTCTAATACTAATAATTACAATAAGAATGAAGCAAATTAAAGGATTCTTTATCTTGTACTTGATCATTGTCATGCAACTCTTAGTTTGAATCAAATTGACCTCCTATGTTGCAATGATGTTAGGAGTTCTCCTGATTGCTTGTAGAAAAACTTTCCATCCTCCATGACAACTTCATATGCTTGAGGGATGATGGACAAAGGTTAGGAACCATATCAAAAGCGACCCTAGTTTCATCAAACCCTTAGCCTTTTTTTGTTTGATACCTACTCACAAGTAAACTTTATCACCAAAAAATCATATTACCAATAAGATATGAAAAATAATTGTCCTAAACACTAAGTCAGACACACAACAAAAAAAATACATTCTCAGAGAGTGAAAATGGGTGTTTAATTGTATTTAATTATTTCTTTATGATGAAATTGATATCAAAATCATAGCTTAAAATCTATGAATGAGAATTTCTAAAATTATTAAACAAAATGTTAATTATTTAAAAATTGTTTAAAGTTTGATTTTATATAATTTTATATTTTATTTATAGTTCTAAAATAAAAGTTATCTTCAGAAAATTAATCTCTTATATTATATTTTAATATTACTCATTTAAATTTCCTTTTAAAAAAAATTTATTTACAAGAGTATTTAAAATACATTTTTCAAGACAATATGTCATTACCTTATCATCTCCAGGCTTGCCGACAATGCTAAGATATGCAGAATACATTTCTGCAAAAAAACACTAGGGTGAGTCCAAATAAACTAACAAGCTTTCAAGCCTCGTATCCACATTAAACCATGCCCCTAAAGCAAAATTTGCAAAAAGTAAAAGCTAGCTTGGAAAAATAAATTACAAAGAACCATGTCATCTTGCCAAGAAAAGAAAATATAATTATTAAACAAAAATTCGTGATGTGAATCATACCATCTAAAATAACTCTTTCTTTTTCTTCTCAAATGAAACCTAGATAGTTGATAAGTGAAGAAAGGGTGTATGAATCGAATCCATATGGAGAAGAGATAGTGAAAGGAGTGAACCCTTTAGAACATCATCCACTTGATTAATTCCACCATGACAGCAAAAATTCCAGCGTGGCAACCACTTTACTTATGTTTACAGCCTTTTGTGTGACTATGAAAAATATAAATATAGCCTAGGTTAACAAGAGACGTAAATATGACTAGAAAAAGGGAGACTCAGGTTTTAAAAGAATTCAATCAATTAAGCACACATCAATCATCATATTAATGCAACACCTAAAATTATAAATTGTTTTACTTTAGCATTTATAGACTCAGGTTCCTTAGCAAAATTAGAGTGTGTTTGAAACTCAGTAGAGCTTATCGAAATGCCAATCAATCAAGTTCCATTCTCTCTATATTTGCTGCTCTAGAAAGTGGTGTTTTCTAGTTACAAGGCTGCAAATTTGTTTCCTAACAAGGTAAAGATATATAATGGTACCTTTGGCATCCTGCCTCAGTAATGACATTAGAGCCTTATGCATAGCACCACGCTCCACAAATTCTTCTACAAGAATGAAATAGGAGAAAACATGCTACAATCAATCATGGTTATGTTCTCAACTGTAAAACCTATAAAGTGCCCAACTTACCAGAGCCAAGAATTTGCACAAGTATATCAACCATCTTCCCTATATTCTCAAGTGTATCCTTACAGAAAAGAGGCAGTCCTCTAATTGCTTGTACACGAACCTGTGAAGCAACAGAAAAACACCAAACAAGGGAAAGAAACCCTAGCACATACATAGTTCACTAGTAGAAGTCCAAAGAGAAAACAGAACCACCAAGATACAGTAAAGCAAAAGACTTCTTTTCTCCATTACCAATGTTTGGTTTAAATCTAATAAAAACCTCCCTTGGTTTTCTTCCATTTGAACATGACACCCTTCATATAAATTATTTATGTAATGGTAAGACCAAGTATTGTTTCCCAAGAAACTCACGACATATGTGATTACTCAACTAATTAAGACTATAATGAACAAATTTTGGGGTTTTGAATGCAAATGCAATAAAATAAACATAAATGCAATTTGATCAATTGAGGCTAAACACAAGAATGAATGGATGAAGTTGATGATATTGTTGTTGGGTTTAGATTTCACCTAATTTACTCTCATGCATATATGAATTCATCTTCCTCATTAATGTTAATGTCACTTTCTAATTTACCTTAAACCCAATGTCTCGGTAAAGAAAGCCTAATCCTAATTACTAGTTCACAATGTCTTGTCTCTCTAGTCATTAATCATGCATTACATTCGCACAGAAGCTTAAAGGCAACCAACCCTCTTATCCCTATGTTTAGGTAATATTGCTTGTGGGAGAATTTTCCCAGTTCTAGATTTCCCCATATGTGTCCATATCGACAAAATCAATTATCATGCTATGAATGAGTTAAACAAAGCAAGCATAAAGTATAGAGGAAAAACCCTAACAATTAATGAAGTAAAACATATATAATCAAGAATCAATTCAATACATGAGAGTTTAAGAGGGTACATCTTTCCCAACAACAAATAAGGTTTAGTTCCCCATTATCATGGAGAAACTAGATGAACAATGAAAGAATGAAAGAGATATAAAAACCCTAGAAAGAGAATAGGAGACTCCCGCATCCCCATATCTACCCCCAAGGGGTGAAAAATGTATTTATGTGCCAAGCCATCAAAAGATACAATCCCTGGACGTGCAAGTCCTTAAATAGAACTAAAATATAACAGAAAACGGGTTCAAGCCCACCAAACTAGCGCTCAGCGCCCAAAAAGGCCGCTCAACGGTAACAGCGACACTAAACTGGCGCTCAGCCCAGACTGGCGTTCAACGCTACTTTTCTGCACTCTGGTTGACTTTTCTGCATTCTTGTTGACTTTTCTGTACTAGTTGACTTTTCTGCATTATGGTTGACTTTTCTGCATTCCAACTATTTGATACTTTAACTCTTCTTTCTAATCATTCCAATAGCCTACAAAATCAAAGGAATTTAGTGATAAAATCATCAAGTATAACCTCAACTCTCTTATTCACAAAACTAAAGCAAAAACATGAGTTCAAGCAAGTTTCTAAGTTAGAAATAGTGTTTTTAATATCAAAATTAAGTATAAAAATAACGGTTTTTCAACTATTATTAGAAAAGCAAGCATACAAGACTATATTTAATTTTCTATGGGAGCAAGTTAATAAAACATAATGTGTATCCTATTAATTCAATTGTATTTGAGTGTATGGGTGTTTGATTAAGCATGATGTGTATATGGTTACTTCCTTGATCCATCTATGTTAAAGGTTTAGTGTTGTGGATGTTGCCCACAAAGTGTTTGATGATATGCCCGTCCGAGATGTAAGGTCTTGGAACGCAAAGATTTTGGGGTTTCGTCAAAACGGGAAAGCAATTAGGGCATTGGATGTTTTAGGTAAGATGAAGGCTAAAGGGGTGAAAATGGATACAATTACGATGGCAAGTGTGCTTGTTGTTTGTGAGTAAGTGAATGATGTTGTTTATGAGATGTTGGTTCATTTGTAAGTGATAAAGCATGGGTTGGAAAGTGATGTTTTTGTTTGCAATGCTTTGATTAATATGTATACAAAGTTTGGCATATTGCAAGATGCACAAAGGATTTTTATGCATGAAGGTGAGAGATCTGGTGTTATGAAATTCTATAATAATTGCATATAAGCAGAATGATGAACGAGTTACTGCTCTTCGTTTATTTAAAGGGATGCAATTTGTAGGAATGGGATTTAAATTATTTGACAATTCTGACTTTTAGAAAATAATATTTTTTTCATGTAAGTCAAATAACGGGTAAACATTATTTATATATATTTATATCTAACTTGATTCATTATCATCCTTAATCATAATAACGGGTCCTTATGTTTCTTGCCCTATGATTATTTACATAAAACAAAAATTAAATTCATAAAAATTAACAAAAAAATTAAAACGTAATTAAAAAACTAAATTAAACAAATTTATTAGAAAGTAAATTAGTATTTAATTTAACCCATGAAATTAGTGTAATATAATTTCAACAACATATTTTAAAAAATTAATAAAAGGAAAATGTCATTTTGTTTTGAAATTCTTTTTCGAGTTTTGGTGCTCCATTTGCACCTCCCAGTCCACACCGGCAGCACCATACTGAAGGAACAAAATATTGAATTGGAAAACCTACTCAGTGCGTCTCTCTCTCTCTTAAGTCGCATACTGAATCCTCCAACTCCACCATGTTCGGCTCCGCGCGAATCTTCTCCGACATCGCTCTCCGCCTCCGCCAAAACCTATCGGTAAATTCTCCTTCCGCTCAATTCGCCTTCGCCATGGGCTTTGTCGAACATTCTAGATCTTCACGTTGTCCTTTTCTCTTTTGCAGTTTCGAGGTGTGCGCGTGCAGAACATCAACATCGGAGGCGGTATGGGAGGCGAGATCCCCGACAACAAGCGTCTGGAGTACGCTCTCCAGCACCTGCACGGAATAGGGCGCTCGAAAGCGCACCACATCGTCTGCGAACTTGGCGTTGAGAACAAATTCGTCAAGGACCTCAGCAAGAGGGAACTCTATTCCATTCGCGAGTTGCTCTCCAAGTACTTGATTGGAAACGATTTGGTACTTTCTTCCCACCATTTAGACACCTCTTTGCATAAATTACTCTATGTTTTTTGTACAAAAATACCAAAAAAAGAAAGAGCAAATTGAACCTAGATTTCGTGACTGGCCAAAACTCCTATTCTTCTTTATCGTATTCAGCAGCGTTGTGTGCAATCTCCTTTACTGGGTACAATAGTACACCCTGTAATATAAGTGTGATAAACCAGAATATGTATGCTTCTTCTTCTGAATTATCACTATGTCTCCGTGAGAACAGGACCAATACGCACACGCATCTCACCAACACTCTTACACACCCACAGCAAAGACACTCACTCACAATACCGAACATGGAAATTGTAGAGGAATTACAAGAATACTAGAGATTATTCACTCACAAAGACCAAACAACCCTATATATATTTCTGGTTTACAACAGACTTAACCATAATTATTAACTAACAGAATTTTTAAATTCTGTATACAAAAACATTATTACAATAAGTTTTTTTTTTAAAACAACTAAGGAAGGTTAGTGTAACGAGTAAGTGGTCTATTAGGGGTGTCAGTATAATGTTTTTCAGATGATTAAGGACAGTTAAGGATGGAAAAAGGAGGAGGTGGCAGTAGAAATTAGACAAAAATTTTGGGTCAGTCTAATCACTCAAAGCAAAATGAATCAAACTTTTCTCATTGGTGAAAATCAACGTATGTTTATCGGTTTTCAGAGAAGTTGGATGAAGAGGTTCTATGAAATGTGTAGTGTATAATTTGATTCTAACTTATAAAATAGGTTTAATTTATTTTTACCTTCTCTTTTTGTACTTGTATGTGTTTAAGGAGAATTTTTTATCTGAATAGGCTTGTTTGTTTCGTCATGTGTATGTGTGTTTCAGAAAAAGTGCGTTGAGAGAGATGTGGTCAGGTTGGTGGGCATTCAGTGCTACCGAGGGATCAGGCATGTGGATAACTTACCCTGCCGTGGACAGAGGACTCATACGAATGCACGCACTAGGAGGAGCCGGAAAACTTTCTCTGGATCGAGATAGGTACCGCTTGAGAAACAGATGAGTCTGAGATGATGAAATAAGTTTTGTTAGAGACTTAGCTGGTTTAAGTGAAATCAATGTTGAGATTTACATGTTCAATATGCCTTTGGCGGGTTCATCTTTTCATTGCAAGAGCTTTAATGGTCTTATTCTGCATTTTGGTGAGTTTCTTGTCTTGTCTTGGTTGATTGGCTAGCTAATGTGCTTTTTTATTTGAAAATTTTTAATCGTTTATGCTAGGCAAGGTTTTAAGGGTTGTGGATCTGAAATTGTGGTTGCAAATTATTTACAAAGCCTTAATGTTGGTGTTACTGATGTGATCACTTTAAGGGTTGTGGATCAGTTGAGAGTGGAATTTGTAGTTGGTTATTGACTTAATTCCTAATTTGATTATTTAATTTTATTCAAATTTTCCAGAGGACCTCTAGCTATTGATTTTTCCAATTTAATTCTTTAGTTTATTAAAAACATCTAATTTGGTTATTTTGACTGTTTGTTGATCCTTTAATTTTTAACCAACCATCTGCTACTTCTTCTCCTTAGTTTCATTTTTCTTATTCATAGTGAAACAGGAAACTAGCGATAGCCAAATTAAGAAAAGAACCAAATTTGATGTTTTTAAAGAATTAAAGGACTAAATTATAGTCTTTAAAAATTTAAAAGTCTAAATTGAACTAATTAATAACCAGAAGTCTTTTTTAAAGTTCGAATGAAATTAGAGGATTGAATTAGGAATTAAGCTTGGTTATTATAACCAACTTTCCTCTAGCATGTTGTTGGAGATTGATACACTTTCTTTTTCTTCGTGGCTCATTAGTATGCCATCCACTGTCATTTGCTTCTGCACCTATCGATTTATTTTCCAAGTTTCTCTACCAAAAATACTTTATATACTTTGTCTGAGATGGAAATTAGAAAGTAGAAAACAAGTGAAAAAGAAAGAAAGAAAAAATTAAAAGTGAAGTTATTTCTAAAATGTTTTCTAACATGTTTTCTTTCTATGTGATTTTTAAACCAATTAATTAAGGAAAATGAGTAGCAAGTGATGTAATCACAGAATAAAATTATGTATAAAGCATGCTAGTAACTTTGTTAACTATTAATTGGATAAAAAACTATATGAACACAAAATTTTAGAATAAAACAATTGTCTAAACTATATTGTTGTTGAAGCTGAAGTTACTTAATAATATTTTTACTTAAGTCATTGGACACATTTTAATACCATAAAATGGACATGCAAGGTGAATCAATATTTAATAATAATAAACAAAAGTACTTAATTCAAAAACTTTATTACACACAACAATTTATAATTAAACGGTATCATAAATTTCTTATTAGATCAATTTAATTTTTAATCTTTTAAAGAGTTTGATTAATTTTTTAAATGAATAAAATAATTTGTTTAATCATCTCTAATAAGTTTAACACAAAAATGACAGTTTCATAAATCCAATAATTATTTATAATGCTTGATTTTTAACAAATATAACAAAACAAATTCTTATTTCAAAAAGGGTTGCGACTTGCAGGCTAGTTTGATAGTATGCCAAAATGGATCGAGTCGGGTTGAAAGTTTTAACTTATTGGTTTGTTTTGATATGGTTCATATGTAACACTCTAATTTATGAGATGTCACGGTTTTACAAAATTCAATAAATTTCAAAACTTTATCATAGCGCGAAAATGTATTTTTCAAAAACCTTAACCTTTCATTATGCATAATTTATTCGAAACATAATATTTTCAAAAACCTTGTCTAATTACATTATTCCAAAAGTAATTAAAAGGACTAAGGAAATAAACAACTACAAATTATTTTGTTTCAAAAGTTTATACCAAAATAACTTTTTAAAGAAACCCAAATCTTTCCCCTGTCATCTCACAAATCTATCATGCCTCTGGAACGTCTACAATATAATTTGCTCATGTATAATACATTATACGATCATCATTGATATTTCATTCACAAACAAAACATATGTGGGGTAAGCTACCGATTAAACAATCATAAGAACAAGAAAAATACATATTGATTATATCAACCATAACCAAACGCACAACAAGATACATACCTTCTTATTATACCAACCATAATCAAACACACAACAAGATACATACCTTCTGATTATATCAACCATAATAAAACACACCATACATAGTAGTAATAATAACATGATTCCTAATCCTCTAACATAAACAATTCAATCATACTGAATTACTCGATCCTCGATGATGAGTCAATATTTTGTTCACTTCACTTAGTCTATTGTACCGGATTTAATCAGGGAATTGTGCTTAAATGTCCATAATTTTCCTGTTTTTCATAATTGTGTTTAATTTAACCAATAATTTTATTTTAAGTAATTTGAATTATTTTAAGTTAATTATTTGTATTAGGAAATTGTAGGGAAATTATTGGGGATTAAATTTTGTTTGGAAGCAATTTAATTAAGAGGTGCTGAATTGTTGAAATATAATCACTGGTGCACTCATTTTGGTGCTATTTTATTATATGTGAACCTAGCTGGAAAATATAATCACTGGACTCATAAAAAGGGGTTCCTTTCGGTGCTTTCTTTTGGATTTAGCATTCTTTTTTGCAGTAGAAATATGTAGGTGTACGTGCACGGGAATGAGTTGGAGGCTGGGAGAAGCACACCCCATTCTTTTATTGAAGCTGCACGTTGACAAAGGTAGCTCCAAAGCACACGTCCAGAGAACTACACGCACGCTGGAAGGCTACAGAATCGTGTGATGCTGGAATGAGATACACGGTGATTAATGGAAAGAATCCAGGTCCCACATCCAAATGAAAAATCCAGCAACCTTCACAGCTCCACCAAGGTGACAAACGAAGGGAGTCCTCGGTCCAGTACTACACATGGTCCAGTAGCTCTAGTTTCAACCACAGTCCAGCCAGTAGCACCTCACGGACAGCAGCACCACCCCTCACGGAAGCAGCTCATCCGCGACCACCGTCCAGCCTCTTCATCACGGTCCAACTCCAGCAAAGGCAGTAACAAGAGCTTCACGGTCCAGCAGGTGGAGAATGGGCTGCACCTTTGCCTTGTTCAGAGGAGACACTCACGAACTTGAGAGAGGAGAGCTGCTGCACCTTGGAGAGGAAAAATGGAGCAGCTCGTTAGGAGAATTACGTAGAGTTTTAGGAGTAGAAGTTAGGTTTCTGGCTGGGTTTTCTCCTCCCCTCTGGGGAGGTTTTTAATTCCTTTTAGTTACTGTTTCCATAATTGAATGTTGTAATTTCCAGTTTGCATTTTCAAATCAATGTTTGTTGAACTTTCTTCTCATTTACCATTTTCTGCACAATTACTGTTTCTACAAATGTTGAATCTTTGACAAATTTCATTTTCATTTAAGTGTTTTATTTTTACCATCTTTTTATTTTATCGTTTATTGTTTTCTGAATCGTTTAATTTTATCGTTTTTCAATTTACCGTTTTCATTTTTACCATCTTTTACCATTCAATTTTTATCGTCTTTAAGATTTATTTTGGCGTTTTAAATTCTGCTTTCTTTAATTTCCAATCAATTTTATTTTTCCCGCATTGACAAAACATCCACAAACCCCCCCCCCCCCCACTTCGTGACTAATCTAAGACTGAACCACCAAAATTGGTCCTTGAGAGACGACCTAGGAGTCACTTCCTAGTAATTATACTGCATTATTTTCGTGCAATCAACTTTTGTGAGCGGTGCGACCCGTTCATCATCAAAAATGGCGCCGTTGCCGGGGACCAATAACGGTTTAGTTTTAGATTCTTGTTGTGTAAATTTTTGTTCTGTTAATATGTGTCTTTTGTGTGTTTTGTGTTTTGTATTTTTGTAGGCGACAACGACACCTTCAGCAAATTTTGGCGGCGTTGTCACTCAGTTCCAGGTTTTTTGTTTTAGATTTTTGCTGTGTTTTTCGATTATGTTGTGTTAATATATGTTTTGTCTTTTATATTTTTATTGTGTTGTGTTTTGTATTTAGTTGTTATATTTAAAAAAAAAAATAAAAAAGGTTTTGTTGATGTTCTGTCTTGTTTGTGCCTGTAGCATGTTTAATTGTGTTGTGATGTTCTATTTTTTGTATGTGTGTCGTATGTATTTTGTCTGTTAATTAAAAAAAAAGTAAAAAAAAAAAAAATTAATTTAAAAAAAAAAAATAATGATAAAATTATTTTTATGTTCTGTTTTGTGTGTGCCTGTAGCATGTATAAATGTGTTGTATTTTGTTTGTCTAGTAATTTTTAGTGTTTAATTTTTATTTTTATTTTCCATGTCTACCGATTTTAATTTTGTGAAAAATGCTTATTCTGTCTATGCCCATAATTATGATTCTCCTTCTGCATGTTACTCTGATTATAATTCTGTTGATTTCTATGTCGGGAATTATATGGATCATCCTCAAATTACTGAGAGCGCTCCTAGTGAGCCGGTCCCACCTACAAAGGATGATATTCATTGCGTTCTAAGCGCTGGACTGATATATCTGCTCCCTAAGTTTCATGGATTTGCAGGAGAATGCCCACATGAACATTTGGCAAATTTCTATAGAATTTGTTCTGCAATGAAACCTCCAAATGTCCCAGATGATTACATTTTCTTGACGGCGTTTCAGCATTCATTACAAGGAGCAGCTAAGGATTGGTTGAATTGTCTTCCTCGAGGACTCATTACCAGATGGGAAGATCTTGAGCAAAATTTTCTGATCGAATTTTTCCCTGCACAAGATGGATACAGCAACGGTCCTGGAGGGAATGACCCTACCTTGGGATGGTACAGTGCTCCACAGTATCAATATCAAGAACCACCATTCCAGAATACTTTGATGCCTCCACTAGTCCAGCAAGAACAACATATGCAGTTCTATGATGCTACTGCTCAATTTACTCCTCAGCCTTCGATTTCTGAGCCTACAATAAAGGAGTTACTGGAGCAGATGACCATGCAGAACGTTCAGTTACAGAAAGGGAACATGCAGTTCAAGAAAAATAGCATAGAGTTTCAGCAGGAAACTCAAGCGGCAATTCAGAATCTGACTGATCAGATCGGGCAGATGGCCACTATTGCACCTAAGGAGACTGATGAAGATTTTGAGGCCCAGGCAGGAATAAGCAATACTTTTGAGCCAGGTAGACCACCTTCATCCTCCACTACTTTACAAATCTTCAAGGAAGTGGAGGTAAGCATACCACAATTTGATTATTCTGTTGATTGTGATGATGATCGGTATGCTAATGATTATATTGTTGCTGAGTCTGATTTTAATTTTTCCTCTGTGCATGATGAGAATTGCTTTTTACTATCACATTCAAATGTTTATTCTCCATGCACTGAACATGAATATGAGTCTGTGGTTGATAATGCATGTAATTTTAAAATTGATTCATGTTCTGAGGATGTATCTGAGGTTCAGCTTGTTACACTGGATTTGGGTGTTTTACCTCTGCATGAAATTTCGGTGGAACCATTTTGCACTAACCCTATTGCAGGAGGTACAATTGAATTTAACCAATATGCACCCACAGTGGAAGACAAAGGTGCCACCGCTCACCAAAGTTTCAACAACAATAGGCACCTGCTGAACCTGCTCATCAACAATAACTGCATAAATCCAGCAGTGGAAAACATTTCACTGCTTGATCAAATTTGGAGGATGAAGCAGTTCGTCCTCAAAACTTCCTTGCTGGATTCTGAAGACATTAAGTCCAAAATTGGCAGCTTCCACCATAACCTGCGGGAGTTTGCATTTTCTTTCTCTCCCTTTTTCCTACTTTTATTGCACTTGTCCATAATATGTTTCATGTTTTGATTGCTAATGTATGCTTAGAACACATTGAGGACAATGTGTAGTTTAAGTGTGGTCTATTGGGGGAGACTCTGAATTGTTTTTGTTTTGTGTGTGAAATTTTTTGTTTTTCTAGGTAGTTTTTGTTTCTTTTCTGTGTAATAAATTTTGCATGTTTCTTAATTTCTGGACATTGTTTAAAAATGTAGATATATCTTTCATTCACTGATACTTGAGGTTTGAAATTCTTGTTTTTCTTTGCATGGGAAAATGATTTTGATGTTTGAGAAGTTAAATTAATTGTGACAGAAATACCCTGTGTGAGAATTGAACCACTTTATTGTCCTTTCTTGTGTGATATGACTCTTGATCGTTTGTACAGATGATTTGGCTTGACTCTTAATATTTCTTGATTAATATGCATATTTGAAAATGATAAAGGCATTTTTTTAAAGCCTCTTTAGCCAAATAAGCTTACCCTGTTGTAATCCTTTGATACCCACTTTTGAGCCTATACACTTCTCTAATTTCTTTATTTTCAAGCCATACACTGTCCCTAAGTAAAAAAAAAAATGATGATTACTTTAACCTTAGGGAATTTTGGAGCTAAAGAAATGATTTTTCGAACAAGTGTGGTCTCCTTGGGAATTCTAAAATTTGGCAAATTGGTTCTACAATTTTTATCTTGTCTCTTACAAGTCATATACTAAAAAGAAAGAAAATAAAAGAGACAGTAAAAAAATAATAAGGGAGTCAAGAAGAGGATTGAAATAGAGTTTTGGGTGTGATTTGACTATGTTTACACTTGTTCCCCGCTCCTCTATTTCTGTTGAATTACAGCTACTTATCCATATTTATCCTCCCTTGTCCTTGGCCCCATTACAACCCTGAAAAGACCTTTTGATTTAAATATGCATGATTCTGAGAATTAATTTTAGAGGCTTGCCAAATCTATTTGTGTTTTGCTTTCTTGAGATCATCGAGTTGACATTGCTTATCCCATACACTTGAGAGAAACACTAATAGTGCATCTGTGAGGTCTGTCACTTTTGATTCACCTTTCAAACTAATTGATCAAATTCACCATGCTTTGAATTGCTTAAATAATTTCATGAGTATCTAAATACTGTGATTTTATCTACATATTTTTCTTTGTCCAGAATTATTGAGAATTGTGTAAATCTGTTTATTTTTTGTACGAGTCTTTCTTTCTGTCTACTGAGTCTGTCACTTTCCTGATGTCCTTTGAAAATATTCCCTGATCTGTGTCTTAATTTTGCCCAGGAGTGCAAAAGATTAAGTGTGGTCTATTTTGATGAGTCAATATTTTGTTCACTTCACTTAGTCTATTGTACCGGATTTAATCAGGGAATTGTGCTTAAATGTCCATAATTTTCCTGTTTTTCATAATTGTGTTTAATTTAACCAATAATTTTATTTTAAGTAATTTGAATTATTTTAAGTTAATTATTTGTATTAGGAAATTGTAGGGAAATTATTGGGGATTAAATTTTGTTTGGAAGCAATTTAATTAAGAGGTGCTGAATTGTTGAAATATAATCACTGGTGCACTCATTTTGGTGCTATTTTATTATATGTGAACCTAGCTGGAAAATATAATCACTGGACTCATAAAAAGGGGTTCCTTTCGGTGCTTTCTTTTGGATTTAGCATTCTTTTTTGCAGTAGAAATATGTAGGTGTACGTGCACGGGAATGAATTGGAGGCTGGGAGAAGCACACCCCATTCTTTTATTGAAGCTGCACGTTGACAAAGGTAGCTCCAAAGCACACGTCCAGAGAACTACACGCACGCTGGAAGGCTACAAAATCGTGTGATGCTGGAATGAGATACACGGTGATTAATGGAAAGAATCCAGGTCCCACATCCAAATGAAAAATCCAGCAACCTTCACAGCTCCACCAAGGTGACAAACGAAGGGAGTCCTCGGTCCAGTACTACACATGGTCCAGTAGCTCTAGTTTCAACCACAGTCCAGCCAGTAGCACCTCACGGACAGCAGCACCACCCCTCACGGAAGCAGCTCATCCGCGACCACCGTCCAGCCTCTTCATCACGGTCCAACTCCAGCAAAGGCAGTAACAAGAGCTTCACGGTCCAGCAGGTGGAGAATGGGCTGCACCTTTGCCTTGTTCAGAGGAGACACTCACGAACTTGAGAGAGAGGAGAGCTGCTGCACCTTGGAGAGGAAAAATGGAGCAGCTCGTTAGGAGAATTACGTAGAGTTTTAGGAGTAGAAGTTAGGTTTCTGGCTGGGTTTTCTCCTCCCCTCTGGGGAGGTTTTTAATTCCTTTTAGTTACTGTTTCCATAATTGAATGTTGTAATTTCCAGTTTGCATTTTCAAATCAATGTTTGTTGAACTTTCTTCTCATTTACCATTTTCTACACAATTACTGTTTCTACAAATGTTGAATCTTTGACAAATTTCATTTTCATTTAAGTGTTTTATTTTTACCATCTTTTTATTTTATCGTTTATTGTTTTCTGAATCGTTTAATTTTATCATTTTTCAATTTACCGTTTTCATTTTTACCATCTTTTACCATTCAATTTTTATCGTCTTTAAGATTTATTTTGGCGTTTTAAATTCTGCTTTCTTTAATTTCCAATCAATTTTATTTTTCCCACATTGACAAAACATCCACAAACCCCCCCCCCCCCCCACTTCGTGACTAATCTAAGACTGAACCACCAAAATTGGTCCTTGAGAGACGACCTAGGAGTCACTTCCTAGTAATTATACTGCATTATTTTCGTGCAATCAACTTTTGTGAGCGGTGCGACCCGTTCATCATCACTCGATCCCCAATCCATGATCTCTAACTATTGATGTCATTACTAACATTTCACACATAGACCCTTGGTTTATCCACTCATTAGCATCCATGCTAACTACTTACTATAACCATTATAGTAACACCACTATCAACATAACTGTTAATTTTAAAAAAACAACACAGTAGCGTGCTTGAAACAAAATACTTCAGTATTATTCATTTAAAATGATGGAAACGTTACAGTATTTAAAACATAAAAAAGTAACTACCCACTAACGTTATTATCCTAATTTTAATCCACCACTTCAGCCCCTAACTAAATCCTAAAAATAAGGAACAAACTTTTACTCAATTAAATTTAAAAATAAAAACTCCTAAAGCATGCATTTTCTTAACACTCCTCCTTGCTTTAGGAGTTGCAAACACCAAGTCTTGACCTTAAAAATTCAAACTTGCAAGTGGGCAATGGTTTAGTAAGGATATCTGCAACTTGATCTTCTGTTTTGCAGTAAATAAGAATCACATCTCCATGTTTCTGTACTTCCCTTAGAAAGAATAACTTGATGTTAAAATGTTTAGTTTTTCCATGAAACACAGGATTATGAGAGATAGCAATTGCAGCTTGATTGTCTACAAAAATCTCTGTACTTTCCTTCTGCTCTAGATTAAGATCAATTAAAATCTTCCTCAACCACAAAGCTTGATTAACTGCAGCTGTTGCAGCAATAAACTCAGCCTCAGCAGTGGATTGAGCCACTGTTTCTTGCTTTTTTGTGTTCCACGAAAAAACAGCAGATCCAATAGCAAAACAATGACCTGAAGTGCTCCTCATATCATCAACAGAACCTCCCCAATCACTGTCAGAGAAACCAACCAGCTTGAATTCCTTGCTCCTAGTAAATTTAACACCAAAACCACTTGTTCCTTTGACATATCGAATCACTCTCTTTGCAGCCTTGAGATGAATTTCACTTGCACAATGCATAAATCTAGACACAATATTCACAGCATTCAAAATGTCAGGACGAGTTGCTGTAAGATACATCAAACAACCAATCAAACTTCTAAAATACCCTTCATCAACTTTATCGGTACCATCTTCTTTGCACAACTTCTCCTTTTGATTCATTGGAGTATTTGTCACTTTGCAATCCTCCATTCTGAATTTTTTTAGAATTTCTTTTGCATATTTCTTTTGACAAATGAAAACCTGGTCCTTTTCTTGATTGATCTCCATCCCAAGAAAATAAGTCATCAGACCAAGATCAGTCATTTCAAAAGCCTGCATCATATCTAGTTTAAACTCATCAATAAATTTTGCAGTGCTCCCAGTAATTAAAAGGTCATCCACATAAAGAGAAACAACAAGCATCTCATTACTATTGTGTTTAACATAGAGCGTAGATTCTGAAAGACTTCTTTCAAAGCCAAGGCCAAGCAAATAATCATCTATTCGACTATACCAAGCTCTTGGGGCCTATTTTAGGCCATACAAAGCTTTGTGTAAATGATAGACTTTGTCTTCTTTGCCTTTCACAACGAAACCTTCGGGTTGTTCAACATAAATTTCTTCTTCAAGGATTCCATTAAGAAATGCTGATTTGACATCCATTTGATGCACTTTCCAGCCAAGTTGTGCAGAAATAGCAAGAAGTAACCTGATTGTATCAAGTCTGGCAACTGGTGCAAATGTGTCAGAATAATCAACACCAAAAATTTGTGCATACCCCTTAACTACAAGCCTTGCTTTATGCTTATTGATTGAACCATCAACATTTAACTTGGTTCTAAATACCCATTTTACCCCAATTACCTTTTTATGTTGGGGTTTTTCAACAAGCTCCCATGTTTTGTTCTTCTCAATCATAGACAGCTCCTCCTTCATTGCAGCCATCCAATTTTGATCTTTCTCTGCTGCTCCAAAATCTGCAGGTTCACAAACAGCAACGTTGCACCTCTCATAAATATCTGAGAGTGATCTAGTACCTCTTACAGGAGCATCATCTACCAATTCATTTTGCCAGCTTTCATCTTCATTTTCTGTGTCTAAAGCTGAAAACTTGAAATTCACATTTGTAGAGGCTAGATCTGTTTTCTTTGTATCATCTGAATTCCATTCTTCATCTTCCATAAAGTGAACATCCCTGCTAATAACCATTTTCCCAGTTTGTGGTTGAAAGATTTTATAGGCTTTGCTAACTGTGCTGTAGCCTATAAAAATTCCTGCTACTGCTCTTTTATCAAGCTTATCTCGCTTGCGCTGCGGAACATGAGTGAAGCACAAACAACCAAATATCTTAAGAAATTTTAGAGATGGTTTGTAACCATACCAGACCTCAAATGGTGTTTGATCCTTCAACGCCTTTGTGGGAAGTCTATTTTGAAGAAAAACAGCCGTACCTGCTGCCTCTGCCCAGAATGTTTTTGGTAGATTCTTCTCATAGAGCATGCATCTTGTCATCTCCAAGATATATCTATTTCTCCTCTCACTAACCCCATTTTGTTGTGGGGTATAAGGAGCAGTAAGTTGATGTTCAATGCCAGAATCTTCACAAAATTGATTAAATTTTTCAGATGTGTACTCCTTGCCATTGTCTGACCTCAAGTTCTGAATTTTGAGACCAGTTTCATTTTCAACCTTGACTTTGAATTTCCAAAAAATTTGAGCTACCTCTGATTTGTACTTGAAGAAAAAAATCCAACACATCCTGGTGAAGTCATCAACAAATATAATATAATAAAGATTACCTTTTAATGAAGGTGTTCTTTGAGGACCTGCAACATCAGTGTGAATTAATTGCAGCTTCCTTGATGCTCTCCATGTTACCTTTGGAAAAGCTTTTCGATTTTGCTTGCCAAATTGACAAGCTCTGCAATTAGAAATTCGATCCTCAAGCTCAGGAACATCAACTGCCAACCTTTTTTCACTCAACTGCAGCAACCCTTTATGATGGTAATGTCCAAGCCTCTTGTGCCAGATTTCTGTCAAATTTTCTTTGAGTGAGAAAACAGCTTGCTCCTCCTCTAATGGATTTAGAGTGAAGCTTTTCCCTTTCATTTTTACCTTGAACATATCTTGACCAGCTGCATCTTTAATCAAGCAATTTTTGTCTTCAAAAACAACTCTAAATCCTCTTTCAATTAGTTGACCAACACTTAACAAATTCTGGTCAATTTCAGGAACAAAAAGAACATCTGGAATAAATTTTGTGCCTGCGCAGCTTGTAATTGCAATTGTCCCCTTTCCTTTGACTGAGATATAGTCACCATTGCCTATTCTGACTTTGGTGACATCAGTTGGCCTCATATCTCTAAAGAGTGCCTTGTCAAAGGTCATGTGGTTAGTACAACCACTATCAATTAGCCAAGATTCGCTTGAAGCATTAGTTGAAAAACAGGTTGCAACAAAAAGTTGATCTTCCTCCTCTTCATTTGCAATTTGAGCATCTTCTTCCTCCTGCTGAGTTTGGTTTTTGCATATAACAGCTTCATGCCCAAGTTGATTGCACTTGGTGCATTTAGCGTCAGGCCTTCTCCAGCACTTGAATGGAGGATGACCCATCTTGTTGCAATGCTTGCAAGGAGGATACTTTCCCTTGGAACTTCCAGCTTTGCTTTCATTTCTGAAAACACCTTCTCTATTTGGTTGGTGGTTCCTTTTTCTGTTTTTCCAACTGTCTTCATGTTTAACAGGCAAGGCTTCCTCAAGAAAGCCTTCTTCTCTCATAGCCCTTCGTTGTTCTTGTGCCTGTAAGGAATTCAGCAACTCTGCCAAGGTGATCTTGGATAGATCCTTAGTGTTTTCTAAGGTGGTTATGGTAGCTTCAAATCTTTCAGGTACGGTAACCAAAATTTTTTCAACAATACGAGAGTCCTTAAATTCAGAACCAAGCAATCTTACTCTGTTTGCTATGTTCAGAAGCCTCTCAGAGTACTCTTTGATAGTTTCAGATTCCTTCATCTTTTGCAATTCGAAATCTCTAATGAGATTCAACACTTGCATGCCTTTGATTCGGTCATCTCCATCGTATTCCCTTTTTAGGTAATCCCATATGGCTGCGGCTGACTTTAGAGTCATGATTCGAGTGAAAATTGTTGGTGAAACTGCAGCAAAGAGGCACGCCTTTGCCTTAGCTTTTTTAGTTTTTCCGTCTTTGTGATTCTTGATTTGAGCCATCGTTGGATTGCTAGGTAGCGTAGGAATTTCATAATCCTCTTCAATTGCTTCCCATAGATCCAGAGCTTCTAGGTAGGCTTCCATTCGTACCGCCCAAATTTGATAATTTTCACCATTGAAGACTGGTGGTGCCATTGCTGAAAAACTTGAATCTCCTTCCATGCTTTCAGATTTTTC
Organism: Vigna nakashimae; assembly: GCA_034642375.1. Classification (NCBI taxonomy): domain Eukaryota; kingdom Viridiplantae; phylum Streptophyta; class Magnoliopsida; order Fabales; family Fabaceae; genus Vigna; species Vigna nakashimae. Next base: position 13,734,225 of record CM067768.1, on the reverse strand, counting down.
TCACAGGTCCCTCAAGAAGAAGGCTCTTGATACCAATTGTTAATTTTAAAAAAACAACACAGTAGCGTGCTTGAAACAAAATACTTCAATATTATTCATTTAAAATGATGGAAACGTTACAGTATTTAAAACATAAAAAAGTAACTACCCACTAACGCTATTATCCTAATTTTAATCCACCACTTCAGCCCCTAACTAAATCCTAAAAATAAGGAACAAACTTTTACTCAATTAAATTTAAAAATAAAAACTCCTAAAGCATGCATTTTCTTAACAATAACATAACCTAGAGCATCTCAAGTATCATGATCATCATCATAGATACACCACCATCATGACTATCCTAGTCATGAACATCACCGTACCACAATATCATAGTGGAAAGAGTCTATCTCACTTGTGTACCCGACCTCACCGTTTGTAGCCGTTACTACTGCCCATTTGTAGCCTCCCCTACAAGACATTTGTAGCCTTCCCTATAAATCATGTCCTTCCAATGCACAGGCAAAAGGAAGCGTTTATCCACAGATAGAACCAGGATTTACAAGGTACAACAAGTAAACATATCATCCACTCTCATGCTCATCAATCACATACTCAAGTACATCCCAATACTCACTCATCCTCCACTCTCAACCACAAGTCAAACTGACCCTAAACATAACCATTAACTTCAATCTTTGATTATCATCATGTTTCACAACTCCTCAAGCATGATTCACGTCCATTCTTCATCAAATTCGTCATTTTTCACCAAAATGCATTGTAATAATTGAATATTACTTGAGATAATTGATTATCTCAACGAAATTTACCCAGAAACATCACGCAGGAAGGGATAATCAATTATCATCCCATATAATCAATTATTTTCAAAATCGCACTCAAAACCAACGTGTAGATAATCGATTATTATCGAATTGAAACACACCATATACATGATTCAAGCATTCAAACATACATACATCAACCCTAGATCATATGGAAACACAGTTAACACATCATACATACATTCAAGCATCACATACCTATGTAAACATACTCAAACACATGTAATACATCACTTGAATCATCCAGATCCAATCACTGACGTGTTATACCCCCAATAATAGGGTGCAAAAGAGTCTATGATAAAAACACCAAATAAGGTTTTCAATCAGCCAAACTAACTAAGCATAATGCTTACAAATGAGAACCAAGAAGATGAAAATTCTTCAAAGTAGAGTTGTTGATGCAAGGCTATTTACTCCCAAACTAGATCTCCGATTGACAATCTGAACAGTAAGAATTAAGAACCATATCTTTGGAACCCACTATCCAAAAATCAGTTCGATCCAACGGTGAACGACTTCACAACAACGAAAACACAAGTGCAGATTTTATGAAATTCTTCAAAACAGAGTATCTAATGCAAGGATATTTCCCCCAAACTAGATCTATGATTGATGATCCGAACGATCAGAATTAAGAACCATACGTCTGGAACTCATTGTCCAAAAATAAGTTCGATCCAACGGTGAACGACTTCACAATGAAGAAAACACAGTGCAAGTTTTATGTTATGCGGGAATGACTTCTTATCTTCCTTTCTCTCTCACTTGGTTTTTTGCTTTCTTCAAATGACTCTAATGTGTCATACTAATTTGACCCATCTCCACTAAAACAAAGTGAGACCTAATGGTCTACATTATTTGGCCTATTCTCCATATAGGAAGGGAGTCCAATAACCTAACACTTACAACATATATTTGCATGAAAACCTTCAAGCATCATAACTTTGTTCTCTCTTAGCATCAAACCCTTTGTTGGGATAACCCACAAAACATACATAATGCATTTATAGGAAAACCCATCACAAATATTACCAAAAACATATTCTCATGCACACACAAACCATTGTCCAACAATAACAATAGATAATCATAATCATATAACATATATCGAACAAGTATTTTCATGCAAGTACGTCGAGAATGAATAGCATACAACAAAGAATGGTAAGCTTCCCCATACCTTGGCCAATATTAGGGTTTTATCTAACTTTAAAAACACCATAAATCCTCCTTTGCACTAAGGTTTTTTTGTAGTTCTTCCTCTTTTGTCTTAGAAAACATATTTTCTCTATCATAGCTTTCTTATTTTAATTTTTTGATTTTAGGATAACAAAATGTAGACCCTTTTTACTCTTCTCCTTTTTATCTTTTTCTATTGTATCCCTATGTTTTTAGTTTTAATAAAATCTCTCAGTATATCTCTAAAACCACTAAGATTTCCTATCTTATTCTGTCCTAACTACTTTTTAAAATATCATCAACCACTAAATCTTTTTAAAATTCACGTAATCTTTAAAATATCTAACAATATCTAATAATGATTTTCTCTAATAATAATATATCTTTTAATCTTTAAATCCACCAAGATTATATTTCCTATTTTCATTTAACTAAATTTTAAAATAACAACTAAATCTTTTAAAATATTTACATAATATCATTTTATTAAATATCCAGATTATTTAATTTGCATGCTTTTCCTTTCTACACACCCCTTAATTAATTTCTACATCAATTAAATAAAGGTAAAAGACTCTTTTTCCCCTAGAAAAAAATATAAAAATAAATAAATAACATAACAATTATGTTTTAATTAACTATAATCTCAAGAACACTAATTTCCTAATAAAACCCAAAGTCTCAAAACTATTTTATTTTTAAAATCTCTATTTTCACGAGTCTTACATCATCAAATTGACGAGTTAAACAGGAACTAGTTCGCTTTTGACATTTTGACATTTTTTCTATTATTTTTTTAAAATTAAAAATAATTAAAAATATTAATTGTTTTATATTATCATTTTATAAAGATGCAAATATACAATATTATTTTAAGTTAAACTTAAAAATTAAATTTTAATTATTAAAGTAATGTAACATGTAAATGTAATAATTATTTTAATTTATTTAATTAAAAATATTAATTAATCAATTAAAAACTATTTAAATTTTTAAATATTTATTAATAAATATTATACAAATAAATTTTATAAATAAAAATTTTAAAAAATTAAAAAGAAAGGTGGCAGGTCAATCCATAAGTCGGTCCACTCGCTTGTGACGTGGTGGATTACAGTTTCTTATTTGTTTTTTAGGTGTGAATCAACCCAACTTCATTCATTTTTAGTAAGTTAAAAATAGATGGGAATGAAACAAGTCAAATTAACTCATTTTTCCATTCTTATCTTCTTAATATTAATATATTAACACATTTGTTTTAAGAATATCTTGAAAACATATGTCATATTGATATATTAACACATTTTTTTTAAGAATATCTTGAAAACATACGTGATATTTTTTCAATTGAGTTTAAAATATATTAACACAACAATAAATAAATAATGAACCAATAAAAAAATATAATAAATTAATAAAAAAGTAATGCATTATGAAATGTTATGAGTGCTTCTTCCTACACCTTACTGAGTTCAGTCAGCAGCTCTCTTTTTTATATTTCCAATTGTACCCCTGTTAGAGAATATTTTGGTTTTTAAAAGGTTGACCCATTGAATAATAAGCATTAGCTCTTCCTTATCTGCCGCATCTCAGATTTGCAAACCCTACACCCCCTTTCTCCCTATTTCCTTCTCTTTGTCGCATTTCATATCTAAAAGCCTACACCTCTTTCTTTCTGTTCTCTTCTGGCGCTCTTCCCCTCCTCCCTCATCCCTCATTTTTCACCATTGTTGCAGTTGAGTGGTCCTTCCCTCCCCTCCTCCCTGGTTTGGTGACTGTGTATTATTGGTGTCGTGGTAAGCTATAGTAGTAAGGGTAGTTCTTCTTCTTAGACATTTCACATCAAGCTTTGTTTGGCATCCAGGTTCTTGTGATTTCCTCAAAGCTCATTGTATGATAGAGTGAGTATATGATGCATGATGGATGATGATTATAGTGTGAAAAAAATGCTTGATCTGTTGTTATTATTGCATTTATGCTTTATTTGGGGCTTGTGCATGACAGAACAGTGGAAGGGACGAAGTTGGAGGTTGTAACCGTAGGTGGAACTACGGTTAAGGCTCTGTCGCACTTGGAAGTGCGGATGAGGGGGTGCCACAATTGGATATGGTTGATGGGAACCGCACTTGAAAGTGTGATTGTTGGTCGCAGCAGTTGGAATTGCGGTTGGTGTTGGCCGCACTTGGATTTTTATACCTTTCTTTCTTTTATTATGTTAGTATATTAAATTTATTTTTGTTAATATTTGGTATACTTTTCTAATATTTTATATTTATATTTAATGTAATTTTAATTTATATGCTATGTTTTATTGTGAAATAATATTTAATATCTTTTCCGAGTATGTTTTGATTTGTTTGTTAATTATTGTTGAATTCGTTGTTTTTTTTATAATTTTAATTTTTTTATATTATTTATTATGTATATTTTTTTGTTTAATTTAATTTTATTTGTTTTTGAATTTGTAATTTTTATTAATTAATTTATTTAATTAAATATTAATTATTATCCAAAATTTTATATTTTTTGCTTATTATTTTGTTTCTTAATTTATTTTATAATTTATAAGGTTTTTGTTATAATTTGTAATTATTTAAGTATTATTTATTAAGTAACTTTTGTAGTAATTTTTTGTATTTCTTTATTATTTTATTATTAATTTTCTATTTATTGATTATTTATTATTTGTTTCAATATTTATTATTATGTAATTATTTTATTTTTTTTGTATATAATTGGTGAATAATATAATTGGTTAATAGAAATGGTTAGAACTAGAGGTGCTTCATCTTCTCGTGGTGAGACTGCATCTTCTCTTGGTGAACCTTCATCGTCATCACATGATGAAAGGAGATGACATACGACATCTGCTTGTAGAAGACGTGTTGAAGAATTTTGTGTGGACGTTATTGATGAGCATGAGGAGCAAGACAAGTTTATACAATAGGGACATTGTGAGGATGACTATTGTTACTACCGAGGGTAGGCAACCGACCGGGGCTTGTGTTACTACAACCGACCGAGGCTTGTGTTACTACCGAGGGTAGGCAACCGACCGATGCTTGTCTTACTATCGAGGGTAAGCAACCGATCGGGAGGTTGGGACAATATGTTCCAGCCTTTCAGGTCCGATCGGGTGTCTCACAACATGGCCGATCGGGCGAGTGCGAGGAAAGTAGACTGCAGACAGCCGTTAAATGCTCATGAATGCATAGTTAATGAGGTAACGGTCATTGTCGAGTATTTAAAAGGCTTAATACCCTATTTTGTCCCCAGTTTCGCTCAAAAATGTCAAATTAGTCTATGCTTTAAAGAATGCGTCAATTACGTCCTCACTTAATAAAATTTGCATCAATGAAATCCCTTCTGTTAAATCTGTACAAACGGCGTTAATTATTTTTCTCTCTCTTTTACTTGAATAATTAACGTCGTTTGTACAGATTTAACGGAAGGGATTTCATTGATGCAAATTTTATTAAGTGAGGACGTAATTGACGCATTTTTTAAAGAATGAACTAATTTGACATTTTCAAACGAAACTGGGGACAAAATAGGGTATTAAACCTATTTAAAATGAGCATTGAAAGCCATTAAGAGGTAAATTAATGGATAATATTCCCTGAAATCGTATAAATAGAAGTCAAAGGGGAAGGTAAACTCTCGGTTCAATTTTATAATTATAGACTTGTGATAGCCCATTCTGACTTGAGCGTCAGAGTGTTTGCTGCAGGTCAACCCACTTTGTGACCCAGTACGAGTGAAAGGAGAGAAAGGACGAAGGACCGATCGGAGGAGTGGAGTGTTTCTGGACGGACGTGGCAGGAGTTTCCCCGGTCTCATTTAGCAGAAACAACTATGTTGAGCAAGAGGATGTTCAACAGCAGGATGACTATAGTAAGGAAAAGGATGAAGATGAAGATGGTGGATTCCTAGGAGGTCCACATGACACCTCCTTGCTTACCCATTACACCCAACACGTTGCATTCGCCATATGTCAAGGTCGGGTTAGTCATGAACCTAAATTTTAATTGTTCATTAATTATTAATTTATTTTTGTTATATAATTTTGTGTTTTTATGTAGGATCGAAGGGGGATCAAGGTGATCTCCATGTCAGGGTTAGGTTCCTTTGTAAACCTAACATACGAGTATGTCAATCATGGATTGATCGTTGCCCTCTCGGAGAGGTGGCACCTAGAGACAAATACTTTCCACCTCCCGGTAGGTGAGATGAGTGTCACATTAGATGACGTTCTCAATCTGCTCCACCTACTCATCATGGTCAATTTTGTGACGTCGAGGAGTTAGAGTATGGTGGGCTCAATCTCATATTATGAAGTTGCTTGGCGTGGACTACGCCAAAGCTTCAACTGAGATGAAACAGTCACGCAGTCCAAAAGTTAGGCTAAGTTGGCTCTGTGAGGTCTACCAAGAGTGCATTGAGCAGGAGCTTTGGAGTGCACTGCTTAGGCCTACTTGTTGCATCTGCTTGGATGCATAACTTTTACAAATAAGAGTAGCACTCTAATTTAAGTCTCGTACCTCCTTCTTTTGCGAGACTTGAATGTCTATTCAAGATATGGAACAATGGCATTGACACATCAAAAATAAATAAAAAATATTTTAAATTAAATCAAAACTTTAAAAATTAACACATACAAATCATAAATAGAATATTATAAACTAAATACTAAATAAAAAAATAAAATAAAAATTCATTATCACTAACAAAATCAACACTTCATAACAAATAAAAAAAATTTAACAACAAATTAACTACTGAATCATAAATAACAAAAACTTTCGAAAACAAAATAATTACATAAAACATGAAACGCATCATAACTATTACAATTTAAATAAACAAATATAATATATATAAAAACCAGCATAATAAAAAGCATAATATATATTAAAACTTAATTAACTCATATATAAAATAACAAATACAACTCTAGAAAAACTCATATTAGGCAAAAGGTTTGCATTGCACGAGGGAAGAAACTCATACACCAAATTCTAACTCCAAATAAAACATTCGTTCTCTCACACTCACACACATCACTACAAACTCACCACCCTTCAAACTATTTCCTCTCTTCCTATCCATTGTCTCCATCATACTTTTCCACCCACACACCACTACATCTTTGACAACCCCTACAAGCACCTACTTTTTTTTCTATTTCTCCCTAAAGTTTCTTTACATTTTCTTTTCTCTTGTAACCCCTAAAACCTCCTGATAGAGACCATCAAGGAATCACATTGGACCTCTTACTAAAGCCATGGCAAGGAAAATTTAAGAAGAAGAAGGATCACCTAACACTTTACTTCTATGGAAGGTTACTTATGAAAATCCTTCTTCTCTTGTCTAAAAACTAATATTTGTAAATAATGTTTTTGTAGGATACAATAAAAGCAAGAACCCATGGCCAATCCATCAAATTTGGGAAAAACATTCTTCAAGGAATCAACACCAGGGTCGCTCCAACGCCTTCAGACAGGGGTGGCTCCAGCGCAAATGCACCAAATGAACTTCCTAGCTCACGTTCGCCCAAGCGCCCACAGGAGAGGGGTGCTCCAGCGCTAACGGAGCTGCCTGAAGCACGTTTTGGCAGCATTATCCATGTGACCCAGCTGACTTGGCCTCCAATCTCGTTTCTTATTTTGAATTTTGGAGGCAAATTAGGACATAATTGAGGCCCTTCTTCACCTATAAATAAGAGGGTCTCTCCTTTGTAATTTTCACTTTTGAGCTTTAATGAAATGCTGCAGAATTTGATTCTAGCCCTATATGCTCTTGAGTCACTCTTTCTCTTCACTTTCTCTACCCTTTCCTCTAGCTTCCTTCCATAGTAGGAAGGCCTTCTGAGTTGAGAGGTCTCTACATACACTCCTTTCATTAAAAACACACCAAAACACCACTCATCTTCATTCATTCTGCTGCACCATTATTGCTTGTTGTTTGGAGTTGCTACCTGCGAGTTCCAATCCTATGCAGGCTTCCATCAAGTGGTATCATGAGCTTAGGTCGTCCACGAACAAAGAGCTAAGTTATTTCCTCCATTTTCTTTTTCAGATTTTCAGCTTCTATTTTGAATTTCTTTTTAGTCTGTTTTGCTATTTCCAATCACTATTGTTGTGCTGCCATTGTGTAATCATGTTTATCTTTCATTTTAAACAGTGAATCTTCTTTGTTTGAGTTATTTTCAGCCTTATCTTTCAATTTCATGTTTGTCATAAGTCAGGTGCACATTCTGATGCAGTTTTAATTCTGTTTGTTCTAGTATTAATCTGTTCTGCTATGTTTTTTCAGTTTGCTTGAGTTTAGAGTGTTGGAAAATCTTTAAATAAACCAATTAAGGAAATGAGAACTTGTTCTAGCCTTGGTGATATAAGAAAAAACACTAGAAACTGATTATGGTTTGAAATTTGCTCAAGAAATTCAATTCTGGTTTAAATCCTTAAATCTGTTTCAGTTGGTTTTCCTTTGATTCTGAAGCTTGGTACAACATTGTTTAGTGTTTTTGAATGTGTCTTAAGGTGTGACAAACCAGAATAAGCAATGAAATGCAATATGCATAGCTTGGTTGCTCAAAATCCTTAGCAATTCATTGTTTCAGATTTGAATTATTGTTTTTCACCGTGCTCAATTTATTTGATTGGTCCATTATGAGTTTGGTCATGCTAAGCATCTCAATTCTAGCTTAGTTCAGTAGAGTTACATCTTCTTAAGTCATTTTAATTGTTGTCCAACTTTTTGATTCTTTGAAAACTGAATTTGAATGGTTTATTAGAGTATTTTGCTGCATAATTTGGCTATAGCACGGGTGATTTTCGAATCTTGTTGTTTCTGTGCTTTTGGAAAGCTTTACCAAGTCTAATTTGATGTTTGAAAGTTGTGTGCACTGTTCAAATGGTCATTTTTAGGCCTATATGCAAAATTATCTCTTAAACCATCAAAATTGCCTTTAAAATGGAAGTGCACTAGTGAATTCACATTGCAATCTGTTTTCCAGCTGTTTTAATGTTTAAACATCTTTAAAATGATGATACAAAGTTGTTTGATGCATCCATTGAACTGCTGAATCACTTCCAATCAAGTTTGGGTTTAAAACCACCATTTTAGTCCACTTTTTCTGGTGCAGAAATCACTTTCCAGCCACTGTTTTGGTATTTCTTGTTCAAATTTATTTCTGGATTATGGGAAAAGCTGGTTCAATGTTTGGAAATGAAAATGAATGATCAAAAGAAGTATAATCAAGTGATAAAAGGCTTATAGAACCTTACAATCCAGTTTAGAGGCCGTAAAACTCAAAAACTTCAATGTTTGCTTTCATTCCAGCCTTGTTCCATTTGAATTCCTCATTTTTTTGGCTTCCAAGTTTTTCAATTCAGAAAAACCATATGCTAAAAATTGGTGCAAAGTTTTAAAATTGTTTGGTGTGTTTCTGGTGAGTTTTGGAGCAGTTGTGCTATCTGTTTGAGGCATCCAGAGGCAGAAACCTACACCTACTGTGGTAGCCTTTTAGGAAGTGATTAAGGGATTGAAATTGGAGCAAGAAGGAGGACTTTACAACAGTAATTTTTCCTCTGTCCAGCAGCTGCAGTTTGTTGTTCCAGTAGCATTTCCATCCAGAAAAAGCTCAACTCACACATTGTTTTTGAGTAGCACATAGCAACAGCCAAAGCTTGAAGCTTGCAATAGTTTTATGCATTATTTTGAGCCTTCATATAACAGAACCTTTGTAGTTTAAATTTCATTTTGGTTTTTGGCTAAGTGACTTGGGAAAATGCTCTTGAAGCAATTCCAAGATCACATTTGAACATTGTAATAATGTAATTTTGTTTCCTTAGTGTGGAAGTGTGTCAAGGGGCTCCAAGTGTCACTTGCACTTTCACTTAGGGTCGTCTAACATTTACATTTTGCATCTTTATTGCTTTCTTTAAATTGCTTGTTGATTTTTTTGTTTTAAGTCTCCATGGTATATAGGATTGCATAGCATCTAGATAAACCTTGTTTTGGTTTTTAGGAGCATTTCATTAACATTTGAAAATATTTTGAAAGATTTCTACCTAGAAACTAAGGTAAAAGATAATTCTAAGGAAACTCTGGCTAGGAAGAACTTGGTTTCTAAGCTTGTCCAATTGTGACTCACCTCTTCTTTCTATGAGCTACTTGGAAACATTTTTGCCTCTAGAATCTTTTTAGAAATCTTTCACCAAAAACAAAGAAAGTTTGTGAAAATCTTTTCACTCATTACTTGTCAAAATTAAAAAAAAAAACCTTGTTAAAATCTTTTCTCCATACTTGACAAGGATGAGTCAATCTAGTGTCCAAGGAAGTGTGAGAGCTTACAACTAAGAGAGGAATTTGAGCAAAAGTTCCAACAAAGGGACAAAGAGATTAGTGAGCTCAAGGATATGATTGGTCAACTTTTGATCAATTAAGACAAGGGTAAAAGGAAAGAAGGGTCTACACATAGAAAAAGAGAATACGTTGGAGATACATCTTCTCCACCTAGTGAACCTGAGCCTTATAGTAGTCATCACAATGATGACCACTATCAAATACCTCCTAGGAGAAATCATAGAGTGAGATAACATCACCCAAGGGAGCCCAAGATTGATCTTCCTCCCTTCCATGGAAAAGATGATGTGGAAGAATATCTAGAATAGGAGATGAAAGTTGAGCAATTGTTTGAGTGTCACCAAATAAATGATGAGAGGAGAGTAACTATGGCCTCTTTAAGCTTTCAAGGCTATGCCTTATATTGGTGGACAACCTTGGTAAAAGATCTGAGATTGAGAAACCTACCTTCCATTAGGTATTGGAATGAGTTGAGGTTTGCCTTAAGAAGAAGGCATGTGCCAGCTTACTATGATAGGGAGTTAATGGATAAGCTCCATAAACTCCAACAAAGAAATATGAGTGTTGAGGAATATAGGCAAAAAATGGAGCTACTCATGTTGAGAGTTGGAATAAGAGAGGAACCAAGGATAACAATTGCTAAGTTTCAAAGTGGACTTAATTATAACATAAGAGATAAGGTAGAACTCTTACCTTACAATGACCTTAATGAATTAGTCCAACTTTGTGTGATGGTGGAGCAACAACTCAAGAGCAAAAGCTCCACTAGAAAGGACTACCCTACTAGTTCTAGTCTTAAGAAAGAATACAAGAAGGAGGGTAGTTTATCTAAGCCAAAGTCTGATGGGTCTAGGGAGAGAGAGAGAAAAAGAAAATGTTAAAGAACCTTCAAGAGACCATAGAAGTAAGGAGACTAAGTGCTTTAGATGTGGGGAAAAAGGGCACCATGCATCTGTGTGTCGCAATAGAAGGTCAACTTATATTCTTGAGCATGAGAGTGAAAGTGAGGGTTCTTCATATAGTGAGTCTGAAACATCCACTTCTGAAGAAGAAGAAGCTTTACCTTGTGATGGTGAATTACTCATGGTAAGTGATAACTTTTTGGCAAGTATACCAAATCGTTACAAGTAATACAGTGATAAGTAAAGTATCGTTCTCCTCAGGGAATTTGTGTTACGTTATTCAATTAAAATTTATTTATCAAAATCAATTGAACAACAAAATAATAGTGAATTATCAGTAGCAACTAGATGACAATTTAAAAATGGAAATTAAAATTTAAAGAAAGTTTCATTGGAATTGACTTCATGACCACATTACAGTAACTGTTCTGAACAATATAACTTGCGTTCGCACATCAACATCACAGTATCTTGGTTTAATTCCTTAAAACAAGTTCTAAAGAATTATGTTCAATTATTAATTCCTTAAGTAATTAAACATAAACTTTGCATTAAGAACGATGTTATTGATGACCAGGAGAATTGAAACTATTCCTAGCATCTTTCCTTCTGGTTGCTTTTCTTGCGTTAATACTCAAATTTACTTCCCAGTACAATTTAAATATAAAATCAAGTTTATTTTACTTCCGTAAAATAAAATAAAAAGTAAACAAGAAAAGCATACGAACACCATTTATATTGAACAGGAAAGATTACATCAAATGTCAGCCATTACAGTCAATTCCAACGAATAAAAGTTTAGCCTATCCTAGACATCACAAACATACTCATTTCTGCAATTCCTTGCATGATGTGCAGTCTTGATGTCTTCAGAGAGGTCTCCTGATGGTCTCCAGAGCAGTTCTTCTCCCAAAAAATATTTTCCAGTCTCCTCCCTCTCTCTTCCAAAGCACGTCTTTTAAGAGACAGTTTATTTCTCATAAAACTGCTCCATTCGCTCAGCGCACAGAAGCAGACTCGCTGTGCGAATTAAAATTAATTCAGCACTCAACTGCACCAACTCGCTACGCGCACAGCCTCTGGTGCGCTGTGCGAATTCCAAACTTGAAATATCCAACTGGCATTATTCGCTCAGCGAACCAATTGTGGTGCGCTGTGCGAATGGATTCTCCTGGCCCTGCGAATTTTGCTTCTGCTATGCGAGAATTGACTGATAAATTCACTTTTGTACAACTTTTCCTGAACAATAATTTACGACACAATCTACTTCCTATTACGACTTTTCACTGAGTAAAAACATGAATAATTACAAAATTGAGATCCTTTATAAGTGTCAAAACATCTGTTTTTTTCACACTTATCAACTCCCCCAAACTTGAACTATTTCATGCCCTCAGGAAATAACAGAAACATATGAACAACACATAACACACCTTTGAAGTTTTGATAGAATGACTTTACACATCAGACAAATCACATGCATTCCTAAAGATTCAAACAGGTATGGCACAGTACAATACTCAAAAATTCACCTGTGTATAGAATATGTAAAACCAGATCAGCATTTATCAGTCTCACCTCTCACAGTGTTTGTCCTCACAACAGAATTGTACTAGAACTTTATCAACTTTTGCATTTCATTTGATTCACACACTTCACACACTATTGGTTAAGTCAAAAGGTCTTTTTAGGTTAAGGCTTGGCTTGGCTAGAAAAAGCATCATGGTTTTTCTTGGATTCAAAGACACCTATTAAGAAGAGAACAACTTCAATTCCCAATCCAGTACTCAAATCCCAAAATATATCATTCATCACATACCATTCTCTTGCACCACTCAACCTTTTCTTTCATTTTGAGCTTCTTCTTTTTTTTTTCATATATATATATATATATATATATATATATATATATATATATATATATATATATATATATATATATTTTTTTATTGATCTTTTCTTTCCCCCAAACTTGAATTCAACCTTAACCTCTTTTAAAGCATAATACCTGTTCTCTTCTAGGTGTAAGGTAGGATATCATCTCATAGGCTCAAGGTGGAAGGAAAAAAATTCTCAAGGCTCAAAAGGGTTCACAAATGTATCACAGTGTCTAAAGGTTGGCTATCTGGCCAAGTAGCTATATAATCAATACAAACATGGCCTTTTTCATCCTTAACCAAAAAGTGTGTGTATACGTAGAATCAAACTCATGCAAAATCCAATTCCATATCCAGACAATTCAATATCTCTCAATCCATATATGTGCTCTCAACACTCACAGATCTGGTCATATTCATACACACAGATAAAAATTTTGAAGCACAGTAACCACAAACATACATGTCATCATCATCAGGAATCACATAATATCATCAGAACATGCATAGTCATTAAATCAAAACATCAAAGTCTTTACAACCACAACCAACATCACAAATAAACTGAGTTCCACAATAACATCTACACGGAAACATCTAAAAACACCATAACAAAAACATAAATCACATCAATAACAGCTGTCCATCAGCATCTACCAAGACGCATCTGGCTTGGATCTCCACTGGCTCTCCTGCGAATGATAACTCTGCTGTACCCATCTGGGATCTGGCTCCTCTGCCTCCTCATCACCATCACCTGCCATCATGTCCTCCTGCTCATCTAACTCTGGCTCTGGTGCTCCTGGAAAGGCACTCCCCCACCTAGACTCTGGCCTGCCCTCAGGCCATGGAATCTGCGCTGCAAACTGGTCTCCAGTCATCAGTGAATCTGGAGGAAAATCAGGAATGCCCAATGACAAATGATACATGCTTTCCTGTAAGGACACCTGACCCTGCCGCATAGTAGTGCACCAGTCGTGGATGTCGTCCTGTCTAGCCAGACTCTGCTGCATGTAGCGAGTGAAAATATCAGGTGAAGGAACAGACGGCGCTACAGGTGGTCTAGCCGCTCTAACATTCCGGCGTGGAGGGGGAACTGGAGGAGGAGCATGCTCAGCAGACAACTCTCCCCTGTTAGCACAGTTACGGTCAAAAAATCTTTTGTTGAGGGGAGGTTGTAGTTTCAGAGTGATGTCTGAAACTCCTGCAACTCCATTCGCCTTGCATAAGGCAGTGATCAACGCAGGGAAGCCAAGTTTGCAGGCGTCATTATCAGCCATAAGAGCAATCTCCTGAGAGATGAATGCTCCGATATCCATATTAATGCCTGTGATAATGCCATACACCAAATAGGAGCGTTCCAGGTTGATATCAGATGTGTGAGAGTTGGGGCAGATGTTGGTGAAAGAAAATGTGCTCCAGATAGTGGCCAGTGAGTTCAGATGCTTCCTTAATATCCGCACTGGTGTACCACTAGTACCAAGCTGATACCCATAGCCTGGTAAGCACAAAGTGGAGGCAATCAAATCATGGTCAGGATGGCCTGCCATAAAGGTCCCAAGTGGACAGGGGATGTACATGAGGGTGTGCATCAGCCTGTTCAGAGCCTTCCTGTCAAAGCGAATGAGTTGGCCTCTCACTGTAGAAGCTCGCGTGTTAGGTGACTGTGCTCGCTCAGGGTCCCAAGCATTTGCATAAAACTCTTTCACCAACACTTCATCAATTTCATCTGGCAGAGTTGCTAATACATAGTCCCATTTTCTTCTCTCAACTTCTGCCCAGATGTGGTCATACTCCCCAGGGTTCAATTCAATCCTTCTCTCTGGTAACAGTCCTCTACCCATAATGTTCTGCATGAAGCGCTCCTGGGCTATCTCTGAAACAAACCGGTTCTGATCATAGTTGAGAACCAGGTTCTCCTCCTGTGCTTGTGCCGGTTGTGATCTAGAAGAAGACCCTTTGGTGGTCTTCCTCTTTTTCTCTTGAGTGGATTTTGGCGGTGCCATCTGCAAAGATCAATAAACAGTGCACACATATGCAGATGATGGGTCAGAACAGATAAATTGAAGCAATGGAAAGTTGCTGCCTGAGCAGTTTCGCTATGCGAATTCTGTCGCTCAGCGAATAAACTCGTATTTGTGAAAATGGAATTTGTCTCTCGCTGTGCGAAACTACCAAGTCTCGCTGTGCGCACACATGTCTGTGCGCTATGCGAATGCTAACGCAGAGAAGAAAATGAATCATTTTTCGCTCTGCTACTGGAGTCGCTGTGCGAAATCAGTTTATCTCGCTCTGCGCACAGATGTGGTGCGCTCTGCGAGTGTATCATACCAGATCACAGAAAAATGAGCGTGCTATGCGAGTGATTCGCTTGGCAGTAGAGAATGATATCTTATGCAGCAATTAGACGTTCGCACAGCCAATGGACAACTAACTTGGACAAAACAGAAGCATGGAACTCCTAGACAAATGAAATCCTATGAATAGAAACTTCAGAGAACAAAGAAAACCAACCTTGGTGAGAAAGAAAGAACAGTGGAGAGAAGTGGAGACTCAAGGTGATCAGAACCACTGTAGAAGTGGTTGAAAGTGGTGACAACAGAGAAGAAATGGCCACTGGCGCTGTGCGAACGTGAGGGAGGAAGAATGAAGGCAGAGCTTGCTGAAATGTGAAAGTGGTGAAGGTGAAAATGTGAAAGGTTATTTTCTGAAATAACCCTTCGCAGTGTTGATTCGCATAGCGCACCAAGGTGTGTGCGCTATGCGAATCGGTGTGCAGTTAATGCACACTGACACACGTTTTATTAATTTATTATTTTTTTTTTCATCTTTCGCACAGCGCACCAAGGGGTGTGCGCTATGCGAAAGTCACTTTATTTTTTTATTTATTTATTTATTTTTTTTTTCAGTAGTAATTCGCAGAGCGCACTTCAGCTGTGCGCTGTGCGAAAAAGTACAACTTTCCTTCTCACACAGAGTTCTCGCTCTGCTGTTTTCGCAAAGCGAAAATTAAGTCTACAGCCCTCGCAATCATTGCTCGCTCAGCTTGTCTTATGCGCTATGCGAATAAATCAATTCAATTCTAGATGAAAAGCGCATAGGATTCGCTGTGCGAGACTCTAAACATGCCATTTTTATTTTTCTATACTCGCATAGCGCATGATGTGCGCTGTGCGAATAAGCTCTAGCTTCCAAAAATTTCAACTTCTCGCCTAGCGCACCTCAGCTGTGCGCTATGCGACAAGTGCGTTACAGCACATCCTCTCCACACTCAACATAACAATTACGGAAAAACACATATATACAAACATGTGCTAGGATGCCTCCTAGCAAGCGCTTCTTTAACGTCACTAGCTTGACCCAGAATCTCATGGCTCAGACAATTTAATAATTGTGGTGAGGCGTTTAACCTCACCACCCAAATAAGGTTTCAATCTTTGGCCATTAACAATCCAGCTTCTATTTGAATTCTCAGAATTTGGATCCATTAGTTCAATAGCACCATAAGGCTTGACTGCCTTTATCACAAAGGGACCAGACCATTTAGATTTTAACTTACCTGGAAACAATTTGAATCTTGAATTAAACAACAATACCTGTTGTCCAGGTTGAAAATCTCTCTTGATCAGCTTTTTATCATGGTACACCTTGATCTTTTCTTTGTATTTTCTTGATGAATCATAAGCAGTCAACCTCATCTCCTCCAGCTCTTGCAATTGAAGCTTTCTTTTACCTGCACACAAAGAATCATCAAAGTTAAGAAATTTTAAAGCCCAGTATGCTTTATGTTCCATCTCAACAGGGAGATGGCATGACTTGCCATAGACTAATTGATAGGGTGTTAGCCCTATAGGAGTCTTCAAGGCAGTCCTATAAGCCCACAGGACATCATCTAATTTTGCTGCCCAATCCTTTCTTGAAGATGATACTGTCTTTTCCAGGATTCTTTTTATCTCCCTGTTGGAGACTTCAGCTTGACCATTGGTCTGTGGATGATACGGTGAAGCAATTCTATGCCTCACATCATAATGTTTCAAGACCTTGGCCAACTGGGAGTTACAGAAATGTGATCCTCCATCACTTATGAGGATCCTAGGTACACCAAATCTACAGAAGATTTGCCTCTTGAGAAATTTGACAACAGTCTTGGCATCATTCTTCTGGCATGCTGCAGCTTCTACCCACTTACTGACATAATCCACTGCTACTAAAATATATTCGTTGTTGTAGGAAGAAGGTAGTGGTCCCATAAAGTCCATTCCCCAACAATCAAATATTTCAACTTCTAAAATTGCCTGCAGTGGCATCTCATGTCTCTTTGATATGCTTCCTGTTCTTTGGCATCTGTCACACCCTCTAGCATGAGCATGTGCATCTTTGAACAAGGTAGGCCAAAAGAAACCAGATTGAAGCACTTTGGCGGCGGTCCTTTCTCCATTAAAGTGACCTCCATATGGCGAATTATGACAATGCCATAGGATTCCAGCAGCTTCCTCTGCTGTAACACACCGCCTAAGTAAGTGGTCAGCACCCAGTTTGAAGAGATAAGGATCATCCCAAAGATATTCTTTGGAATCATGAATAAACTTCTTCTTCTGCTGCCAAGTCAAGTCATCAGGGAGAATTCCTGCAGCCTTAAAATTAGCCAAATCTGCAAACCATGGCCTCTGTTGAATGAGCATCAGATGCTCATCAATGAACTCTCCCTTTATTTCTCCTTCTTTATCAGTCACCTCAGAGTTAAGAAGGCGAGACAAATGATCAGCAATCACATTCTCACTCCCCTTCTTATCTTTGATTTCCAAATCAAATTCCTGTAACAATAAAACCCATCTTATGAGACGTGGCTTTGAGTCAGATTTTGCCAGTAAATATTTGATGGCTGAATGGTCAGTGTATATGATAACCTTAGACCCTATCAAATAAGGTCTAAACTTTTCCAGAGCATACACAATTGCCAAAAATTCCTTTTCAGTGGTGGCATAATTCAATTGTGCCCCATTCAGAACTTTGCTGGCATAATGAATAACATGAAAAATCTTGCCACGTCTCTGTCCCAAAACAGCCCCAATAGCATAATCACTCGCATCGCACATTAACTCAAAATTTTGAGTCCAGTTTGGTGCGACTACAACAGGGGCTGATATCAACTTCTCTTTCAAGATTTCAAAAGCTTTCTGACACTCCCCATCAAATTCAAATGGAGTGTCCTTCACAAGCAGATTACAAAGGGGTTTAGCTATCTTGGAGAAATCTTTTATGAATCTCCTGTAAAAACCAACATGTCCAAGAAAGCTCCTTACCCCTTTGACATTCATAGGAGGCGGTAACTTTTTAATCACATCAACTTTTGCTTGATCCACACCTATTCCCTTGGATGAGATCTTATGTCCTAAGACAATTCCCTCACGAACCATAAAGTGACATTTTTCCCAATTTAGAACAAGGTTCGTGGCAATGCATCTCTTCAAAACTACATCCAGGTTCTCTAGGCATAAATCATATGATTTTCCAAAAACTGAGAAATCATCCATGAAGACTTCAATGCAATTCTCTACCAAATCAGAAAAAATGGCTAGCATGCAACGCTGAAATGTAGCCGGAGCATTACAGAGACCAAAAGGCATCCTTCGATATGCGAACACACCAAAGGGACAAGTGAAAGCGGTCTTTTCTTGGTCCTCTGGATTCACTACTATTTGATTGTATCCTGAATACCCATCCAGGAAACAATAATAAGCTTGTCCTGCTAGCCTTTCCAACATTTGATCCATGAAAGGGAGAGGAAAATGGTCTTTCCTGGTGGCTTGATTTAATTTTCTATAATCAATGCACATTCGCCACCCTGTGACTGTTCTTGTAGGAATTAATTCATTTTTCTCATTCTGAACAACAGTCATACCTCCTTTCTTAGGAACAACATGCACAGGACTCACCCAAGCACTATCTGAGATAGGATAAATCATTCCTGCTTCAAGCAATTTAAGCACTTCCTTTCTCACCACCTCTTTCAAAGTAGGATTCAACCTTCTCTGTGGTTGTGCTATGGGCTTATAATCCTGTTCCATCATGATCTTATGCATGCAGTAGGTTGGACTTATGCCTTTCAAATCAGAGATGTGCCAACCTATTGCCTTTTTATTTTCTTTCAAAATTTTCACTAAAAGAATTGGTTTCACTAATTTTTCCTCCTCACTGTTTGATAGAGAATTGCTTATGATCACAGGCTTCTTAGAATTTTCTTCTAAAAACACATACTTGAGATGATCAGGTAGCATTTTTAATTCCATTTTTTCCTGATCATCCAAGTCAGCCTTTTCCAATTTTTCCACTCTCACATCAGTGGAATTCTCTTCTTTTAATTTTTCTAGATTTTGTGAAATCTCCTCCACTTCAGATTCTTCTTCATCAGTCAGCTCTTCACAAGCATCAACCAATACACGCTCTAAAGGAGATTTCACATACATCTGATTTTTTACAGTCTCAATTACATCATCCAGTACTTCAACTTTGAAACAGTTCCCTTTATCTTTTGAATGTTGCATAGCCTCCACAACATTAAAAGTTACTGTTTCATCATGTAGCCTCACCTTCAAATGACCATCATCAACATCAATTATGACTCTTGCAGTTTTCATGAAAGGTCTACCCAATATAAGGGGGACTTCAGTATCCTCCTCCATGTCAAGAATAACAAAATCTACTGGAAAAGTAAACTTATCAACTTTCACCAGTACATCTTCAATAACTCCATATGGGTATTTTAAAGACCTATCTGCCAATTGTAGAGTCATCCTTGTTGGTTTTACTTCCATGTCTCCTATTTTCTTTAACATAGACAAAGGCATCAAATTAATGCTTGCCCCTAAGTCTATCAATGCTTTTCCAACAGGGAGTTTTCCAATTGTACATGGAATAGTAAAACTTCCAGGGTCTTTGAATTTTGGTGGTAGAAGTTTTTGGATGATGGCACTACAGTTCCCTTGCACCTCTATTGTTTCTTCCTCAATATACTTTCTCTTCTTGGTCAACAGATCTTTCATGAATCTAGCATAAGAGGGCATTTGTTGAAGTGCTTCAGAAAAGGGAATTGTAATTTCCAGCTTGTTGAAGAGAGCCATAAATCTAGAAAATTGACTTTCTTTTTCCTTTCTAGAATATGTCTTTGGGTACGGTAAAGGATTCACAATCTGTTTTCCTTTTTGGCTCTCTTCAATTTTTTTATTTTCATCTTTCTGCTCTTCCACTTCTTCTTCTTCAACAGTCTGTTCTTCCACTTCTCTTTTATCTTTATGTTCCTCATTTAACTTTTCCTCCTGATCCTCTTTCCTCACAACTACACTTTCTAACACTTTACCACTCCTTGTTGTTATAGCTTTACAGTGCTCTTTTGGATTTGGTTCAGTGTTAGCTCCAAATGTATTTACAGGCTTCTCTTCCAATTTCTTGGCCAACTGACCCATTTGAACTTCTAAATTTCTTAGAGATGCATCTGTGCTCTTTTGATTTGATATGGACATCTGCATAAATTGTTGAAGAGTTTCTTCCAATTTTGATGTCCTATCAGAAAGAGTGGGTTGTTGTTGAAACTGTGGAGGTGGTCTACTGGAACTAGCCTGACCCATGCTAGGATGAGGTCTCCAGCCTTGATTATAATTTCCAAAATTACCAGAACGACCTTGATTTCCCATGTAATTGACCTCTTCCTTAGCATTGGTAAGAATAGCACACTGTCCATTTTGGTGCTCTCCACCACACAGTTCACACCCTTGCACAGTATGTTGTGCCTGTGATACATTTTGAATCTGTAATTGTGATACCTTTTTCATCAGAGACTCAAGCTGTTGAGTCATAATTTTATTTTGGGCTAATAAAGCATCTTGGGATTGCAACTCAAACATTCCCTTCTTTTGATTTTGTCCTCTTTCACCTTGAACATCATTGTCGCTTGATGCCATATTTTCAATAATTTCATGAGCTTCATCAGGTGTCTTCCACCTAATGTTACCTCCTGCTGAGGCATCTAGCATCAATTTTGTGTGAGATTTTAAACCTCCTAAGAACAGGTTCAATTGAGTGGGGACATCAAATCCATGTATGGGAGTCTTTCTTAACAATCCCTTAAATCTATCCCATGTCTGACTCAAAGTCTCTTCAGGTTCCTGTTGAAAAGAGGATATTTCTTGCTTGCCTTTGTTTATTTTTGATTGAGGAAAATACTTCTGCAAAAACTTTGACACAACGTCATCCCAACCTGTTAGACTTCTCTCAGGAAAAGAATTTAACCATTTCTTGGCATTGCCTGCCAAGGAAAATGGAAAAAGACTAAGTCTGATTGCCTCCTCTGACACATTCAACATTTTCACAGTGTTGCAATATTCATTAAAAGTTGCCAGATGATCATAGGGATTTTCATGTGCCAATCCTGAAAACTGATTACTTTGAACAAGATGTATCAATGCTGGCTTCATTTCCATGTTAGCCGCAATTATCACAGGTTTGGCTATACTGTTGAAAGATGTAGGTACAGACACTGAAGCATAATCTTCCAACGTACGCCTTCTTTGTTCATTTTCACCGTTTCCCTCCATCTTTTTACCCTCTTTGTCAGATGAAGAACAAGCGTTTGAGGATAAGCTGGATTCTCTAGCTTCTTTTTTCCTGTTTTCTTTTCTACGCCTACTATTATTTCTACGGGCTGTCCTTTCAATCTCAGAATCAAACAATAAATCCTCAGATTTTGTTCTACGTGGCATACAGAACAAAAATCTCCAATGACCAACCCAAGAAATAACAACAGGAACAAAACACAATATATACAGATACACAGAAAACTAAAACAATGAATTTACGGAGATGGGAACAAAATTGAATTTGATAAACAACTAATTGGAATAACAAAGCAATCAAATTCCCCGGCAACGGCGCCAAAAACTTGATAACTTTTTGGCAAGTATACCAAATCGTTACAAGTAATACAGTGATAAGTAAAGTATCGTTCTCCTCAGGGAATTTGTGTTACGTTATTCAATTAAAATTTATTTATCAAAATCAATTGAACAACAAAATAATAGTGAATTATCAGTAGCAACTAGATGACAATTTAAAAATGGAAATTAAAATTTAAAGAAAGCTTCATTGGAATTGACTTCATGACCACATTACAGTAACTGTTCTGAACAATATAACTTGCGTTCGCACATCAACATCACAGTATCTTGGTTTAATTCCTTAAAACAAGTTCTAAAGAATTATGTTCAATTATTAATTCCTTAAGTAATTAAACATAAACTTTGCATTAAGAACGATGTTATTGATGACCAGGAGAATTGAAACTATTCCTAGCATCTTTCCTTCTGGTTGCTTTTCTTGCGTTAATACTCAAATTTACTTCCCAGTACAATTTAAATATAAAATCAAGTTTATTTTACTTCCGTAAAATAAAATAAAAAGTAAACAAGAAAAGCATACGAACACCATTTATATTGAACAGGAAAGATTACATCAAATGTCAGCCATTACAGTCAATTCCAACGAATAAAAGTTTAGCCTATCCTAGACATCACAAACATACTCATTTCTGCAATTCCTTGCATGATGTGCAGTCTTGATGTCTTCAGAGAGGTCTCCTGATGGTCTCCAGAGCAGTTCTTCTCCCAAAAAATATTTTCCAGTCTCCTCCCTCTCTCTTCCAAAGCACGTCTTTTAAGAGACAGTTTATTTCTCATAAAACTGCTCCATTCGCTCAGCGCACAGAAGCAGACTCGCTGTGCGAATTAAAATTAATTCAGCACTCAACTGCACCAACTCGCTACGTGCACAGCCTCTGGTGCGCTGTGCGAATTCCAAACTTGAAATATCCAACTGGCATTATTCGCTCAGCGAACCAATTGTGGTACGCTGTGCGAATGGATTCTCCTGGCCCTGCGAATTTTGCTTCTGCTATGCGAGAATTGACTGATAAATTCACTTTTGTACAACTTTTCCTGAACAATAATTTACGACACAATCTACTTCCTATTACGACTTTTCACTGAGTAAAAACATGAATAATTACAAAATTGAGATCCTTTATAAGTGTCAAAACATCTGTTTTTTTCACACTTATCAGTAAGAAGACTTCTTGAAAATAAACATGTTGAGCTAGAACAATCACAAAGAGAGAATATATTCCACACAAGGTGTAATGTTTTTGAAAAAACATGTTCAATGATTGTGGAAAATATGAAGGAATAGTAGTAAAAAAGCAAGTAAGTGTACCCATTTCCATTGGAAAATATGATAAGCAAGCTCTACATGATGGAGTCACCAACAAAATCACCATTCAACACAAGGGCAAGAAAATTGTTTTGTGTCCTCTCACACCTTCACAAGTAAGAGAGGACCAAATAATTCTTAAGAAGAAGTTGGATGGAGAAAAAAAAGGGAAAATAGGAAGGAGAAGAAGGAGAAGAATATGGGATTAGTAAATAATGCCTCAACCAAAGAAGTTGTCCAACCC
Organism: Vigna nakashimae; assembly: GCA_034642375.1. Lineage (NCBI taxonomy): Eukaryota > Viridiplantae > Streptophyta > Magnoliopsida > Fabales > Fabaceae > Vigna > Vigna nakashimae. The sequence continues at coordinate 13,710,563 of CM067768.1, read as the reverse complement.
CAAACTTTGAAAAGTTCTAAAAATATTTTACTTGGACAACCTCATTTTCTTCTCTATTGCAAAGAGATACTTGTTTCAGTAAATTACGAACTTGGTTCTCTACCAAAGGGGTTGCAAAAACTTTTAAAAGAGTTTGATGATTTATTTCCTAAAGAGGTACCAAGTGGTTTACCACCTTTGAGGGCATCAAATAGATTTGGTGCCTGGGGCAAGCCTTCCTAGTAGGCCATCCTATAGAACCAACCCCATGGAAACAAAAGAAATAAAGAAACAAGTTAATGAATTATTGAATAAAGGGTGGATCCAAAAGAGCCTAAGTCCTTGTATTGTGCATGTGTGTTGGTTCCTAAGAAGGATGAATCTTGGAGAATGTGTACAGATTGTAGGGCCATCAACAATATAACTGTCAAATATAGGCACCTCATTCCTACATTAGATGACATGTTAGATGAATTACATGGAGCAAACATTTTCACCAAAATTGATCTCAAAAGCGGATATCATCAAATAAGAATTAAAGAGGGCGAGGAAAGGAAAATCGCTTTCAAGAGCAAGTTTGGTTTGTATGAATGGTTAGTCATGCCCTTTGGCTTAACTAGTGCTCCTAGTACATTCATGAAATTGATGAACCATGTCCTTAGGGAATGCATAGGAAGGTTTGTAGTTGTCTACTTTGATGATATCTTAATCTATAGTCAAGGTCTTCAAGAACACCTTAGCCATGTCAGAAAGGTCTTGCTTCTTCTTAGAGTATCTCTTTGCCAACTTTGATAAATGTACTTTTTGTCAAGAAAGTGTGATTTTCCTTGGATTTAAAGTTAGAAAAGAAGGTGAACATGTTGATCCTGAGAATATCAAGGCCATACAAGAATGGCCAACCCCTAAGACAGTAGGAGAGGTAAGAAGTTTCCATGGATTAGCCAGCTTTTATAGAAGATTTGTAAACGACTTCTCCACCATAGCTGCTCCTTTGAATGAACTAGTCAAGAAGGATGTTCCTTTTATTTGAGGTGACAAGCAAGTTTTATCTTTTGAGACCTTGAAACATAAGTTAACTAATGCACCTATTCTAGTGTTGCCTGATTTTTCCAAAGCCTTTGAACTAGAATGTGATGCATCTAGGGTAGAGATAAGAGATGTTTTAATTCCAGAAGGTCATCCCGTAGCTTACTTCGGTGAAAAACTTAGGGAACCTACTCTAAACTATCCTACCTATGATAAAGAGTTGTATGCTCTCATTAGAGCTTTAAAGACTTGGGAGCACTATTTGGTAAATCAAGAATTTATTATACATACTGACCATGAATCTCTCAAGTATCTTAAAGGGCAAGGAAAGTTAAACAAGAGACATGCCAAGTGGGTGGAATACGTGGACCAATTTTCCTATGTCATCAAACACAAAAAAGGGAGTACTAATGTTGTTGCGGATGCTTTATCTAGAAGACATGCATTATTAGTAACCCTAAGCTCACAAATATTAGGATTTGATGATATAAGATAACTATATGAAAATGATGAAACATTTGCATCCACTTATTCATCATGTCTTAAGAAGCCTTTTGATGGATTCTATCTTTCTAAGGGGTATCTTTTTAATAAAGGAAAACTTTGCATACCCTAAGGATCCATTAGAAAACTTCTTATCAAAGAGAGTCATGGAGGAGGACTCATGGCCATCATGGAGTTGATAAAACTCTAAACATTTTGAAAAGTAAATTCTATTGGCCACACATGAGAGTAGATGTTCAAAGGCATTGTTCTAAATACATAGCTTGTTTACAAGGTAAGTCAAAAATTATGCCTCATGGACTCTATACACCTCTTCCCATAGCTAATACCGCTTGGGAGGACATAAGCATGAATTTTGTTCTAGGATTGCCAAGAACTCAAAAGGGGTATGATTCTATATTTGTGGTAGTAGATCATTTTAGTAAAATGACACATTTTATACCTTACCACAAAGTAGATGATGATAGCTATATCTATAGACTCTTCTTTAAAGAAATAGTGAGATTGCATTGCTTACCCAAAACCATAGTGTCTGATAGAGATGTTAAGGGAAAAGCTAAGAACTAAACTTATATTTTCTACTACATGTCACCCATAAACTGATGTACAAGCTAAACTAGTAAATAGATCTTTATCTACCTTATTAAAGGTAATATTAAGAGGTAATAAAAAAAGTTGGGATGATCATCTACCTCATATTGAATTTTCTTATAATAGAGTAGTTCACAAGACTATTAATCTTTCTCCTTTTAAGGTTGTTTATGGTTTTAACCCTATTACACCTCTTGATTTACTTCCTCTTCCAGAATCATCTTCTTTTCTTCATAAAGAAGGTGTATCTAAAGTGGAGTTTATCAAGAAGTTACATGAGAAGGTTAAAAACAAAATTGAAAAAGAAACCCAAAAATATACAAAATATAACAACAAAGGGAGAAAGAAAATAGTTTTTGAAGAAGGAGACTTAGTTTGGCTTCATTTGAGAAAGGAAAGATTTCCCTCTCAGCGAAAGTCCAAACTTAGCCAAGAGAAGATGATCCTTTTAAAGTGGTCAAAAAGATAAATGATAATGCATACATATTAGACCTTCTTGAAAGTTATGGTGTCAGTCCTACTTTTAACGTTTGTGACTTAATTCCTTTCACATGATATGATCAACAGGATGAAGCAGATCTGAGGACAAATCCTTTTCAAGAGGAAGGGTCTGATGGAAGACCATCAAGGAATCACATTGGACCTCTTACTAAAGCCATGGCAAGAAATATTCAAGAAGAAGAAGGATCACCTAACACTTTACTTCTATGGAAGGTTACTCATGAAAATCCTTCTTCTCTTGTCTAAAAACTAATATTTGTAAATAATGTTTTTGTAGGATATAATAAAAGTAAGAACCATGGCCAACCAATCAGATTTGGGAAAAACATTCTTCAAGGAATCAGCACCAGGGCCGCTTCAGCGCCCTCAGACAAGGGGGCTCCAATGCAGATTCACCAAATGGACTTCACAGCTCACGTGCGCCCAGGCGTCCACAGGAGAGGGGAGCTCCAGCGCCAGTGGAGCTCCCTGAAGGACGTTTTGGCAACATTGTCCATGTGACCCAACATGCTTTTCATGACCCAGCTGACTTGGCCTCCAACCTCGTTTCTTATTTTGAATTTTGGAGGGAAATTAGGAAAAAATTGAGGCCTTTCTTCACCTATAAATAAGAGGGTCTCTCCTTTGTAATTTTTACTTTTGAGCTTTAGTGAAATGCTGCAGAATTTGATTTCAACCCTATATGCTCTTGAGTCACTCTTTCTCTTCACTTTCTCTACCATTTTCTCTAGCTTCCTTCCATAGTAGGAATGCCTTCTGAGTTGAGAGGTCTCTACACACACACCTTCCATTAAAAACATACCAAAACACCACTCATCTTTATTCATTCCGCTGCACCATCATTGCTTGTTGTTTGGAGTTGCTACCTGCGAGTTCCAATGCTAGGCAGACTTCCATCACCTCCTCAAGGAATACAACAATTTAAATCCCATGCAACACGAAAATAAGAACCCCTTTCCCATGCATCATTTAACTACCCAAAACATACATACCACCTTATACCCAAGCTTTTTTTCTTCTGTATAACATATTGTAACTCTCTCTTTCACACACTTAAACTTACGTAAAAAAATCTCCATGCAACATCCAACTATTCTTCTAAATTTTCTTCAACTTTGCTTACCCAAAACAACCGCAAATACAACAAAACCTAAAACTACCCAACCTGGACTCATAACTAATACATATAATAGAGCATAATCCATTAAATAACTCATATATTAAAAAAATATCATACAACATAATACATAAAGTACAAATTTTTAAAAAAAATGTAGTTTGCATAGTGCAACCGAAGTTGGAAATGTGCCCCCCTTAAACCGTAGTTCGAAGTGCGATTGAGGACAATCGAAATTCGAAGTTCGGCTATATAGAACCAGGGACAACGACACCCTTAATCGCAGCTCCAACGCCGGTTAAGGGTGTTTACTTGAAATATTAAACTTACTTCGATGAGCTCTCTGTCACCACCTTCTTCCTCCTCCAATATCCACAACACCATCACCACGAATCACAACCACCACTGTATAACCTCTCAACTCTCAACTTAGAAAACAATAAAACAATAAAAGTGAAGAAAATGCTACAATGATAAAAGTGAAAAAAATGGAAGGGTGAAGGGGGTGCATGTAGGATAGGGTTTATACAATCAAAGGAAATTTAGGATTATTGATTAGAAGGTTTTTGGTTGTTTGAAAATCTTTAACTCATTATTAATTTTCTTTCGACTTTAATAAATGAAGGTTAAATATATAAAATGAAAGATACAAGATAAAGATAAAATAGGTGAAGTGCAACTAGCATCACTCAAATGTTATTATAAGAGAAAGGTGTCAAAATTTCCTTTTCCTATATCCCTCCACTGTCATGCATAACTACTTATGTGAACAATTTGTTATAAGTTTAAGGTTTAAACCCTTTGGTTGTCCCTATTTTTGTGGAGTATTCCCATTTTGATCCCCTATTTTTTGGAATTTCTAATTGAGTCCTAAAAAAATGCTAATTTGAATCAATTGGACCCATGCTGTTAAATTTGGTTAACGGAGTTAAGTTTTTGATGAAGTGGAAGATTGACATGGCAAATTTTTTAGATGTGGCATGCTGAAAGATTTATACGTGGCATTTATTAAAAGATTAGATTTTAATAATAGGGTTTCTGAAATGGGATTTGATAATAGAATTTTCGGGTAATTCTTATTGCTGGTGCTTCTTCTTCCTGTGAATCATCCAATGCTGCTGTTGTTTACTTCCTACTTTTCTTTTGCGTTGTTTTTTTTCTTAAAAAAGTTTTACTCTGATAATTCTTATTGTAATAAAACACAATGAATCTGGTTTATGATAAGAACAAATTTTCTTTTCCTTATTTTTCAGTTGATTTTGTTGTTTTATTGTTCAAAGTGTTATCATAAATTAGCCCAATCTACTGTGTTTGGTACATCTTGTGACAATGGTGACCAATTTTGGGATTGGATTATCGTATACAACGCAATGTTATTTTGTTTTAAACCCTTACTTTTTGAATGTGTCAAAGAGGTGATGTGAATATTTCAGATCCAAAAAAACCCTCATTTTGGTTGGCTTTAATAAAAAATTACTTTTCAGAAAAGAACTGAATTGTTGTTGCTTCTTTCTAGAAAACGTCATTGATGTTGCTCCTTCACAAAAATACATAGGGGCCTCGCCAAAAATCCCCCAAATCATGACCACCACAGGTTCCCTCTCACTCCTCTCTGCCTACAACACAATGCCTTTAACCCTTGTAAAATCGTTTTCTCTCTCTTCAATGTCTGTCTCTCTTTCTTTCTCTCCCTCTCTATTTTGTGTTTTTTTCTCTACTGCAATTTTAGAATTTTAGATTAATTTTGGAAGAAAGAACAAATTGTCTTTCGGGACAGAAAAGACCGGAATATAAGACAAGGAGAGTTTCTTCTCTCCTCAATTGAAGGCGGTGAACAGGTTCCTCCTTCGGCCACCGCCGCCATTACAACGGCCGTTAATGTCATCGCCTCGCCTCCTCCGCTCGTGGATCCCTCCGTTAATGTCACAACAAGGAGAAACTACCTTGGTTGAGAAAGATGAACTTTCGACCTGCAATCGGAGGCACCGCTGATCGAAAGCGTTGGCGGCCTGTTCCCTTCCTCCTCCAAAACGGGTTCACCAAATTGCGAGAAACGCCGAACCGTGCATCCACAACTGGCACTCCGACCACCATTTCTGGGTGGTGCTTGTAATGGAGATGGTTTTTTTAATATTTTTAATCAAACATTTTTCAAGTTAAACTTAGGACATTCCACGTAACACTCAACTTATGCCACGTTTTAAAAATTGACACATCAACCTTTCACTTGTGCAAAAACTTAACCCCGTTAAGTAAATTTAATAGTAGAGGTTCAATTGATTCAAATTAACACTTTTAAGGACTCAATTGAGAATTTTAAAAAATAAAGGATCAAAATGAAAAACTAATTATAAACTCTTATAAATTATTTCACTGAAAGAAACTTGTCTGAATTTATTTATACCTTTAAAAGACACACTTTCAAAGAAAATATTTTTAAATAAGAAATCAACTTTTTTTTTTTAATATTAACCTCAGAAAGCGTGAGAACAAAACTTACTTTTATTAAACTTAAAGACGATTTTAAATTAAATTAAAAAATAAAAGACCAAACCAAATTTAATTAAGAACATTATCTAGCCTAACCGAGAGAAGCATATGTCACAAGTTATGTTTATGGCGAGGGAATACATTTTCATAAATTTATTTCAATAATTAAAATAATGTTTTAAGTTATAATTTTGTTAGAGAAAATGATTTCTTCTTCATTATCATAAATAATTACAACAAAACTACAAATTCACGATTTAAAAAACTGTATACAAATTGGAAATAACCAATTCTCATTTCCATATCATCTAAGATAAATTTTGAAACGTAATTATTTTTATATATAAATTTATAAATTAAATATATCATTAATTTAAAATTTTAAAATATCTCATCTGCTTTTCTTTGGCTTGCAAAACTATCTTGATTCTGCAACAAGTGTTATCATCAACAATGCTAAAATCACCTCTCTGTTATGTGACCCTAAAATCCCCACAGTTTGCAGCCATGGCGGGAGCTACAGGAAGAACCCTCTTCACCTTCTCCCTTTCTTCCTCTTCTTCTTATTCTTCCTTCACGCGCTTCCTCGCCAAGCGCGTCCCACCACGCAAAGCCCTCCCTCTTCTCCCCCGCTTCCGCCGCCCACTCTGCTCCGTCGCTGCTGCGCCGGAAACCGCCGACGCGAAGCATTCTTTGCTCCTCGAGAGGCTCCGGGCGCGACACCTCAGGGATGCCGCGAGAATCGCCCCCGAACCGAGGAAGAAGGCCAGGGGCGCCGCCGTTGCGGAGGCTGAGAAAGAGAGGGCGAAGAAGGAGAAGAAGGTGGTTGCCAGTTTCGAGGAGTTGGGAGTGAGTGAAGAAGTTATGGCGGCGGTTAGTGAAATGGGGATTGATGTACCCACTGAGATACAGGGAATTGGCATCCCCGCCGTTTTGGAAGAGAAGAGTGTTGTTTTGGGGTCGCATACTGGCTCTGGCAAAACCCTCGCCTACTTGCTTCCTCTTGTTCAGGTATTGTTCTGCATTCGTTTTGAAAATGGAAATTTGTGAGCTAAGTTCATTTCCAACACAAAGAATGTTATTTATATTATACTCTCATATAATTTATAATACCTTGGCATTTTTGTTCCAATGCAATCCTACACTTCAATAATTTTATTTGTTTATAATTTAACTTTTCAAAAGTTGAAACCATTTTTTTTAATTCTTGTGAACTGAGGACTAATTTATATCTAGTTCTTTGAATTCATTTCATGTCACATTAGCATGTTCGAATAAGGTGTCATATAAGACACAAATTTTAAGCTTATGACATTGACTATGAACTGTGCATTGGAGATGATCTAAAAATTTTAAGATAGTAACATGTCTACTTTGTGTACACTTAAGAGTGTTAGACACTACCTATGCTCCTACGTAAACTTTAGGCTAAATGAGTTCCTGAATGTATGAAATTTCAGTACGAGAAAGAAAGAAAGTTCCCAGTTTGTCCCCAATGTGAAAGAAGTTAGACAATTACATCCTTTTGTATAACTTAAAAACAAATTGGTTTTAAATTTTACTATTTACTGTCAATTTGGTTGTCAAAAATATAACTCGGTATCAAATTGGTTCTTAAATATTCCAGCTTAAGAATGAAGTGGTCCAGCCAAATTTAATCACACATTCAGTTACTAAATAATATTTTTTTGGTCTTTTACGGACTAAATTGTCATCTATTTACACATTTAAGAATTAAAATAGACATAGATGTACACATTCAAGGACCAAAATTGTCATTCATCCTAAGATTTATATGGATGTTTTTTTAATTTTTAATTTTTAAACTTTGAAGTGTTTTCAAGGTATAATATTTTATCTACTGTAATATTACGATGAGGAATATTGATCCTTTGAGCATGTTTGGCTGCCTTTTAATAATTTCAGAAGAGTAATTAAAATATATTGAATTGAAAAATAAAAGTAGGATTGTAAAAAATGTAGTGAAGATGAGTAGCTATGTTAGAAAGTAACTTCCATTTTCACGAGAATGTAAAATACAGTTCTTTCACCATGGGAATCAACAAGAATAAACCTCTGCGGGGTTGTTTTTGGCAAAACTTGTATGAAACATGAGTATGTGCTATTCCTTAGTTTACTTAAAAATTTAGTCACTCTTTTGATACCTTGAAATGAGAATAAGATCCCTAGTTCACTATTTGTTTTTTCTATTCCTAAGTTTACTTTCCTTTACCAAACATGAGAATATGTTGGTCAATATAGTTCACTTTCCCGAACATAACTTTTATTATAATCTTAGAGTGAAAAATGTTTGCACTGACTTGTCTTGGACTGTTATTTAGATTTAGCTGAGGCAAACTTGTGTAGGCATTTATTTTGGCAGCTGAGGCACTGTTAATTTGTTGATATACCTGTAGTTGCTACGACGGGATGAACAATTGAATGGAATACTGTTGAAGCCCAGGCGTCCGCGAGCTGTTGTATTGTGTCCTACAAGGGAGTTATCTGAGCAGGTTAGCTGCATTTAAGTTGTATAAATCACTCCTATTAAGTTGGATTACATTAATATGAAGTGGGCTTTATAGGTTTTTCGAGTAGCAAAATCGATAAGCCATCATGCCCGATTTAGGTGTACCATGGTAAGTGGTGGTGGCCGGATTAGGCCTCAGGAGGATTCCCTTAACAACCCCATTGATATGGTAGTTGGTACCCCTGGAAGGGTTCTTCAGCATATTGAGGAGGGAAACATGGTGTATGGTGACATCAAATACTTGGTGAGTATCTCACAATTGGCAGTTTTTAATAACAACATTGAGTTTAAGCTTCACTTGCTGATGATGGTCTTTGCTTTGCAGGTATTGGATGAGGCAGACACAATGTTTGATCGGGGTTTTGGTCCTGATATACGCAAGTTTCTGGGTCCATTAAAAAATCGCGCTTCAAAACCTGATGGCCTTGGTTTTCAGACTATCTTGGTAACTGCAACCATGACAAAGGTGTGTGTGCACCATATTCTTGTTGGCTACACGCAAATTAAATACTAATGGTTTAGAAGGTTATTCATAAAATGGGTGCCCTTCTATATAAATGTTAGCCCCGTGGTTGTTTTTCACTTTCTTGAATTCTGGACAATCCCTATTATATTAAGTGTAATGCATTTTTCATGATCAATTTTGACAATGAACTTCAGTATTGATTTCTTTGAGTCTTGCAGGCCGTTCAAAAGCTGATTGATGAAGAGTTTCAAGGCATTGTTCATCTGCGCACATCAACATTGCATAAGAAGATTTCTTCTGCTCGTCATGATTTTATTAGACTTTCAGGTTCTGAGAACAAGCTTGAAGCATTACTGCAGGTATAGTTATAAATTTTGGCGTGTTTGACATGTATCAACCAATGGTTGATAATTTTAGTTTGTGTTGGGATGTGCAATCAAGGGGCACCAAGTCTGTTTGGGATTATATGGTCCTGGGATTAAGTCTCACGCAGGCTGTTTTTCTTTCACTTTAGCTAATGAGATATAAGTCTAGGCTGTTATTATTTAGAGTTAGGACTTGATGGTTCCAACTGACTCTAAAAAAGTATAATAGAGGGAATATGTGTATACTAGTTACTAATGATTGTATTTGTTCTGACCTCAAGTCCATTAAGATTGTATCATTAGGATTGATCACCTTATTCAATGTATCGTCCATTTTGGAGTTTAGAACTTTTGTCATGATTTTGTCCTTAAAGGACATCTCATATTTAGATTACCCTTGGCTTCGATTCGTAAGTGTCTAGAAGCATGCCGTGAATTTAGGCTTTATTTAGGGAAATTTATATTTATCTTTTATTTTGTTTGTTTGGTTAGATTTGATTCTGAATTTGATATTAGGAGATTGTAACAAGAATAAAATCTCATAATTATAGGGATTATTCTCTCTAAGATTGTTTACTGTTTTATTTTTTAATTTCTGTTTTTATCTCAGAATACACCTATAAATATAGGTCAGCTGGCCTAATAATTGTGAGTGAGAAATAAAGAAATTCTTCCCTTCCAAATTCAAGATGGTACCAAACCTCCTGGTCCTAGGAGCCTGATAGGTTCTTGGGTCGAGAAGGACCAAGAACTATCAATACGCAATAGTAAAACACACCCAACACCAGAAAGAAGAAAAGAATTGTATATTTCTTCTGTATCGAATTCCCAACTGTACAAGCCTCCAAAAGGGGATAAATCCCACCTCCACAGGATATGAATTGTCCTGTCTATACAACAATGAAACAATCGCTACCCCTCTAATGAATTATACAACCCTTATATAGGTTGCTCTTTTCCCCCAACAGACTAACTAACTACCCCCCTGCAATACAACAAAAGCATCCCCCTTACTCACAGTAGTTAACTAACACATTAACAGTCTATGTTCTCTTCCTTCTCTCATAGACTCTTAGTATCCTACTAGGGCCTCTGACCGTAACGTAAATTTCTAAAAGCCTTCATAGCTATGCAACCCTAAAAAGAACTGTTAGCCTTCATCGTTGCCAGCCGTTATCCGTATTTGCATTGTTGCTATGATCATCATCATCTTCATGCAGCCTTCATCGCTGCACTTAGTTTTTCGATTCCCTTTATCTCAGCCATTATCCAAAGTAAGGAAAGTACAACAGTGAAGGTAGAAGAAGGAGCAATAATGGTGGTTAACCAGAAGAAGAACGATTTTACGACAAGAGAAAAGAAACAAGAAGTGTGGTGTACTTACTGCAAGAAACCATGTCACACTAAGGAGAAGTTTGGAAACTACATGGGAAACCACCCAGCCAAGGATGGGGCCAGAAATTTCACAACCAAAAGAAGGGAGGCCAAGGACAACTAAACTCGTAATTGGATAGAATGGAGAGATTGGGTAACTGAATCATGAAGAGATAGAAAGAGTAAGATCTTTATTAGAAGGTGGGTTTAAGCCTAACTCAACCCCATAAAACCGGCTTATAGGGTGAGGTTTGCACCTCACTTATATATTTTAATTTGGCCTTATCTCTAGTCGATGTGGGACTTCCAACACACCCCCTTCACGCCGAGGTATAGACATCTCGTGCGTGATAGTAGAAATTGGGTGGTCCGATAACGGCCCGATAGCGGGTGGAATAGAAGAATAGAATGCCCACATAGAACTCGCTAGGATAGGCTTAACCATGGCTCTGATACCATATTAGAAGGTGGGTTTAAGCCTAACTCAACCCCATAAAACCGGCTTATAGGGTGAGGTTTGCACCTCACTTATATATTTTAATTTGGCCTTATCTCTAGTCGATGTGGGACTTCCAACAATCTTTTTGGAGTAAGATGGACAAGCCTATAGGTATGTGTGCTTTGATACATTCTGGTAAGATTCCATATTCTCCTGGTTGAGCTGAATGGTGAAAGACCGAACGGTTAAGGGTGTGTGGGGTGCAGGATCGAACGATCAAGGGTGTAGAGGTTTCTGTTGTAATAGGGGAGTGGATCAGAGCTGCTATAAATAAAGCTCCTGTAACTCTATAGAGGGCATTGAATATTCTTTTGTAAAGTCTGGACTTTTACCAGAAGAGGGAGGTTATGCTCCCAACCAGGGAGGTTATGCTCCCAACCATTCTTTGTAAAGAGATTTCTATCGCTGTCAATAATAGAACCCATTCTTTCTTTACTGTTTCTACCTACTGTTAGTGTTCATAGTTAGGTTTCCAACCCAGGTACCTAACAATTGGTCCAACCTGTCGTTTCGAGAAGCGGCCGGATCATCCAGAGCGCTGCCGTATCAACGGGAGAACTTGCGGTTATCCTTAGGAGAGGGGTTTCGGATTAAGACGTTATCAAGAAACTATCGAATCCAATTAAAGGTGGAGCAAGACGGTGGGCAAGCTACCGCTTTGGAGAATAAAATCGAAGGGAGGATAAGCATGGTGGAAGGAAGAGACAATACCTTGGAGAGGAGGACCAGCGAAAGGAGCATGGTAGAATGGAAAAGAAATATGCAAGAAATACGGCAAGAAACGGCCGCGATGCGTCAAGACTTACAAAAATCATGCAAATATTGGGTGGACGAAACAGGAACCAGGATGGACACTTAGATGAGAGCCAAGCATCCGTCGATGAGGACAGAAGGGATAGGCGTGAAGAAAACAATGGCGAAAGAAAAGTTGAACATCATGAGGGGCAATATAGTGGGAGGAAGCAAGGGGAATTACCCGTCTTCGAGGGACTCGACCCATTGAATTGGATCAGTGCGCTGAGAAGTTCTTCGAACTACAAGGGGTGACAGAGGAAGAAAAGGTGCGTCTGGTGCACATTAGTATGGAGGGAAGTGTAGGGTATTGGTTCAGATTATGGAGGGAGGTTCCCAACCATTCTTTGTAAAGAGATTTCTATCGCTATCATTAATAGAACCCATTATTTCTTTACTGTTTCTACCTACGGTTAGTGGTCATAGTTAGGTTTCCAACCCAAGTACCTAACAGTTTCAAATACAAATTTTGCCCACTCCTGGATATTAGATTTAGGAGCCACAGGGTGGCTTCAAAGTCAGATTGCAACTTCATCAAGAATTGATCTCTCTTGTGTTAGAATGTCGAAATAATCGCATTTGGACAAAACTAAGAGAGGGTGAATTGGTTTGTTTATAAAACTATGCTTTTTAAAAAATTTCCCTTTTTAAAATCTGACCTAAAAATAAAAATGATTTCTTTAAGATAATAGCAGATAAATAAGGAGGGTAGGGAAAGAAAAAATTGTATAAGTAATTTTAACTAGTTTTGATCAAAAGACCCTACGTCCAATTTTTAATTTTTTTAAAAATGAATTAACTCAAACACTAAAAATAAACTAAGATTGCAAATAGGAGTAAGAACCGTTTAGGATAGAAAGCATCTCTCTTTAAACCACAAGAGATGAAAGACACTTCCCTTGAAATCCACAAGGGATGAATGCCTCCTTTGAGTCCCACAAAGAATGAAGATACATTTCTTGAATCACACAAGTGATGAAGAAACCCCTTCCTTGAATTCACAAGGAATGAACACCTCCTTTGAATCACAAAGATGAACAACTTCCCCTAGCAACAGCAGCAACACTTAATCCACACTAGGTTTTTCAAAGCCTTTCCACAAAGAGTTCTCAAGTACTCACACTTCTCTAACTTCTATGTTTTCAAATGAAAGCCTACCACTTTATTTATAGAAGTCCTTTTCGAAATTAGGTTAAGAAACTAAAGAGTCAAGTTACAATTCCTGCTAATAATAGAAGTGATAATCGATTATTATAGAAACTTTTGTGAAAACATTGTTTTTCGCTATGATAATCTATTACCAGTAGTGATAATCAATTATAATAGAGATTCTTCTAAAATTTTGATTTTAACATAATTTCTTGGATAAATAAAATATTTTCCTGGGTGATCTTTGTGCATGTTGCTTTATGACACTCTAAGCGAAGTCCTATACACAATTTATTCGCTAATATGTCTTATACAAAGGCTTAATCATATAAATAAATAAACTACAAGTCTTCCAATATCTTTTGTTGTCACTTTAAGATCTTGGACTTGCTTTTATCATCATCAAAATTTACTCTTGAAGAATGATCTCCATCACCTTCTTCTTTTGCCAACTTCTTGCTAGTCTTGTGCACTGTTTGGACAGCAGAGAGGACTGCACCAGAAATACCAGCTTAATAATATTGGAATATTCAGCCCAAGGATTTTGAAAACCAGAAAAATATTTCTCAATTGATAGCCTTCCTTGTGTGAAATTTTAACCATCTCATACTCCAATTGAAACCTCCAAGCAGCATTGTCTTGATGATAAATCTTTTTCAAATAATCCCACATGTCTTTAGCAGTGTTATAAGGCCGTGCAAATTAAAAATGAAGTGAGGCTTAATAGAGCTAAGTATCCAAGTCATGATTTGGGCATCTTTGGTTTCCCATTTTTCCAAATCTGCTGGACTTGTAGGTGCTGGAATTTTGCCATCAGTATGACCCCATAAATCTTTGCCTTTGACAAATAGTTTAAATTGAAATTCCCAAGCAGAATAATTTTTTCCATTAAACCGAACTAGATAGGATTAAGATTTATCATAAGATATGATGAAGGAAAAAAACCTCCAATTAGGGCTTGACATGTTTTTTTAATTTTGTACTTGTTCAGCATTTGAATTGTTTCATGTTTGATATTTGAGTAATTGTTGTTTTTAAACTGTTCTTTAGTTTATGTGAACTGGTTGGTTGAGTCACTCTTTGACTAACCTGTGTTGCATTATCACTGTTGTTGGCTAGGGTGCTTTCTTGATTTATTGGGTTTTCATTATATGTTTTCTGATCACGTGATGTTAGGTACTAGAACCAAGCCTTGCAAAGGGTAACAAGGTGATGGTTTTCTGCAATACATTGGATTCTAGTCGTGCTGTGGATCATTTTCTTGGTGAAAATCAGATTTCTACTGTAAACTACCATGGTGAGGTACCAGCAGAGCAAAGGTAATGTGCTATGTTGAAATTCTTCTCTACTTCTTCCTCTTTATTTTGTTATGGCACAGAATTAAGCTGATCATAAATAGGCACACTGTAACTGTTGAATTTGACTCTAAGCTTTAAAATGAGGAGATATGTAAATTGAAAGGGTATATTCAATGTTGATTTGAACTGGGCAAGTTTAGATGGTAGGTAATTTATTTCAAATTAGGGGCATCTTACTTTAAAGAAATTCAACCCATGGAAAAGAGGTAATAGAAAGTGAAAAATGTCAAATATATTTTAGCAATGAGGCTTACAATAAATATGATACGATACACTGACTTCACGCCTGTTTTTATTCTAAAACTTTCAATGATCAGAAGACAACAATACCCTCTGCTTTGGGGACTCCGGATAACCGCTAAATTAACCAAGAAAATTTTACTCATTGCATAACAATAAATACTATACATGATTCTTGCAAAACTTGTGATGGGTTTCAAATACAATGACATAAATTAAAATGTCATTAGAGAAGATGGGCACTGCTTATTAGACAACTCATTGACCTGATAACTACTAGGCAGCTAGAGTGATTAATGACCAAAGAAAATAGAGAAAAATGGGCCAAACAATAAATGAAATTTGTGTACGGTAAAATTGCATATGGTAGCTTTTGAGCCTATGATTCCATTTGAACCAGTGGTTCTCTGATGCTCTGTTTCCTGTCATGCCCACTTATTTATGTTGTTTTTCTCTTGAATTCAGGGTTGAAAATCTCAGAAAGTTTAAGAGTGATGGTGATGATTGTCCTACGTTGGTTTGCTCGGACCTGGCTGCTAGGGGTCTAGACTTGGATGTAGATCATGTTGTGATGTTTGACTTCCCCTTGAATTCTGTGAGCATCACATCTATTAATTTATTTAGTGGCCTATTAGGCCAGAGTACCTTCTTTCTGCCTTCCCCTTTTGATATTCTTTTTCCTTTCTATTTTAGATTGACTACCTTCATCGCACAGGTAGAACTGCTCGTATGGGTGCAAAAGGTAACAAATTCTTATATAATTTAATTTAATCAGTTTATCTCAATCGATAATCCTGATCTTTATTTTACAAGCAGTGTTTTTGCCTTAGTATTTGTGAATTGGAAGCTGCAGACAATGTTCTTGGTCTCCAAATCTTATAGTTGAAATTGCTTATAAACTAGAAGATAAAATTGATTACTGTCTATTTGATTTTAAAAACCTGCATGGAGCATTTCTAACTGGGGTAAAAAATTGGTCATTATATACCGAAGCAAAGAAAGGAAGAAAAAAATTCTTGGTGTGTATCATATCGGGTTTCTTCTATTTCGTACATTAGACATTGCATTATGAGTGTTGCAAATATGTTGCTGTAGTTGGAAGATCTAAAATGCTCCTTTCTTATGCAGGGAAGGTAACAAGTTTAGTTGCTAAAAAGGACTTGGACTTGGCCAGCAAAATAGAGGAAGCAATAAGGAACAATGAGAGTTTGGAGGCTATCACAAAAGAAAGTGTTCGAAGGGACACTGCAAGGACCCAAATCACAGAGCAGAAAGGAAAGGGTAGAAAAATGGTTCAAGTTTCAAAAGTCAAGGGCAAATTTGGTAGTCGTTCCAGTTCTGGAAATAATGGATCAGGTATAAAATCTGGCAAAGCTTCACCTGTCAAATCTATGAAAAAAGGGATTAATGTTTCAAAATCTGGGAATTCTTCTAGGGCAAGTAGCACCATTAGAAAAGGTTCTTCAGATAAGAGGCAAACAGGTAAAGTGGTCAGTACCACCAAATCTACGAATTCTAAACTCAATGTGGTTGGTTTTCGGGGAAAAAAATCATCTTTAAATAACAATGGTTCGGTTTTGTGAAGTGAATTCTGCGTCATATTTGTATCTTCTAGGGAGTAAATGCCTCTCAATTTTGTGTACTAGATAAGAATTTTTCTGTTAGATAAGAATTCTGTAGTAAAATTATTATAATATTATAATAATTTAATATTTTTTTCTTTTTCTGGTAGCTATTATTATACATGCTTAATTTAATGGATAAACATTTTAGTCGATAAGATTTTAATTCCTGCCTTTACGTCCCCAAAAAAATTTATCAGTTTGTTTTCAATGTATGTAGTCAGGGCATGGACTAAATCAAGCCATGAATATTGTATGCAGGATCATAATATAATATATAAAATGCATTTCAGAAACTGAAAAGTAAATATAATGTTTGCTGGAAAAGGGGAAGGATTTAGGCCCTAATCGATTTTTTCAATTTAATTTTTTTAAAAAATAGGTAGTTATCGTGATTTGAAATTTTAAATATGAAAACAATATTATTTATTTATAATAAAGTATTTATTTTTTTTCTACATTTTATTATTCAGAATATTATATATATATATATATATATATATATATATATATATATATATATATATATACATGTCATGCAATTTTTTTATTAGAACAAAATTTAAATTTGTAAATAATATTATTTATCTTTAAGAAAATAATATAATTTTTTTATAAATTTTATTTTGGAGATAATGATATTGCTATCACTTCTAACTCATCCTTCTCCTATTCCACCTCATCTTCTAACTTGGATAGCTATTGTGTCGTATTTTTGTGTAACTATCCTCTTCCTCTTCTCAAAAGGTTGCAAATGAGTCTATAAGATCAAATGGATAACAATCATCAAGTGGAATGATATTGTGATATATTGGTACTAAAGGAATATGCTTAGAAGACATTGAATTCAATGATATATTCTGTCCATCCATGGTTATTCAAGGAGGTTATACGGACTCGAATTGTTAAGGAAGGAACTCAGACATAAATACAGTGCATTTTATTCTAGCAAAAAAAGTACATTTTACAGGTTAATTTTTTTAGTAATCTAAGACCTCGCAACAAAGTTACATGTGAATAAAAAGTAGTTAAAGTTAACATCCAAATAGAAATATTAGAAAACAAGTTGAATATTCATTGAAAGAAAAATAACAACACAGTAAATAATATTACAAAGTTTTCCTGATAATGAGACAACCAAATACAATCATCAACATACTTTCTTCACCAACTGTTGCTTATTTAATGAATCCTTTCTTTAATTACCTGCAAATTTAACGTAGCTAATTTTATCAGTTGCAATAGCTCATATCTGTAGTTAACTATTGATATGTCATGATTTCTTACCATGAAAGAGTGTGATGATTGAACATACAGTCTGAATAAACGTGAGGAAAAGTAGCATAATTGCAGCAGTAGTAGAGGCTATTTTCCAAGGAGTGTTGAAGTACTCGTGTACGAAGATAGCCTTGTACTTGTTGCGAGGGTTTTCATAGAATTCATTTAAGCTTTTGCAGATGGAGAAATAGTGGGAATTGAAATGTGGCATGCTAAGGTGTGAGGTGAGATTGTTAATCATTGTAACCACTTTATTAGCATCACCAGTCCAATTGACAATAAGTTTTTTTTCAACAAGTATGTTCACATCTTTTTCAGTATTGATAAGAAAATATAGAATCACTACATATTGAGTAATGATGTTAGTAGCAGAAAGGTTGCCATGTTCATATGCCATCATATTCCTGAACAGAAGTTCTGTACTGTCATGTATATTAAAGATTGGCATGCTCAAAACTCCATGTTTAGAATAGGTCAAGTCAAGGAAGCTTTTATTTGGACTGACTTTGAATTCAAGACCTGCCTCCATCAGTTGGCTTGCGCTGTATACATGTTCAATAACTTCGCCTTCTTCCTGTTTTCCAAGACCAAGCTTTGATGATGATATTATAGAATATCATAGCAAATCTGTGGAGTGTTTTGGAGACTCTCTTGGACACACGTTTCCTAAACTTTTTCTTTCAAAAAAGTTGAAAGTAATGTCAAGAAATTTCTCATTCATACCAGTGAGGTTGTAAAGTTCTTCAAAAACTAAGAATGGAAGTTGATTTTCCAACAGTAGCAAGTCCTTCTGAATTTGTACTAGCACCCTTGTTTGTAGGAACAAAGGTTCTTTTTCCACCCAATCCCTGAGTTTATGCCATCTTAGAAAAAGCTCAATTACGAAGCAAGCATCAACTAAAATCATTTTTAAGAACTCATCACTGTTATATTGGATAGGCCCTTCATAGCAACTTCGAATGGTTTCTTCCAACTCTTTAATTTTGACAGCAAATACTCTCATAAGGAATCCTGTTCGATTTAGAAATCCCTTGAGATATTTCAGTTTAAGTTCTTCCGATACCCCAAAACTATTGTGATGATAAGGGCCAATTGAAACCATTTGAGGTGTGTAGGCTTTGGGATTATTTTGAGGAATATTTGCTGGTACCCTATAAATGCATTGCATATTGATTTCATCCATCTCTGGAGGTTTCACATTTTGAAGCATCTCAGTCCATTCTCTCTCTAAACGTTCTATTTCAATTGATACATCTCTCGATCGTCCTCCCATTTGGTTAAAACTCTGTAACATAAAAAATTATGCAAACATTAGGATTTAGGATTTTAAAATAACATTTTTAAAGGTGGAAGTAATTATAAATACTTATTTTTAATAAGCATTCTTATACATGATTGATATAACAGATATTTTTAAAATTGAAATAAAACATCTTTTACATTAATAAAAAAAAAAGAGAAAATATCTCACTATTTAGTAAAAATATCATTAAGTACGCACTGCTCAACATACAACACTGGTCAAGTTGTTAAAAACAAGTTGCATTATAATTAGGATTTTTCTATCAGAAAATATGGTTCCAAGATCGATGATAATTCATTTGATACTAAAGCAGAATTATATACTTACAACACCAAAAAATCAACCCACCTAAAAGAAAAAATCTGAATTCAATAAGCACTTGAACCAACAATCCCCAGGTTCAACACAGACCCTCTCCGGCTAAAATAGTTAGTGCAAAGAACAATATATTCGTGGATGCATCGAAATCGAAGAAGATTGGAACTGAAAAAAGGAAAAAGGAGGAGAAAGAACCTGAGATGGTGAAATTGTTGAGAATATGATTGATCTTCAGCAATTAAAATCACCAGTGCTCAACTCAGCATCAACACCATCATGCATGAACACTATTCCAAAATCTAGTGGCTAGAAATTGAAGTTCATTAATGGATTATCTAGTGAATTGTACTGTTATGTATAATATATGGACCCATTGTCCATCATATTTTATTAGCTTTTCGGGTTAACTCTCTTTTTATTTTGTTTTATCTTTGCATAAGGGACGCATATATTGTTAGTGTATTAATGTACATATAAATTAGCATTGTAACACTAGAAGTGTTAAAAAGTTTGTGAAAATGTTAAAAAGTGACGATTTTCCCTAAGTTCATTTTTAGAATTTTTATTTTTGTATGTGAGACTCTAATTTAATGTGACAAATATTTCTCTACTTATTAATTTAAATTTCTTTATCTTTGATTTCTTTTAAATTTTCTATTTTGCTAAATTTTTTGATTAAAAATTATTAGAACGATCCTTTATATGAGGATAGTTTTCTATCAGTAAATATTACTGTAACAAAAATTAGTTTTAGTAATATAAATATTTATTATTACAATCTATAAATATGTCTTAATGTCTTGTTATTAATATCTTGTGATAAAAATCAGTCACAAATAATATATAAATAATGAAAAATTTTATATTTACCACAATTGATTACATTATAAAAAAAAACAATTTTAACTTATGAAAGAAAAATCTTATTAAATTCAAATCTAAAACACAAGTTTAATATTTATTTATTACTAATATATATATATATATATATATATATATATATATGTATAACTTCTCTATTAAATATATAATAGGGAATTTATGATACATTTGATATTGACAAAAATATTTTAGTTTTATAATAATTAATAATTTGTCACCAATAACAAAGAAACATTTATTTATAAATATTTAATAAATTTTATATTAATTACGTTTTCATCATAAGAAAAATAATTTTATTTTATGTAACAAATCTTTGGTTAAAGAAAAAGGATGTCTACAGAGGTTGGCTTAGATCTCCAAGAATACATACAAGAGAAAGACTTTATATGCACGATGGTCTTAAAATGGAAGAAATAATAACCGCTCATCTTCTTACTTGGGTGATTCTGCTTGAAAGATTGATACAGGATGTTGTGACTACAGAAGACATCTGCCTCTTGCATGCTATCAAAAATGACATTCCCACCAACTGGGTAGAGATTATAAAAGATCATATGGTTGAAGCTGCCCTCAGTAACTCTCATTATTTGCCATATGTTGTACTGATCAACAAATTGCTAATTATGCAGGGTGTGGACATTAGTGGAGAACAAAAGTGCTCCTATGATTCCACAAGCGTAATAAACTGAAACACCATTGCAAGTTTTTGCCTGACAAAAACAATGAGAGGCTAGTGCTTTAAAGGAGAAGAAGAGTTAGTGTATAGTTTTGGAAGCACTTGTGCCATGAATGATGACAGAAGAAATTTTGTTCCTGAAACCAACTTTGACAGATATGTGGTTGATCAATTTAGATATCTAAATAAAAGGATTGATCAATGGGAAAGGAAATATGATGCAGTTCAACAACAAAGAGAAGACAACACTTTTGATGAGGATACTATGAAAACATCTGACTCAGAATAGGGTTACAAGGAATGTCTGTCTCGTTGTTTGGTTGTTTTTTTTTGTTAGATCTAAGTTTTCTTGTTTAATGTTTTGTTTGTTTTTAGTACTTGTTTTGTAAATGGCTTTGTATGCCATTTCGTTTTGATATCATCTGTTTGTAATCATATTTCACATCAATGAAATCAGTTTATATCTGATTGAAATCGATTGTGTGGTGTATGAAGTTGATTAATTTACTGTTTATCATTGCACTCATACATTTACACACACAAATTATATCTGTAATATTTCTTGCATTACAATAATTATAAAATGCTTGCTCTGGAAATATCTTGAAAGGTTTTGCAAGAACATTGCTTCTGGAATAACTACTGGAGATAAAACTCAAATGGAAAGCAATGAAATCGATTACAACAATGGATCAATCGATTACCATTTTAACAGGGGTTATAAATTCCATGAATTGGAATTTGGTTACTTTACTTATTGATCATATACTGTTGTTTGTTTCATTTTCAATATATCTCTTATCTTATATTTGATTGAAATTGCTTGAGATAATATTGAGATTGTTGATTGATATTGTATCTAAGCTACATTGATGTAGTTGCACAATTTCTGATATGATACAATACTGTCACATGTTTATACTTGCTATGAAATGTTCTATGAAAACTGCATTGTGCATTTAGATTTTGATTATAAAACATGCATAATGGCAGGGGGAGCATTGCATACGAATCTTAGATAATTTCACATGCCTACACTTTAGGGGGAGATTATATCTTTATCATGTGATTATTTATGACAGAGGGAGCATCATTGTTTGATTAATATGATTTATTGATGCATATCTGAATAAATGTCTGTCAGCATATCATTATCATATGGCATACCTTTTTTTCTAATGCACAGAGGGGGAGAATGTTGGGAAAAAGAGTTTTCTGTGTTAAATTTTCTGATAATGCTGGGAGAATAATCTGATAGGGTCTCTGATATTCATATTATGATCTGATATTCTGTTTGTGCTCTAATATGAATCACTTGTGCTCTGTTATGAATTGATAACTTTTTTAAGCTGAATCAAATGAGAATATCTCAAAATGTTTGCAATGTTTTGCTCTGATACATGATCTGATATATTTGCTAATCATTTGCACTGATACATTTTGGCATGATATGATTGGATTTTTACAACGTGGTTGTTTATTAATCATGGTTGTGCATCATAAAAAAAGAGGGAGATTGTTGATAGGAAGAACACTGGTTTAGCTGAACCTACAATCTCAGAGCTTCTGGTTTTTGATGATGACAACATAATTAATAACACGTGATGTTTATGTGTTATATGTTCTATTGCTTACATGCTACATGTTTTAATCAATGTATAAATCTGTTTAAAGCATGGAGAACATGATTGTGTTGATAAATTACATTCATTGTGCTATATAATTGATTTTATTGGTGAATGCATGTCTGATGTTTTATAGAAGGAAAACCACAAGCACTTATGCTGAACTTATTATTGTGTGGCAAAACAATAATTTTAAGTTGACTTCATTATGAAGTGAGTCGATTAAAACTCGTGGCTTTGCATAAACTTGTTCAAAGTGTGCTGTGAGGATTTTCAAAGAAGAAGTTTTTCAAAACTCAGTTTAATTGTGTTACATAGCCGATTATATGCAACTTGCATTCGACTAAGTTTATTACAGTTTTGAAATTTTGTTAATGCTTGTGTTAAATGTTACAACGGCTATATTTTTATATATGTTGACCAAGCATTTATTATGGTTTGATTGCATTAATTGCACATTCAATTAAATGCATTAACTGCTGCTAACTGCTTTGACTGAATTGTTACATTCGACTGCATTAGTAGCTAAGTCGATTAAAATGCGTCTGAATTGTGAAAATCTATAAATTGACGCAAACTTGATCTCTGTAAGAACTTTTGTGATTCTAACAGTTTTGTGATATTTTGCAGAGAGTGCATTCTTAAAGAGAAAGGGAAAAAGCTCCAAGAAACAAGAAGTGACCGTGGTGTTCATATCTGCACATTTGGGTGTTACTGAAAGATCAGAGGATACAATCTTGTAAAGATTGGTTTGTGGTTTCCCTGTTGTGATTACAAGAAGAAGAGCGTGCTACGTTCTTGACTTTGAGGGTAGCTTAAAGGGTTGGACTGCAGGAGAGGGGATTCTTGCTGCTAGTCTATTTTGTATATGCCTATATTTTGATTAGAGGGTTAGAGAGGTGTTTTATATTTTTGACGTGAGGTCGCTATAAAAACCTTGTTGTAAAAACCTTGATCATTATAGTGCATTGGCTTCGTGTGGTTGGAAGGACACTGGATGTAGGCTTGGCCGAACTAGTATAAAAACCCAGTGTTTGATTTTTCTATCCCTGCACTTTGTATTCAGTCGATTGCATACTACATTAAATCGATTATATTTCCACTGCATAAACAAATCTTTTTCCTTGTGTTTCAAGAAAGCTTTTAAAGGCATCAACTTTGCGAAAAAGATTTAAAGAAAACTTTGTTTTTATATTTCACCAATTCACCCCCTCTTGGTGTGAGAAATTAAGTCATTCTATTTTCAAAGAAATTGACATAAACAGAGTTGACTTCCAATTGGCATGGCAAATAAATCTACATTTTTTCTTCTCTCTCCTCTACTTTTCCTGCAATATCCCTACTTTTTCTCTCTTTTCTATATCTTTATTAAATATTTTTTTCTCTCTCTTCCTCTAAAGCTTATCTTTTCGAACACATATTCACTCATTATTCAAAGTAGCAGTCTGGTTCATCCAACCGTTCGGTGTTCTCCTCATGCTCCCACTGCCTGTAACCGTTCGGTCCTTGCTGCTCCCACTACATGTGACTGTTCGGTCCCTTCTGCTCCCACTGCATGTGACCGTTCGGTCCCTGCTGCTCCCACTGCCTGTGACTGCTCAGTCCTTTCTGCTCCCACTGGATGTGATCGCTCGATATTAACAACGTTGATTTGTTTTGTTTACAAGTTGTAGCACCCAACCGATTGCGTCGTTGCCGACTTCCTCTGCCCCTGGGTTCACGACGTGGCGAACAATCTCTGCATCCCCAAACTCGCCTTCAACGGCTTCACCCTCTTCATCGTGGCCCCCATAGAGTCCGTGAGATCGAATCCGAACTTGTTTCTGACGCCGGCCCCTTCGTGATCCCTCATTTTCCCCACCGCATCACCTTGTGCTCCAGGCCACCAAAAGGGGTCACCGCCTTCATGGAGAGGCTTCTGGAAACAGAGATGAAGAGCGACAGTCTCATCATGAACAACTTCGTGGAGCTTGATGGAGAAGAGTACATCTAGTACTACGAGAAAGGCAAGGCCCACAAAGTGTGGCATCTTGGGCCAGCATGTCTGGCTACGAAAGTCGCTGAAGAGAGGGGCGAGTGACTCCAGTCCAACAAGATCTGGTCGGGGCGGATCCTCATTGTATCTCGTCGGGACCGTTGCGAGATCCGCCTTGAAGATTCGAACTCCGGTGACCTCTTTGCTGCATCACATTCTCGGAGTTGACCGTTGCAAGGACCAACCCCGCTGTTAGAGTCACAGTCTTGGAGTCTTCGAGTTCAACTCTGTTCCCTTTGTTTAGAGTCTATGTGGCAGGTGGCGGATTATGGGGTCGAGCCAGTGGAATTCGCGATGAGACTGACGGTGTGGACACCCAATGAGAATGTGTGCATTGGAGAAACTTTGTATTGGGTAACCTCGGCCAGAGCGTACAATGTTGTTGGATATGATGTTGGGAGAAATGGGTGGAGGGAATTTGGTGTGCCCATGGCTGAAAAGGGTTGGCTGGAAGTGGTTGCTTGGTTCTAGAATGGTGACTTATAGAAGGTTGACTGGGAATGGGTATTGGGGAGAGAAAAAAAGAAAGAGAGAGAGAAAAAGATGGCAGCAACAATAGAGGAAAGAGAAAAAAAGTGCAGCCAGGTCAGTACGGAGTTAACTCCGTTTATGCTAATTTAACGTAGAAGACTTCATTTATACAATTTTTACAACTTTGGGAATCAATAGGTTCAATTTTAAAACTGGGTATTAAAAAAAAATTCATCTCTTAACATGGGACAAAATAAACATTTAAGTCATTAAACATGACAAACCTGTTTTCTGTGTTTCAGGTGTGTCCAAGTGTTCCTCCTTCACCTTCACCGCCGTGTTCTCCCACCCGTGTCATTCCTCCTCCTCAATACCATCTGGCCGCAACACCTTTTGATCAGAAGACAAGAATAGAAAGTTTTTGGGCCCCATTAAAAATCATGCTTCAAAACCCGATGACCTTGTTTTTAATACGGTCTTGGTAACTACAACCATGACAAAGGTGTGTGCGCACCATTGTTGACTAAATGCAAATTAAATACTCAAGGTTTAGAAGATTGTTAACACTTCTCAAACATATTCAACTCTCAATTTTCACAATATTTGTTCTCCTCCCAAATACTCTTTATCCCGAAGGTACACTCACTTTTCTATTAATAATTGTTTCGGCAGGATTTAGAACCCTAATCCAAAACATTCAAAGTTTTCTGTTCCGATGTCCAGTTGTGTTGTCTTCTCTCTTCTCCTTGTCCAAGCCGCGGGGGAGGGTGTCTGCAAAAGACACTCCGACGCTCAAGTCAGTGACTTTGGATAATAATCTTGTAATCAACTAAATCACCTTTTCCACAACTCACCAATTGCTTTCCCATTCATCTTATGCATTAATTCATGCTTTATATAATAATTCCTTATGCTCAAGTTTTTTCATGTCAATTTCTTTATATAAAAAAAAACTACTTTTGACCCCACTTTTCATAAATAACAACCATTTCACATTTACTTTTTCAATAAAATAATGTGCAAAAAAATTCTATGAATATTGGAACCAAATAAAGCAAATAGGAGGAAGTAGTCTGAGATCGCGAAGCTGTCGAGGAATATGGACTATCTTTAGCAATTAAATCACCTTTTCAACAACTCAACATTTATTCGTGCTTTATATATAATAATCCCTTATGTTGAAGTCTTTCTAATTCAATTTATATAACAATAAACTATTTTAACACCATTGGTTAGTGTTATGGGAAAAGAAAGGATGAAAATTGTATATCTTATTCAATCATAAGGAGAGAGTACAATTTATATATATAGTTGTTTAAAACAATATAAAAATTGAATATAAATAAAAACAAAATATAAATATATGGACAAATATGAATGGAAATAAATTAAATTTAATATCCCCCTCAAGCTGTAGCATATATATCCTTAATGCTTAGCTTGAACAACAAAGATTGAAATTGTGCTGGATGCAAAGTTTTATTATGAATGTCTATAAGTTGTGCTGAAGTAGAAATGGGCAGGAGTTTAATTACACCAGCTTAAACTTTATCCCTTATGAGATGACAATCAATTTCAATATGCTTTGTCCTCTCATGCATGGATGGATTTTGTGAAATTTGTATAGTAGATTGATTGTCACAAAATAGAGGAACTGGTTGTGGTAGAGGCTGTTTCAAATCATGGAACAAATACAGAAGCCATTGAATTTCACATGTTGTGGAAGCTAAAGTTCTATATTTTGCTTCAGTTGATGATCTAGATATAGTACCTTGCTTCTTGGATTTCCAACTGATTAATGCACCATAGAACACATTAAAACCAATCACAAACCTTCTAGTGTCAGGGCAAGCAACCCAACAATAATCACTAAAAGTCGTGAGAGCATGTTCTGTGTTGGAGGGAAAGAATAATCCTTGTCCTGGATTATTCTTGATATATCTCATGATCCTTATTGTTGTTGCATAGTGATCTTCCAAAGGATTGGAAAGAAATTTACTGAGAGTACTAACAGCGAAACATAAATCTGGTCTTGTGTTGGTTAGATATAATAACCTGCCAAGAAGTCTTCTATAGGCATGCACATCTGAATAGGGTTTCCCTTCTGTCTTGGAAAATTTTGTGCCTGACTGTATGGGAGTAGAAACAGGTTGACATCCCAACAATCCTGCATCTTCTAGTAACTCTAGAGCATACTTCCTTTGTGACAAATTAATGCCCTGTTGAGATCTTGCAATTTCTAAGCCTAGCAAAAACCTTCTTTAATCTTGAACTTTGCATTCAATAGAGCCTTCACAGTTTGGATTTCCTGGATGTCATCACCTGCCAAGACTATATCATCTACATAAACAAGTAAGATGGTAATATGAGCATAATCACTTTTGACAAAAAGTGAATAATCTGATTTTGATTGTATGTAGCCCAAAGAGAGTAAAGTAGTTGTCAACATGTAATTCCATTGCCTAGAGGCCTGTTTGAGTCCATATAAAGACTTCAACAACTTGCAAACTTGCCCTGTTTTTTCAGTTTTGTAGCCAAGAGGAAGATATATGTATACTTCTTCATCTAGATCCTCATGTAAAAAGGCATTATTTACATTTAGTTGATGTAAATACCAATTTTTGGAAGCTGCTAAAGCCATAACCAATCTTACTGTTGTGAGTTTGACAACAGGTGAAAAAGTCTCAAAGTAATCTAAGTCTTGTTGTTGTGTCTAGCCTTTGGCTACTAACCTTGCCTTGTTTTGTTCAATACTCCAATCAACATGCCTTTTATTTTGTATACCCATTTACATCTGATAGGTTGCTTTCCATAAGGTAGATCAGTCAAAACCCAAGTTTTGGTATTTTCTAAAGCTGCAATTTCTTGATCCATGGCATTTCTCCAACAATCATGTTTGATGGCTTGGTTAGGTTTTAGGTTCACTAACTTGAGAAAGATTAAGGACATATGATTTATGAAGATATGATAATGCATCATATGAGAGATATGAAGAGATGGAATATAAGGTACCTATAGATGACTAAGTGGCAGAAGAAGTAGATAACATGTTGCAATGATAGTCCTGCAGATAAGATGGTTTAGGTTTTGGCCTGGTTGATTTCCTTTGTGGAGTAGCAGTGACAGGTTCAACAGAAACAGGTGGACAAGAAAAAATAACAGTGTCAGGAACAATAGAAGGAGGAGATGTAGGTGGTAAAGAGGGTTGATCAATAACTTCTGAGAAAAAAGATGATGGAGATGAAACAATCTTGGTGACAAAATTTGAGGAATTTTGTGTCAATAGGTGAGTGCTTGTCACTAGTAAGAAAATGAAATATGTTTTCATAAAATACTACATTCCTTGGTAGAAAATTTTTCCTAGAGTTTAAATTTAACAAAAGGTAACCTTTCACTCCTTTTTTAAAACTAAGTAAAACACATTTTCTTGCACGCGGATGAAATTTTGTTCTATAAGCTTCAAGAGTTGAAGCATAGCAAAGTGAGCCAAAAACTCGTAAGTAAGTAATGTCAGGTTTAACATTGTGTAACAGCTGAGATGGAGAAAAATATGCCAAACTTTGGAAGGTAAAATATTAATGAGTTGCACAACATAACGAACAGCAAAAGACCAGAAAATTATAGGCAAATGGTGTAAGACCCTAGAACCTCATTAACTTACCTAGTTGTAAAAAGTTTAAGTTATAATGTAAAAATAAAGTGCTGTCAGACTTGACATGGTTTACTATTTTAATTATCACTTTTTGTAGAAAATATCAATTTAGCCGATTCTTCTTTTATTGGATAGTAGACTCAAAGAGCTTCGATTTGAGTACTCATACGCGTATTTTCGACTTCGGTAAGGGGGTCAACCGGACTGTCAAAGTTGCGGTAAATTTTGCTGCTGGGGATTTGCGTGAGCAGTAAATTTTTTTGGATTGTAGGCAATGTGAGCTGGCTTGGCTGCGGTTCCTTTTGTGAGAATATTTTGGGGACCCTTTCAGACATTCCCTCCATGTTTTGGGGCTGGAAAGGAGTATGGGGCATTGTTTTATTGAATTATCATTGCTAAATAACAATTCCATGGGTCCTTGTGTGTCTAGGAATCATTTCCTTTAATTCCAAAGCTGAATGAGTGTTTTGGACAGCAGAGAAAGGCCCTTAGTTAGAGTATTTCGAAATTTCTAAGTGTGGAGGTTGTCTTGGCCTGTGAAAGAAGAGAAGGATTCCAAGAAACTAGAGTTCTACCAAGGTTGTGGAAGAGATCAAGTTAAAGTGTTCAAGGCAAAAAGGTAAGGGGGTTTAACTTGGGATATAACATAGTGTATGATGGGTAGAAGGTAACCATATAAATTGTTTCATGCTTTCTTCCTTGTGTGTTGAGATTAAATTTAACATGTTGAAGCATGTGTTTTTCTTCCTGGTAGTGAGTTTTATGAGTTTTGAGTATAACATGAGTTTTGCATATAAAACGCAGAATCTAAAACTGAACTGTTGCGATTTTTCCCAGATTTATTTGAGACCCTTCCCGATATCCAAATTAGTCTTGTGAGTAGTCAAAAGAAATATATTTGAGTCTAGTTTCCAGAAAATCAAGAATTAACTCAATTGGAGTTCGGTAGAGAGAGTAATGAGCAAAACCATAAACAAAGGTCAAAACTGAGAAGACCAGAGAGTGGTGAACTTTTCCGCTTTTTAATAATTTTACTGCAGCTAGATCGGTGGTCCAAAATTTTAGATTTAGATGTCCAAAGAAAGCTATTTGAGTCTAGTTTCCAGAAAATTAAGAATCAACTCAATTGGAGTTCGGTAGAGAGAGTAATGAGCAAAAGAATCAACAAAGGTTAAAACTGAGAAGACCAGAGAGTGGTGAACTTTTCCGCTTTTTAATAATTTTACTGCAGCTAGATCTGTGGTCCAAAAAATTTAGATTTATATCTCCAAAGAAAGATATTTGAGTCTAGTTTCCAGGAAATCAAGAATCAACTCAATTGGAGTTCGGTAGAGAGAGTAATGAGCAAAAGAGTCATCAAAGGTCAAAGCTGAACATACCTGAGAGTGATTAACGTTTCCTAGTTTTAATGATTTTACTGCCGCTAGCCCTGTAGTCTAAAAATTTAGATTTATATGTCCAAGGAAAGATATTTGAGTCTAGTTTCCAACAAAGCAAGAACCAACTTAATTGGAGTTTGGTAGAGAGATTTATGAGTAAAACAGTCAGCAAAGGTTAAAACTGAGAAGACCAGAGCGTGGTGAAAGTTTCCGCTTTTTAATAATTCTACTGCAGCTAGATCTGTAGTCCAAAAATTTAGATTTATATGTCCAAAGAAAGATATTTTAGTCTAGTTTCCAGGAAATCAAGAATTAACTCAATTGGAGTTTGGTAGAGAGATTTATGAGTAAAACAGTCAGGTTAAAACTGAGAAGACCAGAGCGTGGTGAAAGTTTCAGCTTTTTAATAATTTTACTGCAGCTAGATCTGTAGTCCAAAAATTTAGATTTATATGTCCAAAGAAAGATATTTTAGTCTAGTTTCCAGGAAATCAAGAATTAACGAAATTGGAGTTTGGTAGAGAGATTTATGAGTAAAACAGTCAGCAAAGGTTAAAACTGAGAAGACCAGAGCGTGGTGAAAGTTCCAGCTTTTTAATAATTTTACTGCAGCTAGATCTGTAGTCCAAAAATTTAGATTTATATGTCCAAAGAAAGATATTTGAGTCTAGTTTCCAATAAAAAAAAGAAATGAACTCATTTGAAGTTATGTACAGAGAATTATGAGTAAAATAACAAGCAAAGGTCAGTGTGGACAGCATTCAATTTTTTTCTCGTTGGGAATACTTATCTACACTCTTTGGCCAAGAGTGTGGGTAAGAGGGTATTGAGAATTCTCTTCCATTGTTGGAAGAGGAAAGAATGAATTATGAGAATGAGAGGACTGAAAGAGACTGAGGTTGAGTGTGATGGCGAAACTGTGAGAGCAAGCGTTCTGTCATTTCCTTAGAATTCTTGTCGAATCGATGGTGTTCGTATTGCGATACGATAGTGTGTTGAGTCTCTGCGGAGACTGAGATTCGAGTGTCACCCTTTCCTCGTGCGCGGGGACTAGAGGGGGTTGAATGTCTCGCCCAATGACTTCGGCTCGTGTGAGTATAGTGCTCGGTGGGTGCGCCTAACCGAAGTTTTTACTCGTAATTCCTTGAGAGGTCGGGGAGATAGGTCTGAAGTTGCGATGGAGGACGGCTCGAATCGCCCTGTTTTGCGAAACAGGTTTGATACGACAAAATTCAAGGAAACAACAGAAGCTTGAGTAAATGATTGAGTTGTGAGCTTAATATTGTGATGCATTGTAATATTATGATCTTGATGGTCTGAGTGGTGATGGTCTGAGTTACGAGTTGAATATTGTGTTGTATTGTAAGGTTGTGACTAGGATAATCTAAGTTATGATATTTTGATATTTTGGAATTATATGCTATGTTAGGTTCCTCGTTACTCACCCTGAAATGTTGTGGTTGTGGTTTCCACCTACGATGATCGTACTTGTACGGGAGTAGATGGCGTTGCAGATGAGGCAGAGATGAAGTAGCACGACGAGAGTTATGGGAATGACTATGTGGGACTTATCATGTTTTAAGTAATTTTATGTTTTTGAATATTGAATTTGATATTTGTAAGGTTTTAACTTTATGTTGTAAGACGCTTAAACTTTATGTTGTAAGACGCTTAAACTTTTGATGGTTTATTTCCGCGATGTTAATTGAAAAAAGAGAAAAAAATTGGCGTAAAAGTTTTGATTTCGTTATTTTCTAGTGGCACCCTGATAAGGGGTGTTACAAATGGGATTTAAACATTAAAAATCTAGCAACATTGAGAATGTGTTGATGTTTTCTCTCAACGACTCCATTTTGTTGAGGTGTTGCAACACAAGATAATTGATGTTGTATCCTTTTTGTCTGTAAAAATTTGTCATTGCAAACTCATTACCATTATCTGATCTAACAACTTTTACATCAATTCCAAATTGTGTTTTTATATAAGAAACAAAGTCAATAAGTTGTGATCTTGTATCTAATTTACTTGTCATCAATTTAATCCATGTGTATCTAGACATATCATCCACTATAGTTAAGAAATATTTGAAACCATCAACAAAAGAAGTACAATAGGACCCCAAATATCAACATGAATTAAATGAAAAGGAGCTTTTGAAACAATAATACTTAATTGAAAAGGCAATTTTCTTTGCTTAGAGTAGTGACAAGTATCACAGTGATTGTATTTTGTATCAGGTAAAGTGGCATACATGTTACGTAATTTGATATAACAAGAAGAAGAAGGATGTCCTAGTCTAGAGTGTCAAATATCTATAGAGTTATGTCTTATAGTAGAACAAGCAGTAGAATTCTCAAGAGTAATAAAAGCTGGTGAACCAAGGGATGTGGATGCAGGAACTATCATGATATACAAGCCATCTCTTTCTTCAGCTTTCCCAATCATCTACAGGGTTGACTTGTCTTGTATTTCACATGAAAATTCAGAAATGGTAATTTTACAAGATAGAGATTTAGTTAACTTTGTGACCGAAATAAAATTGACTGAAAACTTAGGAACAAACAAGACATTATGTAAAGTAAGGTGTGGGCTAAAAGAAACTATTCCAAAAAAAATGAGCAAATGAAGAGTTCTTGTTGGGTAATGATACTGTAGCTGGTGAGATTCTATGGTAAGAAATAAAATGAGACAATGAACTAGATATATCATCAGTAGCACCTGTGTCTAGAATCCATTGGTAATAAATGTTACCTTGATCCTGAGAAGAAGTGGAAACATTATGAGAACTTACTATACCGGTAGAATGTGTGACTGTGAGATTAGATTGAGAAAGAAGTGCCAATAGACCATGAACTTGCTCTTGAGAAAGTCCCAGAGTTGAAGAATGTGATTGTGCCTGAGAATTATTAGAAGAAGGAACAACTCAAGAAACCATTGAATTTCACAACCTCAAATTAGACAATATTTCACAACCCGAATCTCCCGAAACTCCTCTAGATTCCTCAAAAATCAATCCAGGACTACGAGTAATTAAATCACCCAATTGTTTCTCATTGAAAAGCTAGAAAGCAAAATCAAAACATGAAACATAATGATGCAAGAGTAACAGAGGGAGAAGCCATAGAAAGAGAATAAATTATAGGAAAGCCAAGAACGAAAGATAGAAGATAAAGATCTTGTAACAGAATTGGTTGCGGTAGAACCACTTCTTAATAGCTAGACTTACTTTCCATTAAAATTTTATATTATACACTAGATCTACCATCTAAACAACCCGCTTTAGGGATATTGTAGTCATTAAAAAGTTAATTTTTGCATTTTTAAAGAAAGAGATATTAATGAGTAAACTTATAAATATAAAGTGTATGTAAAAATTTGTAGACGAGAAAGTAACGGTGTTCTGTATTAAAATAAAATATTAATATATGGAGTGTTCACCCATAACCATTTAAACACTTACTTTTTCAATAAAATATTATAATAAAATGTTAATTTATGGGGATATATAATAAATTGCAGTTCATTAATGGATTACTTAGATAATGGTATCGTGCTTTTACTTTATGCATTTCCATAATTTCTTCTTCGTACATTCTCTCAAATATTAGAAAAGTGACTTTTGAATTGTATATTTTGGAAAAAGTTTGGAATTTTTAGAACAAGATTTTCACAATAAAATTTTAAAAATTAAATGTTTTGGAACTAAATTTTTGGAATAGAATTTTGAAAATGCATTAAATATATTTTGGAATGAGTGGCATGAATGAGTTGCATTTTTGAAAAAAAACTTGGATTATAAGGAAGCTTGCTAGATTATGTTTTCTTGAGCCATGTTGTTATTTGATGATAAAAAATATTTGATTATTTTTTCTCTTTTTTAGTATTTTGTTCATTATTTATTATTTTCACATGAGAATATTTGACATAAAAATATTATATTCCTTATTCTCTTTGACCCTTAGTTATTGTTTCATTTAAAAAACTTTTGTTTATCTAAACAACTTTCATTATTTTTCAATATTTCAACTATTTTTATATTTGACAAGTTTTCTTAGATTTCAAATATATTTTCCTCATTATTATCTCTTTAACCCTTATATATATATATATATATATATATATATATATATATATATATATATTATTTTGTACGATTTTATTCTATGATGTTTTAAATTATTGTAAATTTAATTAATTTTTTTAATATTTGTATTTGTAGCTTGTTTTAATAGTGTAGAATATTGTTTCAATGATCTTTTATATTATTATTTTTATTTTTTAACTTATTTTCATAACTGTGATTTCACCACCAAAATCATATAAAATTGTTTTATTTACTATATATGTATAATAATTTAATGTTATGAATTTTGTTTACTAGCACCCAACATAGATTACAATTCAAAAGATGAAATATTTATATTTAAATTCAAATTACAATTAGTTTAAATTTTGTTTGTGCAATTTCATTCAAGTGTTGTAGTATTTATTAATATACAAAATAATCTCATTAATTAGAGTTTAGAGAAAGGAAGTAAAGAAACATTTAAAATGTGTATGTAAACTTGATTATATGTTTTTTTAATAATGTTAGAAAAATATTTTGGTTGTCATGACATTTTAGTGTTCATGAAATTATTCCACGTTTGCAACATGACATTTTAATGCAAGTGAAATTATTCAACGTTTGCAAAATTGATAGATATTTTGTTGTCATGGACATTTTAGTTGTCACTAAGAAAAATAGCTTAAATACCCAAACATTATTAGTCTCAAATTTTGAGTGTTTCTAACGAATTTTAACTATAATTGAGAAATTTAATTTTTTCTTTGTAGAATTATTAATATTTTATGTAGTTTATTTTTAATTTTCATCCAATTGGTATTTGGTGTAACATCCCATTTTTAATAGTAAAATACTACTAAAATGAATATTACATATATGATAATTAATGGAACTACTATAAGAAAACAAACCTACGAAAGACAAGATCTACACCTGTAGAATCATCTGACTTCCTAACTGTTTCACCCTCACCTTTCGCTGTAGCAACTGTAAAGAATGTCCCTCTAAGCTCACACCATTAAGATGATCATCAAAAAAGAGAAAACATACACAAAGACAGATAACATAAAAGCAAGGGTAAGCTAGAATACAAAACATGTCATATATCATTTATAACCTATCATCCTTAAATGAAATATGTAACATTCACCAATCGAAACATCTTAATATGCAAAGACCTAAATCGACTGTCGAGACTTAGAATGAATATCGAGCAATGGCGAGTTGTGTACTTATGGTGGCCACTACTGCTTTGCAAAGCCCTTGCCAATTGGGTTTCACCCTACCAAACATCACAAGGTACGTCATAGGCCATACTGGAAGCACCTAGACTAAGAACTCCTGCTATTCTCACCACATGTGTCAAACCTCTCTATATGAGAATGTATGACGATTAGAGTGACAGGATAACCTCCAAGACTGAGCTCCCTGCATTCATGCTAACACACTTGAAACCATCACTAGAAATTCCTCCTTGGAACTCTCTTCCATACCTTTGAAACCATTAATATCACTTCACATTCACATAGTATACCAATACATGAGACTATTTATCATACACTAAAGAAATAGAAACACCCTTATAAGTCATCAGAAATCACACAATAACACAATTCTTCATGGTATCTTGATACTCACATTTAGGTAAGGAAAACAACTTTGAAACCCTCACCAACATCTCCGAAAGGGGTCTAAACCCCCAAAACGATCTAAAGAATATCAAAAACCGATATCCAGAACCCCGAAAACTACCCAAAACTGTTGTAGTGTCGTCTAATGGTGCCTAAACACTCAGGAGCTAGCGCTTAGTGCTGGGGCGCTCAGTGCCCAGTTTAGGTGCTTAAGCGTTATTAGAAGATACCGGACTTTTCAAAATCACTTCCTACACTTACCCCACAAATTCTATGACCCCTAAGACACTTCAAACCTTGAGAAAACTCTAAAAACCCTACTGTAACTCAATTTTGACACTTTAAAACCCAAATTCACTTCCACAAGCTACCCAACTTCAATTCTACACTTTCTAACCCACATATCAGTTTACCCACTGCATAGACAAGTCTAAATACATCTGTTAGCACCCTCCAACACCCCGATTTCATCCCAACCTTCCTACTTTCAATTTCCAACACTCGAAACCCACAAAATGGACTAAAAGCCAACCTAAGATGAAATTGTCACGTTCATGAAATTTTTTCACTAGTTTGAACCTCTATCCAAGTGTTAATTGGTCTCATAACCTGTTCCAAACTCTCCAAAACAGATTAAACCCCTTACTTCTAAATCTCACTACTCAAAACCCCATTTTTACACTAAAAACACTGTAAACTTCAACTATACACTACATTTTCATTACAGATATGATTTCAATCACATTATACCTCCAACAAGTCTAAATTTACCTCATGACAGCACTTCAATAACATTTTTCCCACATCAGTCCCAAATTCTCAAACTCACAATGCTTAAAACTCAATAATTTGACCAACTCTCATTCCAACCACTTGAGTTCAGTTTTCAAACATCAAACCAACATTATCACACACAATCATGAGAACATAGAATATCAATTTCACACGATTCCAATCCTACACACATCATACTATCAAGATCACAAATTAACATACATATTATACGCCTAATCATACTTATTTATCAAAATGAATAACTCATAGAAATACTAAATTTATAATACCAACACAGCTAAACATTGTCTAGCTTCCCTTACCTCACAAGAAACAACCCCAACTCAAAGAACGCTCCGCCGATTACTTGAAGCTCAAGAAATACCTAGACGAACCTATGAAACACCAAATTAAAAACGGACAGAGTCCTTATAACTCTAGATGAACCAAGAACGAGTAGGAGAGACATGATTACAACAGTACCAGATTCTTCTAAAATATATTTGGAACAAAAGGGAAAAAGGAGTCGAAACTTACTTGCTCTATGGCAGAAATTGATCGGCTAGAAATGTAGACCTCGTTGCCATGATCGATTAGACACCTCCTGATCATCAAAGAGATGACTCAGGAAACATAAATATTAGAGAGAAGGTAGATAACTCTAGAAAAGCGGTTTCCAGATAGATAGTACGCTTTAAAATAATGAAACTCGTTTATAACAAAA
The DNA here is from genome assembly GCA_034642375.1 of Vigna nakashimae. Lineage (NCBI taxonomy): Eukaryota > Viridiplantae > Streptophyta > Magnoliopsida > Fabales > Fabaceae > Vigna > Vigna nakashimae. Next base: position 13,673,143 of record CM067768.1, on the reverse strand, counting down.
CTATTTATAACTAAACCCTTTAATATTAAAATAATCGAGTCTCAATATTTTTAACTATCGTCACTTCTAAAATACCATTTTCTGGGGTTTTACTTTTGGTAATTTAATTTGTTATTTATACAATAATAATATGTTTTTAATATTTGACAATAAAAAATAAAAATGTTAATTTTTAACATAAAGTATTTAGTAATATCATATTTTCTTTACTATGTGTAAGAACCTAGAAAATAAAATATTAGACTGGATATGTGTTTTAAAACAATGAGACTAAATGTTTTAAAGTTAAAATAATTCAATAAATAAATAGAATATCTTAAACTCGTCTCATTACTTAAAACACTAATCATCTCTCTACAACTATTTTTCTTAACTTCCTCTCGCTTCTCTCTAAAGATTTTAACTCCTCAATCATCTGTTTGACGATCAGGAAGCTCCTAGGAGATCACGGCGGAGTAATCTCCACATTTATCCAATCAATTTCTAGAATAAAGCAAGTAAGTTTCAACTCCCTTTTACCTTTTGTTCCTAATTTGAAATTAAGCGAATCGATTCTCCGTCGCATGCATTGTATTGTTTCCCTTTCTGATTCTCTTGTAATCTGAGGTCCTAAGGACTCATTCCGTTTTCATTCGGCGTTTTGTTGGGGCTTCTAGAGTTCCTTGGACTTTAAGAAAGGGGTCAGTGTTTTTAGAGCCCCATTGTCGGTGTGAGGTAAGGGAAGCTAGATCTTGTTCTTGGTAAAATTTATAAAGCATGAATTGATATTGATTAGGTTGTGTAGTTGTAGATATTGGATGTTTATGATTAAAATGTTAATAGTGTTAATTTTTGTTGTTGAGCAAGTGAATTTGATTGCATGATGATTGTTGATATTGAATAATTTGGGGGTGAAACTCTAGTTGCATGATAAATTGTGTTGTTGAGGTGTTTGGTGGTGTTGAATTTGGTTTAATGTAAAGGGAATTAAACTAGGTTGAGTTGTATTTTGTTATTGGTCAATTTTGCAAATTTTGGTATGTGAGTTCTTGAGTAGATGAAGTCTTAGAATCTGTTTAGATGTGATTTAAGGGTTATTAAAGTTGTGAAGTGGTTGAAATATGTTTTAGAAAAGAGGTAGTAATACTTTGGGGGTGGTTTAGTTGGTTTTAAGAGTATTTTCTAGGGTTTGGAGTGGTGAGATTTTGAGTTATAGGTTATCAATCAAATTGTTTAGTTTAGCGGTTATTGGTAAGTCTTTTTTGACTTGTTAGAGTTCTTAAGTTACTTAAAAATGAACTAGAATAGGTAGAATGCGAATTTGGTCTCTAAGTTGAGAATTTAGAGGTTTTTGAGTTAATGTCTTCTTATAAACAGTTTATTGTTAGTTTAAGATAGGTTATACACTTTCTTTTAAGTCTAAAATAGTTTATAATCCAATCTAGGAGTGTTAGAAATTGGTAAAAGTGGTTAGAAAAGGTACTAGGTGGTCTAGAAGTGCTAATTTTGTAGTTTTAGTGCTGCATAATTATGCAGTCCGACTGGGTGAGCATAATTGGCTAGTTGGGCGAGTATGGAGGAGTTTTGAAAGTGAGTTTCAAAGGCTGGGCGAGCCAGCTCGCTTAACTTGGGGAGCTTGTTGTTTTGGCTCTCGTTGGACGAGCATAAATGACTAGCTGGGCGAGTATTTGGGGTTTTTTGCAGATATTCGTAGTGGCTAAGCGAGCTAGTTCGCTCAGCTTGGGAAACTTGTTGTTTTGCCTCTAGTTGGGCGAGCAGGTTCTGTTAGCTAGGCGAGTGGGTCTATTTTCTTAAGTATTTTTGAATCTTTTTACTTATGTGTATGGTTTGAAAAGATATGTTGGGTTGTTTTAGGAATGCCTCTTTGAGATCCTTAAATTGAATAATATGACACTACTTGAGTTAAGAACCTAAATTTTCTATGTATTAAAAGTACTTTTAAATAGGGATTACTTAATGTTGAGATAAAATTATAATATCTAGAAACTCAAGTTTTGAAGTTTATCAAACAATACTCAACGAAATATTGTCTTAGAAAGCGTGTAAGAGAAGATAACATAAATATATCTTAGAGAAAACATAAGTATATCTTTGAGTGATCAAAATAGAGAATGTCTGAACATTATATGCTAAAAACATCTACTTAATAGGATCATCTAGATGTTTGGTTAATAATCAAAAGCCTAACTAATGCTCAAAGCGTCTAAGCGGTAATCTACAAATCTTATCATAAAAGAAAAAGTATTTACAAACAACACTTTCCCTAAAATCTATATCATCTAACAAGATATTTAAAGAAAGTGTCTGACAAACAAGGAAAATCCTACATGAGCTTGATATGACATTGTGTTTAAAATATTTATTCATAAAGTATTGAAATGAAAAAGTGTCTGAATGAACCTTGTAAAACAATATGCAGAAAGATCTCTCGCAATGAATAAAAATGCTTTACTATAGGCATCGTCTAATGAATATTAGCTATGAACAATAAGACGTGGTCCCAAACCTGTTATAAATGAAAAAAAAATTCTTATAAATGATATTGTCTAAGGAAGGTATATAAAACACTATGATAAGTTCTCAAGCTTTAAAATTGACATATCTATTCTTGAGAAGAGATAAAACACTGAAGCCTAATCTTTTATATATCCAATCAGTATTGTAAGAGAAAATGTTCTATAAAGAAACATCGTCTAATGAAAAGCGCGCTATAGACTATATCTCAAGATTGCTTTTCATTTATAAGTGTCTAACACTTAACACCGTCTGTCAATATTTGAACGTTGTACTTGAACATTAACATGTATTATTGACAAGACAAATGATAACGTGTTTTAAGTAAGAAATGATAATTAATGTTTATCAACGTTCAAAACATTTAATGCATGTACGAAAAAGTACTTCAATGCTTGTATACTTTGTTTTTTGATATTCGTGCAGATCAATAAAAAAGAAAGATATGAGCAGAATCATGACACCCAAGAAAAAGACGTTGCGAGAAAAGAAGAACATTCTGAGAATTTTTCCCTTGAAGCCATCTACTCTGTCATATCGTACAAGTTCAAGTTTCACTTAAGGTTATGAGAAAAAGCTCTGAACCCTATAATGTAGACTAAAGTCAGACCTCACATCAAAAGGCTACCAGCTCTTCAGAAGTCAACTTCTCCATCTAATGATCATCTCTCAAGAAAGCCTATATAAAGAAGATCAACTAAAAAGAAGAAGTTGTTAAAGTTAAAGAAAAAGAGTTGAAGAAAAAGAAAGGAAGGAGGATGTGAGAGTAAAAAAAAGAAGAGGTGAAAAATGAAGAGAGAGAATATCCAAGAAAAATTTTAGAATACCATCTCTATGTCAATTCTCATATCGTCTAACCGCTCTTCAATCAAAAGAGGTTGTTGAAGAATATACTAAAAGAAATGAGAGATGAAAAAGAAAAAGAGAGAGTATGTTCAAGAAAGATCATCATCAACTTTGTCACATCTCAAAGCTTATATCGTCTAATGATCTTCAAGCAAAAAGGGACAACTTTATTCGAAGAGAAGAAAAGAAGAGAAAAAGAGCAAGCACCAAAAATTTGATTGAAAGACACTATGCTACTTTTCAAGTCTACATCGTTTGATGCTCTTTTGTCCAAAGGAAGAACCTCACTAGTTATCAGACTGTGCTTCAATACACTTATCCTCTCCCAAAGAGTTACCCAAGTCTGTAACTAAACAAGGTTTCAGATTGTACTATACTAATATTGTATGCTCTCATTGAGAGATTTTAATTTGTATCTTGTAAGAATACTGTCGTTGATTTATTGTATGTTCTGGGGAGAACTAAAATACTTATAACCAAAAGTGGGTGATATTCAACTAGGCAACATGTTAAGTAGATACCAGAATTGTGTAGGATTGCCAACTATAATACTCAACCAGGAGTGGGTAAACTCGGACTAGTCAATATTGACTAAGGGACTAGGAGTTGTAATAATACTTGTAACCAAGGATGAGTTATACATGAAATCAGGAGTGGAGTAAGAATAATCGGTCTAGATAGTTGTCTAAGGCTAGATCTAAGAGTGGCTAAACTCGAACTAGTTGTGTTGACTAGGAAAACTAGGAGTGGTGTAAGAATACTTGCAACCAAGAGTGGGTTAAACTCATTGTAATATTTTATGAGAATACTGGAACCTCTTAAGAGTTCTTAAGAGAGAACTAGATGTAGCTCAGGTTGAGTGAACCAATATAAACACCGTGCCTTATTATTCTCATTCTTTAGAAACTTTTGTTAACTTTTTTCTATGTTATCCTCTAAACATATGCCTTATTTATTAATCCTTTGAAAACCTATAAGATGTTATATTCAAAAATTTTAGAAACACTATTCACCCCCCTTCTAGTGTTTCCATATGTACTTTCACTTAAGAGGTGTTAAATTACTCAATCAAAGCATAAAGAGGGAGTTTAGTATTTTGGTATACTGTCGGGCACCACTTTCCCAATGTCGGGCACCACCATGTTTTCCTAGTCTGAGTCATCTTGGAAAAAATGTGATTCCCGCTTCGTTAACTGTCATATTGAGTTGAAATTTTGACAATTGGTTTGAGGTATATTTTTCTTTATTTTGACTGTTTGGATCTTCGATTGAAGGACTATAATGAGATCAATTTTTCGTGTAAAATTCTTATAGTTTAGGTTATTGGCAATTTTTATTTTTGGTGCTTGTTTGATGCATAACTTTCTTCGCAGTTACTGTTAATTATTTTTGCATTGCATTCTTGATTCAATTATATTTAATTTGAATCTAAGAACATAATTTTCAAAGTTTTGTTGAAGTTTCAATTTTATTTTTAAAATCCTAAACAATTTGTACATGTGCTATTAAGTTGTTATGCATACACTTGAGAGTGTCTGATATGAAATGTTAAATATGCATATTGATGTATTGTGAATGATGAATGAGTTTGGGTTAAGACACAATATCTTTGCATGTTATGGTGTGATGATTTAAGATCATATGAGATCATGTGATTTGAATATTAGTTTGTTAAATCATTATATGGAAGTGATGATGATGATGTATTGATTTCCGAAGAGAAAATCCTATCTTGTGTGTAAATCACTAGGGTGTGCAATGAGATAAGAATTGTTCCATCATGTGAAACTATCATGAATTCTACTAACTCTTCATACTCGTATAGAAGAAAATATTTAGTCTGTGAGAGTGATAGGAGGTATTATTATAAAGACGACCCCAAACTTTTTATAATCGTGATAGAGACTAAACCTGTTGGGAATCCAAGTTGAGTCCAAGTCCCACATTGGATATGAGAAAGTAGAGCAATATATAAAGATGAAAGATCCTTTAACCCATTGCCTTAATGTTTTGGGTAAAGAGTGGTGTCCATCCGTTATATAATTGGCTCAGATGTTATTGGTGTTTGTGTAATCCACAGGGTAACCTCCTCCTTGATAGTCCCAACAGTGGTATCAAAGCCGATGATTTGTCTTGGTGACCATCCATATATCGAAAGTCTTCTTGGCAAATGGTATCTTGTGATTATTTGGGAATGCTTCCGCTAGAGGGGGAGTGTACCTATGTGGAAGGGACTCATCCTTGAGGGGGAGATTGTTGGGAATTCAAGTGTGAGTCCAAGTAACTTAATACATGAGTGTAATACTACAACAATGTATGATTTCATGAATTTGACTTAAGTGAATGTACGACAAACTTCACGAGTATTACTACATCAATTTGACAATTACATAACTTATTGGAGATGCCCTTTTAGTTTATTAATTAATTATTAAGTTAGTGTTTTCATTTATTTATTAATTGAATTAGTCTGAAATTATTTATATCACTTAAAATATTTGACAATTCAATAAGAACAATGATGTGTACATATATTTTTAAAAGTTATTATCTTTTTCGTTTTATCACGTTATGTATATCATAAATTTGATTTTTTTTTTCCCTTTGTAAGGTAGTTGAGATATGGATGTACATTAAACATTTCAATTTAATAACTCTTAGAAATTGTCTTACAATTATATAATTATATATGGAGTCATACAAATTTCTTTCAGAGTAACTGGTACAGTTTCTTTTACTAGAAAAGTGAAATCTTTTGTGCAATAAGACAAACAATCGTCGATGAATCCTTGTCCCTATCCATTCACTCGTTTATACATGACTTTTCTCTAATATCGTCAGAATATTTTCCAGCAACTCTGCCGTTGCAAAAGCTGAATTCACCCTCCAAATCTTCATGTCAAATATAATACAACTACTTGTTAATTGCCCCTCACTGATCACAACCTTGTTTTACTGCAATCGAATTGTTTTTCAAGTTTCTCATCCTTCATAGTATTTTGAAGTTTCTTAAATCATGGCACTGAGAATCGCACCATCCTTGTCTTCCTCGAGGCCCACATGGATTTATGATGTCTTTCTAAGTTTTAGAGGAGAAGACACTCGTTTTCACTTTACTGACAATCTCTACCATTCCTTGTGCCAAAAGGGGATTCGTACTTTCATCGACCAGGAAGGTCTTAGAAAAGGGGAAGAGATTACTCCTGCTCTTTTTCACGCAATTCAAAATTCAAGGATTTCCATCATTGTCTTCTCCGAAAACTATGCATCTTCAACCTATTGCTTAAATGAACTTGTAAAGATCCTTGAATGCGCAAAGAAAGAAGGTCGATCAATTTATCCTATATTTTATGGAGTGGATCCATCGGAAATTCGACATCAGACTGGAATTTGTGCAGAAGCATTGTCAAAACACGAAACTAAGTTCTACAATGACGCTGACAATGAGAAGGGACAGAAATGGAGGAAGGCCTTACATGAAGCAGCTAATCTATCGGGCTGGCATTTCCAACATGGGTATTTCATACGATCCTTTTATTACACATATATATGTTATAAACTCTCGTTTTGCCGATAATTTTCGTGTTAATGCTAATAGGGAAAGAAAGTGGAATAAATCGTATATATCTTGATCTATTAAATTTGAGAAATAGATGCAAAATTTAAAGTGATTAGATGTGATTGAAATGAATGAACTAAATTCAAATATGATGCTTCAGTTTTAGTTCAATCGTTTTCTTATAATGGATAGGTCTCAACCAGAATATGAGTTTATCAGTAAGATTGTTGAAGAGATCTCTGAAAAGGTAAATTGCATCCCTTTACATGTTGCTGATAATGCAATTGGGCTGGAGTATGCAGTGCAAGGAGTGAAATCTCTCCTTGGAGATGGGTCTGATGTCAACATGATAGGAATTTATGGTATCGGGGGTATAGGTAAAACCACGATTGCTCGTGCTGTGTATAACACTATCTTTTGGCATTATCAAGGTTCGTGTTTTCTATCTGACATTAGAGAAAAGGCAATTAATAAACATGGGATTGTCCAACTCCAAGAAATACTACTTTCTGAGACATTCAAAGAAGGTATTAAAGTGGGGGATGTCAATAGAGCAATACCAATATTAAAAGGGAGACTTCAACAGAAGAAGGTCCTTTTAGTTCTTGATGATGTTGACGAATTAGAGCAGTTAAAGGCACTTGCAGGGGGATATGATTGGTTTGGCTCTGGAAGTATAATCATCATCACCACAAGAAACAAGCACTTGCTAGATGCTCATGGGGTAGTTAACTTATATGAGGTTAAACCATTAAACGTTGAAAAAGCTTTCGAATTGTTTAACTGGCATGCCTTCAAAAATGGTAACGTTGATCCATCTTATATGAACATTTCCAAGCGTGCAGTTTCTTATGCGTGTGGCCTTCCGTTGGCTTTGGAAGTTATAGGATCCCACTTATTTGGAAAAAACATAAATGAGTGCAGTTCTGCATTAGATAAATATGAAAGTATTCCTCATGAGAAAATTCATGAAATACTAAAAGTAAGCTATGATGGTTTGGAAGAAAATGAGAAGGGAATTTTCCTAGACATTGCTTGTTTCTTCAATACCTGGGAACTGGGTAATGAGACCAATGCTAAAAGCTCATGGTTTTCATGTAGAAGATGGTTTGAGAGTGTTGGTTGACAGATCTCTCATAAAGATTGATTATTCTGATTTTGTGAGAATACATGACCTATTCGAGACACAGGCAGAGAAATTGTAAGGCAGGAATCAACAATTGAGCCAGGCAGACGTAGTAGATTATGGTTTAACGAGGACATTGTTCATGTTCTGGAAGAAAATACGGTATGTTGAAATCACAAACATCTCTGCAATATTTTCTCTTATCATCCTTTTATTAACTTACCGCTTTTGTTGATTACATGCTAGATTTAATATTTATATATTTATCCATGGATAGCATAGCTGATTAAAGTGTATGTTTTTGTGGATAAACTATTCCTTGGCGTGGAAGGGATCTGATAAAATAGAATTCATAAAGCTTGAAGGGTATAATAACGTACAAGTGCAATGGGATGGAAAAGCCTTCAAGGAAATGAAGAACTTGAGAATTTTGATTATTGAAGATTCAAGGTTTTCTACAGGCCTCAAGCATCTACCAAATAGCTTGCGAGTGCTAGACTGGAGTTGCTATCCTTCGCCATCTTTACCTTCTGATTTCAATCCCAAACGTTTTGAGATACTCCTTCTGCCTGAGAGTTGCCTTCAGATGTTGAAACCACAAAATGCATGTTTATCTAATTTTTTGGTCGAACCATGAGTTTCTACATTAAAAGATAATAACTTGACCCATTCGGTTTTTATGTTGCAGATGTTGGAATCATTGTCTGTAATAAGCCTTCAAGATTGCAAGTTCTTAACTGATCTTCCAAGCCTACGAGACGCACCATTCTTAACAACTCTGCGTCTCGATAATTGCTGTAATTTAGTTAACATTGATGAATCAATTGGGTTTCTTGATAAGCTTCGCTTCTTGAGTGCTAGCTATTGCACCAAGCTGAAAACTCTTGCACCCTGCATCATGTTGACATCTCTTGAAACTTTGGATCTTGGGAGGTGCTTTAGTCTCGAGAGCTTCCCAGAAGTATTGGGAAAGATGGAGAAAATAAGGACAATATATTTAGATTGTACAGGCATAGACAAATTGCCATTGTCAATTGGAAATTTTGTTTGGCTTGAGCTATTGTCGTTGACGGAATGCGAAAGGCTTCATCAGCTACCAGGTAGTATAAGCATAATGCCTAAAGTTAAAGTGCTAGTTGGTTATGGGCATGGAGCATATCAAATTTTTCAAGAGCAGTTGAGCTCAGAGGTGTCTCCAAGGGCCATGCTTATTGGTGATTCTCACCTATATCTTGATGTGTATTATTCATACATAAGTCCCAATAATTCCATCCAAGTATGCAGTCCTGATCCTCTTTTCCATTCTGATTTCAATTTGTTATTCCCAAAACTTGGAAGGGAAGAGGACTGGCTTTGTTTTCGCAGGGAATCATCTATGCATTTCTCCTTTCGAAACAAATTTCCTAAGATAGCGCTATGTTGTTCAATACTATGCCTTTGTTGAAAATTATCATGGTAATGAATTTGAAGTTCAGAGTATTCATTAATGATACTCTACAATTCAGTGCTCTGTGCAATTTCATACTAAGAGAGTGGGACACAATACTCTGGTGTGATCTAGAAGGCAAAGTGGAGGGGGTGTTCTCAGATGAAGAGTGGAATAAAGCTGAGATTGTATTTGAGTTGGACTTCCCTATGCGAAGAAATAGTAGAAATGGGAACACAAGAAGGAGCATTGGTATAGGAAGTCTAGGTTGGAGCCTAATGGGTGTGTATGAGGAAGGAAATAATAAAGAGGATATCGAATTTAAAGATCCCGTGTCAGTTTTTCCATTATGTAACAGACAACCTCCTTCTTCATTACCTACTTCTTTGTACTATGTCGTTAGCAGAGGAAAGCCTTAATCAACGAGTATGGGTGAATACAGATTGAAAATTATTGTTAGTTTTTTAATTAATTTTGACGGGCATATATGCAAAAAACGATTTTGGATTTTGAAAACCAGAAAAGTATTTCTCAATTGATAGACTTCCTTGTCTGAAATTTTAACCATCTCATACTCCAATTGAAACCTCCAAGCAGCATTGTCTTGATGATTTCAAATAATCCCACATGTCCTTAGCAGTGTTATAAGGCCGTGCAAATTAAGAATGAAATGAGGCTTAATAGAGCTAAGTATCCAAGTCATTATTTGGGCATCTTTGGTTTCCCATTTTTCCTAATCTGCTGGATTTGTAGGTGCTGGAATTTTGCCATCAGTATGACCCCATAAATCTTTGCCTTTGAAAAATAGTTTAAATTGAAATTCCCAAGCAGAATAATTTTTTCCATTAAACCGAATAAGATAGGATTAAGATTTATCATAAGATATGATGAAGAAAAAAAACCTCCAATTAGGGCTTGACATGTTTTTTTAATTTTGTACTTGTTCAGCATTTGAATTGTTTCATGTTTGATATTTGAGTAATTGTTGTTTTTAAACTTTTCTTTGGTTTATGTGAACTGGTTGGTTGAGTCACTCTTTGACTAACCTGTGTTGCATTATCACTGTAGTTGGCTAGGGTGCTTTCTTGATTTATTGGGTTTTCATTATATGTTTTCTGATTACGTGATGGTAGGTACTAGAACCAAGCCTTGCAAAGGGTAACAGGGTGATGGTTTTCTGAAATACATTGGATTCTAGTCGTGCTGTGGATCATTTTCTTGGTGAAAATCAGATTTCTACTGTGAACTACCATGGTGAGGTACCAGCAGAGCAAAGGTAATGTGCTATGTTGAAATTCTTCTCTTACTTCTTCCTCTTTATTTTGTTATGGCACAGAATTAAGCTGATCATAAATAGGCACACTACCGTTGAATTTGACTCTATAAGCTTTAAAATGAGGAGATGTGGAAATTGGAAGGGTATATCTAATGTTGATTTGAACTGGGCAAGTTTAGAAGGTAGTTAATTTATTTCAAATTAGGGGCATCTTCTTACTTTAAAGAAATTCAACACATGGAAAAAGGGTAATAGAAAGTGAAAAATGTAAAATATATTTTAGCAAGGAGGCTTACAATAAATGACACAATACACTGACTTCACGCCTGTTTTTATTCTAAAACTTTCAACGATCAGAAGACAACAATACCCTCTGCTTTGGGGACTCCGAATAACTGCTAAATTAACCAAGAAAATTTTACTCATCGCATAAAAATAAATACTTCTTAACACTTCCTCAACTTGTTATAAATAAACCCACTTGACCAAAGGCGGCATATCAAAACTATACATGATTCTTGCAAAACTTGTGATGGGTTTCAAATACAATGACAAATTAAAATGTCATTAGAGAAGATAGGCAGTGCTTAGACAACTCATTGACCTGATACTACTAGGCAGCTAGAGTGATTAATGGCCAAAGAAAATAGAGAAAGAATGGGCCAAACAATAAATGGAATTTGTGTACCATAAAATTGCATAAGGTAGCATTTGAGCCTATGATTCCATTTGAACCAGTGCTTCTCCGATGCGCTGTTTCCTGTCATGCCCACTTATTTATGTTGCTTTTGTCTTGAATTCAGGGTTGAAAATCTCAGAAAGTTTAAGAGTGATGGTGATGATTGTCCTACGTTGGTTTGCTTGATCGGACCTGGCTGCGAGGGGTCTATACTTGGATGTAGATCATGTTGTGATGTTTGACTTCCCCTTGAATTCTGTGAGCATCATATCTATTAATTTATTTAGTGGCCTATAAGTTCAGAGTACCATCTTTCTGCCTTCCCCTTTTGATATTCTTTTTCCTTTCTATTTTAGATTGACTACCTTTCATCGCACAGGTAGAACTGCTCGTATGGGTGCAAAAGGTAACAAATACTTATATAATTTAATTTAATCAGTTTATCTCAATCGATAATCCTGGTCTTTATTTTACTAGCAGTGTTTTTGCCTTAGTATTTGTAAATTGGAAGCTGCAGACAAGTTCTTAGTCACCAAATCTTATAGTTGAAATTGCTTACAAACTAGAAGATAAAATTGATTACTGTCTATTTGATTTTAAAAACCTGCATGCAGCATTTCTAACTGGGGTAAAAAATTGGTCATTATATACCGAAGCAAAGAAAGGAAGAAAAAGATCTTGATGTCTATCCTATCGGGTTTCTTCTATTTCGTACATTAGACATTGCATTATGAATGTTACAAATATGTAGCTGTAGTTGGAAGATCTAAAATGCTCTTTTCTCAAGCAGGGAAGGTAACAAGTTTAGTTGCTAAGAAGGACTTGGACTTGGCCAGCAAAATAGAGGAAGCAATAAGGAACAATGAGAGTTTGGAGGCTATCACAAAAGAAAGTGTTCGAAGGGACACTGCAAGGACCCAAATCACAGAGCAGAAGGGAAAGGGTAGAAAAATGGTTCAAGTTTCAAAAGTCAAGGGCAAATTTGGTAGTCGTTCTAGTTCTGGAAATAATGGATCAGGTAATAAAATCTGGCAAAGCTTCACCTGTCAAATCTATGAAAAAAGGGATTAACGTTTCAAAATCTGGGAATTCTTCTAGGGCAAGTAGCACCTTCAGAAAAGGTTCTGCAGATAAGAGGCAAACAGGTAAAATGGTCAGTGCCACCAAATCTACGAATTCTAAACTTAATGTTGTGGGGTTTCGGGGAAAAAATCATCTTCAAATAATAATGGTTCGGTTTTGTGAAGTGAATTCTGCGTCATATTTGTATATTCTAGGGAGTAAATGCCTCTCAATTTTGTGTACTAGATAAGAATTTTTCTGTTAGATAAGAATTCTGTAGTAAAATTATTATAATAATTTAATATTTTTTTCTTTTTCTGGTAGCTATTATACATGATTAATTTAATGGATAAACATTTAGTCGATAAGATTTTAATTCCTGCCTTTACGTCCCCAAAAAAATCTATCAGTTTCTGTTTTCAATGTATGTCAAACAAGTCATGAATATTGTATGCAGGATCATAATATAATATATAATATATAAAAAACATTTCAGAAACTGAAAAGTAAATATAATGTTTGCTGGAAAAGGGGAAGGATTTAGGCCCTAATCGATTTTTTCAATTCAATTTTTGTAAAAAATAAGTAGTTAACTTGATTTAAAATTTTAAATATGGAAACAATATTATTTATTTATAATAAAGTATTTATTTTTTTCTACATTTTATTATTGAGAATATTATATATATATATATATATATATATATATATATATATATATATATATATATATATATATATATATATATATATATATATATATATAATATGCATGTCATGCAAATTTTTATTAGAATAAAATTTAAATTTGTAAATAATATTATTTATCTTTAAGAAAATAATATAATTTTTTTTATAAATTTTTTATTATGGAGATAATGATGTTGCTATCACTTCTAACTCATCCTTCTCCTATTCCACCTCATCTTCTAAGTCGGACAGCTATTGTGTCGTATTTTTGTGTAATTATCAACTCATACTCTTCCTCTTCTCAAGAGGTTGCAAATGAGTCTATAAGATCAAATGGGATAACAATCATCAAGTGGAATGATATTGTGATATATTGGCAGTAAAGGGATATGCTTAGAAGACATTGACTTCAATGATATATTCTGTCCATCCATGGTTATTCAAGGAGGTTATACGGACTCAAATTGTTAAGGAAGGAACTCAGAATAAGCACAGTGCATTTTATTCTAGGAAAATGTACATTTTACAAGTTAATTTTTTTAGTAATCTAAGAGCTCGCAACATGGTTACTTGTGAATAAAAAGTAGTTAAAGTTAACATCCAAATAGAAATATTAGAAAACAAGTTGAATATTCATTGAAAGAAAAATAACAACACAGTAAATAACATTACAAAGTTTTCCTGATACTGAGACAATCAAAATACCTTCTTCACCAACTGTTGCTTATTTAATGAATCCTCTCTTTAATTACCTGCAAATTTAACGTAGCTAATTTTATCCGTTGCAATAGCTCATATCTGTAGTTAACTAATGATATGTCATGATTTCTTACCATGAAAGAGTGTGATGATTGAACATACAGTCTGAATAAACGTGAAGAAAAGTAGTAGAGTTGCAGCAGTAGTAGATGCTATTTTCCAAGGAGTGTTGAAGTACTCGTGTATGAAGATAGCCTTGTACTTGTTGCGAGGGTTTTCATAGAATTCATTTAAGTCATTGCATAGAGAGAAATAGTGGGAATTGAAAGATGGCATGTTAAGTTGTGAGGTGAGGTTATTAATCATTGTAACCACTTTATTAGCATCACCGGTCCAATTGACAATAATTTTCTAATCAACCAGTATGTTCACATCTTTTTCCGTATTGATAAGAAAATCTAGAATAAGTACATACTGTGTAATGATGAATGCAGTGACATTAATGTGGCAATGTTCATATGCCAATATATTCCTGAACAGAACTTCTGTATCGTCATATATATTCAAGATTGGCATACTCAACACTCCATATTTAGAATAGGTCAAGTCAATTAAGCTATCATCTGGACTGACTTTGAACTCAATACCCGCCTCCATTAGTTGACTTGCACTGTGTACATGTTTAACGTGTTTACGTTGTTCCAGTTTTTCAAGACCAAGCTTTGATGATGATATTATAGAAGATCTTAACAAATCAGTTAAGTGTTTTGGACTTTCTCCTGGACACATGTTTCTTAAACTTGTGTGCTGAAAATAGCTGAAAGAAATGTCAAGAAATTTCTCATTCATACCAGTGAGGTTGTAAAGGTGTTCAAGAACAAAGAATGGAAGTTGATTTTCCAGTAGTAGCAAGTCACACTGAATATACACTCCCATGGTGCCTTGTTGTAGGAACAAAGGGTCTTTTCCCACCCAGTCTGTGAATTTACGCCATCTCAAGAAAAGCTCAATTATGAAGCAAGCATCAACTAAAATCATCTTTAAGAAATCATCACTTTTATATCTAATTGGCTCTGCATAACAACAACGAATTTTTTCTTCCAAGTTTTTAATTCTAACAATAAGTTCTCTCATAGGTAGTTGTGTTCGATTTATAAATCCCTTGACATAGTTGAGTTTAAGCTTTTCCATTGCCTCAAAACTGTTGTCTTCCTCACCAACATGACTTGCTTTGTGATGATAAGGGCCAATGGAAAGAATTTGAGGTGTGTAGGCCTTGGCATTACTTTCACGAATATTTGGTGGTACCCTATAAATACATTGCATGTGGAATTCATCCATGTCCGGAGCTTTCACATTTTGAAGCAACTCGGTCCATTCTGTCTCTAAACGTTCTATTTCAATAGCCAAAACTCTCGATTCTCCTTCCATTTGGTTAAACCTCTGTAACATTTAAAATTATATAACTTATTGAAATATTAGGATTTAGAATAACTTTTTTAAAGGTGGAGTAATTAGTAATTATAAATACTCGTTTTTAATAAGCATTCTTAAACATAATTGATATAACAAATATTTTTAAAATTGATATAAAACATTTTTTAAATTAACAAGTAAAAAAGAGAAAATTCAATTTTTTAAAATTTTTAAATTTTATATTCTATAAAATTCAAATTTTAACTTTATGATCTAATCCCTGCAATACAAATGCTTTGAATATATATTTTTGTCAGAAACAAATGCAGAGCATACAGCTCGAAATGAGATGCTTACCTATATTCAACACAGAGTCATTCTTGTACGGATAAAAATCGAAGAAGAAATAGGAACTAAGTAGAACAAAAAGAAGAAGGAACCTGAGATTAGATCTGTCAAGTCAGCCCATTAACAAGATTTGGCTGGGTCGGGGCCAAAAAAGCACACAGGACCAAAAAAAATCTTTTATTGAAAAAGCCCCAGGGCTAAAAGCCCCCAAAACCCTATAGATCAGGGCAGTCCATGGGTCTCTTTTTTACAAAAATTTATGTACAGAAATATAAAATCATCATATCAAATTATACCAAACAGATCACTCACACAAGGCATTATGCAGGCACCAAAGAATAAAAAATCTAGTCAAATCAATCCTGCATTCTTTCTTGGTACATGGATATCAGGGAGCAGCTAGTTAGTACCAAGAGAAAAACATCACCATGTTTCATCCATCAATTACTACTAAGATAAAAATAAACAATGTTCCATTTGTCAGATTCAGTACACCAGAGTCATTGCTCATTGACATCCAGAGATGTTTCTTCTCCGCAAGCTTTATCAACACAACATAAGTATATTAAATAGATCCAAATGCTGTTATTAAATATGAACCAACTAAGTTTAAAGGTCACAAAATCACTATTAAAATCATTATAGCTAACAACATAAAGCATAATATGAAAAGACAACAACATATTAAAATCATGATATTAAAATTATTTATCCATATATGAAAAGACAACAACATAAAGCATAATACCTAATATGAAAATTCAAACAAAAAAAGAATGTTATCTTAATAAGAAAAAAAGAATATCTCACCCATTCAATACTCAGAATGCAGGCTTCAGGAGTTCAATAAAACAAAAAAAAAAAACAAAAAATAAAACAAAAGGCAGATAAAACAAAATGGATCATTAGCAACATTTACCCGTTATGTTTTTATCCCGTGGAGTAGCAATCAAAAGTGCAATACCTGTTAATAGAACAAGCAGTGTATTGGTTGTCCACGTTTAAAACTTATAGGCTGCCTATAAGCTAAACAAGATACGAATCCGGATCATATAAGAACAAATTACAGCTATAAATTAAGCAATAAAGCTTCTTTCTCATCTTTTTATAAACAAAAAGATAGTAAAAACAATTCCCCAACAACAGCAATTGAGAAAAAAAGTTACAAAAAAAGTGGGAAAAGTTGCATGTTGAAGCAAATATTTTGCAGTCTTATCCAACCTTATAGTAAAAACAACCCTATGTGATATTTTTAAGAATTATACTTTTGGGTGTATTTTTAAGGGATAAGCAAACATGATGAGAGCGTTATGTATGTTCTTGGTATTAAGGAAGCTGCGAAGAAGAAGGTACAGTTTGGTTCTTCCAAAGATGGTTTTCAATTTGAAGTTCTAGAATTTGTTAAAGCATGTTCCATTTTCAGATCCAATTTCTTTTGGATTATAATTAGATTTTTAAAAGTGTTTCTAAATTAGAAGGAGATAAATTGAGTCAACGCATCATACCAACTCTCCCATGAACTCACTCAACATTGAAGAACTATAAATACTTAAAATTAGTAACATTACAAATAAATCACTCAAGAAAAAAGAAAAAAAAAATCCGGAGAGACTTTGATAAGGGGGCAAGAATAAAACCCCACATGTTTAAGTAATCAGAAAAAATGCATTGCTTTTAGATATAGAAAAGGTTGAAAAGTAATGGAGAGATGATTAACCCAGATTGAGAAATGTAGAGAATAAGTTTATGATAGATGAAAGATGTGTTCATTTGGGAACCCGAGTAAACTGTTCTCAGAACATCACGGTGAAACTAAAAGCACGAGAAGAAGTATTTGAAAGAAAACCTAACCTCGTTCACGATTCTTCTTTCAACCACTCGATCGTTGATATTGTCGCCGCCTATACCACCGTGCGTTGCCGTCAAGTGCTGTGTTGCCGCCGCCTGTACTGCTATGCGCTGCCGTCTCAGTAGATTGTTGTGGAGCTCTTAAAGGTAAACGTTTGTCAAGAAAACAGGATGTCCAGGGTCAACAAAGAAAAATGGGGTTTTGGGACTAGGGGCTAACCGGCCCTAATTTAATCCCAACCCATTTTCTGGGGTTTGGGGGGCTAGGGGCTCTGGAAAAAGCCCTCTCAAAGGTGGGTCAAACAAAATGGGCCTCAGTGTAGAAAAGGCCAGGGTTGGCCTCGGGCTTTGAAAAAATTTGACGGGTGTTGCTCCCTCCACCACCACACCTTTCTCCCTCTACCTCTCATTTACTATTTTGTCTCTAAGTAAAATTTTATTTATGGATTTATTTTTTAATTTTACTCATTCAGAACCTATTCCACTATGAGTAAAATATTTTTCTTTCATTTTAACATTATATTTTTTCCTCTCTTTCTTTTACAAGTTGCAAAGGTTGGTGGTGGTGGAAAAAATTATCAAGCAGTCTCCCTCTCGTGGTGCAGTGTCACTCTCGTAGTGCAGTGTGTGGAGTGGTGCAGTATGTGTTTCCTCAAGGTGTGTATTCAAATAAACCTTCAAACAAAATCCTAAAATAAAAAACGTAACCTTTAAGACATCATTCAACGGATGTCAAAATATGTCAAAATCCTTCAACGGATGTCAAAATCATTCAACGGATGTCCGTTGAAGCATTTTGACATCCGTTGAAGGATTTTGGCATTCGTTGAAGGATGTCACCTCCGTTTAAAAGTTACGTTTTTTATTTTAGGGTTTCTTCTATTAGTTTATTTTTTATTTTGGAAATATTTTAATAATTTAATTTAAATGTTTTGATTTATTATTTTTGAATATATTTTTAATGTATTTTAATAATATAAGGAAAATGAAGAAGAAAGAAACGGACGAGGAGAAGTGAAACGGAGAAGACATATTGGATTACAAAGTAAAACGAAAGACAAATTATTAAACGAAAATGAGAGATGGAAAGATTGGGTGCAGGAGTAAAATAGGAGAACTAGGTTTGAAATAAATTAAAATAGTAAAAATAAAAAACTTTAATCGAAAGATATAATTGAAATTAAAATAAATTGGAGAGATGAAAGAAGAAAGGTGTGATGATAGTGGAAGCAACACCCAGATTTGACAGCTCTAATCAGCGGTCCTCAAGTCAGCGACTGCTTTATGGTTGTTTTGATGCAATGATTCATGCTTTTTATAATAATTATACTGAAGACTTTCCAAGTCAACACCATCATGCATGAACACTATTCCAAAATGTAGTGGCTAGAAATTAATTACATTTCACAAAATAAAAATAATTTTAACTTAGGAAAGAAAAATTTTAAATTCAAATCTAAAACACAAATTCAATATATTTTTTATTACAAATATATATATATATATATATATATATATATATTCTCTATTAAATATTTAATAGTGAATTTATGATACATTGTTATTGACAAAAATATTTTAGTTTTATGATAATTAATAATTGTCACCAATAAAAAAATAAACATTTATTTATAAATATTTAATAAATTTTATCTTAATTATGTTTTTATCATAAGAAATATAATTTTATTTTATGTAACATTTCTCAATAAATATTTCTGAAATGTGTATTTTCATTTTCTAAAATAATTATTATAATAAATTTTTAATTCTGTCACTATTTTCAATAATTTTTGAGATATATACAATATTAGTCACAAATAATATATAAATATTAATTAATTATATTTTTCGTCCAAAAATATAATGCATTTTCACATTGAACCTTAAAAAGTAGGAAAACAGTAACGAGACCTCATAATTTTCTTCAAATTTATCATACATCATAATTTTCTTCAAATTTATGGTACGTATTATATTATATAAAAACTTTTTCTTCAAATTCTTTAATTTAAATCCGTCCATTCATTCTTCAAATCTTTTTTCCAATCCAAACATTACCTTAAACTTTGTTTGAATAAATTTGTTTTCAAGTACTTGTAGAAACAAATAAGAAATAAAATAATGAGCTTCTTGTATATTCTAAAATCAGGTTATACACTTAGCATTTATAGACATTTTATTTTTATTTATTTTCTCCAAAAACTAAGGACATATATTGATTTTAACTTGTGAAGAAACTCTTTAAATTTTGTCTTCTTTACTCTTGTAGAATTGTTTATGAGAAGCTTTTCTAAGTAAGAACATAAAACTTAATTAGTTGGGGGAAAACATTAATATTTTGTCCATAAAAAATGTGAGTGTAAATAACATCAAGGTTTAAGATGTAATAGTTGTTATTATTTATTAATAAAATATTGCAAAGATATGTGTCATCACTTGCGGAGGAAGTTGAGATTGGACCGCAAGTCTCTGTCTTAGAGATATTTTCTTATATGCACGCAGCCAACGTCACTTTTGGTGTGCAACGTTCTTATTTGTTTCCAACGGTGCTTTTCTCTCTCAACAGCCACCGATTTTGTACTTTAATTTTAAGGTTTGGTGCCACTTTTTACGTGAAGTACTCCTCAAGCTAAGGAGGGTTAGTTCCATCCTAGGCTCTATAAATAGAGCTTTACTTTCATTCAGAAAAGATGATCAGAATCATTCTTCTCTCTTTCTCTTTTCTCCTAATTTCATTCTCTCTCTTTTCCTAAAAATATTATGGGTTTATTTATTCTCTTTTTAAGAGATCCTTGCTAGTTCTGAGATCCTCAGAAATTCTGAGAAGTTCCTGTTGTATCCTGGGGGGCTTGCGCAATACACCGCGGATAAGTCCTTAAGGACAGTGATCTACACGCCTCAGGAAGTATATTGTTCGTGATCTTTATTCTACTATTGTCAGCTTCTACAACAATCTTAAGGACTTATGGCTGACAACAACAACAACTCAATCCCGGAGAATCAGAATAGTGTTTCCGGAACTCAGACGGTCTTCGCAAAACCTTTCCCGTATGTATCAAAAATTGAAGTCTTCTCTGGTTAGAATTTCCGGCGCTGGCAAGAACGCATGTCAACCCTCTTAGACATGTACGGAGTCGCTTTTGCTCTTTCATCTTCAAAACCCGACTCTAGTCCCCCTTCAAATTCAAAACAAGTTGAAGATTGGGTTCATGCAAACAAGGTATGTCGTCATACTTTACTTAGTGCACTCTCTAACGATTTGTTCGATGTATATTGTTCCTATAAGGAAGCAAAAGAAATTTGGGATTCGTTGATTCTCAAATACATTGCTGAAGATATAGTTAGGCAAAGATTCATCATTGGGAATTACTATCGCTGGGAAATGGTTGAAGATAAGGACATAAAGTCGCAAATTAATGAGTACCACAAGCTACTCGAAGATATCAAAGCGGAGAACGTTCTTCTTCCAGATGAGTTTGTTTCAGAGCTTCTGATCGAGAAACTGTCGCCTTCCTGGACTGATTACAAGAAACAACTAAAACACAGACACAAGCAAATGTCACTTTCAGAGCTGATCACTCACATAATTATTGAAGATACCAACAGGAAAGAATCTGCTGCTGTGAGGGCCAAAGCATTGTCTGCAAAAGCAAACATGGTAGAAGACAAACCTGCTTCAAAAAGGTACGAACACAAACCTGATCACAATAAGAAAAATAATTTTTGAAAATTTCGCCCCAACACATCTAACCCCACCTTTAAGAAGAAAGGAAATTGCTTCGTATGTGGGAAGCCGGGCCATCATGCACCGCAGTGCAGGCGCAGAGTAAGAAACGACAATCCTCCTAAGGCTAATATAGTCGAAGGAGATGACATTATTGCTGCGGTCGTTTCTCAAGTAAATCTGATGACAAATGTGAGCAAGTGGGTGGTAGACTCTGGTGCTACCAGGCATATCTGTGCAAACATAAGTGTCTTTACCTCTTACACTAGTGTAGGGGATGGAGAAGAACACGTCTACCTTGGTGATTCCAGGACCACTCCTGTTCTGGGAAAAGGGAAAGTTCTTCTCAAACTCACATCTGGAAAGACTCTGGCCTTGAGTGATGTGCTACATGTGCCATCAATCAGAGTTAACTTAATCTCTGTAGCACTACTAGGAAAAGTGGGGGTTAAAGTGTCATTCGAGTCTGACAAGATTGTAATGACAAAAAATAATGTTTTTGTGGGGAAGGGATATTGTGATCAAGGTCTCTTTGTACTTAATATTTCTGAAAATATTAATGAATCATCTTCTTCTGCTTATATTATTGACTCATATGATATATGGCATGCTAGATTAGGGCATCTAAATTCTTCCTATGTTATGAAATTACAACGACTAGGATTAATTAATATGCATGATAAACAGAGTAGTAAGTGTGACATATGTGTAGAATCTAAAATAACAAAGAAAACATGTTTTGCTGTAGAACGTCAAACTGAATTATTAGGGTTAATTCATACTGATCTAGCTAATTTGAAACAAACAATGTCTAGAGGAGGTAAAAATTATTTTGTGACCTTTATAGATGATTATTCTAGATACACCAAAGTTTACTTAATCAAACATAAAGGTGAAGCCTTTGATGTGTTTCTTACCTATAAAGCAGAAGTAGAAAATCAATTAAATAAGAAAATTAAGAGGATTAGATCAAATAGAGGTGGTGAGTATGTGTTATTTAATGACTATTGTGTTAAAGAAGGTATTATCCATGAGGTAACTCCACCATATTCACCTGAGTCTAATGGAGTAGCTGAGAGAAAGAATAGAACTCTTAAGGAGATGATGAATGCTATGCTTATTAGTTCTAGTGCACCTGATAACCTTTGGGGAGAAGCCTTGCTTACTGCGTGTTTTTTACAAAATAGAATACCTCATAAGAAAACTGGTAAAACTCCGTATGAGCTGTGGAGAGGTTATCAACCTAACCTTGAATATTTAAGAGTGTGGGGGTGCCTAGCTAAGGTGATGTTACCCGATCCTAAGAAAAGGAAAATAGGCTCTAAAACCTTTGATTGTATGTTCTTAGGCTATACTGAACATAGTGCTGCCTATAGGTTTCTAGTTCTTAAAAGTGATACACTTGAAAGAAATTCTATAATGGAGACAAAAAATGCAGAGTTTTTTGAACATGTTTTTTCTTTAAAGGTTAGTGAGACGTCTCAACCTATAGAAAATAATAATAATAGTGATGCCATGTGTGAGGAATTAAGAAGAAGTAAAAGATAGAGGAAGGAAACTTCATTTGGTAATGATTTCTATACCTATCTAGTTGATAATGATCCAAGTAACTTTGTAGAAGCCATTAGTGCTCCTGATGCAAAACAGTGGGATAAAGCCATTAAGACTGAAATTGAATCAATTCAGAAAAATAATACTTGGACCTTAGTAGATTTGTCTAAAGGAGCAAAACCCATTGGTTGTAAGTGGATCTTTAAGAAAAAGTATCATCCTAATGGATCTATAGAGAAGTATAAGGCAAGATTAGTAGCAAAAGGTTTTACTCAAAAATCCAACATAGATTACTTTGATACTTTTGCCCCTGTGACTAGGATTTCCTCTATTCGAGTGTTGTTAGCTTTAGCAGCAATTCATAAGCTAGTGATACACCAGATGGATGTTAAAACTGCCTTTCTAAATGGTGATTTAGAAGAGGAAATTTATATGACTCAACCTGAAGGGTGTGTTGTACCTGGTCAAGAGAATAAGGTATGTAAACTTTTAAAATCTTTGTATGGATTGAAACAAGCACCAAAACAGTGGCATGAAAAACTAGATAATGTATTGTTATGTGATGATTTTTCACCTAATGATGTTGATAAATGTGTGTACTCTAAATTTGAAAATGGTGATTGTGTCATTATATGTTTGTATGTGGATGATATGTTAATTTTTGGTACATGCAATGAGATTGTTACTAGAACTAAATTATTTCTAGGATCGAACTTTGAAATGAAAGACATGGGTGAAGCCAATGTAATTTTAGGTGTTAAAATCATAAAGAAGGGAGATAATATATTACTATCCCAAGAATAATACATTGAAAAACTTCTTAAGAAGTTTGGGTATTATAATTTCAAACCCGTGAGTACCCCTTATGATGCTAACTCTAAATTAATGAAAAATAGAGGAGAATCATTATCTCAGCCTCAATATGCCCAGATAATTGGGAGCTTACTACACTTGATGAGCTTTTCTAGACCTGATATTGCTTATGCAGTAGGTAGACTGAGTAGGTACACTCAATGTCCAAATCAAGAACATTGGGATGCACTTTCCAGGCTTATGAGATACTTGAGAGGTTCAATGAATTATGCCATTGAATATAGTGGATTTCCCGCTGTACTAGAAGGGTATAGTGATGCTAACTGGATCTCTGATTCAGATAAGACAAAATCCACTAGTGGATATGTATTCACACTTGGGGGTGGTGCGATTACATGGAGATCAGCCAGACAAACTATTATTGCAAGATCAACAATGGAATCTGAGTTTGTCGCTCTTGAGATGGCTAGTAGTGAGGCTGAGTGGTTGAAAAACTTCTTAGCAAACATTTCACTAGGAATGAAACCAACCCCATCGGTGTCAATACACTGTGATTGTCAATCGAAAATAGCTATAGCTAAAAACAAGAATTACAATGGAAAGAATAGACATATTCAATTGAGACATAATTTGGTGAAGCAGCTACTAAAGAGTGGAACTATTTCCATTGACTATGTGAAGTCAGAACGGAATCTAGCAGATCCTCTGACAAAACCCTTGGGAAGAAATATGATCTTAGAAACATCGAGGGGAATGAGACTCAAGCTACTTGCAAACAAACAAGTGATTGTAACCCAACCTTTGTGATTGGAGATCCCATGAATAAGGTTCATATGGGTAAAAGCAAGTCACTTGTTAGTTCTGATAGCACTAATTTGATTTTAAATCAAATATGTTCATTCCTATGGTGTGTGTGTGTGTGAAAGTGCTAGAGACTGCATTGTAGAGAGGTTAAACTTTGTAATTAAACAAAGTTTTTAATGATCTTCATATCCCTTAAGGGTGGTGTATGACTTGCAGCATACACTTGATGAAATCACCTATATGAATGTCAAGTGGGGCCGCTTGCATGAGATCTTGGCATGATCTCTAGAGCACTCATGAATACTGGGCACGCGCATGGCCTATTAAGCGCATCACAGCGATAATAGCAAGGATTGTGGGGGTGTAATGTGATTGATAAACCTCTAACACACTCAAGTATCTTTGGTTCATATAGCTTGCTATACCAACT
This sequence comes from Vigna nakashimae, assembly GCA_034642375.1. Classification (NCBI taxonomy): domain Eukaryota; kingdom Viridiplantae; phylum Streptophyta; class Magnoliopsida; order Fabales; family Fabaceae; genus Vigna; species Vigna nakashimae. The sequence goes on along the minus strand of CM067768.1, from coordinate 13,648,329 downwards.
ATACTGTGTGTTAAGTTTTTCGTTCTAGGACTGGTTCATATAGCTTGCTATACCAGCTCTGATGCATTACATCTTATAAAACCCAAGATTTTCCTTCTTTCTTTCTTTCCATCATTGTTTCTTATCTTTTGCAATATGTGGGGGATTGTTATTATTTATTAATAAAATATTGCAAAGATATGTGCCATCACTTGCGGAGGAAGTTGAGATTGGACCGCAAGTCTCTGCCTTAGAGATATTTTCCTATATGCACGCAGCCAACGTCACTTTTGGTGTGCAACGTTCTTATTTGTTTCCAACGGTGCTTTTCTCTCTCAACAGCCACCGATTTTGTACTTTAATTTTAAGGTTTGGTGCCACTTTTTACGTGAAGTACTCCTCAAGCTAAGCAGGGTTAGTTCCATCCTAGGCTCTATAAATAGAGCTTTACTTTCATTCAGAAAAGATGATCAGAATCATTCTTCTCTCTTTCTCTTTTCTCCTAATTTCATTCTCTCTCTTTCCCAAAAAATATTCAGGGTTTATTTATTCTCTTTTTAAGAGATCCTTGCTAGTTCTGAGATCCTCAAAAATTCTGAGAAGTTCCTGTTGTATCCTGGGGGGCTTGCGCAATACACCGCGGATAAGTCCTTAAGGACAGTGATCTACACGCCTCAAGAAGTATATTGTTCGTGATCTTTATTCTACTATTGTCAGCTTCTTGTTCGTGATCTTTATTCTACTATTGTCAGCTTCTACAACAATAGTGGTTACTTTAGCATAATTGTGATTTCTTTGATACTCATGTGGATAAGTATTGAATTGAACTTCCGTATCCGTTACTCTTAGGACTTAATGACCAAAGAATATACCGAAAGAATGGACCAAACTATAAATGGAATTTGTGTATGATAACATTGGATATGGTATTTTGAGCCTATGAAGCTATATGAAAAAAATGCTTTTTTGGTGCTCTGTTTCTTATCATGCTGTTAGGTACTTTGAAACAGAGGTAACAAAAACAAGACATAAAAAAAGCAGTGATAAACTCAAACTGAACTATACTGTTCACTGTAAAAACTAAGGTTTACGAAGGAAATCACAAATAAAAAGCTTTGCATTCCCATTCACACATTTCATTGAGCATTAGGAGTAGATCTCATCTTTGACTTGACCTGGTCTAATAAAGGAATCTTCTTATTAAAGAATATAGAAAGTGTCACTTACATCAAGTTGAAAATTTAAAAAGAAACAAATACACTAGTAAAAAACAATTTTTAAAGACGTCCAATACGCTTCGGTTCGAAGCATATTCAAACACGATGGTATTTTGTAATTAATAAAAACTTATATGTTTCGGTTGATGGGGAACTGGTGTCTGAAAATGCTACTATCTCGGTCGATTGTCTAAGCTACCCAAGACATAAAACTGTCTGCCACTCAACCGACGCAGAACCGGTGCCTAAACACGCTACTACTGCACCGTAAAATAGAAGGGTTTTCAATTCCTCTTCTTCTCTCTCACTCAGATCTCCTTCTCAGTTCCTCTTTTTCTCTCTTCTCTCTCGCTGAAATCTCAAAGCCACCACTTCGCCGCTCCCGCCGCTCCCGCAGCTCCGTTGCTCCGTCGTCACCACTCTGTTGCTTTGCTTTCACGGTACCCTTCTCACTCTTCCTCTTTTTTTCAAACGCTCAGATCTCCTTCTCACAGTTCCTCTTCATCTCTCTTCTATCTCGCTCAAATCTCAAAGCCACCACTCCACCGCTCCGCCTCTTCGTCGCCACCACTCCGTTGCTCCGTCGCCACCACTCCGTTGCTCCGCCGTCGCCACCTCTCCTTCAACGCCGCCGCTCCGTTTTTGCTGCCCAAAGCCATGGCTGCATCCCACCCTGCAACCTTCAACACCGCATGTGGTAGCATTTGAGCCTATGATTCCATTTGAACCAGTGCTTCTCCGATGCCCTGTTTCCTGTCATGCCCACTTATTTATGTTGCTTTTGTCTTGAATTCAGGGTTGAAAATCTCAGAAAGTTTAAGAGTGATGGTGATGATTGTCCTACGTTGGTTTGCTCGGACCTGGCTGCTAGGGGTCTAGACTTGGATGTAGATCATGTTGTGATGTTTGATTTCCCCTTGAATTCTGTGAGCATCATATCTATTAATTTATTTAGTGGCCTATAAGTTCAGAGTACCATCTTTCTGCCTTCCCCTTTTGATATTCTTTTTCCTTTCTATTTTAGATTGACTACCTTCATCGCACAGGTAGAACTGCTCGTATGGGTGCAAAAGGTAACAAATACTTATATAATTTAATTTAATCAGTTTATCTCAATCGATAATCCTGGTCTTTATTTTACTAGCAGTGCTTTTGCCTTAGTATTTGTAAATTGGAAGCTGCAGACAGTGTTCTTAGTCACCAAATCTTATAGTTGAAATTGCTTATAAACTAGAAGATAAAATTGATTACTGTCTATTTGATTTTAAAAACCTGCATGCAGCATTTCTAACTGGGGTAAAAAATTGGTCATTATATACCGAAGCAAAGAAAGGAAGAAAAAAATCTTGATGTCTATCCTATCGGGTTTCTTCTATTTCGTACATTAGACATTGCATTATGAATGTTACAAATATGTAGCTGTAGTTGGAAGATCTAAAATGCTCTTTTCTCAAGCAGGGAAGGTAACAAGTTTAGTTGCTATAAAAGACTTGGACTTGGCCAGCAAAATAGAGGAAGCAATAAGGAACAATGAGAGTTTGGAGGCTATCACAAAAGAAAGTGTTCGAAGGGACACTGCAAGGACCCAAATCACAGAGCAGAAGGGAAAGGGTAGAAAAATGGTTCAAATTTCAAAAGTCATGGGCAAATTTGGTAGTCGTTCCAGTTCTGGAAATAATGGATCAGGTATAAAATCTGGCAAAGCTTCACCAGTCAAATCTATGAAAAAAGGGATTAACGTTTCAAAATCTGGGAATTCTTCTACGGCAAGTAGTACCATCAGAAAAGGTTCTTCAGATAAGAGGCAAACAGGTAAAGTGGTCAGTGCCACCAAATCTACGAATTCTAAACTCAATGTTGTGGGGTTTCGGGGAAAAAAATCATCTTCAAATAACAATGGTTCGGTTTTGTGAAGTGGATTGTGCGTCATATTTGTATCTTCTAGGGAGTAAATGCCTCTCAATTTTGTGTACAAGATAAGAATTTTTCTCTTAGATAAGAATTCTGTAGTAAAATAATTTTAATATTATAATAATTTAATATTCTTTTCATTTTCTGGTAGCTGTTATACATGATAATATAATGGATACATTTTATTATATAAGATTTTAATTCCTGACTTTGCGTCCCTAAAACAAAATTATCAGTTTCTATTTTCAATGTATGTCGTCAGGGCATGGACTAAAACAAGTCATGAATATTGTATGCAGGATCATAATATAATATATAATATATAAAAAACATTTCAGAAACTGAAAAGTAAATATAATGTTTGCTGGAAAAGGGGAAGGATTTAGGCCCTAATCGATTTTTTCAATTCATTTTTTGTAAAAAGGATGTTATCTTGATTTAAAATTTTAAGTATGAAAACAGTATTATTTATAATAAAATATTTATTTTTTTTCTACATTTTATTATTGAGAATATTATATATATATATATATATATATATATATATATATATATATATTTCATGCAATTTTTTATTAGAACAAAATTTAAATTTGTAAATAATATTATTTACCTTTAAGGAAATAACATAAATTTTTTATAAATTTTTATTATGGAGATAATGATATTGCTATCATTTCTAACTCATCCTCCCCTCTTCCACCTCATCTTTTAACTCTGGTAGTTATTGTCGTCGTATCTTTGTGTAACTGTCGTGCATTAAGTCATCGCAGAGCTGCCAATGTGGTTTCCATGGGTTTTTGTACCAAACTAGGCAAATATGCCCTCTATATTACCAAAATGGGCAAATTTTGACCCAAAGTGAAGTCGTGGGGACCAAAACGACTTCAATTGAAGAAGTCGTGCCTCCCCTGCACGACTTCACCCTATTCATTTGACCAGGGTTGAAGTCGTGCACCCCCAACACAACTTTACTTTCTTTTAATTTTTAACTTTTATTAATCTGGTGCGATTTGGCAAAATTCTGCAGAAACGAGCGTATGTCCAAACAGTGCTCGACCAAATCGTGGTCGGCAAAATATAGGTGATGTAAATGGAGCGTACGTACAAATAGTGGTAGGCCAAGTGAGCGTTCGGTTTTGTATTCTCATGTAACGAGCGGTAGGATTCTTCCTTGAATAAAAGTTAGTAATACATTAGACGTTCGTCCTTAATTTAGTACTCTCATGAAGCAATCTCGAGCGTTCGGTCTTGGTAGATTAATGATTGTGAGCGTTCGTCCTAATTTGGTAGTCTCGGCTGGTGAACCTCAGCGTTCGGTCTTAAATTGGTAGGTTTCAATCTTGAGCTTTCGGTCTTCGTGAAACAATGATCGTAGGCGTTCGTCTTTAAATTGGTATTCTCAGAGAGTGATCTTTAGCGTTCGGTCTTGGTTCTGTATTAGTATTTTAGGCGTTCGGTCTGAAGTTGGTGTTCTTAGGCTTCAATCTTGAGCGTTCGGTTTTGGGGTAATAGTGATTATAAGCGTTCGTCCTAATTTGGTATTCTTGGATAATGATCCCGAGCGTGCGGTCAATCTTGAGTGTTCGGTTTCAATCTTGAGCGTTTAGTCTTTGTGACTTAGTGATTGTTTAATTGTAATTGTGAGCGTTCGGCCTTAAGATAGTATTCTTAGGTTTAAATCTTGAGCGTTCGGCCTTGGTGAATTGTGATTGTGAGCGTTCGGTCTTAAGTTGGTATTCTTAGACTTGGATCTTGAGTGTTCGGCCTTTAGTTGGTTTTAAATAAAAGTATAAAATTTATTTATTTAATAATATTAAAAAACTTTAATTATTAATTAAAGATGATTTTAATCATTTTAAATACATTTAAAAATATTTTTTAGAAATTATAAATGATTTTAATTACTAAAAGTTAAAAATTAAAATAAAGTAAAGTTGTGTTGGGGGTGCACGACTTCTCTTATTGAAGTCGTGAACCCCCCTACGATTTCAATTTTTTTTTTATATTTTTTTATTAAAAACGGTATGGTAATCGATTACAACATGTGGGGGGCCCAAACGACTTCAATTGAAGAAGTCGTGCCCCCTGCACGACTTCACACTGTTGATATAAACAGTGTTGAAGTCGTGCACCCCAAAAACGACTTCTGACGACGGTAATCGATTACAGAGTGTTGAAATCGTGACCACCTTACACGACGCCCGGGCGCGAGCTTCTCGCAAAAACTGGCGCCCGGCGCCCGGCGCCCCTCTTTTAGCTGGACGAGTGTCCTCTCTTACGTCCACAGGGCGAGCGTTCTCTTCTCGCTGGACGAGCATCCTCTCGTGCGTCTTCGCTGGACGAGCGTCCACTTCTGCTTGCAAGACGAGCGTCCACTGCGCGTCTTTGCTGGACGAGCGTCCTCTTCTGCTCGCTTGACGAGCGTCCACTGCTCGCTCAGAGCGCAGAGTGCTTCTTGCTACACAATCAAGCTGGTAATCGATTACCGAAATGTCGTAATTGATTACCAGTACGTTTTCTGCCAGAAGTCGTTTTTGGGGTGCACGACTTCAACACTGTACCTATGAACAGTGTGAAGTCGTGCAGGGCGGCACGACTTCTTCTTTTGAATTCGTTTTGGCCCCCCACGACTTCACTTTCGGTCAAATTTTGCCTATTTTGGTAATAAAGAAGGCATATTTGCCTACTTTGGTGCAAAAGCCCAGTTTCAGGCTAAGATATCTGATTTTGGCTTTTTCACCAAAGTAGGCAAATATGCCTCTAATATTACCAAAATGGGAAAATTCAAACCATATTACGAAAATGGGGAAGTCGTGGGGGGCCCAAACGACTTCAATTGAAGAAGTCGTGCCCCCCCTGCACGACTTCACACTGTTGATATGAACAGTATTGAAGTCGTGCACCCCAAAAACGAATTCTGACGACGGTAATCGATTACAACGTAACGATAATCGATTACAGAGTGTTGAAATTGTGACCACCCTACATGACGCCCGGGCGCGAGCTTCTCGCAAAAACTGGCGCCCGACGCCCCTCTTTTAGCTGGACGAGCGTCCTCTCTTGCGTCCACAGGGCGAGCGTTCTCTTCTCGCTGGACGAGCGTCCTCCGTGCGTACGAGCGTCCACTTCTGCTTGCAGGACGAGCGTCCACTGCTCGTCTTTGCTGGACGAGCGTCCTCTTCTGCTCGCTCTACGAGCGTCCACTGCTCGCTCAGAGCGCAGAGTGCTTCTTGTTACACAATCAAGCTGGTAATCGATTACCGAAATGTCGTAATCGATTACCAGTACGTTTTCTGCCTGGTCACCATTTCAACACTCTGTAATCGATTACCAAATCAATGTAATCGATTACAGGACCCAGAAGTCGTTTTTGGGGTGCACGACTTCAACATTGTACCTATGAACAGTGTGAAGTCGTGCAGGGGGGGCACGACTTCTTCTTTTGAAGTCGTTTTGGCCCCCCACGACTTCACTTTCGGTCAAATTTTGCCTATTTTTTGTAATAAAGAAGGCATATTTGCCTACTTTGGTGCAAAAGCCGGTTTCCATGTTTGTCGTGCCTTTGTTGCGACAAATTTGGATAAATAAAATTATAAGTTAGTAATGAATTGATCGTCAAATATGTTACCAACTTGTGTTAAAAATGATTGGTTTGGAGACATAAAAGATGTGGGAAGGAAATCAAATTGATTATTCTTTACTACGTGTATTTGGTTCTCTTATGTATGTAATGTATGACTGTCAAGAAAAAGAAAACAAACATAAAGTCTAGAAATTATATATTCTTAACGTATGGTGACAATGTAAAGGAGTATCATTTATGAGATCTCACCGTCCATAAGATTGTTGCCAGTAAGAATGTAGTTTTTGTAGAAAATGAACTAGAGAAACGACAACTTTAAGAAGTACAAAAAGCGTTTAAATGATTCTTTCATGTCAAAACAAGAGACGAAGAACAAGAGCCAAATGAAATTAATAATGGAGAATTTCGACAGTCAACTTAAGATGAATTTAAACCATCTTAGTACTCAATATGTTATGAAAAGCCATGATGATGTGTATTATCTTCTTAATGTAGAAGATGAATTTTCAAATTTTCTAGAAACTAAATGGTTCAAATGCTTCTTTGTGGATGACGACTAAACAAGAAGAAATAAAGGCTCCTTATAGATGTAAGACATGGAAAATTCTCAAGAGGTTGCAAATGGATCTATAAGATCAAATGAGATAACAACCATCAAGTGAAATGATATCGTGATATATTGGTAGTAAAGGGATCGATATGCTTAGAAGCAGACATTGACTTCAATGATATATTCTTGCTAACTGTAATATTGATAAAAATAATCAGAGTTGTTTTGTCCATGTGTGTTGTATTTGGTTTACATATTGAGAAATTAGATGTGTAAATTACGTTTTCTCATAGAGAGCTTTAAGAATAGATATAATTTTTTAAACCATAGAACTTTAAAGAACAAGAAAACTTGATATGAAGGTTTACCAAATTTTTGTACAACCTAAGCTGACACTAAAGTGTTGCTGTAAACAATTTAATTCCTTTATTAATAGCATGTTCACAGACTGAGTTCAAATAATTGTACCTAGTATAATAGGTATGATGAAAATTATTTATCATCTTATTATATATGTGAATAACATGATAACAAAGCTTAAATCTAAGACTTAAAGGTACAATCCGCTAAAAAGCTTGATACGAAGAACTTAGAACCAACAAAGATTTTAGGGATGAAAATTCATTGAAAGAAAAATAACAAACAGTAAATAACATTACAAAGTTTTCCTGACACTGAGACAATCAAATACAATCATCAAAATACTTTCTTCACCAACTGATTTCCTTGTTGCTTATTTAATGAATCCTCTCTTTAATTACCTGCACATTTAACAGAGAAAATTTTATCAGTTGCATCTCATTTCATAACAGTAGTTAAATGCTGATAGATCGTGATTTCTTACCCTAAAATAGTGAGATGATTGAACATATAGTCTGAATAAACGTGAGCAAAAGTAGCACCATTGCAGAAATAGTAGATGCTTTTTTCCAAGGACTGTTGAAGTAGTCGTGTACGAACATAGCCTTGTACTTGTTGACAGGGTTTTCATAGAATTCATTTAAGCTATTGCAGATGGAGAAATAGTGTGAATTGAAATCTGGCATAGCAACGTTTGAGTTCAAATTATTAATCATTGCAACCACTGCATTAGCATCACCCATCCAATTGACTATAATTTTCTTGTCAACCAGTATGTTAACATCTTTTTCAGTATTGATAAGAAAATCTAGGATCGCTGCATATTGAGTAATGATTGTTGTAGCCGGATGGTGGCAATGTTCATATGCCATTATATTCCTCAACAGCAGTTCTGTACTGTCATGTATATTCAAGATTGGCATGCTCAACACTCCATGTTTAGAATAGGTCAAGTCAAGGAAGCTTTTATTTGGATTGACCTCGAACTCAAGACCTGCCTCCATTAGTTGGCTTGCACTGTATACATGTTTAACTTCTTTGCATTCTTCGGGTCTTTCGAGATCAAGCTTTGATGATGATATTATAGAAGATCTTAACAAATCAGTAAAGTGTTTTGGACTCTCTCCTGGACGCACGTCTCCGAAAAGTGTGCTCCCAAAATAGTGGAAAGTAATGTCAAGAAATTTCTCATTCATACGAGTGAGTTTGTGAAGTTTTTCAAGAATACAGAAAGGAAGTTGATTTTCCAGTAATAGCAAGTCAAGGTCAATATAGTCTAGCATCCATCGTTTTATCATCAAAGGGTTTCCTCCTTTCCATTTTAGAAAAAGCTCAATTATGAAACAAGCATCAATTAAAATCATCTTTAAGAAATTATCATTACATTCAATAGTCTCTGCATAATAACTTTGAATCTTGCTTTCTTCCAACTCTTTCATTTCCACAACCAAATCTCTCATATTGGTTCGATCTAGAAATCCCTTGAGATACTTCAGTTTAAGCGTTTCCATTGACTGTAAAATGTTGTCTTCTTTACCAACGCCATGTACTTTGTGATAAGGGCCAATCGAAACATATTGAGGTGTGTAGGCTTTGGGATTATTTTCACGAATATTTGGTGGTACCCTATAAATGCTTTGCATATAGATTTCATCTATCTCTGGTGGTTTCACATTTTGAAGCATCTCAGTCCATTCTTTCTCTAAACGCTGTATTTCACTCGCTAGATCTCTCGATCGTGCCCCCATTTGGTTAAAACTCTGTAAAGTGAAAAATTATGTAATAACTTACTGAAACATTAGGATTTAGGATTTTAAAATAACATTTTTAAAAGTGGAAGTAATTATAAATACTTACTTTTAATAAGCATTCTTATACATGATTGATATAACAAATATTTTTAAAATTGACATAAAACATGTTTTACATTAATAAGAAAAATGATAAGATACCTAACTATTAAATAAAAATATCATCAAGTACGCTCGGCTCAACATATAATACCGGTAAAGCTGTTAAAAACAAGTTGCATTATGTTAAAAAAAAAAAGGTTTAATCTCATGAGTCTCTATTTTTTTCTGAAATCTTAAAATTTTAAATAGATCCCTTTTCTTTTTGGCGTGTCAATTGAGTCCCTATTATTGTAAATTTGATTCAATTAGAGATCTGCCGTCAAATTCACTAAACGGTCGTTTAATATTTAGTGACGTAGCATCCTCAGTTGAATGAATAATGACATGTGGCATTAAAATTGAATTATTTTAAAAAAAAAATTTATGGAAAGAGGTGATATCAAATTGTAGGAAGGGCAAAGCTGGAAAGATTAAAAATTTTAAGGGTTTCAAAAGATGTACATGAACCATTTTCCTCTTGTCCAGAAACTCCTCCAGTGGTGTCTTCAACATAACCTTCTCTGAAATGAGTCATGAGTTCCAGATTCACTGGGTGAAACATCTTTTGATGAAGAATCATCAGGAATTTTCTCCAGAAAATCACAATCACCGTCTTCATCAAAACCTTCTTACACGGTGTTCATATCTATATAAAACATGTCATCGTCGTCATCACAATAAAGTGTGAGTTGTTGCTGCATTCAGCTTCATCGTCATCACAATGATTCATGGGATTTTGTTGCGCACAAAAATTTGGGGCTTTCTGAAAATTCCATTAGGGTTTTAACCGGCGCGTATTGTCTCTGCGTTCTCCTCATCGTTCAATTTCTCGTTTTGTTGCGGAATTATTAAAGTGAACAAAAATAAAACCTGGGGAGTGAAGGTTCAGGGTTCGATCCTCGCTCCTTGTGTTGTTGCCTCCTTCGGTTTTGGCGCTCCCTCATGGCAGATAACGTGGAAATCGATTTGCCCTTCGATTGCCAACCCTTCAAACCTTGCGATCGAGTCGTTCGGGTAACGCCTTTTCTACGATTCAGAGAAATAAAGTGTGAAATCGAAGAAAGAACCATGGTTATGCAATTCATTATCGATCTCTTGGAATCGAACAAAGAATGCGATTTTTCCCTTCAAACGAACCCTAATCATAAGAACCCAACACACGATCTAGCGATTTCGAGCATAAACGCATAATTCCTAAAAGACCTAGAGAAGAAAATTGAAAACCCAGAAAAAGAAAAACGCATTTCGATGAGAGGTTTGAAGATTACGGTTCTGGAACGATGAACAATCTGTAATTTCTTCTCCCTTTGCTTTATAGATAGAAGAAGAACCCCACCATCTAAGAACCCTAATCATCATAAGAATCCCCAATTTTTTTTTTCGTTTCAGTTGCATATCAATTAAAAAGGCAGCCCTTAAAATTTTTAACTTTTCCAGCTTTGCCCTTCCTACAATCTGATATCACCTCTCTCCATAATTTTTTTTTAAAAATAATTCAATTTTAATGCCACATGCCATTATTCATTCAACTGAGGATGCTACGTCACCAAATATTAAACGACCGTTTAGTGAATTTAACGGCAGATCTCTAATTGAATCAAATTTACAATAATAGGAACTCAATTGATACGCCAAAAAGAAAAGGGACCTATTTAAGATTTCAGAAAAAAAATAGGAACTTCGATGAGATTAAACCTAAAAAAAAGTGATACCCGCTATGATAATATTTTTTAATTCTTGATTATTTTTATTAAATCTTGATAACTTTTAAATAAATATAAATAGACCTTAGGTTAAGTATAAATAATAAAAATTAAAAATAAAATATTAACTGAGTCAAAATAAGAACATTTACTTAATCTATCTATCTTATATCAACGAAAATAAAATAGTACTACACCTAAATAAATGGAAGATCCAAACTATCAATCCTTATTTTATTTTTATCAAAATCAAACTAAATATTACTAGACTCAAAGTAATAAAATAAGACTCAAATTACTAATAAACCCCTAAAATTTAAGTTTATACTAATAAAACTCTCCTATAAACTTAAAATTTTCATCCTTACTTGGCTTTCCATGTGCATCATCCCACATGAGGCTTTCTTTCAATCAAATCTAAGTTCTCCTTTTTCCTTATGACCTTCTTTTCTTTTACCTTGGTTGACCTCTTTAAAGTTTTGGCCGACTTTTTCTTTCTTATGTCCGACTTCTCAATAATCTCAACCAAATCGTTTTTGACCTTAGGTGACTTCTTAACAATCTTGACCGACCTCTCAGCAACATTGGTCGACTTCTTTGTCTCGTCTGAAATTTTACTCATAAGATTTTTTGCTATCTCGGTATCCGAGCATTTCATACCCTGGTTCTTCTCAACATCTTCATCTTCCTCTTTCTCGTTTTCATCTGGTTCAAGAACACTAGATGCTTCCCCCTCTTTGTCAACAATCCTCTTCTTCAGCTCCTCAAGCTCTACCGTATGTTTATTCATAACCCATTAGCTTCGTCTATAAGCCTTCATATTTGTGAATCTCTTCATCTTTTTTATGGGTTTCTTCTCCAGATTTTCCTTCTCCACATTTGTCACACCATTTACCAAGATCATTTCATTCATTGTTGGGATCGAGCTCTTCATGTCCACACTCTCTGCATCCGAGCTCTTTGCCATCAACAAGATTCCACACTCTTCTTTCGCATATTCAATAAGGAGATTTGTCTCCCCTTTTGTCTTAGTCTGATAATACTTTGCAATGTTGCCAGTCTTACCATAGTTGTTGCACTTCCTCGATCTGCACTCGTTTGCATAGTGACCATGTTTGCTACACTTAAAACACTTCACTCCTGACCAATCTTCTTGACCTTTCCCTTGTCCTCGGCCACGCCAATTCTGTTGACCAATTTGCTTTTCACTATCATCCTCAAAATTACCTCAGCTATGTCCACCTCGTCCTCGGCCTCCTCGTCCTTTGCCTCCAAGACCTCGACTCTAAGTAATTCGAGTTTCATTGGAGTCAAATTGTGCCTGTAGTACTTGGTCGAGAGGTTCAACCCGATCATCCCAACTCCTTCTCCTAAGTTTGTGGGTTTAATGACCCAACAAGTTCATCAACTGTGAGAATTGACAAGTCCTTCGATTCTTCGATGTCGCACACAATACTTTCGAAATCTTTTGTGAGGGATCTCATGATTTTTCCCACAACTTAACTAGGTAACATTTGTTCTCTATCCTGCCGAGTTGGTTGGCCACCTTCTCCATTCGAGTTATGTACTTGGTTACCTGCTCTTTAGGCCCCATCTTCAACTATTCAAACTCCCCTTTAAGAGCTTGTATTTAGACTTGTCTAACAAGGTTGTCACCTTTACACACAACCTCCAATATCTCTAGGCTTCCTTTGCTGATGCGGCATTCGCTATTTTTTCAAATCCCGACTCATCTATACATTGCAATACAATGTTGACTCATCTCTTGCACGTGTTTTCTTCACTGCGGTCATTTGTGCCACCGTCTGATGTCCATCTCATCATGTTTATTGTCCTCGTCTTCCACCATATCCCAAATGTCTTGGGATCTCAGCAACACCTCCATTTATAGACATCAAATATCGTAATTGGTTTTTTCGTCAATTGTGACACACTCATTTCATTGACAACCTTTGTCATCTCTCTCACAAAAACACTCAAGCACTCACTGTTTCTCTCAAGGTGTTTGAGTCTCGTCTTTCTCTTTGTTAAAAAAAGAACGTGACACATACTATGATAATACTCTTCAATTCACTTTGGTTATTTTCTTTATACATTAATAACCTTTAAATAGATGTAAATAGGACTTTGGACAAAGTATTAATAATAAAAACTAAAAACAAAATTTCAACTGACTCAAAATAAAAATAATTACTTAATTTATTTGTATCTTATATCAACAAAAATAAAATATTATTATACCTAAATAATTACCAATCCATATTTTTATCTTTATCAAAATCAAACTAAATATTACTATATATACTCAAACTAATAAAATAAAATTACTAATAAGCCCTCTAAAATTTAAGTTTATCCTAATATATTATAATTAGGATTTTTCTATCATGTTTCCAAGATTGATAATTCATTTGATACTAAAGCAGAATTAGATACTTTACAACAATAAAAAATCAACCCACTTAAAAGAAAATCTTAATTCCATAAGTACTTGAACCAACAAGTTAGTACCACGCCTAACTCCCCATGTTCAACACAGACCCTCTACAGCTAAAATAATTATAGTGCAAAGAACAATATATTCGTTGATGCATCGAAATCGAAGAAGATTGGAACTGAAAAAAGATAAAAAAAAAAGGAAGAGAAAGAACCTGCGATGGTGAAACTGTTGAGAATATGAATGATCTTTAGCAATTAAAATCACCGGTCCTCAACTCAGCAACTGGTTTCGGGTTCTTTTGATGTAATGAGTCATGCTTTATACAATAATTCCTTATGCTGAAGTCTTTCAAAGTCAACACCATCATGCATGAACACTATATTCTAAATCTAATGGCTATAAATTGAAGTTCATTAATGGATTGTCCAGTGAATCGTACTGTTTAGGTATAATGTACGGACCCCACTGTCCAGCATATTTGATTAGCTTTTCGGTTTACAAACTGTACGACACTCCTTTCGGGTTAACTTTTTTTTGTTTTGTTTTATATTTGCATAAGGGAAGCATATATTGTTAGTGTAACACGTGAGCTGCATGATGGGAGTGAACGACATAAGGGACACGTGGAACTTGATCAGCAGGAGGTGGAGAGCAGACGCAGCACTAAGATTCGTAAGGAAAATTCTCTTTTTAAAGGATTTGCGCGTTAGTTGGGAGGCATGTGGAATGTGGCAAGTATCCCTCTCTCTTCCAGAATTTCCTCACTGCTCTTTCTGTTCTCTGACCTTACCCAATTTCTGTGCAGGACGGTCCTCTGTTCATGCAGCTGATAATATTGTTGGGATTCTATTTTGTTACATTTCCTCAACATAATCCATAAACTTCTTTTTTTATATTGTTGTTGACAGAGACATTGAGTCATTTAAATAAGATTCATTCAATTTTGAATTTTCCTATCATATTACTGCCTCATTACTGTTACATTGGTGCTTTCATTGACTCCAATGGCTGAGAACACACGTTTAAAAGATTTATAGACACAGGTTACCTCGTTGGTGAGCTGGATGGAAAAGCAAAATGACAGAGATAAGATGAATCAAGACCTGATGGATAAAACAGAGCAGCGTATGAATCAGATGCAGATAGTTATTGATCATCTAATCAAACTTCAAACTCAGCACGTTGGTGATACGAACTCAAATAATGGAGCACAGTCTGCAAATTCCGGGATGTTATCCGTAGCGATGCCTGTTCGTGACATATCGTTGGGTTTTCCGCATTTCGATGGTCACACTCCTGTGTTAGAATGGATCTTTAAGGCAGAAAAATTCTTCAATTACCACAATACTCCGGATTTGGAGAGAGTAGAAATAGCTGCGATGCATTTTGAGAAGGATGTTATTCCATGGTTTCAGATGTTGCAGAAGGAGCATGTCTTCCAGTCTTGGAACGATTTGAAACGTGCCCTGGAGTCCCAATTTGGTCCTTCCCCGTTTGATTACCCCATGGCTGAGTTGTTCAAATTGACACAAAATGGTACAGTTGCTGATTACTACCTGAAATTCATGAGTTTAGCCAATCGATCTGAAGGGTTAACTTCTGAAGTTCTTTTAAATTGCTTTTTGAGTGGGTTGAATAAGGATATTAGACGGGATGTGGTAGCTCAGAGTCCTCCAAATTTATTGAGAGCTGTGTCACTGGCTAAATTGTTTGAGGAAAAATATGTCCCTGAGGCTATTGTTCGAAACCCACCACAGGGCCATCGATATTCCAATATTACCTTCAATTCTAACCAGAATAATGTTCCCAGACAACCTCTGAAACCTCCTTATAATTCCCAACCTCTACCTCCATTATTACCCACCCCTTTAGGACCTCCTTTGAGAAATTCCAATGTGAAGAAAATCAGTCCTACGGAAATGCAATTACGTCGAGAGAAGGGCCTTTGTTATTTTTGTGATGAGAAATTTTCTTTCAATCATAAGTGTCCCAACAGACAGTATTTACTCTTACAAATGGAAGAGGATGAAAAGGAGTTAGAAACAGTGCAACCAGAAATGGACTCTCTCAATAATACAGCGGGAGTGGTGGACACTGAGGAGGCATTGCATTTGTCATTCAAGGCTTTGAATGGAGGAGCAGGAGTTGGTACCATCCTTTTTGTTGCACACATTGGTTCTCTGCCTGTTCAGGTTTTGGTTGATGGAGGTAGCTCTGATAATTTCCTTCAACCAAGAATTGCGAAGTTCTTGAAATTACCTGTTGAACCAGCTCCTATGTTCAGAGTTATGGTGGGGAATGGTAATTACATGGCTGCTGAAGGCTTGGTTAGTGAGCTAACTATTCGGGCACAGGGAGTCAAATTTCAATTACCAGTTTTTTTATTACTAGTTTCGGGAGCTGACTTAGTTCTTGGTGCTAGCTGGTTAAAATCCATTGGGCCACACATTGCTGATTACTCTTCATTACAGTTGAAGCTCTTATACAATGACAAGTATGTAACATTACAAGGTGATCATACAATTTTGCCTACTCCTGCACAATGCCACCATATAAAAAGACTGGTCCATACCAAGTCCATTGCGGAAATTTTTAGTATGCAACTCATTGAACCGACTTCTCAGCAATTTCCAGAGCTAGAACTCCCTCAGGATATGGAACCTGAATTGGTTCTATTGCTACATACATATGCTGCGGTGTTTGGAAATCCTATGTCCTTACCTCCTCCTAGGACACATGACCACTCCATTCCTTTGGTTGAAGGTTCTCAACCAATTAAAGTTAGAGCCTATCGCTATCCTCATAGTCAGAAGGAGGAAATTGAGAAGTTAGTGGCTGGTCTGTTGCAAGAAGGAGTGGTGCAAACTAGTACCAGTCCTTTCTCTTTTCCAATCATATTGGTCAAAAAGAAAGATGGATCTTGGCGGGTTTGTACTGATTACAGAGCTCTTAATGCTATTACCATCAAAGACACATTTCCTATACCTACGGTTGATGAGTTGATAGATGAGATCTTTGGTGCTTATTTTTTTTCAAAGCTTGACTTACGATCTGGTTATCACCAGATATTGCTTAAACCGGAAGATAGGCATAAGACAGCTTTTCGAACTCATCATGGTCATTTTGAGTGGCTAGTTATGCCATTTGGTTTGACTAATGCACCAGCCACATTCCAGAGTTTGATGAATGAAGTTTTTAAGGGTGTTTTGAGAAAATTTGTGTTGGTTTTTTTTGATGATATATTAATCTACAGTGCTACATGGGCGGACCATCTAGCTCATTTGGAAATTGTATTGAGAACATTACAACAACACCAACTTTATGCTAAATTTTCTAAATGTTCCTTTGGTGTCAAGGAAATTGATTATTTGGGACATACATTAACTGGAGCAGGGATTGCTATGGAAACTACCAAGTTAGAAGCTGTTAAAGCATGGCCTCAACCTACCACACTGAAACAATTAAGAGGATTCTTGGGTTTTACTGGGTACTATCGACGGTTTGTTAAAAATTATGCCTCTATTGCAGCCCCTCTAACTGAATTGCTTAAAAAGGACTCTTTTCAATGGTCTGAATCAGCCACTAATGCTTTTATGAAATTAAAAGAGGCCTTTACTTCAGCACCTGTACTGGCGGTGCCCAATTTCAAGGAAGAGTTTATTCTGGAAACCGACGCTTCCGGCTTGGGAATAGGGGCAGTTTTGAGTCAGAATTTCCATCCTATTGCATATTTTTCTAAAAAGCTGTCAACACGGATGCAAAAGCAGTCGGTGTATACTAGAGAGTTTTATGCTATTACTGAAGCTCTGGCAAAGTTTCGACACTATCTCCTCGGCCACAAATTCATTATCAAGACTGACCAAAAGAGTCTTAAGGAGTTGTTGGAGCAAACACTGCAAACCCCGGAGCAACAACAGTGGCTACCTAAATTTTTGGGTTATGATTTCAAGATTCAGTACAAGCCTGGCAAGGATAACATTCCAGTTGATGCCTTATCAAGAAGCTTTCACTTGGCCTGGTCTGAACCTCGAAGTGAGTGGTTAACTAAAGTAGTTGAGTTGATGCCCAAAGATGAATGGTTGAGTTCTCTGTATCAACAACATTTAAATAATGAAATCACTGACATAGATTATACTGTCAAAGATGGCTTGTTATTATGGAAGGGTAGATTGATGATTCCTGATGACGTGGCTCTCAAACAGGCAATTTTACATGAGTTTCATAGTACGAAGATAGGTGGACATGCAGGAGTAACTCGAACTATGTCTCGGATCATTCAACAGTTCTTTTGGCCGAAGATGCAGGCAGATGTCAGAGCATTTGTCCGAAACTGTAATGTTTGTCAACAAGCCAAGGTTGATCAAACACTACCTTTAGGGTTGTTACACCCTCTTCCTATTCCTCAACAGATTTGGGAGGATATCAGTATGGATTTCATAACTCAATTACCTAGCTCTAATGGCTTTTCTACAATTATGGTGGTGGTAGACCGATTGTTTAAGTTCAGTTACTTTATTCCTCTCAAAGCAGATTTTAATAGTAGGATGGTTGCTGATGCTTTCATCCAGCAGGTGGTCAAGATCCATGGTTTCCCTAAGACTGTGGTGTCTGATAGGGATAGAGTATTCATTAGTGCATTTTGGCAACAACTCTTCAAGGCTCAAGGTACAACGTTGGCTATGACTTCTGCATATCATCCTCAATCCGATGGCCAAACAGAGGCTTTAAATAAGACCTTGGAAATGTACTTAAGATGTTTTGTGTATGACAATCCAAAGTCTTGGCATTCTATGCTTCCTTGGGCACATTTTTGGTATAATTCGGCTTATCATCATAGTATTCATATGACGCCTTTTAAGGCTGTATTTGGGAGAGATCCTCCAAGCATTGTTCCTTATGTTAAAGATTTGAAGGATCCCGTCTCTCTTCAAGATACTTTAACAGCTCGTGACCAACTGATTCATGAGCTTAAATTCAATTTGGAAAAAGCTCAGAATTACATGAAAGGACAGGCTGATAAGAAGAGGAAAGAGGTATATTTTGAAGTGGGGGACTTGGTATTGGTTAAGTTACAACCATACCGTCAACATTCGGTGGTTTTGAGGAAGAATCATAAATTGGGGTTGCGTTTTTTTGGCCCATTTGAGATCATTCAGAAGATTGGTGATGTTGCATACAAATTGAAATTGCCCACCACTGCTAGAATTCATCCCGTATTTCATGTGTCTTTGTTGAAGAAGTTCCATGGCACTCCAGTTGAGCAATACTTGCCGTTGCCATTGACTACTTCAGAATTTGGACCGACCTTGCAACCTGAGAAGATTTTGGATTCGAGAGTCATTGTTCGTGGCGCGGAACAAATTCATCAGGTGTTGGTTCAGTGGGAGTCAACCAAACCAGAATTGGCAACTTGGGAAGATACTCTGCTGCTGCAGCAATCTTATCCATCCCTCACCCTTGAGGACAAGGGTGTTTTAAAAGGGAAGGGTATTGTAACACGTGAGCTGCATGATGGGAGTGAACGACATCAGGGACACATGGAACTTGATAAGCAGGAGGTGGAGAGCAGACGCAGCACTAGGATTCATAAGGAAAATTCTCTTTTAAAAGGATTTGCGCGTTAGTTGGGAGGCATGTTGAATGTGGCAAGTATCCCTCTCTCTTCCAGAATTTCCTCACTGCTCTTTCTGTTCTCTGACCTTACCCAATTTCTGTGCAGGACGGTCCTCTGTTCATGCAGCTGATAATATTGTTGGGATTCTATTTTGTTACATTTCCTCAACATAATCCATAAACTTCTTTTTTTATATTGTTGTTGACAGAGACATTGAGTCATTTAAATAAGATTCATTCCATTTTGAATTTTCCTATCATATTACTGCTTCATTACTGTTACAGTTAGTCTATTAATTATTTCGACCTCAAAAATATAATGTTAGAGATTGAGAATTCTGAACGTGTAATGATTATATATATATATATATATATATATATATATATATATATATATATATATATATATATATATATAATGTCAGAAAATATAAATTTTGATATTAAAATTAAACATTTATTCATAAAATACAATCGATAATGATTATATATTAACTTTTTCATATATTTTTAAGATGTAACGTCCCAAAATATAGTATGTAACTATATAATAGTCATAATACAGTTAGTTAATATAATAGATCAGTTAACAAGATAAATAAGGAGTATAAAATTATTTTACAGTCATTCAAAGAAAATTACAAATTTAACTTTATATACCACATGTACTAGTATCAAAACTATGTATAACACTGGTATATCAAAAGTCCACCAAGAATTACAAGCACCATAAAGAAAACAGTTCTAATAACACTACACATCAGAAGCCCCTTCACCTAATACTTGCTCGACGGACACATCATCTTGCTCTGCTCACACCCACTAGATGATCATCACCAAAGATAATACATATACAACAAAACAATGAAGAAACATGTAAGAAGGGTAAGCTAGTTGAAAAAGGATCATTCATGTTAAAGTAAATACCATATACAAGTTCAAACACACCATAAAATTTCTAATTTATTTCTCTTCACACATACTGACTCAGGCTTGGCCAAACCTTTTACTATCTAGTATAACTGTCGAGTCATGAATAGTTATGCACCTGCGTGGTGAAACAGCTGACCCACTCAAAGCTGACACACAAGGTTAATCCTTAAAACGCCCTTTGCCACCAGCACTAGTAAAAAAAAGCTTTTTTAACGTGCTATATACGCCTCGCTTTTATTGAAACCGAAGCGTATAAAAGCTGATGAGTTGATATTTTCTGCATTGCACTTAGTTTATTGTGCTAGAGTTAATCAGGAAAGTGTGCTCAAATATCCAATATTTTCCCATTTTTCTGTACTGTGTTTAATTTGACCAAAAATTCTTATTTGAATTAATTCGAATTATCTGAGTCTAATTATTTGCAATTTTATTTATAGGGAAATTGTTGGACAAAAATTTAGAGATTAATTTCTTTCAAAAGTGCACACAACTGCTAATTTTACTGCCCATGTTAGGAGGTGTCACGTTTGCTTTATAGTTTGCCACATCACATTGAAAAAAAGGCATAGTAAGCTTTGGCAACAAAATTATATGCTCAGAACAAAGTCTTCCAGAAGAACTCTAGCTTATTGCACGTGAAGATTATAGGCATCAGTTTTTGTCAACATGAAACACTAATTGGCATAGCTACATCCAAGCACAGGGAATTGATTGAAGAAAAATGAGGAAGCTAGATGCTAGGAGAGAAGACAAGCCTAGAGCTTATTGTTAGAAGGAGACAACACAAGGATTTGGAGATCTCTGACGAACGGGTCGCACCGCTCACAAAAGTTGATTGCACAAAAATAATGCAGTATAGTTTACTAGGATTTGACTCCTAGGTCGTCTCTCAAGGACCAATTTTTGGTGGTTTAGTCTCAGATTTTTTTACGAAGTGGGGGGGAGGGGTTTGTGATTTGTGGTACGGAAAAATAAAATAAAACTGGAATTAAAATAAGACAGAATTAAAAACACTGAAGTAGATTTTAACGACGGTAAAAACTAAACGGTAAAAGATGGTAAAAATAGACAATGGAAAAATTACAGTGTTGGAAATTAAAACACAGAACAGTAAATATGCAGAAGACAAAACAACAGTGTAATTAAAATTTACCAATAGTTCCAGTAAAAATAAACCGTAAAAACAACTCTTGAAAATAAATGACCAGTAAAACATAATGACAGAATTTAACGGTGCAGAAAAATATTAAAAGGTAAAATAAAGACACAATAAAATTAAAAGCATTTAATTGGAAATCAAATTTAGCAAAGATTCAACACTTGAAATTAAATTCCTGGACAATGAAAATAAAAATTACAGTAACACATACGCTTCAGAAAATAAATCACTGTTGCACTGTTTGGAAAATGAAAATACAGAGAGTTGATTGAAGGAGGAAGAGGCAATAGCCTCCTCCCAGACGTGGGTAGTTCCTACACTACTCCTAAAATCCACACTAAAATCTACTCAAATTCTAATCATCTTCTTCCTTCTCTGCTGCTCCATTTTATAAGCAATTTTTCTCACCAATCTCCTCCCGTGAGCATCTCCCTGTTTGTTTAGAATCCTTCCCGTGAGAAAATAGGGTGAGGGCCCCTCCATTTTTCACCTACTCTTGTCATCTTGTTCACCACTTTGCCGTGAACTTCTACTTTCTCTGCTGCATCGTGAGTTGATCTGTGAGCTGCTGTTGTGTGGAGAGATGGATGCTATGGACGTAGATGCTTTCTCTCCCCATTCCCGTGAATGGCAGCTGCTGGAATGAGCTCTCCAAGCTTCAATCTTCTCTTCCGTTTTCAACACTGGACCAGGGCCGTGACAGTCTTTTCCATGTGGCCGTGAAGTGTGTGTGCCTTCAAAGACAGCTGGATGTGCTGTCTACTTCACTTCTCCGTGCGCACCAAATAAAAGAGGAACCCCACCACTGCTTTCTTGTAGCAGCCGTGAGCTTGCTGGACGGTGGTGTGCTCCAGCTTTCTCTTCCAGCCATGTCTTTCTTTGCTTCACAGTGCATCTCTCTCTTTTCTTCTCTCAATTGGCTACTGGTTGCTCATGCTTCTTTGGTGGCTGGACCATGTGCTCTCCAAGCTTTTCTGCTGTCATCAGTCATTTCCGTCACAGCCTGGATGCTTGCTGAACGTGAAGGCTTCCTATTGGTGGCTGCTGGACGGGTGATCATCAAGGTGAACATGTGCTGCCTTGGTTGTGATGGATGTGTATTGCACTGGTGGAGGATGCTTGAAGTTGCTAGATGGGAGCGTGAAGAGTTCGGTTTCCATTTTCAAGCCATCCTAAAACCAATTTAGAACCACGTTTCCAGCCAACACTAAAATGTGGTGGCCCCAACTTTTGTTGCATGTGTGCTAGATGCTTTCCAGTGCATGGGCCGTGTGCTTTTTAGAAAATATGGCAGCACATTTTTCCAGTACTAAAACCGAGTCTCATTTCAAGGTGGTCCCTCCTTTACTTTGGTGTCTCCCAATTCCTTTTAAAAGGAATAAAAGAATTCTCCATTTTGTCTTTAGGAGGAGGCAACCATACGTGAAAGGCATGTGTTTAGGTGGATGTTGTGCTTCTTCCAATTAAATAACTTGAAGAAATTGTTGCACTCTCATGTGCCCATCTGCATTCTGTTAATCCATGAAGAATTTTATCTCTTTTGGTGTTCTCATCTCAACGTGACATTAGCAGCCCCACATGTAGGAATAATCACTACTGCCTTCAAACTCCAAAGCCGTGACAAGCCATTTCACTTCTCAATATTTATGTTGATGAGTACTAAAAGAAAACGCACCTTATGATCACTTCACCTTAATGTGTTGGCTTCAAATTAAAATGACCATTTCATATATGCCATCATTCTTTTCTTTATTTCCAAATTAAAATTAAAATCCAAGAGCTTCTAATTAATTTCCTTGCAAAAGAACTTAGTCCCTAATTTTATCCAAAATTTTCCCTGTAATTTATAGTGCAAATAATTAGCTTAGATAATTCAAATTAATCAAAATTAGAATTACTAGTCAATTAAGCACAATTAGTGAAAACGGGAAAATACCGGACATTTAAGCACAATTTCCTGATTAATTCTAGCACAATAAACTAAGTGAAGTGAATAAAATATTGACTTATCAAAATAGACCACACTTAGTCTTTTGCACTCCTGGGCAAAATCAAGACGCAAATCAGGGAATAATTAAAAGGACATCAAAGGACGTGACATAAATGCAGCATAGAGAAAACAAAGACTCGTAAGAAAAACAGATTTACAGAGTTCTCAAGAAATCTAAATAACGAAAAGATGTAGACAATATCCAACACAAAATCAAAGAAAGCAGATACTTACAGAAATCATCCAAGCAATTCAAAGCATGGTAAAATAATCAATCAGCTCAAGAGGTGATTCAAGAATGTCAAAACCTCACAGATGCACTATAGTGTTTCTCTCAAGTGTCTAGGGTAAATAATAATATCAGCTCGATGTACTCAAGAAAACAAACACAAGTAGACTTGGCAAGCTTCTAATTATCAATACTTAAAACATATGCATGTTCAGATCAAAAGGTCTTTACTGGGTTGTAATGGGGCCAAGGACAGGGGAGGATAAATTTGGATAAGTAGCTATAACTCAGAAGAAATAGAGGAGCACTAGGGAAAAAATGTAAACACTGTGAAATCTCACCTAAACCTCTAATTCAATCCTCTTCTCGACTCCATTATTTACAAAATTATTTTTCAATTTTTCTCTTTTTCTCATCATTTTTTTTTTATATCCTGTCTTCTTTTTTTTTTTTTTTTTTTCACACAACAGGATATAAATTATCATTTCAAAACATGATGAGGAACCAACTAGCCAATTCATCAGAATTCCCAAGGAGACCACACTTATTCTCAAAACACTTCTGTAGCTCCAGACTTTCCTAAGTTTAAGGTAATCATTGTTTTTCACTTAGGGTCAGTATATGAGCTTCAACACAAATAAATGGGGAAAGTATAGGCTCAAAGGGGTTATCAAAGGATAATAACAAGGTAGGATTATTTGGCTAAAGAGGCTCAAGAATAAAATTGCCTTTATCACTTCTGAACATGCATATCAATCAAGGATATCTAAAAGAATCAAGCCAAGGCATATGTGCAAGCAATCAAGATACATGTCACACACAAGAAAGAAAAACAAAGTGGCTCAAATCTCACACAGGGTATTCGTCACAATCAAATCAACCTCTCAAACGTATAATCATCTTTCCAGGCAGAGAAAAGCAAGGATTACAAACTATAAGTATTAAGTAAGTGAAGGAAAAATCTACAACTTAAACAAACTCCATAAATCAAGAGAAAAATGTAAAATTTATTGCACACAAAACTCGATAAAAATAACTTAAAATAGAAAAAATTTAACACTCAAAAACAAAAAAATTTAACACGAAAAATACAATCTAACAGAAAAATCAGAATTTCTCCCCAGTAGACCACACTTAAATCACACAATGTCCTCAGTGTGTTACAATCATCAGATGATCAAATTCAGAGCAGTCAAATAATATAGACAAGTGCCATAAAAAGTTAGGAAAAATGGGAAGAAATTTTTCAGTAACATCCATCAGTAGATGCTATCAGGGACATCCATTAGCAGATGTCTAAAACACCTAGCACCCATCAGTAGATGCTAATAAAATTTTTATTATTATTATTATTGTTTTTTTTTTTTTTTTTTTTTTTTTTTTGAAAAAGGAGACCGGTACTGTGACAACAGTCTCGGTGGCAAAGACCGGAACTGTTGCTACAGTGGCAGAATTTTGGCTATTAATAGGCCAACTTCGGCTCCCGAGCGGCATTTCTGACTGCTCTGCTCTCTCTCTCTACTTCTCACTTCTCTCTCCGCTCTCCTCACTCTCAACCTGAGCATCTGGAACCTCTGCCTGTGTGCCTTCGGAGCGTCTAAGATCTGCGTCAAGCTTCTGTAAGCCCTACTACTCCGGGTAAGTCATCTGCACCTTGGATCTCCTTCTTTCTGCCGTTTAAGCTTTCTGCTCTTTTCTTTGCTTTTCAGTTCTTCTCCTTTTACAGCTTTCAGATCTATCATTTTTTTTCTTTTTCCTGCTTTCAGTTCCTTCTTTATTTTCAGCTCTTATTCGCTTTATTTTTCACCTGCTAAACACTTAAAACACATAAAACACAATTGTCTTAAAACTTAAGGGGTATATAGGCTGGAAACCAGACGTTAATCTCCCTTCGATTGAAGGTATTGCAGAGACAATCGGGTAGAACAACGCCACGTACCCCACTTAAAACTAAATAAACACATAAACATAATATACAAGAACAAGGACAACAGGACAACTGGACATAGATCCGTTTAGGACCCTTTGCGAGGACCGTGAAACAGATCTGAGACCAAAAACTGAAACATCAAAGCATGACTGGACAAAATAAATCTGAAAGGAAACAAGAACAAATAAAGAAAACACTGAATTAAGAATCTAATGTTTTAATGTTTTTTTTTTTTTTTTTTTTATGTTATGCTTTTTTTTCTTGTTTTTGTTCTTTTTATATGTATTTATTTTTTATTTATGTATTTGTATATTACGAGAGGAAGGATGAGTGATATGGAATCAGAGAGATATACCAGTCAACGATGGCGTCCTACAGATGATCAGATCACGATGATGACCAAAATCTACAACTATGGGGTCACACACCCAAGCCGAGCGCAAGTCGTCGAGATCGCGTCTCGACTAAGGGCTTTCGGCGAAGCCACTGAATACAACGTACACTGCTGGTTTAACAACCATGGCAATCGGGTCAGGCGCTGGCAAGCGGAGATAGACCCTACTGGCACTCTCTTTTCACAACTGCCGCTGTATATGTACGGTAAGACCTCTGATCACACCTCCATTGAATTTTCCATTCCTCTTCTATTATTAACACAAGTTATTTCTTTTTTTATTTTTTTATTTTTTATTTTTTGTTTGAAAGAAAACAACTGGGTGATAATGAGGGCACCGAGGCTGCTGAATCTGTTTCCCGTTCCGATCATCATCGATGACGACAGAAATGAACGAGAAATTCCTCCACCAAAGCCTCCGCTCGTTACTTTTCGAACCAGAGCTCCCTCAACGGAGCTCTCCCTTAGACCACCACAACCAGCTCGAGAATTCTTCCAGTTTTAATGTTTTATGTTATTTTTTATTTTTATGTTTTTGTTGGCCGAGTGTGGCCAGAATATGGACAAGGCATGTAATCTGAACAATTATATTTTTTTATGTTTTTATTTTTTTTTTTTGTTTTTATTTATTATGGTGTGTAATATTAACGATCACTAAAGATCGACCCCCCGAACATCTTTTATTTATATATATCTACTGCACTTTTATTTTCAGATCTGTTAAATTTCCTTTTCTCAATTACTGTAATTTATTTTTTTTTTTTGCAATGATGAATGAAATCTTTCTTAGTCAAATTTTTCAATCAATAATCTGTATGCACACAACTAAGAAATTATATTTACAGTGAAGGAAAATAAGGAAAAATAAGATCTGAAGTGAAAATTTTTATTGGTATAAAATAATAAGATACTGAGGGTCGAAATAAAATCAAGGAATACGCAAAACAATTTTTGAATTTTTGATTTTTTTTTTATTTTTTTTTTATTTTAAGTAAAAACACTAAAAATCACGAAGCAAAATAAAACTCAAAACACATTTTTTTTTTAAAAAAAATATGAAAAATAAATATATGTATATCTTATAACAATAAAATTTTAATTGAAAACAAAGATTTTGCACACTTTAAACAAAAAATTTTATCAAAAATTTTTTTTTTTTTTGTTTTTTTATTTTTTATTTTTAAAGATAACAATTACAAAAACTAAGAAGAAAAGGAAAAACAAACTTAAAAGAAAAAATTGCAGAATCTTCCCCAGACCACACCTAAACTACAATGTCCCAAATCAGTTAAAGGCATAAGATCATCAATTGAAACTTAAACAGATAAAGGACAAATGTAATAAAAGTCAGAAAACGGGGAAGAAAGAAAAAGAAAACTCCCCTGGATTATGGTGGCAGTTGCCAAAATTGGACAATCAGGGAGATGTCTTCTTCAGGATCCAAGACGGAAATTTTGAGGAAAAATTGCTTCATCCTCCAAATCTGATCAAGCAGAGAAATATCCTCCACCGCCGGATCTAAGCAGCAAATATTGTCACTGAGCAGATTCAGTAGGTGCCTTTTGATCTTCGAACTGCTGTATGTACTGGCACCTTTGTCTTCCAGCGTGGGTGCATGCTGATCAAATTTATATGTACCTCCTGCAATATGGTTAGTGCAAAATGGTTCCACAGAAATATCATGCAGAGGTATAACACCCAATCCCAATTCATCATACCGAGCCTTAGATACAACCTCATAACATGAATCCGTTTCAAATGTAGAAACAATATTTATAACAGGTTCAGATTCATGTTCAGTGCATGGAGAACAAATATTTGAATGTGATAGTAAAAAGCGGTCCTCATCATGCACAGAGGAAAAATTAAAATCATGCTCAGCAACAATATAGTCATCAGCATACCTCTCATCATCACAATCAACATAATAATCAAATTGTGGTATGCTTACCTCCTCTTCCTTGAAGATTTCTAGAGTGTGGGAAGGTGAAGGTGGTCTACCTGGTTCAGGATTACTGCTTACTTCTGCCGGGTCCCCAAAATTTTCATCAGTCTCCTCAGGTGCAAGAGTGGCCATCTGCCTGATCTGATCACTCAGATTCTGCATGGCAGCTTGAGTTTCCATGCTCTCTTGCTTGAACTGCATGTTCCCTTTCTGAAACTGAATGTTCTGCATTGTCATCTGCTCTAGTAACTCCTTTAATGTAGGTTCAGAAATAGAAGGCTGAGGAGTTATTTGAATAGGAGAATCATACTGTTGACTCTCATATTGTGGAACTGGCTCCCAAAGAGAGCTCTCAGAAATTGGATGATGGAACATATTGTTCTCATCATAAAAATCAGCAGATTTAAAATCAAAGTAATATGCAGAATAAGAATCATAATCACAGACATTGGCAGAATAAGCATTATTCACAACATTAAAATAGGTAGACATGGAAAAATAAAAAGTAAAAACTAAAAACTAAAAATTACGAATCAGATAAAACAAAACACATTTATACATGCTACAAGCACACACAAGACAGAACATCAATAGTAAAAATTTTTAATTAATTTTTTTTTTTTTTGTTAATTTTCAATTTTTTTTTTTAATAACAACTAAATACAGAACATAGCACAATTAAACACATATATACACAATATATATTAACACAGCCTAATCGAAAAACACAGCAAAAATCTAAAACGAAAAACCTGGAACTGAAGTGACAACGCCGCCAAAATTTGCTGAAGGTGTCGTTATCGCCTGCAAAAATATACAAGACAAAACACACAAAACAAACATATTAACAGAACAAAACTTTATACAACAAAAATCTAAAACCAAACCTCCATTGTTCCCCGGCAACGGCGCCAAAATTTGATACGACTGTCGCGGTCATACAAATTTGATGTGCACAGAAATAATGCAGTATAGTTTACTAGGATTTGACTCCTAGGTCGTCTCTCAAGGACCAATTTTTGGTGGTTCAGTCTCAGATTTTTTTACGAAGTGGGGGGGGGTTTTTGTGATTTGTGGTACGGAAAAATAAATTAAAACTGGAATTAAAATAAGACAGAATTAAAAACACTGAAGTAGATTTTAACGACGGTAAAAACTAAACGGTAAAAGATGGTAAAAATAGACAATGGAAAAATTACAGTGTTGGAAATTAAAACACAGAACAGTAAATATGCAGAAGACAAAACAACAGTGTAATTAAAATTTACCAATAGTTCCAGTAAAAATAAACCGTAAAAACAACTCTTGAAAATAAATGACCAGTAAAACATAATGACAGAATTTAACGGTGCAGAAAAATATTAAAAGGTAAAATAAAGACACAATAAAATTAAAAGCATTTAATTGGAAATCAAATTTAGCAAAGATTCAACACTTGAAATTAAATTCCTGGACAATGAAAATAAAAATTACAGTAACACATACGCTTCAGAAAATAAATCACTGTTGCACTGTTTGGAAAATGAAAATACAGAGAGTTGATTGAAGGAGGAAGAGGCAATAGCCTCCTCCCAGACGTGGGTAGTTCCTACACTACTCCTAAAATCCACACTAAAATCTACTCAAATTCTAATCATCTTCTTCCTTCTCTGCTGCTCCATTTTATAAGCAATTTTTCTCACCAATCTCCTCCCGTGAGCATCTCCCTGTTTGTTTAGAATCCTTCCCGTGAGAAAATAGGGTGAGGGCCCCTCCATTTTTCACCTACTCTTGTCATCTTGTTCACCACTTTGCCGTGAACTTCTACTTTCTCTGCTGCATCGTGAGTTGATCTGTGAGCTGCTGTTGTGTGGAGAGATGGATGCTATGGACGTAGATGCTTTCTCTCCCCATTCCCGTGAATGGCAGCTGCTGGAATGAGCTCTCCAAGCTTCAATCTTCTCTTCCGTTTTCAACACTGGACCAGGGCCGTGACAGTCTTTTCCATGTGGCCGTGAAGTGTGTGTGCCTTCAAAGACAGCTGGATGTGCTGTCTACTTCACTTCTCCGTGCGCACCAAATAAAAGAGGAACCCCACCACTGCTTTCTTGTAGCAGCCGTGAGCTTGCTGGACGGTGGTGTGCTCCAGCTTTCTCTTCCAGCCATGTCTTTCTTTGCTTCACAGTGCATCTCTCTCTTTTCTTCTCTCAATTGGCTACTGGTTGCTCATGCTTCTTTGGTGGCTGGACCATGTGCTCTCCAAGCTTTTCTGCTGTCATCAGTCATTTCCGTCACAGCCTGGATGCTTGCTGAACGTGAAGGCTTCCTATTGGTGGCTGCTGGACGGGTGATCATCAAGGTGAACATGTGCTGCCTTGGTTGTGATGGATGTGTATTGCACTGGTGGAGGATGCTTGAAGTTGCTAGATGGGAGCGTGAAGAGTTCGGTTTCCATTTTCAAGCCATCCTAAAACCAATTTAGAACCACGTTTCCAGCCAACACTAAAATGTGGTGGCCCCAACTTTTGTTGCATGTGTGCTAGATGCTTTCCAGTGCATGGGCCGTGTGCTTTTTAGAAAATATGGCAGCACATTTTTCCAGTACTAAAACCGAGTCTCATTTCAAGGTGGTCCCTCCTTTACTTTGGTGTCTCCCAATTCCTTTTAAAAGGAATAAAAGAATTCTCCATTTTGTCTTTAGGAGGAGGCAACCATACGTGAAAGGCATGTGTTTAGGTGGATGTTGTGCTTCTTCCAATTAAATAACTTGAAGAAATTGTTGCACTCTCATGTGCCCATCTGCATTCTGTTAATCCATGAAGAATTTTATCTCTTTTGGTGTTCTCATCTCAACGTGACATTAGCAGCCCCACATGTAGGAATAATCACTACTGCCTTCAAACTCCAAAGCCGTGACAAGCCATTTCACTTCTCAATATTTATGTTGATGAGTACTAAAAGAAAACGCACCTTATGATCACTTCACCTTAATGTGTTGGCTTCAAATTAAAATGACCATTTCATATATGCCATCATTCTTTTCTTTATTTCCAAATTAAAATTAAAATCCAAGAGCTTCTAATTAATTTCCTTGCAAAAGAACTTAGTCCCTAATTTTATCCAAAATTTTCCCTGTAATTTATAGTGCAAATAATTAGCTTAGATAATTCAAATTAATCAAAATTAGAATTACTAGTCAATTAAGCACAATTAGTGAAAACGGGAAAATACCGGACATTTAAGCACAATTTCCTGATTAATTCTAGCACAATAAACTAAGTGAAGTGAATAAAATATTGACTTATCAATCTCTCTTTAAATTCTTCCTCTTGGCAATTTGAAAAAATCATCTTCTTTTCCTCTTTTCCCGTGGAGTATAGCAAGAGTATTACAGAGATCATGGCTTGATGAAGGAAGAAGTGGTGCTGGTGTGAGATGATACGTCCAAGAGAGCTAGAGGAGGGAAGCAAAACTGTATTTGATTCTTGAACACTACTGGAAGAAGACACAAGATCAAAGGGCAGCTAGTTTGTTTCCTTTACTTTGCTTTGCTTCTTTGTACTTTGAATGATTTTCCTTGAGAACTGGAAACATGTTCATGATGAATAAATAGTTGATGTTTATTCCCTTTCTTGAATTGTGATTGCATCTTCCATTTGATTTTCTGCATCTTTATATAAACTCTTCTATCCTTCTTTAACCTTGGTGAAAGAAGTTCTTGGTCTTGTGTTGAATCACGTTTTAGAAGTAGTAGACAGTGAGGAGTTGATTTACCTTTCATAGAAGTAGGCTTCCTTCACCTAAGAAAATAAAACAAAAATATTTGTTTACTTGGAGAATGGAATTCTCGGTGTAGAGAAGAAGTGAAACCATATGCTTGTTTGTTTTTGACGTGGTGAGGAAGAGAAGAACTTTGTTTGTTTGAGAAAAGGGAGAAGTGAATTTATTTAGCTTGTGTACACGGTGATGAGGTTCTAAATTTAGCAAATATACATTTCATTTTGCTTTAAGGAAGTGTCACGGTCCTACTTGTTTTCATCTTCCAATCAATATGTTTTTGCTTGTCTTTCTTTTATATAATGTTCATGGTCCAGCAACATCATTATTTTACACATTTCTACCTTGTTTACTTTTCAAAGAAGAATAGAAACGGGAAGTGAATGTGCAGCTACGTTTTTTTTTTATTCTTTGGCAACAACAAAAGCTTTCAAAAGTTGTATCCTTATGTGAAAACCTCTTAGGTTTACGTGAAAGAAGAAAGTGGTAGGGTCCTCCTTGTTTTTCTTGCCAAAATGCTTTGCTATCTTTACCCTTCTTTTATAAAATACCGTGTTGTTGTTGTGTCCAGTGGCAGCCCCTCCCTTTAATGTCTTTGCACCTTGTTTTGTCTTTTCATTGAAGGAATTAAGTGAATGGATGGATAGGAGAGCAAAGTTTTCAGATTTCTAAACCCCTTTTTACGTGAAGAAGACTTGGCCTATGGTCCTTTATTGCATTTTACTTTTATTGCTTGAGACTTGTTGACTAAGATGGAGTAGTAGATAGCTTCTATTTTTATTTGTTTTCAATTCCCTTTGAAATTGAGTGGATCTTGTGTGTAGAAGATAAAGTTCACGTCTGAAAGGTAGAGAACCAAATTGCTTTGACATTTTCTTCTTTGCTTGCCAAATAACTCACGGCCATCAGGATCTAAGTGAAGCATTTCTTTTGTTTAATAAAAAAAAGGGTATTAAGTAAGGTCACGGCCAAGAAGTGGTTTAAGTAAATTGTAATTTTAATTTTCTTTTGGTAGAAGAATTGGTCACATTTAATAGTAGAGAAGTTTTACTGTCTTTCAATTCCTTTGCCTTGAAATATTTTATATATTGAAATAATTTTCTGTATTTTTGTTTTTCCGAATTTGTTTTTATTGTTTTAAGTTGTTGTAATTTTGCTTTTACTGTCTTAATTTTGTTTTACTATTTTGAAGTCTATTTCAACGATTTTTAATTTCATACGCAACCAAACAAAATTTCCAAAACCCCCACTACATGTTGATCCTGAGATTGAACACATTTGGTCCCTGAGAGACGACCTAGGAGTCAATTCCTAGCACTGTACTGCATTCTTAATTGCACATCAAATTTGATCGGCCGCGACAACTGTATCAAAAGCGCAGTGACATTTTAGTAAATATTGAGTGGTTATATACCTCGGTTATATATGAACCGATGCCTATAGATGTTAGTGCCTCAGGTAGAAGGCCAACCGAGGCATATAATATGAATTTTAAATGATTTAGGCACGGATTTGCTGTGTAACTCATGTAGTTAAAGGGTTTAGGCACCGATTTTTCATATAACCGAGGTTGTAGCCCTTAGTTTGATAAATGCTATGTTAGAAACAAAGAGATCTACGTCATATACTGACACCACTCGACGTCCAGGTATATGGGAAAAGACTGTTGGCAGGGCATGATAAATGCTACTTTAAA
This sequence comes from Vigna nakashimae, assembly GCA_034642375.1. Taxonomy (NCBI): domain Eukaryota; kingdom Viridiplantae; phylum Streptophyta; class Magnoliopsida; order Fabales; family Fabaceae; genus Vigna; species Vigna nakashimae. Next base: position 13,615,046 of record CM067768.1, on the reverse strand, counting down.
ACGAAGAGATGCACGTCAATATTGACACCACTCAACGTCCACATTATTTGGGAAATACATAAGGACGTCCACGTTATTTGGGGAAATACACAGGGACGCCATTTTCCTTCAATATTCGACGTAAAATTATTTGAAGGATTTCTAAAAGAAATCCATTATTACGTAGGTTCATAAATGGAAACGAAACAAAAGAAAAATATAATAACACTAAACATAGCAAACAAAATGAAAATCAAACGACGAAAAGATCCACGGGATTGTTAAAATGTAGAAGGATTTTTGTGAATGGAGGTTGTAGCGTTTTGAAAGGGTGAAAAGTCCAAATCTTTGGATTTCTATCACGTCGTTAATATATTTAAGATTACGTCGATATGCTTCTTGTTTGACATTAATACATTTTAGACGACACACTACTTTAGTAATTGACGTGGAGCGAATCAATTTATTTTCGATAATATCACCGGTCATTTTTAATGTTTGATATTGAGTGCTACGACATTGAACGTGTGACGTTATACGCTGTTTTTCCACTAGTATGATTAGACTTTTTATCTTTTTATTTTTTTTATGTTTCTATCCTTTTATCTTTTATTTTTTTCTCTTTTTCTCTTTTTCTCTTTTTCTCTTTTTATCTTTTTAGTTTTTTTTTTATCTTTTTATCTTTTTCTTCTTTTTATTTGATTATCCTTTTATTCTTATTTTTATCTTTTCATCTTTTTATCTTTTTTTTTACCTTTTTATGTTTTTATTATTTCTTTTATCTTTCTATCTTTCTATCTCTTCATTTTTTTTCTTTTTAATTTTTTATTTTTTTATCTTTCTATCTCTTCATTTTTATATCTTTTTATCTTTCTATCTCTTCATCTTTTTATCTTTCTAACTTTTATCTGTTTGTGCTAATTAGATGCTCTAATGCAGTGTTCTTTAGTGTTTGCAGGATAAAATTCAAAAATTTGTACTAGGAGTACACAATCATCAAGAGAAGAAGGACAAAAAAGGTCACAGGGAGTGCCTGGGCGCCCCATTAAGGCCGCTGAGCGCCATCCTTCAAGTGTCATGTTCACCAAGTTCTGTGCATGAAGTGGTTAAAAATATCAAAGAGAATGGAGTTATTGAGATTGAGGCTCCGTATTCAAGTAGGGTAAAGATGGTGAACAAGAAGATGTTGCAGATAAGTTGGTGTGATGAAAGAAAAAGAAACACCAACATCAAAGATCCAGATTGAGTTTAATGGTGTTAGGTTCGTGACGTTAAACAAGCGCTTATTGGGAGGCAACCCAATTTCTGACTTTTTCTTTTGGATTTGAATTTGCTTTGCAGGAATTACAGCATCTACTGATGGATGCCGATGAAGATGAGAAATATTAGCATATACTGATGGATGTCGATGAAGATGAGAAAGATTAGCATCCATTGATGGGTGTTGATGAAGATGAGAAAGATTAGCATCTACTGATGGATGTTGATGACAAGGATTCGCATATACTGATGGATGCTACTAAGAGCATCTACTGATGGATGTTATGCTACTAGACATCTACTAATGGATGTTGGAGGATGAGGATTTTTATGTTTTTGTTTATTTGAATTTTTTTATTTTGTTTTTATTTCATGAATTGTGCTGCAATGGTTGGTATGATGTGATAAACTATTGTTTGTGATGAGTAATATTCTTGTGTTTGCACTATTGTTCTATGATGCATGTTGAGTTAATGATTGTTGAGGCTTTTAAGCATAAATGGTGGTTGCTCATTGATGAGTCAATATTTTCTTCACTTCACTTAGTTTATTGTACTAGAATTAATTAGGGAATTGTGCTTAATCGTCCGTTATTTTCCTATTTTTCCTAATTGTGCTTAATTCGATCAGAAATTCTTATTTTAACTAATTTGAATTATCTGAGCTTATTATTTTGCATTATTAGTTATGGGAAAATTTTGGATATCTTTTTGGGACATTTGAAGGCTAAATGAGAAATGACAATTGAGCCAATGCATTTCAGCCACTTCAATTTTCGTTGGTTGCTGTGTGAATTTTGTGTCAACTTGTTTGTCCTCGTTCGAGTTCAATTCGTATCCGTTTTCCATTCAATTTTTTTTCATAGTTTCATCTAGATGTCTAGTTTCATGTATAGTTTTTACTTTGTTCAAATTCGATCTGTACTGTTCCCAGTATTTTGTTTACTCTCCTATGTCAGTCCAGTGAGTACTGTTTGAGTGTTCTAAATATGTTTGCATTGTTTGCTTGCTGTTTAGTACTTGTGGTGGCTGTAATTTATCATTGGACAGTGCATCTGATGGCCATAAAAAGAAATTAAATGTGGTTCTAGACTCTTAACTGGTTGCAAAGAGGTCCAAATTGTTTTGAGTTGAACAAAACTGTACATTCAGGAAATTACATCCAAGATTTATGGTGTTGATTTACAATTTTTATGGTGAAAAATTAAGTGCAGCTGCCACATTTCAATTGTCACGACTTGGCTTGGCTTTGGAAGGATCTCACAATTCACACCAATTGGAGTAAATACACTATTTTAAGAAGCTAAGAGAATGGTGTTGCACTCTACGTGAAACTTACAAGGAAAAGAGAAGATGACATGTGGCATGAGGGAATAAGTCTCAAAAGGAATTCTGAAACTGTTTCGAACAAATCACCACCTACTACACGTTAAAGAGGGAAGCATCTTTGGCATAGAATAAAGTAATATGGGATGGGGTTGCTATGGTTTTTGGAGGAGAAATAAATGCTGAACGTGGTCCACCTACACTTCACGTTAAAAAGAAATGATTGGAGACAGCACTTGCAATTTAATGTGGTGTGCAGCTTTCACGTGAAGTGTAAATTCTGAATTGGTTAAGCATAGTGGTAGGCCATCCTTGTTTTATTTTGATTGAAGAATTGCAAATAGCACACTACACGACGAACTAAGGAAGTCAGCACAAATTGAAGAATTTTTCTGAAATAGCATTAGCAAAAAGAAACACCACACGGCCAGAGAAGCATGCAGTTGTGTGAAGAGAAGCATGCAGTTGTGTGAAGAGAAGCCCGGCCTGAATATAAGCCTTGAAAAGCTCTTGTGATGATAAATTGCTTGTAAGTGTGTTTGATATGTGGTTAAATGAAAGGAAAAGTTGATTCATGTGACATTGTGATGGTAGAGTGTAAGAGTGTCACTTCACTATACACCTTTGAGTTGAGTGAAACACTTTTGAGTGTTTGAGTGAAACATTGTCTTTGGTGAGGAATTGTTCCATGCACTATATGATAACATTCTTGCTTGGTTGGTTGATTATTCATGAGGTTTGCATCTGTTGTGTATGTCTTGATTATGTGAGCACCATAGTTGAAGCTTGATTGGCTAAAACATCATTATATCTTGACTAATCTTTCTATGATGAGCAAACATAAGTGATTTACTTGTCCAAGAGAAAAATGCTTTTTGGTGTGCTAAACCATTGTAGTATGATTATTTTGTTGAAGCCAAGTTACATTTTTCTTGAGGACAAACAAAGTTTTAAGTTTGGGGTTGTGATAACGGTTGAAAAACCGTTATTTTTATACTTAATTTTGATATTAAAAACACCATTTCTGACTTAGAATCTTGCTTTAACTCATGTTTTGTTTTTGTTTTGTGAATAAGAGAATTGAGGTTATACGTGATGATTTTCCATGACTCAATAATGTTGTCAAGAAGAAAAAAATCGAAGTTGTTATGCAACACCTATTAAATATAATAGTGATGATTTCTTACATATGATTTCAGTAGATGCTTGTTTCATAATTGAGCTTTTTCTAAGATGGCATAAACCTAGTGATGGGTACGGAAAATACCCTTTGTTGCTAAAATAATGGATGCTACTGGATACTGGGTCTGACTTGATACTACTATGCTAATAATCAAATATGCTGGACAATGGGTCCATGACAGTATCATTCTCTGGATAATCCATTAATGAACTTCAATTTATAGCTATTAGATTTAGATATTGTTCATTGACTTGGAAAGACTTCAGCATAAGGAATTATTGTATAAAGCATGACTCATTGCATCAAAAGAACCGTAAAGCAGTAGCTGAGTTGAGGACCGCTGATTTTAATTGCTGAAGATTAAGCATATTCTCAACAATTTCACCATATCAGGTTCTTTCTCCTCCTTTTTTCTTTTTTCAGTTCCAATCTTCTTCGATTTGGATGCATCCACGAATATATTGTTCTTTGCACTAACTATTTTAGCTGGAGAGGGTCTGTGTTGAACATGGGGAGTTAGGCGTCCTACTTACTTTTTGGTTCAAGTACTTATTGAATTCAGATTTTTTTAAAAATGGGTTGATTTTTTGGTGTTGTAAACAGGACGACACTCTTTTCGGTCAACTTTCTTTTGTTTTATCTTTGCGTCCTGTTAGTGTATTATAATATTGTAACGCTAGAAGTGTTAAAAAGTTGGTGAAAGTGTTAAAAAGTGATAATATTCCTTAAGTTCCTTTTTAAAATTTTTATTTTTATGCGAGATTCTAATTTAATGTGACAAATATTTCTCTACTTATTAATTTAAATTTCTTTATCTTTGATTTCTTTCAAATTTTCTATTTTGTTAATTTTTTTTATTAGAAATTATTAGAAAAATCCTGAGGATAGTTTTCTATCAATAAATATGTTATTAACAAAAACTAGTTTTAGTAATATAAACATTCATTATCACAATCTATAAATATGTCTTAATGTCTTAGTTAATATCTTGTGTTACATCACAAATAATATATAAATAATGAAACATTTTATATTTATCAGAATTGATTACATTATTACAACGTAAAAACAATTTTAACTTATGAAAGAAAAATCTTATTAAATTCAAATCTAAAACACAAATTTAAAATTTTTATTATTAATATATATATAATTAATAATGTAACATTCTAAAATATAACATTTAACTATATAATAGTTATAACAGATTTAATATAATAGATCATAGGAATATAAAGTACGATTTACAGTCATATAAAATAATCATAAATTTAAAACTTTATATACATGGGAAGTTAAACAAAACTATTTATAAGAACTAATATAAAGCAAACTAGGCATCCGTAATACCTCCGTTCAACGACTATTCCAAAGAGATCTCATTTTTCTCTACTCACACCCACTGGATGATCATAGCAAGGAGAGAAAGCAAAGGAAACATACAAACACAATCACAAGCAAAACTGGTAAGCTAGATACAAAACAACACATCATAAGTTTAAAACATTTCATATAAGAGTCATATGTAATTTAATCCAACTCAAACATCTTAACATGTAATGACCTATACCGACTGTTTAGACTTAGAATGAATGCTATGCCGGGTTTTGCACTTGTGGTGACCTCTACTGCTTTGCAAAGTCATTGTCAATGGGTTTCACCCTACTACCCACACAAAGTTAGTCTGTTATCGCGTCATAGACCATACTGGAAGCACCTATAATGAAAGACCATTAGAGTGTCAAGATAACCCCCAATGTTGAGCTCCCTGCATTCATTTTAAAGTTACTTGAAACCACACCGAAGAAGTCCCTCACTAGAACCAACTTTACCATCCGTGAAACCATATATATGTCCATACATTTTCACATTGAATACCATAAACAACCTATTAAGTTATCATAAATAACTTAAAACATGAGCATTGAAACACATAGGGTGATTGATGTGTGAATAAAAAGTGTAATTGCATTCATATTTTAGTTTAAGCCATTTGCATACACAATTACATAAATTGAATGATTTCATCATGCATTACCTTTGTTTCGGATCATACATTTGGGTTTTGTGTTTTTCTTATAAATTGGTATTTCTAACTGTTAAAATCATAAATTGGGAAGAATTGATGTCCAAGATGGAGAGTTGAAACCAGAGAGTTACATAACCTAACTGTGAACGTTTCCACAAAACCTATTTTTAAGGTGAGTTTTGCACTCACTTATATATTATAAATTGATTTTATCTCTAATTGATGTGAGACTTCCAACACACCTATCTCATGCCGAGAAATATACATTTCGAGCATAAGACTAAACATTAATAGATGATTTGACAATGACTTAATAGCAGATGAAATAATATGTTTATTCAAATCTCGTTATAATAGACTCTAACCTGACTCTGATATCATGTTAAGAAGTGTGTTTTAAGCCTAAAACTAAAAAAAGAAAAAAAAAATAGGAGAAAGAACCTTAGATGGTAAAATTATTTCAGCAATTAAAATCACCGGTAACTGCTTTCTGGTTCTTTTGATGCAATGAGTCATGCTTTATCAATAATTCCTTAGCTGAAGTCTTTCCAAGTCAACAGCATCCTGCATGAACGCGATTCCAAATCTAGTGGCTAGAAATTTATATTCATTAATGGATTATCCAATGAATGGTACTGTTATGGACCCATTGTCCAGCATATTTGATTATTCGCATAGCTTTTCGGGTTGAAAAGTACGACACTCTTTTCGGGTTAATTTTTTTTTAATCTTTGGATCCTGTTAGTGTATTATGTAGATATAAATTAGCATTGTAACACTTGAAGTGTTAAAAAGTTTGTGAAAGTGTTAAAAAGTGATAATTTTTCTTAAGTTCCTTTTTAGAATTTTTATTTTTATATGAGATTCTAATTTAATGTGACAAATAAAAACAATTTTAACTTATGAAAGAAAAATCATAAATTCAAATCTGAAACACAAATTTAATATTTTTTTTTATTATTATTAATATATATATATATATATATATATATATATATTCTATTAAATAGTTAATAGTGAATTTATGATACATTGTTATTGACAAAAATATTTTAATTTTATTTGTCACCAATAAAAAATAAACATTTATTTATAAATATTTAATAAATTTTATATTAATTATGTTTTTCTCATAAGAAAAATAATTTTATTTTATGTAACATTTCTCAATAAATATTTCTGAAATATGTATTTTAATTTTCTAAAATAATTATTGTAATAATGTGTAATATCGATTCCATATGTTGAAGTAATCGATTCCAGCTTGGTCCATCCAGAACAACCCCTCTCCACCACTCATCAGCCTCATCTTCCCTTCGTGCTCCACCGTTGTGAAAAGATCTCCCCATCCTTTCAGCACCACATTGCACATCACCCTCACCTTTTTCTCCCCCTTCTTCAAAATCATGCCACCGTCACACCATACATCAAAGCAAAACACCCCAAAGCTCTATGTGCCAGAAGCCATGAAACCATTGTGGGTGGAGATGGAATGGCTAAGACAAGGTCCTCAAGCAAAAGACTTGGATTTCGAGGTCTCTAGTTGCAGCGTGCACCAGTCGTGTGGCCCATGACGAAAAAGTGTTAAATTATATTAATAATTTACATTGATTCATGTAATTTAAAGTATAACTTTAATGTAAGGATTCTGATGTGATGATTATTAGAATATTAAAGTATTAAAGTTATTGGGATTATTTTAGAGTTATTAAAATTAATCTCTCTCTTCTCACTCCAAAAGGGCATTTTGGTATTTTATTAAAGTTAATTAAAATATCATACAAGAGGAAAAAGTTTTACTTCTGTTGACATAAAGTTTCTGAAGAGATATAGAGAACGTAACGTTCTCAGGAAAGAATAGAAACTGACAGAGAAAACCATCCTACAACTTCTATATCATCCAGAAGGCATTAAAGAGGAGTAAGAGGAGAGAGAACATTTGACAGGAAGAGACAGGAAGAACTGCACAATGGATCCAGGTTAGTTCTCTTTTACTGTGTATTGTGGGAATTGTGAGTATCATGAAAATTCAAGATCCTGTGTGTTGTTTTCATTTAATTGAAAATTAAAGATTTGCTTACAAGTGGTATCAGAGCAAGGTTCTGAATTTTATGATTCTCCTTGAATGGTAATATTCCCAAATTTTAAAACCCTAATTTTTTGAATTATAAAATTTAGGGATTTTATATTTGTTGGCATGAAAGAATTAAATTCGCTGTACTGTGTGAATCTCGGAAGCCATACGGTTTTTTTGTTTTTAATTGGTCTATTGATGAAAGAAAATTAAATTCCTTGGAACGTGAATTTTCGTTCATTCAAGAAGCCAAAGTAACTTCTCTGTTACGTGAATTGAAAACTTTTATTCCTAGATTTCAATTTGCTTTGTTACGTGAATTTTAATTCACTAAAATAACTTTATTGGTTTGCGGCATTGTTCTTATAGCAAAGACCACTGAAAGTCGTGCATATAAATGTTTTAATTTGGTTGTTAAAGCATAAAAGCAACTTTATGGTTGTTCCCATGTTCTCACACTAAAGAACTTTTACTGTTGCGTGTTAAAAAGTTTTAACATTGTTGTCCATTAAATGGAAACCATGCGTGAATTAAAAGTTCGAATGTTTTAAATGCTTTTAATCAGAAAAGTGCATTTACTGACATGCATGATATAATTTTGTTTTATGAATTATATGATTTGGAAGAAGGAAATTCAATTATGTTGAATTTCGGAGAGTAATTAGTCATTGATGTAAGGATGTTATGGATTACCCAAAGGTGAACCATGGTTTATAATTGATGACATTAAAGTGAAACATTTCATGTACTTAGTATATGTTTGTATATCCAAAGATAGCATACATATAGTCTTAAGTATGATTGATTGTTTATTAAAGTATATATATGGAATTTGTCAGTTTAAGAATCACCCAAAGGTGAACTTAAATGAATGACTTTATTGACTACCTATCAGTTTAAGTGTCACCCAAAGGTGAACTTGAATGTATGACTAGTGTAGTAATTTGTTTGAATCCATTAAATTTAATCAAAGCATTGATGTATGAGCTTATGTATTATTTCAGCTTACATGAATTTAGCAGGTTTGAGCAACAATGTCATCAAGTTTAATGGGCTCAATTATGCCGATTGGTCAGAACAAATCCAGTTCCAACTGGGTGTTCTAGACTTGGATATGGCTATTATGATGGGTGAAATGCCCGCAGCCATTACAGAGACCAGTACAAGTGATGAAAAGTCTCTTTATGAGGCTTGGCATAGGTCTAACAGGTTGTCATTAAACTTGATGCGCATGTCTATGGCAGAGAACGTAAAGCCTTCCATGCCCAAAACGGAAAACGCAAAGGAATTCATGAAAATGATCAAGGAGTATTCACAATCAGACATAACTGACAAGTCTATTGTGGGAACTCTTATGAGTGAGCTGACTACCAAAAAGTTTGACTGGTCACAGCCCATACATGAACATGTAACTGGAATGGCTAATATAGCAGCAAGATTGAAGTCAATGGGAATGGAGGTAAATGAGTCTTTTCTAGTACAGTTCATCATGAATTCTCTTCCTCCTGAATTTGGCCAGTTCCAAGTGAATTATAACACTATTAAGGATAAGTGGAACTTCCAAGAAATCAAAGCCATGTTGGTTCAAGAGGAAGGGAGATTAAAGAAAATGAGAGATCATTCTATCCATCTCACAACTCATGAAGGTGCTAGCTTCAGTAAAGGTAAATCAGGAAAGAAGAACAAGAAGGACAAAGCCCCAATGAAAGTGAATAAGGGCGGTATCCAGAAGGACCAGAAATGTTTCTTTTGCAAGAAAGTAGGTCACTTCAAGAAAGATTGTCCGAAAAGAAAATCTTGGTTCGAAAAGAAAGGTACTTTTTATGTTTCTGTAAGTTTTGAAGCAAATATAGTTGAAGTGCCTAATAATACCTGGTGGTTGGATACTGGAGCTACTACTCATGTTTCTAATATTATGCAGGGATTCCTTTCAATCCATCCCATAAAAGGAACTGAAAAGTATTTATATATGGGGAACAGAATGAAGGCACAAATAGAAGGAATTGGGACTTACAGATTGATTCTAGACACTGGCTATTGTCTGAATCTTGAAAAGTGTCTCTATGTTCCTGGTTGTGCTAGGAATTTGATTCTGTTGCAAAGTTGGATTGTTTAGGTTTTAACTTTAGGATTGAAAATGGTATTTTTCATTTGTATAAACTTTCGTACTATTATGGTTCTGGTACATTATTGGATGGTTTATACCGTTTAAATCTTGATGTTAATTTTTCTGAATCCCTGTTTAATGTTGAACATGTTGTTGATAGAAATTCTAGTGCAGGAAAGGAATGTTCTGCTTTCTTATGGCATAAAAGATTGGGTCACATATCCAAAGAAAGGATGTTGAGGTTAGTAAAAAATGAAATTTTACCTCAATTGGATTTTGATGACTGGGATGTATGTATTGATTGTATTAAGGGTAAACAAACAAAACACATATCAAAGAATCCCGCCACAAGAAGCAGTCAACTTCTTGAGTTAATACACACTGATATTTGTGGTCCTTTTGACACTAAATCTTGGAATGGTGAAAAATATTTTATCTCCTTTATTGATGATTTCTCATGTTATTGTTATATATATCTATTGCATGAAAAATCTCAATCAGTGAATGCCCTTGAGGTGTTCATAAATGAGGTGGAAAGGCAATTAGATAGAAAAGTAAAAGTGGTGAGATCTGATAGAGGTGGTGAATATTATGGTAAAACTGATGAGAGTGGACAATGTCCAGGTCCATTTGCAAAGTACCTTGAAAGTCGGGGTATATGTGCACAATACACAATGCCCGGTACACCACAACAAAATGGTGTAGCAGAAAGGCGGAATCGTACTCTTATGGATATGGTTAGGAGTATGTTAAGTCATAGTAATATCCCTTTATCTTTGTGGATGTATTCATTAAAGACTGCTGTATATCTGGTTAACAGGGTTCCTAGCAAAGCAGTTTCTAAAACTCCTTATGAACTATGGACCGGAAGGAAACCCAGTTTAAGACATCTTCATGTTTGGGGTTGTCCAGCAGAACTAAGGTTATACAATCCACATGAAAAGAAACTTGATGCAAGAACCATTACTGGTTACTTTATCGGTTATCCTGAAAAGTCAAAGGGATATAGATTTTATTGCCCTAACCATAGTACAAGAATAGTTGAGTCTGGAAATGCTCGGTTCATTGAAAATGGTCAATTTAGTGGGAGTGAGGAATCACGAATAGTGGACATTCAAGAGCATACTGATAGTGTTTCTTCTGAAGTTGTTATCCCTCTTGTTGTATCACAGTCACACAACAAGCAGAGACAACAAATTAATGTTCCAATCCCACAAAATGAACATATAAATGTTGAGCCAGTTGACAATGAGCAAGTCATAAATGAGCAATTGATAGAGGAACCACAAGAAGCAGCATTAAGAAGGTCTGTAAGGGAGAAAAGACCTGCTATTTCGAATGATTATGTGGTTTACTCTGTTGAACATGAATGTGACTTAAGCATTGATGAGGATCCAGTCTCTTTCAGTCAAGCCATGGAAAGCAATAATTCAGAGAATTGGTTGAATGCTATGAAAGAAGAGTTGAAATCAATGGATGACAATAAAGTATGGGATCTAGTTGAATTGCCTAAGGGTTCAAAAAGAGTCGGTTGTAAATGGGTCTTTAAGACTAAACGTGACTCAAAAGGCAATATTGAAAGGTATAAAGCTAGATTAGTCGCCAAAGGTTTCACTCAAAAGGAAGGCATTGACTACAAAGAGACCTTCTCTCCTGTTTCTAAGAAGGACTCTTTGAGAATTGTTTTGGCTTTGGTGGCTCATTATGATTTAGAACTTCACCAAATGGATGTAAAGACCGCCTTTCTGAATGGTGACTTAGAAGAGGAAGTTTATATGGACCAACCAGAAGGTTTCACCATAACAAGAAAAGAAAATCTAGTGTGTAAATTAAAGAAATCAATATATGGACTAAAACAAGCTTCCCGTCAATGGGTAGTCAAGACCAATTTGCAAACAAGATCGGATGACAAGGAAGAGAACCATGACTTTGATATGCATGAAGCTATGATTAGGGTTTTAGGGTCAAGGTAGGTGGCTACGAGAATGAGAGCTTCCCATGGTAGTGGTGACATGCTCGTTTGTAGAAAAATTGTGTCTGTTAAGGTTTCCTTCAGAGTTATAGTGAGATGAAAATGATAATGATGATGTGTCATTTTGAGGTTTCTGGCATCGCGATTAAATTGATTAGAAGCTATTAAAACGATGTGGTGGAGGAGGAACTTGGAGAAAGGTTGTTGATTGCATGGCTATGGAGTGCCACGTAAGATTGGATGGTTTAAGGAGAATATTGGCTTCGTATGCCATGTACCACAAATATTTATGAAATTATCGACGAAATTTTATCAATTGAAAATAAATTGATCGGTACATTTGAATGAGAGGAAAATTTCCCGCGCCATTTTCTCTCTCTCTTAGAGAAACGTTTTTTCTTTCTCTCGTGTGTGACGTTTTCATTTTCTTTTCTCTTGCGTGAGACAATTCTCATCTTCCCACACTTCCCCTATCCCAACATAGACCACCACAGCTACAAGGCCCTTTGGCGAAGGATAACCGCTTGAAGTAGCGTTGCACGTTGCCATGTCTTCCGTCAAGCACATAAAACCACCACATGTGACAAAGGAAGAATGCCTCTCGCAAGTGACGTTGCAAGTTCATGACATCTCAGTATTGGTGGTAGATGTTATGTGAAGGTTTGCTCGATTTTGGGTTTCTATGATTTAGGGTTGGTTTTTGGATTCTTTTTTTTGTTTTTAGGTTGTGTTTGCCAATGACGTGGTGATGAACGAACTGAAGGAGGTTCGCGATTTAGGGGTTTGGTTGCTGTGATTTGTGCGTTCTTTAGTTTTTGTGTTTTTTGCAAGTTGCTCGTGAAGGTTGGCAGAAGCGAAGGTTGGTGATTTGGTTCATGATTTGTGGTTGCTCAAACGCGGTGCGGTGGTTGCAACCGGGTATTTTTCACAATTTTAGGGTTTCTAAAATATTAGGGTACCTAGATTGAGTTTTTAGTTCTAATTTGGAATGAAGATGCAATTTTGTTTGGGTTCAGAAACGAAGGAGGACATTGGTAAAAAATGAAAAACTAAGAAAGAAGAAGAAGGTGAGAGAAGAAGAAGATGAACTAGATCATGCTATTTACGGATGAATTGACTAACAAGTTTTTGTGTCGATAATTACCGATGGATTTTTGTCAGTAATTATCGATATATATTTCTTATATGCATCAACAAAAAAATATATCGATAAATATTACCTACTCCATTATTACTGAAGATTTGAGTCTATCGATAATCCGTCGAAAAAAATTATTACCGACGAATTTTTGACAGATTTTAGCCATTGATAATGCCTATTTTTCTTATAGTAACATGTCTAAGATTTTTACATCTTAGCTGTGAAATTACATTGAAAAAGCACTTTATAAAGGATATAATAAGTTTTACTTTATATTTTAAATTTCATTCTTAATTAATATTTCATTTAGTAAGATTGAGTGAATAATTATATTGTAATAAATATCACTTCATATTACTTTTACCACTAAAGACATTTGGTAATTTTCATTTTTTATTTGTTAAAATATTTATTTTATCTATTACATCGATGAAATCTTATATAAACTTTACTTCAAAATTTTCTCTCATTCATCTCCAAATCCCTTAAGAAAAACACTCAATTTACTCTCTAATCTTCTCACATCCAATCACTCCTTCTCTCCCAAATCGATTCCTGCAAGTGAATACACCTAAATGAATGTCAAATCAACATTTCTAAATAGATACTTGAAAAAAAATGATGTTGAACAACCCTAGGTGGTGGAAGGTAAAGAAGGAAAATTCTACGGACTACATAACGCTCTTTATGACTTAAAAGAGACCCAGGAGCTTGTATAGTAAAATAAATGAGTATTTGCTTTGCCTTGGTTTAAAGCAAAAAGGATTTTATAATCCACACTTTATGTTAAACACATTAGCATGAAAATTCTTGTTATCTCTCTTTATGTTTATGATATTTTAATTACTAGTAGCATTGGAAAAATTATTGATGAGTTTAAGGAAGACACGATGCAAGGTTTTGAAATGACAAACAATAGGTTGATGACATGTTTTCTTGGAATGGAGATCAATCAAGAAAAAAAAATCAAGTTTTTATATGCAAAAGAAAGTATACAGAAGAGATTTTACAAAATTCAAAGACGAGGATTGTAAAGAAGTTAAAACCCAATGAATCAAAGGGAAAAGTTGTACAAGATGGTATTCATGAAATAAATGATATTTTAGGAGTTTAATTGGTTGCTTTTTGTATGTCAACAACCCGACATCATGAATGTTGTCAACATATTGTCTCATTTTATGTATTGTCCTAGTGAATTGTATCTAAAATTAGCAAAAAGAGTTGTTAGATATATCAAAGAACCATCAACTATGGATTCAAGTTTTATAGATATGAAGTTGTTTGGATATTCTAAGGTTTAATCCTTTCGGACATCCCTATTTGTGTAGGGTTGTCTCAAATAGGTCCTCGTATTTATTTTTATCTCAAGTAGGTCCCTATTTTTGTAAAATTGAGTAAATTGGAACCCTGCCGTTAATTTCAATAGACGGCGTTAAGTTTATTGAGTCGTGGCATGCTGATGAAGCAAATTTTAATGACGTAGCACACTGAGATTGTATTAGGTGGAATTTAATTATGCATTAGGTGAAATTTAAAGCATGTCTTCTTCCTTGGTGTCCTCTTCCTGTTAGGGTTTTTGAAGTTGCAGTGATTTCACTAGGGTTTTTGAAGTTGCAGTGATTTCACGCAGATCATTCAAAAAGTATTTTATCTTTTATGTCAATAAGCAACCAGTGCCTCAATTCCGTTCATTCAATACAACATAAGGGGTTTATATATTCCAGAATCTTCAAATCTTAAACAGTAAATCCTCTTCCTGTTGGGTAATTGGAAAGTGCATCCCAAAGAACTAAGAAGCTCACCCAGATAGAGAAAACTAGAATTACAGTATCTCCAAGCTAAAAAGAATACACCTTTCAAGATGCCTTTGGAGGCCAAGAAGTGGAACTTGGGGACAAGTGTTCAAGAAATTAGGAACAAAGTACACAAATCCCATGTCCCACTACACATTTTTAACACTTAACTAAGAAATTAGGAAGAAAGTATACGACTTTCCTCTTCCCAATTCCTCTGAACCGCTTTCGCGATCGATCAATGTTCATTCTCTGATTCAATTCCAAACCCTAACCCTATCAATTGCATTGCCCTCTTTTTCCCACCCCTTCAATAGCCAATGTCTCTGTCGTTGGGGAGTGGCAGCTCCTCTACAACCGCTACTACCAAGGTCGTCGTTGCGCCCTTTGATGGCCCGATCGCCGTCATCAGTGACGACTCCAAGATCGTCCAGCTACACGCCAAGTCTGCCCTCCGCAAGCTTCGCCTCTTCTCTTCCTCTGGCGGCCGCCTCTTCTCTTCTCTTCCTCTGGCGGCCGCCTCTTCTCTTCTCTTCCTCCGGCGACCTAACCTCTCTCTAGGAAAAGAGTGCTTCGAGGACAACGTTGCAGATTGCGCGTTTTGGGGGAACGACTTGGTTTGCATCACCGAGGCTAACCAACGTTTCTACACGCAGATTTCAAGAACCCAAGGGCAGTGAAGCTCACGGATCCCCTGATCAATGAGATGCCTCATTGCTAGGCGTGAATGATGTTGTGATGCTTGTTGTGGAGGAGGATGGCGTGCAGAGGCTCGGGGAGGGAGTTTTGCGTGAACCACTGTAGAAGATGGTGGTTTCACGCGAGGCTGTTAGCGGAGGCGGAGCTGGGAGTAGCAGCAGTGGAGAAGGTGCCGAAGCTGGTGGAGGACGCATCGTGCGTGACGGAATTCTGAACAAGGTTCTGAAGGGGTGTGGCGACGAAGATTAGGGTTAATTATTTTGTTATCAGTCATTAGGTTTAATTATTTAAAACTTGAAATAAAATAATTACACAATCACGTGCCACGTCATTAAAATTTGCTTCGTTAGCATGCCACGACTCAATAAACTTAACGCCGTCTATTGAAATTAACGGCAGGGTTCCAATTGACTCAATTTTACAAAAATAGATATCTACTTGAGATAAAAATAAATACGAGAACCTATTTGAGACAACCCTACACAAATAGAGATGTCCGAAAGGATTAAACATATTCTAACAGTGATTGGGTGGATTCCTTTTACAGTATTAAGAATATTTCGGAATATTGCTTTACTATTGGCTCATAATTTGTTCATGGTGTTTAAAAAAAAACAATGTATTATAACTCAATTAGCTACAAAATCAGAGTTTGTGGCTCCAACATTTTGGTTGATTTGCATATGAAACAAACATGAGGTACTGAAGTATTTGTGGATATATTGCAGCAATTGGTCGCTAAATTATATTTCGTTTTTAGTAATAACTAAGTTGTGACATCTCTCCCAACTCTGTATGTTTCAAAGAAGACAACATTTTCATATAAGTGAAAACAATTGAGTGACATATTTATGAAGTCCTTATCAATCAACAAGTTTGACTTTGTCGAAAAAAAAAAATTACGTAGCCTCTAAAACAAGGGTGTTAGGAGTTTAGTTTACGACTTCTTTTATTTATTGTTTCAATTGTCAAAGTATTATTTCAATTTTTATTAAAAGACTTATTTAGTCAATTAGTTAATATTTATGTGGTAACTTATAGGAGGTTGACTAATGGAAAATTATGGTGTTTATTTTTTGGACAGTTAAGTTTTTTCAGAGTTGTAATGTAATTGCATTGTAAAGAAAATGAGTTGCAGTTCTTCTCTTTGTTTCGATTTGCAATACTACTTACTTCTTGAGGAACTATTACTAAAAATTAATATATATATATATATATATATGTATATATTTTGTTATGTAGTAAGATATTTATTAGATATTATATTTATTACATAAAATATCTTAAACGGTTAAGATATTTATAAGTAACTAACCACATTTTTAGGTAAGGAGGTTATTTTTATTTTGCTTATAAATACAATGACAGGTCAAAAGTTGAGGTACGTTCTCTTTATGTTCTAGAGACCCTGAATAATATTTCAGAGCAGTATCATAATCACTCCCTTGAGAGCTGAGGCTCCATAACTCACATCTGACTTGAGCGTCGGAGTATCTTTGCAGGTACCGCCCCCTCCTTTGGTAAGCATGAACAACAACAATTGGAGAAGAGCAAGCGTCCCAGACAGCCAGGAGCAACAAAGACACACCAGACAACATTTACACCGAAACATTTTGGCGCCCACCGTGGGGCCGAGGGCCATCCCACAGAAGCCACGAGAGGAGCCTCGGCCTTGACGAATCCCTTCTTCGGATAAAGCTACTGCCGCATTATCGCAAGGATTCTCCCCCGTGAACCATTAATGCCACTGTAAACACCTTTGCGAAATTATGCCTCTTTGCGGGTCAGACCCAGCGCAGAGAACGCCTCCAGATCAGGTCCATCCATCAACCTCTGTCGCGCCACCGGACACCGCTGTCACAGGGGAATCATTAATTCATCCCCATCGCCTCCCAAACACGGTCATGCTGATCCTACGACAGTGGTGGAGACCACCGAACTCCTATCCGCGGTGCATCTCAACAAGAACAACCCACACCAGCATCTTCATTGGCGCCACTCCTCAGATCCCAAAACGCGCAATCAAAACCAACCCCAATGCGAAAACTTCACAACCTCTACTCGCAAAAACAAAACGATCAAAACCACAATTCCAATCAATGAAAATCCAATTACACCAGAAATCCCTAATTTCCCAATTTCCACAAACCCCAATCCCCAAAATCGGAGAACAACAGGAACCCTAAACCCAAAGCTCAATGTCGCCGCCGCTTGTTCCAATCACGGCGTCGCTGCCCTCGCCATCTTCATGCATTCAAAATTGCGAGCTCTTCACACAGGAATCGAAACCCCCAAGATCAGAAACGAGACTGAGAACAGAAAAACCCCAAACTGGACCCTGTCCTGACCACACATCACCGTCGTGATTTAAGAGCCGCTGTCGCGCTCTTATCCTCTTCAGTGTCGCAGCGTTGGTTCCATCCTCCATCATCCCCAAACTCCATCAGGTGCGGCTCAAGCGACAACCACACCAGGGCCATCGCCATCAAATCGCCACGCCAAACCGTTTGTTACGGCTTCTGCGTCCTCCGCCGCGCCCATGCCTCTTGTGCAAACTCGATGTCACCGCCATCCATTGTGAACGCGGTAACTAACTTGGCCTGAACCCTATTTTTAAGGATTAGATACTGAACCGTCCGATCCGTCCGACACATAAACTCAACGATCCTCCAAGATCGCCCACTTTGTCAACCATTGGTGATAGACAGCACACGGTCGTCCTCGACCGATCGTCCATTTTGTCAACCACTGTGATCGACAACATACGGTCTTCCTTAACCGATCGTACGCTCATTTAGAGGAACGACAGCGAGGCCATCAGTGACCATAAGCGCTGCAGCACTCGACCGAACGATAGTGAGGCCAGACGATCGAAATTCTCGCCGTTCGCCCCCACAAATATTTTGGTCATCCGACCGCACCATTCGACCTCCTTGGCGATCAACCATTCGGCGCACTCCAAGGTCGTCCACCTTGGTCGACAGCAAGACCGAGTGTCGACCGTGACCGATCGACAAAACCTTCCTCAAACGTTCGACAATTTCCAAGGTCGTCCATCTAGGTCGACCGTGACCGATCGGCAAAAGATTCCTCAAACGTTCGACAATTCCCAAGGTCGTCCATCTAGGTCGACCGTGACCGATCAGCAAGACCTTCCTCATTGCCATACGACCATTTCCTGTTCGACCACCAAGAACAAGCCGCACTCCACTGTCGGTTCTGCATCCTCAAATACTCCAGCGTGCGGACACTCGCCTCCACCAGCGTTCGGTCTCTACCGCTCGACCACAAATCAACACGAGCGCTCTGGTATTCGAGCGCCACTGCCGTTCGACCCAACTGATAATCAGCCATCCGGCCTCAATGACGCTCGTCCATTTGGCTTCAATAGTCGTTCGGCCATTAGGTCTCACGGACGTTCGGTCGCTTGTCCTCAATCCTTCGTTCTCAATCCTTCAGCCTTTTTTGGCCTCAAGTTTTCCAGCTTTTCGCCGTTCGCCATCACATGTTTTTGATCATCCGACCTTAGCCATCGACCATGCATGATCACAAGAATTCCAACACTCGACCACTCGGCCTTATTGACGTTCGGCCTTTCGGCCTTTATCGCTCGACCATCCATCGACACGAGCACTCAAGCACTGGACCATCCGACACCACTGATGTTCATCTAGTCGAGCTCAATAACGTTCGTCCGCTTGCCTCAACCGTTCGGCTGTAGGTCTCAATGACGTTCGGCAGCTTGGACTCAACCGTTCGACCATCCGCCTCATCGACGTTCGACAAGTCGGTCTCCCACGTTCGCCCACTCGTGGCCTCCCGTCTCCATGACGTTCGGCAGATTGGACTTGACCGTTCGGCCTTTCTTGTGGACATTTAGTCTCTAGCGCACGGCCACACATGGTCTCATATGTTCAAGCATTCAGCCGTTCGGCCATGCGGTTTCATTGTCGTTCGGCAATGTTCGACCTCAAGCGTTCCTGCTTTTGGGCCACTCAGCTTCATTCACTCTCGGCCTTTAGGAATATATCGCTCGGCCACCAGTTGCCTCAAGCTTTCCAACATTCAGCCATTCGATCTCTTTGACGTTCGGCCTCAAGCGTCCAGCATTCGGCCTAACTGACGTTCGGCCGCCAGGTTTACAACTCGACCGAACGGTCTCACCTATATGCTTAACATTTTGTATCTTACAGGTCACAAGAAGCAATCAGCCCAAGACTGAGCCATCTTACTCTCTCAACCGAAGCCGTTCATGCTGAAGCACTAAAATTGGGCAACACTCCTAGACCTGGTAGATGTTCGCCCTAGAACACCCAGGCGCATTGAATAAAGGGATACACTCCCTCTGGTCGTTGTTCGCCCTAGAACACCTAAAACATCAACCGCTCGACAAACCATGTCCACGAGCGTTCTAAGGGATACACTCCCTCTGGTCGTTGTTCGCCCTAGAACACCCAGAACATCAACCGCTCGACAAACCATGTCCACGAGCGTTCTAAGGGATACACTCCCTCTGGTCCTTGTTCGCCCTAGAACACCCAGAACGTCAACCGCTCGACAAACCATGTCCACGAGCGTTCTAAGGGATACACTCCCTCTGGTAATTGTTCGCCCAAGAACACCCAGAACATTAACCGCTCGACAAACCTATGTGTACGAGCGTTCAAACAGTCGGCCGTTCGGCCTCGAAGGTGTTCGCCCTTTGATTTCACGCGCTCGACAGTCCATGTGTGCGAGCATTCAAGAAGTCGGCCGTTCGGCCTCAAAGGCGTTCGGCTTCCTTTGGGTTTTAACCGCTCAACAACCCATGTGTACGAGCGTTCAAACAGTCGGTTGTTCGGCCTACCTTTCGATTTCCAGCGCTCGACAGTCCATGTGTACGAGCGTTCAAGAAGTCGGCCGTTTGGCCTCAAAGGTGTTCGCCCTCTGGTTTCAACCGCTCGACAATCCATGTGTACGAGCGTTCAAGCAGTCGGCCGTTCGGCCTCAAAGGTGTTCGACCTTTGGTTACAAACCGCTCGACAATCCATGTGTACGAGCGTTCAAGCAATCGGCCGTTCGGCCTCAAAGGTGTTCGTCCTTTGGTTTCAAACCGCTCGACAATCCATGTGTACGAGCGTTCAACCAGTCGGCCGTTTGACGCCATTAATGTTGTCCATTCGGCCTCAATGACGTTCGGCCTCACTCGTTCCATTCGGCCTCACATGCCACTCGACCTCTACCATCCGTGGCCTCAAGCACTCAGCTTCTGTAACCTTCGGCTATACAGCCTCTACCGCTCGGCCATCCAGGTCCTCACGTTCGGCCTCACTCCATCCCGCTTTTTACCGTTCGGCTTCACATCTTTTTGGTCCTTCAAACTCAACCGCTGGGTCATCCTTGGTTTGAAACGTTCAGACTACAGACACGCTCTCTAATACAGCGAATACAGCCTCCCTCAAACTCATAAGTCCTATAGTTACCACATCCGTAAAACGGAACCGTTAACTCGGACTTGGGGGGCATGTTATGTAGTAAGATATTTATTAGATATTATATTTATTACATAAAATATCTTAAACGGTTAAGATATTTATAAGTAACTAACCACATTTTTAGGTAAGGAGGTTATTTTTATTTTGCTTATAAATACAATGACAGGGCAAAAGTTCAGGTACGTTCTCTTTATGTTCTATAGACCCTGAATAATATTTCAGAGCAGTATCATAATCACTCCCTTGAGAGCTGAGGCTCCATAACTCACATCTGACTTGAGCGTCGGAGTATCTTTGCAGGTACCGCCCCCTCCTTTGGCAATCATGAACAACAACAATTGGAGAAGAGCAAGCGTCCCAAACAGCCAGGAGCAACAAAGACACACCGAACAACATTTACACCGAAACATATTTGAATAATTATGATACAAGTGAAGATATTTTTAATAAGCTTAAAAATATTTATAAGAGCTTGTAATAAAGTTACTTAGTGATTAAAAAAGGTAGATAAAGATAACCACAAACTAGAAAACAAGTTGAATATTTATTTTTCTGAAAGAAAAACAACAACAAAGTAAATCACCTTACAAGGTTCTCTTACAAATAGAACTTAGACAGTCAAATACAATCATCAACATCTTCTTCCCTTAACTGACTTTCTTGTTCCTTATTTAACTATCCATCTCATTAATTACCTGCATATTTAACATAGCTAATTTTATCAGTTGTAACTCATTTCATAGCAGCAGTTAAGTATTGACATAGCATGATTTCTTACCATGAAATAGTGAGTTGATTGAACAGACAGTCTGAATAAACGTGAGGAAAAGTAGCATAATTGCAGCAGTAGTAGATGCTATTTTCCAAGGAGTGTTGAAGTAGTCGTGTATGAAGATAGCCTTGTACTTGTTACAAGGGTTTTCATAGAAATCATTTAAGCTATTGCATAGGGAGAAATAGTGGGAATTGAAAAATGGCATGCTAAGTTGTGAGCTCAGATCATTAATCATTGTAGCCACTTTATTAGCATCACCGGTCCAATTAACAATAATTTTCTTATCAACAAGTATGTTCACATCTTTTTCAGTATTGATAAGAAAATCTAGAATCGCTAAATATTGAGTAACAATGCTTGTAGCTGAAAGGTGGCAGTGTTCATATGCCATCATATTCCTGAACAAAACTTCTGAATTGTCATGTATATCCAAGCTTGGCATGCTCAACACATATTTAGAATAGGTCAAGTCAAGTAAGCTTTTATTTGGACTGAGCTTGAACTCAAGACCCGCCTCCATTAGTTGGCTTGCACTGTATACATGTTTAATAATTTGTTTGCATTCTTCCGGTTTTCCAAGACCAAGCTTTGATGATGATATTATAGAAGATCTTAACAAATCATTGAAGTGTTTTGGACTCTCTCCTGAACACTCGTTTCCGAAAAGTCTATTCCCAAAATATTTGAAAGTAATGTCAAGAAATTTCTCATTCATACCAGTGAGCTTGTGAAGTTTTTCAAGAACACAAAAAGGAAGTTGATTTTCCAATAGTAGCAAGTCAAGGTCCACATAGGTTAGCATCCATGGTTTTAGCATTAAAGGGTCTTTTCCCTTCCATTCACTGTTACTATTCCATCTTAGAAAAAGCTCAATTATGAAGCAAGCGTCAACTAAAATCATTTTCAAGAAATCATCACTATTGCATTTAATAGCGTCTGCATAACAACTTCGAATATTGCTTTCTTCAATTTCTTTAATTTTGAGAACAAATTCTTTGATAGGTAGT
This sequence comes from Vigna nakashimae, assembly GCA_034642375.1. Taxonomy (NCBI): domain Eukaryota; kingdom Viridiplantae; phylum Streptophyta; class Magnoliopsida; order Fabales; family Fabaceae; genus Vigna; species Vigna nakashimae. The sequence goes on along the minus strand of CM067768.1, from coordinate 13,592,228 downwards.
TGTGTTCGATCTAGGAATGCCTTGAGATATTTGAGTTTAAGCTCTTCCATTGCCTTAAAACTGTTGTCTTCCTTACTAAGGTCACATGGTTTGTGATGATAAGGGCCAATTGAAAGAACTTGAGGTGTGTAGGCCTTGGGATTACTTTCACGAATATTTGGTGGCACCCTATAAATGCATTGCATATGGAATTCATCCGTTTGTGGAGTTTTCACATTTTGAAGCATCTCGGTCCATTCTCTCTCTAAACGTTCTATTTCAATAGCTAAATCTTTCGATTCTCCTTTCATCTACTTAAAACACTGTAACATGAAAAGTGATATATACTGAAATATTAGAAATTAGGATAGTTTTAGAGAAAAACATTTTTTAAAGGTGGAGTATAGAAATTATAAATACTTATATTTTTAATAAGCATTCTTAAACATAATTCATATAGCAAGTATATTTAGAATTGATTTAGAACATCTTTTTACATTAACAAGTGTACCGTACGTATATGAATTATTTACATCAACTAAACGGTCTAATTCTAAGACAAATTACACTTTTGGTTGACCATCCATGATCGATTACTCTTAATCGATCATATTTGCACTAGTGCAATAAGGGGATATGACATCGGTTATTTTTGTTTATAGGCATCGATTCTGCAACTGAGGCATATATAGACGAGGTAAAAAAGCGTAGGCTTTATACCTCGGTTCAGAACTGGGGTAAAATGAAATAGGATTATGCCTCGGTTCTTAGATAACCGAGGCAATAGCATGTTTTTTTTATAATTTTTTTAGCATCGTTGTTTGTTTTCAGTATTTTTTTTTCAGCTATCATCATCCTCGGTTCTGTTCTCAGTATTTTTTTAGCCTCTGGTGAAGTCCTACCTCTACACAACTTCGCCCTTCCCTTGTTGAAATGGGGAGCCAACGGCAAGAACCACCACACCAACGCAGCGCATCACCACCGCTGCCTACAGACTCACTTAGGCCCAAACCGAGAGCAACTTGGCCGCAACCCAACAACACGTTCTTGCTCATTCTTGCTCAACCTCAATTCCTCTTCACAACAAGTATCAGATACATCGGAGTAAACGAAGAAGCAAAACACGAACAACATTTTCCCCAAAATAATTTTCCCAATTAAAAACCCTAACTTTCTCAAACAGAACCCTAATCCCAATCAAGGAAAACCAGAGAACAAAAGGAACCCTAAAATCAAAACACCCCTCCGATCACGCCTCTAAACTTGACTCCGACCTCGACTACCACCCCCACTGCCTTGGATCCAAGACTTCCCGCAACCGATTCGCACTCCCCACCTGCTCCCTCAAGCCGCTAGCTCCACCACCATAACCACTTCAGGTGCCGTCGTGCAAAACTGTGAAGCGCGACATCAATTTCTGGAAAAGCTGGCCATTTGGGTTTGATCACGGAAGCCGACGGTGGTTGGGAAAGGGACCCATGGGGGCGAGAGAATCCACGACTATCAGAGGCACCACGGCCGGCGCTGGCGCCGCGTTGCTAAGGTCCAAGACGGGAAGCGGTAGCACGGGAAAAGTCGTTGTGTGCGGGATGGTGAAGGGTTGCTTAAAGAATGAAGGGAGGAATAAGAGAAAGAGTTTTGGTTAGTAGAATAGTAGTATTAATGGAAGGGTTTGGTGGTAGTAGTAGAGGCAGCTCCTTATGCCTCGGTTCTGCTATTAACCGAGGCCTTAGCTTAAAAGGTGCCTCGTCCACCGGAAAAGGTGTCTCGTGCACTGGAAAAGGTGCAGGTCCTTATGTTCGGTCCTGTATCAACCGAAACAGTATCAGATTTTTACTTTTTATGTCTCGGTTCTTTGTACACCCGAAGCATATAACTTCATCTTAATTTCAAAACTGTCACCGCGTCTTTAAATGCTTCGGTTTTTATGAAACTACGACATATATGGCGAGTTAAAAAAACATTTTTTTACTAGTGTTGACTGACTTCTTTGGACTAATCATCATTAGCTTATCACTCTGAGTCCATCACCTTTGATCGTCCATCTCTTGACCAAGTACATTTGGCCAATCACTCTAGGCCGACCACTTTTGGTCATTCATCCTTTGACCGAACTCTTAAACATCATGACTGATTAGTTACAAAAAGGTTAAAATAGTAATCTCGAATCAACCAATTGATTTTGATTAAGATTTGATTAGGTCATGATTAGACCGGTTAAAAGATAAAAACCCATAACAATCACTATAAACAAAACTCTAATGTATGACTTTCATATATACACATTAGTCATGCATGTCTACATTATATACTGATCGGTAATCTATTGACTTTAACATCAAAATATGTTTTGAATGTATCATTTGAGACTAGAAGACTCAACCTAGCAACCCGATTCGGTTATGAAACGTGACAAGAACACCTGAGCGATACAGATAAGAAATCTAGGAATAAAAAGTACTCAGTGTTGGAGACCAACTACAAACCCGACCCATGCATACACCCGTAACAACAAGCAAAAGGAGAAAATATCTTAGTAAAGCAGTAAAAGAGTTGCATTTTTCAATCATAAAACGTGGTTCCAAGATTGAGGATAATTCATTTGAAACCAAAGCAGAATTAGACAGTTCACAACAACAAAAGATAACCCATTTAAAAAGAATTCTGAATTCAATATAGTACTTAAACCAGCGAGTTAATTAGTACCATGCCTGACTCCCCATGTTCAATATTTCTTGATAAAATAATTAGTGCGAAAAAATCTATTCATGGACGAAATCGAAGGTTGAACTAAATAGAGCAAAGGGAGGAGAATGAACCTGATATGTTGAAATTCTTGAGGAATATAATTAATCTTTAGCAATTAAATCACCTTTTGAACTATTCATGCTTTCTATAATAATTCCTTATGCTGAAGTCTTTCCAAGTCAACACCATTGTTCATGGACAGCTTTCGAAATCTAAATCTAATGGCTATAAATTGCAGTTCATTAATGAATGATTTAGTGAAGGATATTGCACGCTATCGCGTTTGCGGATAATGTATGGACCCATTGTCCAGCATTTGGCTCTTTCCATAGCTTTTCAGGTTGAAAACAGTCACTCTGACTCTCATTCGTGCCAAATAAGTTTCAAAGATGTAGGGAACCAAATCTGTTTGTACTTTTATAAAACTGAAGTTGAAATTATGTTAGCTTAACTTCTACTCGTTTTCTTATCATTCAGTTGCTTTTTTACTTGGATTTTTTTAAATTTTACGTTTGCATTTACCACACAAATAAATAACTATAAGAAACTCGTGAAATAGTAAGTAAAATATAAATGATAAAAAGAAAAACAAGTGTAAACGCATGGTCTAACTCGACGAAATAATTTATAGTCCTGAAAATTATAATGGAAAACTCACTAAAATATTTACTCTCATCCACTCTATTGACTTAAGCATTAGGCTGCCTTGTGTAACAACCCTTACGGAGTGCCACTCAAAAATAATGAAATCAAAAATTTTATGCCAATTTTTTTTTTTAAATTAACATCGCGGAACTAAACCATCACAAGTTTAAGCGTCTTACAACATAAGGTTAAAACCTTACAAATATCAAATTCAATATTCAAAGACATAAAATTATTTAAAAACATGATAAGACCCCATAGTCATTCCTATAACTCTCGTCGTGCTACTTCATCTCTGCCTCATCTGCAACGCCATCTACTCCCGTACAAGTACGATCATCGTAGGTGGAAACCACAACCACAACATTTCAGGGTGAGTAACGAAGAACCTAACATAGCATATAATTTCAATATCAAAATATCACAACTTAGATTATCCTAGTCACAACCTTACCATACAACACAATAATCAACTATTAACTAAGATCATCACCTCTCAGACTAATAAATCATTAAAAAGCGGAAAATTTAATCACGCTTTGGGCTTCTCAGTTTTGACCTTTGATGACTGTTTTGCTCATTACTCTCTCTACCGAACTCCAATTGAGTTGATTCTTGATTTTGTGGGAACTAGACTCAATTATCTTTAATTTGACTACTTATACAACTATTTTGGATTTCGGGAAAGGTCTCAAATAATTCTGGGAAAAATCGCAAAAGTTCATTTTTATCTTCTACGTGTTATATCCAAAACTCATGTTATACTCAAAACTCATAAAACTTACAACCAAGAAGAAACACACATGCTTCAACATGTCAAATTTAATCCCAACACACAAGGAAGAAAGCATGCAACAACTTTATATGGATACCTTCTACCCATCATACACAATGTTATATCCCAAGTTAAACCCCTTACCTTTAGCCTTGAACACTTTAACTTGATCTCTTCCACAACCTTGGTAGAACTCTAGTTTCTTGGAATTCCTCTCTTCTTGCACAGGCCAAGACAACCTCCACACTTAGCACACTTAGAATTTTCGAAATACCCTCATTAAGAGCCTTACTCTTCTGTCCAAAACACCCATTCAGCTTTGGAATTAAAGGAAATGATTCCTAGACACAAAAAGACCCATGGATTTGTTATTTAGTAATGATTATTCAATAAAACAATGCCCCATACTCCTTTCTAGCCCCAAAACATGGAGTGAATGTATGAAAGGGTCCCCAAAATTATTCCCACAAAAAGGAACCGCAGCCAACCAGCTCACATTGTCTACATTCCAAAAAAAAATACTGCTCACGCAAGTCCCCCCAGCAGCACAATTTTTCGCAACTTTGACAGTCCGGTTGACCCCCTTACCGAAGTCAAAAATACGCGTATGAATACTCAAATCGAAGCTCTTTGAGTCTACTATGCAATAAAAAAAGAATAAACTAAATTGATATTTTCCACAAAACGTTATAATTAAAATAGTGAACCATGCCAAGCTTGACGACACTCTATTTTACATTATAACTTAAACTTTTTACAACTAGGTAAGTTCATGAGGTTCTAGGGTCTTACATTCTCCCCAACTCCAAAACTTTTCGTCCTCAAAAATTAAGGCTACTACGCAAACAGAAATGGGTATTCATTTCTCATAAACTCTTCAAGCTCCCAAGTCATCTCTTGGGTTTTCTCGTTCCACAACACCTTCACCGTGCGAATTTCCTTTCCCCTCAGATTTTTCATCTGCACCTCTAACACTCTTATTGGCCCAGCTTTGATTGTAATATCTTCATCAACCTGTATATCATCAACCTCTAGCACATGAGTAGGATCTAGAATGCATTTCCTCAATTGACGCACGTGAAACACGTTATGTAGGTTTGCCAACTGCGGTGGTAACGCTATCTCATACGCTACGGGTTCAATTCGCCTAAGAATATCATAAGGACCAAGAAACTTAGGAGACAACTTCCTCGCCCTGATAGCCCTACCCACACCTGCCATCAGCGTCACGCGTAGAAACACATGATCACCTTCATTGAACTCAAGCGGCCTCCTTCTCCGATCATCGTACAACTTCTGCCTACTCTGTGTTGCTAAATTCACCTTTTCAGTAGTTTGTTGCAACAACTCAGGTCCTATTGATATTGCTTCCCCATCTTGAAACCAACAAAGAGGAGTTTGACATCTTCGCCCATACAAAGCTTCGAAAGGCGTCATCCCAATGCTAGAATGATAGTTATTGTTATATGTGAACTCCACTAATGGTAAGATCTCACTCCAACCTCCAAGATGGTTCAAAAGACAAGCCCTCAACAAGTCTTCTAATGACTGAATAGTTCTTTCAGTCTGTCCATCTGTTTGAGGGTAATATCCTAAACTCATCCTTAACCGAGATCCCAAAGCATCCTGCAATTGTTGCCAGAACCTCGAGTTAAACCTTGGATCCCGATCCGATACAATGTTATTTGGTACACCATGCAATCTTACAATTTCTCTTATGTACAACTCTACTAACTTCTCCATTAACATCTTCTGATTGATGGATAAAAAGTGGGCGCTCTTCGTCAACCGATCAACTATCACCCATATTGAGTCGTGATCCCTCGATGACCTCGGTAAGTGAGTTACGAAGTTCATCGAGATGTTGTCCCACTTCCACTGGGGAATATTCAGCTTCTGTAACATTCCACCTGGTCTTTGATGTTCGATCTTCGCCTACTGACATACCAAACAGGACTGATCAGCTACCCAACTCTTAAGGATCACACTTTCCACCTTAGAGAACTACTACAAAATTGACTATAGATAGCGCTTAATAGATAGTGCTTATTAGAAAAAGCGCTATCTATTAATGTGCAGAACAATAGATAGCGCTTATTTAAACAAGCGGTATCTATAACTATGACAATAGATAATGCGTATTTAAAAAAACGCTATCTATAATTATTTAATATTATTTTTTTAATTAATAAATTGAAATATATCCATAGATAGCGCTTTTTTGAAAAAGCGCTATCCATGACAATTGAATAGATAGCACATTTTAAACTAAGCGCGATGTATTGTGACCCGATAGATAGCACTTTTTAGAGTATGCGCTATCTATAACGATTAAAAGTTTTTCCTCTTCGCGCTACTAGGAGTACTCTTGCAATTTGACGTTCACTTCATTACTGCTTAGCGTTGCTCCTAGGTTTCATTCGCGCTATTCCTTCGTTTCTATCGCGCTGCTCCTCGGTTTCATCACTGGTTAGGGCTCTTCTCCTCTGTTTCATCAGCGTAGGGCTCCTTCTCCTCCGTTCATCAATGCGTTAGGGCTCCTTCTTCTCCGTTTCATCGATGTGTTAGGCTCCTTCGGTAGTTCTCCTTCAATTTGACGTGTACGTCTTTGCTCACTCTTTCAGTGCACTCCCGTTTTCAACAATGTGTGTGGCCTTTGCTCCTTCGTTTTAGGACTTCCATTTTCAGGTATCACATTCCTTCTCCCTCCTCTTCTCGGCTTCGTTTCTCCTTTGCCTTCTTTTAATGAAAACACGTTTTTATCAAGTGTTCGTGCACTGGGTTTAGGAACCCATTGTCATTCGCTTCTGTGTTAGGGCAAACGCTGAGGCAGAACGACACTCCTCTGGTGAGTTTTTAAATTTTGCAATTGTGTTATAGTTATAGTTATTTTACTTTAGCACATGGGTTGCGTGAATATTTGGGTTTGGTGACTCTGTTTTGCATGAGTGAGACTAATTCTTAATGTAAGTATGGAACAACTCTTATTAGTGTGTGTGTGTGAGTGTTAGGAAGAGGGAATGTCAATGTAACAGAGGGGAGAAGGGTAGTTGTAGAGAAAGGTTGAGAGAAGGTGAGGTTAAATGTTTGATTGGAAGTGTGAGGTGAGAAAAAGGATTGGGGGGTCAATGAGATTTATAGGTGTGTGCCAATCAGAATTAGAGTGTGTAGGATGTAGTAGTGAAGGTGTTTGGTGTCTTGTTTTCTTTGTTGGTAGTTCTATTTAGAATTTTAACTTCACCGTTCTATGGTCAGAGTCAATTTTGATTTTATTGAATGGATTGTAAAATTTAAAAGAAAAAAGAAAGATTGGATGTATTTGGAATTGACATGACATTTGACTTGATTTTACCTTGTTGTTAGTTGTAAGTTTACATGGGAAGACATTTCTTAACTTGCTTGGTTGAACTGAGAATAGTTTTTTTACTTCACATCGTGTGGTATAGTATATGTAAAAATTATATTTGAAAAATTGGTAGTGTAACCTAGGTGGTAAATGATGGTCTCTTTGTTTAAGTGTGGTAGTATAAGTTGTTTAATAAGAAGGTAAATGCATGCAGCTTGCCGTTCTTGCAGTTGAATAAAAGTTTTGATCATATTTATTGTTTCGTTAATTATTGAAATAAATTATCCATTTATATATTGTTTGATGCTAACCATTATGATACTTTTCGGAACTTACCAACACCACCACATTCCAACAATGTTTTTCCTATTTTCTCTTTCTCTCAAATAGATTTAGGATTCAATTAAATAATTTTAAGATGCTCAATCATCACTTTCAACCATTCTCCAACTTACTTGCTGATGATATATTAGTCTAGCATTATTATCAATTAACTGGCTTTTTAGTTGTTCAAGAAAAAAATATTAGTATTTGAAAGCTTTGTTTTTATTACATTTGGACTTTGTGTGTAAAGTTGGTTCTCTTTCTTGTTTTGAAGTATTTCATCTAGGGGAAAACTTAATTATATTTGAAGGTTAGAGGCCTTTTTGAGCATAATATATAATTAGTTGAAGTGATGCAGGGAAATGTCAAGCATAACTCCACATGATAAAGTACTCTTTAAAATGACAAGGAGAATTTAGTGAGTGTTGTAGATCATGTTCAGTCAAAGGAATTTGGTTTTTTTACTCAAATTTCAGCATTCAAAAATAACTATTTGAATGATAGTTCCAATAAAATAGAAACATAATGATAAACCATAGCTATTGTATTGTTGTTTCCAAGGACAATAATTATTAGTTGTGTAGAGGTGATAGATGATTCAAGCTATATAACTCTGGTCATACATGTTTGCTGGTATGTTCTCTACTGGTTTCAATAGGAGAGGATTAGAGGTAAATGATAAAATAGTTTTACTGGGCAATTAAAGTAGTATGAGTTGGAGGAGGAAAAAAGTCTTTAATCTGGCTGTGAACTTTTAATTGTGTGAAGCCAATGGTGTTGATTCTCGAAGTTGTCATGTGTTAGTAATAGAAAATGTTGTTCCTGAAATTAACAGTGTAAAAGTGTCACCAATGCATGCTCATTAAACTAATAGGAATGAAGTTATAGAGATTGGTAATGTAGTTATGACTAACACACTGTATGATTTCTCTTCAATATTGTTTTAGAGACATGTTACTGAAAGAATTGAGAGTGTAATAGTGATGCTTGATGTTACTAAATCAGTAGTATGCTAAGAACATGATTAATTAACATCTGATTGTCACACTAGATATTGCTATCCCGCTCGAATGGTCCTGCGGTGATTACTTTATAGTATAAATGCATGCTATCATGAATCCTATAGTATGTGCAAATAACAAGTTTTTTGGTTATCTATGTTAAGCTGCTAGAATTAACTATTTAGTATATTATTCGCTGAATTGACTGGCTGAGTTATGTCTTTGGTGAGTTTCCATGTTTTATCATGTTATAAGGTATATATAAATTTGTTTAATTGTGACTTGAGTTTGAAATATGATCAACAATGTCCATAAGGAATAGATTAATTAGGAGGATGCTTCTAAGTGATAAATTGTTGGAAGTCTTGTGCTTTGAGGTGGTACACTATGTGCCATATAGCTCAGTTATGAAAAGCAAATGGAGGTCGCCAAAACAATGCTCTTAAACTTGAGAGAAAGATTGACCAAAAAGAAAAGATCCTCTAGAGAATATGAATCTACTAAGCCAATACAATTTTATAAAATATTCTAATTACCATGTGAAACTATAGGAAAGAGAGAGACAATGAGTTGAAAATATATGTTTCTGAGACAACACAAATGCTTTATTTATACTGAGATAACAAAATTAATACAATAGATAGTGTAGATTTCATATCCTCTAACAAGTATATTATCCAGGAATAAAATTGTTCCAAGTAATACATATATAATCTAGATATTTCTTATTGTTTCGGATGTGTAGGGCTGTGCTGTTCCAAACCTCCAAGTTCTCCTGCCTGTCCGTCTTGGTAGTTGATCTTCTCCTCCAATCTTAGTCCTTTTCTCAATCCCGAGGGGTGGAGACCCGCAAAAGATTCTCCGATGCCAAAGTCAGTCTCAGAGCAATGGCTTCTCTCAAGGATAGCAATAAATGTGCATTCAATGTAACCTAACTACCACTCACCGTGGACCTGTATTTATAGTTTTTGCTATGGGCTTGGGATTAGTGAAAAGTTAATCACGGCCCAAAATAGCCCAGTAGCTTCTAATTTCTACTTACCTTTAAACCAGGTCAATTTACCTTAAGTCACGCTGACTTAATGTTTTGGGCGAACATCGAGGCATGGGCGTCCGCCCATATGACCTGGGCGTCCGCCTCACACCTTTTGCCTTTGTATTTATCTTCTGGGCCTCCTGTATCGAATTTGGGCGGGCGGCCATTTACGTGGGCGTCCCTCCGCACGGGGTCCTGGCGCTGGAAGGAGGGCTTCAACGTTCTTGAAGATCACTTTTTGTGAGCATGGAGAGTGTGGCGTGCGATATGGGCATCCGCCCATGTGGGTTCTTCCGTACGGCGTCCGGCTTGCGCTGGTACACAAGCCCCCCAAGTCCTAGTGCACGTAGTGGGTGTAGGACTTTGAGCAACCTACAAAACAAGAAAAGATTTGACGCAGTGACTCTCGGTATTTTCCTGAAGGACGCCTCTTGTGAATGTAGGGAGTGCGGGGCTATCTTGTGATGATAGAACTCCATGTGAGTTCTTCAAAGTTTCCCTTACAAACAGAGGTTCTACCCAGCCGGTAGGTTTCTCTCTTTGCCATAAGTGGGTCAGGAGAGTTTATCTCACTGTGCGGCGCCCGGCGTTCGCCAGTGTAGGAGAGTTTATACCGGGTCTAGGTTCAATCCTTGACATTTATCCATTTGGGCGAACGAGCATTTATGGCATACCTTCCACTCCGATGTATGAGCACCTCTATCACCATTGCATATAGGCATTATCGTATACAGGTTGTAGTGGGCTCCACTAAATCCGTTGGGCGGACGGTCATTGCGTGGACGGTCCTTCCGTACGGCGCCTGGCACCCCCTAGTACACAAGCCCCCCAAGTCCTAGTGCGTGTAGTGCACGTAGAAGTTTGAGTACGGTGCGCATTGGGCCAGGAATCCGCAATTGGGCTATATCCAGTGGGCTTTTGAGTTTGGATTTTAGGCGGGAAAACACGTGTCGCGTTCCCATTGCGGGAAGGCGAAGCATCGCCAGATCCGGAGCGTTGGTCGTGCTAGATCTTGACGGCTGTGACGCGCCCAACGGTTATTAAATTTTTCCTATAAATAACGGATTAGACGAGGTCATTTTCACCTATCTTCATTATTCAAGATTTCAAATTCTTTTTCCCTCAGGTAATAAATGGCAGCTGTATCCATTGAGTCAGGTTCTGGGTCGTCGGGCGGAGTCCGGGAGGGGTCGGCGAGGGGCGACAGCGGCGATTCTCTCAGCTCAGTTTCTTCTCATTTTCTGGAGGAGGCGGTTGGGTCTTCCGGGGCGGACCCTGAGCTACCGGTCTCGACGGGCGACCGGATCTTCCACGGCGTGCCTCTGTTCCTGCTCAAAGGCGGAGTTCGTATAGTCGGGTCTCCCTTCGAGCCGGACGGTCAAGGGGTGGTGGTGTCTGAGTGGGCTCCCCATGATCCTAGCTTGTACGCCTCCTGCTATGCCCTCCGTAAGGAGTTAGAATGGAGGGTCCGTCGTACCCACATCATCCGGGATATAGAGGACTCGAGGTTGATTCGTGCCGGGGTGACTTTGTTAAATGAAAGGGTCTTCCACGATGGGAGGTCGAGTCCATACGATTTCTTCTTCATGTATGTGACCTTCTTCACGCATCTTTATATCCGGGTGCCTTTTACTAAGTTTCAAACGGCTGTTCTTCGGGAAGTTAATGTGGCTCCTACGCAGCTGCACCCCAACTCGTGGGCGGCCGTGCAGGCGTTTCTGGCAATGTGTTTAGCCGTAGGCGTCACTCCCACAATCCCGGTCTTCTTTTATTATTTCGAAGTCCGCCCTTCTCCTTCTGGCGGCTGGGTATCCTTTACGTTGGTGCGGGACAGGACCCTGTTCCGCCCCTTCTCTGATTCCTTCAAAAATTTTAAACAACATTACTTCAAAATAATCATTGATAAAGCCGGCCTCCACGAATTTTCTGATGGTAAAGGGAGGCTGCTATTCCCATTCTATTGGACGAGGGATCCTTGACGAATAAAGGCGACTTCTATAGGGGCCTTGACAGCACCCGATCTAGAGGATCCTTGACCGTGCGCACCATTAACGCCCTCCCCCGCCGGATCTCCGCCCGTCACTTGGTCGAATGCCTTAGTCTCGAGGATTGTGGACCAAAGGCGTTCGGTATGGTCTTGTCATATTGGGTGTGTTTGTTTTTCGTATACTGACGTTAATTTTTCTGAATTGTTTTGTTTCTTGCAGAACTAATGACGACTCCGGGCCCCCGCAAATCCAATTTCATGGCTACCCGGAGGAAGTCCGAAGCCAGTTCGTCGACCGCCTGGCCGACGAGTGTTCCGAACGTGCCCAGTCCTCCTCCTTTGGGCGGCCGCCAGACGACAGCACGTATAACTCCTAAGGGAGGAGTCCCCCCCACCGACAAGACTGGGGGTTCCAACATCAAGGTGCCGCCTCCCAATCCTCCACCAGAATTGGCGGCTGTCCAAGTGGACCCGTCATCTGAGGCGGCCAGTGTTTCTGCTGATCCCTTAAAGCGCAAGAGGATCGATCATGCTTCGGAGGGGCGTAAAGACAAGGAGGGATCCTCGTCCCGATCGGCTTCGAAGAAGGCCCGGAAGGGCAAATACAAAGAGAAAGATCGGGGGAAGGCCCCGGCCGTCCCTTTACCGGGCGGAATCTTTAGCTCGGCCTTCAGCATGAGTGACCGGACTAAGTTTCACAAGAGCTCCTCCCAACGGGCGCTCATCGAACCTCTTTCTGAGTTGGAGCTGACCAACGCCATGCTGGAGATGTCCACCCGGACGTCCGCCCTGGCGTGGTATCTGAAAGAGTTTGCTGACCGCCCCGGAGTGGCGGAGATTCGCGCCGAGCTTGAGATAGAGAAGAAGAATGCGGCCTCCCTTCAGCAGACTTTGGAAGAGATGGTTCTCAACCACGACGAATATGATAAGAAGATTGAGCAGCTGGAGGCCGATCTTGAGAAGACCAAGAGGGAGGCCGCCGAAGGTTTGGCAGCCGCCCGGGGCGAGCAAGAGCTTTTGGCGGAGGAAGGTCGCCAGCTGAAGGCGGAGGTAGCCCGCCTAAAGGAAGCTGAAGCCGAGCGCATCAAAGCAAATGAGGCGCTCACTCTTGAAGTTGCCAAGGCCAAGGAGCAAGTTGCTGAATTGGAGTCGACAGTCATGTTTGAGCATGAGGAAGACTTCAACAAGGCCCTTCGTCAAGTGACCCTTCTGGCGGGCGTCCAAAATCCATATTCTCTTGGAGTGGATATTGAGAAAGACGTTTTCGATGGCGTTCTGGTGGATCTGAATGCCGCCGAGGAAGAGGAGCCGACCGTGGAGGCCGGGGCTGGGGGGAAACAATTAGGATTTCCTTTTCTTTTGATTTTTTGATGTGTATCATTTGGCCGTCCGTCCAACGTCTCGAATTGTCCAGAGGTTGGCCGGACGGTCTTTTTGTAAATCTGGGCGCCTTTTAGCGCGAATGATTAATACACAGTTATCTTTTCTAATTTTGCATGTTTCCTTTTATGTGCCTTTATTCTTACCAAGTTAACTGGTTTTAATAATGGTCCGGCCGGGGTGGGGATTGCCCTTACTTTTCCCGGGCGAACTTTAACGCATAGCTTTTGGATTTTTAGCTTTCGCTTCATTACTCAAACGAATTGAGAGTGGTCCCCGAAGGAACCTTTCTCCACCGGTTTGGTCTTAATGGGACGGTCGGTCCCCAGTTGAGAGTTGTTCCCGGAAGAACACTAAGTTATTCCCGGAGGAAAACTTTCGCTTCGTTTTTAAGGGTCGGACGGTCCCCAGTTGAGAGTTGTTCCCGGAAGAACACTCAAAGTTATTCCTAGAGGAAAACTTTCGTCTTGTTTTTATGGGGCGGACGGTCCCCAGTTGAGAGTTGTTCCCGGAAGAACACTCTAGGTTATTCCCGGAGGAAAACTTTCGTCTTGTTTTTATGGGGCGGACGGTCCCCAGTTGAGAGTTGTTCCCGGAAGAACACTCTAGGTTATTCCCGGAGGAAAACTTTCGCCTTGGCTTTTATGGGGCGGATGGTCCCCAGTTGAGAGTTGTTCCCGGAAGAGCACTCTACGTTATTCCCGGAGGAAAACTTTCGCCTTGGCTTTTATGGGGCGGATGGTTCTAACGCAGCCAAGTTGAGAGTGATTTCCAATAGAGGATCCCGTGTCAATTTGGTCTTTGTAAAATAAAATTATCGTTGTATGAGAAATAACCTGTCCTTCATTCATAGGAAATAACTGTACATGTTATGAAACATCACATTTAGCTAAAATAAAATTTGAGATGCGTAGCGTTCCAAGTGTTGGAGATGGGACGTCCGTCCATTTGTTCCATTCGGTAAGCACCGTTTCCGAGGGCCTCCCTTATTCGATACGGCCCTTCCCATTTAGCGGCAAGCTTTCCATGTACTGGATTTCGGGGGCGTCTCCAGCTTTCCTCCATACCAGGTCCCCCTCCTGGAAGCTTCTTGGGCGCACTTTGGAGTTATATTTTCTTTCCACCATGCGCTTGCATGCCTCGGCCCTTAGTGCCCGCGGTCTCGTCGTTCGTCCAGGGAGTCTAACTCGATCCGCAGTTCCTGGTCGTTGAGGTGTAGGTCTTCAACTTGTCGTCTTAGGGACGGTTCTCCCAACTCGACCGGTAACATGGCATCGGTACCATAAGTTAGGTTAAAGGGGGTTTCGCCAGTGGTCCCGTGAGGCGTGCATCTATATGCCCACAAAACTTCGGGTAACTCGTCCACCCAAGCTCCTTTCCTTTCTCCTAAGCGACGTTTAAGCTCCGAGACGATGGTCTTATTCATTGCCTCTGCTTGCCCGTTCGTCTGGGGATGTTCTACCGAGCTGGTAACGCGTTTGATCCCCAATCCCTTAAAGAATTCGGCGAGTTTCTTGTCAATAAACTGCCGACCGTTATCCGTAATAATAGATCGAGGAAGGCCGAAACGACAAATTAACTTCCAACAGAACTTGTGGACCTGGGCGGCCGTGATCGTCGCCAGGGGTTCGGCCTCTACCCATTTTGTGAAGTAATCCACCGCCACTATGAGAAACTTCTTCTGGGCCTGTCCTACGGGGAACGGTCCTACGATGTCCATGCCCCACTGGGCGAACGGCCAGGGGGATGAGATCGATTGTAGGTCGTGCGGTAGTAAGTGGGAGTTGTTGGCGTGCGCCTGGCAACGGATGCACTTCTGGACGAACGCTTTTGCATCTGCCTCCATGGTTGGCCAGTAATATCCGACCCTCAGTAGCCGCGCCTTTAACGTTCTCCAACCCGTGTGGAGACCACAAATGCCATTGTGAAGCTCGTTCATGACATAGCGTGCCTCCGCGTCCCCTAAACACTTAAGGAGGGGGGAGGAGAATCCTCTGCGATACAAATCATCCCCCACAATAAGATAACGTGCGACTTTCTTGGCATCGCGGGGGGTAACCGTCCGCCCTTCATCCTGGCGGGTCATGATGTCTCTGACGTCCGTCCGCCAATCACTCCCCCCCTCGGATACCACCGAACACTCCACTGAGGGCTGGAGGAGCACTTGCCTTACGATGGTAGTTAATTGTCCCTTTTCTTTCCCGGAACTGAGTTTAGACAGTACGTCGGCCCTAGTGTTCTGTTCCCGGGGTATGTGCTGTATGGCGATTTTGTCGAAGTTTTTTACGAGCTCGGTTGCCCGCTGGAAGTATTGCAGCAGTCGCTCCTCCCGGACTTGGAAGTTGTCGTTCATTTGACCGACCACTAGCTCTGAATCTGTGTGGCAGGTTACCCTCCTGGCCCCCATGTCCTTCGCAAGTTCGAGTCCAGCCACCAGGGTTTCATACTCGGCCTGGTTGTTGGAGACTTTGAATTTAAATATCAGGGAGTGCTCCAGTAAGAATCCGTTGGGGCCTTCCAGGACGACGCCGGCTCCGCTAATCGATTTGCCGGACGCCCCATCCACGTATAAGTTCCATTCGTCCTGGTTGGAGTGGGGTAGCTCTGCTGCAAAATCTGCTAGGTGTTGGCCCTTGACCGACCCTCTGGGCTCATAACGCAGGCCGAACTCTGACAGTTCCACCGCCCAAGCCACCATCCGTCCGGCTAAGTCCGGCTTTCTTAGGATCTTGGAGATGGGGAAGTCGGTCCTGACTATCACCTGATGACTTTGGAAGTAGGGGCGGAGTCTTCGGGATGCGTTTAACAAAGCTAACGCCACCTTCTCTACCCTTTGGTAGCGGGTTTCGGCGTCTAGGAGCGTTCGGCTGACGAAGTAGATCAGCCTCGCCTGAGGTTGTTCTTGCATCAACACGGCGCTAATGGTCGTCTCTGATACTCCAAGAAAAATATGCAGGTCTCCTCCTGCCACTGGTCGGTTCATGACCGGCGGGTTGACAAGGATGGTCTTTACATCCTGAAACGCCCGCTCGCACTCGTCGTCCCATACCGGGCCGACTCCTTTCTTCAGTTTCCGCAAGATTGGTCTCACTCTTTCCGCCAGTTTGGGGATAAATCATGACAAAGCGGTGAGGCGTCCAACTAGTCTTTGGATTTCTTTAAGTGTAGCGGGACTTTGCATTTGAAGTATCGCTTCACACTTGTCTGGGTTGGCTTCGATCCCTCGGGATGTCAACATGAAGCCCAAGAACTTTCCGGTCGCTACCCCAAATGTACATTTGGCGGGGTTCAGGCGCATGCCGAACTTCCGCACCTGGCGGAACACCTCCTCCAGGTCCTTAATGTGTTCCTCCCCGGCCGAGGACCGGACTACCATGTCATTCACATATACGTCCATGCACCGGCCTATCTGCTCCCGAAAGATCCGGTCCATCAGGCGTTGGTACGTCGCCCCCGCGTTCTTCAGGCCGAACGACATCACTTCATAGCAAAAGTTAGCTTTCTCCGTGATGAACGCCGTCTTTTCAACGTCCGGCCCGTACATGGGTATTTGGTTATACCCGGAGTAAGCATCCAAGAAACTTAAAACTCGATGTCCGGAAGCGCCGTCCACCAGGGCGTCTATGCTAGGTAGGGGGTGGGAATCTTTAGGGCAAGCCTTGTTCAAGTCTGTATAATCAGTGCACATGCGCCACTTCCCACTAGCTTTTTTCACCATTACCACGTTAGCCAACCACGTAGTATACGTGACCTCTCGGACAAACCCCGCCTCCTTCAATTTCCTTACCTCCTCTTGAACGGCCTCTCGTTTCTCCTCGCCCATCCTCCGCTTCTTCTGTGCGACCGGGCGGGCATCTTTAAAAAGTGAGAGTTTGTGGCACATGACCGTGGGGTGGATCCCCGGCATGTCAGCTGCCGTCCAGGCAAATAAATCTCTGTTTGTCCATAGGAGTACCCTCAACTCCTTCTCCAAGCCAGGCTCTATTTCCCTGGCGATAACGGTTGTCTGGGTAGGGTCCCTTCCTATTAAAACAGGCTGGGTTTCCCCCATCGGTTCTAGGCGGTCCTCTGTGTTCGTCCTAGGATCGAGATCCGCCATTGCCACTTCCGAACCGACTGCTCTACGCTTTGATTGCCGGGTATGCAACTTCAACCCCGCCGCGTAGCATTCTCGGGCCGTCTTCTGGTCCGCCCGAACAGTGCATATAGTCCCCTTCTCGGACGGATACTTCATTGTGAGGTGGGGCGTGGAAACGATTGCTCCGAACGCATTCAGGCATGGTCGTCCGAGCAATACATTATACGAGGTGTTAGCCTCGACTAGCAAATATCGAATCCTCTTCTCCTCACTAGATCGGCCGGTTCCTAGCCTTGTTCATAATTCCACATACCCCCTGGTATCGACCCTTTCCCCTGCAAACCCCACAATTTGGCCATCGTAGGGGACGATAAGGTCCTCTGAGATGTCCATTTGCTGAAAGGTTTTCCAATACAGGATGTTGACCGAGCTCCCTTGGTCAACCAAGACTTTACTGACTCCATATCTCGCTATTTCAGCGGTTATGACCATCGGATCATCCTGGTCGGGATCCGGAGCGTGAAAATCTTCGTCCGAGAAGGTGATAGGTGGCATAGTCCGGCGTGGTTTGTCCACCAAATGTACCGATTGGAGGGCTCGTATGTGGCGCTTTCGAGTAGAGGAGGACGATCCTCCCCCCGCGAACCCTCCTGAGATCGTGTTGATGTGCCCCCGCAGGGGGCGTTCTCGACTTCGGCTACGGCTTCGGCTCGGTCGCTTCTCTGAGCGAGATCGCTCAGCCCTTGAATGTCTCGGCCTGTCCGAACGGTATGCCGCTCGCGGGGCGGGTTGGCCGGCAGGTTGTGGAGGGCGTTCATCGCAGATATACTTTTTGAGTTTTCCCGCCCGGATAAGCTCCTCTATTTTATCTTTAAGGGCCGCACACTCCTCCGTGGTGTGCCCCATATTCTTGTGATAAGCACAGTGCTTGCTTCCATCTGCTCCCTTCGGAGTCGGACACCCTTCCGGCTCCTGTATCAAGTCTGCGCTGAGCGCTTCCCTTAGATTTTTCTCCCTCGGGGTGTTCAAGGGAGTATACTGCTGGAAGCGAGGTCCTTTCTTCTGTTCTTTGTGTCTAAGGCCGGACGGTCTTCCCGCCGAGGCACCATGCTTCCCACCGTCCGCTCTCTCTGCCCTGGCCTCCTGGTTCTCTCTTTTGTAAGATAGCTTCATCTCCTCCACCCTTATTTCATCTGCTGCTCTCTCTCTTAGCTCCTCCATCGTCTTGGGTGCTCGCCTGCAGACGCTATCCTTAAATGGCCCCGGTTTGAGAGCCGGTAGGACGTAGTGAAGGGCGAGCTCTGGCGTCAGGCTTTTTACACGCCGGACAGTCTTCTGGTACCTATCCATGAACGTCCGCAGCGTTTCATCCTTCCCTTGCTTGAGGGTCATTAATTCGAATACGGTCAGATCTTGGGCACTACTGGCCGCGAATTGTTTGATGAACAGCTGTTTCAAACCAGTGAAGTTCTCTATGGAATTAGGAGGGAGGGTGTTGAACCATTCCAATGCTTCATCCTCTAACGACAACGAGAACGCTCGGCACCAAATGGCATCATTGCCTGTTCGGAACGCCATTGTGTTCGAAAACGTCTGGATATGGGACGCAGGGTCCGTTGTCCCGTTGTACATCTTGAATTGCGGAGCCACAAATTGCTCCGAAATTTGGACGTTCATTATGTTTTGGGTGAACGGCAGTAACAAAGCGGATGAGGGCTCTGACTTTACTACCATCCGTCCGTCCTCGGCAGCGCTCTCCGCATGCACCGATTTAGCCTTGCTTCCTTTTGCCTCAGATCCGGTGGGCCTCCACGTTCTGTCACACTCGGTATCTTGGGGCGTCCGCTCTCCCGCTACAGCCTTTCCGTTGTCTTTCACTTGCTCCCCTCCGTCTATCCTCCCGACCTCCCAGGCTATCCGGGCTTCACAGTCGGCTTTTACCGCCGCCAGTTCGTCCTCGTGACGCTGCTGCATCTCATCCATTTTTTGTTGCAATGCGCGGATCATCTCAACAGGGTCGTCCATGGTCATGTTTCTTGTGGTCACCATTGGGTTTAAATCACACGGCCCCACGGTGGGCGCCAAATGTTTCGGATGTGTAGGGCTGTGCTGTTCCAAACCTCCAAGTTCTCCTGCCTGTCCGTCTTGGTAGCTGATCTTGTCCTCCAATCTTAGTCCTTTTCTCAATCCCGAGGGGTAGAGACCCGCAAAAGATTCTCCGATGCCAAAGTCAGTCTCAGAGCAATGGCTTCTCTCAAGGATAGCAATAAATGTGCATTCAATGTAACCTAACTACCACTCACTGTGGACCTGTATTTATAGTTTTTGCTATGGGCTTGGGATTAGTGAAAAGTTAATCACGGCCCAAAATAGCCCAATAGCTTCTAATTTCTACTTACCTTTAAACCAGGTCAATTTACCTTAAGTCACGCTGACTTAATGTTTTGGGCGAACATCGAGGCATGGGCGTCCGCCCATATGACCTGGGCGTCCGCCTCAGACCTTTTGCCTTTGTATTTATCTTCCGGGCCTCCTGTATCGAATTTGGGCGGGCGGCCATTTACGTGGGCGTCCCTCCGCACGGGGTCCTGGCGCTGGAAGGAGGGCTTCAACGTTCTTGAAGATCACTTTTTGTGAGCATGGAGAGTGTGGCGTGCGATATGGGCGTCCGCCCATGTGGGTTCTTCCGTACGGCGTCCGGCTTGCGCTGGTACACAAGCCCCCCAAGTCCTAGTGCACGTAGTGGGTGTAGGACTTTGAGCAACCTACAAAACAAGAAAAGATTTGACGCAGTGACTCTCGGTATTTTCCTGAAGGACGCCTCTTGTGAATGTAGGGAGTGCGGGGCTATCTTGTGATGATAGAACTCCATGTGAGTTCTTCAAAGTTTCCGTTACAAACAGAGGTTCTACCCAGCCGGTAGGTTTCTCTCTTTGCCATAAGTGGGTCAGGAGAGTTTATCTCACTGTGCGGCGCCCGGCGTTCGCCAGTGTAGGAGAGTTTATACCGGGTCTAGGTTCAATCCTTGACATTTATCCATTTGGGCGGACGGGCATTTATGGCATACCTTCCACTCCGATGTATGAGCACCTCTATCGCCATTGCATATAGGCATTATCGTATACAGGTTGTAGTGGGCTCCACTAAATCCGTTGGGCGGACGGTCATTGCGTGGACGGTCCTTCCGTACGGCGCCTGGCACCCCCTAGTACACTTATTATATAGAATTTGCTCCTAATTTCTATAATTACATAACTTACAATATAAATTAGAGGAATGCAAGGAACTAAATCTTTTCAACACACCCTCTTCTACTAGTTAAAATTAACTAACTATAGAAGTTGTGTTCCTATCATTTCTATAAGCTAAAACTTCATATAATTATTATTAATAAAATAATATTATTAAATTTATACTAAAATTCATTAAATATTTTAAAAGAAATAAATTTTATTAAATTATAATTATGAATCGATAATTATTTTGTAAATTAATAAAACTATATATATATATATATATATATATATATATATAATATGGATAAATGAATAAATAACTGTTTTTAAAGTTGTTTAAAAAGTTAATATAATAATTATTAAAATAAAATAATTAATCTTACTGCTACTTTTAGGTAGACAAATACACCTTACCACACAATATTCACCTTACTTCTTCTCTTTAATTAACCACCTTACTGCACATTCCTTTTTGGCCTTCCAAGTAGACCAATACTATCACTTTATTTCTTTTCTTAAGTGACCTTGTTTTCTTTATTCGGGCTCTGATAGAGTATACACTCAACATTAAAGCTGAAGCCTTAATGAATTGCTCTTTCCACAATTATTATTGCTCCCAAGTAGGCAGATTGTAGTGTGATTTTTATTTACTTGTTGAATTTGAATGCAGGGTGCATTTTCATTTACTTATGATCATCTGAAATTGGTTTGTTTAATTAGATTTATAAATACTTGATTTCATTTTTACTAATTGCATTGTTATTCTTTTTGTAAATTGCAGTTGTGAACTTTTCTTACACATACGGTGTGTTGAAAGTTAAGGTAGGATGAATATTATTTTATAGTTTGTTATTGCAAATAGTGTTAACTTGTATATATTGCTAATACTATATTGACTAATCTTGATAGATTAATAAAATATGGATTGAAAATGGATGTTTGCTAGTCGATTATCAAAAGAATACGAGGATGGGGTGAAAGGGTTTCGTAGATTTGCAGTTGAGCATGCAAAAAACCCTGGTAGAATCATTTGTCCTTGCTTGTAGTGTTGTCATTTAAAGGTAGTGAATGCAGATGAGTTAGAAGATCATTTAATATGCAATGGAATTGATAAAAGTTATTCATATGGACCAAACATGGTGAAAATAGAAAAAATCATATGAATAATGATTTTCATCATAATACAAGTCATACACTGAAAGAAACTAACACAATATATGAGTTAGATGATGTTGAGGAGATTGTAAATGTAATCGAAGAGGATATGCGAGATTCTCCTCAAATGTTTGATAGGTTAACAACGGATGCAAAGACACCATTGTATAATGGTTGTACTAGTTTCACAAGACTATCAATAGTCTTGAAATTATTCAATTTGAAAGCGGGAAATGGATGGTCTGTTACTAGCTTTACTGAATTACTATCAGTTATAAAAGATATGCTACCACAGGATAATGTGCTTCCTAGTCGAATGTATTGACGCTAGAAAAATATTAAGCTCTATTGGGATGAGCTACGAGAAGATTCATACTTGTCCAAATGATTGCATTCTTTTTCGAATTGAATATGCCCCATTGGATAAATGTCCTAAATGTATGACATCGCGCTATAAGAAAAATTTAGTGTCGAGCAAAGTGGTATGGTATTTTCCTATAATACCAAGATTTAGGCGCATGTATCATAATGAACAAGATGCAAAGAACTTAAGATGGCATGCAGATGAAAGAATACGTGATGGAAAGCTTCGACACCCTGTAGATTCTCCTCAATGGGCAAAAGTTGACCATAATTACCCTAATTTTGGGAAAGAACCACGAAACCTACGTCTTGCTTTGTCTACTGATAGAATAAATCCGCATGGTATGCAAAACAACTCGCATAGCACGTAGCCTGTGGTTATGATTATATATAACCTACCTCCATGGCTATGAAAAGGAAGTTCATGATGTTATCCATGTTAATTCCAGGTCCAAAACAACCAGGGAATGACATAGACATATACTTGGCACCTCTTATTGAAGACTTGAAGGATATGTGGAACGAAGGTGTAGAGGTGTATGATGGGTATACGGAAGAAAGTTTCCTGCTAAGGGCAATGTTGTTTGGCACAATTAATGATTTTCCGGCATATGGTAATCTATCTGGATATAGTATCAAAGGGAAGTGTGCATGCCCTATATGTGAAGATAATACAGATTTGGTGCGATTGGAACATGGTAAGAAAAATGTATTTCTTGGGCATCGTAGATTCTTACCTTCAAAGCACCGTTATCAAGGATGGAGAAAAGCATTTAATGGGACGACAGAAGAACGTAGAGCTCCAAAATTGTTGTAAGGAAGAGAGAAAATTGCACAAGTACTTTTTACCCTGGTTCGGATCACAAAGATCCTACATCCAGTTGTTAATCTCAATTGATAATTAATGCTTCACTAGCACAAACGAACAAACTATTACAATCACAAAGAAAATAAACAAGTTGAAGGTTAAAACACCTCTCTTGTTACCCCAAGAGATGAAAGTCACTTCCTGATGGACGAACGCCGAGGAGAGATCGATTGAAGATGCGCGAACACGAACCGGACCTCCTCGAAACTCTCTCCGACGAGTGAAGACGCAGCGGAATGGAAATGAAGCTCTAGATCGATCTATGAACAGACTCAAGAAAACCCTAGAAAAGGGGGAAAACTCAAAATGAACCGATTAATCGGTTCAAACTCAAGATTGAACGGTGGAAAAGGCTTTGATCGGAGCAAAGAAGGGTTTAGTCGATGGAAATCGAAAACGAATGGTGATAATGACAGGAAAAGACAAAATGATGAAGAAACCCTAGGTTTAGATGTGGTCAGGAGATGCGGAAGATAGAATGCAAATCTGAGAAGAAAATGTGTTGAAGCTTACTATGACGAAAGTAGAAGGCTCGCAAGGATGATCTCTCTCGAGAGAAATGGATGAGAGACGTGGTTCTGCGAGGGAGAATTGGTGAGAAATGAAATGTGGATGTGCGTGTCTGAGGCGCGAGGGAAAAGAGGACGCGTGTGCTAAGCCACTGACGCAGATGGGAGCGATGTTGCGTGATGAGAGAAGCACGGTGATAATGAAAAATGAAAGGGAGAGAGAGTGTGCTTGGAAGGTGGCTAGAGGGAGTCTTTGGACTCTCTAGCCTGACTTTCAAGAGAGAATAATTTCTGATTTCAGAAAATATAATTCTCATAATCTCAAAAGTGCCAATACAAGAGAGGAGTTGGGTATTTATAGTAACCCATGCTCCTTAAGAGCTAAGCTAGGAAAAATAAAAATACAAAAGGAAGACTAAGTCAAGTAGGATTCCATCATGCCCTCCCTCTTAAGAAAAGATTTGTCCTCAAATCTGGCAATCGCCTTATGAAGAAGCTCCACACAATCTTTGGGAGCATGGCCATCTTGGAGTGGCCTTATTCTTTTAGATCTAGTTTTCTTCCTCCTGGATCAAACACGAATCTGCAATACACATCAAATATATCTTCGGTTAATATTAATCCAAGAAAGAATTTTTCTTTAAAAACAAGAGAATAAGAACTTCTAATACTTTGATTTGTAATCTTTGAAAATTTTAGAAGTCCAAATTCAATTTTATCTTGAGTTAATTGTTTTCTTAAAGATAACAATAACTCAAGATTTGAATTGTCATATTTTGAAAATGTTTTCATGACAATTGGTTTGAAAGAGAAGTCAAAATTTGAAAAGTAATCAATTATTGGAAAAGAAGTAAAGATTTGGAAACCTTCCCTTTTAGGTCCCACAATCTTTGAAAGAATAGGATTTGTCATCAGTAACAATTTCTCCTTTTCTTTCTTCTCTCTTTCTTGCCTTTCTCTCTTTTCTTCTTTTCTCTCTTCTTCTCTTCTTAATTCCTCTCTTCTTCTCTCTTCTCTTTTCTCTATTTGTTCTCTCTCTCTCTTCTCTTCTTCTTTCCTTTCTTCCTTTTCTTTTCTCTCAATCTCTCTTTCTCTTTTCTTATCCTTGATCTCCTTAAGTCTTGCCCCAAATTCTAATTCTCTACGAAGAAACCCATGATCATTTAAACTCTCAAGAAATAATTTTCCATCATTAATGCAATCCCTAATTAGTTCTAGGTTTCTTTTAATGCTTGAAGGCACAAACTTTCTTCTCATGCAAGCTTTTAAATCATGCCAATCACGTATGGAGGACTTTCTACCTTTCCTAACATGATATTGTCTTTCATCCCACCACTCACTTGCATATTCTTCTAACTTAGAGAGATATATGCTAAGGACATAATATTCACTCTCTTCATAAAACCAAGGATTTATTTTATCAATTTCTTTCTCCCAAGCTAGGTATGTTAATGCTCCTATGTCTTTACCAAATGATGGAAGATTCCTAGCTTGTTTAAACATTTCATCAACTTTATCTAACCTAGAAGACCTATATGAACCATAAGAAGACATCTTTGTTTTTAAAAGTTTTCTTAATCTAAAGGGTTCAAAACTTTCACATAGACAAGTCCCAGGTAAGAGAGTGAGCTAAAGAGCTGCTTAAGTACCAAGTCTTGCCTTGCCAGAAATGTCTTAGGCTACTAACTAATTACCCCTTAAATTAAAATCACCTTTAGAAACAAAGTACACAACTCAAACAATTAAGCACAAATAAAAGACTAGACTCTCGGACTCTAATGTGAAAAGGCTTAGAGTTTAATCCCTTTTAGCCTAATCAACCCTAAACATGAACACAAAAATCAAAGAAACAAAAACACTAAAGAAACCAGCGGACTCTAATGACCCCTACGAGATACACAAATTAAGTCAATATTAAAGTCTACTCCTATGGTGAAGCTTGTAGCTTTGGCTAACAAGACACATTCACCTGTCAAGCTATGCTAAAAATAAAAGCAAATAAACCGATTAATCGGTTCAAACTCAAGATTGAACGGTGGAAAAAATTTTGATCGGAGCAAAGGAGGGTTTAGTTGGTGGAAATCGAAAACGAATGGTGATAATGACAGGAAAAGACAAAATGATGAAGAAACCCTAGGTTTAGATGTGGTCAGGAGATGCAGAAAGATAGAATGCAAATCTGAGAAGAAAATGTGTTGAAGCTTACTATGACGAAAGTAGAAGGCTCGCAAGGATGATCTCTCGAGAGAGAAATGGATGAGAGACGTGGTTCTGCGAGGGAGAATTGGTGAGAAATGAAATGTGGATGTGCGTGTCTGAGGCGCGAGGGAAAAGAGAACGCGTGTGCTAAGCCACTGACGCGGATGGGAGCGATGTTGCGTGATGAGAGAAGCACGGTGATAATGAAAAATGAAAGGGAGAGAGAGTGTGCTTGGAAGGTGGCTAGAGGGAGTCTTTGGACTCTCTAGCCTGACTTTCAAGAGAGAATAATTTCTGATTTCAGAAAATTTAATTCTCATTAATCTCAAAAGTGCCAATACAAGAGAGGAGTTGGGTATTTATAGTAACCCATGCTCCTTAAGAGCTAAGCTAGGAAAGATAAAAATACAAGAGGAAGACTAAGTCAAGTAGGATTCCATCACTTCCCCTAACCCATAAGGGATGAACACCTCCTCTGAATCTTCACAAATGATGAACACCTCTTCCAAATGCTTCACGAAGGATGATAGGCTTTTAACTCAACAACAACAACAACACTCAATCACACTCCTTGTGAAAGTTCTCGCTCTATACCAACACGCCAAGTTCTCATAGCCACAACACAAGGGTTCAGCCAACCCTAGAGCACTTATCATTGCACACTACAGATAAGATTTTTTGAAATACACTTATTTCGTATTTTTATATTTTGTATTTCAAAATGAGAGTCTCAATCTACTTTATAGAGATCTCATTCAAGGATACATGTGTGAGATTTAGGCTTCAAAGTTTTATTGTGAATAATTGCTATTACTTTGGAAGAATGAATGATTTTGCCCAAATTTTCTGTGATTGAACTACTTGCTTGCAGGTTTCATATGATCAAGGCCATCTTTTGTTGTGCATTATTCTTTTAGCCTTCACTTGAATTTTTGCCAACTGAAAAGAGAATAAATTGTTCTAACCTTTGAACCTTGAGCCTTATGTATGTTTGAAAAACCTTTTTTGAAAATCCGTACCTTGAGTTGAGTTGAGAACATTTTATGAGGTATTGACAAAGGTTCAAGTTTGGGGTTGCTGGAAAGATTATGAAAGGAAAAAGAAAAAGCATTGAGCTAAGCAGTGAGTACTTGAAAAGCAAAAGCAAAAGAAAAAGAAAAGTGAAAAGAATAGAAAAGAAAAGCTCAATGCAAGGGAAAGCTAGGAAAAAGAAAGAGAGTTTGTGCTTGAATGATGAAATCATAAATGTCTCTCTTAACTCAAGGATTTTGCTAACCAGAAAAACCAATTTCTTTCCTAGCCCAACCATGTTACAAGCCATAAAAAGCTCTTGCAATGAGAACGTGCTTGTGAGTTTGATTGATTGTGGTTAAATGAAAGGCAAAGTTAATTTGTGTGACATTGTGATAGTAGAGTGAAAAAGACACCAACACCTCACTATACACCTTTGAGTTGAGTGATACACTTTTGAATACTTGAGTGATACACTTTTGAGTGCTTGAGTGAAACACTTTCCTTGGTGAGGAGTAGTTCTTTGAATTTCTGATTACATCTTTGCGTGGTTGATTAATCATTCTTAAGGATAACATCTATTGAATTATATGAGCATCACATTGATTTTGATTGGATTAAGGCATCTGCACATCTTGACTAACATCCTTATGCTAAAGTGATAAAAGTGATTTCTTGTACTGGAAGAAAAAGGTTTTGAAAAATGTTGAATCATTGTAGTAATTGTTATGAAAAGCTGAGTTACAATCTATTTTGCTTGGGGTTGTGATAACGGTTGAAAATACTGTTATCTGTGATGTGATTTTGATACTAAATGCACCCTTTTATGCTTAGAAACTTGCTTGAAATCATGATTTTCTGTTAAGTTGTGTGAATAAGAGAGTTGAGGTTAAACTTAATGATTTTATGACTAAATTCCCTTGTTTTAGTAGGTTAATGAAGTGATTGGAAGAGGAGTCAAAGTATGAAGGATTCAGAACTCAAGGAGCGAGCAGAACTACAGAAAAAGAGTAAAAAATGCAATGCTGAAAAAATCTGCGAGGCTTGGGCGCCCCTCAGGGGGGCTTGAGCGCCAGAAGTGAACCATACAATGCTTGGGCGCCCCTTTTGGGCACTTAGGCACTAGAAAGTACCGTTCGATGCCTTGGCGCCCTACCTAGGGCACTTGAGCGCCAGCAACATGGGCCATACATAGTTTTTGTTTTGATTCGACTCTATTTAAAGGACCCAGCCTGTATCTTTGGCAGAGGGAGCGCATCAACACACTCTTTCAATCTTTGGTGGCAGATTTGGATGCGGGAGCTTCCATCTTCTACTTTTAGGGTTTTTCTATCTCATTCTTCTCCATTATTCATCTAGTTTTACCATGTCTATGATGAACTAACATCTATTTGTTGATGGAGGATGATGTAACCTTGTGAACTCTTATGTATTTGAATTGATTCTTAATAATATATGCTTTTTCATTAATGGTTAGAGTAATTCATTTGTTACAACGCTTGCTTTGTTTAACTCATTCAATAACATGATTTATGAATTGCATGAGTGTCGGGAGGTTCCTTACAATTCAGGTTCTTGTGGAATTACTCCCAAGAGTAATATTTCTCAGGGTATGAGTCTTGGTCGTCTTAAAGCTCTTGATCTTCACATTTTATTACTACGAATGCTAGGAATTGCATGAACTAGTGATTAAGGACAAACTTATTTTGCCGAGGGATCAGGTTTAAGTGATTTAGTGAGTGACGTTAATATTAATGCATACAGAAGAATTCTTTCATACATGAGAGGGAACTTGGCGAAATCTAACCCCAACAACATACTCATCTCATATTAAACAACATTCGTTCATCATTGTGCTACTCTATTATCGATCAACTTCCATTCATATTTAATTTTTTGTCTTTGCATTTGAAACCAATGATCTCGTTTTCTTAAGTCTTAATTAATCGAGTTATCACACGACTGTCTAGTGCTGAGAGTGTCTTGGGACACGATACTTGGTCTTACTATTTTATATTACTTGTGCGATTTGTTACACTTGTCGATCCATCAACACAGTCACACCTGGGCGCCCTTAGCTGGGGCGTTGAGCGCCAACAACGTTGGCCCATGATCTAATGTTGATCTATTTAAAGGCTTTTGCACTCTAGGGTTCATATCTTTGGACGGTTGAAGCACATAAAAGCTTATTTCGACCCTTTGGAGGGAGATTCGGCATGCGGGAGCTTTCCTTCTCACTTTCTATGGTTTTCATTCATTGATTCTTCCTTTGTAAGCCAAGGTTCTCCATGACAATGGAGAACTAAACTCATTTGTTGTTGTGGATGATGTAACCTCTAAACTTTCATGTATTTGAATATGGTTTAAACATTTTATGCTTCTTTCATTGAATGTTAGTGATTGTCTCTTATTCTTAATGCTTGTTATGTTTTTGCCACTCATGACTTGATGTTTGATTTATTTGAGTATTGGGAAATATCTTATGAATCATGATCTAGATAATTCACCCAAAGGGAATATTGCCTAGGGATAGTAATAGGACATATGGCTGTCTTAATCTTCTTTTCTTAATGTGGAATTGATTGTTAGGGTTTTCAAGGGATTGTTGTCTAATAATCAAGACTAGGCTTTTTACGCTTAGACATCAGGTTCTAAGTAATTTAGAAAGTGACATTAACATTCCAATGAAGAAGATGAATTCTAATATGCATGAAAGTGAAGTAGGTGAAATCTAACCCCAACAACATCATCGTATCATATTATCAATCTCATCCATTCATTCTTGTGTCAAGTCTCAATTGATCAATTTGCATTCATATTTACTTTTGTTGCATTTTCGTTTAAGCATCAATAAAATAGCTTTTAAGTCTTGATTAATTAAGGTATTACACAACTGTTAAGGAAACACGAGTCTCTTGGGAAATGATACTTGGTCTTACCATTTTATATTACTTGATACGATTTGGTACATTTGTCAATGTGTTAACATCAGTCGGCTCCAGTTCTTCAACTCCTTCTACCGTTCGATTTGAGCCCTCACAACTTTCTGTTGTTTGGCTTTCTTCTTCTTCTTTCTTACATCTTTCCACCATTTGGTGCTCTTCTTCTTTCTTATCGTTGTCCACTGTGCGGATAAACTTCTCTCCGCCTTCCAATTTCTAACATTTTCTTCTACACTTAACATCATTCGGCTTGAGTTAATTTAGTGTTCAACCTTCATTTGTTAGTGACCGTTCGGTCATAGTCATGCCTTTTCTCGATTGTCAGGATTCAATTCTTCCTACCACCACTTCACTGTTCAATCGCTTGGACTCATTTATGCCTTGCTTGTTCTTGGTTATGCCTTCCACTGCTCGATCTTGACCATACCTTACTTGGTCTCGGTCATACCTTCGACTGCTCGGTCTTGACCGCTCGGTCTTGATCATACCTTCTACCGCTCGGTCCTAGTATCTTTTGTTTTGCAGAAATGCTTTTAAATTTAATGCAACAAAGGTCTTCATATTCTTCACTTTGTAACATCATCAAAATCATTATCTTCAAGACACCAATGCTTCCCATTGGTAACAACTTTCACAAATTAGACAAGTTTGAAGGCGTTGGTTTCCAACGATGGCAAACGAAGATGCATTTCCGTCTCTCGGCTCTAAACGTGGCATATGTTCTAAGTTCTCCCAAACCCAAAGAAAGTGAAACCGAGACATTGGAGGAACAATGGAAAAGGAACAAATGAGAGAATGATGATTATGTCTGTCGTGGTTACATTCTTAATGGTATGTTTGATCCTTTATTCAACAATTATGAATGCTCTCTAGTTTCAACTCCTATGGACCCTAGTTTAAAGATATTACCTAATGGTGGTAAAGCAGATTCACAAACGGAATATGTAAGGGTAATAGGATGTTTAATGTATGCACTGACAAGTACAAGGCTAGATATTGCTTTTGTGGTAAGCAAATTGAGTAAATATACTAGTAACCCTAGTCTATCACATTGGCAAGCAGTACGTCGATTACTTAAGTATTTAAACAAACTATTAATTATGGATTAACATATAGTCACTAGTGGAAAAACAACGTATAACGTCACACATTTAACGTCGAACCACTAAATAGCCAACGTTGAAAATGACCGGTGGATTTTTGTAAATAAATGCAATTATTAAACGTCGTTTATAATTGTAATTTGACATAAAAAGATATAAAGCATCGAATGTCCTAGCGTTAGACGTTAAAAGGTTAGTGAATTCAATAAAAATTTGAGCCGCAGATTGAAAATTCATTCACTTTATATTAGCGCGCAAGACCCTCCTCTCTTCTCAAACTTTTCTCGAACGAAGTTTGACGACCATCACAGGTAATCTTTCTTTCATTTGATACAAATGCATTTTAATTAACTACTTTATGTATGATTTTCTTTTATTTTAACTGATTATTTTCGTGTTCTTGTCCTTCATAGATGCATTCTGCTTTCTCTTTCACGAGTGGCGACACTTTACTCCGATGAACCCGCCTTTTGAAGGTTAGTTTTCGTTTTTGTTCTAAAGAACTTATTTGTTGAACTTGTTTTTTTTTTAACTTGTTTATGGTTGTTGTTTGGTTAAACTTGTTTGTCGTTCTTGTTTGGTTGAACTATTTGTTGTTGTTTGATTGAACTTGTTTGCTGTTGGTTATTGTTGTTTGTTGTTGATCAAAGTTCATGCTTTATAAAATACCAAAAACTTGAAATTTGTTGTTTTTCTTCTTTTTCAGATCTCGTATATAGTTGTTAAAAAAGATCACAATTAGTTAAAAAAATAAAAAAAATTGATTAACATCGAATATTGACAAAATTCGACGTTAAGTTAACGTCGTATATTGACAAAATCCGACATTAATTTAACGTCTCCTGATATGACGTCGTTCGCGAATTCACCATTAAAAGCCCAAAATATTCGACGTTGTACGCGATTTTTGTACTAGTGAGTGGTTATTCTTCAGTTTTGGAAGGATATTCTGATGTAAGTTGGATTACAAATGCAGAAGATCACTCTTCAACTAGTGGTTGGATTTTCCTCCTTGGAGGAGGTGCAATTTCTTGGTCATCCAAGAAACAAACTTGCATTACAGATTCTACAATGGCTTCAGAGTTTATAGCTCTAGCCTCGGTAGGAAAGGAAGCCAAATGGTTGAGGAATCTCATGTTCGAAATACCATTGTTACCAAAACTAATATCACCAATAGTAATACAATGTGACAATGCTTCAACATTGGCAAAGGCTTATATAATCAAGTATACAATGGAAAATCAAGACATATTGGTGTAAGACATAGTTATGTCCAAGGACTCATCAAAGATGAAATTATTACAGTAGATTTCATACGAACAAAGTTTAATTTGGTTGATGGATTTACTAAGGCATTGACTAAAGATTCCATTTCCAGAATTAAAATTGGAATAGGAATGAAGCCCACGATTAATCAGAAGTAAGGGAATCTTAACTTAACGCTTAATATGACATTGAGTCTTAAGTTCAATAAGATTAAATCTCTTATTTGATGATTGAAAGGACAAATAATTATTTCAAGAAATCTTTAGATCTGTGATGCTTAGGAGGTTGACTAATTCTTAATTGATTTCTTGAATTTATGTTTTATCATAAAAACATGTTTACCTAAGAAATCAACCTATGTAAGTGCAAAGTTTGGCCGCTTCAAGAAGTCAAGGGGGCATGATTTTGTTGCACTTATGAATAGATATGGACGCATGGCCCTATTGTGTCAAGTATAACAAGAATATGTAATTAATCTTATATGTAGAGTATCTTTAAGACTTCATTATGTATTATGTTGGTTCAATTGTTTCGACACCAATAAAATACGAATTCCTGAAATGTGTATTCTACTAAGTGAAAGTTCAAGTCTATGTACACTTTCATTTATGTGTAAGATTGCAATTATTAAATGATGTTTGTGTTAAGTAATTATACAATACTCTCAAATGGTGGAGGAAATATTTCTTTTAGGAAAGTGTGTATTCACGCTTAGAAGTTTATATTAAGTCTACGTTGTTGTTCATCTTGTTTCCCTAAGTTTTTGGAAAATTGTTCCAACACACGTTCTAGTTACTTTAAAATTAAATTTCTGGTATGTGGGAAATCCTTGGAATTAGGTTGAAGGCTATTTGAAGGTGAGAGATTAGTTTATTCATGTAATTTATGTAGGATATGCTTAAACTATTTTAAATTATTCTTGTAATGGAAAGAGAGGGGATTATCTTACGACAATTGTATGATAGATTGTGACGATTAAATGTTTAATTGTTAGAATGTGTATGTTAAATGTGTGTTAGGCGGAAACATTACCGTGTTTTAGCTTGCAAGACGTGTTAGACTTTGTGCTACAATTCTACGAATTGGGTGTTATAATGTATGACTTTTTTTTGGAATGGATATATGTATAGGAATTGTGATACAATTTTGTTCGGTCATTAGGTTTAGGTGAAGCTATTTGGTTGGTTTGTAGCTATCTAGGTTTATGGGATGGTGTATTTCATTCATGAGCTAAAAGCAATGTGTGCATGTTATGTGATTTGATTCAATGATGGTTATCTAGATTTGTTGTGACTGTATTTTATTCGAGTACCAATGGGTAGCTCGTTAGGATGAGTTCAGGTCTTGATAGGAAATAGGTAGATTTTGGTAAGCTAATTGTGAGTTGCGAGATACTTAAAGGTTACTCTTGACTTGATAAGAGTAAAGAACGTTCTAGGAATTAGTCGGAATTACCCAAAAGATCAGGCCTCTATTTCTTCTGTGGGTGTAAGACTACTTAACTGATATGGCGACAGGGGTTGCATATGTGATTGTTGGATGAGATATTGGTGAAATTGATTTTTGTGACAACGATCTAGAATTAGTATGAATGTCAAGTAATGATACTAACAATGAGGTGTGGTGGTGGTTATGTTGTTGAGTATGTCTTCTTGCTAAATGTGTCATTCGGGGTTGTAGCTTTCGTCTTTGGAGGGATAGAAAGGTAGTCATCTTTTCTCTTGCGAGAGGGTAGAAAGGTGGATCTCTTTATGCTTAAGAGGTGGTGAAAGAGATGGATCTTTTCGTCCATGATAGGCGGTAGAACGGATTGGATGTTTCGCTTGAAGGGTTCCCGCTCATGTTCAATACAGAATTTTTGTGAGCAACTTGAAGAATAGGGGAGATAGGTCCGAAATTGCGGTGGTGGACCACTCAAATTGTTCTGTTTGGTAAACAGGGTACGAGAAAGTTTGGAAGAAGACCTACATATAGGGAGATGGTTGGTATTGACACGAGTTTCCTTTAATGGAAATGTTGTGCGAAACTAATAGGTTGATCATGGTTCCTTATATAGGAATGTATGGGTTGTTAATGTATTGATTGTCGTAGTCTATGTGATACTACTATTTCATGTGATAGGGTTGTGATAAGGATTTAACATTTGAGATATAAGTGTTGTGTTGGTGTTAAAGGATATAATTGTATGTTCGGTGGAAACGAAAATAGGGTGCTGGTGATTTGATTCCGTGCAGTATATTAATTGGTATGTGAGTGGTATTTGGGTTTTGGAAAGAATGTGTTAGATGCTCTGTTTCACCTATTAAATCTGAGATAGTAAAATAAGGATTATGAGTTCATGTTGTATGAAATTGATGAATGGATGCGGATTATGAAGTTAGGAGTTAGTTATCTGAACTGCTCGCATTTTCTAATTGGTTGAATCTGTGATCTGTACTAATTAGAAACCTGACTAATTTGTTTGTGAATATACAATGTTTTTGGAGAATTATTAATATTAATTAATAACAAATATTTATAGTTTAAATGTATTTTGATATAAAATGTTAAATTTAGCAAGACCTAAGCCCAGTTTTTCCAACCAGAGACTACTCAACCTAGAAGAAAAATCAAATCCAATGCTTGGGTAAACCTGTCTGTATTGGTTGCTAGATTTTATGAAGAAATATCTTTTTGGTTTGGGCACGATGAAAACCGGTTGTATAAGGAACTTAAAAACAAGTGATACACTACATCTTGAACTCGGAATCTGTTTTTCATATTTTAAACTGTAGACTGAATTGTATGATACATGTGAAATAGTGAAGGTTGTAATTACCTAACAAGTTGCGCTAACTGAACTGGATGAAGAAACATATACATGATGATATTTGTGTACCTTGCTCTGTTCCATTTCGCTTAGATCATTCAAAACAAAATATAACATGTTATAATGAATTTAAATCGTCTAAATAGATGAGAATTGATGATGCTTTAGTGTCTTGTCTGTTTCATTTCTGGTTGAAACTCCCGAATAGATTATAAGAGGGTTGTTAATGGATTCAACATGGACTAAACGTAATATAGATTGGAATTAAAAATGTATGTAATTTCTGTGCTGTTATATGTTGGCCTAAGTGCATATGTTGGTAAGGATTATGTGGTGAGAATGATTTCATGCATTCCAGTTTCCATATGTCTGCCAGGAATTCATTTCTGGGCTGTCAAATCTGTTTGGCGTTGGTTTTAGCTATTAAAACATTGATTGCTTTAAATAACTAATGGGAATGATTTTGGTTTGATCATGAATATGTGGATGTGTTTCTGATATTATATAGATGATGTCCTTAATGTCTTGACTAGTTGAGAGGAGTAGTGAAGAGGGTATTTAGTGAGAGTGGAGTTGGAGTGGATTATTATCTTTTGTATATCTTGGTTGCTAATGTGTGATGATATATGAATGTGTTTAACCTCGAATTAAAATTTGTTTGGACTGAAAAAGAGATTGTGATATTATGATTTGTGACTATTTATACAACCATTGGTTATTGAGTTAGATTTTCCTTTTATAAACATTAACATCGACATTTCTTTTATGATTTTTATTAATAACTTTGAATTTATGAAAATTTTTATTTTTGTTTAGATTAAAATTTATAATTTTTTTTTTCAAACAAATAAAACCGAAAGTATAGATATTAATGTAGACATTTTTTTTTGTTTAAAATATGAATTATTATAGATTTTAATTTTACCACTTCAGTATTGATGAAAATCAAATTGACCATACGAGATAAAATATCAATAATAAATAAATTATTCTTTAAAGAAATTTATTGGACTTCAAGTATATTACAAAAGTTAAATCAAAACAACATGATAAATTATCCACTGATAAAATTGTTAGGTGAGAGGTCATTCTAGAGTAACTTTTGTTGTTATCATAAAAGAATCAAGATGCTATGTAGTTAAGTGATTAATAAATTAGTTTGCCAATCATATAAAAAATTCAAAGTAAATGGTTGATATTAAAGTTTATGAATGACCTAAAATGTTGTGATTAAATTAAAATACTTATAATTCTTTTAAGAAACATTGATAATAAAATATATATATTAAAAATTAATTTATATAAGAATATTGTTTTTTTTTTAAACGGAGTTTTGAGTACCAACTAAAGATTAACTCGTTTTGTTCGTCAGTGGTATTTCAATAGTTAAAAATATTGTTATTGTATAGAAGGTAGCTATTGTTGTGATATGTGAGGGTTGAACTTATCGAAGTTTTTACTGGAAAAGTTTTTGGTTAGGAGATAACAGAGTTTAGGGTTGAAGAATAGATACATAGGTAGTCCAATTTTTAAGGGCGAAAAATTTTGAAGAGGGGAAGAAGGGAAGACCTTGACTGTAGATGACATTGGATATGTGAGTAATAGAGGAATCTTGTCTATTTTTTAGATAAAGTAATTAAAAGTATCATCTTATTTATTTGTTCCAAACTTAGTATGATGGAGTAAAGCTTCAATTATTACCAATGAGGAAGCACTGGTATCTTAAAGTTAGTGTGAAATTTTAATGATGTTAAAAGCTAAAGAATTGAAGATTTGTGTTGTATTCACATTAAAAGCATTTTGTATAAACAATTGTATAGTAATAACTTTGATGATGTAAAAATGCTTAGAAGTTTTTCTTTTCAGGGAGTCATTGTGCAAATAATCAATTATCAAGTGTGATAATTGATTATCACAAGTCAAAGTAGAAAGAGATTGCTCGCACAAATAATCGATTATCATAAAGGATAATTGATTATCCCTACCTGATTTAATATTGTCCAGGTCGTGCAAATAATCGATTATCACTTTTGTGAAAATCCCATAATGACCACAAATAATCGATTATCACTGGTATTTGGGAGAAGGTTTTTTAGTTTCTGACCCCTGGGCTATATATAAACCTTCCTAAACCTCTTAGAGGTCATCTAAGCCATTTGAGAATATAGAAAAAATTATGAGGAAGTTCTTAATTGTTAGTGTGCTCAAATCAAGTCTTGTGAATAGGAGAAACTTGCGCTTTGTCTGGCTAAGGTCGAAGCATTCAAATTTATTAATTTGAAGTTCTTCTATCATTTGTCAAAGAAAGATATTCTCTGTCATTAAAATTTTTCTTATTTGATTGTAATCTGTAAACGATATTTTAGTGGAAAAGGTTAATCATCGTTTATAGTGATTAACTACTGGATGTAGAATCTTTTGATTCGAATCAGGATAAAATACTTTGTGTGATTTTCTCTATCTCTACACTTTTAGTTTACCAACTGTTTGATAAAAGTTTTAAAAGAAAATCACAATTATCAGAGCTTGCTTTGCTAGTTTTTCAAAATTTTCGAAAATGGCCGGTCATAACCAAGTTTACGCTGAGGGTGCTTCCATCAACAGACCACCACTTTTTACTAGTGATGACTATGCCTTCTGGAAAGTGAGAATGAAATTTTTATGGGGTTTATTGACGTAGGCACATGGAAGACAGTTCAAAATGGTCCTTACATTCCTATGAGAACTGTTGATGGTGTTGAACAAGAAAAAACATATTTTTCATGGACTGCTGAGGAAAGTATAGATGAGCTCGATTGGATATTAAAGTTCGCAATATTATATCTTCTGTTGTTGTACTTGATGAATTTTATAAAATTTTAGTATGTAAGACAAAGAAGGAGATGTGGGAAGTACTCAGATTCACTCATGAAGGTACTGATGATGTGAAACGCGTAAGAAAGAACACACTAATCCAGGAATATGAGATGTTCAGAATGCAGCCTGGAGAAACAATAGTAAATGTTTCAAAGCGATTCACTCACATAGTGAACCATCTAATAGGTTTGGGTAAGACTTTTGATGTTGATGAACTTAATGTAAAAATTTTAAAGTCTTTGGACAGGTCTTGGTAACAGAAGGTGAGTGCCATCTCAGAATCCCAAAATCTATCTCATATGTCAATGGTAATTCTCCTTGGAAAGCTCCGCGAACATGAGCTTTAGCTTAATGAATTAGCTGCTGAGGAGGATCAAGGTAAGAAGAAGACACTTGCCTTCATAACCGAAATCTCCAAAAGGAAGAGCTAAAAGATGGTTTGCTAAATTCATGAGAGCAAAGGGTAAGGACAAGTTCAGAAGTGAAAAAAGGACAATCAAGGATCTGCATCAAGCATCAAGTGCTATAAGTGTAGAGAAAGAGGACATGTCAAGTCTGGTTGTCCCAAAAGAAAATTCTAGCTATGAAACTAGTGAGATGGATATACAAAAAAGTTCTTTAAATTATTGAATGAATCTGAAAATTTAGATGCTGTATATAATAAGTTGAAAAGTGAATTTCATGATTTACAACTTAAATATGAAAAAGCATTAGATGAAGAAGTAATTCTAAGAAACAAAATTAGTAATCTAGAATTGAAAGAATTTGAATCTAATGTGGTTATAAATCTTATTGAATGCTTATCTGGTAAGAGTCATATCTTTGACATAAACATTCTCAAAAACTTACTTGCTAAAGCAACAAAATATGCTTCCTTTGTAAAAATTAATCTTAGGAAGAACACCCTTAACGACAAGAATGTGCATCAACATAAGAAACCTCAAATTAAAAGAACTCGTAGAGTTTGGGTTGGAAAAGGTATTTTTGTGAAAAACAAACTTCATAATGTTTGTTGTTCTATTGTATGAAGCATGGTCATACTTCTAACAAATGCAACATTAAACATTTTGGTGTGCGAAATGGAAAGTATGCGTGGGTTAAAGCTATGAAATGATGTTTCTTTGTTTGTACTAACCCTAAGGACCAATAATGAGATTAAGGACCTAAATTCTTGCTTAACTTGTTTTGTAGGAACCTTCAAAGTCAAAGAAGTCATTGTGGTATCTTGATAGTGGTTGTTCAAGACACATGACTGGTGACAAGAAGAGGTTCATATCGTTTGATCAAAAGAAGCAAGGATTTTTTACCCATGGGGATAACAATAAAGGAAGAATTATTGGAATTGGAGACATATGAGGAGCAAACACATTTGCAATCAAAGAAGTGTTGTATGTTGAAGGACTAAAGCACAACCACTTAAGCATAAGTCAATTATGCGACAAAAGTCTCAAGGTAACCTTTGAAAGTGATAAAGGCACTGTCTATTTTAAGGATTCTTCTGATATAGCATTACATGGTGTTAGACATAATAATATATATTTAATTGACATTGAAAGTGCATCTAGTCATAGCATAACATGTTTAGTTGCAAAAGAGGAAAATCCTTGGTTATGGCATAAAATGCTGCACACATTTATGTGCAACATTTGAATAAATTGATTTCTAAAGATTTTATGATTGGTTTGCTTAAATTGAAATTTGAAAAATACAAACTATGTGCTGCTTGTAATTGTGGATGATTTCAAAAGATTTACTTGGACTTTCTTTTTAAATTTGAAAAGTGAAGCTTTTAAAGCCTTCCAAACTTTTGTAAAAAGAGTCCAAAACAAAAAACATTTGAAAATCAAAACTTTAAGAAATGATCATGGTGGAGAATTTCAAAATGAGTCTTTTGAAAAATTCTGTGATAAACATGGTATAACTAACAAATTTTCTGCTCCTAGAACTGCCCAACAAAATGGGGTTGTTGAAAGGAAAAATAGATCCTTAAAAGAATTAGCTAGAACTTTACTAAATGAGTTTAATGTGCAAAAATATTTTTTAGTGATGCAATTAGTACTGCTTGTTATGTGTTGAATAGAATGCTCATTAGGCGAATTATAAAATTAACTCCCTATGAATTGTTTAAAGGTAGAAAACCAAATGTATCTCACTTAAAAATATTTGGTTGTAAATGCTTTGTTTTGAACAACGATAAAGACAACTTAGGAAAATTTGATGCTAAATTTGATGAAGCAATTTTCATAGGTTACTCACTAAGTAGCAAAGCTTATAGGGTATTTAATAGAATAACATTAATCATTGAAGAATTTGTGCATGTTGTTTTTATGAAATTGTGGACCTTGAGGAGAATTCTTGAGTCAAACAAACCCATTGTAGGTGATGAAGATTACATAAGGGAAGCTCTTGAAGAAATGTATTTAAATGAGAATGCTCCCTTTGAAGCTCCAAATATGCATCAAGAAATTTAACAAAGAAGCTATCAACAATCACAAGGCCTCTCTTTGGACAACATCATTGGAGACATCTCAAAAGGGGTGACTACTAAACATAATTTAAATAATTTTTGTTTAATTGTTGGTTTTTTGTCTCAAATAGAACCCAAGAACATAGGTGAAGCTCTTCAAGATGACAAATGGTTATAGCTATGAAAGAAGAGCCTAACCAATTTGAAAGGAATGAAGTTTGGGAACTCATTCCTAGAGAAGAGCATTATCAACTGATTGATACAAAGTGGGTATTCAGAAACAAGTTGGATGAAGAAGGAAACATCACTAAGAACAAAGTAAGACTAGTTGCTAAAGGCTATTGTCAAGAGGAAGGTATAGACTATGATGAGACATATGCCCCATTAGCCAGGTTAGAAGCAATTAGATTATTACTTGCTTATGTATCATTAATGAAATTTAAATTATATCAAATGGATGTGAAAAGTTCTTTTCTGAATGGTTTTATTAAGGAGGAAGTGTATGTTAATCAACCTCCTGGTTTTGAGGATTGTAAATTTCTTGATCATGTTTATTAATTGAAGAAAGCATTGTATGGTCTTAAACAAGCATCTAGGTCTTGGTATGAGAGACATAGTACTTTCTTTATTGAAAATGATTTTTCTAGAGTAAAGGTCAATCCAACCTTGTTTATTAAGAAAGTAGGAAGTCATATTTTGCTTGTTCAAGTATATGTAGATGATATCATTTTTGGGTCAACTAATAATTCTCTATGTGAGGGATTTTCTAATACAATGCAAGAAGAATTTGGAAAGTCAATGATTGGGGAATTAACATTCTTCTTAGGACTACAAATAAAACAAATGGATAAAGGAACCTTTATCTCCCAAACCAAATATTGTAGGAAGTCCTTAAGAAATTTGGAATGGACACTTTTAAAGAAGCTAACACCCCTATGGCAACTTCCTGTTATTTAGATAAAGACGAATCTGAGGTAGTAGTAAACCAAACCATGTTTAGAGGTATGATAGGTTCAT
Organism: Vigna nakashimae; assembly: GCA_034642375.1. Classification (NCBI taxonomy): domain Eukaryota; kingdom Viridiplantae; phylum Streptophyta; class Magnoliopsida; order Fabales; family Fabaceae; genus Vigna; species Vigna nakashimae. The sequence continues at coordinate 13,551,128 of CM067768.1, read as the reverse complement.
TACTATATCTCACAACTAGTAGACCTGATATTATGCAAAGTGTATTTGTTTGTGCTAGGTACCAAGCCAATCATAAAGAATCACACCTAACATCTGTTTAAAGAATTCTAAAATATCTTAAAGGAACTACTTCTTTTGGATTGTGGCATCCTTATGATGAAACACCTAGTTTAATTCGTTATTCTGACACGGATTATGGGGCCTGTAAAATTGATAGGAAAAGTGCTAATGGAACATGACTTTTTCTGGGTTGTTCTTTGATGTCTGGACACTCAAAGAAAGAAGGGTGTGTAGCCTTGTCTACCACAAAAGTAGAATACATTGTTGTTGGTAACTGTTGTGCCCAAATTCTATGGATGAAACAACAAATGGAAGACTTTGATATCTTCCTTGATCACATTTCAAAAAATGTGATAACACTAGTGCAATTAACTTGACTAAGAATCCCATACTGCATTCCAGAACCAAACACATAGAAATTAGACACCATTTCTTAAGAGACCACAACCAAAAAGGTGATTGCACAATATAATACATTGACACAATGCATCAATTAGCAGATATTATCACTAAGGGATTACCCAAGGATAGGTTTTATGATCATATACGAGATTTGGAAGTGTTAGATATGTCTTAGAATTAAAATTCATATCAAATCTATTTTTCGTAAAACTCTATGCAATAATCGATTATGGGAAGGCTATAATCGATTATCTTAGGTCATATTTTTTAAGTATGTTTGACTTGCATTAAATGAGAATCAATTACATTAATATTTCATTCAATTAAGAGCTGAGTTAGTTGTATTTCTGTTACGTCTGGTTTTTTATTATTTAACCGATTACCTTACTAACATAATCGATTACTTTGCATCTGTTATGACAGAAACTATAAATTGACGCATTGCTTGTATTTTTGTAGAACACTTGATCATTCTACATTTTCATATCTGACAGTTTTTAACTTGCAAGTTTTACAGATTGCATTGACGCTCCAAGAATCAAGAAGCACAGATCTTGATGAAACTTGAAGGACTTTTGAGAAGAAATTTGAGAGCTTGACTGATTGATCGTATCCTCACTGTTGAGGTGTACTTGCTATGATCAAAAAAGGTTTTTGCACTTGTTGATTGTGTTGTGTCCCTGTTCGTGTGCAACAGGAAGAAGAGTGAGGAGCTCTTAGAGTTTGAGAAGAGATTCTCAAAGGGATTCTACAATAAGAACATGTGGTTCTATGTGTGTAGGTGTATTAGTTTCTATATTTGATTGTTTGAGTGAGAAATGTGTTTACATTGTGAGGGTTTATTCACTGTAAAACCTTTGGTGTAATTCTCCAATCATTATAGTGAAATATCCTTCAATCAGTGGTTGATTGAAAGGGTGACTGGATGTAGGCATTGAGGCCAAACTAGGATAAAAACTGTGTTGGTCTTCTTTATCTATCTCTTTACATTTCATTGCATACGCACTTTACTTACAGCACAATAAAGTTTCAAAGATCATTCTATTTCTGCCAAAAGATTTGAAAAGTGCACATTTTTATAAATCCCCAATTCTCTTGGTGTGGAGAAACAAGCTTCTTTATTTCTAACAATTGGCACTAGAGCTGGTTTTCAAACGTTATTTGAAAAACAAATCGATTACCTTTTTGTGAAATTGATTATTTGATCATGTAATGGCTTCTGGTTCTCAAAGCTTCGGTGAAGGTGCATCTACAAACAGACCAACTCTATTTGTTGGTAAAAACCACTCTTTGGAAAATTAGAATGAAAATCTTTCTTGAGTTAGTAGATTAAGGTCTATGGGATGTTGTTCTAAATGGTTCGTTTGAACCCACTAAACTAGTTGATGGAAAATCCATTTTGAAAAAATTTCCTTAGTGGAGTCAAGAGGAAAACAAAAGAGCACAATATGATATTAAGGCTAGAGAAGTTATATCTTCTGCTCTTACTATTGATGAGTTTTTTAGGGTATCAACATGAAAAGTACTAAAGAAATTTGGGAAGTACTTCAAGTAACCTGTGAAGGCACGAATGAAGTAAAGTGAGCTAGAAAGAACTCCTTAGTGCAAGAATACGATATGTTTAAAATGAAGATAGGAGAAACCATCTACGATGTGCATAAAAGATTTACACACATTGTCAATCATTTGATTGCTCTCGGAAAGGTCTTTGAAAAGGAGGAAATCAATATTAAAATATTGACAAGTCTCAACAGGAGTTGGCAACCAAAGGTAACAACCATATCTGAATTCAGAGATTTAACAACTATAAATATGACTACACTATTTGGTAAGCTTTGGGAACATGACCTGGAGCTGGGAAGACTGAAGGATGAAGAGGAGACTGAGCAGAAACAGTCAATTGCCCTCAAAGATACCAACAAGAAAACCTCTAGAAGAATTGAATCAGATGCAGATTCTGATGCAGACATTTCAGAGAAGGAAGTTATGAATATGATGATAAAGAAATTTACTAAATTTATGAAAAATAGAAATTTTGTATCATCCATATACTTCATCTCAAGTGTTTTTGTTCCTCTTTTCCATTTATCAAAACTCATGCATACATGTTTACTTATTGTCTTTTGCATTTGAAACCTCAAGAATTTGTTCACAAGTCTTAAATAATCAAGAAATCATATAACTAATTAGGCCGTGAGTCCTTTGGGAGAACGATACTTGGTCTTACCGAGTTTATAACTTGATACGATTCGGTCACACTTGCCGAGGGTTAAACAAGTTTTTGGCGCTGTTTTTCGGTGTTCATAAATTTGTCATCAAACATCTATTGTCAATTCATGCCTTCATGCATCATTAATTCTGTTTGTAAATGTGTAATTAATGTGTATGAATGTTGTCTGCTTGTCTACTATACAAAATTGTTTAAAAAATAGTTTTCACATACTTTAACCGATTGTGTTAACAGTGAAATCGATTAGACTATTTTTCTATGCATCTCTGTTTTGTGTAAAACTGTTAAGAAGTAATCAATTTCAAGATTATTAAAATCGATTAAATTGTTTCATCAGGAATTTCTATTTCTAAAAATTTAATTGGGCCTAATGTTAAAATGATTTGTTGAGCACCTTTATAAATACTGGATTTCAAAATCTTTTGTACACTCTTTGCTTGCTAAACTGACCTAAACTGAGTAAGATCCTCCATAAAAATCCTACACCCAAATGGCTTCATCCTCATCATCCAAACACCATAAGAAGATTGCCAAAACCGCGAAAAATGCAAGTCCAACTGGGTGGATAAGCCACAATGCTGCTCGTGATAGGTTTCTGTGTTGGAAAAAGATCAAGTCAATTATTCCTCATAAATCACTTAATATGCTTTTATTTAGGGGTGAAGGGTTTTTATTCCCTTATTGACTTGCAAATTTTGTCCAAATGAAAGGTGACTGCTACCCAAATTTAGTTGAAGTGTTTTACAATAACCTCAGAGTTTTCAATGGTGATGTTCATTCGTGTGTAAAGGGAGTAGATATCATAATCAATGACGATGTTTGGTTACTTGTTGCTGGACTTAAAGCTGAAGCTTGTATGTCCCTGTTAAGACCTTGGCAAGTGCACCAAATCGTATCAAGTAATATAAAATGTTGAGACCAAATATCGTTTCCCAAGAGAGTCACGACACTAAACAATTGTGTAATTACTTAACTAATTAAGACGAAAAAAATATTTTGTTGGTTGTCAAATGCAAATGCAACAAAAGTAAATATTAATGCAAATTGATCAATTGAGGCTCAACACTAGAATGAATGGATGAAGTTGATAATATGACATGATAATGTTGTTGGGGTTTAGATTTCAGCTAATCACTCTCATGCATATAAGAATTCTTCTTTATTAAATGTCAATGTTACTTTCTAAATTACTTAGAACCCGATGTCTCAGCGAAAGAGGTCTATCCTCAATTACTAGACCATAATGCCTTACATCCTTAATAATTAATTCTGCATTATGAACGGAAACTTAAGAGAACCAAGCGTTCTATCGCTATGTCTAGCCAATAGTTCCCTTGGGAGAAATTCTCCATATCATGAATTGTAAAATATCTGTCGATACTTAGACAAATCAAATATCATGTCGTGAATGAGTTAACCATAACAAGATTGAGGAAGAAGAATAACCCTAACAATTAATGAAAGAAGCATATATAAATCAGAATCAATTCAAATACATGAGAGTTCATAGGTTACATCTTCCCCAACAACAAATGAGTTTAGTTCTCCATTATCATGGAGAAACTAGATGAACAATGAAATGAAAGAGATAGAAAAACCCCAGAAATTGAAGAGGAGAGCTCTGACATCCCTAAATCTATCTCAAAGGGGTAAAAAGTGTGTTTTTGTGCTCAAGCCATCAAGAGATACCAACCCTTGGTCGTGCAAGTCCTTATATTGATCAAAATTGGATCATGGGCCAACATTGTTGGCGCTCAGCGCCCTAAGTGGGAGCAACTGGGCGAAACTACGAGAGAATTGGCGCTCAACGACCCTAGAAAGGTGCCTAGGCGGTGTCCGATACATGAAACTGGCGATCATAAAACTAAACTAAAAACATGAGTTCAAGCAAACTTCTAAGTCCAAAAGGGTTGATTTAGTATCAAAATTGCATCATAGATAACAGTATATTCAACCGTTAGCACAACCCCAAACTTGAAAGTTTGATTTTCCTCAAGCAAAATGTAACTTAGCTTAAACAAAATAATCATACTACAATGGTCTAGCACACCAAAAAGCATTTTCCTCTAGGACAAGTAAATCACTCATGTCTACTCATCATAAAAAGATTAGTTAAGATATAATGATGCTTTAGCCAATCAAGCTTCAACTATGGTACTCACATAATCAAGACATACACAATAGATGCAAACCTCATGAATAATCAACAACCAGGCAAGAATGCTATTGTTGAAAGGCTTTTGGTTGCACAAAAGTCAACAAAACCTAAATTCCCCATTAATGTAGTATAGGGGCAACATAGGGTATCAATCCAAGGACTTGGTTCTTATTAAGTTTAGAATTGTAGAATTAAGTCCTAATTTTATTAAAACAAAGTGGAGATAAAAATATAAAACTGTAATCTAAAATAAGAAACTAACTAATAATGCATGTATTTACGATTCTAATCAATGAATGCAAGAATGTGATGAAAACAGAAATTGCATAGAAAATATAGATGCACTGATAAGGAAGAAATTTAATGAATGATGCATGGATGAATAAACGAAAAGAAAGAAAATTAATGCATGAATCCTAACCTAAAGTGATATACTAATACAAGCCAAGAATTTGAACAATATTAATGACAGAATCTAAAATTAGAAGAACAATTAGTAACACGAAACCTCATAGTAACACTAATCTAGAATGAAACTGTAGATGGAAAAGCAAAGGAAATCATAAAGGAAAGGAAACAAACCCATAAGGAACTCAAAATCCAAAACTGAAATGTAAAATCGCTCAATCATAAGGCAGGGAAATAAACCCAAATGCAAGAAACGATTGAAAAGCGAAATTGTAAACTTGGATCAAGAACACTAAAAGTAAACATCAGATTTCAATTAAAATTCAAGAACAAAGGTAAAAGTTACCGGAATCGCCAAGAAACTCACGGCCTGTTGTTGTGACTTTGGCAAGTGTACCAAATCGTTCAAGTAATAAAACCGGTAAGACCGGATATCGTTTCCCAAGAGACTCGTGTTCTAGACAGTCGTATAATATCTAACTAATTTAGACTAAAGAATGATTCCATATTTTTGTGGTTTTAATACGATTAAAGTAAAGATAATGCAGGAATGATAAAAGTTGATCTTTGATAACTTAAACGCTAGAAATGCGAGTGATTAGAAATGGTATGAAATGGTATTATTGGGGGTATGATCTCATCTACTTCACTTTTGCGCATACAATTCACTTTCTTTCCATTAATTATCCAATGTCAATCAACTAAATTACTCCAACCCAATCCCTTGGTAGAAAGAGCCTAGACTTACTTCTTAAACTCTAATTCCTTAGAAACTTTAACAAGTTCATCCGCTTTAAGAGTTGAGATTTAAGACAACCAAAGGTCCAAGTTCTATCCCTAGATACAATTTCCCTTAGGTATTTAATCCAATTTCAGATTTACACAACATTTCCCAATATCAAGCAAACCCTAGAATCATGCAATGGTGGAACACAACATCACAAGCTTTAAGAGAAGGAATTAAACACTAGAAATCAATGGAATAGACATATAATCAATCAATTCAACTGTAATTAGCACAAAAGATCCGTGATTACATCAATCCCCAACAATAATGAAACTAGCTCTCCATTGTCATGGAGAGCTTGATCTTACAAATTGATGAAATGGAAGAAGGGAGAAGACCCAAGGTGGAAGGAGAAGTGTTTCCACAGCTCCAAGATCGCCTCCAGCTGCTCCAAGGTGTAGAAATCGCGTCTGGGCTGCCAAAGATACAAACCCCTTAGCGTTCCAGAACTAAATAAGCGGTTTCTGCCACATCAGCAAAAGTGGCGCCCGGCGGCCCGACAGACAGGCGCCAGGCGCGCTCTCGGTCAGGCTCGTCACGCCCGGCGCCGCCTCGGTCACCAGGCGCCCGGCGTGACTCTCTGCAGCAGCCTTGGATCTTCATCTTTTCAGCTCCTCTTCTCTCTTTTCTTAGGTTTTGGCATTGTTCTTTTTGTGAGTAGCTTCTCCAGCTTCTTTGAATGGAGATTAGCCATCAAATGGGCTATTTACAACTTACAATGTAACCACTTACAAATAAAAATAAATTGAGTTAAACAAGACTAAAAGTAAAGGAAGAGTTGACAATTTCCATCAATTTGATGTTGGATAATGAAGTAAAATTGGTCATTATCAACTCCCCCAAACTTAGAACCTTGCTTGTCCTCAAGAAAAAGGTAACTATCCTAAAATACAATCATTCAAATGCATTGGTTTCAAATTTGAGATATCCTTTAAGCTCATGAAGTAAGAATCTTGTGTTTGCATCTAATGGAAAGAACATAATGGATATATACAGCTTTCATCAATCAAGCACAACAGTGTTGTTCACCTATCAACAATTATGATCACAATGCAAAGGGTGAAAAGAAGTCAACAAACATGACAGAGTGTTTCACATGATGTATGGAATCAATCCTCACCCGGAAAGTGTTTCACTCTAATGCACTGGTGTATATGGGTGTATAAAGCTCACTCTGCAATCATATTATCACACAATTTAACTTTGCCTTTCGTTTCAATCAATTCAAAATAATTTACAAGCAAGTTGATATCACAAGGACTTTGATTGGCTTGTATTGTGGTTAGGCTAAGAAAAAGTCATGGTTTTTCTGGAAATCAAAGGTTCTTGAGCTGAGAGATTACATAATTCACTTCATGTATATAAGGTTCTCCTTTGCTCCTCATGGATCATTACCAATTTCAAACTTACACCCAACTATTTTTCATTCAGTACTTTTCTTTTTCTTTTTTTCTTACTTTTCCATTTTTGTCTTTTTCTCAATACACCATAGTTTCCCCCCAAACTTGGATTATTCTCCTGTAATGTAGATGCATGTTCTATTCAGCTCAAGGTACACAGTTCAGGGAATTTTCAATAAGCTTAAGGTACAAAGAGAAAAGATCTTCTTAAATATATGGTTGAATGGCTAATGTGTATGTAAGGTGAGAAAAGAATGCCTTGATCAAATTCAACAAGCAAGCAGATAGTTCAAATCATAGAAACTCAGGCAAAGTCAATTGTGATCTAGCATGATAGCATTCGCACATAAAAAAAATCTGAGGCACAAATTCTCACCCTGTTAATCAAGATTCCATACTTTGCCAAACACAATGTCATGAATATTGACTGCAATTGATTCCCTAAGCATTAGCATAACTCAGTGAAAACATCCACAATCAATGCTCAATTAACTCAACTATTTCCACACATTCAATCACATAAAGAAAGCATAACAACCAGATTTTCACATATCATCAACTCATACTGTCAAACCAAATGCATAGAAGATGTTTATGAAAAGGTTCCTAAAAGTAAAATAAAGACTGAAAAATGAAAAGAAGAATAAAGAAAGTCGACTACTGCTGTGATGGCCCATCAATCAGTCTGAGTTCTCCTCATCTACCTCATCATCGTCCTTCGTCATCATCATCCTCATCCATAGCAGCAGTGCCGTCCTGAGGTCTACCCCCCCCCAGAAGGAAAGGACTGGTCCCCAGGCCAAGCAACGAAGGTGCTGTACTGGTCCGATGTCATAAAACCTGGATGGGATGCTGCATAAACATGCCTCATCATCTCTGCATGGGCCTGGCCGATCCGGTTCACCGCCTCCAATTTGGATTCAATCAGTGCAAGTCTCATGTCCATCATCTGGTAAGGATCGGACGTAGGTGCTGGTGGTGGTGGCTGAGGACGTCTGGGGATAGGGCGCTGTCTGGCATGCCTCCTTGGTGATCTGGGTGGTGGACTGGCAACTCCATCATCTGCATCCAAACAAAATTGGGTATAATACCCCATATCAATCGGTTTCCTGGGATGCTCGAATGGTGGAGTAGTAGTGTCCACTCCTTCTTGCTTGCAGAGATGGGTGATCAGAGATGGATGTCCTAGGGGAGCTTTTGTTGAATTCGCACAGTTGCGTATCTCATTAGCTATTAACTTCCCCAGGTTTACAGAGCGTCCAGTTAGAATGGCATATAAAATGACAGCTCTGTTAACCGTGACATCAGAGACATGTGTGCACGGTGAAATGTTGGAATGCACAAGAGGCATCCATAGACGGCTGAGAGAATTGAGATGTATCCTCTTTACATGAAGAGGTTGTTGCTGCCTATTTCTTTGAAATGTGCCTCCTGGAATACATAAGGCCTGCTCAATCTCCTCATAATCTAGCTCGGTCGCCATCAGCTCAGCGTAGCCACATATCTCATCATCATCTTCCCACTCCGTGTTGAGGAACTCATTTATAGTGTCAGCATTGAATGAAATTCGCTGACCACGCACATAGCTCCAGAAGGGTTCTGCGTCCGGAGAGAAGGATTTGGCATTGGCATAGAATTCCTGGACAATGGCTATGTTGGCTGGTTCTGGGTATGTGGTTAAATGGCTCCATTGCCTCTCTATAATCTCATTGGAGAAGTCTGGCACATCTTGAGGTAGAAGGGTCACTTTCCTCTCCATCAAAAGTTTTCTGTTCTGGACATTGGAGAAATGCTTCTTATGGTCCTTAGTTAAGAAGATATCAGAGTATATCTTCTCTTTCCTTCTATTTTCCCTGAGACCAGCAGTGGTCTTAGTTCTCTTGGACCCAGATGAAGAAGCCATATCTGCAAAATAAGGTAGAGTCAAAGAAGTTACATGTTATTAGATTCATGAATGAATTCATCAATAACTTTAATCTTCATGCACCCAATACATTCAATGATATTCACACGAATTATACATTCAAAATTGAGCAAAGAAGGGCCATGATCAGTGCAAATTGGAAGCCAAAACCGAAAAACAGCAAGAAACAATGAAGCTGTCAGGATCAGTCACGCCGGGCGCCGCCTCAGTCAGTAGGCGCCGGGCGTGACAGCAGTTTATGCAGATTTTGATTGCAGCCTCACAGTTGCTAGCTCAGTTTCTATACATTGAGATAAGTTCAAACACTCTAAACATTCATCCCTTAATAAACCCAACATCACAAGTCAAGGTACAATCACACATTTTCATGAATCAACACATGCTTTCAAACTTTATATAGCTCAAACTCAGATTTAATTCACAGAGAAGTCAAGATTTCATGATGATAATCATTCAAGCAATACACACAAGCTGCAGGACACACCAAAACAAAACTCAAAACAGGACAGGGAAAGTCGCGCCGGGCGCCGCCCAGGTCAGGAGGCGCCGGGCGTGACATGCAGTTTTGGGGTAAACCCAGATTCTGCATTTCAGCCACTGTACGTGTGTGTGTGTGTTCAATGAAAGCACAGATTTTATTACAACACTGCAGCTATATCAAACAACACTCTAATTGAATTGAATTAAACTACCCTAGGTCAAAAATCAAAACCAACTAAATGATGAACAACCAAGACAAAGCAGTGTGAAGGTTATGGCCATAGTAAAGAGTGAACAACCTACTTGATGTGCAGAGAGAGTGATTAGCCTGGTGTGGAGATTTTTGAATTGGGGGAGTGCGTGGATGGAGAAAGCCGAGAGTGAGGAAGGAGAGAATGGAGTGGCTCAATAGTGGTGGCAGCAGCACTGTGGTGTGTGGGCTGAAAATATTTGAGAAGGAAGTTGAATGTGGTGATTTGGAGTGGAGGAGAGTGAAACCGTGAGGAAGAGAGAAGAGGGAGTGAGTGAGAAGGTGCGTGAGAGTGGGTCAGAGGTTGGGTGTGGGTTTAGGTTTAGGGTATTTTAATTTGGGCCTCACCACTGTACACTCAGAGAAATTAACTGCAGAAGTCGCGCCCGGCGCCTACTGGATCATAAGGCACCCGGCGTGAGATTATGACCCAGCCAGGTGCAGAATCAGAGAAGTGTGTGGCCAAACTGGACGAGCTGGCGCCGGGCGCCCCCTAGTGCTTGCGGCGCCGGGCGTGAGTTTCTGCAGAATTATGCAGAAACTGGTTTTTCAAGTTACCTAACACGGGTTTTTGTGAATTTGAACTTCAAATCACTTGAGATGCTCCAGATTCTCATATTAACATTAAACAAACTTGTTCAAAACCTAAGGAATTGAATTTAAGCACTCAAGTTGCAAATTGAAGTCATAATTTCAAAGTTTTAAATTTCCACAAGTTAGGTAACATTTTTGGCTATTGGCTTAAATAAGGCACTTTGAAATCAAGTTAGAACAGCCCAGAAAATAGCCAAAACAGTTTCACATCTCATATTCACATCAATTCACAAAATCCTTCAACAATCTAACAATCAACTCACAAAATCACCTTGGTTGTTCTTCACACAAACATGCTGTAAAACTATGGAATCACACTACACATTACAACATACAATCAAACAATCAAACAACACTCAAAAAATAAAATCACACAAGAGAAAAGGTTAGAAAGCTGGGTTGCCTCCCAGTAAGCGCTTGTTTAACGTCATTAGCTTGACACCATTAAGCTCAAGTTTGATTCTTGATGTTGGAGTGCTTCTTCTTGTCATGACACCAACATCCTCTCAGCAATTTCCTAGTCACCAATTTGACTCTCCTAGAATATGGAGCCTCGATCTCAAGTACTCCATTTATCTTGATGTTCTTGATGACCCATAACCTATTCTTGAATTTCACTGGTTTGCCAGGTTTGGGCTCATCGCTTGCTATCACAGAATTTTGGTGGACTAGTTCTTCTTCTTTTTCTTCTTCCTCTCCTTTTACTCTTGGGGATAAACAGTTGAAGCTCCTCTTGACCAACTTGGCAGCTTGCTCTGTTAGACTAGTAATTGATAAAATTTCATCTGTATCTTCAAGACTAGTTTCTTTTTCATGATTTTGCTGCTCAACCCCAAAGACGTTGAAAGTCACCTCCTCATCTTGGTCTTTCAATTTCACTGTTCCTTCTTCCACATGAATGACAACTTTGGCTGTCTTCATGAAAGGTCTTCCAAGGATGAGTGGTATATCTGCAGATTCCTCCATGTCCATAACTACAAAATCCACCGGGAATTGGAGTTTATCTATTTTGACCACCACATCTTCCACTACACCATATGGGTACTTGATGGATCTATCTGCCAGTTGCAACATCATTCTCGTAGGCTTGACTTCAAGACCACCAATCTTCTTAAGCATAGATAGGGGTATCAGATTGATACTAGCCCCCAAGTCAACGAGAGCTCTACCTATCTCCTGGTTTCCAATAGTGCATGGAATGGTGAAACTCCCTGGATCTTTAAATTTTGGAGGAAGAGTCTTCTGCATGATGGCACTTCAATTTCCCTGTACTTCAATTGTTTCCTCATCTAAATATTTCTTCTTGTTGAGGATTTGCTTCATGTATTTAGTATAAGTGGGAATTTGTTGCAGTGCTTCGGTCAATGGCATGGTGATCTCAAGTTGATCGAATATTTGCTTGAACCGAGCCAACTGTTTCTCCTTCCCTTTAGTAGATGGGATTTTTGGGTAAGGGAGGTGTTTCACTATTTCTTTCTCTTTTTGGTTTTTCTCTTTTTCAAACTTTTTATTCTCTTTTCCTCCTGCAACAATCTCTTCTTCAATTCTTTCTTGATCTTCCTCTTCATTCTTTTCTTTTTCTTTTTCTTCTGGCTTTTCTTTTTCTTCTTCTTTTCTTCCAACCTCTTTCCCACTTCTTGTGAATATTACATTACATTCTTCCTTGGGGTTGACTTGCGTATTTGCAGTAAATTGTCCACCCTGTTGGTTTGCTAATTGCTTGGCCAATTGACCAACTTGCACTTCCAGATTCTTTATAGATGCATCAGTGTTTTTCTGGTTTTGGATGGACTGCTTTATGAACATTTGCAAGGTATCTTCTAGCTTTGAAGTCCGATCATTTTGAGGTTGATAATGCTGGGCAGGTTGATACGGATTTTTACTGCTAGAAGCTTCTTGATTTTGTCTCCACCCTTGATTGGAAGGATTAGGGAAATGATTGTTGAAGAAGTGTTGCCGTCCTTGATTTCCCATATAATTGACTTCTTCAGGTTGGGACGTACTAGGACTTTGACAATGGCCGTTGGGGTGGTTATCTCCACAGAAATCACATCTCATTACTTGATGATGTGGTTGAGGTTGAGCTTGCATTGCTTGTAACTGCTGAGGTAGTTTGGCCATATGTTGAGTTAAGAGTTCCATTTGTTGAGCCAGAAGCTTATTCTGTGCAAGTAAAGCATCCTGGGCACTCAGTTCATACACTCCTCTCCTTTGTGCTGGATTTCTCCCATGTTGGCTCCTCAAATCAGTGGAAGCCATATTTTCTATCACAGCAATGGCTTCATCAGCAGTCTTAAAAAGTACTGAACCACCAAAGGATGCGTCTAATATCATCTTTGTATGAGGTTGCAAACCATTACAGAAAGTTTGCACTTGCATTTCTAAACTGAATCCATGGCTGGGACACTTTCTCAATAAAGATTTAAATCTTTCCCATGCTTCACAAAGTGGTTCATCTACTCCTTGGACAAAAGTAGCAATGGCAGCTTTCACCTCTGTGCTCTTTGATGGTGGAAAGAAGCGTGCTAGAAATTTGTATTCCACATCCTCCCAGCTCGTAAGACTTTGATTAGGCTGTGACTGGAGCCAAGCCTTTGCTTTGCCATTCAGCGAGAATGGGAAGAGTCTCATGTATAATGCTTCTTCATCCTCCCCTTGTACACCCATAGTGCCACACAACTCATAGAAAGTGACCAAGTGCGCATGAGGGTCTTCATTGTCCAGGCCAGAAAATTGGTTTGAACTGATGAGCTGGAGTAGAGCAGGCTTCATTTCTGCCAGCTTGTCACTCATAGTGGGCCTCACAATGCTTGAGAAATTCCTCGGGCTTGTGTAGGTTATTGAGTCCCCTATGGTTCTCCTAGGAGGTGGTCCTGCGCCAGCCATCCCGTTCACAGAAGAAGAATCAAAAGATTCTATGATTTGATTGTTGAAAGAAGTTGAGGATTCAAGAGCGGCTTGTGCTGCTAGAGCTTTTCTTTTCCTAGTGTCACTATTGTTCCTTCTAGCTGCTTTCTCAATCTCAGGATCCACAAGGAGTGGTTCCGATGACACAGTCCTCCTTGTACGGATGTTTCCCTGCATACACTAGAAAACAACCAAACTCGAGCCACAAGTCAGCCCAAAAATAAAGATAATAATTACAAAAAAATAGAAACTTATACACAAAAAGATAAAGCCTAAATCGGTTAAAAATCACACAAAAGTCTAGTTTAACACGGGTCCCCGGCAACGGCGCCAAAAACTTGTTGTGACTTTGGCAAGTGTACCAAATCGTTCAAGTAATAAAACCGGTAAGACCGGATATCGTTTCCCAAGAGACTCGTGTTCTAGACAGTCGTATAATATCTAACTAATTTAGACTAAAGAATGATTCCATATTTTTGTGGTTTTAATACGATTAAAGTAAAGATAATGCAGGAATGATAAAAGTTGATCTTTGATAACTTAAACGCTAGAAATGCGAGTGATTAGAAATGGTATGAAATGGTATTATTGGGGGTATGATCTCATCTACTTCACTTTTGCGCATACAATTCACTTTCTTTCCATTAATTATCCAATGTCAATCAACTAAATTACTCCAACCCAATCCCTTGGTAGAAAGAGCCTAGACTTACTTCTTAAACTCTAATTCCTTAGAAACTTTAACAAGTTCATCCGCTTTAAGAGTTGAGATTTAAGACAACCAAAGGTCCAAGTTCTATCCCTAGATACAATTTCCCTTAGGTATTTAATCCAATTTCAGATTTACACAACATTTCCCAATATCAAGCAAACCCTAGAATCATGCAATGGTGGAACACAACATCACAAGCTTTAAGAGAAGGAATTAAACACTAGAAATCAATGGAATAGACATATAATCAATCAATTCAACTGTAATTAGCACAAAAGATCCGTGATTACATCAATCCCCAACAATAATGAAACTAGCTCTCCATTGTCATGGAGAGCTTGATCTTACAAATTGATGAAATGGAAGAAGGGAGAAGACCCAAGGTGGAAGGAGAAGTGTTTCCACAGCTCCAAGATCGCCTCCAGCTGCTCCAAGGTGTAGAAATCGCGTCTGGGCTGCCAAAGATACAAACCCCTTAGCGTTCCAGAACTAAATAAGCGGTTTCTGCCACATCAGCAAAAGTGGCGCCCGGCGGCCCGACAGACAGGCGCCAGGCGCGCTCTCGGTCAGGCTCGTCACGCCCGGCGCCGCCTCGGTCACCAGGCGCCCGGCGTGACTCTCTGCAGCAGCCTTGGATCTTCATCTTTTCAGCTCCTCTTCTCTCTTTTCTTGGGTTTTGGCATTGTTCTTTTTGTGAGTAGCTTCTCCAGCTTCTTTGAATGGAGATTAGCCATCAAATGGGCTATTTACAACTTACAATGTAACCACTTACAAATAAAAATAAATTGAGTTAAACAAGACTAAAAGTAAAGGAAGAGTTGACAATTTCCATCAATTTGATGTTGGATAATGAAGTAAAATTGGTCATTATCACCCGTCACCCTCATGAGCTCCTCAGAAAAGTCCAGTGGAGAAGAAGTTCTATGCTACGAAAGCTTTGAAATCTAAACTAAAGCAGGAATTTGGGAACCCTAAACTAGGTAGTGTCTGTCACCCACTACCATCTACTCTAAGTACACTGTCTGTCACCCAATGCACGTCCTTTACAACATCACAAAACCCCCTTTTTTATAGGAAAAATCAGAAATAAAAAGAAAAGAAAGGGGGAAATGGGGAATAATCTTAAACTAACTCGGAAGCTTCTCAAGTCTTCAACGAACTTGAACGTTCTTCAACTGTCAACCGCTTCTCAACCGTTTCATCATCTTCTCCGTTTAGCATCGCACACGTGCCTTTAGTTCAGCTTTGCACTTCTGAGCAAGTGACACGAGCCATGGAGTTCTCCTTTCTTTCTTGCGTTCTCTAGAACCCTAGCTGTTGGGTTTTCATTTTTTTCTTCCAAATGGGACGCAAATGCCAGCTATTCCCAGTGCAAAAACTACAACCTACCAAAACGCACCGTTTCATTAAAGTGCAAAGCAGGCTTCAGCTCGTTAATAGCCCAATAGCGTAGCAACACGGTCCAATTCCTGAGTTGGCCCAATCTCATCAACAATTTCAGCACACCAATTGTTCAGCCAATTTCAATTTTTATTCCAGCCCAAAATTTCTACTCGCCTTTGTTTCAAAACACTTGATCTAGAAAAGAATTAGGAGTTAAACAGTAAAATAAATCAACAAAACAATTTTATTTTGACATTTAAAGAAAAGAGCAAAGCACTTATTTATCAAAAAATGCTATTTATTATCTAAAAACACCAAATTAACATTGTTTTAACAAAAACTTATTTTTATCCTATTTATTCTAATCTACCTTAATTCTAGAAAATTAAAAGCTAAACTAACCTAAAAGTAGAGTATTAACACAGAAAAATAGGGAAAAACATAGAGTTAACAGTTATCATAAAGTGCATGGAACAATTCCTCACTCAGGATATAGTTTCACTCAAACTCAAAGGTGTATAGTGACACTCTTACACTCAATCATCACAATGTCAGATGAATCAACTTTGCCTTTCATTTAAATACCATCAAACACACTCACAAGCAAGTTATCATCACAAGTGCTTTTTAAGGCTTGTAACATGGTCCGGCTAAGAAGAAAATTGGTTTTTCTTGACAACAAAATTCCTTGAGTAAAGAGTGCATAATTCATTTATTTACATTAACAATAATCTCTCTTTCTCTTTTTTATGTGAGAAACCAGTCTTCAACTCATTCCCAACTTTCCTTTCATTGAGCTTAACCTTTTCTTTTCTTTCTTTTCTTCTCTTTTCTTTTTCTTTTGTTTTTTCTTTTGTTCAATGCTCTTTAAAGATTTTCACAAAGTTCTTTCTGGTTTCTCACAACCCCAAACTTGAACCATTCTCTATTACAATATAAACATACTCTACTCAACTCAAGGCAAGGATTTCAAATTTCAAATTTAGGCTCAAGGTTCAAAGGATAGAAAAACACATTGTTCTTTGTTGGGTTCACATATTGGCATTGGCTCATTTGGGAGAATAACAAATGACCTTGATCATGTGTAACAAGCAAGCAAGAGGTTTACTCATAGAAACTTAGGCAAAATCAATCATGCTTCCAAAGCGATAGCATTCAATCAATCAAAAACTTTGGAGTCCAACCTCTCACACGTTAATTCAAGTTCCACAATTTGATAACATCATGCCCAGCATATTAATCACAATTGAAATCATGCATTTGTTTTTAACAAAACTATGAGCAACCACCATCTATGCTTAAAAGCTTCACCAATCATTAACTCAACATGCATCATAGAACAATAGAGCAAACACAAGAATATTACTCATCACAAATAGTTTATCACATCATACGAAACCATTGCAGCACAATTCATTAAACCAAGTACATAAGCAAGCTAAAATAAAAACAACATACACAAAATTCAAATTAGCATAAAAATAAAGCAAAATAAATCCTAATCTAGTAGCATCCTTCAATAGATATTGTCAGTAACATCCATCAGTAGATGTCTAATCACATAGCATCCATCAGTAGATGCTCTTATCTGAATCTTCATCAAAACATCATCCATTAGTAGATGCTTTAATCTAGTAGCATCCATCAATAGATGCTCTCATCTGAATCTTCATCACCATAGCATCCATCAGCAGATGCTTTAATCTAGTAGCATCCATCAGTAGATGTTATCATGTATGTCCTCCTAGCATCCCTCAGTAGATGTTGTCATTACTGCAAAGCAAAATCAAATCCAAACCATACAAATAATCAATTACAAAAAAAATCAGAACATGGGTTGCCTCCCAATAAACACTTGTTTAACATCACGAGTCTGACACCATTAAGCACAATCCTAATTTTTGATGTTGGTGCTTTTCTCTTTTTCATCACTTCAACAACTTCCTAGTCACCGTCTTTACTCTCCTTGAACAATAAGCCTCTATCTCAATAGCTTTAATTACCCATAACCGACTCTTGTATCTTACTGGTGAACTAGATTCTCTTCATTATCTGTCTTCTTCATCTACTATTGGCAGTCTTCTCTACTTTTAGACCTAAAAAGAAAGATTTTAATGATCTTGTGCTCCTAGTACATATTTTCAGATTTTATCCTACAGACACTAAAGAACACTACACTAGAGCACCCATTGAGCCCAAAAATTAAAAAAATCAAATCAAAAACAAAACTTAAAAAATAGAAAAATTAAAGATAAAGTCAAACTGGTTAAGAATCACACAAATGTATTGTTTAAACCACGAGTCCCCAGTAACTACACCAAAAACTTGTTAAGACCTCGACAAGTGTATCAAATCGTAACACGTAATATAAAATGGTAAGACCAAGTATCGGTTCCCAAGAGACTCACGACACTAAACAATTGTGTGATTACTTAACTAATTAAGACGGAAAAGATATTTTGTTGGTTTTCAAATACAAATACAACAAAGGTAAATATGAAGGCAAATTGATCAATTGAGGCTAAACACTAGAATAAATGGATGAAGTTGATAATATGAGAGGATAATGTTGTTGGGGTTTAGATTTCACCTAATCACTCTCATGCATATAAGAATTCTTCTTATTTATTAAATGTCAATGTCACTTTCAAAGTTACTTAGAACCCGATGTGTCGGCAAAAGAAGCCTATCCTCAATTACTAGTCTGCAATGTCTTGCATCCCTAATAATTAATTTTGCATTACGAACGGAAGCTTAAGACAAACAAGCGTTTTACCCCAATGTTTAGGCAATAGTTCCCTTGGGAGAAATTCTACAGATCATGAATTGTAATATATCTGTAGATTCTCAAACAAATCAAATATCATGTCATGAATAAGTTAAACATAAGAAGCATTAAGAAAAGAAGAATAACCCTAATAATTAATGAAAGAAGCATATATAAATCATAATCAATTCAAATACATGAGAGTTCAGAGGTTACATCTTTACCAGCAACAAATTACTTTAGTTCTTCATTTATCATGGAGAAAATATATGAACAATGGAATGAAAGAGATAGAAAACCCTAGAAACTGAAGAGGAGAGCTCCCACATCCCCAAATCTGCCTCAAAAGGGTGCAAAGTGCGTTTCTATGCTTAAGTCATCAAGAAATACCAACCCTAGGTCGTGCAAGTCCTTAAATAGATCAAAATTTGATTATGGGCCAACGTTGCTGTCGCTCAGCACCCCCGGAAGGGCGCCCAGGTAGTGTGTGATACATGAAACTAGCGCTTAAGACCCCTGGCTGGCGCTCAGGGCCCTTGAGGTGTACTTGTTGTGATCAGAAAAGGTTTCTGCACTTGTTGATTGTGTTGTGTCCCTATTCGTGTGCAATAGGAAGAAGAACGAGGAGCTTTTGGACTTTGAGAGGGGATTCTCAAAGGGGTTCTGCAACAAGAACGAGTGGTTCAGTGCATGCAGGTGTATTCATTTCTATATTTAATTGTTTGAGTGGGAAAGGTGTTTACATTGTGAGGGTGTGTTCACTGTAAAACCTTTGGTGTAATTCTCCAATCATTATAGTGAAATATCCTTTAATCAGTTGTTGATTGGAAGGGTGACTAGATGTAGGCATTGAGGCCGAACCAGGATAAAAACTGTGTTTGATCTTCTTTCTCTATCTCTTTACATTTCATTGCATACACACTTTACTTAAAGCGCAAGAAAGTTTCAGAGATCATTATATTTTTGCAAAAAGATTTGAAAAGTGCACATTTTTATAAATCACCAATTCACCCCCCTCTTGGGGTTGTGAAACAAGCTTCTTTATTTGTAACAAATAAGAATAGAATCACATACAAAAAGTAATATGGTTTGATCTAAAGAGAATTAATTTTTGGAAGAGAATTTACTAAATTTAAAGAGGATGCCTACACATCACAACAATAGGCATGTCAACCTCTTCATTAATGACTTCTTTACAATGACATGGGTCTATCTCTTAAAGGAAAAGTAAAAAGTCCTTGGAATGTTCTAGAAATTCAGGGCCCTTTTCGAGAAGCAAAGTTGACAACAAAAGTACTTAGAAATTATCAGGGAAAGGAGTACACATCTCACGAGTTGAAAAATTGTACAAAGATGAAGGCATAGAGCGACAACTGATAGTCGCATATACTCCAAAATAAAATAGTGTGTTAAGAGAAATAATTGCATGGTCATGGAGATGGAAAAACCAATATTAAAAGAGAAAAGTATGCCTAACACTTTTTTAGATGAAGTAGTCTAGATTGTAGTTTACATTTTAAACAAATGTCCAACTAATGCGTTTCAGAACAAAACTCCAATCGAAGCTTGGAGTGTGAAGAGTCCATCAGGTAAACATCTAAGAGTATTTGGATATGTTTGCTATATTCACATTTCAAACCAAAAGAGACATAAACTAGAAGACAAGACTATAAAGGTATCTTCTTTAGATGTAGTACATAATAAAAAGGCTACAGAGTGTACAATCTTCACACAAATAAGCTAACTATCAACAAAGATATTGAAATAGGTGAAAGTTATACTTGAAACTAGGAAAAATAGTGAATTGAGAAGAAGATACTATACATGCCCTTCAATCTAGTGTTGTCAAAATAGGTTGTAACCCATGAGCCAACCTGGCTCACCACGGGTTGGAGCCGGGTTGGGTTTGAAAAAAATGTAATTTTTTTATACGAGTTAGTTTTCAACCTGGCTCACTTAGAACTCGACTCACCCGGGTTAAACCCGTGGTGAGCTGGGTTGACTCACCAACTCACCTAATTTAATTTAATTATTTATTATTTTATGTTTCAATATTACTTATTAGCATTATTTTATTATATTATAGATGGGATGAAAAAAATGATGTTTTAAGAGAGAAAGATATATTATAGATTTATCTATTCAAGACTCTAATATTATACATGGACAAGTGATACAAAAATTATCAATATTAAAAATTTATTTGTTCGCCTTTTGTGCTTGTTTTTGGCTTACGCTTGAATTGTATGATTTATTTTTTTTAATCGTCTTAAAGTTTAACATCATCTTATAGTGAAATTTATTTAGATTTGAATTAAAAAAGTTATAATTTTTTTTATTTTAAGAAAAACTTATAAATATGTGAGGTAGTGAACGAACCCGTTTAACCCACCAACCCGTGGTGGGTCGAGACGGGATCGAATTTTTTCAACTCGCTAATAAGTGAGCCAGGTTGGGTTGGCTCACTAAGTGACCAACCCTAGGCTGGACCAGGCCGGGCTTGGTCAAACCGGGTTACCCGTTTTGGTAGCTCTACTTCAATCAACCCACTATAAGCTAAGAAGATAACAATTTACATGCTCTAGAATCTCTTGCAACTCCAACATAAGAAGAATCATCACCTGAATCTACTTTGAGAAGAATCAGATCTCTTGGAAGACATATATGAATCTTGCAATTAGGCCATACTATAGCCTACAAGCTTTGAAAATGCCTCAAAACAAGAAAAATAAATCAATGAAATGGAGGAAGAAGATCAAATTAAAGATATTCACATAAGTGTTACAAGGACAACGTGTAAACTACTACGTGTTATCCTTGGAGTTACCAAATTTGCATCAAGGAGGAGTATTAAAGTGTAATGCAATTTCTAGAAGAATATAGAAAATCCTAAGATAGAAAATGTAATACAAATTCTATAATATGGTAGAAAAGCCTAAGATAAGAAGAAAAAAATAAAAGACATTCTACATATATAAAAATCTAGAACATTCCGCATAAGTTGTGGCTACACTAGTGCAGTCAGGGGAAACGACAATGGTTATTTTTGATAATAGGCAACGATTCTTAAACCAAAGCATATCCAGGCGAGGCAAAAAGTCTAACCGAAGTAGTAGATGTTTTAATTTTTTTTATTTTTTTTTCGCAGGACTTTATGCCTAGGTTCCCTCTTAACCGAGGCAATATTTTTCCTTTACTGCCTCAGTTGGAACCTTAACCGAGGCAGTAGAGTCCTTTTTTGTTTTTTTTTCATCGGCCAGCCTTTCTCCTTCGATTGTGACCTTAATCGATGTCGTAGGGTGCTTTCTTGCCTCGGTTATGGTCTCAACCAAGGCATATTCTCCTGTTTTTTTTTTTAAATCAAGTGTGTTTCTGCTACATTCCCAACTGTAGAAACAAACATGCATATAATTTTACAGCCAAAACAGTCCAAAATAATCCAGAAGCGTATATTTTGAATGAAAATTATATTGAAACATAAATACATTCAATGTAATCATAAATCAACTTCTTAGAAGCATAAATCAATCCAATGTAATAAAAAATCAACTTTGAAGCATAAATAAATGCATTGTACAAAAGCATAAAACAACTTAAAAACATAAAATTAGAACTTACTATATCCTAATATCTACTACATACTATTTCCTCACGAGTTGAAGTGACTTCTCTGGAATTGGAGCAGTCCTATTGAATCTCTGCATAAAACACAATGATTTCAATTAGTGTATATGAAATCTAAACTATAGAGAAAATTGTTACCAATGAGGAGCATTGGTAAATTTGAAGATAAATGATTTTGATGATGCTACATGAATATAGACTTGAAGAAATTGTTATAATTGTTGTAAAAGCACTTTGTAGAATATAAATGTATTAAGAAAGTCTTTGAATATGTAAAACTTAGAAAATCTCGTAACTTTAGTTAAGTTACACATTTAATCGATTATGTGAAGCTATAATCGATTATCATGAGCTCTCTTGGAAAAAGCATTTTGCTCTGGAATTATCACTTTCTGAAATCCCTGTAACGGACTTAAATAATCGATTATCACTAACAATAATCGATTATCAGTGGCAGTTGTAATCTGTCTTTTCTAACTCAGAGCAGTTGCCTATATATAAGTGTTCCAAAACCCTTAGACAGTTAACTCTGAGCTTTTTGAGAAAACAGCGTGATCTTACGAAGTTCCAAAAAGCTAGTTTATTGCATTGCCTGGTCTCGTGAATAGGAGAATCTCGCGCTTTGTGGGTCGAAGGAAGCATCCTTCTAGTTCGTTTGTCGAAAGAAGGTTTTATTTTATTGTTTCATTCACTCTATTGTAAATCTGTCAAACTGATTTTAGTGAAAACCTTAATCACTTTTTATAGTGATGAACAATTGGATGTAGATTCTTTTGAATCGAACCAGGATAAAAATTTTAAGTTGAATTTTTCTACTCCCTACACTCTTTGCATTTTATGCTCATAAAGTGTTTGATAAATTTTCTCTAAGAAAATTGATTTTCTAAAACGGACCATCTTAATATGAGTTTGATCGAACACGTTTTTCGCTATCTTAATTTATTCCATTGCGCGACTCTATAACCCATTGTTCTGACAAAAATAAAATTCAAACCTAAATATTACCGTTTGACATCCACTGGTGTACTGTGCACGAATAATAGTCATCATCTAAAACATCACATAGTAACCACATTCATATGACCCGGTTTGTCTATTACACTACAATATATCATCATAATTATAAAATATTAAGTAACATAATTGGAATGGAACCAAATGTAACAAAGTATGGACTAAAATACCAAACCTTAAGGGCAACCCATGCAAGCTTTTTAGCTATAGCAGTAGATCTCCCAAGTAACATCATAAGTGTTGCAAGGGAACTATTAAAAAAAATTGCTTTAGCATACATTTATATAACAAAGAAAGTTGAAACATTGAGGTATTTACCAATCTACTGCATGTATAAGAGGGCTGGGAAGAGACTTGTGCAATGAACAAAACCAGATAGCAGTGTTTCCCGGTATTGAGATCACAAGTAGTTGCCAATGACACCTGAAATTGGTAATAATTTAATTGTCATATACCAAAATTAATAAATGAAACTTTGAAGTTAACAAACTTCACTTACCCAAGTATATAAGGGAGAAAATATATCTCCTTCCCCATTCCAAAGCAGGTGGTGATGTATGTTTGGTTATCATCAAATTTATTTCTTTCATGAGTCATAGAGGGGTCAATGAACTTATATACCTAAAATGAAGAAATATTCTTATATAAGTAACTTGATAAAAAATAATTATATAAAAAAATTCTCATAAACTTACATCATCCATAGCTGAATGAGTGTAATATTAATTTCTTCTCTCCCCGACGCAAGCTCCGTAACATCTTCCTGATACAAGTACAATGGTATCTGAGCTTCTCTTCCAAATGTAGTAGAATCCCAGTGTACAATCATCGACGCATCTGAAATGATTTTAGCAGGCTCGTCTAACGCACAAGAGGGTCATCCTATGATAAATGAGTCTTCTTCGGTGTAGGACTTCCCTCTTAACCTATCTATTGTTACATGAAAAATTGGTTATGTTATAACGTCAATTAGAAGTAAATATTAAAATTTAGAAGTATATAGTACGAGTGTTTACCGGGGGATCAGATACATCACCAACCAAATGTCTAGGCAGGCGACAAAGGACTTAAATTCCTCTTCGATAGTGAAGAATTCATCTGTAGGCACAAGAAGAACGACATCTGGTACGACAACTTCATCCACCGTGACCTTGACCTCATCTTCTACTAGTTGTACACCATGCACTACAGTGGTTGTCTTATAGATTGTGCCACGAGCCATTAGCATGGTCCCGGTATCAGAGAAAATATATAACTAACATGGACGAGTGTCATCCATGTCGTCCCCTGGGCATCAGCAGCTGAGCAACTTCCTTTACGACTTCTACCTGTTAAATTAAATGTTAGGTTATACAAAAAGTAAATTAATAAACAAAATGATTAAGCTTACCTGTAGGGGGCACAACATATTCCGCTACAGGAGATGGCGGAGGACAATTGCCATAATCCTCATAATGTTGTTGGAACTGGCGCGCAACCATTTCAGCAACTTCATCATACAACTCTGCCCGAACCTTCTTTGTGATCTCCTGCGTCATCTCTTTTCTTATTTCCTCCTTCAGCTTTTGTTCATACTCTTTACTTAATCCAGATGAAGATGGACGCGAGGAAGACTCAAAGAACTATCGTATGCCTATGCCAGTCCCAGCAACACGCACCCGTCGTAGGTGCTCAGGTCGTCCAATAGCTGTGGCAAGAATATTCTAACGACCTTCTTGTGTGAATTGACCTTGGGAGCTTTGCTCAACCAAGGAGTCCTGTAACATAACAAAACTTCAAAATCATTTGAAAGATTTATGTAATATATATAACAAAAATGACATAGTCGGAAGTGTAGGAGCTTGATGGTCTTATACGAGCTAACTTCCACTTCTCGTGCCGAGATGGTGGTGAAAGAGGAAGAGGAGGGTCACCACCCTTAGAAAGTGGAAGTCTACTATCTAATTTCTGCTTCATTATTTTTTCCTCAAGCTTCCAATATCCACCACGAGACAGTAGGTGTGGATTTTTATTTTGAGCACTTATTCCCTATGCTTTTGACCTTTTTTCCTGTGACAAAATGAAACAATTGTCATAAAAAGGAATTATGAATGATGAATTGAATGATTTTACCTACACTTAGCTACCATGTCTCGGATGAACGAAGCTCTACAAATTGACGCCATGTTTGGATATTTGGAACATGGAGTTTCATTACTTTTTGGTCCAAATATATATCTGGACATCAATTTTGTCTTAAACCCTCGAAATCGTTCTACAATTGCAGATAAACACCTATTCCTTAAGCCCTTGATATTTGGCATATCAAATGTCATCTGCAACAAAGAAAGTAATAACCTTATATCAATACAAATTTATCAATATAATGAATCTAGAATTTGGAGCAATATTGTTTAACTTACCAATAGATCTTGCCAGGCGAGATCTCGATCAGCCTCAAACACATGGTCAAAGGATGGAGTAAGTATAGAGATACGATCACATGCTAGTACTCCAAGGTAAGACTTAAATACATCTGCATTTGGGCCAGATGCAACTCTAGTGACAACGTCAATAATGATAGGTGTCCTCTCACCTGCATTTCTTCTAAGTATAAGCTGTTGTATTCTCGTCGCTCCTTTCGTCCGTTTAGAAGTGGTGGGGACTTCATCCCCTGATGAATGAGGTAACTCAGCCATATATCTATCACAATAAATAAGATGAAAGATTAATAAAACACTTATAAAATAACATATATTATTTAACAAAAGCCATAAATATTTACACAAACATGAAATTCAAACATAATCATATGGATTGGTCATATGTATATTCCCTCATTGTGATATTCTCGAATTGCTTGTATATAATCAATTAGAGGGTCGTCATCCAAATTTATTGTCTTTTTAAAGGAATGTTTGTCAGCAATATGAAGATTACTTAGATTCCCTTCGTTATCTTCAATTTGTCTTTTTCCTTGAAGAGCAACATACCAAAGGTCAGACGCAGGATCTTTGACATAAAAAACCTTACTTGCTTGATATGCCATGATAAACGGTTCGTCTCCATAACCAACCTTTCGAAAATCAACAAGTGTCATACCAGATTCATCTATTTTGACACCACTCTTATTGTCGACCCACTTACATTTGAAGAGTGCAATGGAAAACTTAGTGTAATCAACCTCTCATATCTCTTCAATTCTACCATAATATCTCATGGATCCAATTATAGGATTTTGATCTTTGGATGTGGAAAATTGTAGCGACTCAGCTTCTAGACTAACGCCACTATTTTGTACTGTGCTTTTTTCATCCAAAGTCTTTGTATAGAATGTGCAATTATTAATTTCATAGCCTGTACAACATACAACATCAAACTTCAAACCATTTGCTAGCCACAACAAAGTCTCAGAAGACCGTGATTCTTTCAAAACTTCAGATTTGAACCAGGACAAGAATGTTATGTTATGCTCCATCAACTACCGTTTCTCTATTTGTCTTGGATATTTGTCCTTTACAATGACTTTGTGTGCTTCCAAAAATGGGATCACTTCATCTGTGTTGTTTAATATGTACAGATGTGCTTGCATCAATTCTTCACGACTTTTTGTCACCACATTCACACCTTGGATGTTTTTACTTGTAGAATATCTATTCAACCATGATGTCCGAAGGACTCCTATCGGATTTGCTTTAGTCATAAAATCAGAGCAAAACTTGATACTTTCTTTAGTAATATATCTTTCAATCATTGAACCTTCTGGACGATATTGATTTTTGACGTACCCTTTCAAAATCTTTATATAACACTCAATAGGGTACATCCATCTTAAGTATATTGGTCCACACAACTTTATTTCTCTGACCAAATGAACAAGTACATGCACCATGATGTCAAAAAGGGATGGAGGGGAAAACAATTCTAGCTGACACAAGATGATGATAATTTCGCTTGAAGTTCATCTAACTTTGTAGGGTCGATGACTTTACTACAAATTGACGTGAAAAATGAGCACAATCAAGTTATGGTCTGCCTAACTTTTTTGGACAAATTCCACGAATTGCCACTAGTAACAGTTGTCGCATTAAGACGTGGCAATCGTGAGACTTGAGTCCAACAAGCTTTAATGCTGCATTGACATTAAGCTCTTGATATTTGAAGAGTATCCTTGTGGTACCTTGATACTCTTTAAACAAAGACAAAAACTTATCTTCTCTTGTCTGGGCATTGTGTAACATATAGGGGGCAAATAAGTACGTTTACCAATCTCTCTTGGTGCCAACTCTTCTCGGCTCTTCATGTCAACCAAATCTAAACGTGCATTCACTCTATCTTTTGTTTTTCCCTGGATGTTTAGTAATGTATCAATCAAGTTGTCACAAACACTCTTCTCTACATGCATGACATCTATGCAATGTATAACATCTAACTTTGACCAATATGGAAGATCAAAGAATATTGATTTCTTCTTCCAAGGGGTCGATACAAAAAACTTCATGGACGTTTTCCCAAATACATGATGTACTCTATTAACTTTTTCAAGAACTTCAAGTCTAGTAAGTGGAATGAGTGCATTGTCTTTCTCTTGTTCTCCATTGAATGCTTTCTTTAACCTTCAATATGGATGATTAGATTTTAAAAATCTCCAATGACGCATATACACTGTCTTCCTTCTGTGTTTTAATTGATGAACTGTAGTGTTTTCTTCACGTATAGGACATGTTTTATGACCCTTCACACTATACCCTGACAAATTACCGTAAGCTAGGAAGTCATTAATGGTACAAAATAACATGGCATGCATCATGAAAGTTTCTGAAGCAAAGGCATCAAATATTTCAACCTCATCAACCCACAACAACTTCAAGTCTTCAACTAGTGGCCTGAGATAAACATCTATGTCATTTTCAGGCTACTTTGGACCAGATATCAACATTGACAACATCATGTACTTTCTTTTCATGCACAATCCAGGAGATAAATTGTAAATTGTCAGTATAACAGGCCAACAACTATGATTGGTACTTAAATTACCAAATGGGTTCATTCCATCAGTAACTAAGCCAAACCTAAGATTTCTACTTTCTTGACCAAATTGAGGGAATTCTTGATCAATATTTTTCCATTGCATTAAATCAGCTAGATGACGAAGCAACCCATCAGTTGTTCTCTCATCTTCATGCCATCTTAGGTTTTTAGTGTCTTTGGGATTCACAAACAAACGTTTAAGTCTAGCCACAAGTGGAAGGTACCAAACTACTTTCAAAGAAAAACCATTATTTTCTGTGTGACCACTATCTTCACTGTTGTTTCTTGACTTGTATCGTGATAACCCACATTTTGGACACTTTATTAATATTTTATTCTCATTCCTGTATAATATTCAATCATTCGGACATGCATGTATCCGTTTCTACTCCATACCCATCAGACAAAGAATTTTTTTTGCATCATAATTATGAGTGGGTAATGTATTTCTATCTGGCAACATTGCATTCAACAACGACAACAATTCTATAAAACTCTTATCAGTCCATCCGTTAGTCCCCTTTAAATTCATGAGCCTTAACACCGCTGACAACCGTGTGAACTTAGTTGAACTGGCATACAAAGGAGTCTCTGCATCAGTGGAAATCGTTTCATACACGCGCTTGGGCAAAAGCTTCTGCGCCAACATCGCAGATCATTTCCTCTAAGTTGTCTTCTTATGGTCAATCTTCCATATCCATGGTGGAATCATATACATTTTCAGTTGGAGAGATAGTTGGAAAGTATGTTAATTCGTCGTGTCATATCCATGTTGTATAACTTCGTATGAAACCATCACAGATAAGATGTTCCCTAATATCAGTTGCGTTCAACTTCCTCCCACTCAAACAGTTCACACAGGGACATCTGAACTTGACTTCATCATCACCACTTGTACTCGCATTATGTTGCGCAAACTCTATAAACTCTTCTACCCCTCTCTCGTACTTAGTGCTGATGCGTGGTAAATTAATCCACCCCTGATCTACACACGTGTTTACTGAAATTGTTTACACAATTTCAATAATCTTGAATGATCACTTTGATCGTTTTCATATTCAAGGTGTGACCCTATCCCATTCAAGAAGATTCATTTTTGTTAGTTTATTAAACATATCAATTTTAAACAACATATCTAAAATTTCATGAAATTTTGCCAACATTTCACATTGGTCTTCAGGTTACACGAAATGAAAATGATTATAAATCACAATCAAATATGCACCCGAAGATCAATACAAAACACAACTGCAAAATTTCATGAAATTTATGACATGTATATTAAAATAGATATGTATTAATAAACTATGAAAAATTTATTACTCTTCTTAAATTGTTCAACTGGACAATTCAAGATTTAATACTTGTAAATTATTATTACCATCTCCTCTATTCATTTGTAAATAGTACGTTTGTTCAAAAAAATCTGGAGATAGTAAATAATTTTTGTATTGAATCTCAAACGGAAAACTAAAGCTAATTGTCAAACAAATAATTACATATGCAACATGCAATATATTCAAACAAACAATATATTCAACCAAGAGTAAATAATGTCATTTCAATTAACTTTAGGGTTTAGATACTTGAGTTTATTTCAATTGTTTATTTCATTTTCTCAAACCCTATTTCAATATTTTTTAGCTTATAATCTTATCATCAAATAACAATAACTAATATATCCATTTCACAACAACAATTACATGATTGTCCAGTGTACTAAGCCAAACTGTGTTTTTTAAAAGATTACATGATTGTCACTATTTATGCTTCTCCCATCTTGCCTGTGATAATTGTTTGTGTTTTTCATACTTGTCTATATGTTGGTTTTCACAATTATGTTGTTTTTTATGATTGTCTAAATGCATCTAATGTTATACAATGAGTTAAGGTTAAAGTAATATTTTTTTCATTATGGTATAACGTATCTCCCTTCCTTCCATCTAAAACCCAACAAGTCTTTTTTTTTAAATTTCTTTCATGTTATTTCTTCTAAACTAAACTATCCAAAATTAACTTTTTTTTTCTATTCTTCCTTATTTTTATCTATACTAATTTTCTTCTGAATTGCAACTAACAATTATTGTCTTAAGATCTAGTTTAAAAATTAGTTTATCTTATGTGCGTTGTTCATGTTAAAACTAGTTTATTTTGCTTTCAAAGTAACTTATAATAAAAAATATTTGATAAGGAAAAAAATTTGAAGCTTATTCAAACATGGATGGAAGAATTTCGGTGTTCAGACTAAATAAACAAGAGCCTATACTATCTAAGACCAAATATTGTCATCTTAGAAAAATAAATGGTATTGGCATCAAGGTAACTACATGTATTCATACTCTTTACTGCAATAAGCCACATTGTATCAAGCAATAATAGCACAAGTTCAATTCCTAAAAAATTAACAACAAATGAAAACAGCCAAGCAGTCAAGCAAACACCTCTATAAAACCTGCCAAGCAGCAATTATTATCAAACACAACAAATGAAAACTACCCAAACATTAACAAATTAAAACTACCCAAACATAAAATTTGCTTCTCTTTCTGCCTCCATCAATTATTATAAACAAAAACACAATCAACTAACCTCAATGCAGGCAGCAAGATTGAAACAGTAGTGGAGGCAGCAGCGGCAGAGGTAGCAGCGGCGGAGGCAGTAGTGGTAGAGGCAGCAGTGGCAGATGCAGCAGTGGTGGAGACAACAGCGGTGACAAAAGAGTGGACTCGTTGGAGGCACCGCAGGCAGCAGCGGCGGGGCACCAATGGCGCCACGGAAAAGGGAGGAGGCGCGGCCAAGAACAACAACCAACAACGGCAGGCACGAGCACTGGCCAGAAGGAGGCAGGCGAGACCATTGGCAACACAGGGGGCGACGCGGCAAGGGCAAGGAGTGGTAGTGGTGGATGCAACCGCAGAGGAAGAATGTGAGAGCACGAGGAAGAAGAAGCTGTTGGGCGCAAATGAAACGTGTGTAGGTTAAGTTCAAAAAATGAATGGAGCTACTACCTCGGTTACTGAAAACCCCAAGGTAATACCATCATATGGCACCGGTTAAAAGCAAAACACGAGGTATAAAGTGACAATCAATGACCTCGGTTCCTTGAAGAATCGATGCCTTAGGCTTGGCGTAGCAGCCAACATAGCATTTTTCAGTGCTTCAGGCGAAAAGCCTAACTTGTAGAGGACTTTCATGGTTCAAGGAAAAACCTAACTTGCACAAGTGTATAGGCATCAGTTGCCTAGCAAACCGAGACAATAGGGCTTTTCAAAATGTTGTCAGACAGAAAGGTCTAATTTGCAGTCAGATATAGGTCTCGGGTCTTCTACTAACCGAGGCAATACCACCATTCCGCCTCGGGTCAAGATGTAACCGAGGTATATAGCTTTGTACGCTTCGATTTTTGCATAACCGAAACGTATATGGAGCGTTAGAAACTACATTTTTTACTAGTACTAGCATTTTTTAGAATAATCTATAGGTTTATAAACACTCACATACTATACTATTTGATATAAGACAATATCTAACACAACTACAAAATACATTTCTTCCAACTATTATTTTCACATTCTACTATCTCCATATTTTCTCTTTTCTATAAACTGTTATAACAATTTGGGATCTTGTTTAATTCGTCAAATCCTTCACCAATTGCTTATTTACCTCTTAATTTTTGTATGCCAATACGTAGATGAACAAGATAGTTATCATAAATAAATTAGTCAAAGGTTATATCTTATTGGCTGATATTTGAATATTGCTAGTAGTCGGTTTTGTCAATATTTTATTTTAAGTTTCGTTTACTTACCAAAATTACATTTATTTTGTATGCCTTGTACTAACTACGGTATACCCTACAATATTTAAAATCTATTGTATTCAAGCTCTTTCTGTTATATTATATTCAAATTCTTTTTATAATATCTATGACGACAGATCCATAAAATTAATCCGTAAACGAGATATAACTGTGCAATATCATTTTCTAAAATAATATATTAATGAAGTGCAATTTGCGCGATTAGTGTTCATACAATGGTGTTGACTTTAAAAAAATGGTTTTAGCTTGAGGAATTTTTATATAAAAGCATGACTCATTGTATCAGATGTATCAGAAGCAGTTTTCTGTTGTGGAACTCCGGGGCTTTGCTTGTTAAGGTGATTTAACTGCTGAACATTAATCCAATTCACCATCTGAGGTTCTTCTCCTTTCTTCTATTTAGTTTTTATCTTTTCTATGAAGTATCTACTTATGCTTTAATATCAATTTTGAAAGTTTCAATATCTATAGCATTATTGAGAAATTATTATCAGAGAAACTCTTTTTATCACCTTTTAACAAACACAAATTTAAGTTTAATTTCTCATATGTTCTCATTTTGGTGGTGGGCATGTGTATGAAGTTGGTCTCTACTTTTAAAATTTTTTTAATTACGTTATAATATTTTAGAAGTACCTCAATTAAGTTGTTTTTCATAAAAAAGTATTAATGACGCTAAAAATATATCAGTGTTAATATGTGATTTTTTATTTTTCTATTTTTTTGAATTTAAAAGAAATGTAAAAGTATTTATTGCCACGTGTCAGGTTTCTAGCATGACACGTGATAACGTAACGTGATAGTGTATTATCATGTATTAATATTAGTGTTAAATGTCTTTATATTGATTTCAATTTATTACTTATATATATTTTTCTTATTTATTTTAGTTCCAATTTCTTACAAAAATAAAACAATACTGTTCGTTTTTAAATTAAGACAAAACTTATTATTTGTATAATATTATATTGATATTTTTATTAAAAATGATTTTTCTATATATTATATTATTATATATTATTAACTCATGTTTTATTAATCCGTGTTTTTTTATGAGATTAAAACTAAATATAAATAAAAAAATATAAAAAGTAAAAGAAATGAAAAATTTATATGTAATATATGAGTTAACGTAATTAGTTTTATGCTAATAAGACAAAATTGTATCACATTTTCGAACACCCAGACCAATTAAAATCTAATAACATAATTGAAATTCTCCATGAAATATTAGAAGTCAACCGAATGTTTAAACCTTAATATAATTATGGTTTATAATATTTAGGCTTAATATTTCTTTAGTCTCCACTTTCCTTATATAATGTTAATTTAGTCCTCACTTTTAAAAGTGTTTGAAATATGTCTACAGTTAGTAAAATTTGCTTCTAATTTGTCTCTTCCGTTAAATATAACCAAACGGAGTTAACGTGATGATGATTTGGCACCAATTATTGGTAACGTGTCAATATATTAATTTGTGGGTGCTGACGTGTTACTTTCTTTCATAATTGGGTCTTCTTCTTTTTGTTTGTCTTCTTCTTCTTCTTTAATAATTCATTCCCCCGTTTCCCCACCTCACACAACTGAGCTCTATGTATGTATAATCAATCTCAAAAACATCAAATTCATGCACAACATAGGTTTCATTCTCATTCTCATCTTAAATCAAAAGATCTTATATCATCAAATCATCAACAACTTCCAAAAAGAATCAATTAATCTGATCACACCTCCCCGTGCAAGCTGGATCAAAAACGGGGTTATTAACGCAATTGAAGTCTTCAAAATCAGCAGCTCAACAATTAGTCTTGCTGGACAAAACCCAAACCCTCCTCCTCAAAAGCCTAAGGTTCCCCTTAGCTCAAACAAGAAAAGTAGCGTCTTTATGAAAAGCCGAGAAGCCATACTAGGAGCAGTTGCAGGTGTCCTTTTGCTCTCTTCTATTCTTGTTTTCTTTCTCCATCAAATACAAAAAGAATATCGCCCTTGAAAGTGGTTCCAGCAAAAAAGGCGGAACTTCTCGCAGGGGTGGGTCATCGTCACTACCAACCAACCTCTGCCGCTACTTCTCCATAGCAGAAATCAGAGCCGTCACCGATAACTTCAACGAACAATTGATGGTTGGAGTGGGAGGCTTTGGGAACGTGTACAAAGGCTACGTAGATGAGGGTTCAGTACCTGCAATTCATTAGGGGTTCTCTTTTGATATTTGATTTTTTAGAGTTGGGATGCAGAGTTTTGTTTCGCTCTGTTTTTGGGAAAATTCTTGATTTTTCTGAATTCGATTTGGGTTGAGGTTCTTCCATCTTGCTGATCAGTGGCGAGAAGTAAGGTTTGATTTCCTGTTCTTGCATTCGTGTTTGCGGAGTTGCAGATTGTTATCTGAAGTGTTTCTATGCACGTTTTAGGGTTCTTGGTTTTGCGATGTCTGATTTGTAGTAACGATGCTGGTTGGACCAATGGAGCGACGAGGGTGGTCTTGGCGTGGACGACGAGGCGGATGTTGGCGTCGCCAGGAAGGGAGAGGCGGATGTCGACGTCGCCGAGGAGGGAGAGGTTGATGTCGGCGTCGCGATGTAGAAACCCTAAATCAAATTTTTCCCTAATATAAAGACCCTAACTTTAAAACCTCAATGGTGTTTTATTAACATGTAAGCACCGTACCAAACAATAAATTTATATGTCATCAATATCTAGTGTCAGATCATCAACACACTAACTCCGTTTTATTATACTTAACGGAAGGGACAAATTAGACACAAATTTTACTAACTGTAAACATATTCCAAACACTTTTAAAAATGAGGACTGAATTGACATTATCCAGCGAAAGTGGAGACGAAAGAGGGTATTAAGCCTAATATTTATGACAATCCATTAAGTTGAATTACAGTTTTTTAATTATTAGTTTATAATTAAAATCATAAAATTTATAATGATAATGCATTCAATCATTATTTAAAATATTTTTTAGTATTATCATTTAACTAACAAGAATAAATTCTATTTTCTGTTAATGGCTTTTGTTTTATCTAATTATTTTCTCTATTGGGAACTTTTTTTAAATATAGAGTAATTTATTCCGTAAATTACAAAATTGGAATGATTAACATAAAATTTACAAATTAAGACTAAGTTGTCATGAATCTTGACAATTTTGTAATTGAAGTCGTCATTAATCTTACGACTCCTTCAAAAAATTCTGAAATGGTATCATGACTCATAATGACTTCTTTGTAAATATGATGAACAGAAGTTAACTACAAAAAAACTTGCAATTATCGACGAATATAAGTTGTTGAATATGTTCATAATTTGTCGATATTACATATTTTTTGATATTTTATCGACGGACTCAAATCCATTGATAATGCCCTTGTCGAAAACTATTACCGATGAATATAGGTCATTGGTAGTTATCCACAAAATGATTTGTCGGTAAATATGTCGATATTTACCAGCGAGTATATCTGCTAGTGATCCGCTCGTAATAGCCGAAACACATTCAATTATAATAGGTATCATTTGGTTTCCACCACATTAAACTTAGACAATCTCACACATTGAAAATCACATAATCTAGATACATCCAAACATCAATAAAGCAATACATTAGTCACAATGAAGTCCATATTATTAAAAACATAATATAATGTCATAAATTCAAACGTATAGAAGTGTTTTCAAATCTTATAATATTTACATAACTAACTAAATATCTAATAATCATCGTATAGTTGTCATCAGAGTTATTTCTTTCTTTTTCTTCATGTTGTTGTTGCTAGAGGGGTGTCTGCATTGTGGATCATCGTTGTTGGGACAATGTTGGAGTGGGTTGAGGCTATTAGACCTTATGATCAAATTTAGTAAATTCTCAAATTCTTATTTGAGATCATCATAAACTTGGACACGAGCTTGCAATTGTTATCCCAACTCATCATAACCCTAGTCAACACTATTGGATGTAGATGATTGGTGCTTTCAACAGTGTAATGGGCAACAAGTTGCCATGCCCAATATATTTGTCCTTTATTTTTTCCACCACCGAAATTCGCCAACACTATGTCCTGATGATGCCTTCATCATCAATATTTGCGTGTGATGCATAATCAGAAGACCATGATCCTTGCTTAAATATGACCTTTGAGAGTTTAGTAAAAAAACTTTATTGTTAAAGAATATGCAAAGTGTGAGTAGAACGAGAATGTTTGAAAGGAACAAAATAATACAAGTATCAAGTTTGCAAAATAGTTTCCTTACATATGTCCTTCACGATCTTTCATCAATAAACTAACTAGATTCCTTATGTCGATGTGTTTGTTGAAACCCCTTGTCAACATAGAAACCCATCCTAGTGTTGGAAGTCCCACATCGACTACATCGACTAGAGATAAGGCCAAATTAAAATATATAAGTGAGGTGCAAACCTCACCCTACAAGCCGGTTTTGTGGGGTTGAGTTAGGCTTAAACCCACCTTCTAATATGGTATCAGAGCCAGGTTAGAGCCTATCCTAGCGAGTTCTAAGTGGGCATTCTATTCTTCTATTCCACCTGCTATCGGGCCGTTATCGGACCACCCAATTTCTACTATCACGCACGAGATGTCTATACCTCGGCGTGAAGGGGGTGTGTTGGAAGTCCCACATCGACTACATCGACTAGAGATAAGGCCAAATTAAAATATATAAGTGAAGTGCAAACCTCACCCTACAAGCCGGTTTTGTGGGGTTGAGTTAGGCTTAAACCCACCTTCTAATACCTAGCTCTACTTCTTATAAAATTATAGAAGTTATATATATATATATATATATATATATATATATATATATATATATGTATATGTATATCAATTTCGAATTACATAACTTATATCACAATTAATAGGAAATGAATGAAGATTTATATTATATGAATGACATGTTCATGAGTGGTAACTAAACCATCTCTATGTAGAACACCACCCTTTTCTAGTCTAGTCCTATTTTTTTTGGACGGTAACATATTTGTTGCGATAATGGCAAATTTCAATGTGTTAACAATGAGTTTCATATGTGCTCTCCTCCTAATAAGGGTGTTCTCCTACAATACATGTATCTCTAAACATTTCTAATAGCTTATCAAATGCTTTGCTGCGGAATTTTTTTTTAATTTAAGTTTCATGCTTAGGTCTCTGCTGCACCTTTTGCCATTATAGTAGACCATGTTAAAGTAAAGTAGATGGACTTAATAGGTGAAATCAATGGAAAATGTGATTAAACAGCGGGATGTTTTATACCTTAAATCACTATCGTAAGGGTATTCATTGCTCTTCATGATGGTCAAAGAAATTATTGTTTAATAGTCCTTGTGACGCTGTGTGAAACAATTCTAGAAAGAAGAAACCAAAATATTAATACATAAATATGATATGCAGACAAAGTAAAATAAAGAATGCAATGGAAATAGGTTAGAAAAAAGATGTGGTATAAGGTGAAGACATTTCAATGGCTTTGTTGCTACCTTGATCCATATTTTGTTATCGAGTCTCGTTTTTCCATCATCAAAATTACCTTTATTTTACATAGTCCAAGCTGCGCGATATACCCTATAATATTTAAAATCTATTATATTCAATGTCCTTTTGTTATATTATATTTAAATCTTTTTATAATATTTGTCTCCTCTGCAAATTTTAAAGAAATTTATAAACAAACCATTAATTTGGTTGTTGGTAAGACTTTCTTTTCTCTGAAGTAACCTTTAAACTAATGGTTTTATATAAATATTAAATATATTCTTTTAAAGTATGGCATAGGTATTTTAAAAATTGATTCCAAAATACTAATATTTAAGTAATTGTATAAATTTTTTGTTACAGGGTTTTAACCGAATGGAGCGAGAATCGAGTAATGTAGCGATTGAAATAGAACGTTTAGAGAAAGAATGGATTAAGATGCTTCAAAATGTGAAACCTCCAGAGGTAGATGAAATCGATATGCAAAGCATTTATAGGGTACCAGCAAATATTCGTCAAAATAATCCCAAAGTCTACACACCTCTAATTTTTACAATTGGCCCTTATCATCACAACAATTTAGAGGCAATGAAAAAGCTTAAACTCAAATATCTGAAGGGATTTCTGAATCGAACACAACTACCTATGAGAGTATTTGTTGACAAAATTAAAGAGATGGAAGAAAGTAATATTATTCGAACCTGTTATGCAGACACTATTGAATGTAATGATAATTTCTTAAAGATGATTTTAGTTGATGCTTGCTTCATAATTGAGCTTTTTCTAAGATCGGATAGAAAAAGTGAGTGGAAGGAAAAAGACCCTTTGATTCAAAAACCACGGATGCTAGGCTATATTGAGCTTGACTTGCTATTATTGGAAAATCAACTTCCTTTTTGTGTTCTTGAACAACTTCACAAGCTCACTGATATGAATGAGAAATTTCTTAACATCACTTTAAACTATTTTGAGAACAGACTTTTCGGAGACGTGCGTCCAAGAGAGAATCCAAAACACTTCACTGATTTGTTAAGATCTTCTATAATATCATCATCAAAACTTGGTCTTGAAAAACTGGATCGATGCAAAGAAGTTAAACATGTATACAGTGCAAGCCAACTAATGGAAGCAGGTCTTGAGTTTGAGGTTAGTCCATATAAAAGCTTTATTGACTTGACATATTCTAAACATGGAGTGTTGAGCATGCCACTCTTGAATATACATGACAATACAGAACTGTTGTTCAGGAATATGATGGCTTATGAACATTGCCACCTTTCTTCTACAAACATCGTTACTCAATATTTAGTGATTCTAGCTTTTCTTATCAATACTGAAAAGGATGTGAACCTACTTGTTGAAAAGAAAATTATTGTCAATTGGACCGGTGATGCTAAAAAGGTGGCTACTATGTTTAATAATCTAACCTCACAACTTAGCATCCCAGATTTCAATTCACATTATTTCTCCATCTGTAATATCTTAAATGAATTCTATGAAAATCCTGGCAACAAGTACAAGGCTATCTTCATACACGAGTACTTCAACACTCCTTGGAAAATAGCATCTACTACGGCTGCAATTGTGCTACTTTTACTCACGTTTATTCAGACTGTATGTTCAATCATCTCAGTGGTTCAAAGTAAGAAATCATGACCAATTCAATACTTAAACAAATGGCATGGGACAGGTCAAACTGATAAAATTGTTATGTTAAACGTGCAGGTTATTGAAGAGAGGATTCATTAAATAAGAAAAAAGGAAGTCACTTGGTAGGAAAGTATTTAATTATTGTATTTGAGTGTCTTAGTATAAGGAAAACTTTGTGATGTTATATACTGTGTTGTTGATGACTATAATATCTCTTTCTTTAAATGAATTCTATGAACATCCTTGCAACAAGTACAAGTCTATCTTCATACACGAGTACTTCAACACTCCTTCGAAAATAGCATCTACTACTGCTGCAACTCTGCTACTTTTGCTCATGTTTATTCAGACCGTATGTTCAATCATCTCAGTAATTCGTGGTAAGAAATCATTACATGTATACTTAACTACTGCTATGAAATGAGTTAGAACTGATAAAAATAGCAATGTCAAATGTGCAGGTAAATAAGGAGATGAATTGTTAAATAAGGAACAAGAAAAGCCACTTAAGGGAAGCAGACGTTGACGATTGTATCTTGTCGTCTTGGTTGTAATTGTTAGAGAACCTTGCAGGTAAACTTAATATGAGAGTTACTATGAGTAGTTATATTTTGATGTTTTAGAAAAGCAAAATCAAGAATTTAGTGTGTTCCTTTGGCTATTAATGGGCATTATAATGTCATAATTTGTAATAATTGGTAGACATTATGGTTTGGAGATGAAAAGCCAAATCTAAATGTAAAAGTCTTACAAATTGTAATGTCTTATTTACGTGAAATACATCATAAAAGTGAGTCCGATTATTCATAAAAGATGATTTTTCTAAAAACGTTGGTTGTGTAAGAATTGAGTCAGAAATTTGTGGACGGTGCATATTTCTTTGCTTAATATTAATAGCTGTGTTACCTTCCTTAAACCATCAAATGATGCAGTGAAATTGGCTATAATAAACCATAGGTGGCCTTAGGTGTTGGAGTTTTGTTGTACCGTGCCTCTTTTGGATTCAAGTGTTTATTCCTCTTCAAACGGGTGCAACCACTACTTTTAAGTGTTTTGTGTCCTTTCGACGGAGTATTGCCAAATAAAATCCTCTGCACTTTAATTTGTTTTTCCTTTGCTTAATCGGTGCTAAAGGATAATGTCGATATAGACATCATGCTAGACCATACTTCACTTTAATAAGATTTTCTTTGGCAGTGCTATTATGGTATTAATAACTATGAATAAATCTGTATGTAATTACTTTACACGTAAATTTATATGCATTTTTCTTTTATTTCTTTCATTAGTGTTGGCATCTTAGTAATGCTTAGAAGGGAAAATAATGAAAAACATAAAAGTCACGACTATTTAATAAAATATGTAATTCATTGAAACCTCTGAACATTTATAAAAAGTAAGATATATGTTTCGAGCTAAATGGTTTCTATATCCAAGCAAAATCAATATTGTTTCGGTAATTGGTCTGAGGGTCGGTCTTCCTTCTTTGTTCTGCTCTCTTTTGATCTTCAATCCTCTCCGAGAATGCAATTCACTTTAATGAGTTGTTAACCTACAGAAGACACTTCGACCCTCCAGTCAGATATGTTTCATAGAGGTCTATGTTTTATTGTAATAGATTAAGATGTTTTTACTTGGACATTAACCCTATATTTATAAGGCTTATGGCAATCAAGCTCATTAATTAATATTGGATATGGTAATAATGTCGTATATTCATATTTCATACGATAATCAAACCATTAATATTTAATAATATACTTGCTAACTGCCCATAAATACCGTATATTTCCCACTGATATGGTCAACAAGTGTATTAATTGGTCATTAACGACATCCATGTTCCCTGGCTCACAATCAGTGAATTATCGGTCAATGTAGATGGTCCTCTCCTAGGATGGTCGGCTACCCATATATACTACATTAAGCCCCCCCCAAGCCCCGAGCAGTTGTTTGCAGGTGCGCAGGGGTTTAACTTTTTGTAGTTGAGTCGTGGTAGGAGCAGTTTGAGCTGGTCACTAGGAGACCATAGTTGAATGTCTTTGTATGGTCGCCTGGGATTACTAGTGAATAGATCACTAGAAGACACAAGTGAGTTGATCACTTGGCCGTCCAGGATTGTTAGTGAGGTGGTTACTAGAAGACCATAATTGAATGTCTTTGTATGGCCGCCCGGGATTGCTAGTGAGTAGATCACTAGAAGACACAAGTGAGTTGATCGCTTGGTCGCCTGGGATTGCTAGTGAGTAGATCACTAGAAGACACAAGTTAGTTGACCACTCGGACGCCCAAGATTGCTAGTGAGCTGGTCACCAGAAGACCATAGTTGAATGTCTTCGTATGGTCACCCGAGATTGCTAGTGAGTAGATCACTAGAAGACACAAGTGAGCTGGTCCCTTGTCCGCCCAGGATTGCTAGTGAGCTGGTCACTAGAAGATCATGGTTGAATGTAAGTTTGGACCTTCCTGATAAGGTTGAACGTAAGTCTGGACCTTCCAATGCAGGATATTTTTACTCACAAAAGTATGAGTTAAACAAATATATTACAATTTGTAAATTATAATCTAAGGTGAAACCTCTCAAGGTTGAACGTAGCACCGAACCTTTCTGTTCAGGATATTTTTACTCACAAAAATATGAGTTAAACAAATATATTATAATTTATAAATTATAATCAAAAGTGGAACCTGTCAAGGTTGAACGTAGAACTGAACCTTTCTGTGGAGAATATTTGTAGTCACAAAAATATGAGTTAAACAAATATATTATAATCTTTAAATTATAATGAACCTGACAAAGTTGAACGTAGGACTGAACCTTCTTGTGCAACATATTTTTATTCACAAAAATATGAGTTAAACAAATATTTTATAATTTATAAATTATAACCTGTAAAGGTTCAACATAGGACCAAACCTTCATGTGCAAGATATTTTTATTCACAAAAACATGAGTTAAACAAATATATTATAACTTATAAATTATAATCAAAAGTGGAACCTTTCAAGGTTGAACTTAGGACAGAACCTTCCTATGCAAAATATTTTTACTCACAAAAATATAAGTTAAACAAATATATTATAATTTATAAACTATAATCAAAAGTGGAACCTGTCAAGCTTGAACTTAAGACTGAACCTTCCTATGCAGAATATTTTTCCTCACAAAAATATGAGTTAAACAAATATATTATAGTTTATAAATTATAATGAAAAGTGGAACCTTGTCAAGGTTGAACGTAGGACTGAACCTTCATGTAAAGGATATTTTTACTCACAAAAATATGAGTTAAACAAATGTATTATAATTTATAAATTATAATGAAAAGTGGAACCTGTTAAGGATGAACATAGGACTGAACCTTCGTGTGCAGGATATTTTTACTCATAAAAATATGAGTTAAAAGAATATATTATAATTTATAAATTATAATGAAAAGTGGAACCTTCAATGCAGGAGTGAACCTTCCTTGCAGTATATTTTTAATCACAAAAATATGAGTTAAACAAATATATTATAATTTATAAATTATAATCAAAAGTTGAACTTGCAAGGTTGAACGTAGGACAGAACCTTCCTGTGCAAAATATTTTTACTCACAAAAATATGGGTTAAACAAATATATTATAATTTATAAAGTATAATGAAAAGTGGAACCACTCAACGTTGAACGTAGGACTGAACCTTCCTCTGGAGGATATTTTTACTCACAAAAATTTGAGTTAAACAAATATATTATAATTGTTAAATTATAATCAAAAGTGCAACCTGTCAAGGTTGAACTAGGACTTAACCTTCGTGTGCAGAATATTTTTACTCACAAAAATGAGTTAAACAAATATATTATAATTTATAAATTATAATGAAAAGTGGAACCTATCAAGGTTGAACGTAGAACTGATCCTTCCTGTGCACAGGATATTTTTACTCACAAAAATATGAGTTTAACAAATATATTATAATTTATAAATTGTAATAATGTGGAACCTGTCAATATTGAATGTAGAACTGAACCTTCTTGTGGAGGATATTTTTACTCAAAAAAATAATATGAGTTAAACAAAATAAAAATTATAATTTATAAATTATAATAAAAAGTATTGGAACCTAACAAGGTTGGATGTAGGGCTGAACATTTTTGAAAGTTCTTGAAACAAAAGACATGCCTTTAGAAATTATGATAGACTTTTGTACTCCTTTTGCAAAACCTGGTATTGATCTGAAGTAGCAATGTCTAGGCCGAGCGCATGTCTACACGTCTGGTTCCTCGTGGTTTCATGGGGATGTCGTTCGGCCCCACAGTGGGCACGAAATTATTTCGGTGGAATTCGTCCAAGAGTCGGTCGTCCTTCCTTGCTATGCTCTCTTTTGATCTTCAATCCTCTCCGAGAATGCAATCCACTTTGATGAGTTGTTAACCTGCAGAAGACACTCTGACCCTCAAGTCAGATATGTTTCATAAAGAGGTCTATATTTTAATTTAATAGATTAAGATGTTTTTACTTAGAAATTAACCCTATATTTATCGGGCTTATGG
The DNA here is from genome assembly GCA_034642375.1 of Vigna nakashimae. Classification (NCBI taxonomy): domain Eukaryota; kingdom Viridiplantae; phylum Streptophyta; class Magnoliopsida; order Fabales; family Fabaceae; genus Vigna; species Vigna nakashimae. Next base: position 13,507,512 of record CM067768.1, on the reverse strand, counting down.
CAATCAAACTCATTAATTCATATTGGATATGACAATAATGTCGTATATTCATATTTGATACGACAAACAAACCATTAATATTTAATAATATACTTGCTAACTGCGCATAAATACCGTACATTTCCCACTGATATGGTCAACAAGTTATTAATTGGTCATTAACGACATTCATGTTACCTAGCTCACAATCATTGAATTATCAGTCGGTGTAGATGGTCCTCTTCTAGGACGGTCGGCTACCCATGTATAGTACATATACTAAAGTATAAAAATTATACAAGAAAATATATAAGGATCTTATACTTGAATGAATAAATAAAATATTTGTCTAGGATGGTAAAACACAATAGTGTAAAGGCAGTACACTGGACACTTGCAATAAGATGCAAGCGCTTACATCAAATGCCCCAAGCAACGACATAGGATCATGTAGATGAATCATTTCAAAAGTTTCACAACAATTAACAAACCAAGCATCTGACATGACACTAGAAAAGGGAGAATTCACAAATATCATTACCTACAACACTGTGAATCAAAGAGAAATCAAGTTGATCTACAAAAACTACAATAGAGAAAGATGTCGACTAAATACGTACTCAGTTATTCTTTTCAAAACAAGATGTCTAGCTCATTGCTCAGTTTACCATACTGTGAAATGTAATAGGGCAAAAGAAACCACCATGTCAGTAGTTGTCAAGATATTAACTGTATGAGAAAGTTGTGAAGCTGATAGAAAAAAAAAGTAAAAGTGAATCGTAAGAATAAATGCCTCACCTGTGCTTTCTGCTATTCTACCATCTTCAAATCTTCAAAGCTCTGCTTTCTTTCCTCAAAACTTTTGAAATTCAAGAGCCTGCTTCAAATAATGGGTAAGCACTACAATGCATGCAACAACCCAAATGTGAAAGCAAAAAGAGAAAAAAGATATAAGTAGATGAATATATACTTGTTCTTTACTTTCAGCATTTGGACCGATATCAATCATCCTGTATGCTTTCTCCAAATACCGACCAACCTTGAGGTAGTGAATTCACTAGTAAAAAAAGGTTTTATAACACAGCTAATAGAACTCGATTTACACAAACTCGAAGCAAATATAAATGCGGTGGTAGTATTACAATTTGAGCGAATTTATAAGCCTCGGTTCAACAGGAGTCGAGGCATAATAGTTATATTATCTCGGTTAGAAACCACCCAAAGCGTATAATCTACATATAGGCATTGGTTGGAGGAAGGAATCGAGGTAGTAGAAATGTATTACTTCGGTATAATCGAGCCAATATATGTTCAATACGTGAAGCAAGTTACCCTAGTTAGCCTACTGTTGGATTGTTCTTCTCTCTCCCTGCATCCAAGCGAAAAGTTCTCCATTGTTCTCCTGAATCTGCCACATCCTCTCCTGAATCTACGCCATCCTCACGCCAGGTCTTCACTGCTTCCTGTGCCCTCGTGAGACATTTCCATTCTCACAGCATAGCCTCTCCTGAAACCCTATCTTCGGCCTTTGCTAGGGTTCATCATCACTCACCCAATTTTCTCCATTTTTGGTCGTTTAAACCACTGATTTCTTTCATTCCTACCGGTTGAATGCATCCTACCTCTGAACTCACCGATCGAAACTTCGATTGACACCATTTTCATGCTTCTCACACCTTCTCCTTTGTTTTTGACCGAACAAAACACTTTATCGTTCCATTTCACCGATTCAATCGGTGAATCCTTCTATTTCCTCCATTGCAGCAGCTTGCGCTCCGGCGAGGATGACGATGATGGGAGGCTCGCCGATCTAAGGCGTTTCGCAAGCATAGAAGATGGTGCCGATGGTGCCACAGTGTTGGCTTCTGATGTAGGCTTCTAATGCAGGATTCACACGAAGGATTCACCAATTAGGGATTAGGGGAAACGGTTGATGACCGGAAAAATGGAGAAGGTGAAAACTCAAGAATGGGATGGTTGATGGTTGGAAATTCAAACTTACCTGAAAGATGCCAATGAGAGGTTGTTGCTGACAACAAAGGCAGTAGAAAAAATGGGAGTTCCAATGGGGTTGAAATTGGTGAGGGGGGCTACATGTCCAAAGAGAGTAAATTGGCCAAGTCTCTTGGATTTGCATCCCCAGTTCACAGTACCATTCAAAACACACACAATTGCTTCAATGATTGCTCATAATTTATGCTCGAGAAAGTTGCCAATGGACCTGCTTCAGTTGTTCTTGCAACCCACAATATTGAATCTGGTATTACTCAATTTCTTATGACATAAAAGTTAAATTTTTATGATTTATCAATATAAACTTTTTATCACTCCTCGAATTGTTTGTTTGCTTGTAAGAAAATCTTAGTATCCCAATTCAAGTGTTTGAGAGTATGTGAGAATGGTTTGCAGGCAAATTGGTTGTGGAAAAAGCACATGAATTGGGAGTTTAAAAGGTGAATCAGAAGCTAGAATTTGCATAGCTATATGGAATGTCAGAGGCACTTTCCTACGGGTTGAGCAATGCAGGGTTTCAGGTTAGCAAGTATATGCCATTTGGGCCAGTAGAAATGACTATGCCCTACCTCATTAGAAGAGCTAAAGAGAACAGAGGGGTCTTGGCTGCTATAGGTTTTGATAAGCAATTGACTAGGTATGCTAAATCTTTTATTCATTAGCCTCGTCACCCGTGAATGAGAAATATTTTCTTTGATGTTACGCTAACAATAATCATAATTTCTTGGTGAATAGAAAGGAGTTGGCAAGGAGACATGATTTGGTCCCTTTGTTCTGTTTGATGCTTAAGGCTGAAGGAAGAGTGTGAGCTGGTATATTGCTTGGTAGAGAATGGGCAGTGGAAGATTAGATTCAGGTCATCATTGGCGTTGAAAGGGCTTGATGGATTAACTGGATAGGATGGACATACTGCCTAGGTTCAGAGGGAACCGAGACATAAAGTCCTATGAAAAAAATTAAAAAAAAAAATCAAAAACTCTATTGCTTCAGTTAACTTTGAATCGAAGCGAAATCCTCCACTTTTTTGTCTCGCCTGTATATGTCTCGGTTCAAGAACCGTGCTGTCTATGGGCGAAAATAACCGTTCTCGTTTTCCCTGACTGCACTAGTGATCAGTTAGAAATAGCAAGACGAAAAAGCATGAAAACACATTTTAAATGGGATACTTAAATTCATGCTTGAAATCATAACGAGTCTCCAACGTGTTATAAGGTGAGGTGTGGTATGTGTATATCTTGGTGAGTGACCTTTTAATAAATCAATGATACACTTTGATACCATCTTACAAAGTGCACAATTATTTGTTTTCTTGAAATGTGAGAAGACTTAAATTTTACTATTTCCATATCTTTAAGCATTTTTTCCTCTTTTTTTTAAGAGACTAAAAAACAATTAAAAAAAGGTCTCAATAATTTTCCAACCAAATATATCTAAAGTTAAACCTGTAAGAATGTTCAATAATAAAAATAGCTTCCATCGTTTAGGTATGTCAACAATTCTACATCCAAACAAATAAAGAAACCACCATTGTATTCTCCCATACTTCCTCTAAAAAATTCTCACAAAACCGAAATTTTCAGAAAGTGTATTGAAACACTAGTGCAATAAAGGTAAATGGCACCGGTTAAATTCACTTATAGGCACCGGTTCTGCAACCGAGGCATATAGAGACGAGGTAAAAAGGATAAGTTTAATGCCTCGGTTGTGGACCGAGTCAAAAAGAGATCGGTTATTGCCTTGGTCCTCTTTTGAACCGAGACCGTATCTTATAAAATTTTAATTAAAAAAAAATCAAAAAACTGTTGAATCTGGGTGCTTTTCCTCAAACCTTTAACATCAAAGTTCAGAAAATCACTCCAGGATTCAATACAGAACATCAAAACAGAACATCAAAGTTCAGATACATACATTACAAAGCATATAACAAAAGCCAGTGGGATGATATAATCAATGTTCTTCATTACAGAGCATATGACAAATGGAAAAAAAAATCAGAAAATAGAATCCGATTACAGAGTATCAAAGTTCAAATCAGAACATCAGAAAATCATACTTCAGATACATTACAGAGCTGGAAAAAAAATCAAAGAAACCACTGGCACCCGACGGCAAGCGGGAAGCGGGAAGCGGCTCCTGACAGCAAGCGGCTCCCGACGGCAAGCGGCAAGCGGCAAGCGGGTGCTAGGCCAGCGACTCCACCAAGCGGTCCACGAACAGCACCATTGGAGAAACAAAAAGAAAAGGGAGAGAAAGGGGATCGCGATCTGGATCTGGATTTGGATCTAGAAGCCGCACTCGAAGCCGTCGCACACGACTGGCGGAGACACCACGGCCGGTGCTGGCACCGCGTTGCTAGGGTCCAGGACGGGGAGCAGCAGCACGGGAAAAGCACGGGGAGCGGCAACACGGGGAGCAACAGCACGGGGAGCGGCAACACGGGGAGCGGCAACACGGGGAGCGGCAGCACGGATGGTGAAGGGTTGTTTAAAGAATGAAGGGAGGAAGAAGAGAAAGAGTTTTGGTTTGGTGATAGCAGGAGAACAATAGTAATAATGGAAGGGTTTGGTGGTAGCAGTAGAGGCCCCTTATGCCTCGGTTCTGCTATTAACCGAGTCCCTAGCTTAAAAGGTGCCTCGTGCACTGGAAAAGGTGTCTCGTGGAGTGAAAAAGGTGCAGGTCCTTATGCCTCGGTTCTGCTATTAACCGAGTCCCTAGCTTAAAAGGTGCCTCGTGCACTGGAAAAGGTGCCTCGTGGAGTGGAAAAGGTGCAGGTCCTTATGCCTCGGTCCTGTATCAACCGAAGCAGTATTAAATTTTTATTTTTTATGTCTCGATTCTTTGTACATCCGAAGCATATAATATTATCTTAATTTCAAAACTGCCACTGCGTCTTAAATGCTTCGGCTTTTACGAAACCGCGGCATATACAACGAGTTAAAAAAACGTTTTTTTACTAGTGAAAAGAGAGGATATAGAATAACTTCAGAGAAAAATTTCAAGTAGTTTTGTATCATAACAAAACATTATAAAATATAACAAAGTGTCTTATTAGTTTTCATTATATATATTGGTTGGAAATTTCAAGTTGATCAGAAATAAAAGTCAATTTGAAGTATAGAAATGAGTACAAACTTCGTATTACAAACTGATTTTGTAAGATTTGAATTAGATTTAAAATTTATTTTTTAAAAATAACAAATATTATATATATATATATATATATATATATATATATATATATATATATATATATATATATATATATATATATATATATATATATATATAATAAATAAATAACTTTTACTTTAAACCATTCTAAATCAGAGTACACATATATAAAAGTGTTGTCTAAACGTAGTACTGACAAAAAAATATTTCTATGATTATATCTAAGTGTTGATTTTACAATTTGTGGCCTATACATTAAAATCGTGGCCTAAAATAATATAAAAAAACTTAAAGTTTCATTACGCTCCTCCACCCAGTTTTGGAAAATCAAATTTGTATCCGTCCTACTGTTAGTCACGCGAAAAGCATTTGCTTATTCCCTCCCTCGACCATGCATGGCTCCGTGCACAACATGTCTATGTTGACCGGACGGGATGACCTTACCTTCCGTTCTTCGCATGCTAAGTATCTTTCCTACAAAAGGGAATATAAAATTTAAGTTTGCAATAAGTTTCTTTATCTATCAAATTCAGTATAAGAAATTCAAATAAATATAATATAGACCTAAATTAATCATCTATATTATGAACATCCCAGTCTTGGTCGTCATCTTCATCCTTCTGGAAATCATGTATATGTTCATCGTCATCATCCTTCTGAAAATCATGTATATGTTCATCGTCAACTACGCCTTATACTAAAATAACGTTTGGTGGATACATTTTATTCACTAGTCTCGTTTTCGTTACCAAAATTACATTGATTTTATATGCCTTGTACTAACTATGGTATACCCTATAATGTTTAAAATCTATTGTATTCAATGTCATTCTGTTATATTATATTGAAATTCTTTTTATATTATATTGAAATTCTTTTTATATAATAGCCTGCAATGTCATTTGCTAAAAGAATATATTAATGAAGTGCAATTTGGGCATTAGATTTGGATTAGTGTTGACTTTGAAAAACTGGTTTTACCTTGAGGAATTTTTATAAAAAAGCATGACTCATCAGATGAATCAGAAATCTCGAACAGTGGTATTTGCTTGTTAAGGTAATTTAACAGCTGAGGTGTGTAGGCTTTGGGATTATTTTGACGAATATTTGGTACCCTATAAATACTTTGCATATAGATTTCATTTATATATGGAGGTTTCACATTTGAAGCATCTCAGTCCATTTTCTCTCTAAACGTTCTATTTCAATAGCTACATATCTCGATTCTCCTTCCATTTTAGTTAAAACCCTTTAACATAAAAAAAAATATAATAAGTTATTTAAATATTAGTATTTTGGAATCAATTTTTAAAATACATATGCCATAATTTATAAGAATGTAGTTAATATTTATATAAAACCATTAGCTAAAAAGTTACTTCATAGAAAAGAAAGTCTTACTAATTAACAACGAAATTAATGGTTTATTTATAAATTTCTTTAAAATTTTCGTAGTGCGCAAAGATATTATAAAACGGATTAAATATAATAGAACAAAAAGAAATTGAATATAATAGAGTTTAAATATTATAGGGTATAACACAGTTTGGACAAGACATGTAAAATAAATGTAATTTTGGTAAGGAAACGAGACTAGATAATATTGACTACCTGGGTCTCCACTTGCTTATACCTTGTTTCCGCATCATGTAGTATTTTACTGATGAAGTAGATGAGTTTGAATTCAGGATTCTCCTACATCAAAGTTGCACTAATTGTTTCCTCCAAAACGGCCAAGAACAATTAGAATTCGTGCTTTGGATCAGGTCGACCTATAACGGGCGGGCTAGCTAGTATGCCCTTTACCTCACTAAAGGCCACCTCACACCGATGGTCCTAGTTGTTCTCGGCACTATTCTTCATTATCTTCAAAATCGTCTTTATACGTTCCTTTAGTTTTGGAATAAAGCGGGACAACGAATCAGTCGTCCCACCAAGCGTTGCACCTCCTTAAGATTCTGTTGGCTTCTCATTTCAAGCACCACCTTGCACTTGTCAAGATTTGCTTCTATTCCCCTGGCGATTAGCATAAAGCCTAGAAATTTTTCTGCTGGCACCCTAAAAGGACACTTGGCTGGATTCAGACACATACCATACTTGCGCACCTGGCCGAACACTTCTGCAAGATCCTTCACATGATCTTCTATCGAGCGGCTGCGCACAACCATGTTGTCCACTTAAACCTCCATGCACCGCCCAATTTGATGACAAAAGACTTATTCCATCAAGCATTGATATGTAGCTCTTGCATTCTTCAACCTGAACGACATTACTTCACAGCAATAATTTGACCGCTCAATAATGAAAGTTGTTTTATCACTATTAGGGGGGTACATGGAAATTTGATTATACCCCGAATAGGCATCTAAATATTCAACACTTGATACCCCGACGCCCCATCTACCAAAGCATCAATGCTCGGCAGAGGATAAGATTCTTTAGGACAAGCTTTGTTTAAGTTCGTGAAGTCTGTGCACATCCTCCACTGTCCATTCGACTTTTTCACCATAACAACATTCGTCAGCCAAGTAGTGTACTTGACTTCTCGAATAAAGTTTTCCTCCAAGAGCTTCTTCCCCTTGACGTCCACCGCCAATCTTTTCTCTTCCCCAAGCCTCCTCTTCTTCTGTACCACCGGACAGGCCTTCTTGAACAATGCCAACTTATACGACATGACTTTTTGATGGAACACTAGTTTTACAGATGTACAGATGTAGAATCGTATATCATTTTTTTCACATTCACACACAACCCACGAACATTAATTATTTTGAAAATAATTATATTAAAATGTAAAATTGCATGTAGCTTATGATATATAAACAGTTAAATCCTTGGACTCGGAAACAATATAAAATATATTATTACATAAACCAATAAAAGGAACAAGAACAAGTGAGATATTTTTTTGCTTTTAGTATTAATGGTGAGAGAAATAGAAAAGAGAGAGAAAAAGGTGGCAGGAAGAGCAAAGGAGAGAGAAAGAAAGTGCAGTCACGTAAACGCCGTTGCTACCAACTTAACAGATAGGACTTTATTCATACAATTTTTACAATTTTAGGACTCAATGTCTTCACTTTCAAAACTGGGTACTAAACATAAATTCACCTCTTAACATGGAGACGAAGTAAGCATTTAAGCCTTAAAACAATGAAGACTGAAAGCAAAAGTTAAAGGATGAAAGTGAATAGTAAGGTCGAAGCCGAATGACGCTAATAGTTGAAGGCTGAAAGAAATACCTAAAGATCGAACACTATTGAGTCTAACTAAAAATTCTCCACCTAGACTCAAACAAGACAAAAACGAACGATATTAACAATGATTAAACAAAACCAATCGTGGACAAACACTTCTGAAAATTTTCCTTTGCAAGCGGTTTAGTTTACATGTCTGCAGGATTATCTTCAGATGTTATTTTACAGATTTTGACAACACCGGATTCCACAATGTTTCTGACAAAGTGCAACTTAACATAAAAATGTTTTATTCTTGAATGATAAAATTGATGGTTGGCCAAATGTATGGCGCTTTGGCTGTCACAATGAACACAGACAAACTTTTGATAAAACCCCAATTCCTGAATCATGTCTTTTAACCATAGTGCCTCCTTTACCCCTACAACAAGTGTGCAGTATTCTGCTTCAGTGGTTGAAAGAGCAACAATTGATTGTAGTGTAGATTTCCAGCTCACAGTAGTTCCAGATAAAGTGAACACATACCCCGAACAGGACTTCCTTGTGTCCATGCATCCAGCAAAATCTGAATCAACAAATCCCTCAATAAACCCTCCACCTTGAAAGATATTTTGAAAGAGTAATCTAGTATCAAGAGACCCCTTTATGTATCTAAGCATCCACTTCAAAGATTCCTAATGGATTTGTCTAGGATCTACCATGAATCGACTAAGAACACTTACTCCATGTGCTAGGTCAGGTTAGTGCATACCATGCCATACATGATGCTCCCAATCTCGTTTTAAAACAGAACAGAATCCATCTTCTTCCTCTCATCTTCGGACTTTGGGCTTTGCTCTTTGGTAAGTTCAAGTGTTGCCCGAGCGGAGTGTCAGAAGGTTTGGATTAAGACATTCGATACCTTGAAACTACCTTCTGCATGTAATTCTGTTGAGATAAAAACAAGTTTCATTTCAGCTTATCTCTCTATATATCAAAGCCTAAGATTTGCCTAGCTTCACCTAGCTCCTTCATCCCGAAAGCGTCACTCAAATTTTGATTTCAGCTCACGGATCACACACCTATTACTGTTGGCAATGAGGATGTCTTCCATGTATAGAAAAAGATATAATACCTCACTGCCTCAGTTCAGAATGTACACACAATTATCATAATTGCACTGCTTTAAGTTCAGCTTTATCAGGAAATCATCAAATTTCTTGTACCATTGCCTTAGACTTTGCTTTAAGCCATATAAAGACTTCTGTAATAGGCACACCCTATCATCCAAAGAAAATCCCTCCAGTTGTTTCATATAAATGGTTTCTTCCAAATCTCGATGCAGAAACACAGTTCTCACATCCAATTGTTCCAGGTGCAAATTATGATAAGTAATGACAGCCATTAGGACTCTAACCGATCAGTACTTCACCACAAGAGCAAAGATCTCATGGTAATCAATACCTTCAACCTGGATGAAACCTTTGGCTACAAGTCTTGCTTTATACCTTGTTTTCTCACCTCCTGGTATAACTTCCGTTTTTCTTTAAGGACCATTTTGAACCCACAACCTTCTTACCCTTTGGCAGATCCAGCAATCTCCGGGTGTTATTTTTCCTTAAAGCCTCAAGCCCTTCCTCCATAGCACCTTGCCAAAGTTGTCGTTCACTGCTATCATGAGCTTCCTTGAAACTTCTCGGTTCATCCGTGCTTTCAAGATCTTCAGCAACATTTAAGGCGTAGCAAATTAGATCAACCTATCCAAACCGTTTGGTTGGCTTAGAGATCCTACTTTCCCTATCAAGAACAAGCTGATAGTTCCTTAATTCAGTATCAACTCTTCTTGAGTGAGTAGCATCACCAGACATTCCATCTGAATCATCATCAAGATCTGTGATACAATCTCTTTAATCTTCATCAGTAGAATGCTCCACCTCAATGATAGTCTTGCTTTTCTCACATTATGGATTTTGAGCATGTATTGCCATTCTTGTCTCATCAAAAATGACATATCTACTAATGATCAGTTTTGAAGGTTTAACATCCAACCTCTATAGTTTGTATCCCTTAATTCCTTCAGCATATCCAAGGAATACACTTTTCACAACCTGTGCCTCCAACTTATTCCCTTTGATATGAGCAAAAGCCAAGGATGCAAACACCCTTAAGTTGGAGTAATCTGTTGGCTGTCCATTCAAACTTTCATTGGTGTTTTATGATTGAGAGTAGTGGAAGGACTCTTGTTGATTAGGTATATTTCCGTATTGGCAACCTCTCCCCACTTATAAACCTAACTCCTTGCACTCTACAAGCCTTGTTATTACTAAGAAGCACATTTCCATGCTCTTTTTGACCAAGACTCCAAAAAAACTCAAACTCAATATGAGTATGTCACTCCTTGAACCTTTGAAATGTTTCAGACTTGTTCTTCTGAATGTAGATCCATACTCTTCTTGAAAAATTATAAATTATGGTTAGGAAGTAAGCTCCTCCACCATGAGTTTGAGTTCTTGTCGACCCCCACATATTAGCGTGATCATACTCAAATGGTCGTTCGATTGAGTGCTTCCCTTTTCGGAATGGTATTCTGTGTGATTTCCCCAAGACACAATGGTCACAGAAATCAAGCTTCAATAGTCTATCACCCAGAAGTAAACCTTGCTTTTCCAATTCTTCTAGGTCCTTCTCATTGATATTTCTCATCCTTAAGTGCCAAAGCAGAGTTTTATTTTCAGACTTCTCAGTTGCAACCGAGGCATGACCAATGATAGTGGAACCCTCTAGAATGTATAAGTCATTCCTTCTTCTGCCTTTGGCTATCCCAAAATCTCAAGAGAACACTTTCATCGTTCCATTCTCAACTTTCATGGAATAGCCCCTAAAATAAAAAGAACTTATAGAGATCAGATTTCTCTTTAGTTCAAGTTCGTATCTCACATCTTGCAGCATCATTTCATGGTTGTCAAACATTTTCAACCTTATAAACCCAACTCCTTGCACTCTACAAGCCTTGTTATTACTAAGAAGCACATTTCCATGCTCTTTTTGACCAAGACTTCAAAAAAACTCCTTCACCGGGCACATATGATAAGTGTAGCCCGAATCCATGACCCAACTTCTTTGAGAATCTTCGGATGAAACCACCAGAACACCAGTAAATTCATATCCTTCAGAGGCCTCTACAACATCAACAATTTCTTACATCCGATAGCCTTTGCCCTTCTCTGGACAATACTTCTTGATATGTCCAATCTTCTAACACTTGAAACATCTCACCTGTTTCTTATCTTTTGGTTTTGTTTTCTTCCAACTTTCCTTCTACTTCTTCCCTTTTCCTTTCAACGTAATGAGCCCTAACGCCACCTCTTTGCTTGCCTTCGAATCTTGGAGTTTTTAGAACTCCTTGGTTCGAATTAATGTCACAACCTCCTCTAGAGTAATCGCCTGATCCTTCCATAGAACAAGGCATCCCTAAAATACTTAAAGGTTCTTGGAAGTTCATTTAGAAGAATAACAACCTTATCTTCATCTTCTAATCTTACCCCAAGTTTTTCCAAATCATCAATGGTCTTGCTGAATTCTGCAAATTGTTCCTTTATGGTTCTTGATTTTGTCATCTTGAACAAATAAAGTTGTTGTTTTAGACACAACCTATGAGCTAATGATCTTGTCCTGTATAATGATTCCAGCTTTGCCCATATCCCAACAATAGTTTTTTCCTTTGCAACCTCCCTCAATGCCTTATCACCAAGAAACAAAATGATTGCACTCCTTGCCTTATCAACCATTCTTTTCTTCCCTTCTTGCGTTAGTGTAGCAGCCATGTTCAACTCGTCCTTCAATGCTTCATCGTAGCCTTGTTGTATCAAGATTGCCTCCATCTTGATCTTCCACAGCCCAAAGTCATTCGATCCATTTAATTTCTCTGTGTCGAACTTGGTTACCATAACTTCTGGATTTTCTTGTCTTGATTGTCTCACAGTGGGCGCCACTTATTGGTTTGTGAGGAAAGAGAACAAGAGTCCAAAAGAAAAATAGAGAATGGAAAGAATGAAAAAACCTAGAGAGCAAAAGGAATGATCTAAATGAATATATTTCAAAAATAGAGGAAGGGGCCATAATATATAGCCATGCAAGGAAATTGTAACACTGACAATTAAAACAATGAAAGACCAAATGCAAAAGTTAAAGGTCGAAAGCCAAACAGTAAGGCCAAAGCCGAACGATGCTAACAGTTGAAGGCTGAAAGAAATAGCTAAAGACCGAATGGTATTGAGTCTAACTAACAATATATATATATATATATATATATATATATATATATATATGGATGTGTGTAAAAATTTTAAAAATAATATTAATTATTATATATAATAATTTTGAATAATTTTTTTGTCTATTTTTAAATAATATTTTTTTATCCAAGTATATTTAGCTTTGGAATACAAGATTTTGTTTTAATACAGGGAAAATTTTTAAAATGTGGGATGAAACACACTCAACTCTACCATTGGTACATGAAGTGATGTGTTTTTTGGAAACAGGATGGTTCTATCAATTCAATTAGATGTTGAAGAAGCCATTCTACGTTAAGAGGATAAGTTTGCGAGATTTCAATGGAGATAAGAGAAAAACAAGAACAAAGTTGCAAATGAAAATAGAAAATGGTTTATAACATGTCATTTTACACTAAAATACAAAGGGAAGGGAGATTCATCACTTAAAAAAAACTCTTAAAGTTAAGAACAAAAACAAAGATTTCATATATGAAGACACTGAAAGAATATCACAAGTAAAGTGTATTTCATTCATTCAAGCATAAGTTTATAAGAGAGAATTGATTTCTATTTATAGATAACCAAACAAAGAATTCGAAAATGAGTTTCAAGAAAAGGCAATACTAATGATTACATTTATGTATCACTAGTCATATTTCTATGAAGATTTTTGGCTAGAGCAAATAATTTTGATCACACCTTATTTTTGAATAAAAGAAAAGAAAAAATCACAACTTTAATTATATATATAGATGACATGATTGTAACAAGAAATGACTAAGATGAGATTTCTAGTTTACACCAATACCTTACATCTGAATTTAAGATTAAGTGTTGGAAATCTCACATCGATCAGAGATAAGACCAATTTATAATATATAAGTGAATGTAAACCTCACCTTACAAACCGATTTTGTGGAGTTGAGTTAGGCTTAAAATACACTTCTTAACACGTTATCAAAGACTGTTAAAGAATTGTTACCGGTTTTATGGGGTTGAATTAGACTTAAAGTCCACTTCTTAACAATATCATCAACACTCGAGACAAATGAAAAAGACACATCTAAAAGTGAAGAGACATGTTAAATAGTTACAATTTTCACGTACACTCGAAAATGAGGAAGTGCAGCTAACAGATGACCTTTAAAATAACTTGTTGAAGATAGATACATTTCATGTATCTCTTTCTCTACTTTTGTTGTCCAAACATAACGTGCTAGGTTCTACATAATATTCTTTGATTCTCTTAATATACTTTATAATCTTCTAAAAGGATTACATTTTCTTTGCCTCTTTCTTTTTTACTCAATTTCTTTAATTGTCCTTCTTGAATATCTTCCCTAAAATTTCTCTTCATTTGTTGTTTCCTTGCCATGCTTCTTGTGTTGTACTCTTGATTCTCAACTTCTGGACAATCTAAAAACTTTTTTAATCACTCAATCCTTAGTCTTTCAGACAAAATTGCATGGAGTTGCAAGGGCCAAAAGGATGAGTTTCAACCAGTTTACATGTGTAGTGACAGTTTAAAAGCTGGAATGATACACAATACACGCTATAAAATCGAACATCAGCAATTTCTTAGCATCATCAGCAAGAAAGACTATGCGGAAAACAGCTTGCGCATGTCATGTTACTCAACATTCTGCGCTGTTCTCTTTTACAAAATATATTTTTCCTTCTTTGGAGGGCAAATGTAGTTTATATACAAACACTAATAAGAACATGAAGCGGGCATCTTCTAGACAATAAGCTCATCTTCAAGGTAATTATAATTCAAAGTGAAGTCAGTCATGATGCTATAACACCTGAGAATAATCAAATCAGGACAATCATCAGAAATGCAGTTCCAAATTACGAACATATCAACCATTTAATTACTTCTGAACCAGAAAAAGGGAAAATGACAAGGCTGGTAGGGTTTAAGTAGAGACACTAAATGTCCATTACTATTTTCATTTAATTAACCAAGTTATTCCCACTTTAACGTCCAATCTGATAACATAAATTGACAAAACATATTTCTAAGTAGATGGGTGACAAAGCCGACAAAAATGTATTTAAAAAAGAAAATGGATATTTGCTCAAAGTTTTAAACGATAGCCATCTCCAATCTTTCGATAAAGCAAAAACATTCAATGAGTGCAAATAGATGAAATTATAAGTTCAATATGCTTACCACCCATGTTGTTTGTCATCATTTGCTATACGGAAATCGAAGTACACATATGTTCCATGCTCATATTCATCTGTTGCAACTTTTGGCATTTTATGCCGTTGAAACCATGCGTTATACTTGCGGTGATATCTCCAAGACTGTTTCTTTAGCTCTTTTGCAGCCACATATTGTTGGTAAGTGTTCTACAGAAAATAATGAATGTAAGCTTACATGACAGAATGAGAGCAATACTAATCACCGAAAAAGTCCCCGTACCTGTTGATAGTAAAATGCAAAGAACAGGGTATCAAAATAATATGGTTCTAGACCCACTTTCTCCCAAAAGGCTGGATTATAAACAATAGGGGCCTGAACTTTAGGAAAACTAGGAGGAGTTATCGTAGGATGTTTCTGCATAACCAGAAAAAAATGGAAACTTTTGTCTTGTAATCTAATAATACATAATGTAGTATTCAATTAAAATGATGATTATTAAAAACAAAAGAGTATACAGGAGTATAGGCCCTGGGACGTTCTGAGTCCTTAGGTTGCGGAAGTTTGTGGTGAGCTACCTCAAGCATCTGAAAATTATATAACTGATCACGAACTTCACCAGAATTAGCAGTTAATGCACTAAAGTTGTCACCAACAGGTCCAAGGTCAGTAGAATTTCTTCCTATAACACCAAGGTTAGCAGTTAATGCATCATCTTGCGTTATTTCCATGTTTGTGTGTGTGACATTTTCAGCCTTTTTCTGACCAAATACTGCCTTCATCTTCCTACATGCACCTACATCTCCTAGTATCTTAAGTTGATGTTTTTTTGGCTCTAGTAATATGCTTTTAGGAAAATGACATGTCACTTCCTATTGTTTCAGTTCTTTAATTAAGCTGTTCCATTTCCAGAAAGACATCAATCTTCTGTTTCAGTTCGCACCAGACAGCATTGTTTCGGAATCAGAAGCAAAGGTTCAGCTGGGTAGAACACAAAATTTAGTTAAATAAAAAACTTCATGAATCTGCTGAAAATCAAAAGTTGAATAAGAAACTGAATAAAAAAACATTCTCAACTTCAATTAAAAAAGATAATTAAATGGCAGCAGAACACAAAAAACTGATATTAGAAATATCAGAAACAAGGCAAGAAGAACGCAATAAAAACTGAATATGAACGCAAAAAGAACTAACTTGTTTTCTAAAACCACTTGATAAAAGATTGAAATAAAGAGAAGCAGAACATAAAACTTAATAAAAAATTTAATATGAAGGCAAAAGAATAAACAAATTTAAAAAGATACTGGGGTAAAGATTGAATAAAAGAATCAAAAACTTGTGCGCAGAGATGAATGCAAAACGAATTATTATTTTTTAGATAATCAGATACTGAATAAAATACAAATTAAAAGATAACTTAAAACTTGTTGGCAGAAGAAGAATGGCAAAAACCAATTACACTATTTCAAGAAGAAAAAAAAGATACAGGGGTTCTATAAAAACCAGAAATAGAAAACGAAACAAAAAGAAGATGAAGAAGATAATAGAAGAAATGAACAACAATCTTACATAAAGTCGCCGGAGATGTTGGGTCCTTGGAGACTAACGGTCGCCGGAGTGGGGTGATCCGAGGAGAGAACGTAACGTGTTGATGAAGAATACGTTCAGGGGTTGTTTTCGTTTACTTCCACATATTTAACGTTTAATATGAATGCATAATATAATATATAATATACAATAGACAATATATAATGTAAGACTCAGAAAAATAAGGTTTTAAAAATAAGTAATTTTTGAGACTTTGAATTTTTGTTTGAAATTAGTGTTTTTGAGTATATATTTGATTAGAACACAATTGTTATGTTATTTTTTTATATTTATATTTTTGTCTAGAGATAAAATGGTCTCGTACCTTCATTTAATTGATATAGAAATTAATTAAGGGGTGATTTGATGTTTAGGAACCTTAGAAACTCAAAATCAAAGAAAGAAAACAGAGAAAGAGAAGAGATGGCGTTTTGGGAGAAGAAGAGAGAACTCCAGAAAACTCTTAGGGTAAAGGAAGACTGGTGGTGTTTTAAGGTTGTAGATACAACCTTATGATTGTCAAGATATGAGGAAGCTTAACTTTGTTTGTTTATGGTTGTATATTATATGTGTTTTTTATTATCCTGATTGGTCATCCTTGTTTTGATACATGTGTATATGATTAGGATTATTTGTGGTTATTAATGGTAAGAGTTTGTGTATGAATGGGCATAGAGTTTATGTAATATTTGTGATGAGTTTTCCCTATGAATGTATTATGTGTGTTTTGTTGGGTTGACGCTAAGGGAGAACAAAGTTGTGGTGTTTGGGGGTTTTCATGCAAAAAGAGTTGAGATTAACGACGGACTTAGTCCGTCATGTAAGAATGGTTATGTCATATTTCTCAACACCAAGAGGGGGGTGAATTGGTTCTTATTGAAAATATGTTCTTTTATTATCTTTTGGCAAATCTTTAGAACTTTCTTTCACACACAAGACAATAAAGAATATAATGTAGTAAAAGAGTTAAGGATAGAAAAACCAACACAGATTTTTATACTGGTTCGGCCAAGCCTACATCCAGTCTTCAACAACCTTAGTTGAAGGAAACCACTATAACGATTGAGTTTACAAGCAAGAATACAAAGACTACCTCTCAATGTACTCTCATTCCCCACTCAAAATCAATTACAGCAAGCAAGAGGTGAATACCCTCACACTCTCACAACCTAGAAAGCAATCCCAACTTTCTTTCACCTCAAAGCAATTCTAACTCTAAGAAACCCTTGAGAGCAATCCCAACTCTCAATAAGAACAAACACAGTTCTCTCCCTCTGGAACAAACGCACTGAAACTCAATCTACATACTGAGAAAGATAAACTTGATCTTCACAACAGACACTTCAGTAGTGCAGATATGACCAGAAACATTTAAGCACAGATCTTGACAGAATCGTGATGTATTAACCCAGATTTCATATTGAATCTTCAAGATGGTTCTTGAACGCTTTTTGTAATCAAAACTCAATAAAATGTTAGTTATGAAATTGTATATTCTGTCTGTTGTTTTGGAATAGTGCGCAAGACAACTGTTTATAGGATTTTCATAATCCTGATGCATTTTAATCGATTACTAAATTAATGTAATCGGTTAAGCATTTTGCATTGCTACATTTATTGTAATCGATTGCACATTTATTGTAAGTCAAAACAATGTAAAATAAGACTGTTATAATAGTTAAGACTTAACATAAAAACAGTTTTTAATGTGTACCAGATTTAACCGATTAAGGAAATTGTATAATCGGTTGAGTATTACACTTAAGCAATTTTGAAAACTTTTTCTACTGAAAACTCATCACTGCACACAACAAACAGGTGTTAGAAAATGCACGAGTTTTAATCGATTATACATATAATGTAATCGGTTAAAACTTGTAGTTTGCCATAGTTAAGCATTAGTTGATATTTGAAGAACTTAATTGATTACATAAACACTATAATCGATTACTTCATACAGATATGCTTTGTGCAAGTGGTTTTGTCATTTAAAACATGATTATGAACACTATAGATATAAACACATGTATGAACATAGTAAGTATGCAAACCAATCAGTTCAAGCACAAACAAATATGTAAATGCAGCTATGCATATAAAAATTGTTTCAGTTGTTGTGCAAGAAACATTATGTAACATTTTTGTTGTTGTCACATAAAAAACAATCCCTTGATTAGCTAAACCCAAACCTTTGATGTCTTCTTTACAGAAAGTATTTCCAAGTGCAAGAAGGTGGTTGACAATATGAGTAAACCTCTTTTGAACATCAAAGATTAATTCATCAACCTTCATCCCGAGCATTTCATTCTCTTGGATGAATGAATTCTTTCTGGCTCTTTTTACTTCATCCGTTCCTTCGTGAGTCACCTCAAGAACATCCTACATATCTTTAGTCATTGTGCATGTGAAGATTCTTTGCTTTAACATCATAGACTCTAAGAAAATCTTCATTCCAATTTTCCAAAAAGGGTAGTTGTCACTCTCAAACAATGGTGGTCTGTTTGTAGATGTCCCTTCTCCAAAAAGTTTGAGATATACTGGCCATAAGGAACTATTTTATCGATTATACGAAAAACCTAACCGATTAAAATTCGAGTAAATTTCGAATACCCAGCTCTGGTGTCAATTGTAGAAAAAGTGATGCCAATATCTCAAGCCAAGAGAGGGGTGAATATGATTTTGCTTTCAAAAATAGGTCTTTTAAAAAGTTTTGCAAAATTTTTAAGTTTCTTGAAATCAATATGATAAGTATATGAATCAACAATAAAAGAGAAAGGATAGAAAGTTCAACACAAGGATTTATATTGGTTCAGCCAAGCCTACATCTCGTCTTCCTTCAACAACCTTAGTTGAAAGGAACCACTATAATGATAGGGTTATACAAGCAAGAATATAGAGATATCCCCTCTCAATGCACTCTCCTTTCCCAACTCAAAATCTCAATTACAATATAAGATTAATCACCTCACAATCTCACAAACCCAGAAAGCAATCCCAACTTTTTGTACACCTTGAGAGAAATCCCAACTCTCAATGCATAACACATAGGTTCTCCTCCTGGCTCACAGCAATAGGAACACAATCCTCTTGATTGTAATGAAGACACTGATCCTCAAAGAATACACCTGAAGTGTAGATATGATCAGCAATGTATCATCACATCTATCTTGCAAGAATCTTGATGATTTCTTTTCAAAATGTATGATCTTGATTCTCCCAAAAGTCTTAGGATGCTCCTACGATCAACACTTAACAAAAAAGTCAGTTATGAAAGTGTAAGTTCATGTAATTGTATTGAATGAGCACGCAACGTGTCTATTTATAGATTTTCAAATCTTGACGCAGTTTAATCGATTATGCTTTTAATGTAATTTTTTAAGCTTTTCTTTCTACTTTAACAGTTTTACATCCATATTAGATTTAACAAATTAAACAGCACATGCAATCAACTAAATAAATCATACAAGCCAACAATAAACAAATATAATCGTTATAGGCAGTTATGGTTTTCAATGAAAATTATTTTCACAAGATACACACTTTAACCGATTATGAAACTTAACGGTTGAAAATATTGTTATCTGAGATGCAATTTTTAATACTAAATCAACCCTTTGTGAATTAGAAACTTGTTGGTTCCCTTGCTTTTAGCTTATTTTGATGAATAAGAGAGTTAAGGTTATAATTGAGGATTTTATCACTAAATTCCCCTGATTTTGTAGGAAATTGGAATGAATTGAAAGAGGAGTTAAAATGTCAAGAAGTTGAAACCCAAAAAAGATAGAAAAAGCACTAGAAGAGAAGGATGAAGAAGGTCGCACGACACTTGGACGCTCTTTTCTAGGGCCCTAATGTTGGTTGTCTCGCAACCAAGCTTGTGTGCCCTTTTTTGGGGCCTTCAGCGCTGGAAGTCTCGCACCCAAGCCTGGGTGCTCTTTCAGGGATGCTGAGCGCCAGCCTTCGAGCACTGTTTCACACCTGGGCGCCCTTCTTGGGGCGCTGAGCACCATTCTTCTCACAAGCTCGCTTGAGCGACCTAAGTAGGGGCACTGAGTGTTGACAACGTTGGCCCATGATCCAATTTAGCCCTATTTAAGGACTTTCACGTTCTAGAGAGGGTATCTTTTGACAGAAGGGACGTAAATTCAGACATTTCAGCTCTGTGGAGGCAAAATTGGATGCGGAAGCTCTCCTTTTCGGCTTTTAGGATTTATTTTCCATTCTCATTCCATTGTTCATCTAGTTTCTCCATGACAAGGGGGAACTAAATTCAATTTGTTGTTAGGGAAGATGTAACCTCTAAACTCTCATGTATTTGAATTGATTCCAATTTATTTATGCTTCTTTCATTAATTGTTAGGGTTATTCTCCTTTGCTTTGTGCTTGTTATGTTTAACTCATTCATGGCATGATTATTGGTTTCTTTGATATGGACACATGTAGAGAAACCTAGAACTGGGAAATTTCTCCCATGGGAACTATCCCTAGACATAGGGATAAAACGTTTGGTTGTCTTAAGATTCCGTTCATAATGAAAAATTAATTATTAGGGAAACAAGACATTGTAAACTAGTAATTAAGGATAGGTTTTTTTCGTCGAGACATCGGGTTCTAAGTACTTTAGAAAGAGACATTAACAATTAATAAAGAAGAAGAATTCATATATGCATGAGAGTGATTTGGTGAAATCTAAACCCCAACAACATCTTCATCTCATAATACCAACATCATCATTCACTTTTGCATTTCTCTTCAATTGATCAAAATTGCATTCATATTTACTTTTCTTGTTTTTACATCTAAAACCCTAAATTGTATTATAAGGTTTTAATTAGTTAAGTGATTACATGACTGTTTAGTATCGTGAGTCTCTTGGGAAACGATATTTAGTCTTACAATTTATTATTACTTGATACGATTCGGTACACTTGTCGACATCTTAACAGTAATCGGTTAAGTTCCATACTTGAGCAAAATATCAACTCATTTTCCATTCCAAACACATTTAAGCACTCAACAAACACATGTTGGCATAACAAGGTGTTTTAATCGATTATACAACTAATGTAATAAGTTAATACATGACTATTTTGCCTATGATAAACATATACTGAAATCGGAAAAAAATTAACAGATTTTATAAACACTTTAATCGATTAGTTCTTCTAGATATACAAAGTGCAAGATGTTTCAACTTATGATTCATTTACAATCAATGAATACATATACCAATCATTTCAAGCACAAACAAAGTAAAGATCAAGCAATTGTTATGTCATTTATTGTTCAAGAAACTATAAAACATTTCTTTTATTCATCATCAGAAACACATATTTTAGATGGGTATAGCTAGATACAACTACCTATATCAATCCATTGTCTTGTCATCCTCCACATAGAATCATCACATAGAATCACCCTTTTTTATCGTTTATCAAATAAGGGGGAGATAATTGATAGGATAAAGGATATCATAGTCAACATAGTATAGGATAAAAGATAGCATAGTCACTTCGCCAATGTAACACCCAAACATTTTAAAGGGTATTACTGATAGTAGAGACTAAATTAATTTGATACCTCATATAAACAATCAAACTTTATTTCAATTACTCCAAAGTACAATACCAAACTTACAAACTTTAAACAATATAGTCTTTACCGTTGACATTTCAACTTTTAAATTTTACACAACATAATCTTCCCAATACAAATTTATTCTTTTTACAAAAATCCCTGAAAGGTTTTCCCCGCATCTCTCTCATCTCTAAGTTTTATCAACCACATCTGCAACATTATCTAATCACATATAACATGAGTTATATGATCATAGCACAAACAAATAAGGGTAAGCCAACCATATCATAAAATCATTAAACTTGTAATAAAAATATTATAATCATGTATTTCTGCAATTGATAAAATATCATTATTCCGATGTCATTAATTCATCATTATCAAAATCATCTTTCTCATTTCCATAAATCTTACAAGTGTTCCATGCTTACTCATGAAGCCTTATGGTCAGACCGCTCTCTGCCTGCTTCCTTAAGCCTCACTTATATACTATGTCTTACTTTCTGAAGCCTTATGGTCAGACCCCTCTCTGCCTGCTTCTATAAAACTTACGAATCATATGTTTATGTCAAAGCCTTATGGTCAGAACACTTTCTGCCTGCTTTCATAAACCTCAAGTGTTACTTTGCTCATACCAAACTCTCATGGTATAACTCGAACAAACTACTCCCGGTAGTAAACATCATTTCATAAGTAATGATTTCTCATATCCACCCCAACATTTCATAAAACCAACAATTCATACCCTCTTATCCACCTAACTCAATCATGTTCATTCTTTAATCATGAATTCATAATCACCCGTTTTGGTATCAATAAATCAAACATATTGCCAGATATCATACTTCATATTATAAACTCATTTTGCCCATAACGAGTATAACTCAACATATTTTCACCAAACAAAGATCATGGATCAACCAAAATATATCAACATATCTTAAGAACTACATATTAAAGTCTGGGCTCAATGTAATGATAAATAAAATATATATGAAATTTTTACCATGATAATATTATGCATCTACAATCAATTTGTTTTATTTTATTTTCATCCTATTATAGATTTTTCTTTACCCCAATTGGTCACCGGAGAGGACCCAGATGTCTGAACGCATCAAACTCACCTTCGACGCCAGCACATATGACTAGTCACAACTGACTGGACCAGGCCAGGGCTGCTCTATGATCAGGGATGTGCCAACTCAGGTTTTTAAGGTTCCTCTATCCTACCAACAAAGGGAGGTCCTCAATAATTAACAATTTATTTATTTAATTTATCTACCTTATTTTCTTATGCTCTAAATCTTAAAATGCTTAATTTTACTTCCTCTCACAACAACCTCAACCAGTATCTGTATATCTATTTAATACCCATATACAAGTTATTACAGAACCCTTATTCCAAACCTCCCAACAAGATCAATTTCAGCCAACAAACTCATTCAATAAATTCATCACAATAAACATCCATAATAGAATTCATACAAGATAATTATAAACAATTAACAATAATAAAACATTACAATAAATGGTCATAGAAGAATACAATATTTGACAATCATAAAAATAATCTTAATATAAAAATTCATGGGGAAACAAGAAGTTGAATCTGGCAGAGCCGGTTAGACAACTTTTAATCCATCCAAAAATACAATATAATTAAATAACAAGAACAATAACATGTATGGGGAAATAAGAAGTTGAATCTGGCAGAGCCGGTTAGACAACTTCTAATCCTTCCAAAAATGCAATAAAATAAATAAGTAAAGCAATAAATAGTTTGGGGAAACAAGAAGCTGAATCTGGCAGAGCCGGTTAGACAACTTCTAATCCTTCCAAAAGTGCAATAAAATAAATAACTAAAGCAATAGAAAGTTTGGGGAAATAAGAAATTGAATCTGGCAGAGCCGGTTAGACAATTTCTAATCCTTCCAAAATACAATAAAAATAAATAAGGAAAACAATAGAATGTTTGGGGAAACAAGAAATTGAATCTGGCAGAGCCGGTTAGACAATTTCTAATCCTTCCAAAATACAAAAATAAACAACTAATAACATACAAATGGCATAACATAATCAATATCACGTTTTACAACTATCACACTCGGATATTAACACAAAAACATACTCTCATTTAAATTCAAAATCATACAGAAACAAAATACTCCATAATCAAGATTTTAGATCAGACAAAAGCAAAATATAGCATATTCAAGGCTTAAGATAATACAAAAGGAGATACTCAAGGTTAGCTTCCCTTACCTCTATTACAGACTTAATCTCCTCGCCCTCTGAAAACTTCCAGAATATCCCCTTTGCAAAATTTGAAATTCTTCCAACTCTCTTCTCTCAAAAAATTTTCTAAGTTCTTTGGTGTAAATTTTCAGCCTCCCCCTTGGCTATTTATAGCAAAAAAATTTACTATTCATTTTTACTATTCATTTTAACTATTCATTTTTTTTATTCATTTTACTATTACAAAAAATAATTTTTTATTTGCAATTTGATAAATTCTGATCTCAAAGCTACGTGGAACACTTATCCTTTCCAAAAATATTTTTATTTTATTTTTTTTTTTATTATTTTTTTTTTTTACTATTCACTTTTTACTATTCACTTTTTACTATTCATTTTTTTTTATCTAGTATTTTAACTTACAAATATTTTCAAGGATCTTACAATCTCCCCAACAACAATTATTTTCGCCCTCGAAAATTATTTATTTAAATAAAGACTATCTAACAAAAGATTACTTACAAAAGAGATATGGATATTCCTTTATCATAAATTCTTCCAATTCTCAAGTCATTTCCTGTGTGTCTTCATTCCAAAGTACTTTTACTGTGCGAATATCTTTCCCTCTTAGCTTTTTCATTTGAACATCTAGTATACGCACTGGTCCAACTTCCATTGTTAAATTTTCCTTGACCTGAATTTCATCAACTTCTAACACATGCTTTGGATCTGGAATATACTTCCTCAGTTGGGATACATGAAAAACGTTATGCAAATTTGCCAATCCAGGTGGTAATGCTACCTCATAAGCCACTGGCCCAATCTTTTTGAGAATTTGATACGGTCCGAGAAATTTTGGTGTCAGTTTCCTCATCTTGATAGCTCTCCCGACTCCTGTAGTTGGTGTTACTCGTAAGAATACATGATCTCCTTCTTCAAATTCTAATGGTCTTCTTCTTTTGTCGGCATATGACTTTTGTCTACTTTGAGTTGCTTTCATCCGATCTTGGATTAATTTTATTTTTTCTGTAGTTCGCTGTAATAGCTCGGGTCCCATTGTTAGTGCTTCCCCATCTTGAAACCAACACAACGGGGTTCTACATCTTCTTCCATATAAAGCTTCATATGGTGGCATACCAATACTGGAATGATAACTGTTGTTGTAAGTAAATTCTACTAATGGTAGTATCTCATTCCAACTTCCAAGATGATCTAATACACAAGTTCTTAGCAAATCCTCCAAAGACTGAATAGTCCTTTCTGTTTGACCATCAGTCTGAGGGTGATAAGCCGAACTCATCCTCAACTGCGTTCCCAGAGCCTTCTGTAGCGTCTGCCAAAACCTTGAAGTAAACCTCGGATCTCTGTCTGACACAATGCTTGTAGGTATTCCATGCAACCTCACTACTTCCCTGATGTATAACTCCGTCAGCTTTTCTAGAGACATACGTTGATTAATGGGCAAAAAGTGAGCGCTCTTGGTTAGTCTATCAACGATAACCCAGATAGAATCGTGACCTTTTGATGATTTTGGTAAATGTGTTACAAAGTCCATCGAGATACTGTCCCACTTCCATTGAGGAATGTCTAACTGTCGTAACATCCCTCCCGGTTTTTGATGCTCCACTTTTGCCTTCTGACACACCAAGCAGGCTGCTACAAACTCGGCCACATCCCTCTTCATTCCATTCCACCAAAATGACTCTTTCAGGTCCTTATACATCTTAGTCATACCTGGATGTATGCTAAGACGACTTTTATGGCCTTCGTCTAAAATTAAATGTTTTAATTTACTCTTTGCAGGTATACACACTCTGTTCTTAAATCGAAGGATGCCATCTTTACTTAGAACGAAGTCCTTAGCTTGATCGGTGTCCAACAACCTGATCTTTTGCTGCAACTCTTGATCCATCGACTGCTCAACCTTCACTTGTTCTAAGAAGTCACTAGTGATTACTAAATGACCACACCATATATGATCTGGGGTTAACTGCAACCCCAAGTTCATATCACGTAACTTTTCTAACAGTTCTAACTCCTTCACCATCATTGTCGTTATTTGAGCTTGTCTCCTACTCAATGCATCTGCCACCACATTGGCTTTTCCTGGGTGATATAAAAGCTCGAAATCATAGTCCTTCATATATTCCATCCATCTTCTTTGTCGCATGTTCAGCTCCTTTTGATCGAACAAATACTTTAGACTCTTATGGTCACTAAAAACTTGGAAACTTGCCCCATAGAGGTAGTGTCTCCATGTCTTTAATGCAAATACTACTGCTGCAAGTTCTATGTCATGCGTTGGGTAGTTCTTCTCATGCGCCTTTAGCTGCCTAGATGCATAATCTACAGGTCTCCTTCCTTGCATTAGGACGCACCCCAATCCTTGATATGACGCATCGCAGTACACCTCAAAAGATTTGCTAGAGTCTGGAATGATTAATACTGGTGCTGACGTTAGTCGTTGCTTCATATCCTCAAAACTGGCTTCGCACTTGTCAGTCCACAGAAATGGTTGATCTTTACGAGTTAACTGAGTTAGAGGACCTACAATCTTGGAAAACCCTTCAACAAAACGTCGGTAATAACCGGCTAATCCTACAAAACTTCGTACTTCAGTTACAGTTTTCGGCCGCTCCCACTTTAGCACAGCTTCCACCTTTGCTGGATCCACTGAGATTCCTTGAGCAGAAATCACATGACCCAAAAATTGTACTTTCTCTATCCAGAACTCACACTTTGACAGTTTCCCATACAGTTGATGTTTTCTTAAAATTTCCAACGCCACCCTCAAGTGTTCTGCATGCTTTTCCTTATTCTCTGAATAGATAAGAATATCGTCTATAAATACTACCACGAACTTATCTAAACATGACCGAAATATTCTGTTCATGTAGTCCATAAAAATCGCTGGAGCATTCGTCACGCCAAACGGCATTACCACGTACTCAAAGTGTCCGTAGCGAGATCTGAAAGCCGTCTTTTGCACATCTTCCGTCTTGACCAGAATCTGATGGTACCCAGATCTGAGATCAATTTTTGAAAACACCTCTGCTCCTCTCAACTGATCTAATAGATCATCGATTCTTGGCAAAGGATATTTGTTCTTTATTGTAACCTTGTTCAGCTGTCGATAATCCACGCACAACCTTGAACTTCCATCCTTCTTCTTCACCAGCAATACAGGAGCTCCCCATGGAGACACACTTGGACGGATAAACTTCTTCTCCAGCAGATCTTCGATTTGCTTTTTCAACTCTACTAGTTCGGCAGGAGCCATTCGGTATGGAGCCATAGAAACTGGGCCAGCTCCGGGCATTAGATCTATTGTGAAATCGATCTCTCGACTAGGTGGTAAACCTGGTACTTGTTCTGGAAAAACATCAACATATTCTTCTACCACAGGTATTCCGATGATTTGTTCTTCAGTATTCTCTCTTTTCTCCTGAGCTAACACCACATAGCAGGTAGCTCCATCTTTGATATCCTTCGCAACTACTCGAGTTGAGCTTAGTTCTAAATCGTTCAAATTTAGAAACTCTATCTTTTGTTTCCCACAATCAATAAGAACGTGATTGGCAGTCAACCAATCCATTCCCAAAATAATGTCTAGATTTTGAAGGGGTAAGCAGATCAAGTTCACTTTGAACTTGCGTCCTGCAATTTGGATCGGGCATCCGACACAGACTGAACTGGTCGTAACTGGTCCCGATGCTGGTGTAGAAACTACTAATTCACACCCTAGATCAAGCATCGGTAATCCGAGTCTTTCTAAACATGCTAGGGATATAAAGGAGTGTGTGGCTCCAGAGTCAAACAAAACATATACGCATTCTCCTAACAACATACAGGTGTGTAAAATTAATGTACCTGGCTTAGTAGCCTCTTCTGCAGACATTGCGAATACTCTTCCTGTTGCCCGGGGCTTTACTTCAGCAGAATCTTGTTGTTGTGGTTCTCCCACCTTCTTTTTCTTTGGACAAACATTAGCAAAGTGTCCCGGATCATTGCAGATGAAACATCTCTTCCATTCAACTTTTTCCCCAATAAGTTTAGGGCAGTCACGTCTGAAATGTGCCCCTCCACACTCAAAACACTTCACTGTTCCTCGATATGATAATTGTGGTTTTTCATAAGGTTTTTTGTTGAATTTCATTGAAGATTCTCCCTTGGCAAGTCTGGAAACTCTACTTGGATCAAACTCCAATAATTCTATCATTCTGGCTTTCTCTACCAATGCTGGAAACTCTTGTATTTCCAATGGCATAAGTACCTTCTTCAGTTCATGCCTTAGTCCTCCCTCGAATTTTCGACATCTCCATTCTTCTGTGTTATTCTGAGTATAAAACCTCGAGAGATAATTAAATTTTACTACGTACTCTTGTACTGATAACCTCCTTTGTTGTAAGGTCAGAAACTCCGCCTCCCTTGCAAATTTTGCACTGTTTGGAAAATATTTTTCCAAGAACCTTATCTTAAAGTTCTCCCAATTCACAGCCTTACCACGAACCGTCATCAACTGTTGCATACTTTCCCACCAATATTCAGCCTCACCCACCAAAAGAAATGATGCATAAGTTAATTTTTGTTCTTCTGAGCAAGTTATTACCCGGAAAATCTTCTCATTCTGCCTTAGCCAAGAGTCAGCCTCATCAGGAGTAGCATCCCCATTAAATTTAGTTGGATCATGCCTTAAAAAGTCATTCAAGCTAGAATGATTTTGAGGTGCTTGATCAACTTGTTGTTGTTGCATCTTTGTCGAGTTTTAAATGATTTCTCTTCAAAAAGATAACAATACAATTTAGCATATGATATCAATTTCCTCCAATAGTCATTTTCATCATAACAATTAATAGTTTTACTAAGAATAATAATTTCACTCCCCATAGTCCCAAAATACTTTCGAAAACCATTGCTCTGATACCATAATGTAACACCCAAACATTTTAAAGGGTATTACTGATAGTAGAGACTAAATTAATTTGATACCTCATATAAACAATCAAACTTTATTTCAATTACTCCAAAGTACAATACCAAACTTACAAACTTTAAACAATATAGTCTTTACCGTTGACATTTCAACTTTTAAATTTTACACAACATAATCTTCCCAATACAAATTTATTCTTTTTACAAAAATCCCTGAAAGGTTTTCCCCGCATCTCTCTCATCTCTAAGTTTTATCAACCACATCTGCAACATTATCTAATCACATATAACATGAGTTATATGATCATAGCACAAACAAATAAGGGTAAGCCAACCATATCATAAAATCATTAAACTTGTAATAAAAATATTATAATCATGTATTTCTGCAATTGATAAAATATCATTATTCCGATGTCATTAATTCATCATTATCAAAATCATCTTTCTCATTTCCATAAATCTTACAAGTGTTCCATGCTTACTCATGAAGCCTTATGGTCAGACCGCTCTCTGCCTGCTTCCTTAAGCCTCACTTATATACTATGTCTTACTTTCTGAAGCCTTATGGTCAGACCCCTCTCTGCCTGCTTCTATAAAACTTACGAATCATATGTTTATGTCAAAGCCTTATGGTCAGAACACTTTCTGCCTGCTTTCATAAACCTCAAGTGTTACTTTGCTCATACCAAACTCTCATGGTATAACTCGAACAAACTACTCCCGGTAGTAAACATCATTTCATAAGTAATGATTTCTCATATCCACCCCAACATTTCATAAAACCAACAATTCATACCCTCTTATCCACCTAACTCAATCATGTTCATTCTTTAATCATGAATTCATAATCACCCGTTTTGGTATCAATAAATCAAACATATTGCCAGATATCATACTTCATATTATAAACTCATTTTGCCCATAACGAGTATAACTCAACATATTTTCACCAAACAAAGATCATGGATCAACCAAAATATATCAACATATCTTAAGAACTACATATTAAAGTCTGGGCTCAATGTAATGATAAATAAAATATATATGAAATTTTTACCATGATAATATTATGCATCTACAATCAATTTGTTTTATTTTATTTTCATCCTATTATAGATTTTTCTTTACCCCAATTGGTCACCGGAGAGGACCCAGATGTCTGAACGCATCAAACTCACCTTCGACGCCAGCACATATGACTAGTCACAACTGACTGGACCAGGCCAGGGCTGCTCTATGATCAGGGATGTGCCAACTCAGGTTTTTAAGGTTCCTCTATCCTACCAACAAAGGGAGGTCCTCAATAATTAACAATTTATTTATTTAATTTATCTACCTTATTTTCTTATGCTCTAAATCTTAAAATGCTTAATTTTACTTCCTCTCACAACAACCTCAACCAGTATCTGTATATCTATTTAATACCCATATACAAGTTATTACAGAACCCTTATTCCAAACCTCCCAACAAGATCAATTTCAGCCAACAAACTCATTCAATAAATTCATCACAATAAACATCCATAATAGAATTCATACAAGATAATTATAAACAATTAACAATAATAAAACATTACAATAAATGGTCATAGAAGAATACAATATTTGACAATCATAAAAATAATCTTAATATAAAAATTCATGGGGAAACAAGAAGTTGAATCTGGCAGAGCCGGTTAGACAACTTTTAATCCATCCAAAAATACAATATAATTAAATAACAAGAACAATAACATGTATGGGGAAATAAGAAGTTGAATCTGGCAGAGCCGGTTAGACAACTTCTAATCCTTCCAAAAATGCAATAAAATAAATAAGTAAAGCAATAAATAGTTTGGGGAAACAAGAAGCTGAATCTGGCAGAGCCGGTTAGACAACTTCTAATCCTTCCAAAAGTGCAATAAAATAAATAACTAAAGCAATAGAAAGTTTGGGGAAATAAGAAATTGAATCTGGCAGAGCCGGTTAGACAATTTCTAATCCTTCCAAAATACAATAAAAATAAATAAGGAAAACAATAGAATGTTTGGGGAAACAAGAAATTGAATCTCGCAGAGCCGGTTAGACAATTTCTAATCCTTCCAAAATACAAAAATAAACAACTAATAACATACAAATGGCATAACATAATCAATATCACGTTTTACAACTATCACACTCGGATATTAACATAAAAACATACTCTCATTTAAATTCAAAATCATACAGAAACAAAATACTCCATAATCAAGATTTAAGATCAGACAAAAGCAAAATATAGCATATTCAAGGCTTAAGATAATACAAAAGGAGATACTCAAGGTTAGCTTCCCTTACCTCTATTACAGACTTAATCTCCTCGCCCTCTGAAAACTTCCAGAATATCCCCTTTGCAAAATTTGAAATTCTTCCAACTCTCTTCTCTCAAAAAATTTTCTAAGTTCTTTGGTGTAAATTTTCAGCCTCCCCCTTGGCTATTTATAGCAAAAAAATTTACTATTCATTTTTACTATTCATTTTAACTATTCATTTTTTTTATTCATTTTACTATTACAAAAAATAATTTTTTATTTGCAATTTGATAAATTCTGATCTCAAAGCTACGTGGAACACTTATCCTTTCCAAAAATATTTTTATTTTATTTTTTTTTTTATTATTTTTTTTTTTTACTATTCACTTTTTACTATTCACTTTTTACTATTCACAATTTACTATTCATTTTTTTTTATCTAGTATTTTAACTTACAAATATTTTCAAGGATCTTACAGCCAAGATCTAAGAGCATGTACTCAGGGGAAGTACACCAAACGATAGGATAGAATATGATACACAAGATTCAAAGGGAGTCTCCATATCCTTAGAACATAACATTGTACACATTCATGCAAATGTAACATTTTTATTTGTTTAAATATAAGTATTTATGTTGTGGTATCATTACATATCATGCTTTAATTAATTTGATTTTATTTGTTTCAACTGCTTTGAACACTAACCCGCATGCATGAGATAAAATATTAATAAAAATAAACCTCCAAGATATTTAAACAACTAAAAATCCTTAAAATGTTTTATGAATGCACCTTCGAAATGAACTTGTCAAAAATCATATTGTTTAGATGTGTGTTTGTTAAACATCAAAAAGGGGAAGATTGTTAAGACAAATTCTTCTATAAGACTAAAGTGTCTAACCACTTTTATATGTTTTGAAGTTCCACAAAACGACGTTAAACAAAATGAGTATATGAAGTTGGTATCACTAGAATATTGGAATAGTTGAAATATAAGTGATAAATGAAAATACTCTGAAAACCAAATAACTTAGGAAAGTCTTAGAAAATCACATAGGCATAAACTAAACGCAACACTAAATGATTCCTAAGCTTAGGCGTCAATGAGAGCATTGCTACATGCAAAAGTTATACTTACTAGACGGTAATCAATTAAACTCTCAATTTCATTAAAAAGGTAAAAGTGTTGACGCAAGGTTTTTAGAAAGCGATTTGAAAGTCTCAATTAATATTCCAAAGACTTGTGATAGAAGACAGCTTGCTAGACACACTTGCTGAATAGAGGGAACCTAAAATTGTTTATACAAAATAGATGATACCATGAGCTAAACAATCTACTTCATCCAACAATGAAGTCTTCAATCAATGGTTGGTATCTTAGTGAGAAGCTTAAATGATAAAATCCTACCTAAATGATAGAGAACTTAAAAAGCACATTTTTGTTCTAAACAGACATTAAAAACCATTAAATGTTCAACGTTTAAATACAACAAAAGTAATAAGAGAAAAGACATATCTACTGCTGCACGCATATCTACTTTGCTTTGTGCATATTTCCTATTACACACATCCACCTACTCCATCCAATACAAATCAGAAGTGGACATTAATAAAAGAATACCTTCACAGAATGTTCTCTCCATCAACAATCGTGCCAGAAAAAGAATACAACATACTTTTGTCAAAGTATTGGAAAAGCAAATATGCTCTGACAAGTTGACTTTAACTAATGGTTGTTTCATACAACACGATTGAGAAGACTCAAGAATCAAGGCCAAAACTCTGTCTAATGGATATCTTTTGAGAAGCCTTTATATAGAAGATGATTCGAAGAAAAAATCAAGAGAATAACATATGAAGAGAAGAGCATACAAAGAAAAAAGAGAACAAGAAAATATCGTCGAAAGAAAAGCACAGAAGAGCTTAAGAACTCAAGAAAATATCTCACAAGCAAAAAAACTCAAGTCTAAAAACATTCTCAAGCTTCATTGTTACATAAACCTATTATTGTAAGAAGAGAGAAGAGAGAAAAACACTTAGTGAATTTGTAGATTGAATTGTACTAAAAATATATGTTCTTTATGAGAATAATCGTCTAAGACTTGTAAACAATTTGATTGATTACACATTCTGAAGAGAATTTAACTCATGTAAGTTAAAGGATTACTAGACTTGCTTACCAAGATTGTTTAGTAAAAATCAAGAGTAGGTGAAACTCAACTAGTCAAGGTAATGTGTTATTCGTTGACTAAGGATAGTAAGAGTGGTGTTGACCAAGGATAATAAGAGTGGTGAGAAATATTGCGCAACCATGAGTGGGTGAAACTCAACTAGTTAGAGTAACCAATGTTATTTGTTGACTAAAAATACTAACAGTGGTAAGAATACTCAATTATAATATTGTTGAAGATTATAATATAACCCTTTAAGGTGTTAGAAGAGACTAAACTTAGCCTAATGGAGTGAACCAAAATAAAAATGAGTGCATGCTTATTATGTGGTTCTCTTAAACATTTTTCTTATACAACCTACAATTACACCTACTTTCTACTTTTGATATTAACGTTTCTGTTAAATTTTTTTTTTATTAAAAAGGAAGTATTAAAATGTTGCATCAAAAATATTCTAATGTAAAATTTTCCTTGACTAATGTACACTTACATTATTTGCAAAAATATTCTAATGTAAAATCTTTCAATCCTTAACTAATATAATATTACATTACTTTCAAAAGATTTTCAATAAAAAATTTTATTAGAAAGATTTTATTATTTTTCAAAGTCAAGCATTTAGCATTTTGCATAAAATCTTTCAATCCTTGAGTAATGTACTATTATATTATTTACAAAAAAAAATTCATTAACACTATTCAACTCTCCCATTCTAGTGTTTTTCAAGTGGTGATGCTCTTATCTTTTTGTTATGTTTTAGTAACTAAACTTACTATATAGACGTGTTTTGAAAAAGTGGCAAAAGAATTGACTGAAAGCATATGGTACAGAAGCATTGCAAATTATTCATCCTCTACATTTATGCATGGTCTTGTTCTAGTTATAAAATCAAACCTTCAAATGAATTTCAGACTATTAAATTTCAGATTAGCTAACATCCAGGGTGAGTTTGGAATTATGCAATGAGAAATGTTGAACAATATTGAAAAAACAAATGAATTGTACAATGAACAGTAAACTTTTAACTTTCCGATTGGTCAATCCAAAATCTGAGTCACTCAATCTGTATAGTCTTTGAGATATGGAGGAATAGTTTTGGCATTTCTCACACCTCATGGAGATGCATGTCCAAAAAAGATGAGTTTCAACCAGTTTACGTGTGTAACGTTAATTTAAAAGCTGCAATGATACACAATGCAAGCTATAAAATTGAGCATTAGCAATTTCTTAATATCAGCTAGAACTATACGGAACACAAACCTTGTACATGTAATGTTATTCAACATTCTGCGATGTTCTCTTTTACAAAATATATATATTTTCCTCCTTTGGAAGGAAAACGTGGTTTATCGATAAACACACTAATAAGAACATGAAATCACATATTTACAAGCGGGCATCTTCTAGACGATAGGCTCATCTTCGAGGTAATTATATTCGAAAGTGAAGTCAGTCTTGATTCTTTGACACCTGAGAATAATCAAATCAGGACAATCAGAACTGCAGTGCCAAATTACGAACATATGAACCATTTAATGGACTTCTGAACCAGAAAAAGGTAAAACAGGAAAATACAGTCAATAGGATTGTTTTTGAATTAAATTTATAGTAGCCAGAAGCACAGTGCCAAACATTAACTAATCATATTGCAGGCAAGGATGACAAGGCTGGTAGGGTTTGAGTAGACACTAAATGTCCATTACTATTGTCCTTCAAGGAACCAGTTGTCCCCAACTTAACGTCCCATCTGATGACATAAATTGACAGTAAACTAAACATATTTCTAAATAAATGACAAACCTGACAATGTATGTAAAATAGAAAATGGATATTTGCACAAAGTTTTAAAAGATAGCCATCACCAATACTTGTGTTAAGAAAATGCTTTAGGAATGTTTTACTGTTAATTTGATTGAGTCAAAGTTTATTCCAGGTTATTTAGTTATTTTGTTTATTATGCGTTGCAATGGTGGATTAAAATTAGGATTAAACTGTTAGTGGATAGTTACTTTTTCAAGTTTAGTATTGCAACGTTTTCCATTAATAATACAGATGTTTTTTGGCTTCAAGTGTGCTACAGTTTTTCTTTAGCAATAACAATTGGTATCAAGAGCCTTATTCTTAAGGAGTTTGTGAGTCTATGTTGTGGACGTTGAAGCAAGTCCAAGTCTCTCTTCAATTTCTCCACCCAGTGTTTAGTGGCGAAAACTACAAAGTTTGGGCAGTTCGTATAGAGGTGTACATGGAAGTTGTGGATGTTTGGGAAGCAGTTATAAAGGATTATGAAATTCCTATTCTCTCATACAATCCTACGACGGTGCAAATCAAATCACACAAGGAGAAGAAGACAAAGAAATCCAAGGCAAAAGCCTACTTGTTTGCTGCAGTCCCATTTACTATCCTCACTTGGATTATGACTCTGAAGTTACCGTATAAGATATGGAATTATCTCAAGTCAGAGTATGAGGGAAATGCAAGAATCAAAGGAATGCGTGTGCTAAACTTGATTCCAAAATTCAAGTTACAGAAAAATGAAGGAAATAAAATCAATTAAAGAATATTCTGATAGGTTATTGAACATTGCAAACCAAATCAGGTTACTTGGTTCTGTGTTTATAGACTCAAGAATTATTGAAAAAATTCTCGTGTCAATGCTTGAAAAATTGAGGCATCTATTTCAGCCTTGGAAAATACAAAGGATCTTACTCAAATCACTTTTGTAGAGCTTCTGAATGTTTTGCAGGCACAGGAGCAAAGAAGAGCCATGAGGCAAGAAGGTGCCATTGAAGGAGCCTTGCAAGCCAAACATCATGAGAATGAGCAACAACAACAAGAAGAAGTCTTTTAAAAAGAATCAAAATCCTATTGGAGAATCTTCAGCCAACAACAAAACAGGAGTCAAGAAGGGATCCTATTCTATGTCAACATTGCAATAAAAAGGGTCATCCTACTTTCAAATGCTAGAGAAGACCAAAAGCTAAGTGTACTAAATGTAACCAAATGGGGCATGAGGTTGTAATTTGTAGGAGCAAGAATCAACAACAAGGTGAAGAGGCTAAGATTGTTGATCAGGAAGAGGAGGATCAACTATTTGTGGCTACATGCTTCATGAGCAATGAATCAAATGAAAGTTGGCTGATTGACAATGGATGCATAAATCATATGACTCATGACAAGGAGTTGTTTAGAGACTTGAAGTCAACTAACATCACCAAAGTCAGAATTGGCAATGGGAATTATATCTCTGTCAAAGGAAAAGGAACTTATGCGATCACAAGCTGGAAAGGTACAAAGCTTATACAGGATGTTCTCTTTGTTCCTGACATTGACCAAAATTTGTTGAGTGTTGGTCAACTTATTGAAAAAAGCCTTAAAGTTATTTTTGAAGATGAATATTGCTTGATTAAGGATGCAACTAATCAAGATATCTTCAAAGTAAAAATGAAAGGAAAGAGTTTCTCACTCAATCCTTTAGGGGAGAAGCAATTTGTTTTTTCTCTCAAAGAAGATGTCACTCAACTTTGGCACAAGAGAGTAGGACACAATCATCATCAAAGATTGTTGCAACTAAGAGAACAGGGGTTGTCACTTGATGTTCCCAAGCTTAGTGATACAATGTCAAGTTGTAAAGCTTGTCAATTTGGAAAGCAAAAAAGAAATTCATTTCCGAAGTCAACATGGAAAGCCACTCACAAATTGCAGCTCATCCACACAAATGTTTCAGGCTCTCACATAACACCTTCCTTAAAAGGTAGTCTTTATTTTATTACCTTTATTGATGACTTCACCAGAATGTGCTGGAAGTTTAACACGTTCCTTTTGGAGTGTTTATTGTTAATTAGATTGAGAAAATGCTTTAGGAGTGTTTATTGTTAATTAGATTGAGTCAAAGTTTGTTCCTGGTTTTTAGGATTTAGTTATTTTGTTTATTATGCGTTGCAGTGCTGGATTAAAATTAGGATCAAACTGTTAGTGAGTAGTTACATTTTCAAGTTTTAAATATTGCAACGTTTTCCATTAATAATATTGACATTTTTTTGGCTTCAAGTGTGCTACAGTTTTTCTTTAGCAATAACAATTTGTATAAAGAGATGAGTGCAAATAGATGAAATTATCCGTTCAAATAAGACTTATTTTATTATTCTCAATCATAAAAAATGCATTCTTATACCCTCTATTTGTAATAATCTAATTCTCCTAAAAAGGGAAATATGGAAACTATGAAATCTAGGAAAATAAAAAAAATAAAAGATTATGTATCTATTTCCTCTAATTAGGAAGATTTTAAAGATATTATCTCAAATTACAACACTCCCCCTCAAGCTGGATCATAAAAGATTGTATGAACCAAGCTTGGAATAGTCAAACTCAAATGTAGAGAACGTCAATAAACCAAATTGGATAGCAATGGACAACTGTGAACTTGCACCATGAAACTTCAACTTGGACAACAATGGACAAGAGCGAACTAGCACAATGAAACTTCAACTTGGACAGCAATGGACAAGGGCAAACTAGCACCATGAAACTTCAACTTGGAAAGCAATGGACGAGAGAGATTGCCATTAAAAAATGGATGATGACTTGCAGCAACAAATAGCAACAAACTACAAGAACAAGTGAAGGGCCTCTAGTGGCAAAAACAAAAACAAACTACAGGGACTGGATTGCCATCAATAGTGGTGAACAACAACAAAACTTCAAGAACATGATTTCCATCAATAACATATGGGAGGCCTTCAAAGGCTAACAGCCACAAACCTGTAGGGACTTAACCACCTTGAACAACAATGAACCTTTAAGGACTTAATTGCCTTAACAACAACGAACCTTTAGGGACTTAACTGCCCTAACAACAACGAACCTTCAAGGACTTAATTGTCCTGAACAGTAACAAACCTTCAGGGACTTAATTGCCCTGAACAACAATAAACCTGCAGGAACTGAACTGCCCTGCAGCGGCTAACAACAACAAACCTGTAGGGACTTAACCACCCTAGAGCGGCTGAAACTTTTCTTCCCCTCACAACTGAACGACATATGCATGTCAATGACAGAACGTGAAGGTGGAAGAACAGGTGAGAACCGATCCGTACTAGGGGACAAATCTAAAACCCCTAACATCGAACGAGCCAAATCAGCGGGCGGTCTCATAGAACAACTCTCAGTGAGCTGTTACAACAAGGCATTGGCAGAAACCAAAAACACCAAAGATTGGGACTTATGATGGCATCAAAAGGCCAAAGACAGGTTGGAGGTCCAAAGTTCTGTGCTGGACTACTCCTAAATGGTGATACTTAACACTGTATCATAAAAGTACCCCAAAAAGAAGGTTCTTTGCAGGGGCTGAAAAATATTTCCCCCAATGTCAAATAGCAGAAACGATGGGTAATGCATTTCACGAGACACTCTTAATGTTGATCAAAGAAAATGCGGTAGCTTATTGACGCAGTAGCGACAAACTTGAGGCAACAGCAACAAACTGCAGAGATTACAACAACTGAATGCAACAACAACGACATTAAAGCAACCGCCAACAAGGCTGATGAATTGTTGACTAGAACATCACACCTATAGAAATAGATTCCCCTTCATGCCACAGTCCGATGGGGACATCACACTTGCAAGAGAGAATCACAGAATTGTAACCAGATGGTGGAGACAGGCTTGGCCACAGGTGTCGGTGCATTGGTGGCACAAGCGGTAGAGAAATAGGCAAGAACCACCAATCAGTGTCGCACAAGAAAGAGGAAGAAGAAACCCATTGGTGGTGGCAGAAAGCCCGTGAAGGCAGAGAACCCTTCTCAATGGAGAAGAAGATGATGAAAGCGGGAGAAGTAGTACAAGGAGCTGGCGCATCAGCAGAGGAGACGAAGCACTGTTTCTCAAGAAACAAAATATGAATGAAGCTTGCGGCGAATAGTGAGAAGCAAAGAAGACACAGATTCTACTATGGAAGGTTAGAACAGAGAAGAGGAGGTCTGGTGAGTCAACCGGAAGCGGCACGGTGTGATTCCGACACGGGGACAGCAGCGCGTGACAAACACACCGGGACAGCAACGCGTGACGACACGTGCAGAGGAGTTTGAGACGTCGACCACCAGGGTTAGGTCGCGCTCAAAGAGACGATCCAAATCTGCTGGTCACCGTTGCAGTCGGAACTGCGACGGTGACCAGCGGCGGACAGCGGACGGTAGCCGGCGACGTACGGAGGACGACGGCAGACGGTGACCGGCGGCGGAGGGCGGCGGTGCACAACAGAGTAAGCAGCAAAAGCAATGGCCTTTCTTGGGTTCTTCGAAGACGAGACTTTCGGTTTCTTTGATTCAACTAGGAGTCGATAAGAACACCAAAAGGAGCCAAAATTGATTGGGCATCAACAAATCTAAAGCACCAGTTTCAGCTACTCGTCTGAAAGGGAATGGGTTTGAATCCCATTCTGATCATACTCAAACAAACTCTGTATTTGGTAATACTGAAAAAAAAAAAAAGGCCAGAATTCTAAGGCAGAACTTGACTAGGGTAATTGAAGTGCATTAAAAACACATGTTAAAGAAGAGACTTTAAGGGGGCTGGCAGCGGCCATAGCGGCCGACGGCCGGCCGCCTGCAGACAGCAAAGACAACGGAAGTGAATCAGAGAGGCTCTGATACCAAGTTGAAAATAAGACTTATTTTATTATTCTCAATCATAAAAAATACATTCTCATACCCTCTATTTGTAATAATCGAATTCTCCTAAACAGGGAAATAGGGAAACTATGAAAATAAAATAAAATAAAAGATTATGTATCTATTTCCTCTAATTAGGAAGATTCTAAAGATATTATCTCAAATTACAACAACTATACTTACCACCCATGTTGCATGTCATCATTTGCTATATGGAAATCAAAGTACACGTATGTTCCTTGCTCATATTCATCTGTTGCAACTTTTGGCTCTTCGTGCCGTTGAAACCATGTGTTATACTTGCGGTGATATCTCCAAGACTGTTTCTTTAGCTCTTTTGCAGCCATATATTGTTGGTAAGTATTCTACAGAAAATAATGAATGTAAGCTCACATGACAGAATGAGAGTAATACGAATCACCCAAAAAGTCCCCGTACCTGTTGATAGTAAAATGCAAAGAACAGGGTATCAGTACCGTATGGTTCTAGACCCACTCTCTCCCAAAAGGCTGGATTATTAACAATTGGTGCCTGAACTTTAGGAAAACTAGGAGGAGTTATCGTAGGATGTTTCTGCATAACCGGAAAAAATGGAAACTTTTGTCTTATAATCTAGTAATACATAATATAGTATTCAATTAAAATGATGATTATTAAAACCAAAATAGTATACAGGAGTGTAGGTCCTGGGACGTTCTGAGTCCTTAGGTTGCGGAAGTTTGAGGTGAGCTGCCTCAAGCATCTGTAAATTATATAACTGATCGCGAACTCCACCAGAATTAGCAGTGAATGCATTAAAGTTGTCACCGACAAGTCCAAGGTCAGTAGAATTTCTTCCTATAACACCAAGGTTACCAGTACGCTGATTTGATTGTAAAGGTTGGCCGGGAGACAAATCAATACCCCTAGAAGTCTGAATAGGCTCTGGAAGAGAGCCAGGTACTCCTGCCTGCAGCATAAATGTCAAACAGTGTGAATCACGCATGAATATATTTTACATAATACACGCACAACATGCCCATTGGATTCTTCCACGCCATGTGTCAACATGAATCAAAATATAAATAGGTATATTTGCTGTGTACAAAGCAGAATACGGTTTTTGTTGGACCCAGCCCATCTTATTGCTAAAGAACTAGTTCAAAACACCCAAACCAACTTTCAGTTTCCAAAGAATACTGTGCCAAAAGGTTTGACACTTTTTTAGCTGCAGTTAGAGGCAAAATTTAACTCAAACTTCAGTTCAATGTAAGTTTAAAATGTGTTACCCTTTTTTTTTAACTCTAGTTGAGTTCAACCTGACATAGTTTCCTAACTGAAATCCAAACACAGTTAGTCTTCTAGCTTTCATGTTTAAAACGACATTAGCTAACTAATTCGTTTTCCAAACATGAAAAAATGAAACGAAACTGTTAAATATATATATACAAATACATATATATACATACATACATATATCTATTCTCACAATTTAGGGTAGAAT
The DNA here is from genome assembly GCA_034642375.1 of Vigna nakashimae. Lineage (NCBI taxonomy): Eukaryota > Viridiplantae > Streptophyta > Magnoliopsida > Fabales > Fabaceae > Vigna > Vigna nakashimae. The sequence continues at coordinate 13,465,816 of CM067768.1, read as the reverse complement.
CTGATATTATTATTATGCTGAGAATACAATCCATATATACAAGACTAGGAAGCTATTTTAGGAAGCAATAATAACTCTAGGACAACCAGATCCCTATATGATTCAGGGATATCCCCATTATTCAAAATAATTATAATCTATTAAATAAGGAAAAAAATATAACTAATAGAAAAACAATGATTCTAACATAAATAAAACAGATTCTAACCCTCCCCCTCGAGCTGGCCAATAAGTATTTTCCATCCCCACCTTGGAAACAATACTCTCGAAGTTGTTGTTGTTTAGCCCCTTTCTTAGAATATTTGCAAGTTTGTCTTGTGAAGAGATATATGGAGTGCATATTAGACCACGGTCTAATTTTTCTTTGCTAAAATGTCTATCAACCTCAATATGTTTAGTTTTATCATGCTGCACTGGATTATGAGTTATGCTACTAGCAGATTTGTTCTCACAATAGAGTCTCATTGGTTCATTCAATTTTATTCCTAAGTCTGCGATAGTGATCACATCAGTCGCCAAGATGATTTTCAGCCAAAGTAGTTGACATATCTCGTGTCATTGCCCTGAATTCTGCTTCAGCACTGGATTTGGCAACCACATTTTGTTTTTAACTTTTTCAAGTCCCGACATTCCCTCCAAGGAAAGTGCAATATCCCGTAGTTAGTTGACCTCCTATCCACAATCGACCCTGCATAGTTTGCATTTGTATGTGCTTCTAGACTTACTTTCCCATTTCGTTGAAAAAAAATTCCCGTGCTTGGGGTTCCTTTCAAATAGTGTATAGTTCTTAGTGTAACTTGTAAGTGAACCTCTTTCGGTTGATGCATGAATTGGCTATCTAGACTCACGGCGAATGCAACATCAAGTCTAGTGTGAGATAAATAAATCAGTCTACCAACTAACCTTTGACACATTTCCTTGTCAACTGCAATATCTTCTTCTGCATTTCCCAATTTCATGCTAGGATCAATTGGTGTACTTGCATGCTTGCATGTTGTCTTACCAGTTTCTTTCAACAAATCAGTGATGTATTTTTGTTGAGATATGAATATACCCACTTGCACCCCTACTGGTTTCTTTTCATTTGGGAGAGCAACCAAATCTCAAGTACTATTTTTTCTAATGCTTCCTTTTCGACATCCATGGCTTGTTTCCTTTTCCACATCCATCACCTCAAATAAAGAGGTAGGTGTGGTTGTGGTGTTTAGGCTTGTGAGGAAGGCTTTATGGGTAGGAGAGAAGTGTTTAAAGGATAATAATTGGCTAGAAGGTATAGCGGCTAGGTGGTAGATTTCCTAGTCTCTTTCCTAAGGGCAATTGCAATATCTAGGTCTTCATAAAGTGGTGGTAAACCGGATTCAGGTTGCTACAAATTCTGAAAATCAGAGGTTGATTCAATGGAGATTAAAAGATTAGGGTTAGTTACCTCATGTAATGCTGGTTTGGATTGTTGGACATGGACCGATTCTGGAATAGCCTTTGACTTCCTTGTATAAACCATTTTTTTCCCAAATCTTACATCAGCTCCATCTTGAGTGGGTTCCTTCTCAGTTGTTACATTATTAATCCCTATTTCTAGTCCTAAAGATAAGTCAGGGAGCATAAGAAGATCATTTTCATTTCTTCCAATCTCCCCCTGAAGATGATCTTGGGGAAGTAACTTTGGTGTTCAAAAAAGGTGACATTTCTGGACACAACGAATTTTTTGGATGGTGGGTGATAGCATTTATATCCTTTTGGTGTTGATGAGTATCTTATGAAAACACATTTAGGCTCTAGGATCAAGTTTACCTCTATCACTACTGTGCACATGGACAAAAGAAACACACCCAAATATTCTTGGAATAAGGTGGTTGGATGTGGACACACTAGGATAAAAAGAGGACAGAACCTCCATAGGGCTTTTGGAAGCTAGGATACTAGAAGGTAGTCTATTAATTAGATAACAAGCAGTGAGAACAGCCTCCCCCAAAATATTTTAGGAACCTTATGTTGAAAAGGCAAGGATCGCGTTTGATCTAGAAGGTGTCCATTTTTTCTCTTAGCAATCCCATTTTGTTGAGGTGTTTTGACACAAGATGACACATGAATGATGCCTTCCTTTTGACAAAAGGATATAAGCCCATGATTCAAAGTAATCATTGGCATTATCGGATCTAATCCTCTTAATGCTAACACGAAATTATTTTTCACCATGGAGCAAAAAAGTTGAACCACATAACTGACTTCGGATTTTTGTTTTAGTAAGAAAACCCATGTGACACGAGTACAATCATTTATAAAGGTAAGAAACCAACAGGCACCAGAAACACACCTGTATGAATTAAATAAAAAGGAAAGTGCTCTTATTATTACTAACTGGAAAAGGAACACATTTGTGCTTAGCAAGTTCACACACATCACAATTGAGACTTGCCTCATCTAATTTGCTAAAAAGGGAAGGGAATAACAATTTCATCACCCTAAAGGAAGGATTTCCAAGGTGACAGTGATGTAGGAAGACCTTTTCCTTGCTGGTCTTTATTGAATCACAGAAAAAAGAGGTGTTATTTTTGAGGTCTGGTGGCAGATTTGGATGGTCCAAGTAATACAAGCCATTCCATTCTCTAGCATATCCAATCGTCCTTCTTGAGTACTTGTTCTATAAAATACAAACATTGTCATAAAAAATAGCATTTTACATGATAGATCTGTATGTGTTTTTTTAGGGAAACTAAACTAACAGACAATTTAGGAATATGAAGGACATTTTTAAGGGTTATAGATGGGCTTATTTGAACTGCTCCTTGACCTACTCCAATCATTAGAGAGCCATCGGCTGTGGATATTTTCTTGTTGCTAGGGCAAGGGGTGTAGTAAGACGAGAAATTTTTAGGTAGGGGTGTCATGTGGTCGGTAGATCCAAAATCTAGTATCCAATGAGTTAGGGATTTTGTCTGAGGCATTAAATCCAAAAGAAAGGAACTTGTCAAACGTACCTGAAGTGTCACAGAACAACTACTTGGTGACTTATCCAACTTGGTGAGGAATGATCTCATTTTCTCTACCTGATCCTGGTTAAGTGGAAGCACTCCTCCTATGTTTTCTTCATTGGTTGCAACACCTATGTGTGCCCGTGCACCCTTTCTAGTGTTGTCTCCCTTTTTTCCCCACTCCTTGTCACGGTGTTGGGATCCCCAATCTCTACTAGGCGGTTTCCCATGCAGCTTCCAACATTTATCACGAGTATGGCAAGGCTTATTACAGAAGGTACACCACACTCCTTCACCTTTCTTCTCCATATTGGTTATTCCCTCCTTTTTCGGGTCAACCATCATGGCCGATCCAGCAGCTACCATGGCTGAATTTTCCATGGTTGAAGTTTCTAGCATTATTCCCCTTCTACTTTCTTCACTTCTGACCATAGCTACTACTTCATTAATACCTAGAATTTGTTCTTTTCCAAGGATCTGGACTCTCACTTCATCAAAATCAGAGTTTAGCCCCACCAAGAAATCATAGACTCTATCTTGCTCAATATACTCTTTGAGAATTGTAGAATCATCTGAGCACTAGACTTTGATGACCTTGTAATCGTCTAACTCCATCCATAGAGATTTAAGTTGATTGGCATACTTTGTAACAATCTTGTTGCCCTGTTTTGCAGCAACAATTTTCACCTTCACATCATATTTTTTAGCAGCATCTTTAGCTTTGGTGTACATTTGCTCCATGGCATTCCAAATTTCCTTAGAAAAATTAAGAAACATGCAAGTATCAGGATTTCTGAGATCATGGAATTCCATAGCCATGCCATGATCATAGAATCTTCTTCATCCCATTTTGTAAATTCGGGATCTTCTTCTTTAGGAGTATCTTCAGTCAAGTGCTTAGCCTTCCCTTTTCCTTTCAAAGTTCTCCGAACAACCTGAGCCCATTTCAAATAATTCTTCCCATTCAATCGATAGGCAGTGTTGAGGTTTTGCAGTTGTTCCTGATTACTCTATGACCCAATATTTACCACTTCAGCATGTTGGTTTGCCATGTCCACACACTCGTAAAGAGTACTGTATGAAACACAACAGCAATGAAAGTTGCACTGCAACAATACAGCAACAATGAAGATTGTTGTTGTCTAGGGTTTTGTGTGCGACAACAATGAAGACTGTCGTCTAGGGTTTTGGTGTGCGGCGTCAGAGGCATATCCTAGAATTTGAGAGCTCTGATACCATCTCAAAATTTAGGGTAGAATCTAATATTATTATTATGTTGAGAATACAATCCATATATACAAGACTAGGAAGCTATTTTAGGAAGCAATAATAACTCCAAGATAACTAGATCCCTATGATTCAGGTATATCCCCATTATTCACAATAATTATAATCTGTTAAATAAGGAAAAAAATATACCTAATAGAAAAACAATGATTTTGACAGAAATAAAACAGATTCTAATAGGATACTAGGTAATAGGATAGAAGGGGGCCAAACAGTAGGAGGCAAGGGGAACCAAGCCGAACGGTAGAAGGCGGGGAGAGGTCAAGCCGCACGGTGGAAGACATGGAAAGGTCGGGCCAAATGATGGAAGGCAGTTAAGCACTGGAGCCGAACGGTAGGTTGCAGGGGAAGCAAAGCCGAACGGGAGCTGGACCCGATCGGTTGAAGAGTGACTATCCTAACTGAGACAACAGCCAGGAAAGGCGGAAAATATTTAGAAATAATTATAGTAAATAAGAATATATCTTAGGGAAATATTTTATTTAGAACAATATTCATGTTTTATTCTAGGGAAATATTTTATTCTAGGGAAATATTTTATTTAGGAAATAATTAATATAAATAAAGGGAGAGTCTAGGGTAAAGGGTATGTTTTTTATTATTGAGTTGTTGACAGGCGGCTACCGTCTTGTGAGGGAGGTTATGCTCCCAAAGTAATTGAAGGAGGTTATGCTCCCAATTATTGTTTACCTTTGTTTATTCAGATATTACCATCAATGAAAGAAATTCTTAAGTTCAATTCCATTCTTTCATTATTATTTTGCTTACGTTGAGTGTGTGAGAGGGTGATTTCGTTACGTCTCCTACTCGAGTACGTAACAATTGGTCCGACCTGCCAGATCGATAGAGCAAAGGGAGAGGCCTGCCGGATCGATAGAGCGAAGGGAGAGGCCTGCCGGATACTGTGAGAGGAGGAAAGACATCATGGAGGAAAGACATCATGGAGGGAAGAGTGAATACAATTGAAGGGAAATTGGAGGTCATAGAAATCTCCATGGGAGGATTGGAGGCGACAATCCAAGAACTGGTGAAGGTGATGGGAGAGCGAGGTCGACAACATGAAGGAAATTCGGATGGAAGTCAGGGGTCTATCAACGGGAGAAAGGATGAGGAGGGTGAGAGAGATGGTGGCGGGCCAGATGGTGGACACCGAGAGGCTGAATTGGAGGAAAAGTGTAGATTTACCTATTTTTGAAGGAATTGTTGGACACTGGTTGAACTACAAGGAGTATCGGAGGAAGAAAAGTTGTGCCTATCCTATATCAGCATGGAGGGAATTGCTGGACACTGGTTTAGATTCTGGAGGGAGAAGGCCAGGAACAGTTCGTGGACAGGACTAAAGGAGGCGATGATGGTCCGATTCGGAGGACAAAACTAGGGAACAATCTTCGAGAGACTGCCGGCCTGTAAACAATCAAGCACCGTGGAAGGATACATCCAAGATTTCGAAATCTTGGTCGGCCAAACGAAAGCAATACCCGAAGCACAGTTGATGGGGTATTTTATGGCAGGCTTACAGGAGGCGATCAATAATCAAATCCGACTACTTGATCCGCAGGAGTTGATGGTCGCCATGAGAATCGCAAGGGATGCCGAGGAGGCCCAGGGCAAGACAAAGGATGAGAATTGGAGCGTGACAAAGAACCCCTCACCATTGGAACGAACGAACGGTGAGTTAATTGTTATAACCCAGGCCGATTGGTCATTGTCGAGCGGTTCGAAGCCAATCACTATAACCTAGGCCGATTGGGAGTCACCGAGAGTGTGGGGTCCATACGGAAGGAAGGTAGTGATAATAATGGGAGAAACACCAAGAATATGCCTTATTCAGAAGCCATAAAACGGAGAGAAGAGAGAAGGTGTATCAGATGTGGGGGACCGTTCAGTCCTTGTCACCACTGCCCGAACAGGAGTTTGAGAGTCCTGATATTGGTGGAGGACGAGGAGGAATTTAACCCACCCAAACCTCCAGACCTGAATTGAAGAAGAGCCATGAGAACAGGAGTTTGCAGTGGGGTGTAATGATAGGATATTGGGTAATAGGATAGAAGGGGGCCAAACGGTAGGAGGCAAGGGAGAGCCGAATGGTAGGAGGCAAGGGGAAGCAAGCCGAAAGGTGGAAGGCGGGGAGAGGGCAAGCCGAACGGTGGAAGGCATGGAAAGGTAAGGCCGAACGATAGAAGGCGGTGAACAATTTCCTCAGGAAAAAGGAAAAGATCCATACCGAGATAACTGGAAATTGCAACCAACAATAACCCCAAAGAACCTAACAAAATGATAAAGGCTGAAAAGATATTGCTTATTTTTCGAGACCCTGTTATAGAATAGATCAATACTTCTTTTGATCTTTTTTTAAAAATATTCATTACCCCCTCTTTTTATTTTTAAGAATAATAATTGTGGAATAAAAAACCCCAGAATTTACTTGTTTCTAAAGTAATTTTCATCAATTGGCGCTACTGAAATGTAAACCTTTAGGGGAAATTCATCCAATTGCTTCCAGTTGAAGAGTGACTATCCTAACTGGGACAACAGTTAGGATAAGCGGGAAATATTTATAAATAATTATAGTAAATAAGAATATATCTTACGGAAATATTTTATTTAGAACAATATTCATATTTTATTCTAGGGAAAGATTTTATTCTAGGGAAATATTTTATTCTAGGGAAATATTTTATTCTAGGAAAATATTTTATTTAGGAAACAATTAATATAAATAAAGGGATAGTCTAGGGTTAAGGGTATGTTTTTGATTATTGAGTTGTTGACAGGCGGCTACTGTCTTGTGAGGGAGGTTATGCTCCCAAAGTAATTGAAAGACGTTATGCTCCCAATTATTGTTTACCTTTGTTTATTCAAATATTACCATCAATAAAAGAAATTCTTTAGTTCAATTTCATTCTTCCATCATTATTTTGCTTACATTGAGTGTGTGAGAGGGTGATTTCGTTACGTCTCCTACTCGGGTACTTAACAGATTCTAACACACACACACACACACACACACACACACATATATATATATATATATATATATTTGTGTGTGTATGTATTTTATACTATTATTTTGTCTTGCAATGAAGCGCTCCTCTACATATTTTCCTTCTGTAGCAGTTGCGGCAGAGGAATCAATCTGTACTCTTTATTTTGTTCCATTAGGGACGTGTAGGCCACACGCGCTATTCTCAGACTGGAAAAACAGTCTTGCTACCACCAATAACCTCGTCAGCACCTTCTAGCTCCATTTCAAGGTTCACCTTCCTTCTTTTCTCTGTTTGGAACTTGCGTATTTGTTATACTCCTCCCTTGGCTAATTCTGTATATCATTTTTCAATCTTTACAATTCCAACCACAGCTTCAAACAAACTCAATTACAAAATCTATCTATCTTGGTAAGCTTTTGTGGAACTATGGCTCCTTGGTTAGAGGCATCACAACCATTTAGAGATATTTAAGTTCTACAGTGATGATGTCTTTGCATATACCTATACTAAAAAGATTAAAGAACAAGTTAAGTTGATCAAAAAAACACCAACTTTTTATCATATTGGTGATCAAATTTTGACACGTCAAGAAGTTTCTCAATGTAAGACCTTGCGGAATGCCTTCTTTGTATTCTAGCCTAGAAAAATAGTGGGACTTGATCTGAAAGTTATTCAAATTTCAGTAATGGTATCTACCCAGGAAAAAGGAGGTTAGTAGGACATGAAATATATTACCGATGAAGCCATTGATTTTGGGACAGCACTGTTTGTGAATCGGAAGCCATGGTTCCGCTTTGTAGAATACAAAATTTAGTTAAGTAAAAAATAAATGTGAAATTAAATTTCATGGCTCTACTAAAAATCAAAAGTTGAATAAGAAACTGCAACAAAAAATCAACTTCAAATAAAAAACATAAATTAAACGACTACAGAACACAAAACTAATATTAAAAAAATCACAAACCAAGAGAAACTCAATCAGACCAAAATGAAAAACTGAATAAGAACTGGCATACTGCCTAGTCATGGTCAAACACTTTCAAAGAAGAGTTGAAGTCGTATGTGGAAGATGAGCCTAGACTCTATCTCTAGGGTTATCTTGGGCCATTATGGAGCTTTTAGAGTAGGAAGAATTTTGAGCTTTGTATTTTGGGCCAAGTAGCCTACGATTTATTTTGGGCTTTGTATTATGAACCTAGTAGTATATGCTTTTTATTTTAGACCTTGTATTTTAAGCCAAGTAGAATAGGGTTTTGACCACTTAAGTAAAAAAGGGCCAAGGTCCAATGTTGACCCAAGTGGGACATCCAAGGAGCTAGTTTGACCAAGGGGTCAAAGTTTTCAAGCTAGCTTGGTCGAAAAGAATATGTGGGACTTCCAAGCCATGTGTCCTCCTTTCTTTGGAGTGTTTTCCTCATAGCTAGTGGTCATATGTCACTCTAGGAATAAGGAGGATTCTCCATAGGTAGTGGTCACATGTCCTCCTCCTAATGGAGAGGATTTTTTCCACATGTCCTCCTCCTATTGTAGAGGAATTATCTCCTTGCTCTCCAAGTTAGCCAAGGTAGAGTTTTTAGGTCTAGCTTCTACAATTTGGAGACACCCTTAGCCTATCAATAAAGATGTCTCCCACTTGTGTATTAACCTTGGATTTTGAGCAATGTTATGCTGCCAAGAATGAGCCATACTACTCATATTACGTCACCCTAGGCTAGAGCAACCTAAGTGGCCTCCTCTAGCCACCTTCCTTCAAGAGTTGGTCTAACCTCTCTTAGAGCATCACTAAACACCTCCTCCATGCCTCAAACACTCCAAAACCGAGAGCTACTCCTCCATTAGCAAATTTGGTTCCACACCATTTCACCCTTTATCCACCTTCATGACTTTTCTTCTAGATTTGGCCCAACCTAGCTAGGAGGATTGTCATCATTTGGTATCAAGAGCTTAGGTTCTACAAGAACTAAGTCTTTTGGTCCTTTACTATCATTTTATTTTCCGTGTTGTTATGTTTGTTCCTTACTTGCCTTGTTATGTTTTTCCATCTATCATATTTTGTGACCACCCATTAATGTCTAGTTTCATACTCGAGATGCATATACCTCAGCGTGAGAGGTATGTGTTGGAAGTCCGACATCGATTAGAGATCAGACCAATTTATACTATAAAAGTGGGTGCAAACCTCACCTAACAAGCCGGTTTTTGGCCAATTAGTCTACGATTTATTTTGGACTTTGTATTTTGGGCCAAGTAGAATAGGGTTTTAACCACTTAAGTCAACAAAGGACCGAAGCCCAATGTTGACCCAAGTGGGACGTCCAAGGAGCTAGTTTGACCAAAGGGTCAAAGTTTTCAAGCTAGCTTGGTGGATAAGGAGGTGTGGGACTTCCAAGCCATGTGTCCTCCTTCCTTTGGAGAGTTTTCCTCATATATAGTGGCTACATGTCACTATAGGAATGGAGAGGATTCTCCATAGATAGTGGACACATGTCCTCCTCCTAATGGAGAAGATTTTTACCACATGTCCTCCTATTGGAGAGGATTTTTCTCCTTGCTCTCCAAGTTAACCAAGGTAGGGTTTTTAAGTCTAGCTTCTACAATTTCGAGACACCCTTGGCCTATAAATAAAGGTATCTCCCACTCTTGTATTCACCATCAATTTTGAGTAATGTTATGTTGCCGAGATTGAGTCATACTACTCATATTAAGTCATCTTAGACTAGAGTAACCCAAGTGGCCTCCTATAACCACCTTCCTCCAAGAGTTGGCATAACCTCTCTTAGATCATCACTAAACATCACCTCCATCATCCTCAAACACTCCAAAACCGAGAGCTACTCCTCCATTAGCCACTTTTCTTCTAGTTTTGGTCCAACCTAGCTATAGGAGGATTGTCATCAAGAACTCAAAAAGAATTAACTTGTTTTCTTAAATTACTTAATAAAAAGATTGAAACAAAGAGAAGCAGAGCATAAAACTTAATAAAAAAAATTAGTATGAAGGCAACAGAATTAAACAAATTTAAAAATATACTGAGATAAAGACTGAATAAAAGACGAAAGCAAAATGAATTATTATTTTTTAAATAATAAGATGCTGAATTAAAGACATTAGAAGAATAAAAAAGCTTGTTGGCAGTAGCAGAATGCAAAACGAACTGAATTATTTCAAGAAAATATTAAACGAGGACAAAGAAGAAAAAAAACAAACAACAAAGAACAAAGAAAATTCTTACTTAGAGTGGCAGGAGATGTTATGTTGCCAGAGAAGAATGGTTGCTGGGGTGGGGTGGTCTGAGGAGAAGAAGGCTTACTGTGGGGAAGAGAGAACATAACGACGTGTTGAAGAAACATTCACGGGTGGCTTTTGTTTACATTCCACATAATACACTATAACACTTAATATACAAAATACACTTGAAAAACCTAAAAAACTCTCACAAATGACGTTGTGAGGGTATTTTGGACTTATTTTATTTTGGGTGCACCCCCTTTGTCACCTAATCTTTATAGTCAAACTAGGATGGCCGACTCACGGGCTCAACCATCATATGATCCAGGGTTTACAAATATAAATCAGATGCATGGCAACCGATTTTGTGCAGACAACATAGCATGTAGGTTTCTGTGTGCATGTGTAAATTTATGCTGCAGTATATAAGATAATCTGTCTTAATGCATATAAAAGCAGATGAGTTAGTCGGTATACCGGAGAGTCTATTATAGCATATGTGGATTTCAGTTCATCTTCGTTCATAAAATTCTTGCTAATTCCAGAACCAGTAGATTCAGTCCCCGAATCATCAGGAAAAATCTGTTGCTGTGACTCGTCAACCATAGAATTGCCAACATCTGCAGAATATTAAAAACTTTCTTGTATTTAATCTTTCACAAAATTACTATTATTTGTATGTAATGTTAAGGGTGTAAAGATTTCACAATTAATGTACAATAAATATAGATTAGGAGTTTATTTAGTAGATTTACTTCTCATTTAAAGCCTATATGTTTAGATATTTATTTCCTTTTATTAGAAATTTTTTATTCCCACTACATACCAATGTATCACTTGAAAAAGAGAATGATTTTATTATTTTCATTCATGACAATTACATTCTCCTTACCTCTATTTCTCCTTACCTCTATTTGTAGCAATATAATCTTCTAGAAAAGGGAAACAAGGAAATAGTGTACTAAAAAATAATCTAGAAGATCATACACCTATTTCTCTAATTAGGAAGATTTTATAGATATTTTCTCTAATTAAGAAGATTCTATAGATATTTTCTCTAATTACAACACTCCCCCTCAAGTTGGTAAATAAATATCAATCATTCTCAACTTGTCTACAAGATCTTGAAATCTACCCGGAGGGGGGTTTTCTGTAAAAATATCTGCTAGCTGAAGTTTTGTAGGAACATAAGTTGTAATCACAAAGCTTTTGTCTAGATTATTTTTGATGAAATGTTGTCAATTTCAATGTGTTTGGTCCTGTCATATTGTACTGGATTATAGGCTATGCTCATGACAGACTTATTGTCACAATGTAGTTGCACAGGGTTATCCACCTTGACTTTAAGGTCAGATGACTTTAAGGTCATCCAAAATTATTTTCATCCAAAGTCCTTCAAACATTCTGATAGAGTATTAAGAGTGTATGAAAGGAGAAAGTGAAATTAATAGGATGGTTAGTCGGTTAGGGAGAGTGTTTAACTGTTAGCATTTCAAGTCAAAATGGGGGAACCTTATATAAAGGTTGAGAGCCTTTGTAAAGGGTTAGCTTTTGATATTCATTTGTATAGACAGGACATGTGTATCCTATGGAGGAGGAGTGCTCCCTTGAGAGTGCTACTTGTGTACATTTTATACTGGATTTCAGAAGTAATATACATACATTTTCTTCTCTCTAAGTGAGTGAGTGAAGTGAAGTGTGTTAGATTGATTTTCCTCCATGTTACCATACTATCTCCAAGAAACATATAGTACCCAGAAGTAGAACTTTTGTCAATAATAGAACCTGCACAGTCAGCATCAATATATATTTTCATAGTCAATGTCTCTTCCCTTTTGAATAATAGCCTATTTCCTGGACTTGACTTCAAGTATTGGACAATTTTGTCAACTGTTTGCATATGTCTCTCTCTTGGGTCATGCATAAATTGGCTCACTAGACTAACTACATATGCAATGTCTAGTCTTGTGTGTGATAGATAAATATATCTTCCTACCAATCTCTGATATTGAGCCTTCTCTACAGGAGCACTTTCCTCACTTCCAATCATGTGATTCTGTTCTATAGGGACTATTGAGGTTTTACATCTCAGCTTTCTTTTTTCTTTTAGGAGATCAAGTACATATTTCCTTTGAGAGATGAAAATTTCGTTCTTAGAGTAAGCAACCTCTATTCCAAGAAAATATTTGAGTTTTCCTAGATCTTTTATTTCAAATTGGGTGCTAATTTTTCTTTCAACATCGATTTTTTTGTTTTTATCATCTCCTACAATAATCATATCATTCACATAGACAAGCAATAGAGTGAATTTACTAGTAGAAGAGTGCTATATGAATAGAGTATGATCTCCTTGGCCTTGTCTGTATCCCAAGGAAACCAATTGCTTTTATAAATCTTCCAAACCATGCTCTAGGGGATTGCTTAAGACCCTACAATGCTTTCTTTAGGAGGCATACCTTGTGATAGATTCCTTTATCTCACTCAAAATAGCACACACACACAAAAATACTAGAAAAAATAGTATATTATTCTAGTAATCAAGAATACCCTGTACAACACCCAACTCTCAAGGGAGCACTCTCCCTCCACGGGAACAACCTCCTGTCTATAAAACTAAATCAAAAGCTCTCTCACACAAGCTCCCTAGCTTCTTATAGAGGCCACCCCAACCAACTAACCAATTAATTCCTAATATGTTTCCTTCTATCCTAAACCCATTATATCCTATTACCTTATATCCTATCATTACACCCTACTGCAGAACAACCTTGTCCTCAAGGTTGGAATCGTGAAGCTTGATCTCATGGCTCCTCTTCATCAATGTGTTATCATATGAAGGGAACCCACTGGCTACTGCCCTGACACCACTGTTTTAAACACAGGCTTCAACAATTCTTCCCCCTTCTTCACTGTTTTGACATACACACTATTATTTGTTTCTTTGCTTTCCAAACACCTAGACAAATACACAGCCATGTCCACATTGGTGATGTTGGTGAGAAACTTGTCCTTTTTTGCATATGGCCTGTAGCTTTCCCAAGGAATACTCCCTCAACTGATCTCTTGGTGTTGATATTACTTGGAACTCCCATATCTTGAATTCTTGAATGAAATTTTTCCCACTCCCAGTCCATATTACTACTATCAAACCCTCAAATACCATGCTTCTCATATTCCCCTCAACTATCCTTGCAGAGTTGCTGCCAGATCTTCCCAAGAAAAATTCTTGTATTATTGTTGCCAAGTCTTGAACCCCTGAACTGAATTTTCTTCCAGATTCTTTGATGGCTGGGTTTTGATTGAATTTTCTCCTTTATCTGAGGGTTTCTTTGCTTTCTTGATGTCTTGTAAAATATCTTTCTTAGCATCCATACTTATCTTTCACGCTCAGGTTTTGATTGAATTGTTTTGATTGAATTTTCTCCCATCACGCTCCTCTCCCAATGATATGGCAGGTTGGACCAATTTGATAGATTCCTTTGAAGAAATCAATCTTTCATTGAAAACAGCACACATACACACCTAGAAATACTGGACCAAAAGCAATATTGTATATTACTCTGATGAACAAGAATACATATGTACAGCATCCAACTCATTTTGTAGCAATGAGAGCCTTGATGTGAAAAAGTTACTCCTCAACCATCCATTCATTAACAAAAGTGTATAGCAACTCATTCTGTACTTTCCTAGCTTGTGTGTGAACTTGATTTTGAAAATGATCATGAACCTTGTACCAAACATGATAGGAATGATTACTATCTACAACTTGAGAGAATATTGAATTCATTATCAGCGATTGAAGACACAACAACTTTTCATCTTGTAGCTTCCTCTTAGTGTATTTTGAATTAACATTGCCACTATCATGATATGATTCTTTCAAGAATCAAAGAGGAATGTTCAAACAAGCTACAAAATGTTGCAACCGGTGAGCCTTGATTACAAGTTCCACTTGTTGCCATGGAAGAAAATTTGATTCAGTTTTTCAAGAATGGCATGGGACCCTAAGCCCTTGATACCATATTTAAAACTGAAAAGCAGAATAAAGGACAAAAGGAGATAAACTTAAGTGTTATTTCTTAATGCTAGTACAGAAAACAATTTATAAGAGAGCTGGTCTAACGACAGCTGCATATACTAACTTAGACCTAACTACTCTCTCGATAGAACAGTTAAGAACTACTCTTTCTACAATATATTCATACAACAATGTTTTTGTTAGCTGTAAGTTAGTTAGATTAGTATAACCCTCTGTGTTTCGTATAAATTGATCCCAGCTGTGTCTTTTCAGTAAGTTGAATGATAATTCTTCTCACAGTTTTAAAATAATCTCTCTTATTCTAATAGTATCAGGGGCTGTCATGCCATAAATTGGTTGTTCAACATTTATAGGTTGGCCAACATCAGGATAACATTAGATTGTAACAACATACTATGAATAAATTCTACCAAAAACATGAAGTTTTAAGTTAAAACATCAAAATATACCTGGATCTTTAGAAACAACTGACAGCAGTGATTGTTGGCTAGATGGGGAATGGACCGAAATGGGTGGCTGTGGTACTGAGGTGGAAGAAATACCACTAAGACCTGAAGACTGGACTCCAAGTCCCATACCAGATTGAGAAGTAACAGATGAGCCTTGAGAATTGAACTGCACAAAGAGTGGGATGTTATAATAAAAAGAAGGTCCCATATAGTGAAAAATCACAAAATTTAAAGCTCACAAATACCAGTATATGTCATGTAAAATATATATTTCCACTTCAGAGAAAAATCAAGTTAGGTTATGAAGATGCAATGTATGATACAAGAAAATATTCAAGTATTCGATAGAGTCAATTACAGAGAAGATAAATAAAATCTTCTGGGGCCTAGCCTAGACCATTAATAAAATTCTTCAACATGGTAATTGAGAGTATCTCAAAGGAGAATTGTAACAGTCAACAAGTTAAGGTATATAATAAAGTTCCCAAGTGTAAAAAATAGAGCTGTATGCCGAATGTTGGACAATGTAGACCAGTCAAACGTAAAAAATTTAGCCAAAGAATCAAGGTGTCTTTCGTTCTGCTTTGAAATTTTCGGGATATGACCAGAAACAACCCAAAATAGAAGCATGATGATTTCTAAAAGTATTGATTCCCACGCTCAATGTCCTTCCCATGAACACACGATGTCCGCAATGTGAACACACAATATCTTCAATGTGAAGGGTGTGTTAGAGAGATAGATATGACCAAAATTATAATATATAAGTGAAGGCAAATCTCACATTACTAAATTGATTTAATAAAATTGAGTTAGACTTAAATTTCATTGTCTCAATATGGTATCAGATATCTCCCTTTTGTCAATTGTAGATCACTAGAGATATGGCCAAAATTATAGTATAGTAGTGAAGGCAAACCTCACCTTACTAAATTGATTTAATAAGGTTGAGTTAGACTTAAATTTCACTACCTCAATATGGTGTTAGATATCTCCTTTTTGTCACTACAATTTTTATCTTTATAGTTACTCTTGATCCAAGTGATGATGCCACAACAGATGGGATCGGACCAACCTACATTGACATTCCTCATTTTTAAGTTTTAATTTATTACAAAAGATATGAGAATGTAACTGGAGTGATTGATCTCAATAAATTAATTCTTTATTTTTCAAGTTTTATAATTAGGGAATATCAATCTCCTCTATATATTATACCGATTTTGTTTTCTCAATATAAATAAAGCATTCCTGGTTTCTCAGAAACACGATTTCAACCCAATATCTATCTATTTCCTATCATTTAACAGTTATTAAAGTATGAACAAGTACAAGAGGTCTTAACAATTTAAACTGTATTCATAAATGCTTCAATTCAACCAGAATGAATTTATAATTAAACTAATTGAAAGAAAATAATGGCACTACGCTTTTCTCCTGAATTTCATTATGAATTCTAAAGAAACAAAAGCAATAAATTCAACTCCCAAATGTATTTTTGACCATGCGTATGTGTACAATATACAGCCCAAGCAAAAACAGAGGGAATACACGAACTTGCATATTTAAATTAGATAACTCAAGGATTCCAGCAAATTCAAAAGGCTCAGCATATCTACCTTTTACTTCAGGCAGTAAAAAAGTGTAGATAAATTTTAATTTTTTAACTATGCAATGAATCATCAATCTTTTGGCCAATAATGAATCTTCAATCCTTAAATTCTGTGTAAAGGAGAGGAAAAAAACACGTATAAAAATGATACCTGCTGTAAGAGAGGATTTTGTTGTTGAGCAGAAAACTGCTTGTGATTTCCTCCAGCATAGGATGGCATATTAAGAAGGGCACTTTGCCCTTGTTGCACTTGCTGGAACTTCTGTAAATATCTTTCCCTCTGATCAGGAACTATTTCAGTTCTTGCACGAACATGACCCTGAAGTACAAAATAAATAAGTCCCTTCAGAGGTAAGAAAAATAACAAACTACACAGCATATGTCCCATCCCATGAAGTCCTTACTCCCAGGTGATTATCACATGTACTAATAAGTATTTTATGCTTTCTACTGCAATTTTGTATGCCATAACTACCCATTTCTGTGTAATTAAAAATATATCGCATCACAACTTTTGAACTACATACTTTCATTCAACTAATCCGTAACAAAAGGAAAAAAAGAAAACCTAGATACATTAAATGATCTACATGTACCAGACTCAAAACTGATGCAAAAAGCCAGCATCTCCCCAACATAGGCTTGTATGTGCACCCAAGTAACATTTTTCAATTGAATAGGCCTATATACATACTCATCCACAAAATACTTTCATATATAAATTAGCAGATGTCCTGACCTCAAATGCATTGAAGATCACTAAAGTCACTAAAACAAGCATAAAATATTTTTCTAACCTTTGATAATCAAATAATTGAATAAGATACAAAAGAGAAAAGTAAGAGAACAAGAAATCCTCAAGAAATGTATCAAAAGAAAAAGGAAAATGACAAGAGCAGGTGAGAAAAATTTAGATACAGGTATTTCTCATAAAACACAAAAAAATCAAGTTCAACCTACAATCATCACCTGTGATGAACCAAATACAACTATATGATTAATGAAATGATAAGCCAAACAATTATTGAATGCATAATTCATTTTGAAGAGTGTACATTGTTCTAGTCTTCTGGAAATTTCCATGCATATCATTGGATTCTCTACACATATCTTAAAACACATTTCATATACATCACGAAATAGATGGTTTAGCTTGTCTTTGTCTACTAGGTGAAAATTTATCGTAAAACATGATAAAATATGATAGTGATAAGAGATCCTCTACAAAGAGACCGGACTATGTTAGGAGAAACATGAGGGTAGCAGCAGATCAAACCTTGGGCTTTGTACCAGAATAACTGAAACACCACTATGTTTGTTGAAGAATAGAAGTGAGAATAGTAAAATACTAAGGGTAGGGGCAGAAGGGTATTAATTTCGTGAAGTTGCAAGTTGCTAGTGCTCCCAAATTACCTGGGGACTTTATCATTCTCTTTTTTATAAAGTGTTCCATCCCTCTTTCTTTTCATCTCTTCTGATCCTGTTTATATCACTTAGGAAGTACGACAAATAAAATACAATAGAACTGACGTAGCATGCAATTTAAGTAACTGTATGTACGACTCAGTTTACTTAAATGATGGATTCTGGTAACCAAATGCATACACGGCTTAAGTATTTAGTTAGATTTCAATTGAAGAATTTGATGTCCTGTACCTATAAGTAACTAAATGAACAACAACCAATAGTATAGAAATCTAATTGCATATTATTATTTTATCCAATATTGTCTATTAAGAGCGTTGAAGGCAAGCCTGACACAACAGTAAAGTTAGGCCTATGTGATCAGTTGGTCATGGATTCAAATCCAGAAACAGCCTCTTTCATTGTGCAAGGGTAGGTTAGTTTTTTAAGGTCTGTTGATAGCATTACACGTCTATCTTCGGTTTGGAATTATATAAAAGTTGCAAATTCAACCAATATAGCATTACAAACAAATTCCAAGTTAGATCATTAATGAATGACATACTTTATAATTGGAGAAGAAAAGTAACAAACAGTTCACACTTCAAGTACAATAAATAAACAAAAGGCAACGTGGCAGTTGGAATAGCAAAAAAAATTTAAGAGCAAAAGTGTACCATGTCATTTTGATTCTGGAAGGGGCTTCCAGGTCTCCATTGCATGCCAGGAATAGCAGAAGGGGAGAAAACTCTCCCAGACAAAGTTGCACCTTCATTGGCATTACTAGAGTCAACTGAGGAAGTTCCATCAGTACCCCTTGCAACCTGAGGAATAATCATTCTATTACTTAAAGGGGATACAAGAGTTGGTACCATCCCATTGCTTCCGAGTCTATCATCAGCAACCAATATGTTTCTCTTGGTTATTTCAGAAGTTGAAGAAACTGAACCAAGGGGCCCATTGCTGGAAACCATGTTCCCAGATACAACAGGTATGTTATTTGTTGTTTGATTTGACAGGCTGTTTCTGCTGATATTCCTTATGAGTGCAACATCAGAAAGTGATGGAGATGGTCTTCGGACAGGGAAACTATTAATCTCATCTTCTTTCACAGTGCTAGACTGATTTACAAATGAAGCATTGACAGCACTACTAATTTCCAAGGAACTCCGAAGAGAATTTGAACCAGGTGTGAGAGATGAAATGGGCGGCGGACTTGACAAGTTAGGCACTGTAACATTTATAGAAACAGGAGTAGCAAAATTCGCCGCTGGTGTTGCCGCTGGTGTTGTTGCAGTAGAACTAACTGTACTACTTTTAGGAGGTGGAGTTCTTGCACCAACATCAGAATTGCTATCCTGAGAAGCTGTATCATCAGCTTGCTCCTGGAAAGAAGCATTTGAAGATTAGAAATTGGAGTCACCCATACAAGGACTAATGAACAACTGATAAGTAATAGGTTTTTCTGTGTTAAGTGGTAGTTCAGACACAACCACTTGGTGGAACTACAGTCATGATTGACCATCATGTACTATTCTTAAAAGGTTCCATTAGAAAAATAACACTATAAAAAATGTTAACATTGGATTGACTGGTGCCATATGTAACATAAATATTGTTATCATGGTCTTGAACAACTATTTGAGTACTTTCTTCATTTCTTGCACGAATTTTTGATTATTTTTCTTTAATCAACTCATCAATTTGTTAAGACATCTCATAAATTGATGCCATTAACAATAAGTTAACACACTTGACAATTAAAAATAAAAATTCCCATAAACTTGGGTTGAACCAAAACTATGCATAACCTATCCAAAAGCGTTTATATATCAATGAAGACCATCAAAAAACACTTAGAAAGGAAAAGTAAGCCTTATCTCTCTGACAGGCACATCAATTTTTTGAAAAACTACATAAATATTCCTACTGAAAACTTCTGAAAAAAAAATCCCTACTTTTCAAGAATAATGACTTATTTTTTTCAGCTCATAAAAGTAAGAATAGAGGAATACACACAGATGTTTGTGATGCTGAAGCTGATGTTGGCAAAGGCTTCAAGCTAAGAACAGGTGCCACCTGCCAAAATAGCAAATAAATTAGGCGATCCATTTATAGAAAAATTATAATATGCATACAGGAAATTTCAATAAAAAATATGGATAGCAAAATCATACATTTGAACCAGCAGAAACAATCAAAACCCAGTACAAAAAATCATTAAGATTGGAAAAAACAATTACTGCAAGCAACAATTCATCTGCCAATCCCATGAAGTGACACGGACCAGCAAAATCCCAAAATCACTATAGTTGTATAGTTAACACAAACATGATGTTAGGACATAGGATGATAGGATAGACGGGGTTTAGGTTTGTAGCCAAACGGTAATAGGGGCATGCCGAACGGGTTTAACAGGGGGTTTAGGTTGGAAGCCGAACGGTAACAGGGACATGCCGAATGGGTTTAACAAGGAACTGTTTGGTTTCGGTTTGGGAAGGGTTTCTGTTGTAAGGAGGAGTGGGTCAAAGTTATTAGAGCCATAAATAGACTCCTGTAAACTCTGTATAGGGATATTGAGTGATTTTGTTATAAAGTCTGGACTTTTATCAGCCGGTTTGGAGGTGGATTTCGGGAGACGGTGTTTGAACGACTGGCGACACTGCAACAGGAGAACACCGTGGAAGAGTATGTCCGGAAATTTGAGACATTGGTGGGGCAAACCCATGGCGTGACGGAGGAGCAGATACTGGGATACTTCCTTCCCGAATTGTGCGAGGACAATAAAGGACAGGTTCGAATTCACGATCCGCAAGAGCTAACAATGGCAATGACAATGGCGAGAGATGTGGAGGACACAATGCGTGAAGCGAGAGGGGGAAGTTGAAATGCGACCAAGCATTCGCAATCTTGGGAACAAGCAACCGGGGCAATAACAAAAAAACGAGATCAGTCGCCCTAATTCGAATCAACCAAGCGGGGCAGAAAACGTAGGATCAGTGAGAAGAGAAGTCACAACGAGTGCCAACACTAGACCGAACGGTAACGTGGGACCGAATAGTATGGGTGGGAGCGACAACAGAAGCCGGATGGTGACGAACTTGCCCTATCCTGAGTTCCTGAAGAGAAGAGGGGCAATGTTTTCGATGTGGAGGACCATTCGCGGCCGTCACCATTGTCCAGAAAGGAGGAGCCTGCGGGTGGTACTCTTAGCAGAGGATGAAGAAGACAATGAAGAAGAGGATTTGCCAACACCCAAGCCTCCTGATCAAGCTTACCTGTTTCAACCTTGAGGACAAGGTTGTTCGGCCGCCGAGTGTAATGTTAGGACATAGTATGATAGGATAGAGGGGGTTTAGGTTTGTAGCCGAACGGTAATAGGGGCATGCCAAACGGGTTTAATAGGGAGTTTAGGTTGGAAGTCGAACAGTAACAGGGACATACGAACGGGTTTAACAGGGAACTGTTTGGTTTCGGTTTGGGAAGGGTTTTTGTTGTAAGGAGGAGTGGGTCAAAGCTATTAGAGCTATAAATAGACTCTTGTAAACTCTGTATAGGGATATTGAGTGATTTTGTTGTAAAGTCTGGACTTTTACAAGAAGAGGGAGGTTATGCTCCCAACCAGGGAGGTTATGCTCCCAACCAGGGAGGTTATGCTTCCAACCATTCTTTGAAAAGAGATTTATATCGCTATCAATAATAGAACCCATTTTTTCTTTACTGTTTCTACCTACTGTTAGTGTTCATAGTTAGGTTTCAAATCCAAGAACCTAACACATGACCTCTATTCCAAAGTTTAAAGTTATTTTTCTGACTTCAATTTGGTACGATAATATCATTAGGATCAATCACTGCAATTGAGATATAGTCTATTTTATGTGCTTCTACCACGGCTTTTGTTTTTCAAAGACATCTGGGTGGGTTAAGAAAGTAGGGTGTATGCGAGCTTCCCTTGAAATTGACTCCTTAGGAATATAAGACTTTCGAACTTACTAAAACAAGTTCCCATGTCAAGGGCTAAAGGATAGGAGTGACAGGAAACTCACTTTTTGTCCCCACATATAACATCAATGTTCTAATTTAGGTCCACTATAATACCGTTAGAATCTATCAATTCGAAGCATCATCTGTTTTGAAGCTCAATGCTTCCATCACAATTTTTTTCTTAAAAAGTTCCTTGGTGGATTAAAAAGTGTGTCCCAATCCAGTAACACAAATCTAATCTGCATAAGATTAACTTATTAACTAATTTTCAGGAAGTAATTCTTTAATTTGCAGTTTATGACAGCTTTGTAATAAACATAGGAAGAAAAAGGGTATCTCAACAGAAGCTAGAAATCATGCAACTACATATGCATCAATATGTGTTAGTGTGTGCACCTCTCAGTATTTCCAACATAGCAATAATTGTTAAACAAATACCTTAGCAAGACCAGGGGGAATTGTTACAATATCTTCAAGTGACTCCACCTTATCTAGGGGTAATGAACTATATAGCTCATCAACATCACTAAATTCTTCAAAGTCCTCCTATAAAAAAAAAGAAATATAGGTTAGACAGAAAATTAATACCAATTCAAAAAATTTGCCCGGTATCTGTCAGAAAAACTGTTTCACATAATGCATTGAGGAGCAGTTCCTCTTAAAATACAATACAAGCACATAATAACTACAAATCTTAATTTATGATGGATATAAATCCTAATCTAGTCCTACAACTCAGGAGCAGTGATCCTGTAATATAAATATAAATATACTTTCAGCCTACTAATCCTCCTAATTATCCTATTAGTCCTGCAATTAATTCCTAATTCTGTAATTAAAACGGTACAGGAAAATATTAACTGCAGCATAAATCATGGGATTCTGACAGTATCTATTGAAAACAAAAATAGAAAAGAAACTTTGTATTTATTATTCTTAGATTTGTACAGCTCACGAACTTCTATTGACAGAAGTTATATATAGACTCAAGAAGCTCAGCTAACTGACTAGACCAGTTATAACTTGTTGAAGATCCCATACCATTCAGAGATATGGCTAAAATAGAGTATATACATAAGGTACACACCTTGAATTAAAGGCTGGCTTTGAAGGATTGAATAAGACCTAAACCCACTCTCTCAGAATAACAACCTGACAGTGACCAACGTAACAAACTACTCTATCAGAATGCAACATATAATGATGGCTATGACTAACAGTCCGATAAAAGGAGTTACACACTCCCACAAACTAACTAATTGTTTGATAAAAGAGGTTATTTGCTCACACTAACTCAAGACTATAAAGGGTAGATAAATAAAGTAACTCAATTATAGTGTTTAAAAGCAGAATGGAAAATGTTTAAGCTATGCAAGACAAACCTGATTACGTTCTACATAGTCATCCAAGAAATCTTTGACATCATTCACCTGCTCTGGACTTAGTTCATCATTATCAAGTAGCCTCAAGATAAATTCACATTTCTTTACATGAGCCTTGTGCCGAGTGATTGATGTTTCTAGATGTATCTGATCAACAGACACAAACATCTGAATAGCCATGACTTAGATTGACAGAAAAACTATTTCTGATATTATTCATAGAGGAGCAATTGGTCTTTAATAGAATAATACAAAGACTTAATAATTGAAAATCCTAATTTATGATGGATATAATCTATCCCTATAATTCAGGACAAATGATTCCGTACAATAAATATAAAATATACTGTCAGCATACTAATCCTCTTAATTGTCCTCCTAATTACGAAATCTAACTAAATCTCCTAATTATGTAATTAACAATATATAAGAAAATATTATCTGCAGCGTAAATCAGTCCCAGAAACTGTATTTCCTTTACTACAACATACCAATCTGGGTGGCTTGTTCTTTCCTTTCTTTGAAGAAATTCCTTCAAGCTCAGCTTCAAAGTTATCGATCTGAGATTCTAATTCCCCAACCTACTCAAACATTTAAAATAACAATTTCCAAATGAAGAAATATAAATAAGCTATTAAAAGTTCAGAATAAATACAACCGTTTCTAGATATAACAGAGACACTCCAATGTTAATCATGACGTAAACAGGCAGTAAATTTGTATAAACAGAGACACTACAATATTAATCATATGATGTGAAGCAGGCAGAATACTTGTGAAAATATCATTATGGAAAGAAAATTTTGAGAACCAACTTCAAAAAAACAAAATTCATCATTGAAAAGGTATCTTAACAGTCAACAGTGAACCTGCAATATTTTCCACGTTGCAACCTGCAAGAACTATGAGTGACACAGCAAACATGACAAATCATTTTCCTAATACTATGAAGTTACATGAAGTATACAAGCTATTAAAGCAATAATTAATGTCCATGCTTTGATCACAACTGTAGAGATCCCATATCAACTACAAATATGGTCACTGTAGAATTTATAAAGAGAATTGGGCAATCTTCATCTAAAGGGATAGCTTTTGGAATTGACTTAGCCCCAAGATAGTTTCAGATCCCACGATAGATTTTAAATTGATACATCTTCAAGTATCCAAAAAATGAACTTGGCCCCACGAACTACCACACAGTCAACTTGACCATATGACTTTCCCTTTCTAAAACAATCTCTACACTCCATATGTCATGTCCCAGACATGAGGTGTGTGTTTTTGTGTATTTATAAAAGCCTTGGGTAATGCTCACTTCAATGATATCATGAGCTAAACTTTTGCGTTGAGTTAGCTTTCAAACCAAATTCAAGAAAAACAAAAGTAAAAATGATAGTTATTCATGGCAATCAATTTTATACCACATTGTTCAACCAATCCCTTGTCTCCGATTTAGCCTTCTCTCTAGGATCCTGTCACAAAGGATTGAGAATGAAAAACTGTCATAAATACACCTACAGAGTCCAAAAATATATAAAATAAAAAAGAATATTGAGTTAAAAACTCACAGTTTTGGGCTGTTGACCTAAGCCTTCTTTAGAGAATGCTTTTGTCTTTGTCTCCTTCTCACAGATCTTGAATCTTTCCATTTCACGCTCAATAAGCTTCCGTGCATCCACCAAAGCCTGCTCATACGAGGCACTAACCTATGTCCCAATGAGTTAAAGACAAACAAATGTCAAATTCAAAATCAAGTTAAAAATAAAAATTTTAGTAAAAGATCATTTCATACCACTTAAACAAGTCAATCCAGCAATACCACCATCTAAGTACAACCAGAAGAAAAAAAAATGCAATATAGAAACGATGAACAGAAAAGACATAGCAAACAAGACTTAACTGAACCATACTAAAATATGCTCTGATTTTCTATGATTTATCATTCAGTCAAAGTGAATAAAAACCAATCTTCTTCGTATTAACCAGAAAATACTTCATCAAAATATAGGATAAGACTTAAGTGTTGAAACCTGAAGGAGTTCGGTTGTCAAACTTTCCATCAATGGACTTTGAGACCTTTTAAAAGTTAATCTTAACATGTTCAAAGTTTGGAAGAATGGCACGGAGGATCATCACCTTAGAGAAATTGTCCAGCATCTTCTTGATCTTGTCTAAAGACTAAACCTCCAAGAAAGTATTTAATTCTTCAATAATAGACTGGGCTTCACTAATAAAAGACATCATGTTATGGTCTGTTTGTTTAAGAGAGGCAAGCCTATTGGTAGAGACGTAAATGCGCTGAATATCATTTGCAAATATATTTTAAGCCTTTTTTCCAAAAGTAGTTGCACATCTTAAACGATCTGAGTACCCAATAACTTGGATTCCACATATTGCAATTACTCTCGTCTTGTTTAAGGTGATAATGGAAACCTTGGAAGAGGAACCGAAGTTCAATTCAAACAAACAAAGAGAGATAACTTTTTTCCATTAATCTTTAAGAGGTAATGGTAGGAGTTTCAAAGAAGGAGACAACAGGTCCAAAGGATATTTTTGTTGACAGAGAAGAAAACAGCCTACAAGAAACAAAAAGAGAGCACTAGGTTTGATCTTCAACCACACCAAAAATGGAGTACTTTCAGTCAGAACGAAGACGAGAGGTCCAACAAGACCTATGGAGGACATCCAAAGTCAATGCGTGGATGTTAAGCACCTAGTAGCAATGAACAAGAGTGTGTGTGGTGACACGTGGAGCTGATTCAACTTTAAAGACCTATAGGGTTGGTCATCACATAAAGAGACACTCCAAATCCAGTGGTTACCAAAGAAAATTACAATGGCAGACAACAACAAACGGTGGATATTTCTCCAAAGACTAAGACCAACAAAGCAGGATCAACCCTCTGATACCAATTGAGATAAATAAAAGAGACTACATTTGAGAGAGCTCTATCACTCATATGTTCCTATATTTATATTGATAGAATTTTGATACAATGAGTAGAGAGAAGAACAAAGATCAAAAGCCAAAACTACTAGGTACAAAAACAGGTATAGCTCATACGCATAGCATATAGCAGTTTTCCAATACAACTACTTAGTACCAATACTTAACACCTATTGTAACAAAGGTACAACACATTGTCTTCCTTAGCAAGTACAATCACCTTCCCTTACCCAAAATATGGCAAGTTGAACGATTAAAAGACGCCAAATAATGTAGATCCATCATAAGCTTATGAACAGAAATCAAATTGGTGGATAATTTGGAACATGCCACCTTTTCAAGGTTCCTCTTTGGTAGGCATAAGCAGAAATGGATAGTATATGACAGGAGAAAGAAGACTAACTAGCTGTTATTACTTAACTGTTTGTAACAGTTAACAGGGGGCGGGAGAGGATAGTTATAAATAGAGGTTACTTAGTTGAAAAAGGTATCTGGTTGGTGAATTGATTGTAGACAGGTTATGTCTTGTGAAGAGGGTTAAGCCTCTGGATTCTTTTTGTACAGATATTCTTACTAGAAATAATATTCAGTTTTCTCTCTTTCTTGTGTCTTCTTGGTGAGTGAGAGAGTCTTTGATTAGGTTCCCGATTTAGGATCCTATCACTCTTGCATTTGCTAGTGATTGATAAGTTCTCTTAAGATGCTCACTTTTATGCTTTATCATCACATTTCACAGTTTTGGGGTGGCTTCTTTTATTTATCGATATGGTAACACCACAAATTTCCTCACAATATTGTCCCCGACAGTGATCCTATACTCATCAACCAATTTTTGCCACAAGTTATTTGAACAAAGTGGCATTAAATTGTGCATGCACATTTCCTATAACCTTATGCCAATTGGCAAACTAAGGTTTTCAATCTGAGTTTTGGAGCAAAATTTAAGTTCATTTGTTCATTATTGAGCCTCTCAAATATACCAAGTCAATATCCTTAGCTGAATGATCCTATAATACCTCTATTCACTCCAACCAAGTCTAACTCCTTTTGAGATCACATATGGAAAACCTCCCCCTTCCATTCCCAGTATGTGGAGGGTTCATCTGAAATGGAAGTTGTGGACTGCTTTAAAGTTCTTGCTAGATGACGATGCTTCAATCGATATATTCCACCTAATGATACTTTCTCACAATATCTATACTTAATTTATTGTTTTCCCATCAATTGAAACACAAAGACTACATGCAAAATCAATCTTTGTTCCAATAAAACTTCCTCTTCTAGCAACGTGACCTAAACCATCTTCAACAGACACCTTTTCTTCCTTCAAATTCTAAACAAAATTTAGAACTCTCTAGAAAGAACGTAGAGCACTCTTCAACAACAACAGAAGATTGGTCTACTATATCATTATTCATCGAAGGTGGGTCTTGCATTGGAATGTTAATAGGTCATGGTTGGCGTTGATATACCTGAAGAGGTGTTGGAGAAGCATTTGAGGCATGGTAGAGTAATCTTGTGGTGATGAAGCAATATTGACAGAGGCGGGAAAGTGACTGTATATGTCTTCATCAGAAGAAATAGATGTATAAAATGGAATAAACTCAAAGAAATAGGCATCAACAGATACAAAATATTGATTAAGATCAAGAGAAAATTGATAGTGTTTGATAATTAGAGTGAAATGTGCATTCCCATACCATCAGGTTTTCTTTGCTGGAGATAGGCTTCTTTAATACCAAAAGATAAGGATCATGGGTGTACCAATTCTACCATGACCCTCCAAATCCCTCAACAATTCATACCTCGTATGACACAACAGGTAAAGCATTAGATAGAAGGGTCCACCCACTTTAATACCAAAAGATAAGGATCATGGGTGTATGATAGGTTTCTACTCAAGAAACCTCAACGGATAGCCACACACACACTCCAGATCACACACCAAACACAAAGAATAGCCTTTCTTGTATTAACAGGGACAAGAAACAATGTACAGAGAACCAATGAGAGCTTAACCTCCCCTACAGGATTAAAAATTCCTGTTAGAAACAACAACTAACTAAAAGCCCTCTCCAACTTCTTTTCACCCATTGCCTTCTTAAGTTGGGATACATGGAAGATTGGGTGTATCCTAGTTGTTTCTAGTAACCTGAGCCTACAAGCCACCTCTCCCACCTATTGCACCACTTGAAAAGGACCAAAGTATCGAGCTGATAGCTTCAGATGGAGTCTTGATGGCATTGGAAGATTTCCTGTGAGATCTGATTTTCAAGTAAACCCAATCCTCCACCTTTATATATGTCGGTCGCCTCCTTTTATTCGCCTGCTGGGTTATTAAATCCTGAGCTCGAGTCAAGTGAAACTTCAGTTGTTTGAGAGCTTCGTCTCTTGTTTGCAGTCCTTGGGCAACCGCTTCTACTGGTGTTTCCCCTAATCGAATCTGCTCAAGGAAGGTGGATCCCTACCATAAACCGTCTCAAAAGGTGTGCACTTGGCTGCACCCTGATAACTAGTATTATACCAGTAGTCAGCCCAAGGCAGCATTGCACTCCAACTCTTTGGCTGCTCAGAGCAGAAACACCGTAAATACCCCTCCAAAATTTTGTTTAGCACCTCGGTTTGGCCATCTGACTCAGGATGATACGTTGTACTCATCCTGAGTTGGGTTCCCTACATCCTAAATAGCTCCTTCCAGAAAATGCTCAAGAACAAGGGATCCCTATCACTGACAATTGAAACCGGGATCCCATGTAACCTCACTACCTCCTTATCAAACACCTCTACTACTGTCCGAGCTGAATAAGGATGCTTGAGTGAAAAAAAATGGCCATATTTGCTTAGGCGATCAACTACTATTAGAACTGCATCATAGCCTTGGGATTTTGGCAGCTTATCTCCTGGAGATCCTGGGAGTGAATGTCCAGAATCCCTTCTAGCTCTGGATACTTCCCTGACTCATCATCCCTTTCGACCTGGCCCAAGTCCCATACCAAAGTCCAAGCCTCCACCTCTGTCAGCTTTAGTAATGACCTGGGTTCCACCAATCTCCTAACAAAAGTCAGATCCCCCCGAATAATCACCTTCGTTCCACCTTGTTTGTACATCATGGTCATCTCCCCCCAGTTCAGCATCACTACCCCCAGCTTAGCTAATCATTCCACACCCAAAATTATGTCTACATCGCCCAGCTCAAACAGATGAAACTTCTCCTCCACTTCAGTTTCTGCCAGGGTAATTACTACCCTCTCGCAACACCCACGAGTCTTTTTTCTTTGTCCATCACTCAGACTCACAGAATAGGGTGGCGTGTCCTCCATGGGCAGCTTCAGCTCCTCCGCCAATTCCCTACTAATGAAATTGTGGCTTGTGCCACTATCTATGAGTACTAACACCTTCCTCTCTCCAATCCTCCCCTTCAGTTTCATCGTTTTGGGTTGAGTTATCCCCTCTAATGAAAACGCAGACAATTCCATGGGTTTCTGGTCCTGGTCTGCCACACCTTCCTCCTTTTCCTCCTCTTCTTTCTCTGTGAGAATAACCACACTTAAACTCCTCTCAAGACAGTGGTGGTCGGGGCTAAGAGGCCCTCCGCACCTAAAGCATCGGCCCTCTTCCTTGCGCTTCCGAAATTCTGGATTAGGAAGGCTTTGCACATTCCGACCTTTATTATCGCTTCCCCCTGCCCCACTAGCTTTCGCGTTGGCATTCATCAGGTTTCCCTCTCCTCTTACCGATCCTACACTCTCCACACCACCAATATGATTCCGATTACTGCGACTGGTCTCATCGCGAGTCATCGTACCCGTCGCGTGCCCCCAAGACTGCGAATTCTTGGTCATATTCAAGTTTCCCCCTCTCACGCCACCCGGAACCTCCTCAACAGCCCTCGCAATTTTCATGGCAACCATTAACTCCTGGGGATCAAATGGTCTAACCTGATTCCTAATGTTGTCGCGCAATCCCGCGAGAAAATACCCAAGCATTTGTTCTTCTGAAACTCCTTGAGTTTGACCCACCAAGATCTCGAACTCTAGGACATACGTCCACGGTGCCTTCTTGTTTTATGGCAGCCAACCTCTCAAAAACAGTCCCCCTATTTCTTCCTCCAAACGCTCGATCATCGCTGCTTTTAGGCCCTCCCAAGAATGGTTCTTGGCCTATACTTTCCAAAATCTAAACCAGTAACCCGCGCTACCCTCCATGCTAATGTATGCTAAGCGAACTTTCTCTTCATCTTCCGCCACTCCTTGCAACCCAAAAATTTTTCTGCCCAATTAATCCTGTTTAGTGGATCCAGACCCTCGAAAATGGTAATTCGACCTTCTTCCTCCAGGGGGTATTAAGTGTACTACTAGAAATTGTTAGAAACTATTAGAAGATTACTATTAGAAGATTCTAGAGATCTATTTGTAATCATTACTCGAGAGCAAAAGTTACCTAAAGTTGTTTCAACTCGAAATCAATTCTGGCCTCCAAAATCAATTTATCAACATGAAAGCAAACACTAAAGGTAAACCATGTTAGGTGGTATTTCAATGCTATGTAATTCATCACGAAACCAAACACGCAATAAAACAAACTAACGCTACACCACCCATGCACCACAGCGTTTTCGTGTCTTAATATGTTGGTTCATCACACAAATTAGCTTAGGTGTGATTCTAAGTCTCACCTTATCTCATAACAATACAATACAGGGTGTGTTTTGATACAAAGCTAGAAGTGCTTTTAAGAGGTTCAGGGAGCTTCTCCGGTAGAAAAAGAATATATTTCCAGTAAAAAAGCCTCAAAACCACTTCTAGGTTGTATCCAACATGCCCACAATATAATTCGACAGTGCAAGTATTATCAATTGAAGGAAAGAAATATATATATATATATATATATATATATATATATATATATATATATGTATGTATGTATATACACGTGTGTGTTTGTGTAATTAGCAACAGAAGATTAAAAGAAGAGAGATAATCTTCACCTTCTTATCTTTGATTTCACTGGATTGAATCCAAGTCTTAATCTGGTCCCTGTATCTCTGCAGCTTCTTAATCTCCTTCTTCAGGTCAGCCTCGAACTTCTCCTTCTGGTTCGCATTGTCCGTGTCGTAAACCTAACTCACCAACCGCCACATGTCATTCGGAAACAGAAGAAACTCGAAATTGAAGAAGATGAATAACACAAGAACCTTGTTCCAGATGCTATCAAAGACTTCGACGCCTTCCTGAACCTTCTTCAGAACACGGTCAATCTCGCCCTGGAGTTTCCGACTCGCCCCCATTTTCGCCGATTCAACTCATCCAACTCGGGCCTGAAATTCTAATCTCTTTCGAAATTATCGATTCTCCGTAGGTAAGTTCAACCTCTGTCTCTCATTTTCGAAGCTGTGTTTTCCTCTTCTTCTTCTTCCCCGGACAGTGAGACCCACCCGTTCTTACAAAAAGTCGTCGTTATCATTTAGCTTGTGTATTTATCCAGAAAAAATAGTATTTATAACGTTTGTATTTAAAAAGTTAATTATTGCAGAAATTATAAAAAACACCGTTATTAAAATTTAAGAACTAAGTTAAATGAATTGAACTGAAGAAATAAATTAGTTAAAGTTTCTTTTACCTTAAAAATAAATCTAAGAATAATAAATAATGAGAAACACAAAAAGTTTATCCCAATATATAAAGTGAAGAAATTTGGTTAAGTTAAGAAGAGATAAAAAAAATTAAATTTTATGATTTTCTCAATTTTTTTTATTAGAAGGGTTTTGATAATTAATAAATATTTATGATTAAAGATAATTTTAAAAAAATATATTTTAAGATATTTGATTTGATATTTTTAAATAAGTATCTTATTTATATATATCAATAAATATCAAAAGATAGTATGTGCGAATTTTTTTTAATCTAGCAAATATCTTCTCAAATATTTTTAGATCTCTACAACAATCAAATATATTTTGAAGATATTGAATTATTTAGAAGATAATATGAGGAAATTACATTATCATAAAGAAGATTACAATAATAGAAAAACCTAAAACAAAGTTCAATCCAATTTCTATATAGAAATACTTACATTAGAGGAGCTTATGAACCCTTTGGAGGCTTCAAATTTCGTCATATCTCTCTTATCTCATATTCTCCCGCCTCTCTTCTTCTATTTTCATGTTAAATTTTAAATTTTAAATAACACTAATTTGCTTAAATATCATTAAACACACATATTTAAAATGAATGTTTTTAGCATAAATTGATAATCTAGTTGAATTTACATTGAAATGGAATAGAGAGGTACCTATTACGATGTTAGAGGTTGTCAATGTATCCATGTCGAAGTAAGCCCATAGAGTTCACTTTTATATTGTTATTATTGTGCAATTCTTTCATATTTAGTAATCTGATATGAAAATTATAAATTTCATGATAGCAAAATTTACAAAGTTAACAAAAAAAAGGGGTAGAAGTAAAAGTATGTGAAAGGAAAAAAAAATAGTGTAGTTATGGATACAAAGAATACCCTAAAAAAGATTATTAGTGTTGTGAGTGCTAAAGAAATACAAGTTGATGAGGAAAATGTCAAGGTTATCCAAGATTGGCCTATACCCAAGACTCTGAGTAAGGTGAGAAGGCTTCATAGTTTAATAAGTTTCTACACGATATATTTGTTGAAGATTTGAGTACCTAAGTTTCTACACGATATATAGTTGTACCATTTTATGTTTTGTTCTTGGTGTTGTACATGAATTTATGTTGGTTACCTTTTAACCTTTTAGGACAAATGTAATGAAGTAATAATATATTTTGTTAATGCTTGTTGGATAGCAACTATATAATGTCCTTAGCAGGGGTGGCAAAATGGGCTAACCCAACCCTTTTAAGTCTGACTTGAATTTGGCCCACCAAAAATAGGTTGAGCTAGGATGGCCCACCCCTTAAGAATGGGTTGACTTTTATAACCCAACCCACTCAGCTATTGAGTTGGCAGATTGACCAAGTTATCGGGCAAAACGGGTTCATGTCGGGCTATCGGACAGGCTATCAGGCTAACGCTAGGCTACATTTGCATAATTTATCATTTATTTGAATATAACATTTGTGCCTACCTTTGAATTTCCCATAATATATTAAAACATGTTAATACATTAAATAATTTTCGTTCACACTATTAAGACAAGATCGTCTATAAGACTAAATTGTCTAAACATCCTCATATGTTTTGAAGTTTAACAAACAATAATAAACGACATGATCATATGACAGAGTGCCATCTTTGGAAAACTAATATAGCTAAAAGATAAGGGGTTTATGAAAAAGCGTTGTGAAATGTAAATACCTTAAGAAAAGCTTTAATAAATGTGTTAATACATAAACAAACACACTATTAAACGATTTCCCTATTAAATGCATCAATGAGAGTCTTGCTAAATGCACTTGTGATATACTTTGCTAAAGAAAGTTAGATGATCTCTCACTATGATTTACAAAATGATGCTTTTGGTAAACGTACTAAAAGGTACGAACATTGTCCAAAAACACATGTTGAAAGATATCTCACTAAACGCGCTCTTGAATCAAGTAAGTACTTACTAAATAAGGCATTGTAAGGAAAAACCTTTCATAGGCTAAGCAATATCATGTGTTAATCGAAGTTTTCATCAAACGGTGAAACTCTCATGAACCGCCAAGTATCTTCTTTAGAATGCTTAAACGATCTAACGTTGATTGACCAATAAAAATTTGAAATGCTTATAGTTGTTTTGAACACGCATCGAATGTCATTAAATGCACAATGTCTCACAACAAAAGTGATAAGAAAAATGACATATCTTCCTGCATGCATATCTACTTGACTCTGTGCAGATTACCTATGTCAAGTATCTACCTGCTCCATCATATACAAATCAAAAGTGGATGTTAGAAACAAAGAAGAAATTCACCAAATGTTCTCTCTATCAAAAGTCGCGCTAGAAAGTTTTTATAACTTACTTTTTATAAAGAACTGAAAAAGCATGGTTGCTTTGAGAGGTTGACTTTAGCCAATGACTACTACCTACGGAAAGGCTAAGAAGATCTGAAGATCAAAGCAACAAACTCTTGTTGGAAGTCTTCAACAAGTAGGCTTCTAAATTCTATTTAGTTTGTCTTTCCAGTTATTATTTCTTGTCTTGGTTGGTCTATATTGAGTCTTTATTTTCTTTTTAACCCTTGATTTGAGTCATATGTGGTTCCTTTTTAGGAGTTTTCTAGAAATTTTCATGAATTGAACTTGCTAGAGTCACTTGCATCATTGATTCTTGTATGCTAAATTAAGATGGATCAAATCAAGATTTAAGTGTGTATGCTTTTCTTGTATGTTTTGCACTAGTAGAAGTAATCATCAAACACAAATTTCACTTTGATCAAACATACATACACACTTTCCCTTGTCTTAGCCGAAACTGAAAAACAAAGTGCTACATCAATCACCAAAAATTCTCTTTAAAATTTTCTGCTTAATTGCTTTTAACTGAGACTTTCTTCTGGCCTTGTGTGTGTTTGACATCAATATTTTAGCTTCTACTTACATCAATTTACAGAATATATGGGTTTGAAGCATGCCAAATTATTTCCACTCATTTTTAGATCTTTCTCTTCATGTATGCAAATAGTTTTTAATGTAATTGCTTCTTATTTGTGTGCATTCTTTTGTTTCAATTTTTTCAGTTGTTCCTTTATTTTGATTCCTTCATATTACTTGTTGTTTTGTCTCTTTTAGTACTTTAGTTTGTTTCCACTTTTTTGTTCGAACTTTTCTTGCTTTACTATGTTCCTTTTACATCATTGTCTAGTAGTTTTCAATTGATTTTTTAGCCTCTTGAAGTGTATGTCTCTTGGATTGTGTCCTTGTATGTGTTTAGGTTGATTGTACATCCTTTCACTTGTCTTTTTTATTGTTTAAGTATTCTGAAATAGGACGTTGAGAAACAATTCTATCTTGAGTGAAGATTACAAGTGAGTTGGTGTGGTCATTCCCTTTTTTTGGGCAAAACCGTGTCCATTAAACCAAGGAGTGTGTTGTTGTTTTCTTTGATCTTTTGCTGGTATTCTAACCTTTTATTTCCTGAGTTTTGCTTCTATTTTGTATTGTAAACATGTCTACAAGTTCAAGACAATCCTTCTCCAAAGGAGATAGTTATAATGGGAGTGCATCTAGCAAATTAGACATGGAAAAATCGCTTTAAAAAATTAAGCATCAACTTTATTCTCTTAATATGCGGAGGGACAACGAGTTTAAGATGAAAGGAAAGAAAGGATATGGACACCAAAAGCTCAAGCATTCTCCTCGTAGTCATTGTCCTTCCAAGAAGCATAAAGAAGATAGAGCTTTTGATAAATTTCTTCAATTGCCAAAGTTGAACTTGCCACCTCTCAAAAGAAAAAAAAAGATCCTTCTATTTTTTTTTTAGTTTGGGTAGCTAAAGTAGAGCAAGTTTTTGATTTGTACAATGTAGATAATTCTTTGTGTGTAAAATTAGTTATATTAGCTTTAAAGGGATATGTCATGCAATGGTTATATAGGATGAACTTAACCACCATGGGATCACATGCAAGCTCTTGGGAACATTCCAAGCACATTTTATTCCAATGCTTCATACCTCCTCACTAACTTAGGGAACTCTTGGTTAAGCTTCAACAACTTAATCTAGGTAGATGAAGTGTGGAGAAGTATGTTTGCGAGCTCGAAGTGCTCCTACATTGTACTAATACAATTGAGAGCGATCAAGCCAAGATAACTACATTTATTAGTGGTCTCAAAAGAAACATACAAGATATTTTTGAACTTCATGATGATGAAATTTTGGATGTTGTGGTACATAGGGTTATGAAAGTGGAAAAACAAATTTTAATAAAAGAGTCCTACCGCAACAAGTTTTCAAATGCTTCCAAAGACATTTTTTTACAAAATTTCATCATCAAAGGAGAAGGATACAAATGTTTTTAAGGAGAACTCTAATAAACCTCGTCATCATTCTACTAAAAATGTGCCTTCTTTTAAGCCTAAGTCACCTTCACGCTCTAGTAAAATGAAATGTTTCATGTCCTTAGGCCATGGTCATATTGCATCTGCATGCCCAACAAAAGGCCAATGTGAATTAAAGGAGAAGAGGTTGTCACCAATGATTCTCCACCTTCTTTACTTTCACACACTTCTCACTTTTCTTCTTCCTCTAGTGATTTCATTTAATGGAGACCTGCTAGTTATAAGACGTTTATTGGGACAGGTCCACAAGGACTTGGATCAAACTCAAAGGGAAAATATTTTTCACACTAGATGTCTTATAGCTACCAATATTTGCTCGATGATAATAGATAAGGGAGTTACATCAATGTGACCAACACACGCGTAGTAGACAAACTCAGGTTACCTACTATCGCGCATGCAAGGCCCTACAAGCTTCAATGCTTAAGTGAGGAGGGTGAAATTTGTTACCAATGAGGAACATTGATGTCTTAAAAGATAATGATTTTGATGATGCTACAAAGTGAAGAATATGAAGACCCTTGTAGTATTAAGTTTAAATCTACACAACTAAAGTCAGTAATGATCGAGCGATAAATTATGACCGAGCAGTGGAGGGCATGACCAAGAGCACGTAAGACATGACCAAGATCAATCAATCAAGACTCGAGTCGAACACATATGAAGACCGAACAATCATTATCAATCAACGGTCGAACGCAAATACAGACCGAACGACTACAATCAGATGAAGGACAAACACAACTGAAGGCATAACATTATTCATGGCTGAACACAGTTCAGGACCGAACAAAGTTGAACATGGCGAAAAATCAGTTGTATACCAAACGGTCACCAACATTGACCGAACACAAGTTCAGGATCGAACGGTGTTGAACATAGTTGAAAGTTGAACAATTCTAAAAGGTTGTATGACACATAACAGTTGAAGACCAAACGATGTCAAAGAAAAGCCAAACGATAGAAAGCAATCAGGGTTAAACTGAACAGTATAAGGAGTTGAAGAACTAAAGACCGACCAATTTGAAATGTCAATATTCAAACTATTCCCAGTCTCGCAGATAATCGATTATCACTTACAATAATCGATTATCACTGACAGTTGAAATGAGTCTTTTCAGTTTCAGACCAGTAGGCTATATATACTTTTACCAAACACTTCAGAAACCAACTTTGCCTAACTGAGAATACAGTGTTATCTGAGGAAGTTCTGAAGGGCCAGTTCATTGCTATTGTCAAGTCTTGTGAACATGAGAAGTTCGCGCTTTGTGTGTCAAAGATCGGAGCGGTTCTCTTCAAGTTGGCAGAGTTGTTTCCTTCTAGTTCGTTCGTCGAAGGAAGGTGTTTTTGTTACTGTTATTGTCAATCATTGTATTGTAACTATACAACTATTTTTAGTGAAAAGGTTAATCACTCTTCATATTGATTAACGACTAGACGTAGAATCTTTTGATTCAAACCATGATAAAAATCATTTGTGTGATTTTTCTACTCCCTACACTCTTTATATTTTCTGCTCATCAACTGTTTGATAAAACCTTTAAGAGAAAATTAACGGAACCATTTTTTAAATTGACCGAACAAGTTCTTCGCTTTTAAACAATTCGTATCGTACTCTGTTTTGATATTTCCGCTGCGCAAAATCGGTATCGTTTGTTCCAACAATTGGTACCAGAGCTTGCTTTGATATTCTTTCAAATTTTTCGAAAATGGTCGGTCATCAAAATCAAGTATATGCTGAGGGTGCTTCCATCAAAAGACCACCTCTTTTTACTAGTGATAACTATGCCTTCTGGAAATTCAAAGTCACAAAGGTGATAGCTACCTCAGAGTCATAAAACCTCACACAAATGTCAATGGTAATTCTATTTGGAAAGCTTTGTGAGCACGAACTTGAATTGAAAAGATTAACTGCGGAAGAGGATCAAGGAAGGAAGAAGACTCTTGCCTTCAAATATGAAATTTCTAAGGGAAAAAGTTCAAAAAGAATTAATGATGATGACTCTAATGATGGGGAAAACATGAGCCTCATGATAAAGAAGTTTGTCAAGTTCATGAGAGCAAAAGTAAAAGATAAGTACCATGGAGAAAGAAAAGAAAATCAAGGTTCTCCATCAAGCATCAAGTGTTATGGATGTGGAGAAAGAGGACACATGAAAACTGATTGTCCTAAAAACAAGAAAAGTGAAGAAAAGAAGGAAAAAAGGTTTCCAAAGAAGAAGAAGGCTTACATAGCTTGGAAGAAAATGCTTCAACCTCTTCAAACTCAAGTGAATCAGATAAGGAAGCAAATCTCTGTCTAATGGCTGACTCAGAAGATGCTGGAAGCCAAGTAATTGATTCTAGCTCTGAATCTAGTGAGTTAGATTTGGATAAAACATTCTTTGAATTAATGAATGAATCTGAAAAACTTGATGCTGCACACAAGAAACTAAAGAAAGAACATAATGAGTTGAAATTAAAATATGAAAAAAATATTAGATGAAGAAGTAGTTTTAAGAAACAAAGTTAGTAATCTTGAAACTATATTGTCTGAATCTAATGCAATTGAACAACCTGCTGAATGTTTATCTTGTAAAAGTCACCTGTTTGATATTGACATACTTGAAAACTTACTTGGCAAAGGCAACAAATCCTAACTTGCATGCTAAAACCAACTTTAAAAGAAGCAATGTTATTAAAAACATGCATCATAACAAAAAGTCTAAAGTTAAGAAAACTCGTAGAGTTTGAATTGAAAAAGGGACTTTTGTGAGAAATAAGGTGCATGATGTCTGTTGTTTTTACTGCATGAAGGATGGTCATACATCAAACAAATGCAACATTAAACACTTTGGAATTCCAAATGGAAAATATGCATGGGTGAAAATTGTAAAATGATGCTTACTTGCATCAACTAACCCCAAGGACCCATAATGAGATTGGGGACCTAAATTCTTGCTTAACTTGTTTTATAGGAACTTACAAAGTCAAAAAAGTCATTGTGGTATCTCGAGAAGAAGAAGCAAAGATTTGTGACATATGGTGATACCAACAAAGGAAAAATTATTGGAACAAGAGACATTGGAGGAGGAAACACGTTGACCATAAAAGACGTATTATATGTTGAAGGTCTCAAACATAACCTCCTAAGCATAAGTCAGTTATGCGACAAAGGTCTCAAGGTAACATTTGAAAGTGATAAATGTACTATTTATTTTAAGAATTCTTCATATGTTGCTCTGCAAGGTGTTAGGCATAATAATATTTATTTGATTGATATTGAAAGTACATCTAGTCATAGTATAACATGTTTAGTCGTTAAAGAGGAAAATCCTTGGTTATGGCATAAAAGAGCTGCACACATTCATATGCAACATCTAAATAAATTGATTTCAAAAGATCTTGTAATTGGATTGCCTAAGTTAAAGTTTGAAAAAGACAAATTATGCTCTGCATGTCAAAAAGGAAAACAAAAAAAATCTTCTTTTTCATCCAAAAACATGATCTCTACATCAAAACCTTTAGAACTTTTACATATGGACTTGTTTGGTCCATCTAGAATTAAAAGTTTTGGTGGGAAGTATTATGCACTTGTAATTGTTGATGACTATACTAGATTTACTTGGACCCTCTTTTTGACTTTGAAAAATGAAGCTTTTAAAGCATTCAAAACTTTTGCAAAACGTGTTCAAAATGAAAAGGATTTGAGAATAAAAACTTTGAGAAGTGATCACGGTGGTGAGTTTCAAAATGAATCCTTTGAAAAATTTTGTGATAAGTATGGAATTACTCATAATTTTTCTACTCCTAGAACTCCTCAACAGAATGGGGTTGTTGAAAGGAAAAATAGGTCATTAGAAGAATTGGCTAGAACTCTTTTAAATGAATTTGATGTACCTAAATATTTTTAGGCTGAATGCAGTTAGTACTACTTGTTATGTGCTTAACAGGATGCTTATTAGACCCATTCTTAAGTTAACTCCCTATGAATTGTTTAAAGGTAGAAAACCTAATGTGTCCCATTTAAGAATCTTTTGATGCAAATGCTTTAAATAACGGTAAAGATAATCTAGGAAAATTTGATGCTAAATCTAATGAAGCTATCTTCTTAGGTTATTCATTAACTAGCAAAGCATACAAAGTATTTAATAGAAGAACTTTAATAATTGAGGAGTCAATACATGTTGTCTTTGATGAAATTGTGGACCTTGAGGTAAATCCTCTTGAGTCGAACAAACCTATTGCAGGAGATGAGGACTACTTAAGGGAAGCTCTTGAAGAGATGTACTTAAACGAAAATAATCATAGACAAACTCAAAATCAAGAAGTGGATCCTAAGAACTATAAACAACCATGTGGCCTCCCTATGGACAAAATCATTGGAGACATTTCAAAAGGGGTAACTACTAGACGTAATTTAAATAATTTTTGTCTAATAGTAGCTTTTGTGTCTCAAATAGAACCTAAGAACATAAAAGAAGCTCTTCACGATGATAAGTGGTGTATTGCTATGCAAGAAGAGCTAAACCAATTTGTAAGGAATGACGTTTGGGAACTTATTCCTAGAAAAGAACACTACCAAGTCATTGGCACAAAATGGGTGTTCAGAAATAAGCTTGATGAAGATGGAAACATTACAAAGAATAAAGCAAGGCTAGTTGCAAAGGGATATTGTCAAGAGGAAGGTATAGATTGTGATGGGACCTACGTCCCGGTAGCCAGGTTAGAAGCAATTAGACTTTTACTTGCTTATGGATCATTAATGAAATTTAAATTGTATCAAATGGACGTAAAAAGTGCATTTTTGAATGGTTTTATAAAAGAGGAGGTATATGTTAGTCAACCTCCTGGTTTGAAGATTTTAAATTTCCTGATCATGTATTTAAATTGAAAAAGACATTGTATGGCCTTAAACAAACACCTAGGTCTTGGTATGAAAGACTTAGTACCTTCTTGATTGAAAATATTTTTCTAGAGGTAAGGTTGATTCAACTTTATTCATTAAGAAAGTAGGAAAACATATTTTACTTGTTCAAGTGTATGTGGATGATATTATCTTTGGATCTACTGATGACTCATTATGTGAGGGTTTTGCAAATATAATACAAGGTAAGTTTAAGATGTCTATGATGGGTGAACTGAATTTCTTTTTAGAACTACAAATAAAGCAAATGGAAGGGGGAACCTTTGTCTCCCAAACCAAATACTATAGAGAAGTACTTAAGAAATTTGGAATGGATACTTGTAAAGAAGCCAACACTCCTATGGTGACTTCTTGTTACTTAGATAAGGATGAATCTAGAGAAGAAGTTAATCAAACTTTGTTTAGAAGGATGATAGGATCTTTGTTGTATCTTACTGCGAGTAGACCAAATATTATGCAAAGTGTGTGTGTATGTGCTAGATACCAAACAAATCCTAAGGAATCTCATTTAACTGGTGTTAAGAGAATCTTGAAATACCTTAAAGGAACTATCTCTTTTGGACTTTAGTACCCTTCTGATGCATTGCCTAGCTTAGTTGGTTATTCTGATGCAAATTATGGGGGTTGTAAAATAGATAGGAAAAGTACTAGTGTACTTGTCATTTTCTTGGTTGTTCTTTAGTGTCTTGGCACTCAAAGAAACAAGCATGCGTAGCCTTGTCTACTACTGAAGCTGAATATATAGCTGCAAGCAACTATTGTGCCCAAATCTTACTGATGAAACAACAATTAGAGGATTTTGATATCTTCCTTGCTCACATTCCTCTTAAATGTGACAACACTAGTGCTATAAACCTAACCAAGAACCCCATAATGCACTCTAGAACTAAGCATATAGAGATAAGACAACGCTTCTTAAGAGATCATATCCAAAAAGGTGATTGCTCTATAGAATATATTGATACTTTGAATCAATTAGCACACATTTTCATAAAAGTCTTGCCTAAGGATAGATTATATGAACTTAGAAGAGAACTAAGAGTTATAGACATGTCTTAGACTCAAGATTTCTGAATTTTTCACATTTTTC
Organism: Vigna nakashimae; assembly: GCA_034642375.1. Taxonomy (NCBI): domain Eukaryota; kingdom Viridiplantae; phylum Streptophyta; class Magnoliopsida; order Fabales; family Fabaceae; genus Vigna; species Vigna nakashimae. Next base: position 13,423,500 of record CM067768.1, on the reverse strand, counting down.
GTACTCCTAGCATATTTAATTGATTATCCAAGGGATATAATCGATTATTTCGAGCGCCTGAAAAAGGTTTTGATTCGCATATAATCGATTATTACGAGGCATAATCGATTATCTTAAAACGCTCTTCACATCTGGGTAGTTATGAACATATAATTGATTATTACCATCAATAATCGATTGTTCTTGAATTTCTGGAAATTATTTTTTGAAGCGATAATCAATTATCACTTACAATAATCAATTATCACGCGTGCAATTTCAAAAATAGAGTCGTTACAAACGTTCTAAAACGGCTATAAACGACCATAAACCACTAGTTGATCAATTCCTCCTATAAATAACCCCTTATAATCGATTAACAATCACCTCTTTGCATCAAAAAACTTTGTTCCCGTGAAATTTGCACCAAATTCTCTCTTTTTCCCATCACTCTTCACACATCCCATCATTCTCATCCTATCATGGCTGATTCAAGAAGACCTCGTAGGAGGACTGCTGGTGCTTCTTCATCTCGTTCACGAGATGCTCATCCTGCTTCCATTGAAGGCTGGATCTCTAATCCAGAAAAACATGCTGATTTTGCCAACTTTTGGCAGGAACGTCGGCTCATGGCAATTAAATTCATCAGGTTGGATTTCTACTGGTTTTATGGCTTTCAATTCCTTGATACAAAGCCATAAACGACTGGTTGATCAATTCCCCCTATTAATAATCCTTTATAATCGATTAACAGTCACCTTTTTGCATCGGAAAATTTTGTTCCCGTGAGATTTGCACCATATTCTCTCTTTTTCCCATCACTCTTCACACATCCCATCATTCTCATCCTGCCATGGCTGATTCAAGAAGACCTTGTAGGAGGACTGCTGGTGCTTCTTCATCTCGTTCACGAGATGCTCATCCTGCTTCCATTAAAGGCTTGATCTCTGATCTAGAAAAACATGCTGATTTTGCCAACTTTTAGCAAGAACGTCGACTCATGGCAACTAAATTCATCAGGTTGGATTTATACCGATTTTATGGCTTCCAATTCCTTGATTTATTTGGCGCTCAAGGTCTCACTCATCTAGTAGAACAAAAAGGTTGTATCTATCCTGATCTCATTAGAGTGTTCTACTTCAATCTAAAATACCGCGATGGTCCCAATTATTTTGGATTACGACATATGGACTAACGTGGCACAACTCAATAGTTGGGATGATGCTGTCAAAGTTCACCTTGAGGTCTCGGACTTCAATCGCTTGCTAGCCTTCCAATCATTTTTGCGACATCATTAACAGCAAAACAATCGTCGTCAACTACTGGTGGGTGGCTTCAAGGTAGAAGAACGCTTAATTCATTATCTGATAGTGTGGCTTTTGTGCCCCCATACTATCAATCACACTCAATGTTCTGAGTAGGATCGTCTTCTTCTATATGGAATTTTAAATAATATCCATATCAATTGGCCTGCGCTCATCTCTGATACTATGCTAAAAGCCAAAAAGTATCATGCCTATCATCTTCCCTACGCTCTTCTCATATATAGGATTCTTGAATACAAAGGAGTTCGTATAGAAGGAGAACTCACCCAAGCCATCCAAGCAATTGGCACTAAAATTGGGGAGACAACATTTCGTCAAATAGGTTTTGTCGCCCATGGGCATGTGATCATTCACAAGGATGATGATCATCATGTTGATGACGATGATGATATGGATGCCCATATGGCAGAACCAATAGAAGCTGTTGCTCCATCTGAAGTTGGACCTTCTTCCATGCCTTCATCCTTTTCTCTCTCAATGGAAGAGTACTTTGTAAAATTAGGCCAAGCAATTAAAGGACATGAGTTTAGTTCATCAAGGACGTTTTGATGAACTCATTGAAATGCAACAAACTCATAAGGAATATGTGATTGAGAAGTTTGATGATTTTAACACTCGTCTTGGCAACATTGAAAATCGCCTCAATCTTCATCTTCCGAAATAACCACCTACTCCGGATTTATAGATTAGGCTGCTTGTTTGCTTATTTTCAATTAATGTACTAATTTGGTTGTATTTTCTTCTAATATAATGACATTTTCCCAAAATAAATAGAATCCTTTCATGTTCTCATTTAGAACATACATTGTTTTATTGAGGGGGAGAACATTTTGAGGGGGAGCATACTTACTTTTTGCTTATGATAAAAAAGGAGGAGAAACACTTATAGTGCAGTTACTACTAACCTGTTTGTAAGTTTAAATTTTGTGTAGATATTCAACAATGCTTTTAAATAGGAAATTTTTTATCATCATCAAAAGGGGGAGATTGTTACCAATGAAGAGCATCAATGTCTTAAAAGATAATGATTTTGATGATGCTACAAAGTAAAGAATATGAAGACCCTTGCAGTATTAAGTTTAAAAGTATTTCTGGACAACTAAAGTCAGTAATGACCAAGCGGTAAAATCATGCCCGAGCAGTGGAGGGCATGATCGAGAGCACGTAAGACATGACCAAGACCAATCAATCAAGACTCGAGCCGAACACATATGAAGACCGAACGGTCACTATCAGTCAATGACTGAATGCAGATGCAGACCGAACGATTACAATCAGATGAAGGCCAAACACAGCTGAAGGCAAAACACTGTTCATGGCCGAACAAAGTTCAAGACCGAACAGAGCTGAACATGGCGAAAATTCAGTTGTATACCGGATGGTCACCAACATTGGCCGAACACAAGTTGAGGACCGAACGGTGTTGAACATAATTGAAAGTTGAACACTACCAAAAGGCTGAATGGTGCATAACAGTTGAAGACCGAACGATGTCAAAGACAAGCCGAATGGTAGAAGGAAATCAGGGTAAAACCGAACAGTGCTATCTGAGGAAGTTCTAAAGTGCTAGTTTATTGCTATTGTCAAGTCTTGTGAATAGGAGAAGTTCGCGCTTTGTGTGTCAAAGGTTGGACCGGTTCTCTTCAAGTTGGCATAGTTGTTTCCTTTCGGTTCGTTCGTCGAAGGAAGGTGTTTTTGTTATTGTTATTGTCAATCACTGTATTGTAACTGTAAAACTGTTCTTAGTGAAAAGGTTAATCACTCTTCATAGTGATTAACAATTGGACGTAGAATCTTTTGATTCGAACCAGGATAAAAATTATTTGTGTGATTTTTCTACTCCCTACACTCTTTATATTTTCTGCTCATCAAATGTTTGATAAAAAAGTTTAAGAGAAAATTAAAGGAACCATCTGTATCGTTCTCTATTTGACCAAACAAGCTCTTCGCTTTTAAACAATCTGTATCGTTCTCTATTTTGATATTTCCGTTGCACAAAATCGGTATCAGTTGTTCCAACAAAATCTTGGTCAATAAACAAGTCCATATTTCATTTTCCATAAGAAAGTACTAAGATGAGGTTCTCTGTGATGTTGTACCCATAGAAGCAACTCACATCCTATTAGGTAGACCTTGGAAATTTGATAGAAATGTTCAACATGATGGTCTTACCAATAAGATGTCATTTACTTTCCAAGGGTGTAAGATTATATTGAAACCTCTAACTCCAAAGGATATACGTAAGGACCACCTAATAATGAGTTCCAAGAGAGGTGAAGAAAAGGAGTGATTCAAGCTCAATTGTTTAATCTCTCACAAAGAGGTTCTTCAAGATTACATAGAAAAGAGATGAGAGAAGAAAAGAAGAAAATGAGACGAGTGAAGAGAGGAGAAAGTAAAAGGAGAGCAAGAAGAATTTGTGAGAGGAAAGGCGAAGGCAAGAGTCTTAGAGGAAGTGCTACTCAAGGCACATTCCCCACCCATAATTTTGAATTATCTAAGCAATTTTATGAGAGTTTTTCCACTCTTTCACTTTCTCCCATTATTAAGTTTTCGCTCTTTGTTCCCAAACTCTTTTTGTGAGAATATCCCACCTTACTTTTCCCTTATTTGCATTCTTCAAAAACCATTTTCAAACTACATCTTAATTTAGTGTTATCTCTTTGTTTACATTTAACTTAATATAAAAATTAAAGTTTTTCTAAAATAGGTCTCCTAATTTTAACCAAAAAATTCAATCAAAATCTAAGGAGACCTTCTTCTAGTTTAATGCTTATTGTAGAATGACCTTTGATCCAAGAGTTACTTATTTCTTTTCTTTGTGTAAGTCTTTCAAGATTTGAGGTCAAATCCTTTCTAACATGGGGAGGATGATATGATCATAAACGGGACCTAAGGAAAACATGAAGAAATAAAAAGAGTAGAATAGGTTTTATGGATGTAATTTGGCCTTTAGTAGCATAGGTTTTCATAGACCTATATTTTTTCCTTTCTAGTTTCTTTCTCTTAGTTTGGTTGTAGGGAAGGTTATATATCCTTCTTCTCTTTAAAGTGCAAGCAATGTGAGACTTCACATAATATTGAATTAAAAGAAAGAAGAATAAATAAGTCTTTCTCCTTTAGTTGATTGTAATGCAAGTTACCTCTTGTATAACTTTAGTTTTGATCTTTAAGCTAGTTAGGTAGCTTATATTCTCCTATGATGATGTAAAATTAAGAGATGTGGGACCTAAAACCTGTTTTATGCGTTACATTTCATATTTAAGGTCTCTAAGTCCCACATCCCTTAGTTTACTCAACTTACTTCCTTTCTTAGTACTATATAAGTAACATATGGTCTCCTTTGTATCATACACCTTTCATTGAATGAAAATAAGAGTGATTTGAATTAAATTACATTTTTTCTTTGAGATAAAATCTATCTCTTAATCTGAATCTTGGGTCTTATCTTGTGAAGAACAAGTGGTGATCCTGCCTTGCACTTATCTTGGATCCTTCCAAGTGGCATGACTTCATTCTTCTAAGTTTCCTTTCCTTTCTCGTTTTCATTTGTTGTATTTTTAATTCCATTTACGTTCTTGTTTGTTTAGTCCTTAGTTTCTTTTCTATTTAGGCATGTTATTCCATATTAGATTGGGTGGACGGGCGTTGAGCAAGAACGAGTTTCTTACATTTAGGTTTTTTATAATGATGCGTGACTATCGGATTAACCGAGCTAACATGCAAGGATCAGTGAAGGAAAATATTTTACATTTAATTTTTTTAATGATGTTGGAATGCCAAACTAGCTTACCGACAATCGAGTTGGGTGAGATGAATTATATTAGGCTCTCGAGTTAAAGAGGTCATTCCAACTTACATTTTTTTGTTGAACTACCTGACCTGTTGAACTTGACTTTTTTTTTTCACCTTGTCCTTGGTGATAATTTTGCATGAAATGTTAAAATATATATCAAATTACTTTTATGTATTAATAAATGGTTTATGCTTCTCTAAATTTTGTCCTATTAAATTTGATTTCTTTTGCTAGTTAATTTAAATGTCTCACATATCTATTAATATTCCGGACGTGGTACGTAAAAAGTGCATTCAAATCATGATATCAACATTTGAATTAATTGCGTAAACATAAATTATTCGACTTTTCTAATGTAGAAAGAAATAAGATGGTGAACTAATTAAACATTATGCAAAGGGATATTTCAATATATATATATATATATATATATATATATATATATATATATATATATATATATATATATATATATAATAATTGAATTGAATTTTTTTATTTTCAACATTTAAAAAATACAGATAGAAAAAAAAACTCGATCATCGTCAGGTTAGAATAGTAATAACACTGTTTACTTTTAATTTATGTATTAATTTTTATTTCAAAGTAATGCAAAATTATTAATTTCTAATAATTTAGAAGTACATATTAAAATTCCATGGTGGGACAATAATCGCATGATATGGAGTTTAAGAGTATGAGTTAAATTAGCTCATAATAGCACAGTAAAATATCTCTTCTAAATCCATGGTGGCAAATCCTTCATATGAAGATTGAGTTTTTAATTAAAGGTTAATTTTCTCCTAAATTCGTTCTCATTAAATTTAGAAAAGTCCATATTGAAATGAACATGTAATAATCAAGCTAAAAAAGAGTACATTCTAAATTTACCTTCCCAATCAACATAGCTTTGCATAGTAATAACGAATCAAGCAAAAACTGAATTCTAATTTAACCTTAAAAAGCCATAATAAAGCAAAAAATGATTGGTGTAATCCTCCCACCTAAAACAAACCAAAACTAAAACAGAGCATTTGCAAGAGGTATAAGATGGCATTACACGATGGAATGATAATTCTTCATCCACTTTCACTACTCAAAAATAAAAATGGTATGAATAACCTTTTGATTAGTATGTTGACAACCACATTTTATTTTATGTAACTGATTTTCCAATGGGGTAATCACACATAACCCTAATTTATATTTCATTGTTTGTTCTTTGCAATAACATCTCTCTTTCAGATTCTTCTCCTCTTCCTCGGATGAAGATGCTTCAACTATGCTACATTTGAAGGTATTCCAGAAAATGACATGAGGTATCTAGAGAGGATTACCAAATACGTTTAAATTTTGAAAAGAAGGCACCTTCATTGAATGGTTATTATTGATAAGCTATTATTGTTGCACATTTAGATAAACAAGAAAGGGAAAAGATTGGCGCAAGTTATGTTCAGAAAGGGAGATGGAGAATAATGACATGGAAGGTGTGCATTGGTGCAACATATGCTCTAAAATGGTGAACCCAATTAGTGATACTGAGAACATATGCCCATTTTGCGAGACAGAGGTTTCTGAGGTAATGGAGAACCTAAGGGACCAGAATGATGTTATTGACTTGAGGTCAGCTTGGGTGTTCTCACTTTATGCCCCAATTTTTCTTGGTTTGATGGGTGCTTTCAGTCCTTCTCTAGCAAGGATTGCTCCACATGGGGGAAGCAGCTCAAGGGGGGAGGAAGAAGAGGTTGAGCAGCAGATGGAAAATGAGCTTGTGCTTGGAAGAAGAAGAAGAACTTCATCCTACATGATGCATCTTTTCAGAGGACTTCATGTTAGGATGGTGTCTGAGTCTGAAAATCTTGAAGACAATAGGAACATGGATGGCAGCAGCATACTTGTGATTGATCCATTCAATGAAGGTGCACTGATTGTGAGAGGCCCTAACATGAACCACACAAGTAGTCCAAATGAGAACAATGCTGTGGGGAGCTCCCTGAATGACCTTGTGGTAGGATCTGGCTTTGATTTGTTGCTGCAACACTTGGCACAGATTGGTCCTGGTGGGTATGCTAGTGTGAACCCTCCAGCACAGAAGGCAGCAATTGAAGCATTGCCTAGTGTGACTAGTGAGGAGAAGTTGCAGTGCACAGTGTGCTTGGAGGATGTTGAGGTTGGGAATGAAGCAAAGGAGATGCCATGCAAGCATATGTTCCATGATGATTGCATTGTCTCATGGCTAAAACTTCATGGTTCTTGTCCAGTATGCAGGTTTCAGATGCCATATGAGGATTCAAATGTTGAAGCCAATGTGGGAAATGGAACTGAAAATCATAACAGTGAGCTAGTCAGAGCTGGAGAAGAGAGACCAAGAAATGGAAGGAGGAACTGGTTTCCAGTGCTGCAATCATTCAGCAATTTTCTTCCTTCTCCCTGATCAAAACTCTCTTGCTGTTATGCTTGTAGGAAATTGCACACATGCGATTGATGCAGCTGTTACTGTGATTGTGATACAGTCGCAGTCGCTGAGAGCTAAAACACCTTAATGCTCTGGCTAAAATTGCATCAGTTAACCGTTTAATTAAACCCTTTTGGGGTCTTGTCTTCATCATCCTCATCAAAGACACTGCCATGCCTCTTAAATCCTTTCTAATTCTATGTATGTTTTAGATTTCCTAGTCTTACTTTCTTGTACAACTCAAATACGCATATGTTTGTAAATATTTGCAAAAAAAAGACTATTTTTTCAGTACTATTTTCTGGTAAAATATAGTGCATTCTGTTGTTTACCAATCTAAAAGGAAAATGAACATGGTAATGCTTAGTTCCCGAGAAAACAATAACATTAGTTTTTAAAAATACAAAAAAATTACTTTCAGCACATGATCTCTAACTGATATTTTAGTTCTTAACTTTGGTTCACATCAATCAACGTGGTCCCTAATATTGTTGTACATTGGTAGATTTGATCCCAGACTTTAGCAATTATAAATCATTGAGTTTGGTCCCTCATCAATCAATGTGGTCCCTCATTGTTGTACATTGGTCGATTTGATCCCAGATTAATTGTTGTAAAAGACAGGATCTAAATTAGATTTTCATAAGATCAAAAAGTAAATTCTGTAATGCTCAAATTACAGGACTAACAATACATTAATGCTTAATTCCCAAATGAGATTCCCTGCAATGAAATCCGAAAGAGGCAAAGAGCTATTTTCTGAAAAATAAACTACAAGAGCGTAAAAACAAGCCTAAAAACAAAAACAATACTAAACAGAAAAACAAGGTATCAGTCCTAGTCCTAGACTTTTGTCTTCAGTTAAGAAACATCCAGTATCTTGATCACAGTAGAGGTTTCAACTCGGAGCAGTGCTACAATACTATCTCCAGGGGCGCACAAGTCATTTTCCTTTGCATATGAAAGAGCAAACTTTATGGTTTCTTGTGTTGACTCAGTCTGGGAGGCTCCAAGAGAACCAGTGGCCAAAACAGGTATTAGGCCGCGGTAGATAAGGCTATGCCTTGCAGGAGCTTCGTCACTGCAGAACCATTCAAAAGAATCTGTGGTTATCTCAGGAACTACCACAGAAAGAATAGGCATGCTGGGTCTATACTTGGCCACAAGTTTTGAAGTGGTTCCACCTCTAGTCAGCACTAAGATTAGAGCAGCATTGATGCACTTTGCAGTCCTGACTGCTGCTGAAGCCATGCTCTCCAAAGGAGTCATTGGAGTGGGAGCTGTTTCCATAATGTTTTTGAACAAATCACCATAGTCTATGAAACTTTCCGCTTCTGAACAGATTCTAGCCATGGTTTGGACAGCAATGTCTGGATAGGCTCCTGCAGCAGTTTCCCCACTAAGCATAACACAGTCAGTGCCATCAAGGACTGCATTGGCAACATCAGTGGCCTCCGCTCGCGTAGGCCGGGGTGATTTGATCATGGACTCTAACATCTGGGTGGCAGTTACCACAGGCTTGCCTTGTACGTTTGATTTGTGAATCATTACTTTCTGAGCAAGAAAGATTTTCTCTATTGGAATTTCCATTCCCAAGTCGCCTCTTGCCACCATGAATGCGTCTGAATTTGCAAGTATCTCATCAAAATTGGCAATGCCCTCTTGATTTTCAACCTGACAAAGACAAGAAGATGACTAATAAGTACAATTTGTGAGATTGATCAATGTAGGATAGGAGCTTTTTGCTTTAACCTTTTTTTCTTGTTTTCAAGTAACTTGAGAATCTTTGAAAAGGGAATCAAAGTGAAAACAACAGGACATTTCTATAGGTAATTTTGGAAAAAACAACGGTAAAAACAAACATTTTCTCTAATAAAACAAGTCCTGTTGCATTTATTTATCAACTCTGAAGAAAGGTTGATATTTCATTTGATGATTTGACAATAGGATGGAATGATACCTTGGACATAAGAAGTATGTTTTTTGCATGCTCTCCAAGTAGATTTCTGACCTCTACAAGGTCTGAACCTTTTCTAACAAAAGAGAGAGCAATGATGTCAATCTTATTAGGAACCCCCCACCCCAGAATGTCTTCCTTGTCCTTCTCTGTCAAGGTTGGAAGATCAACAACCACTCCGGGAAGATTAACATTCTTCCTCTCGCCCAAAACTGCAGAATTTTCACACCGACATCGAACCAGGCCATTCTCCTTGTTACATTCCAAGACAGTGAAGCTGATTGTCCCATCAGCACACAGAATATTACTCCCTGGACTCAAATGGTGTGCCAACTTCTTGTAGCTCATGCTGATCATCTTCTCATCACCCTTTATACTGTAATCAGTTGTAATTGTGATTTCTTGTCCTCTATGGATTTGTATAGGTTTCCCTTCTTTCAGAAACCCAGTTCTGATCTCTGGACCCTGTCATTTTTTTTTTCAAACATAAACACAAACACCAAATATTTCAAATAATCATTCTCAAATCATCAATGCAGAACAAAGCTCTCAAAGAAGCACCACCAATGCCATGAAGCACGTCAAAGAATATCCCCAAAAAGAACAATTCACTCATTTGAATTTGTTGTATATGTATACCTACTTGAAGTATTCTTTTACCAATGTAACCAAAATGAAAAAAGTCGAGAATAAAAACATGACAAAGTAACTTGCAAAAGCAGGTAAAAGGTGAAAGAGTTTGGAAACCTTGGTATCCAACATGACAGCGCAGAGAATGCCAGTGTTGTTCATTGCATTCCTGAGATTGTCAAGGGTCTCTTGGTGATAAGAGTGAGAGCCATGAGAGAAGTTGAAGCGAGCCACGTTCATCCCTTCCTTGAGAAGCTTCTCCAGCATCTCCACAGACCTACTTGATGGTCCCAAAGTGCACACGATCTTCGTCTTTGCCTTCACACCCTTTGTCTCCATTCTTCCACCCACAGACCTTAGATATCAATGTACCGTGTTGGTCCTGCTAAATGATCACGCAAATAATGCACGAAAAATAAGAACTTTACATTAACATGAAAAAGGGTTCATCTATGAACCATTTTTTGACACTTGCACAAGAATATATGTGTAGGTACATGGCAGGGAAAGATGCTACAAAACTTGTTTGACAAATTAGCTTGAAGCCCAAGCAAATTTGTCCCTGAAATCAATGTGCTTTCTTATACAAATCATCATGCACAATCAACTTTTGACGGTTAAAACCTTGAAATAGAACGAATATGCTCATAAAGTTCACACGTGATGTGATAAACCATTAATTAAATCGAATATAATGTACCGTGTAATTGGCTTCGAAAATGTTCAAACTCGAAGCAAGAAGAATCTGAATTCACCAAAAAGAAGAGGAAGAAGATTTGAAGCAATTAAGAGGAGTAAAAACCGTGAGACGAGTCCCTTGTATATATAGGCAATGGAGAATCATAGTAACCATGGTTTTCGCATAGAAGATAAAAAGATTATGATAAAATCCTTAAAAGATTAATGTCACATAATCTACTTATCTGTATGGTTATCTTCACAAATGATAACCGTAATTGTAACTATTCACATGTATTTATGATTTAATTGTGATATACTTTAAATTTTGAATTTTTTTTGGTATTATTTTCTTTAGATAAATTAATTATAATGTTATTACGATAATAATCCATCCTAGTTTTAATTTAATTTCAAATATTAGATTTTTACACATCGTATCAACAAAGATGGCGTCATGACTTAAATAATTTGTTTTTATGAAAAGTACTGAAATGTTCTTTCTGTTAATATATACAATTTATATACAAGTATTATATTACGCATACATATTTTAATATGAAACTAAAAATGATAGAGTAAAAGTAAGATAAATTTATATTACTATTAAAGTTTAAGTGATTTTATTCATAAATTCTATAAATTATATTTTTCAGTCAAATATATTTATTTTGCTTTTTAAAAATTCTACTAAAAGGTTTTTAAGAGCATTATATAAACTATTATTGTATCATATATTAAGCAATAAACTAGTATAAAATTAGAAAAATAAAATTTTAATAACATTTAAAGTAGTGCGGTCAAAATAGGTTGTAACCCGCGAGTTAACCCAACCTACCACGAGTTTGAGCCGGGTTGGATTTAAAAAAATATATAATTCTTTTATGCGGGTTAGTTTTCAACCCAGCTCACTTAGAACCCGGCTCATCGGTTTGAACCCGTGGTGAATCGGGTTAGCTGACCAATCCACCTAGTTTAATTTAATTATTTATTATTTTTTGTTTCAATATTATTAATTAGATGGTGATAAAGAAGAAGATGTTTCAAGAGAGAAAAATATTATAAATTTATCTATTTAAGACTCTAATATTATAAATGAACAAGTGATACAAAAATTATCAATATTAAAAACTTATATGTTCGCCTTTGGTATATGTTTTTGGATTACGCTTGGATTGTATGATACTATTTTTATTTATTTTTGAAATTTCTCTAGACTTTAACATCATTTTAGTATGAAATTTATTTAGATTTTAATCAAAAAAATTGAAATTTTTTTTATTTTAAAAAACTTATAATTAAATAAAGGTTAAATCCCTTAGTTATTCCTATTTTTTTTGGATTTTTCTTAGTTTGATCCCCGTTTGATTAGAATTCCCAATTTAGTCTTAAAATGCTAATTTGAGTCAATTGAGTCCCTATTGTTAAATTGACTTACCGAAGGTTAAGATTTTTAGGAACTGAGACGTTGACTTGGCCAATTTTTTAAACGTGGCATTCGGAGAGTTGTGTACGTGGAATTTAAGAACATTAACATTTTAAAATTAGGGATTTGTGGAGTGTAAAATGTAATTCAGAATTAGGTTTCATTGAAATTTAATTAGGGATTTCTAGAGTGTAAAATGTAATCAGGAATTAGGGTTCCTTGAAATTGAAATTGTTGTCCCATTGAAATTGAAATTAGGGTTTTTTGCCCCTAATTCCTAATCACATCGGGGTTTCCTTAAGCGCGAAACTCGTGAGAACGTGATGGAGGTGCGAGGTTGATGGAAACGCTGAGTGCTTGTGCGTCGCGAATCTGGTTGGTGAGGCAATGGCCGGCTAGAGACTGGTTCTACGATGAAGGGAACCGCGATTAATGTTCTGGCTTGAAGGAGATTGACCTTCTAATTTGGTTTGCAGGTGGACGAAATGAAGGTGGCCATGGAGGTTGGTTGTTGCACGAGGAAGATAATGGCTCATGGCGGCTTGCGACTTTTGAATGTTGGCTGTGGAGGTGCTTACAATTGTGCGATGCGAGACTTGTGTTTCTGGCTCTCCTTGTAGGTTCTCGAAGAAGGCTGAAAGAAGATGGTGTTCGCGATAAAGGTCTGTCGCGACGATTTCGAAGGTTGTTGGGTGCTCTTGGGTTATGTGGTGGCTTTGGGTGGTCTGGCGAGATGAGCATAGTGGTTGGCCGTGGCGACGAGATGGTTGGTGGTAAGACTATGGTGGCGGCGTCGTGGCATAGCTGACGGCATAACTTTGCCCCATGTGATTTGTGATTAGGAATTAGGGTTAATTTAAAATCCACCAACAAACCCTAATTACATTTTACATTAAAAAATCCCTAGTTTTAAAATGTTAAATGTTCTTAAATTCCACCTTCAAAGCTCTGTAAATGCCACGTTTAAAAAATTGGCCACGTCAACATCCCAGCTCATAAAAAAACTTAATCCCGTTAAGCCAATTTAACGACAAGGGTCAATTAACTTAAATTAGCATTTTTTAGGACTAAATTGGGAATTCTAATAAAACGGACCGAATTGGGAAAAACCCACAAAAATAGAGACAACTAAAGGGGTTTAACCTTAAATAAACTAGTGAGTCAACCCGTTTAACCTACCAATCCATGGTGGATTGGGTCGAGTTCGAATTTTTCCAGCTTGCTAATAAGTAAGCCGGGTTGAATTGGTTCACTAAGTGACCAACCCGTGATGGATCAGGTCGAGTCGGATTACTCATTTTGACATCTTTAGTAATATTAATCATTCAGTGTTTGACAAGCATTAAAAAAAAACTAATTTGATATTGTCCGTGTAATAACAATTTCACTCTGAAATTTTCTTAATGTGTGTTCTTTTTATGTAATTATAGTAAAAAATAAGTTTCTTGTAAGAAATAAATCTTTATAGGGTGAGTAAGTCGCATGAGAGAGTTTGATTTTCGAAATAAATGAATTTGTTTTATAAATAAACATTCAATTTGATAAAAATCGGAAGTAAATAAATGAGCCCATTGATCATCATAACTATTTAAAAAAAAACCCGAAAATTTATCAATTGAGGAGAAATTTATTTACTTATTATTTCATTTGTCAATGTGAAATCTATTAATCTAAAAAATATGCTAAACTAAAACTTTATCCAACTAAAATCTATCATATTAAACAAATTTCCTTTTTTCCTTTTAGTTACATATATAGTTTTTCTATCTACATTGTACTGGTTTCAAATGTTCAAGATTTAAAATGATATCATCTTACACTACAAAAAAATTATTCTGGAGATGTTTTTATTTTAAGTTACGGATGTTTTTATTTTAAATTGCGGGAGTTTTTAATATTTGCAAATTAATTTGAGGGTGTTTTGCAAATGAATTTGATTTATAAGGTGGAGGGTTTTAATCTCCCTTATAAGTGGTTATTATTTTGTGCATGTTTGAAATCTCTTTTTATTTGTACCTATTTTACTGTAAGGATTTAAATCCTCCATTTGTATTAATTATTTTGTGGGTTTATTACATTGTTTTTCTTACCATATTTTACCATATTTCTAGTTTCCTAAATATAATAATTTTTTAGTAGTTACAAACTCCTATACATGACAATATGACATTATTTGAGATATTTATATTTTTGTATCAATAATATTTATTTATAAACTACTTTCAAATAGTTTAATTGTTTTAATTGTGATAAAAGACATGACAAACTTTTACCAAAGTGTTCAAATATATCATTAAAACATTTCATTATAAAAATAACCATATAACATAGTAATTTAAATTAAAAATAATCATAGTAATATAGTAATTTAAACTGAAATGTAAATACAACTTAATTCACAATTATTAAAAATTATAATAAATTAAATATAGTTTCATTTTAAAAAAACATTATATAAACACTAAATGTTGCTAGCAACGTATGATCCAAATTTATTATGTTAATTAAAAAAATTAAGCATAGATTTTATTGTTAAATATATAAAAAAATAGAAACTAAAGTATAAAATAAATATTTTTTTAAAACTTTATTATAAGTTGGCAGTTTGTTTAGAGGTAATTATTGAATTAGAAAAATAGTTCTAAAATAAAATAATAAAACTATTTACAACAATAAAGACTAGTGAGTAGTGAAAACATCAATAATGACAAACAATATATAACTATATTATGAGTTACTAGAGGGTAGTGGTTATGGTGTATTGTTCAAGTTTTCTAATCTCCCATTTTGTTGAATATATAGGAAAATCACATTATCCATATGAATTATGTGGAAGACAATGTCTTTCTATTTAAAGTTTTTTTGGTGTGAAGGCATTGAAATTAAATATTCTCAAAAAGAGTTGGATGACAATAATGATGATAATTCAACTACTGCTCAGATGACCTTAGAGATTTTTACCATTCAATGGTAAAATGTTTATCCATGGCCAAACCTCTTCCGTGGTATGAGATATGTATTAACTTTGTGTACTATATGGCCAGATAGTCCATATAGCGGCGCCGATATCGATCTAACCGTCAGCGTTTTTTATATCTTTTTACTCCTCTGACAGCATTGTCGGGCAACTTGCATAAACATTCACTGCGTGCTATTCTACTCGACCATTGATCCTTCCACTCGGGTGAGTAACAACTATGTACCGTACGGAGCGGGCGATCCAGAGAGTAGCGGATGGTTGCACAAGATCGATCGATAGGTGAACTGGGTATTAAGACTACGGTTAAGGTAAATAGTGATTAGAGCCATTGGGCTAGAATTGGGCCGTGATTAACTTTTCACTAATCTCAAACCCATGGCGAAAACTATAAATACATGTCAGAGGTAAGTGGTAGATAGGTTGCATTCCTTGCACATTTATTACTGCTTTGTTGAATTGTCGAATGGTTTTAATATTGACTTTGGCATGGGGGATCTTTGACAGGTTCCCTACCGGACGAAAGAGCGAAAGAGCGGAACTTAGAACGCGACTGGACGACAAGAAAACAAATTGCGAAAGAGTTTGGTGACTTAGCTCCAATAACCATACTTTAGATTGTAATTTATTATTTCTTAAGTGTTTATTATAACCAATATACACTTATTTCAATGCTTAGACTCTGACTTTACTAAAACATCTCAAGGTAATCTATTTGCTCTGATATTGTCCACCATCCAAATAACATCTTAAAGTTAAAAACATAAAGATTAGTTGTTGTCATGTTTAACAATATCTTTATTGACAGAAATATACATTGTTAAACTTACCAATCAACAAATCAACGAAGAAATTCCCATCAATAATATCCTTTATAGGCTTAAACTTGAATGTTTTTATAGGCACATTTGCCATTGGTTGCTGATTTATACCACCTCTCCAATAAATAATAACGTGAAGTGTACTCACAGATCCGAAATTGTCCTTGGTTCTTCAAAAGTTTGAAATTATGCATTATATAATTGTTCTCTCTACTAAGTTTTCCTCCCACAAAACCAAATCCTTCTTCTTAATCGTTGAAGTAATGGATTAAAAAAACTATTATTTTGTGACAGTTATTTTGTGGAGGTGATAAAATCCATCTACAAGTTAATATTATTTAAGATCATTAAAAAGAATTGTCTTAATACTAGTGAGAGTTTTAATTGTTTTTTAAAGATGTTTATGATTTTTACAAATTAAATACACTTTTCATCATTACACCTTTTTTGTTGACTTAAATTTTCAAAAACCTATATTCTCTCTTATATTTTTATATAGAATTGTCACAACGGGAAACCAGTCTGACCCGATCCGATCATCACGGATTGGTAACTTAGTGAGTCAACTCAACTCGACTTATTTATTAGTGAAATGAAAAAATTTAAACTCGATCCGACCTACACTTTTCTTTGAAATGAAATTAAGTACGTTTTCGTTTCCGAAGTTAGGGGATTTTGATGCTACTAACCCAAGTCAATTTTGAAGAATAAGGATAATTATGGAAGGCCTCAGAAACGGGTTCGGTTTGACCCTAAATGTGATGATAAAGATAATTATGATGATGATGGACACGAAGAAGCTAGGGATGTTCGCATGAAGACCTCTTCAATGGGAGGTTCTGCTTCGACCCAGTTGTCAAAGTCACAAGAATTTAATTTAGCAGTTCCGGATTACATTCGAAATCCTTCAAGATACACTCGATATACCTTTGATGATGCTCCTAGTGAAATGGATGACAAATCAAACAAGGAAGCATACATGACCTTCCTTTCGCAGTTGAATAAGGGAACTGCATCTCAAGCGGATGATGTTCTGTATGATCTTTCATCTGTAACCTTTATATCAAAGAAGAAATCTGGTGATTCCTGTATGCGTGACAGTGAGATGGTTTCAAAGCACAAGCTTGATGCTGGCGCCGTGAATAGAAAAAGCTTCCCTGTTAGCATTGCTGCTGGTGACTCTTAATCCAGAAGTTTGGGATGGTAAGAACCTTAATTGTTTTCAAACATCAGAAACCCCTAATCTTATTTTACAAACGAAAACATACTTAATTTTATCTCAAAAAAAACCAACAGGGCACACAATTATTTTAAAAGGTGACGTCTCACCTGACTCGTCTTTGCCACCTCATGAAAAAAACTTAAGGTTGTTAATTTTAAGAACTAAAAATACAAATTTCTAAACTAAAAGACGAAAATAATAAATCTTTTTAAGAAGAACGAAATTCAAAATCACTTTAATAATTTAAGACTAAAAACATATTTAATCTTATAAATAAATATATCATTAAATAACAATTAAAAAAAATTATAGTATCTTACAACCTCAGTCTTTTAATCTTCTTGTAATTTTAACTAAATATTTTCTTCGGACTCCACAGTCTCAAAAACTTAGGACAAGTATTATACCAAGTACTTTTCAAGCAAATCACAACTATAATTGAAATTGTTTATCTTGTATTGGGCATTTATATTTGTGTCTTTGTTAATGTAATTAGAATTTTTATTTGAGCATTATTTGTTATTCAACTAATTAGATGCTTCTTGGATGAACTTAATAAGTCCATTAGTTGAATAGTCTTAGCATAAATAGGTTTTTGTTGACCTTTTTAAGAAGTTTTGACTATTTTTGAAATAGAAGCTTATGTTTAGAGTTTTTCTCTAGGTTGAAAGATTTATAAATCTCCTTTTACATTTTTACATTTTTTATTTTGTGAAAATTCTTGAAAAAGTTTATCAGCAATTTGCCGATAAAAAAAAAAAAAGAAGATTATCAGAAATATAAGAGAAATTTTTTCTCATAACGTGTACCTCTGCAGGAAAACAATTTCCAGTTGACTCTAGTGCAACCTAATATCCATTTTGCTCCCAAAGATTAACACAACAGGGATGAAGATCTAAGAAGTGCATCCAGCAATCAAGGAGTAATCACAAGATTCAAGACTAAGAGAAAAAGAAAATGAAATTCAACAACTAAAAGAGGCTACAAAGGAAAGCTGCTCACAGATAAAAGTTATCAAACTAAATAATTGCCATCAGAAAACGGTAAGAGCAAAAAGTTTAGTTGTTACTATTTTTATTCCAACAACAATCCCATCTAAGTTTATCTTGGTGATAAAGAAATAATCTTTTACTGCTTTTTTTTTAATCAAATCAGTTTGGAAATAACCTATGAACTCTTCAATTAAGATCATACATGTAAAGGGTCATAGTGTATTCTTTACTGCCTTTTGTTTGATGTAGTGTACATAAGTAATTCTAAATGCAGTCTTTTGAATATAGCAAATTATTCTATTCATCCCAGTTATTGTCAAAGGGTTGTAATTGGCATGTGCCAAAAACTAGTTGCAAGTTACTCCCCAAAAGTGAAAACTCATATGGAGTAGGAACTAAGCATGTAATATTCTTAGCCTTTCATGTCCAAATTTTACAGACTAAAAGTCCTAGCAATTCCAGCTGAAACCATTCAAATCAAATTGTTGGCAGTGGGAAGAAGCATCATTATCATCATGGGAATTCAGGTCCAGTTTCACTTCAAAGTTTGGAAGTCTATAATCTGGAGAAATCTTCTCATGGTTCAATTTAACTGCCATTCTCCCAGATTCAGTGCTGTTTCTTACCTTCCACCCTTCTTCCTTTGAAAGAGTTGTTCTCCCAAATTTTTCCTCTTCTAGAACTCCAACATTCATGGATAAGAGGCTTGAAGGCCCTTCTTGTAAAAAATCTCCCTTCACTACTTTACCATCACTTGATGAGGAAAGAAACATCATATTCTGCTTCACATCTTCACTCAATGTGAGATCAGGCTTCAAACGCATTGACTCTTCCACACAATCTTTTGAAACTGAAAATGGAGGGCCATTGAAGGCTATCAGATTCAGGCTCATGTTATGTGTTTCTCTGTCTCTTTGAGAATCCTCACTATATGTCAAGAAACTCCCCATTGAACACTCAGTGGCTTGGCCCTCTTGTGTTTGCTGAGGCCACAGAACCTGTAGCTCTTTCAGTTCTAAAAATTTAGTGTCAAGACTTTGAGAGGATACTCTTGATGCCAGTTCAGATAATTGAACTTTGGCAGCTTCAACACCCTCTGCACCTAAATTTTGTCTTCCTAGTGTTTCTTGTGCCTTTTCCAACACTGCCTGAAGGTACTTCCCTTGTGCCTCTATCCTTAGCTGCAAGTGTCGCTGTACCTGCTTAAAGAGTGAAGAAAAAGAATCAGAACAGAAACAATTTGCAAACTCCAATGTATACCGAAAACAGAAAATTTTTGGATTCTGAAAACAAAATTGTGAATTATTTCAGCTTCTAGTAAAAGTTTTGAGACCAGTGAATAGAGATACAAGACTCAAACAATAAGTTTTCTAAAGTGGTTCTGATGAAATTACTGTTATATTCTGAATTAAATAACATAAAAATTACTGTTCAAATTCATGAATTTTGACATAAAGAGAGAATTCACCAGGAAAGTACAACAACAAATATGAGAGATTGGCAGCTTTTCCAACTCAACCTTAAAGAAATGGATTCATGAAACTTCTACTTTATATTTTGCTCAACTTTCTATTTTTATCCGACGTTAAACTTAGACTTACATTTGAATTTTCTAACAAATTTTCATTTTCATTATGTATGTATTATATTTTACTTTTGCTTAAAATTTTATTTTCAAATTCAAAGTAGAAGTGACCATTGCAAATGTTTTCTTACTTATTTCGTAGTTTATCAATATAAATTAAGTTTAAAAGTTCAAAGATGTTCTATACCTCAAGCTGCTCATGCAGTCTTCTTTGTACTTCGATTTGCATCTGTAAGGCATCATTAATTTCTGAATTTCTGGATGGAGGATTATTATTGTTAGTGTTGCTTCCCATTAAAGAGAATTCATTTTGAACATTGGAAACTTGATGACAGAACTTGAAAGTTTTCTTACTTGTTTGTCTGTAGGCCTATGCTTAAATGTTTCATTTGAATTCCACTTGCTTCTGACATTCTGCTTGTTGCTTCTGTAGTTGATACCGGTAAGATAAATTAAATTTCAAATTATATGATTAGTAAAGATAGGTTCTGTGTAGTTCATGATATTCAATTAAAAATGCATGGAAAACACATCAAAAGAGAAGTTCTCACCAATTTTATTGTTGCCAGTATTGGTTTGTCCATGCATATTTTTACTGATTCTGTACTTCTGCCAAGGGAAAAGAGAAATTAATAAGTACACACAAATACATATGCACTAACAAGATAACTAACACAAATAATTTCAGCTATGTTTCCCTGTAAATGCCAGTGACTAGAATGAGGTTTTGATGTCATTGAACTTTAATTTGGTTACAAAAGCTAATTGGTTCACCAGTTAAAATAGAATAGTGAGCAAGTTCTGCAATATAAGAAACAGATTGTCTAGGTGTTTGGATTAATCACCGCATCTGAGAAATTATCTTTTTTAGAGTTTGAAACTTATGTCAAGTCTTATCCTTAAAAACGTATCAGATAATTTTAATGAGAAAAATGTATTTAAATTATCTTGATCTCGACTCCTAAACGAGATTATTGGTATACCGAAACACATAACATCCCCAAAATTAAATAAATGTTATCTTAATTATTCTGGTAATTGGAATAATATGTTACCTGTAGATGACTCTTTAAGTGGTAGAGAGTAAGTCCAGGAATCCCCATCAGTTTCAAAACTGTTTTTGGTGTAGCTTCTGCAAAGTAAGAGGAATCAATATAAGCTTCGAAATTGTAGATTTCTGATTCAAAAACTGTTCATCATTTTCATTGACTCACTGTCTGCTCCTCCAAGTTGATTGACTGCTTCTATGAACCGTTCATGAAGATCTGGTGTCCATTTTAGTCTAGGCTTAGCATCGGTTGAAAGAACAAGTCCTGAATCACAAGCCCCATTGCCTCCTTGCATCATCATATGCCTCTCAGTGTGGCTGTGCATCCTTAAAGCATGCAAGTTTCTTGCTGCTATCTGCTGCTGCTGCTGCTGATGGTACATTATCTTTCAAGCCAAAAAAATATGATATTATTACTCTATATAGAAGCACAAGAAAATATTCAAAGGGCAACCAACTAGACTCCAACTTAAAACTTTGACAAGGCAAAAACTTTACTGTTTGAAGGTTGCCCTCAAGATTTTATTACGTTTAAAATGATATATCTACCTGTTATGTAACACCCCTTCTGGATCCAAACAGCTAAACCTTATAAATAAAGTGAAATATGATTGTCCTGAAATCTTGAAGAGCACTTCTTTGGTGTTTCAACTAAAATATATGAAAGTTTCTACAACTGCTCTTGCATGTCTTTTTTTCTCCTTGACAAGATCTTCACAATCCTTGGTTGTACTCAATGATGTCCTTATAAAGAAAATGCCCTTAGGAAAGTGGCCTTGTGAGGCATAGAATCTTGGACAGAAGCAACTCAAAAACTGAACTTGATCCAATATATTTCGTAGCTACTTGAAAAGAGATGTCATTCTTCTTACTTTCTTCTATGTGGGCTCTCTTCAGTTCTACTTTTGATTTGGAGGAAGCACTTGTCCATTGGAATTGTGTGCATTATACTTTCTGTGACACCTCACCTCACACGTTGCATTTGGTATTAAAATTGACCCATCAATTTATATCAGTGTGCACCTGCATTTGTTTTTGTCCCACTGGCAAATGCAGGAATCATATTCCAAAAGTTTAGAGAAGAATTCTGTGACTAGAATTATAGAATCAACTTTTCCTTTTTCCTTGAAAGCATCAGAAACCACACTTCTTCCCCTATGTTTTTCGAGAAATATTCTTGGCTTCCAACCCCTTAGTCCTTTTCACTAGCATAGGTAATTGAGACAATTTATAGTAGATGAATTTATCCAGCAATTTCTTCAATAATGCCAATGAAAATTTGCTGAATTCAATCTACATTGGAGATTGTAGCTGAGGAAACCAAATCACTTGGGACTTCTTTAATATAAAGTAATACATCAACAGAGAATATTATGTTTTCTTTGAAAAAAAAAAGGAGTTTAAGTTCAGTATATGGATAGTGTGGACCAATAAGAAAACATGACAGGTAAGAGTGTTAAAGTATTTATTCTAAAAATCAACAATTTGTGATTGAAGGGTAAATTTCCTTACAAATACTAACAGAGAATGTCTAGTCAAACAAATATAAAATTCTATATACATTGACTGTGTATGTCAGAGGATGTACTATTTTCCAATAAAAAGATTTTCTTAATCAAATATTTCCTTTCAATATGAAAGTAAACAAAATTTGTTTGGTATAAACTAGAGAGAGATTAAAATGTAAAATTAGCTAAACTTGGAAACTGTAGAAAACAGTGATGTTGTAATGAGAAAATCATGAAATAGATATGTTGAAGATACATTGAAGAAAAGGAATTATAATGGAGAGATGCTTTTCTTCAAGTCCTTTGATTTTATTTTATGAAAGAAAGGAACAGAATAAGAACACATTCTGTTTTGTCTTGTCTGGTAAGTTTGGTGCTTATGTGACCAATAGAGAATAAACTTGAGAAAAAAAGAGAGGATGTAGAAGTATTCATGCTGCCGGCTTTGCCTTGACGAATCCTAAGTTGCTGGGACCATATGACAAGACAAAAGACTAGTGACTGGTGAGTGTACTTTGGTTCCTTTATAATTGCAAATCTTTTAGGACATTTGTAACCAGTGGACTGGAACACTTGTCTTTAAGTGGTTGGACTTGCATTTTCTCTTTGAATCCATGCAGATACACATGAATACTAGGATCACACTCTTTCACATATTCTTTTAAACCAACTCACTCTTGCTGGTTGAAATTTATTAAAGGTCACAAACTTTGGCAGATGTCACAGCTTACTTAATTGACCCTTTCTTGATTTTTTAAGTTTTTGATCAATTTTAACCATCAATGTGTTAAGTAAAATGTGTTTCTACCAAACCTGTGTCAGAACATGAAATTTACACTTTCCTGAACTGATAAACCTATTCATTCTATACTTTGTTTAGTTTATCTCATGGCCCTTTTTTTTATCCTTGTTATATCATCAAGTTAAATTAATTTATTGAAAGGGAAAAGTGAAAAATATTTTAAAATATGATCTGAAAATTGATAAGTCCTCTCAAACGAGTACAAATTATCTGGGTATTTTTGTTGTTTTTTACTTAACATTAAATACACTTGGTAATTTAAAAATCTTTTTACTATACTTTAAAACATCAAAATCAATATCCACTGTATTTTGAAGAGACAGGAAAAGAACAGGAATGAAAAACTCAACAGAGACTTTAAATTCCTTTCAGACCATGTTTGTATGTCTCTGTAATTAATTAGCTAGAAAATATAGAGAGACAAGAGAAAATAGAGTAGGTGGTAGAAAATATTGAGTTCCATTTATTGTTGAATGAGTGGAGAACCACTTTCAAGTTTTAACTCACTTTCATGATATTGTAGTGGTTGAGTGGTTGTGTTGTTCTCCACTTTAAGTTACTTTTTCATTGTAATTGTCTCAGTGCAATGTGATTTTTATTTCAGAGTCTCAAACTACACAAATAATGATCCTTAAACTTTGAATCAGTGCACAAAATAATAAGTTTTCATAAAAGAATTGAATGTTGCATTACAAGAGTATCGTGTCTTTAGATGTCAAAAGAATCGAATGTTGAAATAGAACAGTTTAATCGTGTCTCGTGATGACAAAATGCAAGTAATATGTTAAGTATAAGTTTTTTTTTTTTATTATTAAGATGGTAATGTAAAAACCTTTTAGATTATCAATCTATTGAAAAGTAATTGGTATAATTTTTAAGATAGTTATAAACTTTATGATTAATATATCATAAATATGATATGCATAATGTTTCCAAATTAAATAATATAAAGTTATTCTATGTATGTATTTCTCTTAAAATTAAACTCAGAACGAACCTTCCTTTATCAATTTTATAAAATGTAGGCTATTAGGATTATCAATTTATCTTATTGTTTAACAGAGGATGTATAAGAAAAACATGGGAACATGATATAATCAAAATACAGAAAAAACAAAGACAATACATTTTGTGTTTCATGGTGACCTATATAGTGGTGATATAGAATGATAATGTGATATATATAAAAAATCCTGAAATTATTATTAGAATTTTCAATTTCTTTCCTTCAATATTGAGAAATTAATACTAATTATTAATAACAAAATTATTAATTTAATAGATAAATTAATAAATATAATAAATAAATATGGCAATACATAATCGTGATGCTATTAGATACTCAGTTTACTAATTGAAATCTATAAATGATACAATTTGTTAAACAAAAATTTCCCTAAGCATTTATTTTTCTGTTTCTACAAATAAGAAACAACATCATCCTAAAATAATCATTGGATCTTGTATTATTACCGACTAATTCAAGTCAATGTTAAAGCGTGTATTAGACAAACAATAAAGAGGGAATCCACAAATGATAAAAGATAAATTAAGAAAGAATAAATGTAAAAAATAAGGAAAGCATAAGAAAATATTGTTGGATTGTGTTTTAAAATATTTTGGTAGTTTTTCATAAGTATCATAAGTATGTATATTATTATGGAGTAGTTCAAATTAATGTCACTTTATTACACAAACAAGAATCGATAATAAAGGGAAAAAAATGATAAAAGATAAATTAAGAATAAGTGTAAAAAATAAGAAATGACACATTTTTTAGTTATACAAAGATATAAAGATTTTTATAAAGTGACTTCGAAGACTTCTTCTTTAGTCAGAATAACAATTATAATAAGATAAGGAAGGAAATAAATTACTCAATATGTTTTTATATTGTTTAGTCTAATAACACAACCTAAATTTGTGAATTTCTTCTTTTTATCCTTTTTGTTGAAGACCATCTTCTTCTTAGCCTTCTCAAGATTTGAACATTTTGACTTGAAATGTCATAGCTTCCTACACTCATAGGTCTTTCCTTTTTGTTGTCCATTAGGTCTTTACTGATTCAATATGTCTACCTTTGAAAGGTCTGCCTCTCTTTCTTGTCCACATAGAGAATATCTTTCTTGAGATGAACGACAGTTAATCTTTTTCCTCTTCACTCATTGAGTCTTCAACGTCTAACTCTTCTAATGACTCTTCAACACTAAATGCTTTTGTAGGTGTCCTTTTGACAGGTTTTTGTGCTTTTAGAGCAATGCTCTTCTCTTTCTTAATCACTCTATCCTGTTGAAGCTCTAGCTCGTGTACCTTTAGGATCCCGACAAGTTCCTCTAAGCTTGTCCCATCAAAATGTTTTGAGGTTCTTAGAATAGTAAATTGTGGTCTCCACTGTCTGGAAAGATTACGTAAGATTTTATCAATATTATGAAAATTTTCATAGACCTTACCCAATGATCTTAACTCATTTAAGATCGTCTGAAATCAGATGAACATGCTCTATACGTTTACATTATACTCCATTGAGAACAACTCATATTGTCTTATCAATAGGCTTAACTTGTTTCATTTTACTTCGTTGGAATCTTTGTATATGATAATCAAAGGATCCCATATTTCCTTGGCTTCTTTGAAGGCGTGTACTTTCTTGTACTCCTCTTCTGAGATTGACATTTTCTTCTGAGCAATTCATCACCCTTTTCATCAAAAGGTATAAAGTTACCATTTTCAACCACGTCCCACATGTCTATGTGGGATGACTGAAAGAAAGCAATCATTCATTGCTTCTAATAGTCGAACTTTTCCCCCTTGAACAAGGGAGGACGATTTACTACATATCTTTTTTTCTCCATCAGGATCGTTTCCTCAAGTCCGGCAAAGAACTAACCTTTGAGGTTAGTTCTAATACCAGCTGTTTGCAATAGTTATTGGACATGTGTTCAAAATAAAGCATTTAAGAAAAGCATTTTAAATAGGAAGAACAATAACACAAGTATTTTATACTGGTTCACTCAATCCTGAGCTACGTCCAATCTCCCACAAGAACTCTTGAGAGGTTCCAATATTCTTATCCAAGATTACAATCGAGTACAAACCATTCCTGGTATACACCGAGTATTCTAACCACTTTTGATCCCCTAGCCAATCTTGATTAGTCCGAGTTTAACCACTCCTAGTATCCAAGTATTCTTACCACTCCTGATATCAACCCTATCAACTTATCTAGAATGTTTAACTCTCTTGAGCTAAATAATAAAAATGTTTTAATTTCCTTCAGAATTCCTAAACACAATCAGTGTTAGCATACAAGTATAGATTCTAATAACTCTCAATGAGAGGATAAATACAAAATAAAGAAATATGAGAACTTGTGAAATTCTTCCTTTTTGTTCAATGAACAGACTCAGACGATAAATGCTTATTGAGAGAATAACAGCGTAGTGATATAATGATAGCAAAATGTCTTGTATTTTCTTATGCAAGTCCTCATTTTATAGCTTACTTCGAGAGATGATCGTTACTCAGAGATGATTGACTTTGTTGAGAGTAGGTGACTTCTTGTACGAAGATATGTACTTTTTTGCGCTTTAGGAAGAGTAACATTGATTTTGTAGTTAGAGCTTGTAAGACTATGGTAGGACATAAGGCTTTAGGAAACATTCTAGGAATGTCTTCTTATCTCTCAACGTATTTCTGATCCTCGTGGGGGTACTTTTGAGTATATCTTGGTATTGTCAATATTTGCATAGATAGAGAGAGAAAAAATAAAGCAAAAGGTACAATACATACATGCATTTAATGACCAATACTTTAATAAAGTGTTGAAGCATATTTTGTAAAGTCTGAGTTTTTTTCAGTAGAGACAATTGATAAAATATAGCGTTTATTGCTTCTTTCTCTAGACGTCTTTTTGTCAAATGTTGTTTAATCTATTATACTTGACACATCATGGTTTGTCTTATAAGTGTTTAATAGGAATGTTCTTATCTTTTCATGTTGTTGACCAATTTCACATTGATCAACTTCCTTGCATCCAATGATCTTGCACGCAGAAGATGCATTAAATTCACTCCATGCATTAAATGTTATTATCTTCATTAAGAAGCACCTTAATAACTATTTGTACTTACCTAGCCTTAGACATAACACCTTTACTAGAACTTGTGAAAAGAACAAAGTTGTACAAAGAAGATAAAGTTTTTCCAAGTCGACAAAGCATAAACTTTGACATTGTTGAAGAGAAAAACGTTAACTCAGTTTCCAAGATATTGTTGATGTGGTTAAGCTTTTCAAATAATTTTAGTTAAACATAAGAAATAGACATTCATTGCAACATAGAATAATCATATAGATATTCATGAAGTGTGATGTTAGGTTATAAAAAAAAAATACAAGACTACATAATGTTATATCATTTGAAGACATAAACACTTGTTGTTTGAGAAAATGTCGTGTCCTATGCACGAATCATGTCTATGTTATATGCTTTGTTGTTCTCTATCCTTAATTAAAATCATGATGGCTAAACTTTTTTGTAACAATAAAAAAGAATCACACACAAAAGTAATATGATTCAATTGTTTGTCTCTTAGTGAACTCTCCTTTAACTCATAGTTTTTTGTTATTATAGTTGAACTACAACTCTTGTTTAACAATGAAATTGTTATAATAAAATTTTGTAACATGCACCTACACTAACAAAAAGGCATGCAAACAATGTTTCTATTATTAAACTGAAATATTACCTAGATAACTTATTAAAACAATATTATTCTATGTAAAAACTAAGAAATCAAATGCTCTACTACTATTATCCCCCGTATATGTTTGAAGCTTCATATCTTCTACATGATGATTTGGTATAGTTAAACGGTTTATATAAAACAACATTTTATTAAACCAATCTACATAAAGCTCTACCATGGTTTAATACTAATATTCTGAAAGGGAATCATTAGTTGCTAGTAAGCCCATTATAGACTTAATCACCAATTAACTGGATTAAATCCAAGCAATAAAAGATCTTACTACTTGACGACACCTTCATAATAATGGTAGTAGGATTATGTTTTGTTAATACCTTTATCTCATTTATAGTCCTTGAGCAATGTCCTCTCTTACGAAATGTGGTTTGATGTGAATGTAAATGTGCAATATGTACGTGTCTATCTATTCTACTTGTTACTAACCTATATAACTAGCTTCTCAAGACACTGCCTATAGTAGGTCATCCTTATACTAAGAACATGTCAGCCTTCGGTGCATTTAGTCATGACAATGTGGTTTTGCTCCTAGTCCTCCAAGTAACAGGTTCCCAAGTTAGCATTCACAAGTTTCACCCATCAAATCAAGTTACCAAGCTCATCACTTTTGCCTTTTCAAGTTCCTTGACTAACTGTTCTAGGTAAACCTACAACTATGCAGAATCCATGTCAACTGATGGCTCAAATATAAGTGGGTAGCTTTTACTTCACTTATCCAGCATGGCAACTTGTTGACTTAGCATCAATGTGACAACTCATATGACTTGCAAAACTCCTCAATATCTTGAATAGTAGAAATTTTGATGATGTCAAGTCAAGTCTCAAATGCTTTTATTGTAGGAAGATTTTCATGATGACTTTTTTTTTATATTAAAACTTTTGTATTTTAGTAGATTGATGTATAGGGTGTGATTTATATTTGATTATGTGTATTGTTTACTTTAGGTTGCGTTAAAAATAATTTTGAATCATAAAAACTCATTTTATACTCAAGATAATTGATTACCAATTATTTTAATTGATTATGCCTTGCCATAATCGATTATCACGAGCAATTATGAGATTTTTCAAGCAAGTTTTTTATTGTTGTGCATTCATTGATGCATAATCAATTATTACACGCTAAACAACTAACAACGAATTTTTGGAGGTATCCTTGAGTGAGATCTCAATAAATTAGATTGAGACTCTCATTCTAAAATACAACATACCAAATAAGTTTATTTCGAAATTCTTATCTACAGTGTTCGGTGATAAGTGTTGTAGGGTTTGTGTAACCCTTGTGTTGTGGCTTTGAGAACTTGGCGTGTTGGCAAAGAGCGAGAACTTTCACTGGAGTATGATTAAGTGTTGTTGTTGCTGAGTTGAAAGTCTGTCATCCTTTGTGAAGATCCAAAGGAGGTATTCATCCTTTGTGAAGATTCAAAGGAGGTGGTCATCCTTCGTGAAGCATTCGGAGGAGGTGTTCATCCCTTGTGGGTTGCAGGGAAGTGAGTTTCATCTCTTGGGGTAACAAGAGAGGTGTTTTAACCTTCAACTTGTTTATTTTCTTTGTGATTTGATAGTTTGTTGGTTTGTGCTAGTGAAGCGTTAATTCTTGGTTGAGATTAATAACTGGATGTAGGATCTGTGTGATCCGAACCAGTATAAAATTTACTTGTGCAATTTTCTCTCTTCCTTACTTTTTAAATTTGTTTAAATTTTTTTAAGGAATTTTTATATGTACGAGAAAATTATTAAAAGAACGATTTGCGATAAGAAACCAATTCACCCCACTCTTATTGAACGTGTTAACCATTCTATTGCATCGCTTTAACACTTGGATAAGTGTCAATTAAACTAAGCTTTTGGCTTTGATTCTTGTGTCTTTTCTCTCTTCGTGTAAAACAACCATTAGTTAAAGTCAACTTGTCAGAGTAGACATGCTTTTTCAGTACTTTGCTAGAAGTATGTTGTACTTTCTTAAGACACCGCCTCAAGTAAAGAACATTATGTGAATATCTCTTTTTTTTTCTAACGTCCACTTCTGATATTTTAATTTGAAGCTTGTGGATGTGTGCAAAGTAACTTATCTGCAAAGAATAAAGTAGATTGTGCATGTAACAAATATGTCTTTTCTCTTATCACTTTTGTTGTGTTTGAATGTTGAGCATTCAATGTCATTTAATGTTTGCTCAGAAAAATAAAGTGCCTTTTGATTTTCTACCATTAGGGTAGCGTTTAATAGTTCGCCTTTTCTTCTAAAGATACCAAGCATTGAGTAAATACTTCATCGTTGGATGAAGTAATAGTTTAGCTCATGGTATCATTTAAACTGAGTAAACGCTTTTTGTGATGTTTCCTTTTTGGAACAATAACATTTAACATTGTTTGTGTTTTCTTTGGTTATTTAAGTTTTAGTCTTTTAGGATGTTTTTGTCAATGACATTGTCTTGATATTATTTTGTTTTCTTGAGAGTTAAACTTAATACCCCTTGGGTATAGTAAACTTTATGCGTTTAGCTTCAACTCTCTTAGATGCTTTGACTTAACAATTGTTTAGCATAGCGTATGAGTGTTTTGACTTAGTTGTTTTTCCATTTTCTAAAATTCTAGCCTTGTTCACTTGAGTGGATTTGAGGGAGAGTAATTGAGGGGATTTGAGAGGATTTGAAAATAAATTTTTTTGTTATTTATTTGAGTCAATTTGGAGGTAAGTGAGAATAAATTTGGAAGTAAAGTTTGTGAGAATTAGTGTAGGATTTGATTAACGTGACATATTAAAAAAATTTATTTCCAAATCCAATCTCATTTACCTCCAAATTCACTCAAATAATCAACAAAAAAGTTTATTTTCAAATCCTCTCAAATCCCCTTAATTACTCTCCCTCAAATCCACTCAAGTGAACAAGGCCTAAGTGTTGTCTTAAGGTTTTTCTATGTTTGAGATTTTGAACCTAAGTCTTATGCTATGGTATTATTAGATTATTATTTTGTTTAACGTTATTTGGTTAACTTCAAAACAAGCGTTTATACGTATAGACGATTTGGTCTTAATAAAAAGAGAGCATGAAAAAGTAAAAAAAAATGGTGTTTGCTTAAAAGTGATCCACGTCTAGCATAGGGAAATGGCACCTAGTGACATGCTAATTATGAAAAGTGGAGTCCAATGAGATTTTCACAGCCAAGTGAGAAATGGGGAGCAACCAAAAAAAAATTTGCATTTGTGATTTTCTCTCTTTTCAATTGGAAGGGCTTTGATAATTCAATAATCTTCATCATAAAAGATAACTTGGGAATGTATCTTTAGATATATTATTTGATATTTTAAAATAATTATTTTATTTATTTTATATAAGAAAATATCAATAGATAATAATTGTCAACTCTTTCCAAAATTAATAAATCTTTCTTAAATCTTTTAAAATCTCCACAACAAACAAAATATACATATTGGATTTCTTTAAATGATATTTGGAGGATATTACATTAACAAAAAAAAAAAATTTTAACAACAAAAAATGCAGAAAAAGGTCCAACCCAATTTCTATATAAAAAGACTAAAGGGAGTCAATCAAGGAACATCTTAGGAATCATTTGGGAGGTCTAATTTTGGCCAGACCTCCTCCATGCCTCTCCCTATCTTTTCCATGTTCTTCCCTCTTTCTTCTTTCATTTTGATGTTATTTTTGCTATCCATAGAGTGCTAAGCCCTTGGATGATTTTGTTGTAATTTTTTAATGAAATTATGAGGTTATATGAAATTTAAAATTGTTTATTTTCTTGATTCTTATTGTGATTTAGTTTTTATCAGTGTCTTTTATTTCTTAATCAAGTAAAGGTAATGACTTTTACATTGTAGCAATTTAGCATAATATTAAATCTATGGAAGATAACAATCACGTGAATATAAAGTTTTCAATTTTAATTGAGAATGTACTTTGATTAAAGTTAGAAACTTTTGTGCGATTGAATAGGTTGTGCCAATAGTTGAGAATACATTTTGATTAAAGGCGAATACTTTAACAAGAATACATCAAGAATTTACTTTGGTTAATTAGTTTTTCACTTGGTAAAATAGGTAAAAAAATAAACATGATTAGGTATGTAGTAATATTTAATTGAAAATGTGCTTGGATTAAATTATGATTGATCTAAAAAGTTCTTACATTTAATTAATAATATGCTTTGGTTAATACTAAGAACACCAACAAATTAATTGATAATTTATATTGATTAATTTGAAATTTGAGATAAAAGTCAATTGAATAATAATCTTTAGAAAACCAATGATGAATTCTATTTTGAAAAGTTGTAGAATAATCCTATTTTCATCTTTTTTTTTCCTTTAAACCTTTTTATCTTTTTCTTTTAAAAAAAATCTTTATTTTAAATTTTTTATCTTTATTTTCTTTTGTTATTTTTGTTTTGTTAGACTACCTTTTTTTTGTATAAATTTTATAAGAACTAATTTGTTAAAAATCAATTTTGAATTCGTTAGGAGATAACTTTGGATTATCCCATACTAATAATTTTGACTATTTGCTTAATTGTCAAATCTATAAGTAGTATTAAATATTATCATTTACTAAGACTATTCGCTACATGTTATCTTCTACTAAATGATATGGTATAATTAGACAATTAAAAAAACCTTAGCAAGATTTTAGTAAATCAATCTCCACCTACAATTTTAAGTGTTAACATACACTACCCTACACGAAAGTATTAATAGGATGAGTTATAAGATTGACTTAGAGATAAAAGAAAGAGTGAGAGATGTTTTGGGTTCAACTTCTCCAATAACATTCGAAAACTATAAGGTTTGTTTGGAAGGTTGGAAAAGAAAGACCAGCAAAATTATGAGTTCAATTCTTTCCACTAACAAAAGCTAACAACTATCGTTTGCCAATAAAAGAAGTGTTAAGGAGGAAATACCTTAACTAATTAATTTTAAGAGTTTTCTACGTCAACTTTGCCTAAACTAAATAGTCTCCGATGATGGTATAAATTCTATATGTGGAAGATGAATTAATCAATCTAGATTTAATAGTTGATAATGTGTTTAGGAAGAATTTGCAAAAGCCATGATAAATGCTAAAGCATTATTCCCGAAGACATTGCCTGCATCTAGATAAAAAGCCCTGAAAAAGATTGAGTGCTTAATTAAATAGTATAATTTTAAAACATAATTTAGCTTAAAATCACACAAAATATTCTATAATAAACTATTTAATTTTTCTCAGGCTTAGAGTTTGGGTACTATGCAGGTCGATCATTCATGATTTGTCTTGAGATATTTTTCCCATTTTTAGTATAACATACATATCCAAAAGCAATATTCTTGAAGAAAATATTTTCATTAATGATTTCGATTATTGAAACTTTAGACTAAACTAAGATATCTTCCAGGAATATCTTTTCAAAATAAACATGCACTTATTTGAATCAAGAGTAAACTTTCTCTTCAGTATAAAAGGTATTCAATTTTTTTTCATCTATATAAGAGGTATTATGTTTGTATTTCATCCACACTTATAACTATCTCACATATTCTATGTTACTCACTTCAACATTCGTGTCTTTGGCAGATTCTCAACCCTCGATCCAAAGAAAGAAAATCTCATTCTAAAAATATCAAGATGTTGAACATTATATATATATATATATATATATATATATATATATATATATATATATATATATATATATATATATATATATATATATATATATATATATATATTCAATATGTATTTTATTTCTTTAAAAACAGAAAAATGTGTTAACTTGGTTTTAAAAAAGTTTACATTTTATAATCATGTGAGCTTTCATGCTAACAAATTAGTCCTTTTAAGAAGTTAATCAAAGTTAAGATTAAGTTTGTCATGAAATTGACATATTTTAAGGGCACGGGTTGTACGGATATGAAACTTGAAATTGATACGGAAAAGCAGTTGTAAAGTTATTGTCAATCGATTCCTTTTCAAGTGTTAAGTCGTACATCAACGACAAAACTTACAAGGCAACGTACAATTTGCTCATAATAAATTTCATTTTAATCAATCTTAAGTAAAATTTTGCAAAAAGCTGTTATTTTTTTAAAAAAAATGTAAGTAATTTGTTGATTAATAATATTTTCTTATTCAATAAAAGTTTTATTATATATGCTGACCAAAAATAAAAGTCCACTTGATATAAGCATATGGAAAGTGAAGTTGATTATGAGAATCGCTTGCAAAGAATAATGATAAGACATAAGATTTATGTTCAAAAAAAGGTTTATTGTAGGAAGCCTGGCATCAGAAGAAAAATCTGAAGTCAAAAAATGAAAGTAATTAAAATGATAGTACATTTAGAAGTCAAAGAACTTAATGATTCTCTATTAGAAGCCACAAACAATGGATTCCAAATTCCCACCCATTTATTCTTTACTTATTATAGATATATATACATATATTTTGATGCTTCATTTTCAACACCCAGATCATATGTATCATCATAAAGCATAATCATTTCATGATAACTTTTTATATGATTTTCCTGCTAGGTATAACAAGTATTATTAAATTTGTTTTGCTAATAATAATTTTATTATATCTAAATGATGAACAATTCTCTTATACCACCCTATTTGACAAAAAAGTTACTTTCTTAGGTTTTCCCTTTCGAAATTAGAATTTAAAATCATTATTAGAATCAATAATATTTTTCACAAAATCCAAAAACAATTTTTCATAAAAGAAATGTTTCATGAAATTTTTAATAAAATACAATTTCATATAAAAAATATTCAATGTATATTATATATATATATATATATATATATATATAATATATATATATATATATCATATATATATATATATATAAGTTCTACAAATATAATTTTCTTTTATCTTTATATTTAAAAAATATTTATTCTAATTTTATGTTTAATGAGATAATATTATTAAAATCAATCCTCATATTTAAGTTATTGTTTATTTAAAATCAATTCATAGTTTTATCATTTTAAAACATATAATTTAAAGGAAGAAAATATATATAAATTGTTTTTTACTTCAAATTCTAAACAATATAAAATCATTAGGTATACAGTACATAAAAAAACAATCTAAAATGATTAGATATACAAAACATAAAGAGTCGTGTGTCTCAGAAGGAGTGAGTGACTCGACGAATCTTGAGATTGAAACAAATATTACACTGGTTTTATTGATATTATAAAAATGATTTTTTAAGTGTTCCTCCATATTTCCCTACTCATATAAAAAGTTTTATGCTCTATTTAATTACTTGATTAAATTTCCCATAAGCATTATCACTGTATCGATTAAATGTGTACATAACTTAAAGATAAATCTTCATTAAAAAGAAAAATAAATTTGTAGGTCCTAACTTCAGTGCTATCATTGTACAAAAATGAAGAAAAAGAAAAAAAAAGTTGTATTTTTTATTAAATAATAAGGACCTGCCATTAATTGGTTATAATTAACCCACTAAAATGTTTAATAAAAGTGTCTCTTTCTCCTTTTTAATTTCACATGTTGATCATCCAAATCTATTGATTTTCAAAAATAGAAGGTGCTTTTGAACTGCTGGGCATTATTCTTGACACTGGTTTGACAGATATGAATATGCATATGTTCCTTTAATCAAATGGTATATATATATATATATATATATATATATATAAATATCATGCCACAAGTAGATACTTAAAGCTATTCTCTTCTGTTCCACTACCCTCCCTTAATTCACTCAAAAACCAATTTAATTAAAGGACAAAAATCTATTTTTAGATCCTATTCTTTTAATTAAATTTAATTTTAGTCCCTTTTCTTTTTAAATAAGTAAAACAGTAAATAAATAAAACAGTAATTTTCTTCATTCAAAATAAAACAGTAAATCACAAAATGACATTCACCATATTTTCTTATAATATACTTAATTTTTTTTCTAATCTTTTATACATATGGTTCTTTTATGAGAAAGTCTGTGTAATGTTATTAAAATTTATGGAAAGTAGAGGTATAATGAAACAAAAAAGAATGATAGTCTAATAGTTTTTTATATGAAATGAAAACTTCTGTAAAATTTTAGTATAAATTAGGGGCCAATGTGATAAGTGAAAACCTAAAAAAATGTTGTCATTTTCTCTAAATAAAAGACATCTTAATTATCCAAATAAAACAATTTATAGAGATAAATAATAAAATAGAAGCCTTGCTCTGAACTTTTAAAACTATATATTTTTCATCCTTCCATATGTGATTTTATCACTAATAAAATTAGTAAAGTGAAACAATATTATTATAATTATATATCTTTA
Source organism: Vigna nakashimae (assembly GCA_034642375.1). NCBI lineage: Eukaryota > Viridiplantae > Streptophyta > Magnoliopsida > Fabales > Fabaceae > Vigna > Vigna nakashimae. The sequence continues at coordinate 13,387,222 of CM067768.1, read as the reverse complement.
AAAGTTTTTGAGACTGATTTTATCAATTGATTCGAAAACATAAAAAAATTCAACAAATATATATATATATATATATTAAAACGAAGTTTTTTTGCTTACCTGAACATGCTATTCTCTACAATATCTTGTCTGAAAACATGCCATATTCCATTATTCAATATAAAAGATGACGCACCAAATTAATGTTATATATGGATTTGAAAGGGATGGTTTTCTAATAGGACTTAAATTTTAAATTTAAGTTTGTTATCAAGAACTCTTATCAGAGAACATGCCACCTGAAAGATTAGAATATGATTCCACATATATACATAAAGTGATGAGGCATAGATACTATGCTCCGAACATCAACAAAAGTGATAGAGTAGGCTACAAAAGATTCGGTTAAGGGTCAAAATAAACAAAGAACAGAAGGAATGCCAACAAAAGAATTTGATGGTGGAAATGCAAGTGATATTTTTCTTAGACAAGTTTTGTTCAATTGATAATTGCTATGAATTAATTTTGAGATGAATTTCACACTTATTTTGCTTTGATTTTAAGTTTTTTTATAAATCGTTTGAATTTAGTTTCTTTTCCGATTTCTAGCACTAGTAGAGAGTCAAAGTAGAAAAATGAAGAAAATGGATAAATTTCAAGCAATTTTGGATAAAAGTGTTACTGGTGCAATGGCAAATAAGAGGTCTGGGACACAAAGCAAACCCCTGACAAAGGGAAACCTCAAGGACTTGAGACTAATTATTAGGCTTGAGGCATAAAAGAAAACCTAACTAGAAAGGAAACATCTACAACTGAAGCCACAAGTGTACTACAAAACACTATCCTGGACAATTTATAAAAATAGAGTTGCATCTTTGTTTAGGAAAACTTTTTAGAGAGCTATTTTGAGAGACTTTTGAGAGAACTTTTGTAAACATTATTCTCTGTACTTAGTAAATACTCATAGAGAGTATAAGAGAGTATGATTCTTCAAAGCAGTGTATTGTTTTCATCTATTATGAGGAGCTAAACCTCTCTAGTGTTGAAGCTAAGATGTAACCCTTTATATTTCTCTTGTATCGGTACTGTTTCATGAAATACCTAGAAAACATGAGGTTGAATAGTGTTATAGGAAAACTTTTTACCAAAAAGGTAGTTTAACAACCTTGTTAAAGATTAAATGGTTTGTATAAGTTGTTAAACACTTGAGTTGGAAAGTTTCATTCAAATTGCAAGCTAGATAAATATTTTTCAGTCGTCTAGTTAAATTTGTTGTAGTATTTTGAGAAAGATAGCTCTTGATAAGGATAACATTTGGTGATAAGAGCTTTATAAACAATTAGGATAATAAACAATTACAGAGTTTATAAGAAAAATATCTAGCAAAATGATAACAGTTGAAAAACTGATATTTTTATACTTAATTTTGACCTTAAATACAACCTCTATGACTTTGAAACTAGCTTGGAATCATCACTAGTACACTAAGAGGATACTGCACCGGTTACTTTTGCTTTTAGGCACCGGTTCTACAACCGAGGCATATACCGGCGAGGTAAAAGGATTAAACTTTATGCCTCGGTTATAGACCGGGATAAAATGAGACAAGAATATGCCTCGGTTCTTAGATAACCGAGGCAGTAGAGTGTATTTTTTTTATTTTTTGGTACTGACTCTCATTCACGCATTCACGGTTCATTCATTTCTCAGTCATTCTCTCATGTCAAACAAATCCAAATCCAAGAATTCTCCCAAAATTTCTTCCAATTTCAGCTCCCAAAATTTCTTCCAATTTCAGCTCAAAAATTTAAAACAAAGAAGAAAACTGTAACAGGAATCAATCAGTCCATACTCAGAAGAAAACTGTAAAACAAAGAAGAAAACCCAAATCAATGTCCAAAACCTTCTTCCCTTCCCTTTCCTTTCTCAGTTCTAATCAATCTCTTTCCCTCTCCTCTCTCAGATCCCACTCGCAGTCCAACAATCACCCATGTAATCCACCTGCGCCGCCGCAAGACCCTCCGCATGTTCCTCGCCCGACGCCGATTCCATCCCCCGCCCCTCCCCGAGGCCCGCGTCCGCCACACGCTCAAAGACCTCTTCGTCTCCTCACCTCCGCCACCCCTTAACGAAGACAAAACAATCTTCCATCAGCAACAACAGCAAAGAAAAGAAGAAGAAGAAGAAGAAAACAAAGATCAACCTGTCGAATTTACAAAAATAAAATTGAATGATGAGTTTTGAAACTGAAGGCAGAGAACCCAAAAACGCAAAACGCAGAGAACCCTAAAACGCAAAACGCAGAAAACCTAAAAACGCAAAACATAGAGAACCCAAAAATGCAGAAGCCATCGCTCCCAAAAACGAAACCCTCGCCGCGCCACCATCGCCGCACCATCAGCTCGCCCTTGTCGGTCCATCGTCGCGCCTTTGGTTTTCCATCACCTCGCCCTTCGGTTCATCACCTACGAAGGCGAGATCCACCGCCAGCCGCCGACCGCCACCAACGAAGCCTGAGTCGCGCCTCCAAAAGTGTCACCAAGCCCCAAATCGAAACCCTAAATCGAAGCCGCGGACAGAGACCGTCACACCGCGGACAGGAACCGTCACGCCGCGGACAACCTCCCACCTCCACGAACACGGACCGTCACACCGCGGAGATCAAATCGCGTCTAAACCTGAAAAGAAACAAGGGAAGAAGAGATCTCGCCGCCACCTTGCTCTGACCTCGCCACGACCTCACCATGCCTCGCCGCCACCTCGTCATGCCTCGCCGCCACCTTACCATGCCTCGCCGCCACCTCGCAATGCCTCGCCGCACTCGCAGCCAACGTTAAGTTGCTTCTGGGTTTCGCATGGATGGATAAGCAAGGGGAAAGCGAACTTGGATGCGTGCTCTGGATGTTGGATGTTGCAAGTGACGGAGTAGTAGAGGATACCCCTTTTTGCATTTTGGAAGGTTTATGCCTCGGGTCAGAGGACCGAGGTAATTGAAACGTTTATGCCTCGGTTGGGTTAGAGGACCGAGGTAGTAAAAAATTAACCAGTTTTAGGTGCGACGTGGCAGAATATCAGGTCTCGATTTTATTTTTAATCGAGTTAATTTGGTGTTTATGCTTCGGTTTTTTTACAACCCAGGCATATAAATTTGTCGAAATTGCGAAAATGCCACCGCTTCTACATATGCTTCGGTTTTCTAAAAACCGAGGCGTATTACCCGTGTTCTTATCCCTATTTTGTACTAGTGCATGTTTTTGCTTAAGTTTTGAAAATAAGAGAGTTGGATGAGTTTTATGCATGGTTTTCCTAGTTTTAGCAGGTTTTAAGATGAATTGGATGAAAGAAGTGAAGTAGCAAGGAGTTGGGTTCAGAAAAGGAAGAAAAAGTGCACAAAAGAAGAGCCGCAAGTACCGCTCAACGCCACTTTTACCGCTGAGCGACACTTTACAGTCTCGCAGTCACCGCTGAGGGCAAAACTACAGCTGAGCGTCAAAATAGAAGAATCGCACTTACCGCTGAGCACTAATTACCGCTGAGCGCTAATTACCGCTGAGCACTAATTACCGCTAAGCACCATTTAGTTTGGGCTTGGGCCTATTTTCTGTAATTCTTAGGAATATATGTATAAAGTTTTAGCCGAATTAGGGTTAGTATCTTTGGATAGAAAGAGGCGAAATCACACTTTCATCACCCCTTGAAGGAGGATTTTGGATGCTCAAGCTCTATTCTTCAACTTCTAGGGTTCTATCTTTCATTTTTTTCATCATTTTTCATCTAGTTTTACCATGTCTATGGTGAACTAAACCTTCATTGTTGTTGGGGAACCAATGTAATCCTTTGAAACTCTCATGTATTGAATAGGTTCTTTAATCTATATGCTTTCTTTCATTAATTGTTAGGATTTTTCTTCTATACTCTATGCATGCTTTGTTTAATGCAAGACTCCAGAGGAAGCCACTAAATTCATTGATAACATGGCTACTAATGATAATGAGATGCATAATGAGAGAGGAGCTCCAATTCAACATAAGGGAGTTTTACAATTGCAATCTCATGATGCCTTGCTCGCACAAAATAAAATCATAACTCAACAGTTGGAGAATTTGACAAAGACACTCGCTCAGTTGCCAAAGGAGCTGAAGAGTGTTTCACAGGTGCATCAATTACAAAATAGAAGAATCGCACTTATCGCTGAGCACTAATTATCGCTGAGTGCTAATTACCATTGAGCGCTAATTACCGCTGAGCGCTAATTACCGTTGAGCACCATTTAGTTTGGGCTTGGGCCTATTTTCTGTAATTTTCAGGAATTTATATATAAGGTTTTAGCCGAATTAGGGTTAGTATCTTTGGGTTCAGAAAAGGAAGAAAAAGTGCACAAAAGAAGAGCCGCAAGTACCACTCAACGCCACTTTTACCGCTGAGCGACACTCTAAAGTCTCGCAGTCACCGCTGAGGGCAAAACTACAGCTGAGCGTCAAAAGAGAAGAATCGCACTTACCGCTGAGCACTAATTACCGTTGAGCGCTAATTACCGCTGAACACCATTTAGTTTGGGCTTGGGCCTATTTGCTGTAATTTTTAGGAATCTATATATAAAGTTTTAGCCGAATTAGGGTTAGTATCTTTGGACAGAAAGAGGCGAAATCACACTTTCTTCACCCCTTGAAGGAGGATTTTGGATGCTCAAGCTCTATTTGTTAGCAAAATGATGAAGATGAAGTTTTGATGATGTCCAAATACAAGTCAAGCACAATCAAGACTTATGAAGAATGATCTTAGAAGACTTGTAAAACCTTGTAAAAATTGTATGAACATAGGATAATTAGTAGTTTCATGTATGTATTCAAAAGTGATGTAAAAATAAATCAAGAACAAAATCTGTGCAGTGTTAATCGATTAACAAGAGGTGTTAATCGATTAACGTTAATCGATTAACACAGTGTGTTAATCGATTGTTCCAGAGGCAAATGGCGAAGCACAGAATTTTGGTGTTAATCGATTAACACAGGGTGTTAATCGATTAACGTTAATCGATTAACATGGGCTGTTAATCGATTAACACAGGAGCCGTTTGAAAAACTAGCCGTTTTTAGAGCCGTTGAAGTATCCGTTGGATTGTTAATCGATTAACCACTGTAGCTAATCGATTAACACAGTCAGAAAGTCTAAAAGCGATAATGGAAGAGCCTTTGGATGAGTCTATAAATAGACTCTCATTTCCTCTCAAAATCCAACTCTTCCCTTGTGCAAAACATCTCTGAACTCTTTGAGAATTGTGTGCTCTTGCTCAGCTAAGGAAACTCTGTCTGTAGAGTTGGTTAAATACTGCTACGGTGATAGAGGAATAGCTGGATCATCCTTGGTGTGTCTGAGGAAGTGTCTGGAAGAGAATCATCCTTCGTGAAGCATTCGAAGGAGGTGATCATCCTTTGTGAAGATTCAAAGGAGGTGTTGTTTCATCTCTTGTGGTTTCAAGAGAGGTGGTAATTTCTAAACTGTTACAAATTGTTTTTCTGTGTGACTAATATTTGTAATAGTTTTGTGATAGTGAAAAAGGTTTATCTTATTTGAGATAAGCGACTGGACGTAGGATCTTAGTGATCTGAACCAGGATAAAATACCTGTGTAATTTTTCTCTTTCCCTTACTCTGTTATTTACGTTTAATTATCTGCTTAGTAAGAAATTAAGAGAAAAATATTAAAAAGGGATAATATTTGAATATAACCAATTCACCCCCCCTCTTGGTTTGTTTCCACGCTAACCATTCCGCTGCAGCCGCTCTGACAATTGGTATCAGAGCTTGCTTTGATAGTCATTCAAATGGCGGGATCGTTTCAAACATTCGCAGAGGGTGCTTCTATCAATAGACCACCACTATTCACAGGTGAAAATTACGCATTCTGGAAGGTAAGAATGCAAATATTTATGGAGTCTATTGATATAGATATTTGGGATGCAGTTGCATCTGGTCCTTTTGTTCCAACTAACAATATGCAGGAACCAAAGCCCCGTGACCAATGGACTGCTGAAGACAAGAAAAAATTCGGTAATGATGTTAAAGCTCGCAATATAATTTCATCTGCTTTAACCGTTGATGAGTTTTACAGGATATCCATTTGTAAAACTGCACAAGAAATGTGGGAAGTACTTCGAGTAACCCATGAAGGTACAGATGATGTTAAAAGAGCTAGAAAGAATACATTGATCCAGGAATACGAGATGTTCAGGATGAAGCAAGGAGAAACAATAGTAGATGTTCAGAAACGCTTCACCAACATCGTAAATCATCTTATTGGACTAGGTAAGTCTTTCGATACTGATGAATTAAATATAAAAATTTTGAAATCTTTAGACAGGGCTTGGCAACCAAAAGTGACTGCAATTTCTGAGTCACAAAATCTCAACACAATGACCATGGCGGCATTATTTGGAAAGTTGAGAGAGCATGAACTAGACCTTGGAAGATTAGAGGAAGAAGAAGCAAAAACGAAGAAAAAGACTCTAGCATTCAAATCTGAGGTAGAAAAGAGCAAAAGCAAGATGGAAGATGAAGACTCAGATGAAGATGAAAACTTGAGTCTACTAATCAAGAGGTTCAACAGATTCATGAAATCAAAAGGCAAAGGGAGATTCAGAAATGAAAAGAGAGAAAATCAAGGATCTTCCTCAAACTACAGATGTTATGGTTGCGGAGAAAAAGGACACTTGAAAGCAGACTGCCTAAATCAGAAGAAGGGTGAAGAAAAGAAAGAAAAGAAATTTTTCAAGAAAAAGAAGGCATACATTGCTTGGGAAGACGACAATGAAACAATTACAGATTCAAGCGACTCAGATGAAGAAGCAAACATCTGTTTGATGGCAGATGACGATAATGACAGCCAAGTAAGTAGTTCAAACTGTTCTGATAATGATAGTCATATTGATGAAAATGAAATGTATGTTGCATTATTAATTGAATCTGAAAAGTTAGATATTGCTCATAAAAAGCTGAAAAAGGACTTTAAAAATTTGAAATCTGAACTTAATAGCCTTCTTAAAGAAAATGAAGATTTGAAGTTTACTTCTGAAAATTTCTCTAAAATAAATGATAATTTGAAAACTGAATTTACAAATTTGTCTGAAGAAAACAGAAGTTTGAAAAATAAATTTTTATATCAAGCAGAAGAAATTAGAAATTTAAAAAGTAAAGTTTTATTTTATGAAAAAGAAAAATTTATTGCAAATAATGAATGTGAATCATGCATTAAATTCAAATATTTTTCTGAAAACACAACCACTGGAGAATGTAGTAAAAAGAATGAAAATAAAGTTGTAAAAAATAAGCATAATTATAGAACCCATAGAACTTGGGTAGAAAAAGGAACAACTTATAGGAACACAAATACTGCATCATGCTTTTATTGTATGAAAAAGGGTCATACATCTAACAAATGTAAAATTAAGCATTATGGTGTTCCAAGTGGTAGATATGCTTGGGTTGCAAAATGATTTTAATCTTTTTAATCTAACCCAAAGGACCCATACAAAGTAGTTGGGTACCTAAATAGCTTGTTCTTTTTATGTTGTAGGAATTATCAAAACCAAGGAAGTACATGTGGTGTCTTGACAGTGGATGTTCAAAACACATGACCGGAGATAAAAAGAAATTTACAAGCTTCCGGAAAAAGGAACGAGGCTTTGTCACCTATGGTGATAACAACAAAGGAAAAATCCTTGGAATAGGAGATATTGGAAGTGAAGATACCTTGATGATCAAAGACGTGCTATATGTGGAAGGATTAAAACACAACTTAATTAGCATTAGTCAATTATGCGATAAAGGATTCAAGGTAACCTTTGAACAAAATTCCTGCACTATTTATAAAAATGATTCTTCTGAAATTGCTTTGAAAGGAATTAGGCATAACAATATTTATTTGATAGATTTAGAAAATGCATCAAGTATGAATATTTCATGTTTAGTAGTAAAAGAAGAAAATCCATGGTTATGGCATAAAAGAGCTGCACATATTCATATGCAACAATTGAATAAACTCATTTCTAAAGACTTAGTAATTGGTCTACCAAAACTAAAATATGTGAAGGATAAATTGTGTGATGCATGTCAAAAGGGAAAACAAGTGAAATCATCTTTTCATTCAAAAAATGTTGTTTCTAGTTTAAAACCCTTAGAACTTTTGCACATGGATTTATTTGGTCCCTCTAGGATAAAAAGTTTTGGAGGAAATTATTATGCTTTAGTTATTGTAGATGATTATTCAAGATATACTTGGACTTTCTTTCTTACTCTTAAAAGTGAAGCTTTCAAAGAATTTAAAAAGTTTGCAAATTTAGTTCAAAATGAAAAAGACATGAAAATAAAGGCTATTAGAAGTGACCATGGAGGTGAATTTCAAAATGAATATTTTGAAACTTTTTGTGAAGAATATGGCATTTCTCATAATTTTTCTGCACCTAGAACTCCTCAACAAAATGGAGTTGTAGAAAGAAAGAATAGATCTTTAGAGGAACTTGCTAGAACTATGTTAAATGAATATAGTGTTCCTAAACAATTTTGGGCTGATGCTGTGAGTACTGCATGTTATGTATTAAATAGAATGCTTATTAGGCCAATTTTGAAATGTACTCCTTATGAACTTTTTAAAGGTAGAAAACCAAATGTTTCACATTTAAGAATTTTTGGATGCAAATGTTTTGTCCTAAACAATGGAAAACAAAATTTAGGAAAATTTGATTCCAAAGCAGATGAAGCTATTTTTCTAGGATATTCTCTAACTAGCAAAGCTTATAGAGTTTTTAATAAGAAAACATTTCAAATAGAAGAATCTATGCATGTTGTCTTTGATGAAATTGTAGACCTTGAGGCAAAACCTCTTGAGTCAGATGAATCAGATGCAGGTGAAAATGAAGACTTACAAAAGACAACAAATGAAGAAGAAATACATAATCCTCAAGATGATGAAGATCTAAACAAAATATGGCAACAACCTAGAGGATTATCACTGGACAACATCATTGGCGACATATCAAAAGGGGTAAACACTAGAAGAAATTTAGTAAATTTTTGTATGAATGTAGCTTTCATGTCGCAGATAGAACCCAAGAACATTAAGGAAGCTCTTCAAGATGAACAATGGTGTATAGTAATGCAAGAAGAACTCAACCAGTTTGAAAGAAATCAAGTTTGGGAATTGATTCCTAGAGAAGATACTCATCAAGTAATTGGAACAAAATGGGTATTCAGAAACAAACTGGATGAAGATGGAAATATCACCAAAAATAAAGCTAGGCTTGTGGCTCAAGGATATAGTCAAGAAGAAGGTATAGATTATGATGAGACATATGCTCCAGTTGCCAGGTTAGAGGCAATACGCCTACTTCTTGCTTATGCATCTATAATGAAATTTAAATTATTTCAAATGGATGTTAAAAGTGCATTTCTAAATGGTTTTATAAAAGAAGATGTGTATGTTGAACAACCACCCGGTTTTGAAGATTTTAAATTTCCAAATCACATCTATAAGTTAAAGAAAGCACTTTATGGTTTAAAACAAGCACCTAGATCTTGGTATGAAAGACTTAGCAATTTTCTTTTAGAAAATAATTTTAATAGAGGAAAAGTTGATTCCACTTTGTTTATTAAAAGAGTCGGAAAACATATTTTGATTATTCAAGTATATGTTGATGATATTATTTTTGGATCAACTAATAAATCTCTTTGTGAGGATTTTGCTAAGACTATGCAGGGTGAATTTGAAATGTCTATGATGGGAGAATTAACATTCTTCCTCGGTCTTCAAATTAAGCAAATGCAAGAAGGTACGTTCATTTCTCAAACTAAGTATTGTAGAGAAATTCTTAAGAAGTTTGAAATGGACAAAGCAAAGGAAGCATCTACACCTATGGGAACATCTTGCTATCTTGATAAAGATGAGTCAGGAAAAGAGGTAAATCAAACTCAATATAGATGCATGATAGGTTCTTTGCTATACCTTACTGCTAGTAGACCGGATATTATGCAAAGTGTTTGTGTGTGTGCTAGATATCAATCTAGTCCTAGAGAATCTCACATTACAGCAGTTAAAAGAATATTGAAATATCTTAAGGGAACTGTATCATTTGGTTTATGGTATCCATCTGGAACGGAACCTAGTCTTGTAGGTTTTTCAGATGCAGATTATGGAGGTTGTAAGATAGATAGAAAAAGCACTAGTGGAACATGTCATCTTCTAGGTAGTTCATTAGTTTCTTGGCATTCTAAGAAACAAGCCTGTGTAGCCTTATCTACTACTGAGGCTGAATATATTGCTGCGGGAAATTGTTGTGCACAAATTTTATGGATGAAACAGCAATTAGAAGATTATGACATTCACTTAGATCATATACCACTTAAGTGTGATAATACAAGTGCAATAAACCTTACAAAGAATCCCATAATGCACTCTAGAACCAAGCACATTGAGATTAGGCATCACTTTCTTAGAGATCAAGTGCAAAAAGGAGATTGTGAGATAGAATATATTGATACTCAACATCAATTAGCTGATATTTTCACCAAAGCATTGCCTAAGGATAGATTCTATGAGCTTAGAAGAGACTTAGGAATATTGAAAATATCTCAAAATTAGATATAGGTAAAAATTTGACGTTTTTCGGAAATCAGCGTCAGTTAATCGATTAACACAGGGTGTTAATCGATTAACGTTAATCGATTAACAGGCCCTGTTAATCGATTAACATACGTTACAGCCTGAAAATTTTTTAAATTCTGTTAAAAACTCCTTTGTATGCTTGCCTCTTTAAAATTCAAATAAAATGTATGTTGTTTTTCTTATTAATATGCATACATGCTTTTACTAAGGGGGAGTATAGTTTCTAATATATTAAGGGGGAGCTTTTATACATCACTTTTTAATAATGATCAAAAAGGGGGAGAAATGTTTAAAGCCTTTAAATTATTTCTAAATTCACTAACAATTTTTTCTTCCTTAAGTTATTTTTTATACAGCTGGTTCACTAAAGCTTTAAATCAAGAAAGGTTTTGATCATCATCAAAAAGGGGGAGATTGTTAGCAAAATGATGAAGATGAAGTTTTGATGATGTCCAAATACAAGTCAAGCACAATCAAGACTTATGAAGAATGATCTTAGAAGACTTGTAAAACCTTGTAAAAATTGTATGAACATAGGATAATTAGTAGTTTCATGTATGTATTCAAAAGTGATGTAAAAATAAATCAAGAACAAAATCTGTGCAGTGTTAATCGATTAACAAGAGGTGTTAATCGATTAACGTTAATCGATTAACACAGTGTGTTAATCGATTGTTCCAGAGGCAAATGGCGAAGCACAGAATTTTGGTGTTAATCGATTAACACAGGGTGTTAATCGATTAACGTTAATCGATTAACATGGGCTGTTAATCGATTAACACAGGAGCCGTTTGAAAAACTAGCCGTTTTTAGAGCCGTTGAAGTATCCGTTGGATTGTTAATCGATTAACCACTGTAGCTAATCGATTAACACAGTCAGAAAGTCTAAAAGCGATAATGGAAGAGCCTTTGGATGAGTCTATAAATAGACTCTCATTTCCTCTCAAAATCCAACTCTTCCCTTGTGCAAAACATCTCTGAACTCTTTGAGAATTGTGTGCTCTTGCTCAGCTAAGGAAACTCTGTCTGTAGAGTTGGTTAAATACTGCTACGGTGATAGAGGAATAGCTGGATCATCCTTGGTGTGTCTGAGGAAGTGTCTGGAAGAGAATCATCCTTCGTGAAGCATTCGAAGGAGGTGATCATCCTTTGTGAAGATTCAAAGGAGGTGTTGTTTCATCTCTTGTGGTTTCAAGAGAGGTGGTAATTTCTAAACTGTTACAAATTGTTTTTCTGTGTGACTAATATTTGTAATAGTTTTGTGATAGTGAAAAAGGTTTATCTTATTTGAGATAAGCGACTGGACGTAGGATCTTAGTGATCTGAACCAGGATAAAATACCTGTGTAATTTTTCTCTTTCCCTTACTCTGTTATTTACGTTTAATTATCTGCTTAGTAAGAAATTAAGAGAAAAATATTAAAAAGGGATAATATTTGAATATAACCAATTCACCCCCCCTCTTGGTTTGTTTCCACGCTAACCATTCCGCTGCAGCCGCTCTGACACTATTCTTCAACTTTTAGGGTTCTATCTTTCATTCTTTCATCATTTTTCATATAGTTTCACCATGTCTATGGTGAACTAAACCTTCATTGTTGTTGGGGAACCGATGTAATCCTTTGAAACTCTCATGTATTGAATTGGTTCTTTAATTTATATGCTTTCTTTCATTAATTGTTAGGGTTTTTCTTCTATACTCTATGCATGCTTTGTTTAACTCATTTAATTGCATGATCATTGATGTTATTTGTATGGACACATATAAGTAAATCTAGAACTGAAGAAATTCTTCCAAGAGCAATATTGCCTAGACATAGGGATAAGATGATTGGTTGTCTTTAAGCTTATGTGCAAATGTAATGCATGAATAATTGCTAGGGAGACAAGACATTGTAAACTAGTGATTAGGAGTAGGCTTTCTTCACCGAGACATCGGGTTTGTGGTAAATTAAAAAGTGACATTAACATTAATGAAGAAAGATGAATTCTTGAATACATGAGAGTGGATAGGATGAATTGGAAACCCTAACAACATAATCATTCATATTATACATAAACTATTTTTGCATCTTTCAAGTCCATTGATCAAAACTTTGCATTCATGTTTATTTTTCATAGTTCAACAACAATATTTTTGGTTACAAGTCTAAGATAATCAACAAATCACATAACTGTTTAGGCCGTGAGTCCTTTGGGAAACGATACTTGGTCTTACCATTTTATTATTACTTGATACGATTCGGTACACTTGCCGATGGTTAACAAGTTTTTGGCGTCGTTGTCGGGGACTCGTGGTTTAACTATTCTATTTGTGTGATTATTGATTAACTTTGACTTGATTTTTATCTTTTTTTCTTTTTGTTCTTTTTATCTTTTTGTTTATCTTTTTATCTTTTTGTTTTTATCTTTTTATCTTGCTATCTTTTTAGTTTATCTTTTCTATTTTTTTGTACTAACAATTGTTTCTAGGGTTTTGTGTTCTTGTGTATGCAGGATACAATTCGAACTAGGAGCAAAAAAATTTCGGAACCTCTTCTTGAAGGATTGGGCGAAAGTGGAAGGAGAAGGAGGATCCGAACTTCTAGAGAATTATTTCCTTCTCTAGAAACACTTCTACAACCCTCACCACAAAGGTCTAACCAAAGCACGGAAAAGATGGCCGAAGAGAACAATGGTAGACATACTCTGGCGGATTACACTAATGTTGTTGGCCCTCATCACTTTAATAGCATTGCTAGGCCAAGGGTCAATACTGCAAACATGGAGGTGAAACCGACGTTGATACAATTGGTGGAAAGCAACCAATTTAACGGGCTATCACATGAAAGTCCATATGATCATCTCACCACATTCAACGAGATTTGTAACACTGTGAAGATCAATGGTGTGTTGGATGAAGCAATAAAGCTTAGTTTGTTTCCCTGCTCATTGGGAGGCAATGCTAAATTATGGTTGAATTCTTTTCCGGAAGGTAGCTTTGTTGAATGGAAAGCCGTGGTTTCAAAGTTCCTAAACAAATACTTACCACAATCCAAAATCAACAAAGGAAAGCAAGAGATTTCTTCTTTTAGACAAGGCATGGAGGAGACGCTAGGTCAAGCATGGGATAGATACAAGAGCTTGTTGAGAAAAACGCCCACTCATGGCTTTGATGAAGCAACAATAGTCCTTCTTTTCCTTGGAGGTCTTGGTTCACAAACAAAATTAATGTTAGATGCCTCAGCTGGAGGTAATATTAAATGCAAGACTCCAGAGGAAGCCACTTAATTGATTGATAACATGACTACTAATGATAATGAGATGCATAATGAGAGAGGAGCTTCAATTCAACAAAAGGGAGTTTTACAATTGCAATCTCATGATGCCTTGCTCACACAAAATAAAATCATAACTCAACAGTTGGAGAATTTGACAAAGACACTCACTCAGTTGCCAAAGGAGCTGAAGAGTGTTTCACAGGTGCATCAACAACTCTGTGAATTATGTGGTGGTGACCATATCAATGGTCAATGCACTTTTCCAATGGAGGCTTTAGAAGATGTAAATTTCATGGCCAATCAATTTCCATACCGCCAAGGTAACTTCAACCAAGGGTGGAAACTTCACCCAAGTATGTGTCAAGGTCACAATGGACAAGTTGGACAAGCAGGACAATTTAATAGACAACAACAACAACCATCACTATGGAAACAAGTCTCTGCACTAAATGAGAGATCAACAAAGTCAGAAGACACTCTTCAACAATTTATGTAGGTAACAATCTCCAACCACAAGAGCACTGAAGCCGCCATTAAAAACTTGAAGATGTAAGTTGGCCAATTAGCTAAGAAGTTTGAGGATATACCTGATAAGAGTTTTTGGGCTAATATTGAGGTTAACCCTAGGAAAGAGTGTAAAGATATTGTAAGTGCAGATGATAAGAGGGAGAATGAAAAAAAAAAAAGAGTGTTGAGTTAGATAAAAGAGAAGAAAAAGAAGAAAAAATAGTTGAAGTTGAGAGAAAAGAAGAGATAATAAGTGAGGATGAGAGAAAAGAGAAAGACAAGAAGAGGGGAGAGAAAAATATTAAGAAAAATGAAAAAAATCTTTCTTATCCTAAGGGGAGTGAGAAAATTGGAAAAGAAAGACAATATGGGCGCTTTAAAGATATCTTCAGGCAATTAGAGATTACAATACCTTTGAATGAAGCACTGCAACAAATTCTAGCTTATGCAAAGCACATGAAGCAAGTCTCCACAAAAAAGAGATATCTAGATGAAAAGGGAGATTGTAGTGTTATTGAGAAAAAGCCACTTCCTCCAAAAGTGAAAGATCCAGGAAGTTTTACTATTCCTTGCATCATAGGAAAGGAGAATATAAGGAAAGCCCTAATTGATTTAGGGTCAAGCATTAATTTGATTCCTTTATCTTTGCTCAAAAGGATTGATGATGTTGAAGTCAAACCAACAAAGGTGACTTTGCTAATGGCGGATGGATCTTCAAAGAAACCCTATGGTGTGGTGGAAGATGTGGTGGTTTGCATAGACAAACTAAAATTCCTGGTAGACTTTGTGGTGATGAAGATGAAGGAGGATGAGAAGGTCTCAATCATTCCTGGAAGATCGTTTATGAAAACAGAAAAGGTAATCATCAATGTGGATGATGGGATGATAATGCTTCAAAACCGAGGAGAAAAGGTGATCTTTAATGTCTTCAAAGTGGAGCAGCATATTCAAGAGAAGGAGGCTATTCATAAAGTTGCATGAAAAACTGTTATTTTTATACTTAATTTTGACCTTAAAGACAACCTTTATCACTTAGAAACTAGCTTGGAATCATGTTTTTGCTTAAGTTTTGGAAATAAGAGAGTTGGATAGGTTTTATGCTTGGTTTTCCTTGTTTTAGCAGGTTTTAAGATGAATTGGATGAAAGAAGTTAAGTAGCAAGGAGTTGGATTCAGAAAAGGAAGAAAAAGTGCACAAAAGAAGAGCCGCAAGTATCGCTCAACGCCACTTTTACCGCTGAGCGACACTCTGAAGTCTCGCAGTCACCGCTGAGGGGCAAAACTGCAACTGAGCGTCAAAATAGAAGAATCGCACTTACCGCTGAACACTAATTACCGCTGAGCGCCATTTAGTTTGGGCTTATTTTTTTATAATTTTTAGGAATCTATATAAGGTTTTAGCCGAATTAGGGTTAATATCTTTGGACAGAAAGTGTGAAATCACACTTTCTTCACCCCTTGGAGGAGGATTTTGGATGCTCAAGCTCTATTCTTCAACGTCTAGGGTTCTATCTTTCATTCTTTCATCATTTTTCATCTAGTTTCTCCATGTCTATGGTGAACTAAACCTTCATTGTTGTTGGGGAACCGATGTAATCCTTTGAAACTTTCATGTATTGAATTGGTTCTTTAATGTATATGCTTTCTTTCATTAATTGTTAGGGTTTTTCTTATATACTCTATGCATGCTTTGTTTAACTCATTCAATTGCATGATCATTGATGTTTTTTGTATGAACACATATAAGTAAATCTAGAACTGAAGAAATTCTCCCAAGAGCAATATTGCCTAGACATAGGGATAGAAGGATTGGTTGCCTTTAAGCTTCTATGCGAATGTAATGCATGAATAATTGCTAGGGAGACAAGACATTGTAATCTAGTGATTAGGAGTAGGCTTTATTCACCGAGACATCAAGTTTAAGGTAAATTAGAAAGTGACATTAGCATTAATGAAGAAAGATGAATTCTTGAATACATGAGAGTGAATAGGATGAATTGGAAACCCTAACAACATAATCATTCATATTATACATCAACCGTATTTGCATTCATGTTTATTTTTCATAGTTCAAAAACAATATTTTCAGTTACAAGTGTAAGATAATCAACATAACTGTTTAGGTAGTGAGTCCTTTGGGAAATGATGCTTGGTCTTACCATTTTATTATTACATGATACGATTCGGTACACTTGCCGAGGGTTAACACAAAGCTAAAGTAATAAACACCTAATTATAATCTTCAGCAAGATTACAATTGTATTCGTATCACTCCTAGTACCTAGTCAATCTTAGTAACACTCATTACTTACTCTGACTACAACCCACCCACACCTAGTTGTGCAGTATTCTTCACCACTACAAGTAACCCTAGACATTATCGATATCTTCCTGATACACTGTCTAGTTGAGTTTCTCCCACTCTTGGTTTCTACTAGACAAACCCATCTAGCTATTTTTTAACCTCACCGAGTTAAGCATTAAGTGTTTGAATTCTCTTCAAAATATGCAATCAAACATATTGCTTACAAGTTCTAAGACGATTACTCTCACAAAGAGGATATGTTTATAATACAATTCAATCAAATAGACTCTTTTCATTTTCTCTCTTCTTACAATAATAAGCTTATGATTCTATGAAGCTTGAGAGTATTTTATTTTTCTTTTGAGCTTGCTTTTCTTCTAAGATTTTTCTTTTGTATGCGTGTGCTTATTTTCTTGCTCCTTTCTTAAGAGATCTTCAATTTATAGGCTTCAAGAAAATGTCTTGAATGGTGATAGAAGGTGTGTTTGGTTGTTCTCTAAGAGAGGTTGGGCCAACTCTTGGAGGAAAGTGGTTAAAGGAGGCTACTTGGATTGGTTAGCCTAGGGTGACCTTACAAGAGTATGTGTGCATTAATTGACAACATAACTTTACTCTATTTCAAAGGAGATTACATGATGGAGAGAACCTTTATTTATAGGCTAAGGTGTCTCAAATTGGGAAGAAACTTAGACCTAAAAGAGCCACCTTGGTTGGCTTGGAAAGCAAGGAGAAATCATCTCCAATAGGAGGGAGACAAGTGAAAAAAATCCTCTCAAATGAGAGAGTGATATATGGCCACTACCTATGGAAAAACTCTACATTCCTAGAGTGACACATGACCACTAACTATGAGGAAAACTCTGTAATGGGAAGCCTCCACATGCCTTGGATGAAATTTGCTCCCTTATTCTTCAAACTTAGCCTAAATTTTGACCTCTTGGTCAACACCTCCATTTTGGACATCCAAGCATAGTCAACTTTGGACCTTGGCCCTTTATTAACTTGTTTGGTCATAATCATATTCTACTTGACCCAAAATACAAGGTCCAATTGAAATCCTACATTACTAGGCCCATATTACAAAGCCTAAATAAAATCTAGACTACTTGACCTATAACACAAAGCCTAAATAAAATCTAGACTACATGATCCAAAATACAAGACCCAAAATTATTCTTACTCTACTAAATCTTCATGATGTCTTAAGATAACTCAAGAGAAAGAGTGTAAGCCCATCTTCCATAGATGCCTCCAACTCTTCATGAATGTGCTAGGCCATGGCTAGAGGGTATGCCATCACATTTGTAGTGGCATTGTCATTGATCGGATGTTTAAGCCAGTTAGGGCTCTACTTCGTGTCTACAGAAGAACCATTTTGTATGTTAATTACAATGGAGAAGTAACAAAGCTGGAGAAAATCGCTCTCTTCAACCTGTTAACCAACACTCCATTCAATCTTCCCCACCTCTTTTTTCTACACCTGAGCCGAACCCTAGCCAACTGCAACCTAAACCAAGAGGAACGCTACTACTCATGTCTTGTCTTTAGGATTCTCTCTCATCTGGGGGTCCTAAATTATATTTCAACTCCATCCTTTCCAACCTCAATCCTAAACTCCATTCTCTTTAGCGACGTTGCAAGAGGAGAAAGAATCCTTCTTGTTACTCCAAGGGAGAACCCTAGGAAATGCCTGCTAACAATAGGCGAATTGTCTAGTGGAAGGAAGAAGTTGAAGGAAAATCTTGATACAAGCCCTGCGGAGGCAAGACTTTCAAAAGATTAGTCTAATAACAATGGAGAGACAATCAATCAAGTCAGACAATTGATTGTGCAACATAATGAGCGTCAAACTCTCACAATTCAAAGGCTATTAGGGGAGCACAGAAGAACTCTGATCATCTTACAAATCTTCTGCAGTTTGTGCAAAATAACTTTCTAAAACCCTAGGATAGACTTTAGTTTTCATTTCTTTTCTTGTTATGTTTTTTGTTGTTGATTAATGTGTTAATCTATGTTGAAAATTATTTGAGTGACGTGTGTAAAATTGACTTCTTAAATCAGATACACCCTAAATGATAAAAAACAAATAAATAAGCAAGAACTAAGATGGAAATGATGATAGGAAACCAAAAGCAAAGTAAAAACAATAAATGAACACAAGAAAATTAAAAGTGCAACAAAACAGGGGGAGCTTACTCTTTCTCTAAACCTTTTTTATATTTTAAAAATAAGGGGGAGAGAATTATATACTCCAACAAAACTCTACCTAGTAGAACATACCGTTTTCTAGTAATACTCTTCGTCTAGCATGTGTATTTGTTAAACATAAAAAAGGGGGAGATTGTCAGGATATGACAAGCTAGTTATAAGACAAGCTCGTCTAGTAGAAACATTGGCTTTGGTATTGAACTTTAACTAAATAACTTGAAACGAAGAAGTCTCCGTGTATCAACATAAACAGAAAAAAAACAAGACCTAGAACCTGAATCCCCAAACATAGAAAACCTACACAAAGACTTAAAAATAGAATTCACAACATAGAAAAGTTTAGGAAAGCTTGTAAGATCTTAGGTAACAAAAACCATCTAGGCTAAAACACTCACACAAATGGCTAAACGTTATTGTGTCTAAGAGAGTTGATGATAAACGCTTAATGTTTATCATACCTGAAAGAGGTATTCAGTATAACTCTCGAAAACAAAAGAGTCGAGACGATGTCTCTGACAAAACACATTAAAAGACATTAAATATGAAAATATAAAAAGAAAGCTTAAACAAGTTAAATGCCATATGTCTAAAAAGTGACAAAACCAAAAGAAAGTGTTTACTTGACTAAATGATACCATGAGCTAAAACAATACTTCGTCCAATGATGAAGTCTTTACACAATGCTTGGTATCTTTAGAAAATAGCTTATTTGCAAAAGCTACCTAACGGTAGGAAATAAAAAAGCACTTTTTTTTTTCTGAACAATCATTTAATGACATTAAATTTTCAACATTCAAAAACAACAAAAATGATATCTGATGAAATTGTTAGTACACCAAAACCTAATAAGATATGTAATAGGTAACAGGAAAGACATTCACCATTCTTCCTCTAGAAAACTGTGACATAATGTCTATATCAAAATAAATCATGAAACCAATAAGTAAAACACCAACCGAGAACTCTCTTACAAACTAAACAATACCAACTAATTTCATAAACACAAAAACATTAATAAACGCAGAAACCTTTTATACATCCCTCTATCTTGTGCAGGACAATTGCTATAAACGTTCATCTTAAAAGCACCAAAATGAACGTTGAGAAAAAGGCAAAAAGGATCGCTGATCAGATTATCAAAAGTCTTGCTAAAAGTTAAGTCAAGACTACTTTTGATAAGAGTTCTGAAAAGCAAGTCTACTCTGACCAAGAACACCATCCTATGACTAACACCTACACTAATTGCCAGAAGAAAACAAATCTCTAGACAAGCTTCATAAAAAAGGTCGTATTATCAAAGCTAAAGATAAGCATCATCACAATGACTATATCATCAAGGTGTATAAATAAAATACAAGAAGAAAGAAGAAGATGATGATGAAGGGGAGATAAAATATGAAGATATAAAGATGTTTTATCATCTGTTGAGCAATGAAATCTCTTTAAGCTACAAAAGCTAAATTTCTCCGTAAAGGAATGAAAAGAATAAGAGCTCAAGAAAAGAAGAACACTCTTAAGCTTCATCAAAATATCCACTTGAAGAAAGAAAAGAGAGTGAAAGAGTGAAATACAGAAGAAGCTTCATTGTAATATTTTACTCTTGCTTGTAACAAGAGAGAAAGAGGAAAAGACCAAAGTAAAGCATCCCTCTACTACTTCATTGTATTAAATGCTTACTTTTGTAAGGTGAGAAAAAGAGAGAGATAAAAAAAACACATTCGAGTGTTTAGACTATATTGTATTGTAAACATATCCTCTCTGTGACAATTTTAGTCTGAACAACTTGTAAGCAATCTATGATTGCAATTCTGGAGAGAATTAAAACACTTACAACTTAACTATAAAAGGATAACAACATCTAGGCGAGGTCATCTAGTACCAAGAGTGATGTGAATATTCAACTAATCCAGGGGAACTGAAAGTTATTGGTTGATCAAGGATACCAGAATTGGTGAAGAATACTACAAAACCAAGAGTGGGTGAAACTCAACTAGGCGATATCATGGATACTAGGTTGCCTAGGGATAGCAAAAGTGGTGCAAATACTCAAGGAAATCTCGATAGAGTTGTTGAGTACCAAGAGTGGTGCAAATACTCAAGGAAATCTAGGCAGGGTTGCTGAGTACCATGAGTGGTGCGAATACTCAAGGAAATCTCGGCAAAGTTGTTGAGTACCAGAAGTGGTGCGAATGCTCAACTGATCTAGGATAATTGGAGGTTATTCGTTGATCAGGGATATCGGGAGTGGTGAATAATACTACGCAACTAGAAGTGGGGGGGGGGGAACTAAACTAGTCAATGTTTCTCAGTTGCACTAGGAGCATCTAGGGATTCCAAGAGTGGTGAATAATACTACGTAACCAGAAGTGAGGGAAAATAAATTAGACGAGGTTTCTCAGTTGCACTAGGAGCGTCTACGAATACTAGGAGTGGTGAATAATACTGTGCAATTAGTAGTGAGTTAAACTCAAATGTACTTCATTGAATATCTAATAGAATCCTCTAAGTTAACTTAGAGGAGAATTGGACGTAACCTTAACTAGTAAATCAATATAAAAGATTTTGTGTGTTTTAGTCTGTTAATAAACGATGTAGTTTAGTTAACGTCTCTTTGAAAATACATGTCACTTCGTCTAAGGTCACTGCTATATTCAAACTTGGACGTGTTGAGTTGTTCATGTAAAGGTTCAACCAACTCTCTAAGTGTTGTGTAAATCATGATGTATTTCAAGTCGAGAGTCGAGACAAAGTTAAAAAAAACATTATTCAACCCCCCCTTCTAGTATTCTTCCTGCACCTTCGCTCAGAGATTAGGAATGGTGCGAATACTCAGACCAAGAGTGGTGAGAATACTTAGTTGTAATCTTGCGGAGATTATTTTGAAACCCTCTGCGGAGGAGACTAGTTGTAGCTCAATTGGAGTAAACCAGTGTAAAAATAAATGTGCATTTATCTCTTCTCTTACCTAAACACTTCTCTTATAAAAACCTGCAACTCTGTTTCTATTTCCAAATACAAGCACTCTCCAAGCTAAATGATTACTATTCAACTAAGGAAATTATTATAAAACTCTGTAGTGTACCGTCTAAGTAGCACGTAAAAAGCAACCATCGTTTACAACTCTTATTAGTTCGAGCATCTAACCTTTCATAAGATATAATCAAAGCTCTATTACATGCTATATCAGAAGGGTTGCAAATTGTTTTTTCATTAACACTATTCAACCCCCTTATAATATTTTTCAAGTACTTTAACCAATTGCTGGAATCAGTATCACGCAGCGGAATGTTTAAGAGCATGTTCGGACAAAACCAAGAAGGGATGAGTGAAATGATTCAAATTAAAAATTCAATTTCCTTTTTAAAAATTTCGTCGATGTGAATGAGTAAAATAGAGTAAGGATGAGAAGATTCACGCAAGCAATTTTTTTACTGGTTCGAATCAAAAGATTGTCCAATTGTTTATCACTTTATAAGTAAATTTATTTTTCAATAAAAGCATTAATTCTTTATTATATAAATATAAATATTGATGTAATTTATTTGAAGAAAAAAAAAGAGATTAATTTTATTAAAAATGGATCACACCAATCAAGTTAGACATTGGTTTAAAGTTAAAACTGCGATAATCAGTGACACAATTAATAACTATTAAACAGTGGTTATAAAATTCTTACAGACTGAGATCCAATTCTTCATTTGACGAGCAAATGACACTTCTATAGGATCCAACATTTTCCATGTATTTGACTTTTTAACTAAAAACTAATTTACATAGGGTGACTAAGATTTAATTGACAAACTATAAACTTATACATACATACATACATACATATATATATATATATATATATATATATATATATATATATATATATATATATATATATAATAATTTGCACTATTAAGGAGTATCTTCCTATTAAATATGGGGTCTCCTTTATTAATAGATTTAAAATGTATACTATTTTGAAATTCTTGACAAGAAATTTTTTTATATTGGCCGTATAAAGAATCAATATAGAAAATATTTTTAAATTGTTTTTCTTACAAGTGATTTAGAATACTAATGCTATTTGAACTTTTAAAATTCTTGATAAGATTTCTATTTCGCTATCAAATTCTTTTTGAATACTCTCATAACTAACACTTGAGTTGAGAAGTGAACTTTCTGTATACCAAATGTAATTTTCCCATTAATCTTATAATGTTAGTGGCTTAAATCATTTGAAGAAATCAACTTATTTTTCAAAAGTTTTTATTTTATGAATTATATGTTTATGCATTTATGTATAATTTTGTAACATATTTAAGTTAACTCAATTTAGTATTAGTATATCATTATATTTATTATCACAGTTTGCTATGTGACTTTGTTTGAAGTTAAAATGTTGAATTATTGTAGGTAATATATTATACATTTCTCTTTACTTTTAAAATATAGAATTTCGGCACCCTTGCGCGTGTGAATCAATTTGATTGAAATTACGTAATCTATAACATATTTCTAATTCCATAATCCAAACATAAACATAGACGACAGAAAGAAACATGGAGTGCAAAAAGTAATTTCCTAGAAGTTATAAAGTAGTGCTTCTTGGGCTTTTAGCCCTATCACTTCAAAAAAACAACACATGGTTAGAACTTGTGAGTGAGATATATCTTGGTGGGCCTTTCCCATGTATAGCTCTCCTATAATATCAAAGACTATATGAATCTTTAAAATTATTATAAGAGTAAATTTGATCACTAATTATAATTATTTAATGTTCATTGTGTTGACCAGGGTTTAGTACTTTAGGGACTGCATATAACATTATTCGACATCAGAGTTGTGTGCTAGAGTCATTCCAACCACATGGTACTCTCTCAGACACTATTCAGATATAACTACAAGCCTTTGACATGTCCAAAAATCAATGCCAAAGTGCATTTTGCTGGACTTAGAACCCATCTCCGAACTAGTTACAGAACCGATATAGCTCCTTTGTTCGTAACCAATGGATCAAATCGTCCTCTAACCACAAACTTTTCACCCTGCAAAGCAATATCTGAAAATGATGCAAACATTGTTAACAACAAGGATGAGATTTCTGATGGAGCTTCCAAGGGGAAGAGCTTCTGGGGTGCCGTTGGTTTGATCATTGGTACTGCCGTGGGTCCTGGAATGCTGGGTTTGCCTGCTTTGACCATTAAATCTGGTCCATTTCCTTCAACAATCATAATTCTTGCCTCCTGGCTCTATGTCATTTCCTCAATCATGATTGTTGCTGAACTCTGCTTTGATTTCATGGAGGAAGATGGGGTTGAAGAGGTGAGCTTCACAAGCCTTGCAACAAACACATTGGGTACTGGTTTTGGTGCATTTGTTGCTGTGGTTTACTCCAGCTTGTCTTTTTCCTTGCTGGTGGCTTGTGTTGCTGGTATTGGATCCATTTTCTCTCCATGGTTTTCACAAGCTAATGTTTTGGCTGTTCATGCCTTGTTTCCCCTTCTTGTTGGAACATTGATTGCCTTTTTCCCATTTAACACCATTGATGTTGCAAACCGCCTTTTGTGCTTCCTCATGCTTTTCTCCATAACTGGACTTGTTGCTATTGGAATATCTGTTGCAAGAACTAACATAATAAACTCAGTTTCTGTAGCCTCATGGAAACTTTCTTCAATACTTCCTATTATACCTGTGGCTGTTCTCACATTAGGGTTTCATGTCATCACTCCTTTTATATGCAAGGTTGCTGGGAACACTCTACATGAGGCTAGGAAAGCAATACTAATTGGTGGGGCAGTTCCTTTGGTCATGGTTTTGTCATGGAATTTGATTGTGTTGGGGCTTGCTGGGACTAATAGCAGCACACCAACCACTTCTGGTGACCCCATATCCCTTTTGCTTTCTGTGAATCCATCTGCTTTATCAGCTGTTCAAGGCTTTGCCTTCTCTGCTTTGGCAACTAGCTTGATAGGATATGCTGTGAGCTTGCCCAAACAGCTTCTTGACACTTTGGAGTTGGTATCAGGAAGTGCCAAAGTTTGCAATGAGCATAATAGTACTAATGGAAGAGTTGGATTAGCCTTTTATTCAGTTGGGTCTTGTATTGGTAATTCAGGGAAGGTTTGCTTCAAAGGTTCAAGAGATGAGAATATGGTTGGACTTAAAACGAGATCAAATGAGAAAACTTATGATCCAGTTAAAGTCCTTATAACACTCTCCCTCCTTGGTTTCTCAGTGCTGATAGCTTCATTTTTTCGCTCTACTTTTTCAACTGCCCTTGATTTTGCTGGGGTATATGCCAATTGCTTTCTGTTTGGCATCATTCCTCCTGTGATGGCTTACATGCAACAGTCCAAGAAGAAAATCAGGTATGTAAAGCTGTTAAATGTTTCACATAACAGAACTAAGCATTCCAAAGAAAGCCAAGCTGTATGTTTGGACACTCACAGAAATAGCAGGTTCTGTTATCCTATACATTTTAAGATACTTGTAATTATGTAGTCAATATAAGAAATAGCATAAACTTGTGCTAGGACACGATTAATTTTAGCCTGATGTGATTCATACCCTGCATAAAACAGAGACTATAGTATATTACAGTATAAGATTATCATTAGTGTTGCATATGCAGGAAAAGGCTTTGATCATTGGCTTCTAACAGTAATTTTATCACTTTGCAGGCAATCAATTATTCCAGGTGGAAATGGGACACTTCTATTGCTTTTCATTATCTCTGTGGTTTTGGGAATTTGGCATTAAAGATTCTTGCCATGGCTCAACTTTTTTGTTTCTGTTACCCTTTTAGACAATATAACCATTCTTGTTGACTAAGGGTGCAATAATATCTCATTATAAATTGAAAATATTCTTGTAGTAATCCAATGAAACATCACAAAATGGCCAAATCTGATAAGTTGGAATTAAAAAATGGCAGCAAATGGGATGCATGTCATCAGCACAAATTAGACTTAAATGAGAATTGTGCATTCTCTTCTGTTCTCAAAACATTGGTAAGAGTCACGAGAGCATTTGATTAAAAAACATAATTTTTATACTTAACTACATAGATCAAAGATATCTTGTAAATAAATTATTCTCTTCTACATTAAAATCATTAATTTTGTTTAAGAGATAAAATCTTACACAATAACTTAACATCTCTGATATATGTGTACAAGTTGTCAACAACGATTACATACTATAAAAACTAACATAATTGACTATAAGATAAGACCATACTAATTTAGAAGATTTATTTCAATTCAATCTTAAACTTAATTTTCATTTATATTCTCTTACTTTTTTTCGATAAGAACATTTGATGTTAATCTCTTCCAGCCAAACATATTAAAGAACCTCATTCATTTATTAAGGTTCTACCTTTCTTTTTTAATTTTATATTTATTAAGCAGGTTTTATCTCTAAACACATGTTTCCTGCACCACTGAGACTTTCAACTTTATTCATTACGAAAATAAGTATATTACATCCCATCTAAATCATTATATCTTACATGTACCCTTTCACATGTCTGTATCTGGCATATTAAGATAGATTCACATGTAAAATGCAAGTGTACTATCACCTGGACTAAGTGGCCTAAACATATCCAGTCGGACGATATCATATTGGTTATGTCTTTAATATGGATAAAATAATATTAAGTTAAAACAAAGGTTAAAACATATTAGTAGAGAATTAGACAAAGTTAATCACGGTAAGATTAGGCCCTCTTAGGTAAAAAGCAATAAACATAGTATAAATAACATAGTATAAATAACATAGTACACAGAGATAAATTATTTCATTACATTATTATCACATTTAATATTGTTTGATGCACTTGGCTTACTTGAGTGTAAAAGTGACTTCTATAGGCACATCCCATTTCAACTTTTGGAGAGACAAGTACCTAAGACATCCTGACTTTTAGGAGTGAAGTTGTAGCTTAGATTACAAGGTATATTTGGTCTTGTATGAACATTTTTATGTCAACTGTGGCATTGAGATATATATTTTGAAGAAAACGGTTTATGGTGTCTATAAGGAGCGGAATGGAAGCGCTAACAACAATACCAAAACACGAGGCATAGTGAGTACCTCGTTTATGACGGGATGAAGTCGGCACCATCCCAATTGATGTTTATGTCACACAAGTAAGCTTGTACATGACTAATGACGTAATTATATACAGAGTTTTTCCTTCAACTCTAAGGGAGCAACCTTCAATTGGTTTAACTGCCTACCTCTCTTCTCCATTGACTGTTTCAATACCTTGGCATTGTGTTTTGAAACGCATTTTGCCACCAGCCAACCACACCATCTTATCTCTTCGACACTTGTGAATATAAAAAACGAGAAGGTTGAGTCTTTACGTTCCTTCATGGAGCAATTTGGCAAGGTTGCTTTAAATATTAGGAATCCTAACCTTGAGGTAGCTCCACACCACATGGTCACGACACTTAAGATATGACCCTTTTCTGATGACTTATGCATGACTCCAATTGACGACTTAGAAAAGTTGAGGCAATGTGATGACAAGTTCATGCAACTAAAAGAGTTAAGGGAGATAACAAAACAAGTTGAGAGCAGAGATAATGCATACTAAAAATAATACCTCTGACCAATATTATGGAGGTAAATGTGCCTTTAGGATAAAAAATCCTAAACCTACTTGGCTCTTGCGTTACATCCCTCTCAATGCTTCAAGATGTTACGTGCTGGATGAAGCATTATAGGAAAATCTCATACTGCCTCTCAAGAAGTCACAAAAACCATCAAATGTTGATATGAAAAAGCAATGTCAATTCCACTACAATTATGCCCACATCACTTTGAATAGTGCTATGGAAAACTTTTTCATAGATGGACGTTTAACAACCTTGGTGATGGTTAGACGATCTACACAGGTTGTGAGGCACTTGATTTATAAGGCATTGTTCAAACATCAACTTTCAAAGATAAAGTGTTTTTCAAACGTTTAGCAAAATTACTACAACGTTTAAGAAAAACAACTCTTAAGGAAAATAGCATTTGATGATAAGAGTGTTTATCAGTGGTTAACTTCGTAAGCAACTATAGTGTGTATAAGATATTTTATAAAGCTAAAACAATAAACACACAATTATTTTATATTGGTTTGCTCAACTGAGCTTTGTCCAGTTGTCCTCTAAGACCTCTTAGAGGGTTCCACTATAATATCAACAAGATTACAACTAGGTATTAACACCACTCCTAGTTACACTAGTCAATCCTGGTAACACATATTATAATGACTAGAATTGAGTATTAGCACCATTCTTTGTTACACTAGTCAATCCTGGTAACACATGTTACATTGACTAGAAATGAGTTTATTCACTCTTGGTTTCCCCTAGACAACTGTCTAGTAGTCATTTAACTTAACTAAGCTAACCACCAAGTAGTTGAATTCTCTTAAGAATGTACAATCAATCAAATTGTTTACAAGTCTTAGATGATAATTCTCACAAAAAGGATGTTTCTACAATACAACTCAATCTAATAGACCTTGTAGGATTTTCTCTCTTCTTACAGATGTAAGCTTATGACTCTATAAAGCTTGAGAGGTATTCTTAGAGTTTTTGTTCTTGTACTTCCACAAGAGTGAGTATAGCTATCTAGATGATCTTTTCATTATTTGCGTTCTTATTCTCATGATCTTCTTTCCAATTGATCTTCCATATACAGGCTTCATGGAAAAAGATCAGTTAGACAATGCTTGTCTTAAATCTTCAAATCATCGCAACCCATTTGTAGGTAGGAGCCATGAATTAAAGTTAATGTGTTATTGCAAACATGTTTTTTGTAGTATTATAACCTACTTGTAAGAATTCTTTAGCATAATTTTTGATGAAGAGAACATTACATGAATGTCTTCTTTGTTTCTAAAGTCCACTTCTGACTTGTTCATGATGGAGTAAGTAAATATGTGCAATAGGCATATGCACAAAGTAGAGTAGAAATACATGTTGGCAAATATGTCCTTTTTCTTATTTACTTTTGTTATTTGAAATGTTGTGCATTTAATTCTTTGTATTGCGTGTTCAAAACAACTTTGTCAATTTTTCTATACATGTAAATTGTTTAAGCATTATTGAAAAGATATCAATTATTGATTCATAAAGCTTACATCGTTGGATGAAAATTTCGTTTAATATAAAGGTATCGTAAAGCCTTTTAAAAGACATTTACTAACAACGCATCGTTTAGTGATATTTTTTTGTACAGAAGCACGTTTAGGAAAGTGTTATTCAATACATTGCTCTTGGTGTGTTGTTTATAGCTTTAGCGCATTTACCAAAAACATTGTGTAGCACATTATTACATTGTTTAGCAAGGTATAGTAGGAACATGTGGCACATTATTGCATTGTTTATCAAAACTATCATATAGCACATTGTCGCCTTTTCGAGGATATCTTTAGTCTAGTGATCCTTTCATAATAAATCATTTAGTAGTAGTGTGTCTATTGGCAATAGGATCGTTTGATCCTAGCGCGTTTCTTTGTAATTGTCAATAGGATTGTTTTGTCTTAGTGCGTTTATTGAAACTTTTCTTTGTTTATTCAGATGTTATAGCGCTTGTTTCATATGATCTTTTTTATTGAATGATATTATTTTTGCAAAGATAATACTTTGTTAAATACTCATTTCGTTCATCACTGTTTGTTAAACTTCAAAACATGAAGGTGTTAGACGGTCTTGTGATAACGGTTGAAAAACTATTATTTTTATACTTAATTGTGATATTAAAAACACCATTTCTGACTTAGAAACTTGCTTTAACTCATGTTTTTGCTTTAGTTTTGTGAATAAGAGAGTTGAAGGTGAATTTAATATTTTTGTGCTAAATTCCATTGATTTTGTAGGCTATTGGAATGATTTGAAAAAAGAGTTAAAGTACCGAATGGTTGGAATGCAGAAAAGGCAACCATAATGCAGAAAAGTCACTAGTCAACCAGAGTGCAGAAAAATTGCGTTGAGCGCCACCGCTAAGCGCCATTTTGGTTTTGAAAGCACTGTTTTGCGCCCGAGCGCCACCGCTGAGCGTCATTTGAGTGTCGCAATCACCGCCGAGCGGCATTTTGGGCACTGAGCGCTAGCAAAGTGGGCTTGGACCCGTTTTATGTTATTTTTCTGATACATTTTGGGCTTAGACTCGTTTTCTTTATTTTTATGATCTATTTAAGGACTTGCATGTCCTAGGGAATGTATCTTTTGATGGCTTGAGCACAAAAACAAACTTTTCATCTCTTGGAGATAGATTTGGGGATGGTGATAGCTCTCCTCTTCTCTTTCTAGGGTTTTTCTATCTCTTCCATCCTTTCATTCCATTGTTCATCTAGTTTCACCATGTCTATGGTGAACTAAACCTCCATTATTGTTGGGGATTGATGTAACCTTTGTAAACTCTCATGTATTGAATTGATTCTTGATTATATATGTTTTACTTCATTAATTGTTAGGGTTTTTCCTCTACACTTTATGAATGCTTTGTTTAACTCATTCAATTACATGATTATTGGTTTTGTCACTATGGACACATATAAGAAAATCTAGAATTGGGAAATTCTCCCAAAAACAATATTACCTAGCCATAGGGATAGGAGGGTTGGTTGTCATTAAGCTAATATGTGAATGTAATGCATGATTAATTGCTAGGGAGACAAGACATTGTGAACTAGTAATTAGGAGTAGGCTTTCTTCACCGAGACATCGGGTTTAAGGTAAATTAGAAAGTGACATTAACATTAATGAAGAAGATGAATTCATATATGCATGAGAGTAAATTAGTTGAAATCTAAATCCAACAACAATATCATCAACTTCATTCATTCATTCTTGTGTTTAGCCTCAATTGATCAAATTGCATTCATGTTTATTTTATTGCATTTGCATTTAAAACCCCCAAAATTTGTTCTTTGGAGTCTTAATTAGTTGAGTAATCACATAACTGTTTAGTGTCGTGAGTCTCTTGGGAAACGATATTTGGTCTTACCATTTATTATTACTTGATACGATTTGGTACACTTGCCGGAGTCTTAACAAGTTTTTGGCACCATTGTCGGGGACTCGTGGTATAATTATTCTATTTGTGTGATTCGTAACCGATTAGACTTTTTATCTTTTTATTTTCTTTTATCTTTTTATTTTTTATCTTTTTATCTTTTTAGTTTATTTTATCTTTTTATTTTTTTTCTTTTTATGAGTTTATCTTTTTATTCTTATCTTTTCATTTTTTTAACTTTTTACCTTTTTATTTTTTATTTTTCTTTATCTTTCTATCTTTCTATCTTTCTATCTCTTCATTTTTTTTTATCTTTTTAATTTTTTATCTTTTTATCTTTTTATCTTTCTATCTCTTCATTTTTTTATCTTTTTAATTTTTTATCTTTTTATCTTTCTATCTCTTCATCTTTTTAATTTTTTATCTGTTTGTGCTAAATGGTTTCTCTAGTACAGTGTTCTTTAGTGTTTGCAGGATAAAATTTGAAAATCTGAACTAGGAGTACAAGATCATCAAGAGAAGAAGGACAAAGAAGGTCCCAGGGTATGCTTGGGCGCCCCATTAAAGGCGTTGAGCGCCATCCTTCAAGTGTCATGTTCACCAAGTTTAGTGCATGAAGTGGTTAAAAATATCAAAGAGAATGGGGTTATTGAGATTGAGGCTCCTTATTCAAGGAGGGTAAAGATGGTGAACAAAAATATGTTGCAGATAAGTTGGTGTGATGAAAGCAAAAGGAACACCAACATCGTAGATGTAGATTGTGCTTAATGATGTCAGGCTCGTGACGTTAAACAAGCACTTATTGAGAGGCAACCCAATTTCTGATTTTTCTTTTTAAATTGATTATTTGTGTGGTTTGGATTTGATTTTGCTTTGCAGGAATGACAACATCTACCGATGGTTGCTGGACAACATCTACTGAGGGATGCTAGGAGGACTCAGATGACAACATCTATTGATGGATGCTGCTAGGATGAGGGTGATGAATGATAGCGCCTACTGATGGGTTCTATGTGATTAAGCGTTTACTGATGGATGGTACTAAAGGCGTCTACTGATGGATGTCGATGAAGATGAGAAAGATTAGCATCTACTGATGGATGCTGATGAGAAGGATTCACATCTACTAATGGATGCAAGAAGATTCAGATGAGAGAGCATCTACTGATGGATGTTATGCTACTAGACATCTATTGATGGATTTTACTGACAACATCTACTGATGGATTCTGCTGGATTAGGATTTTTATTTTTTGCTTTATTTTATTTGAATTTTGTTTTATTTTTATTTTTGCTTATGTACTTGGTTTAGTGAGTTATGTACAATGGTTTGATGTGATAAACTGTTGTTTGTGATGAGTAATATTCTTGTGTTTTCTCTATTGTTCTATGATGCATGTTGAGTTAATGATTGTTGAGGCTTTTTAAGCATAGATGGTGGTTGCTCATAGTATTGTTAAAAACAGATGCATGATTTCAATTGTGATTAATGTGCTAGATAGGATGTTTATCAAATTGTGGAACTTGAGTTAACCTGTGAGAGATTAGGCTCTAGAGTGTTTGGTTGATTAAGTGCTATTGCTTTGGAAGCATGATTGATTTTGCCTAATTTTCTATGATTGAATCACTTGCTTTCTTGTTACATATGATCAAGGCCATGTTTTCTTCTCCCTTAGAGCCAATGCCAATAGGTGAACCCAACAAAGAACAATGTTTCTCTTTATCCTTTGAACCTTGAACCTAAATTTGAAAAGTGGAAAAACCCTTTTTGAAATCCTTACCTTGAGTTAAGTAGAGTATGTTTTTGTGGTAATGGAGAATGGTTAAAGTTTGGGGTCGTGAGAAACAGAAAATAACTTTCTGAAATTCATTAAAAAGCATTGGGCAAAAGAAAAAGCAAAAGCAAAAAAGGCAAAAGAGAAAAAAAGAAAGAAAAGAAAAGGTTAAGCTCAATGGAAGTAAAGTTGGGAATGAGTTGAAGATTGGTTTCTCACCTAAAAGATAAAAGAGACATTAATTGTTAATGTGGATGAATGAATTGTGCACTCTCTTAACTCAAGGAGTTTTGTTGTCTAGAAAAACCAATTTTCTTCTTAGCCCGACCACGTTACAAGCCTAGAAAAAGTCCTTGTGATGATAACCTACTTGTGAATGTGTTTGATGTGTTTAAAGGAAAGGCAACGTTGATTCATGTGACATTGTGATGGTAGAGTGTAAGCGTGTCACGTCACTATACACCTTTGAGTTTGAGTGAAACACTTTTGAGTGCTTGAGTGAAACACTGTCTTTGGTGAGGAATAGTTCCATGCATATAGGGTAACATTTTGTCTACTTGTTGATCACTCATAAGGTTGTTGCATCTGTTGTGTACTCTTTGTTATGTGAGCACCATAATTGAAGCTTGATTGGCTATGACATCATCTATCTTGATTGATCTTTCTATGATGAGCAAACATGAGTGATTTACTTGTTTTAGATAAAAATGCTTTTTGGTGTGCTAGACCATTGTAGTTTGACTATGTTATTTAAGCCAAATTTTGTTTTGCTTGAGGACAAGCAAAGTTTCAAGTTTGGGGTTGTGCTAACGGTTGAAAAACTATTATTTTTATAATTAATTGTGATATTAAAAACACCCTTTCTGACTTAGAAACTTGCTTTAACTCATGTTTTTGCTTTAGTTTTTTGAATAAAAGAGTTGAAGGTGAATTTAATGGTTTTGTGCTAGATTCCATTGATTTTGTAGGCTATTGGAATAATTTGAAAGAAGAGTTAAAGTACTGAATGGTTGGAATGAAGAAAATTCAACCAGAATGTAGAAAAGTCAACCAAAATTTAGAAAAGTTAACCACAATGCAGAAAAGTCAACCCAATGCAAAAAAGTCAACCAGTCAACCATGGTGTAGAAAAGTTGCGCTTAGCGCCAGTTTGGTTTTGAAAGCACTTTTTGGCGCCCGAGCGCCACCGCTGAGCGTCATTTGAGTGTCGCAGTCACCACTGGGTGACATTTTGGGCGTTGAGCGTTAGCAAAGTGGGCTTGGACCCGTTTTATATTATTTTTCTAATATATTTTGGGTTTGGACTCGTTTTCTGCTATTTTTATGGTCTATTTAAGGACTTGCACGTTCTGCTATTTTCTACCACATCACACAACACAACACTAACACAACAAAACATAACACACACAAACACCACAAAAACCTAAGACCGAACCATTGGTCCCCGGCAACGGCGCCATTTTTATGAGAGGGTCGCACCTCCCACAAAAGTTGTGCATAAAAGAATGCAGTACAGTGCTAGGAAGTGACTCCTAGGTCGTCTCTCAAGGACCAAATGTGGTTCGAGTCTTAGGTCAACACGTAGTGGGGGGGGGGGTTTGAAAGTGTTTTTGTGCTTGGAAATAAACTAAATTAAAATTGAAAATTGAATACAACTAAACATAATTGAAAACAGCGAATTGTCAGACATCAAGGCCGAACGGTAAAAGACATCAAAATTAGAGAATACAGAATTCATCAATATTTGAAAATAAAATGCTGGAACAATAAAACGCAATGACAAAATGTAGCAACGAAGAAAATAATGAACACTAAAATGCAACAAATAATAAAAATAAAAAAAGTAGCTAAAGTGAAATGCTATTCATCATGGAATCAACAGTTAAAATAAATGCTAGCAAATAAATGAACATGGTGCTTCTTAGAATATGAATTGAAAAGCTTGAAATTTCTCCAAATTCAATCACCATTTGTGTGCAGCAGCACCTCTTCTTCAAAAGTTAAAATAAAGCTTGTGCATCTCCTAAGCCATGACACACACCTACTCCTTTCTCTGTGCAATCACCGTCTAATATTCTAAGGAAAGAAAAAAAGTAAATCTTTGTGCTAGTGGAATGAAAACCCAAAAGAATTTGATTCATGAGTCACACCAACGTTGGACGTGTGCTTGCTCTAGGCTGCGACATGTGCTGCACCGTTCTCCAATCTCATCACCTTTTCTACCTCATTAAAACAACATCCTAATCTCTAAAAATAATGAAAACCAAAATAAATATCCCCGTGTGCACACTACTTTCTCTGCTGGAAAAACCATGATTAAAAACAAATTAAATATCAGAACCGCATAAAGTATTTAATGTAGCGCACAAACCAGCAAGCATAATGCAGCAAATAAATGGCTAAATCATAAATGCATCATCCGTGATGATGAGCAATGAAGATACTATCTTAAATGACTCAGCTGCTTCAACTTAAATTCCCCGTCACTCCCAACATGCTGCTGGAAAAACCGTGATGTCTCTTCTTCTAAAAAGAAATTAATGGACCGTGAGCTTCCTCTAGATTGGACGTGCAGTTGTGTGCCTCTTCAAAAAGGATAAATATGTGTGTCCAAACGTGGGTGGCGGCTGCTGCTTTTTCTTCCTATCCATGTGTTTCTCTCATTTCCGTAACAGCCCCCACTCTCCTCCTAGGTCGCCCCTCTTTTTAAGCTCAAGAAAATCCTCCGCTTGCTGGACCGTGTGCATGAATCCCAACTGGCTGGACTGTGATGCTTTCTCAATGCCACCCCCATCCACGTGGGCTGCTCCTTGCTGGACCATGGACGTGCTTTCATTCTCTCACGCTGGATGCTCCGCTGCTGTCCAAGCACCTCCTAATGTGCTCATGGGCCGTGTGTTTTTTTCTTTTTTTTGCCACTTCCAAACTGTTGGGCCTGCTGTGTGCTGCTGGAAAATGCTGGACCTAATGAACCTGTCCCCTGCTTTTGCCTCGCTTCCAATCTCCGTGTGCGCCTCCCTCCAAAGCCATCTTCATTCACGCTGCAGGTGGTTGCTTCAACAAGGTGCTGGACCGTCTCCTCCAAAGCTCTTCTCCATGTGCCGTGAAGTGTGTGTGTGGCTGCTTTTTTTTTCTTTGCTATTCAATAAAGCCAAGCTGTTGTATGCCTTGTTTAAGAGTGTTGGGAGGTTTTAGCACTGTCCAATTATCAATTCCTAGCCACCACAAGTGCCCAACAGCAAGCAAATGCAAATAG
Organism: Vigna nakashimae; assembly: GCA_034642375.1. Taxonomy (NCBI): domain Eukaryota; kingdom Viridiplantae; phylum Streptophyta; class Magnoliopsida; order Fabales; family Fabaceae; genus Vigna; species Vigna nakashimae. Next base: position 13,351,260 of record CM067768.1, on the reverse strand, counting down.
ATTAGAAATCACTCAAACAGTAAACATTGGACTGACATAGGGGAGTAAAAAAAATACTGGGAACAACACAGAACAAATTTAAACAAAATAAAAACCATACATGAAAATAGACATCCATACGAAACTATGAAAAAAAAATTGCATAGAAAACGGATAAGAATTGAACTCAAACGAGGACATACAAGTTGACACAACATTCACGCAGCACTGTGCGAAAATTGAAATGACTGAGATGCATTGGGCTCAATTGTCATTTCTCATTTAGCTTTCAAATGTCCCAAAAAGTTATCCAAAATTTTCCCGTAATTAATAATGCAAAATAATAAGCTCAGATAATTCAAATTAGTTAAAATAAGAATTTCCGATCAAATTAAGCACAATTAGGAAAAACAGGAAAATACCGGACGTTTAAGTATAATTCCCCGACTAATTCTAGCACATTAAACTAAGTGAAGTGAGGAAAATATTGGTTCATCACACAGAAACACATTTTTCACCCCTTGGGGGTAGATTTAGGGATGGTGATAGCTCTGCTCTTCTCTTTCTAGGGTTTTTCTATCTCTTTCATCCTTTCATTCCATTGTTCATCTAGTTTCACCATGTCTATCATGAACTAAACCTCCATTGTTGTTGGGGATTGATGTAACCTTTGTAAACTCTCATGTATTGAATTGATTCTTGATTATATATGCTTTACTTCATTAATTGTTAGGGTTTTTCCTCTACGCTCTATGCATGTTTTGTTTAACTTATTCAATTGCATGATTATTGGTTTTGTCACTATGGACACATATTAGAAAACCTAGAACTGGGGAAATTCTCCCAAAAGCAGTATTACCTAGCCATAGGGATAGGAGGATTGGTTGTCATTAAGCTGCTATGTAAATGTAATGCATGATTAATTGCTAGGGAGACAAGACATTGTGAACTAGTAATTAGGAGTAGGCTTTCTTCACCGAGACATCGGGTTTAAGGTAAATTAGAAAGTGGCATTAACATTAATGAAGAAGATGAATTCATATATGCATGAGAGTAAATTAGGTGAAATCTAAACCCAACAACAATATCATCAACTTCATCCATTCATTCTTGTGTTTAGCCTCACTTGATCAAATTGCATTCAAAACCCCCAAAATTTGTTCTTTAGAGTCTTAATTTGTTGAATAATCACATAACTGTTTAGTGTCGTGAGTCTATTGGAAAACGAAACTTGGTCTTACCATTTATTATTACTTGATACGATTCGGTACACTTGCCAAAGTGTTAACATCCTGTCTTATAGACGATATTGTCTTAGTAATCTCTTATTTTTTTATGTTTAACAAATACACATCTAAACGATATGGTTTTGAATTAGCACAAGGAGAATCTTCGCCTGTTTTTTTATCAAAATCATTTGAAAAACTTGAGCGCGATGTAATTTGATTTTTTATACGCTCGTAAAGCAAACTCTATATAGAGGCATGATAGGGTCTTTATTATATCTTACAACAAGTAGGCCAGATATCATTCAAAGTGTTTATGTATGTGTTAAGTACCAAACTAGTCCTAGAGAGTCTCACCTTATTGCAATTAAGCATATTCTTAAGTACCTGAAGGAAAGTATGTCATTTGGTTTATGGTACCCTTTTAGGGCTGAACCTTGTCTTGAAGGGTTTTTATATGCAGATTATGGACGATGTAAGATAGATAGAAAAAGCACTAGTAGTACATGTCACATTTTAGGTAGTTCCTTAGTTTCCTGACAATCTAAGAAACAAGCATGTGTATGTAAGATCCAAGAAAATAACGGTTTTAAAAATAAAGTAGTTTTAAGACTTTGGGTTTTTGTTTTGAAATTAGTGTTCTTGAGTGTATATTTTTGTTAAGAACATAATTGTTATGTTATTTATTTATTTTTATATTTTTTCCTAGGGCCAATATAGTCTTTACTTTTATTTAATTGGTGTAGAAATTAATTAAGGGGTGGTTTGGTGTTTAAAAACCCTAAAATTTTTAAATCAAAGAAAGAAAACAAAGGAAGAGAGGAGATTGACCTTTTAGGAGAATAAGAGAGAGAGCATCGAGAAACTCTTAGTGTAAAGGAAGATTGGTGGTGTTTTAGGATTGTAGATAAAGTCTTATGATTGGCCAAGGTATGAGGAAGTTTACCTATGTGTTCTTGATTATCTTAACTGGTAATCTTTGTTTTGATACATGTGTATATGATTATGATTATCTATGGCTATTGTTGGGTAAGAGTTTGTGTATGAATATGCATAGGTTTTATGTAATATTTGTGATGAGTTTTCCCTATGAATGTATTATATATGATAATCATATATTGAGGTTAGTAGTTATGTTTAGGGTTAATTTGACTTGTGGTTGAGAGTGGAGCATGAATGAGTGTTGAGATGTACCTGAGTATGTGATTGAGGAGCATGAGAGTGGAGGATAAGTCTACTTATTGTACCTCGTAAATCTTGGTTCTATTTGTGGATAGGTCCTTCCTTTTCCCGTGTGAGCATTAGAAGAAGATGATTTGTTGGGGAGGCTACAGATGTCCTATAGGGCAGGCTACAAGTGGGCTGTAGGAGCGGCTACAACCAGTAAGTAAGGGTATATGTGCCTTGTGAGCATTGAAAATCATTTCGCTACACCGCTCTAACAAATAATACTTAAATAGGACAAAAAACCCATAAATTGAAAACTAACTAGCACAAAGTGGCAAACAATTGTATACTTACTTCATAGTTTCTACATCTCCAAAACATTATGTCATTGTTCTTAAAGTATTTGGTTTAACAAGCAACAACATTTATCCACAACCATAAACTTTACCTCCCATATTTAAGGATGACAAGGATGTTGTTGTAAATTTAGCTCCAAAACTCCTCCAGACACATCCAATTGCACGGTAATGGGATTTCATCTTGCCAAAAATGTCAAACCCTAATACAAAAAGATCCCTAATTTCTTCGTGGTACTCACCTTTCGCTTCCCCTAAACAAAACCATTTGGCAACGCACAACCTTAGTGCAACTTAACAACATTTTTTGCAAACCCAACACAAAGCTTTTAATGGGTTTTATTATGCAGACCCATCACCTTCATGGAAATTAATGTTGGATGTTGTTTAATGTTTTTTAATTGTATTTTCAATATGATTTTAATTGAATCCAAAAGTAAATTCTCCTTAAACATGTCTACATTGATGTGTGAAAAGTAGAGCTATTATTTGAGTCCTTAGTCCATGGGCTAATCTTAACCTCTCTAAAATTAAGCCTTATTTTTTTGACCAACTTAATAGGGGGCTTTTTAAAAGCCTAAGCCCTCAAAGTCCCACATAAAGTGGATTAGGACAGGGTTAAGTGATAACTCTCCAAATTTGCATATTTTTCTGTGATTAAGAGTCTTTCTTAGCTTCTTTTAGTTTTTAATTGTTTAGAATTAGGCTAGTTTTTTGTTTTTCTTTTAATTCTTTAGTTTTGTAATATTTTAGTTAAAATAGGTTTTTAGATGTAATTTTTATTTTTTTTTATAATTAGGAAATTAGTATTTTTTCTGAAATTCTTTTAATAAAAATATGTTTTGTTTTAATTAGGTTTTAATTGCATTTTTTATTCGTATTGTAATCCTTCTTTAATTCAAATTTTGTTGCAGATTTGGGCTGTGATGCAATGGACTACTAATGCAATTGGGCCGCTGATGGAGATGCAACATTGGACGTTACTGTCACATCTCCTTTTTGTTGGGCTACTGTTGTTGAAATAAGTGAGCTGATGCTACATTGAATTGGGTTTTCGGCTGATTGGAAGCAAAATAGACCCCTGGAACGGTTCTGCCACTGCATTGGAACTGATGGGGCCTCTGGTGTTGAAGAATTGATGGAAGCCTGACAGAAGACGTTTTCCTTGGGGGTCTTAGCTTCGTAAATCATTTGGCAAAAAGAGGAACCCTCGAGTAAGGTTCCAGAGAAAGGGAAAAATAACCCCTCGAGGGCTAGGGTTGTTGTGCGAGAAGAAAAAAAAGGAGAAAGATAGAGAAGAGTTGTAGCACGTCTTGACCGGAGGAGCTGGAGAAGATGACCGGTGAGAAAAGGGAGCTGACCGGAGCTGCCACGTGGATAGGATCGACAGTCAGAGTGGAGCAAAGATGCAAGAGAAAGGAGAACCGTTAGATGAGGTGAAGACCGAAGCGTAGCAAGCAAGTTTCTCTTTCCCATTTTTTTCTCTTTTTCTTTTCTCTTCGTTCAATTTTTGTTCTTTCTTTTTCAACCCTATATAAAGGGGTTTTCTTCATGTAAATACACACGGGTGGTGGGTGACAGACACCATTCTTAGGACTAGAGAGACTTTGAGAGTGAGTAGTTAGGGTTTATGCGTTTTGCGTACAGTAGATTCAGATTCTTGAACTTTGGATCGAGACTCACGATGGTGACAGCCCGTGAGAATCTCGGTGTTGCTTTTATGGTAGTAATTTCTTGTAGTTTTCATTTTACGTTTAATAAAGTTATAGTTTAAGAATTTTATTGCACAAGAGTAGATTTTTATTATCTTACCTAATAAAAAAGATATAGTTTTAATAGAAGTTAGTGTAATGATTATTTTGTACAAATTTTGAAAAAATGAAAGTTAATTTATATTTGCTTCTAATCTATTATTCTAAAGAATATATAAATATTGCTTTTATAAAAAGCTACTCAAAATAGTTTTTTAATTGATAATTTCATTATTTTGAAAAGTTGTAAATATAATATAGATTGAGTTTATTTAAGCTTAAAAATAAGGTAATTTTGAAAGAAAAATGTTCAAATTAGGTCATTTTTATAATTATGAGAAATTACTCATGATTGGATACAATTGTAAAAACACATTTATTTTAATTTTTTTCGTGTTTTTAAAGTTTTTATGAATTTAGTTTGATAAAATATTTCTAAAAAATTATATATAAATAAATTTTTAATTTATTTTTAGTTTTGACATCTAAAATATAATAAGTATGTTTTAGTTTAAATAGAAATGATTTTGTTTCTGAAAAGAATCATCCATACAAAAATCAAATAAATTATTATTTTTATAAAACAATGCTAATATAACATAAATATTTTCACATATAAAAAATAAATAAAAATACACACAATTTCATAATTTTTAAAAAAATTACAAATTAATACAATCGCATAATTTGATTGAGGAATGATTAGTGGATATGATTAGGTTACACTATCCGTTAAACTAATATATCAACTTAATCAAAAAAATTTTAAATATCATGTAGAATAAAATAGTCATTAAAAGAAGATCTATAAACTAGCTCTCATCCATAAAGTTTTATGAATATTTGATCTTGTGAACTTTTATAATAAAATATTATTTTATACTGTGGATTTTTTTTTGTCCAAACTCATGTAGGCTAACATCAAGTTCTATGAAAGTAAGCTAATTTGATAAATCTAGTCAAAACATCAAGAGTCATGCTGCAACATCATTTATACAGCAAAGGATTATGTTGTTACAATCCAAAACTAAATACATGCATTTTAAAAGTCTGGAACCTAAATTCAATCAAAGTTTTGAAATGAACTAATTTTTTTTAAAAAAATTAAAGGACAAAAACAAATATCCTAGAGAGAAAATATAACTAAACCTTCACCTTAATAAATATTTAGAATCTTCTATATGACGGCCGGGAACATTTTAAATTTATTTCTAAGATAACAAGATGAAAAACAAATCTTGAGTGTATTATTGCATATCTTTTCTGAAAATCAGTTAATAGTTAAATTATACATAAAATAGGGTTAAAAAATATAACATGATAATGCTAAAAACTAAATAAAAAACTGTAATCTTTTATTTAAAATTACAATATATTTTCTAGAAGTGCTTTTTAGAATAAAATTTATTAAAATATTTTATATTTTATAGAATGTGTAATTAATTAATAATTTCAAAAGTTAGAGCTGTCAAAACGGGTATTCCGACTCGATCCAACCCGATCCACCACGGGTTGGTCACTTAGTGAGCCAATTCGATCCGGCTTACTTATTAGTGGAGAGTTACTCCCTCCACCACCACACACTGCTTCATGCATCTCCTCGTTCCTCTTTTGTCCTTCAGTAATATTTATTTTTTTATTTTTTTACCCAACAAACAACCACTTCATTAATGGTGCCCACCACTATATGAATGCACCTCCACAACAGTCTACTACTTCCGCTTGAATGAAATTCCTCTCAATTTTCTTCTCCATGTGATTTTTGTTTGTTGAAAGTGTGGTGGTGTAGTGTGGGGTTGTTGAGGTGTTTTTGGTTGGAGATAACAATGCTTCGTTGTAGTGCAAGAAAGTGCTCCAGTGATTAAAGGAAGTGGCAAAGGTTAGTAGTGGTGCAAGAAGGTGTTGAGAGTGCTTCGTCTGGTGGTGGTTGAAGGTGGTCTTCACTGGTTTGAATATATAAGATTAACACTATAACAGATGTGGATATGCGTTAGCGTCTTAAAACGGATGTCAACATCCGTAACCCAACAAAAAACCCTATTCCCAACTCAAAACCTAAACAAGTTCTTGATATATAAAACCCCCAAGAAACAAGGACAAAATATAAATGACTCAAATAAAGAGGACATAGGGGTCACAAAATTTCTCCCACAAAAATCCCTTTTAGTCATACCTCAACTATACCCACAACAACACAGATGCAAAGAAAAAGAATTTTACCAGAAAAAATACATAAAATTTCTAGCTTTTGTCTTGGATACTGCTGCCTAGAGAGATCCCAACCTCGTCACCAACACTCAAAGTAATTATCTATTCAACACAAACTCTCTCCTTCAATATCATTCACAAAGTGGCCCACATTATCTGTCGTCGTTGGAACCGGGATCTTTATTCTTATATATGTATTAACAGATGAAAAGAATTAAAACCACCTAGTTTAGAGATTGGGTTGGGAAGAAACGGATCTGGAGAGGAGAGATTAGATTAATTTTAATTAGATTAAATTAATTTAAATTAATTTAAATATTTTAATTCAATATAAACTAAATTAAATTTGGTTAAATTTACTTTGTCAATTAAATAAAATATAATTTGGGATTGACCTAATTAACTTGAAATGATACCAAATCAATTCAACTTGACATAGTTTTGACTCGATGTAAGTCTAATTTCTCAATCGAACGTAAGTTCAATTTGATTTAGTCTATGCTAACTCAATTTGCCTTAATCTCACTTGAACTTGACTCCTCACCTAACTCAACTCAATCTAAGTTTGGTCTAACCTAATCTCAAATAGTCTTGATCCAACCCCAACAAAATATGAATAAATGAGTGACTAGGTTGACTCAACTCAACATGGCATGAGATCAACCCAACTCAACTTGATATGGCCATAATGTCTTAGTCCAAGACATACCTAAATTACTTGGTCCAACTAGGCCCAAACCATCATGGTCCCACCTAGGCCCGACTCGACCTATACATAATCAACGTCATCATGACCTTGGTCTTTGACCTTTCCAAACTACACTTATTCGTATATAGGCCTAGCCCAACTTGATTGAATGTGAACATACTCTTACTTAAGTTTAAATGACGTGGGATGGGCACTAGTTAGTTTGACATGAACCCAACTTGATGCAGGTCCACTATCGCCCAAATCAAGCCAAACTCAACGTGGTCAAACTTGACTCAATTTTCTACGTACCAACAAGGGATGACTGAAGTAACGAGAAACACTAGAAGTGAGGTTGAATATTGTTTTTGGAAATCTTTTATGACGTTGATATTTGACAACCTTTGATAGAGATTGATGATTCTCATGAGTCGCAAAACCCTTGACATGTAAGACGTTGTTCTAACATAAGCGTTTATAGCTTGATTGTTTAGTTAGTCTTTTGTAATGTCTAGGAGAAGTGGATTTTAATGGAAGGTGTGTATAATGATGAACGTGTGTGTTAATTGTTTGCCTTGCAAGTATATGCTACAGTTATAGAGCGAAGACACTAAGCACACAGATTTTATATTGGTTCACTCAATTGAGATACGTCTATGATGGAAACTCCTTTGACTAGATGCATCAAGTCTCAAAGCTTACAACTAGAGATGCACCGGATGAAACGGAGGTGCATCGGAATTGAAGTGTTTGAAGGTGTTTGAAGTGAATTTTGGTGAAGGTGTGGTGTGTGAGTGTTAACTCAAGCTCAAAAGGCCTTCGTACTAAGGAAGGAAGCTGGAGGAGAGGTAGAGAATTCAGATTGAGAGAGACTAAAGAGCAAAATATGGATGAACATATTTCAGCAGCATTTCACTAAGTATAAAAGTGATTTTCTATAAAGAATAGGCCCTCCTATTTATAGGTAATGGGGAGCTTCAATTTTGGTCAAACTTCCCTTCAAATTTTGAAAAACAAGGCCAACTATAAAGGCTAGCAAGAATGACACAATACCCATGCTGAATCACACAAAAAATGTGGCCTCAAGTGGCAGCACACACGTCAGCGCTAGGTGCCTAGGATATTGGTTGATTTGTTACAAAAATCTACTAACGAGGTGAGAATGATTCAGGAAATAATGAGAGGAACACAAAGTAGGCAAAAGTCTTATGTGGACCAAAGGAGAAGACCTTTGAAGTTTGAAGTTGGAGATCACGTGTTTATGCGAGTGACACCAACCACAGGAGTTGGGAGGGATATTAAGTTAAGGAAGTTGTCACCAAAGTTTATTGGGCCATATCAAGTGCTTAATAGGATTGGTCTAGTAGCCTATGAAATAACACTACCACCTCGGGTGGGAAACTTGCACAATGTTTTTCATGTGTCTCAATTGAGGAAGTATGTGCCAGATCCAAGTCATGTGCTAGAAGTGGATGGCATTCAAGTTAAAGAAGACCTAACCATTGAAGCAGGATCAATACGAGTGTTAAATGTGCAAACTAAGAAGTTGTGAGGGAAATACATTCGCATAGTGAAAGTACTATGGGATGAAGCTACTCACAAAATGACATAGGAATTACAGGAGGTTATGAAGAAGGAGTATTCTTATCATTTTGGTAAGTCGATCAATTTTTGGGGACAAAAATTCTTTCGAGGAGGGGTAAATGTAAGACTCGAGGAAATTGTAGTAGTTAGGGAATAAAGTTCTTATGAGACTTGAGTATTATGGTTTGGTAATTGGTTTGTATTGCTTGGGAGTTTCTTTTTATGATTATAAATTTCTATGTCTATTTTTTAATTATTTTTATTAAGTAGAACACATGATTAATATGTTGTTATTTTGGTGAGTGTGTGTGTGTGTGATAGTACCAATGTTGTGTTGGCATGTTGATAGAAGGGTGATTTATGATTGAATAGGTATGTGTTAAATTCTAGAAAGGAAAAAAGTTTAGGATAAACATATATTTTAAGTGTATTTTTGGCCTAGGGGCAAAATAGTCTTTTTACCTTCATTAAATGGTGGATAAATTAAGTTAGGGGGTGTAGAAAGTAAAAGAATAAAAATTAAAATCTGAATTTAAAAGATTACGTGAATCCTTTTGGAAGAGATAGTTGTTGATATATTTTAAAAAGTAGTTGAGATAAAATATGAGAAAAAATCTTGGTGGGTTTTAGAGATAAAGTGAGAGACTTTATTAAAGCCAAGAAGATAAAGATAGAATAAAAGAAGATAAAAAAGGAGAAGGGGAAATTAGGGTCTACACATTGTCGTTTATATCTAAAACCGAAATTGAGAGATAAGGGGGAGAAAAGATGTTTTCTAGGAGAAAATAGGAAGAGCTATAGAAAACCTTGGTGCAAGGGCGAATTTGTGGTGTTCTTGAAGTTAGATAAAACCCTAGTATCGGCCAAGGTATGGGGAAGCTTATCATTGTTTGTTTTCTTATTTGTTTGTATGATGAATAAGGTTTGCTTTTGATTATCTTGAAAGATAATGTAGTTTTGATGCATGTGGATGTATGAGAATATGTTATGCATGGTTATAGGATTATATCAAGGTTGTGTTGGGTTTTCCGTATGAATGTATGTATGATTTTGTTGGGTTATTCCATAATAGAGTTTGATGCTAAGGAGGAACAAAGTTATGATAATTGAGGGTTTTATCATGCAAATATATATTATAATGATGGTATGATACTCATATGCAAAATATAGGGTTTGTTTTGGTTATAATTTGCATAATGATGGGTTTTGGATAATTCAAGTGATGTAATATATGTATTATAGTTTGTTCATAAGGGTATGTGAGGCTTGAATGCATGCATGAGGTTTTGAGGGAGTTTCCTCGTGATTTAGAGTTGTTGCATGTGTGTTTGTAAACTTGAATTTTTTCCAAGATGTGTTTCGATTCAACAATAATCAATTATCATTAGTTGTAATCGATTATTTGTGCATTGGTTGTGAGTTATGTTTCGAGAATAATCGATTATTTGAGATGATAATCGATTATCACTTCATGTGCATAAATTTTGGTGAGTTGTTATGTAGAATCACTGAAATAATCAATTATCTTAAGTGATAATCGATTATCATAGGGTAATTTTTGTATATGTGTATGTTTAAGGAATACTTGATTATCAGTTATGATAATATCGATTATCACTTATGATAATCGATTATCCTAGAGTATTTTTACTAAAAATAGTGCGTTTTGATGAAGAATGGACATGGACCAAGCTTGAGGAGCTATGGAGTATGATGATAATCATAGCATGAGATTAATGGTTATGATTAAGGTCTATTTTGACTTGTAGTTGAGTGTTAAACTGATTTTTGTCGCCTAAAATCAGAACAAGCTAGATTTCCCCACTAATGAAGTATAAGGACAACCTAGGTATCAATCCTCAGACTCGATACAGTTAAGCTCAAAGTGTAAAATTAAATCTTGTATTATTTACAAACTACTAACTACTGCAAGGTGGGGCAAGAAATTAAATGAAGAAATTTAAAAAGAAAATAGTAAAGAAATCAAATCTGTTTAAAAGAAAAATAAAGAAATAAATTATAATTTGGAATAAAAGAAAAGAATTGAGAATAGAACTCTAAACTATCTAAAACAAACATAAATTAAACTAATATGAGAATTACATGCAACTAAAATAACCTAAAACTAAAACTGTAAACAAGCAACTCAAATTGGAAATTAAAAGGTAAATAAATCCTAAAAGCCAAATGAATATGCTCATGTATGAAGTAACTGAACTTAAAGGTTCCAGACACAAATGTACAATCTAAAGTAAAGAAAAGTCAACAAGAAACACCTAGAACTAATGATCAAAAGCAAAGAATCAGGGAAGAAACTCATGAATCAGAACCAACTTTAGTCTAAGCACATCTAAAAGACAATAACCTACACCTAGAACTAATGATCAAAAGCAAAGAATCAGGGAAGAAACTCATGAATCATAACCAACTCTAGTCTAAGAACATGTAAGAAACAATAACCTACACTATCAACATCATTATTATCATTCACAAATTGAACATTCTCAAACAGAAACTAAAGGAAAATAAATCCTAAATCTATAACATTTCCAAATAACAGAAAACTAAACTATGAAGAAATAGTACCTAAATCCTCACTAATCAAAAGCAATATAACAATCTCAAAAGCAGAATTGAAGTTATAGGTGAAATGCACATTGGAGTGAATAAAAGATTGCTTAGAGTTCTTAGGAAAACATCCTGCGAAGTTGAATCCCAATACAGGGTGTTCTAGGTCATTTTGCAGAATCGTAGTTGACTTTTTCCACTAATTTGTCCAACCAATGTTCATTTTCCTATTCATCAATCTAAAACTCACAAACATAATTTAAATGTGCAAATGATTGAGGATAAAGTTTCAGTTACACTCAGAAAGACATTCTGACTAAAGTAAGCCCATCACAGGGTCTTATAGTTCATATTTCAGAACTTACAGTGGTAATTTCTACTCATTCTCAATCAATGCAAATTTAAATTTGATACAAGAAACACAAATTTGAATCAATCTTTATGCATTGGACTCATCTCTGACTCGAGAAGACATCTCGAAAATGCATGCTCACTATGGAGTCATATAATTCCCAAAGGAACCATAAAATTGTAGAGATACAAAATCCAAATCATTCTCAATGAAAAACAAGAAACACAATCACACAAGAACATACAAAAATCAAAATAACAGAATCATATAACACTCGACAAATAGAAACACCAAGAAAGAACGTATTATTAACAAGAAACACAGAGTACAAGAAAATGTATCGAACAAAACGCCTAATTGAAGCCACCAAGGGCTGTTACCACCGTGAGTGTGCGCTCCAAAAGTAAGGAGAACAAAAACCTACTCTATAGAAAGCGTAAAAACACCCTAATCTACAAAGCGTGAAACTGTATCTGAAAAGTGGGTAAAGTCTGTTTACATGGTGGAGAAGCCCCTTTATATAGGGTTTGAACCAGAACAGAGAAAGAAAAAGGGGAAAAAAGGGATGGGGAACTGTCAACACCCAATTTCGTCCGGATTGATTAATAGATTATTTTATTTTCATCATGAGGGTAAAATTAAAAAAAAATAAAATAAAGAAATAAATATAAAATTAAAAGAAAAATAATAATAATAATAAATAAATAAATAAAATTAAAATAATAACAAAAAAATAATAATAATAATAAAAAATTTAATAAAAATAAAAAAAAACAAAACAAAAAAAAAAACAAAACGTTCGGCTTTTTACTATAGCCATAAGACCGTTCGTTCTTTTTCCCTATTCAACCATTTAGGACGTTCGTCCACAAACTTCAACGTTCGACCATTTGGTCCTTTAGGACGTTCGTCCTAAGCCTTGTAGCTTTCAACCGTTCGTCCTCTACTGCGAGACCGTTCGTCCCCTGCTCTGCCAGATCGTTCGCTTCTCATGTCCATATCCTTTTGACGTTAGGCTCCTTCCCCCAAGCTCAACCGTTCGGTCATCAACGAGCCTTCAACCACTGACCGTTCGTCCTATACCCTGCTTGCAGCCGTTCGTCCAGCTCACACCTCATATGCCGCTCGTCCTCATCACTCCCGCCTTTCTGCCGCTCGTCCTGACTCTCCTACTCATCTACCGTTCGTCCATCATTCCCATTTTCTAACGCTCGTCCATGATTTTCCCTTTCTACCGCTCGTCCTGACTCTCTTACTCGTCTACCGCTCGTCCATCACCTCCCCTTTCTACCGCTCGTCCAACTCACTTGCCCTTTCTACCGCTCGTCCTAATATCTCCCGTCTTCTACCGCTCGTTCTCCCTCTTCTAGCGCTCGTCCAGGATTCAGTCTGAAGCGTTCGGTCATGTGAACGTTCGGTTTTGATGATGCTTGTGAACGTTCGGTCCTTTTGAAGTGTATTCTTAGTTGAACGTTCGACTTGATGATGTATTGAACGTTCGGCCTTATTGAACGTTCGGCTTTGATGATCTATTTCTATTCGTGGGGAGCGTTCGGTCTGAGGCGTTCGTCCACACAAGTAGAATGTTTTAAAACGGTCGTTCGTCTTGAATGAACGTTCGTCCATAATTCCCACCAGCTGTTTCCCACAATGCACCAATCAAAGCTGCCGACAGATTATCCACCAATCAAAGCTGCCGACAATGGCATCCTTTCTGCCAATTTAATGGGTGCAGACCTCACAGAAGAAAGGGGGGAAATTCCTCAGCCCCTCACCCGTAACCATCACTTTCAACTCTTCATCTCTAACACCCGTGAACTCCCTTCCATCCCTTTCTTCTCCATCTCCAATACCCGTGCCCCATCAACACTACCAACACCTCACGGTCATCCTTATCATCCTCATCCTGACACCTTATCCCACAGCCATTCCTGGGCACTGATACCCTCTCTGCTATCATCTTACTCTTCCTTCATCCTTACTCCCTCACCAAATCTGACCATTCTTCACTCCCTCCAACACCTAATCACCTCCCACATTTCATCTCCAACACCTGATAGCACACGGCCTAATTCCCCTCACCCAATCATCAACCAATATCCAGTTCAACCACGCTTCCATTTCACTCCCAATTCCTCCTCCATTTTCATCATCCAACTTCAAATTCAAATTCAAATTCAAATTCATATCTTCAACCTGCACACAAAAATCACGACACAACCAAACACCAGTTCCACCATCTCGATCTTTCTCCATTCATTGCCCTGGTAACAAAGAACACCAAAACAGATTCAAACCACAAAACAAGTTCATCAGCAGAAAGGCAGAAGACACTCAAAGGGGAGCGGCAGCCCGCGCACACGTGCGGCGGAGGAGAAACCCTCCTTTGGTTGCCGTTGACGGTAAAACTGGAAGAGGTGGTGGCACGGGTGGCTGGGACGCGATGGTGAGCGGCGGCCAGCGCGACGCAGAGGCAGGAGATATTGGTTCGGTGGCAGTTTCGTCGCAGTGGCTGGATCTGAGAGGCAGCGGCTGGTGAGCGAGAGCAGACGGAGGCAATCTCCTCCCCGCGGTGGCCGTTTGAACACCTTTGGTTCATCTTGGAGTGATGGGAAGAATGAGAGGAACCCCTAAGGGTTTCCAGTTGAAGAACGAAAGGCCTTGCACCTGTTCCGAATCCAGTTTTCAAAATAAAAAAAAAACAAGAGATATAAAAAAAAGAAAACTAATGAAAACCCTTTCTCCTTCACGCACCCCCTGGATTTCACCCGCACACCTCCTTTTATTCGGGTTTAAGCCCAATTTGTGCAAACAACATGAAAAAAAAACAGAAAACAGAAATGGGTCTCGGTTTCTGGCCAACATTCACCAGCGACACTCCCAAATTTCATTCTCACACAAGGACACCAAGTTGAAGAGGAGGATTTTGGCCCGAACAAAAGAGTTTCATTTATTCTCTTGCACCCTGGTTTTTATCTCTGCACCCCCTATTCTTGTTGGTTTGTTTCTCTCGCTTTGTTCTTAAATTTTTATTTCTTTATTTTTTGTTTTTTTCCTGTATGTAGCCCTTTGTGTGATAACTCCACTCTTGTATATTGCATCTTATATTTTGTTGGATTTGTTCATAAAAAATATAAATAAAAATATAAAATAAAACAAACAAAGCCGTGTGAGTGCTCGTGCGATCGTACGCATCAGCCTAGTGCTCATTACGCAAATAATAAAAAAAAAGCCGTGTGAGTACTCGTGCGATCATACGCATCAGCCTAGTGCTCATTACGCAAAATTAAAAATCAAAAAAATATGCTTTAAAGGTCAAGCACATGTGTGATCATTCGCATCGTCCTTGTGCTAGACATCTTTCCATTTTATAAAAATATTAGGCACATGTGTGATCGCACGCATCGTACTTGTGCTGAAAACATTTTCTGTCTTTTATAAAAATACCAAAAAAAAATATAAAATCTTCAAAAATTAAAGACATTCACATTTTCAAACAACAAACAATTTCTCAGCCAGAACTACGTGATCCTTGATTCTCCATCAAAAGTGGAGATACGTAGGAGCAAGGCTAGTCCTTGTCAGGTTCACTTTCCCAAAAATCCAAAATCATTTTACAAACAAAATTCTTAATCAATTTTCGAACAAGTTTTCAAGCAGTTTTCTAAAAGAACTACGGAACCCTGATTTCTCATTCTAAATGAGAATACGTAGGAGCAAGGTCAATCCTTGTCGGACACAAAAAACTAAAAAATATATTTTGTTTCTTTAAAGTTTAATTTTAGGGGATAGTTAAACATTTTGAAAACCACATCATATTCGCATATTTAGTTAAAGGTACTGCCTTAGGGCAGGCGTTGTAGGGTGCTAATACCTTCCCTACACGTAACCGGCTCCCGAACCAAGAATCTCAGTTTCGCAGACCATGCCTTATCATTTTATGGTTTTTCCGTAGTTTTCCAGAATAAACTATGGTGGCGACTCCAAATCTCTTTTTCAAAAACTTGTTTTTATTTTTCCACGGATCGTCGTCCCGTCGCGATTCCGGTTGCGACAGGAACCTTTGACGCTTCATGCTTCCCATTAGACGGCTCATGTTTGCTCTTCTCAATTTGCTTTTCCACCATCTGTTCATCTTCAACCTCTCTCGCCGGTTCGATCTCCTCCACACGTGCACTGAGTTGGCTTCCTTCTCTTTGGGTAAGTGGCACGTGAGCACAAGCCAAGCTTCTTCCTCCCTCGATCTCTTCTTTATTTCCCCCTTTTCTCCAAGCCCTAACTCAAGGACTATCTTTTCTGCCAAATGACTTGCTCGAGTGTGCTTTGCAAATGAGAATGAGGGTAGGAGACCCCTAAGGCAACTGCTGCCAAGACTCTAGTACGCTGCGTTTCACTTAAGCCCATCCATGCTTCAATTCAAGTGCATCAACCCACTTTAAGGCAGCAACCCAATAGAAAAAACCAAGATCCATCTTGTCCAGCAGGAGTCCAATTCAGCGTGGTAGTAGTGATGGTATCGAAGGGGGTATTTTTCGAAGAGTATAGCGCAGCGAAATTAAAACTCAGAGAGCAGAAAGCGTATTCGATCACAATTAAATTTAATTTGATCCTTTTAGTAAAAATAATTTTCTTTCAGAAAATTAATCAAACAGTTGATATACGTAAAATAATATGAGTGTAGGGAATAAGAAAATCAACACAGAATTTTTATCCTGGTTCGAATCAAAAGATTCTACGTCCAGTCGTTAATCACTATAAATAGTGATTAACCTTTTTCACTAAAAATGGTTTAACAGATTACAAGATAATAAACAGGAATAAAATGAAAAGAACCACTCTACCAACTTGAAGAGAACCGCTCCAGCAATCGACCAACGATTCACAAGCTTCTCCTTTCACAAGATCAGGCAGAGTACCTTGCTAACTTGAAGAGAGTCTGCTCCGACTATCGACACACGATACGCGAGCCTCTCCTTTCAAAAGACCAAGCAAGGGAACAATGAACAAAAAGCTCTCTAAGAACGTTCCTCTGACACACAGTGTTCTAAGCTTTCTCAGTTCAAAAAATGTTACCTTCTAATTTCTCCAAATCAAATTATATAGCCAAGTACACTGAGTGTCAAAGGTCAGCTCCCAACTGCCATGAATAATGGATTATTGTAAGTGATAATCGATTATTCAAGTCCGTTAAAGGTTTTCAAAAATGTGATAATCGATTATATGAAGTGATAATCGATTATTCAAGTATGACTTGTGATAATCGATTATTGCTTAACCATAATCAATTATACTAGTAAAAATTACAATGTTTTAACATTTTCCTACTACATTCAAAATCTATAAGTTGCAGCATCATCAAAACACATCTTCAGGTTTTACCAATACTCCTTATTGCTAACAAGTAGTGCAGCGGCCCAACTCTTCTCAATTTAATTTCATCTGCAGCACCAGCATTGCAAGGGCCCAATCTGCACCAATTCAACAAAGAAAAAAAAAACAAATCAAAATTAAAGAAAGGAAAGAAAATCAAAGAAAATAATTTTTACCAAAAGATTTTCTAAAAAATATAAATTTTCTAATTATTTAAAAACTCGACAAAATATACCTAAAACCCTATTTTTAACTAAAATTTTACAAATCTAAAGATTTAAAGAAATATCCTAAAACTAGCCTAATTATACCCAATTAAAAACTAAAATACACTAACAAGGACTTCTAGACATAGAAAAGATTGCAAATTTGGAGAGTTATCAATTAGATTGGAGCATGAGTGAGTGTTAGGGTGTACTTGAGTATGTGGTTGATGAGCATGACAGTGGAGGATAAGTCTACTTGATGACCTTAGTAAATATTGGTTCTATTTGTGCATAGGTGCTTCCTTTACCTTATGTGCATAGGAAGGGTGATGGTGTCTTTGTTTTCTTGTGTGGCAGGATTACATGTTCCTTAGATGGATTGCAGAACTACTCAAGTGTATCTGTATAAGGAAGCCATATATTGGGCTGTAGGAGTGGCTATAGTTAGTGAGGTGGTACAATAGTGTGATTGATCCTTTCAACTATTGTGTTATAGTACGATGATGCTCGTGGCCTAGTTCATGATTGGGATAGTCATGATTGTAGTGTATCTATGATAATCATGGTATTTGAGATGCTTCAGGCAATGTTATGTTGATAGCGGTATTACTATAATGGTTATAGTAAGTAGTTAGCATAGGCGCTAATGAATGGATAGACCGAGCACTAGTGCAGTAAAGGGAAACGACAACGGTTAATTTTACCTATCTGCACCGGTTCTTCAACCGAGGCATATACAGGCAAGGTAAAAAGTCTATCATTTTTTGCCTCGAGTCTGAACCGAGGCAAAAACGTTTATGATTTTGCCTCAGTTCAAATGCAACTGATTTCTTTACCAGGCAGTAGAGGGGGGTCTTATGCCCTAGTTTAAAGTTGAATTGAGGCATTTTTTTTAATTTTACTCAGGAAATCAACATCAAATTGAAACTTGTCTAACACAGTTTATAAAACATTTAACAAAAATGCATAATACTAAGATATGGGTAACAGAAAATACCAATTTTATATCACATAAACCTCACGAAACAGACAGGATAAAATTCAAGAAAAACGCAGACCGAGTTCGTAACTAGCAACTTATGGTGGTAACAAAAAAGTACAACAATAACCCTTACAACAAAATAAAAATCCAAAATGCAAAGGACAAAAATAACAAGTAGTCATCCTTCACTCCTTCCTTCGCTTATGTTGCTGATTCAGATCATTGTCCTTAATTTCCTCCAGGACCTTATCCCCAGAATCATAAGGTTTTAAAACCTCAGCTACATCATCTAGACTTTCATCATTATCATCATTTTCATAATTTTCATTTGACTCGTCAAGGTTTTCTTCTTCAGGCTTCTTTCCTCATGATTTTATCAAAGTCATCATTTCCCTATTAATATGTAATAAAATAACAGAAATGACAAAACAAAAGTGAGATCAAACAAAAATAAAAATTTGTATTGGGTGAGTTAACAATTGTAGAATACTCCAACCTAAGAAGCATAATCACACAAATTCTAGAACCCGTCCAAGAATGTTTGCTGGTAGGCAAGGGTACCCGCGATCCAAACCTTGAGGTCATAGGTGTAGAACAGAGAACAGAGAAATCTTTGAGCCGAGATCCGGTTCTTTGAGCCCTTTAACCAAATAGCTAGTGATCGAAACCTGTTGAACATAAATCCAAAAAAAACCCTCAAACCAGTGCGGGCACTGATAACGCCGGAGTCCCTTGTGGCAACCTTAGAGATGGTGTTGCTATAGTAGGAAACTCACCGCCCAATCTCGCCGGAGAGAATCACAACTCCTCGATCTCCTCTACTCGCTGCTTCCTCCTTCACGCCTTGCCAGTAAGTCGACATCTTTGACAACAACGACTGGTGGGTGGGCGAGATCTCCATGGCCACCGTCGGGGTCAGTAGGAGCGCCATCATCAAAAACACCGAAACCTCAAGGTGACGGGGCGCAACAGAGGAGGGGCGACCACGGTGGTGAAGAGCAAAGTGGTGGAGACCGATGCCTAAAGGTTTCACTTTACGCTTTTTGTGCGTTATGTGCCTCGATTCTTTTTGATAACCGAGGTAGTCACTTTGTTTCCCAAAAGGTGTGATATGAAAGGTCAGAGTTGAGTCAAATATGGAAGGTTATACGCCTTGAGTGGTTATTTAACCGAGGTAATAGAACTGTTATGCCTTGGTTCCCCTTGAACCGAGGCCTATAAGTTCGCTAAAATTGCAAAAGTGTCATCGCAGTTTCATATGCTTCAGTTTGCCACAAACCGAAGCGTATTAGTGGCGTTAGTATCTCAATTTTGCACTAGTGGAGGGTCTATGCGTGAGAGTTAGTGATGACATCAAGGTTCAAGGGTCAAGGATCGAGGATTGAAGTTCAAGGATTGAGAATTGAGTAATTCATTATGATTAAGTTGTTATGTTAGAGGATTATGAATCTTGTTATTACTGTTGGATATGGGGTGGTTTATGATTGATATATTCCATGTGTTTATATCTTATAATTAATATGATTGATTTATCATTAGTTTACCCCATTCGTGTTTGTGTTTGTGTGTTGTGAATGATGTTATCAACAATGATTGTATAATGTGTTATACGTGAACAAATGATGTTGCATATGATATCGAGACATGTAGATTCGAGAGATGACATGGGACAAACTTAGGATTTTTATTTAAAGTTATTACATTTGAACTTTAAGATAATATAATTGAAGTTATTTTATTTCCTTCATTATTTCATTGGACAAGTGCTTCGGAAATATTATGTTTTGAATAAGTTATGTCGTTTAATTGTTAAGGTCTTAAAAAAAATACGTTTTCGCGCTATGATTATGTTTTGAATTTTACCGGTTTTTGAATAACCCATGACATCTTGAAATTTGGGACATTACACTCCGGTTTTTGAATAAGTTATGTCGTTTAAATGTTAAGGTCTTAAAAAAATATGTTTTCGCGTTGTGACAATGTTTTGAATTTTACCGGTTTTTGAATAATCCGTGACACCCTTAAATTTGGGACAATACACTCCGCATGATTTTGTTAATATGATTGAAGTTTTCATAAGACTTCTCCAGGGATTTGAGCTTGTTGACGATTGTTTGAAATCTACTGAACATGCTCTAGATATTTTCGTTTTCCAGTATGGTGAATAACTCGCATTGTCAGGTTAGTTGACTAGTCTTGTTTCTTTTAGCCTTGTTGGAACCCTTGTACGTAATGACCAAGGCATCCCACATTTCTTTTGCTCCTTGGTAGGCGTGAACTTTTCGGTATTCTTCTTAAGATAGAGCACACATTAGAGAATTGTGAGCTTTTAAATTTAATAGATATCTTTGTTTCTTCTCATCTGTCCATTTGCTTCTTGAGAGCGACTTTACTTCTTCATCAATGGGTATATAGTTTCCTTTTTCTACGACATCCCACACGTTAATATGACATGATTCAAAGAATGCCATCATTCATTGTTTCCAATAATCAAACTTCTTTTTTTTTAATAGAGGAATTCAATTGAAAGCATAACCTCTGTTTTTCATGTCTCAGGATCGTTTCCTTGAGTCATGTTACGAACTACCCGCGCGAGTTTAGTTCTGCTGCCAACTGAAGTACTTGAAAAAGACTAGAAGGGTAGGGAGGGGGTTGAATAGTGTTATTGGAAAACCTTTTGGCCTCGATTCTTGAGTATTTTCAATCTTGTCGTATGAAGCATCCATTGGTTAAAGACAACTTGTCAAAGCAGGATTGTTTTTTCAGTACTTTAACAAAACTAGGTAGTACTATTTGTATGGCACCACTTTTGATGGAGAGAACATTCTGTGAATCTCTTCTTTGTTCCTAACGTTCACTTCTGATTTGTATAGGATGGAGCAGGTGGATTCATGTAATAGGTATTCTGTAGAAAGTAGAATAAATATGCATACAACAAATATGTTTTTTCTCTTATCACTTTTGTTATTTTAAACGTAGAACATTTAATGGCATTTAGTGACTGTTCATAACAACAAAATGTTTTTTACGTTTTTTACTATTCAGGTAGGATTTATCATTTAAGCTTAACTAAGATACCAAGATGTTGATTGATGGCTTCATCGTTGGATGAAGTGAATTGTTTAGCACATGGTATCATTTAGCCTATGTAAACATTTTAAGATTTTGCTTTATTCAGCAAGTGCTTTTAGCAAGTTGTTTTCTATCACAAGTTTTTGGAATATTAATTGAGACTTTAAAAGTGCTTTCCAAAAACAGTCCTGACACTTTTACCTTTCTTAATATATTGAGAGTTAATTGATTACCATCAGGTATAATATAACGTTTGTGTTTAGCAAGACTCTCATTGATGCTTTTGCATGCGACTTGTTTAGTGGTGCGCCCAATTTATGCCTAGGTGTTTTTCTAAGACTTGGCTAAGTTACTTGGTTTTCAGAGTATTAGTTTTCATTACCTATATTTCATCTATTCTGGTATTTTAGTGATAAGATTGTCATATGTTAATTTCGTTTAATTTTTTTTTGTTAAACCTCAAAACATATGAAAGTATTTAGACAGTTCAGTCTTATACAAGATCTTGTCTTAACATAGACACCTTCTCTAGTAAGAAGACCGTTGGACTAAGAAATTGACCAAGAACTTTTCCTTAAGCAAAATTTGAACTTGTACGATGTGACAAAGCAAATGACTTTAAGGAAACATTTCCATAATTTTATTCTTCTCTCACAACGTGTTTTTCTTCTTTGACGTGATTATGGTCATATATTTCTACTTTATTGATTTACACGAATATCAAGAGACAGAGTACATAAGTATTGAAGTACTTTTTCATACACACATTAAATATTTTAAACATTAATGAACATTAAGCAGTGTAGCGTGTTCAATACATTTTTTTCATTTCACTAATTAATGCATCATTTGGTGAGTAAAATGTGTATTCCTCAGGTGATAAGAATATAAGATGTTTTCTCAAGGCTTAAAGAGCTTTGGTGGTCACTTATCAGATTATATCTTCTATAGAATGTTTTTCTTGATATAACATTGTATAAACATATTTATTTTAGTCTTGGTGTTATATAAGGATAAACTTTTGTTTTCCATAAGAAGTTAGCTTATTTGCCCATAGAGTCTATCGAAATTTTCAATGAGAGGCATTTGTTCTTAGACGGTGTTTATGTCTTTCTAATTTATTCAATTCAGTTTAGTCTAGAAAGGATTACTTCAACTCTCGACTTAAGACGTTATAAGATGCTTTGCTAAACGATTCTGATTAAAAAGAACTTTTCCTAACAAATGATATTCCTACATATGCAATCCATAGAGACATTATTCATAAGTCTCGTGAATGTGATAAATGCATTAATGATCCCAAAAGACATCATCAACCACTCATATGATCCAAATTTGGTCTTAAAATCGGATGTCTACTCATCACCCTCTTTTATTTCTTATTTGTTGATAACCACTCTTTAGATCAATTTTAGAAAACATAAGGGACCCATGCAACTCATCAAGCATGTCATCTAGCCAAGAAATGGATGTTTATACTTAAAGGTTATGTTATTTATTACTCTACAATCAGAACACATTCTCCACTTGTCAGCCTTTTTGGGGACTAACAAAACTGGCACAACACAAGGGCTAAGACATTTTTTAATCCAACCCTTCTCTTACAACTCTTAGACTTAACATTCTATATCCTTTGTTTCTTGGGTTTGTCTTATAGGTTAATCTATTGGGAAGAGTAGCCTCAGGTACTAAGTCAATTCGGTGTTCTATTTCCCTAAGAGGAGGAAGCCCAATAAGTCCTTCCTTAGGAAATACATCACTAAATTCTTTCAAAAGATTTTCAATGTTTGAAGGTAGACTCTTAAGCTCAGGAGAAGTGGCAATGCAATGTGAGTTGTGAGTGTTTCTTTACATAAAAGGAGGTACGAAGCTTGTTCAACATTAAGAACTCTTTTTAAATATATTTTTGTCAAAATGTTCTCATGTTGAATGACCTTCGGGGAAGGAACACCAAGCTTCCCCACCTTAGATTTATCTTTACTTATTAGACTTTGGTTTTGACTTTGACTTGTTTATTTTTCTTCATTCATTGTATTTATCATTTGGACTTGATTCTCTACCACTTGAGATAGTGAGAAAGAATGAAATACAAATTTCTTCTCCTTGTGAGTGAAGGTAATCTCATTGGTAAAACCATTATGCATGGTTCTTTTGTCATATTATCATGGTCTCCCAATAAGATGTGACAAGCATCCATAGCGTCAACCCATAGCTTTGAAGAAATAATGAAGAAGATGTACTTATCTCTTGAATAATGTCCAACCATGGTTATAGATACCACAAGGTGAGTCCATTTTCAAGCAAATTCCTATGCGTATGACTTGAATGGAGCTTGGAAGGACTGTGGTGCGAAAGCAAGGAGTAAAGAGAGGATAAGTGATTTGGTTGTGGTGAGTAGAAGGTCTCTCAAGAGAGGTGAGACCAACTCTAGAGAAAACCTAAGAAGGAACTCTAGCCTAAGATGATTTTAGAGTCATCTCAATAAAGTAACTTTACCACACTCATGAATGAATTTACAAGGTCTAGACTCCTTTATTTATAGGAATAAAGGAAAACTAGTGTCTCCAAAAAAGAAAGGGAAATTTTGAGTCTAGAAAAGCTGAATTTTGGAGCCAAAAGAGAGAATACAACAAGTGTGACTCGCCACCAAGCAAGTCACACCTTCCATGCCCATGAGGCGCACAAAGGACAACTCTAACCTAGCCTGGTCTCTAAGTGTGTATACATACTAGGGTAACAAACCCTAATTTTATGCATCTCACTACCAAGCCCAAATTCCAAGCCCATCTCCTTTTAGGCCTAAAGTTACCTATTAGACCCAATGCCCATCAAGGCCCAATTATATGGCCCAAAGAAAAACCCTATACTAGAGTACAAGGCTCAAAATTAAACATATTCTAATATTTACAAATATAGAGTCATAGGCTAGGTCTTCACATCCTCCCTATCCCATGTGAACTTCAAGTTGGGTCTCATGCTCAGAAGAGGCATAATTTTCTAGTATCCTTCTAGTCATAGCTCTAGTTGTGGGTCCTTTAGCAAGAGGTATGTCATCATAAGGAAGAGACATTTGAAGAAAAGATAGCCTAGTTGATGCAAGATCAAGAGCAATAGAAAGAACGCATACACCGATAAGAATAGCATACAAATCTTATTTTATAGCACATTTAGTTGAAGAATATTATGTTAAACTCTTTTGATCCTCCTACCAATAGAGATGATGTAATAGATGTTTTAGTGATGGTAGTCAACATGAAAATTAATTTGATTTAATTATATGACGAAAAAGTTGCATATGTATTTAGAACTAATTTCATTTTAGTTTTATGTTGGATCATGTTATATATTTTTGACTATATCGAGCTTATTGTTATTTAGTATAATTAAATATGCAACATTTATAAGGAGGTAGAAAATTTAATATAAGTGGGTTGATTTAGCCACCAATTTAGTCAGTAGTTTATCCACTAATACTATTTTAGTTGAATTAAACCTTATATATTTGCGACTAAAATTTTCATCACTATCTATTTCTTATGTCAAATTCGATAGTTAAGGGTGTTTGTGACCAATTTTACCCTAATTGATTTCGTTGGTGACTAAAATGATTTTTAATATATATATATATATATATATATATATATATATATATATATATATATATATATATATATATAATAAAAGTGAAGATACATTTTAGTATTAGGAGTGAATATACAACTACTGCACTATTGCATTTTTTTTTTCATCGGCAAAATATTTTGTATTTTA
The DNA here is from genome assembly GCA_034642375.1 of Vigna nakashimae. NCBI lineage: Eukaryota > Viridiplantae > Streptophyta > Magnoliopsida > Fabales > Fabaceae > Vigna > Vigna nakashimae. The sequence continues at coordinate 13,325,980 of CM067768.1, read as the reverse complement.
TGACTCTTTTCCTCTCAATATTTTGGGTAACTTTCAAAATCCATATCAAATTTCTCATGAAATTCATTTATTGCTTTTTTATCGAGAAAATCCTTGAAATTATATATGTTTCCTACCATAAGAATTATTTTCTAATTTGTTATCTATAATTTCTCGGACCACCTTGTTTATAATATATAAAATATTTTTACACCTTCGTTTAATCGGAAATTACGATGTTTAAGTTTGCGTACTTCTAAATAATTACATTAAAAACTATATTAAATATTTCTATAAAAACAATAGTATAAATTTGGTGTATAGGATTCATATATGGCTTTTAAAGTCTAGTATTAGTGATACATGCATTAAATTTAGATTAAAAAAATACCTTAACATTTTTGTATCTATTAGTAACTGAAAACTAGTATAGTGTTAAAAGAAATATGATATATAAACTGCTTTTAAATTGCAAGATATAAAAACTGAATTCATTCTATTTTGTATTTTTTTTTTCTTCTTCATTTCTATATAAAAATTATCTACATATATGAAAAAAAAATTAAGAAAAATCCTCTCTTGTTTTCCTTTTATCTCCCTCAATTGTAAACTAATTATACAAAATAATATTTTTCAAGGTCCTTTCATAAATACATATAGAAAGAGAGAAAGATCCATTATTTTGTACAATAATTTTCTATATATATATATATATATATATATATATATATATATATAAGACTTTTTTCTGCTAAATGTTGAGAGTATGTAGGGGACCCCCCGATTTTGTATTTATCGAAAGCATTAAAATAGTATAAATTGATTGTTCAGAGAATGTCATCCAAATTGTAAAAGAAAGAAAGAAATTTTAATAAAGTAATTAAACACATATGGTTATGAGGTTAGGCACCTAAAGAAAGTTGTTTTCTGAACGTGATATATTCTAGAATACATTTGAAAGGGGTCAAGCTTTTCATCAAAATTTTAAAAAACACAAATTATTAGAAAACATTAAGAATAATGGTCATAATAGCAATAATCATAGGAAGAGAAGAAAAAGAGTAAACACGACATGAAACGTAACGAGCCTAGTTGAATGATGAAGTTGGAATATTGGAGAAAAATAAAAGTGACATATGATGAGGTTATAGCTAGCAACATCGTTTTCATTGGGACACTGATGATTATTCGATGGAGGCTCCTCATTGGTTGGTGAACCCCAACATCATCATTCTTCACCCTCCCTTGTTTTCATGCAACAAATCAGGGTTTTCTGATTCAGAAACAAGCATCTAAATATGTGTACTTCTTCCATTTTCCATTTTTCTTTCTTTCATTCTTTCTTTTTATTCCCTCCCTCACCCCTTTTAGATAGATAAACATTGTTATTATGTTTATTATTATTATTGGTATTCTCTTTCACTCTCTACACCTTTTCCATTTTTGCACTCTTTTTTCCCATGAAAGAAAGGGGAATTAAGAAAAACGCCAAGAGCAATTTGTGGTAGTGCAATAAAACAAAAGGAGCCGAAGAAGTCTCAACCATATATTTATAATATTATATTAAAAAAAAGATGGTTAAGTTTTCCTCAAGCATGAAACCACAATGAAAGCTTTGCTTTGAATGGAAAGGAATGTGCATTAGCATGTTTTCCATTTGATCAAATGAAACCCCCAAAAGCTCCATACTCACGAGAATCATCAACCCTTTCTTTTCTTCCAATATTCGATAGCATGCTCTTACCCATTCCTTCGCCACCTTGCTAGCTACATATATATCCCATTATTCACACATATATTTTTATATTCATACCATAAATAAATAAATATACACATCACCCTTATTTTCTCACACCCCTTTTCACCCTATTGCGTTTAATCCCTTCCCTCTTATCCCTTTCTTTCTTCACACACTCACTTTGTTTCCACTTTTGTTCTCTTCCTCCCATCTTATCACTTTAGCCTCAATTATGTGCCTAACCTACACACAAACGGGTAAAACAAGGGAATGAAAATACCAGGCACACATTGAAATATTCTATTAAGTGTATTTATATATATATATATATATATACGTATATATATGTACATGGTCATTCATTGATGGATGGCTTGAGCAAGGTGCATGTATATACCCACAAGACATGTACATGATTCGTATGTGTACGAAACATGTATAATTTGAACAAATGTCGTAAAATAGATTTAACACAACAACAACTCAAAGTGTGGAGTGTTGGGTAGGTAGACATGTGGTGACTAGGTTTCTTTAGACACAAGATTCAAGCGGCAGTCAAGAAACCTAGCATTGTTCATGTTTTTGTTGTTGGTTTCAGTAAAACAGTTTGAAATAATTATAATAGTGTGTCTTTGTGTCCTTTAAAAATATTCTGGAAATTCCACCATCAGAAGCATCTTCTGCACGGATTCTTGGAATTAGTCACGTGCTTCATCAACTTGATTAATTACCCTTCATTACTCATTCATAGTTTCTGTCTTGACATTAAACAATTCTCATTATTATTTATGGTTAATAACTCAAGTAATAGTCCAAAGTAGAATTTCTTGCAATTTAAATATAATTGTGAGTACCCATTTGTCCATTTATTTATAATTAATATGAAAATTTCTATTTTAATTATCAAAAGCATCTCGAAATTAACTTTAAAGGGTAACAATAGTCAAACCTTGGTGGGAAGCACTAGCAAGGAAGCCACAACACATCCTTTAACTTCAAAAGTTGAAAAAACAAATGCATTTCCTTGGGAATTAATTCTCACCACTCTTGGTGAGATGTCAAAGAAATATTCCACACAGCATAAAATATATACTAAGTGTACCGCAAATGAAGATCATTGAAGGGCATGAAAATATGGTTCCTAATAAGTACTTGAAAGTAGTATTGCACTAGATTCGTTACAATTAAGAGAATTAAATACAAATGGAACTGAAAAACAAATAAAGACATTAATTAATAAATAAAATAAACCCACTAATTTATAACAAAAGAAAAAAATGTACATGAGCATCATCAAATCCTTCTCCTTAATTGATCTACTCAATAAAAACCTAACTATAACAAGACCTGGATAATCTATTTAATCAATCATAAATCTATACAGTATAAGTATCCCAGAACCTTTTCCATGCCTAACATATAACATATATCTCTGTATATATATAATCAGAAAATAGATAACTATGGTATATATATATATACCATAAATCAACAAACTTGCTTTGATTAGTTTCTTGCTTGATCATGTGTTTTATTTGATCTTGTTCAGTAATCATCCCAGAGGCAATCCAAATCTGAGAGGGTAGCAACTGATGAAGGAGCTTGATCAAGATCCTCGTACAATGCCTTGTTCCTTCCCATGTTGTCTTGCTTTGACACCACCGAGGAAGTGTCAGTGTTTCTGTCGTTACTGAGGCACGTGTCTTGAGAGGCACTGACCACAGTGTTGGAGAATTGCTCCCTCTTGCACTGCTGGAAACTGTTGTTGCCTTGGTGCATATAGTAATCTTGGAACATGTTGAAGGGTGAGGTTGTGTTTTGAAGGGGGTTATGATTGCTTGTGCCAATTCCCATTGGGTTGTTGTTAGAGTTGAGATTCCCTTGGCTGGTGGAGGCATAGTTAACGTTGGTGAGAGGTGTCTCACAGATTCTGTGTTCTTCAGGCTTCATCATCATCATCATCATCTTCGTCTGCATGTGATGATTGTTGTTGATGAAATTGGGAAGGTAATAGGGTGGTTCAGCCGCTGCTGATGATGAAGCTGATGAAGGTGTGTAAGTGTTAGTACTATTACTAGTACCCTTGAAATCATTGTCAATGTGTTTTTTGTGTGAGGGTTGATCAAAGAGAGGATCCACAAGAGGTGGAAGTGAAGAGAAATCAAATAGATCTTCTCCTACTGAGTTCATTCTCAGAAGGCCAATGCCAGGGTTAATTGGGAGTACCCTTTTGTTAACATCAGTGTTGCTCTTGTGGAAAACCTTGCACACAACCCATTCATCCTGGAACAGAAGCAACACCCCCAAAGAAAAAAAAAACGAAAAAAGTAAGTATATGTAGCTGCAAGAATCTCAACAATTGAACTATATAAAGCAAAAGGTACACTCTTAGAGGACCACCTCAGAAAGAAAACTCTCAAAACAACAGAAAAAGGCACTTTTCTAAAAAGTGATGATTGAAATTTAAAAGCCAGGGATACTTGTGTGAGAAAGAAAATCCATGATCATTAAACAATCTGAACCTTTTTCCATCCTCAAAATCCAGAGAGAAAAAATGGCATGTATGAAAAAGGAAAGAGAGAGAAAGAATTATACCTTTGCAGCCTTGGGAAGGTTGTAACATGCGAATTTTCCTTCCAATCTGAATTCGTGCATAACCCAATTTGTTTTCTCTCCCTTTGGGGCCCTTCCTCTATAGAACACAAGGGTCTTCTTCATCCCCACAAGATTGTTCTTCCCTTTGAAAATCTCTTTGTCCTTCCCAGTGGCCTTCCAATACCCAGATTGTGTTGCTCTATTGGTTCTCAACCCTGTTGGATACTTCCTATCCCTTTGGCAGAAGAAGTACCAATCTTTCTCCCCCATCTTTGCTTTCTCTACACACCCAAAACCCAATTCAGATCAATGAAAACGACAATGAAAGATGTTGCCAACATCATCGTCAGAATCAAAAACAAAGGTCAAAATCATAATTAACAAGAAAAAAAACAAGGTAACTCACTGGGCAAGTCCCAAGGCTCACACTTGTTCAAATCAGCTTCTCCAATAGCAGTTGCACTGAAGGCTCTATCCAGCACTTTCTCTGTGAGGTAACATGAGATGATCTCTTCATCTGTGGGGTGGAACCTGAAACCTGGAGGCAAATCCAAAGGCTCATCTCCTTTGCTAACCACAACAGGTTCTTCCATCATCAAAATCGAAAGCCTTAAGCAACAACAACAACAAACTATCTAACTTGTTCTTCAAGAAGCAGATATATATGTGTGTATACACTGCTTGATGGCTTCAGTTATGTGTATGTATATGTATATATATAGATATATGTAGTATGTGTGATTCTTATATGTTATGTTAGATGAAAAAGAGAAGAAGAAGGGAAAGAAAGTTCAGAGAAAGAGGAAGAAAGAGAATGAAATAGGCATAGCTAGGTAGATGTGATGAGAAGAAGAAAGTAAAAAGAAGAAAAGATGGTGTGCTTAAATAGAGGAGCGTCTAAACAAACAGCTCACACTTACACGCTGTGAGATCCGTAGTGTAGAAGGCACTTATTCAACAAGCCTATAAATATTGCTTATCTTTTTCTTTTTTTTTTTTTTCAACTTTGTGTATTTGATTCGTATGTCCTATTTCTCTATTTTTTTTTTCACCTATTGCATATATTTTAACAACTTTATTTTATTTTTCCTTGTCAGGTCATTCATGTGATTTTATATTTTCCATTCCTTTTTAGGTTATTCTATGTGTAAAAAAGTGATAAGAAATTATGTAAGAATAAAAACTCTCTACTCTTTTTTTTACTTGGATACGTTTTCGATTTTATAAATAATAAATTGTTTAATTTCCGTTTTGATGTACTTATTTGTTCCCTCTAAATGATGATATATATTAATAAATTATGAGTGATAAAAACCTTGTTAGTTTTAGTCATTTCTACAAATGAAAGAAAAAAACGTTTTTAGTTCTTTTAATTTTAAATATGCGTTATTTTTATAATCTATACTTTATATAAAGGGGGAAATGATGAATTTTGAAGGATGAAAAGTGGTGCTTTTAAAATTAAAAGATTAAAAGAAGACAAAAATATTAGAAAAGAAAAAAATAAAATTGAATATTTTGTTTCAACTAATTAAAAACATACTTTAGTAAATAATATTTACGCAGTAGAAGATGATAAGTGTTCTATGACGATTATAATTGCTTGTCTTTCCTCTTAAAAAAATTATATTTTGATTCTATAACATTTGTCGTCACCCACTTTGATCTTCGACACAGCAGTCTATTAAAATCTGCTTACGTTAATGAATATTTATATGTTCAGAAGATCTAAAATAAATCATTAATTATATAAACTCTAATTAAAAAAACTATACGTACATAAATATAAAAAGAAATATTTTTCCTAGCAGGAAACCTCATTTAAGAAGAAAAACAAAAGAAGCTACCCATAAATATTCTAAGATAGATGAGAATATTTGTAGGCTCTCAAAATTCTAGCCAGATTAAAATAAAAATAAGTTAAAAAAAATATAGATAATTATTTGAAAAAATGTGATCAAATCACAAAAAGAAATAGTTTTTCTGATAAAAACCAAAGAAAATTGTTATGGAAAAAGTGAATAAACAAAAGGGTAGGACCCTGTTGTTTGTTCTTGCCCATCAATTTTCAAAATCAAAAGTTGTTTCCATAACTTTATCCACTGTGTTCATCCAAAAATTCAACCTAACATCACTGGAGAATTTTCATTACCTGTTTCCATCACCAGCATTTCCACCTTCTCACACAAGCCTTGCTCTTGAAAGCTTCTCAAGACAAAAACAAAGTTTATATATATATATATATATATATATATATATATATATAAAAGGAATAATGAACTTGGTTTTCTTATTGAAATTTTCCATTAAAAAATGTGTGATAATTAATATTATCACAGATTTTGTTGAATTTTTGTATTTGTCAACACACTTGCTGCCTCAGGTTGGTGGAGGTAGTTTTTGTTGGTAGCTGGCTTTGCTCAGCTTCTTCATTTAAGTTCACGTTGGCTTCTTGACTTCATTTGTTATATTAAAAACAATGAAAACAACATCTAAAATCAATTACTTTTAATATAATATAAATTGCTTATTTAACATTTTTAAAGTTCGATTTTGTTTTTCCAAATTTTATTTGGTTTTCTAGTTCATGTTATGTTTTTAAATTTGTTTTTTTTATGGGTTATAATTATGGAGGTGGAAGTAGTTTCAGTTGGTTATTATATGGAGGTGCATGTGGAAGTTTTGTTTTTTTATGTATATGTCAAACATGATATATAAAAGAAAATACGAAAATTGAAACTGTGAAATCATATTCGCACATAATTGATTATTTGTTAAAATAATTCATTGTGTTATATATTTTTAGCTTTTCGTGTTTAAAAAGAAGCCATAATAAACTATATTTATGAAAATATCTAATTTTTAATATTTTTATTAAGAGGTAGACTTAAAGCCTAACTCAATTTTATAAAATCAACTTGTAAAGTGAGATTTTTACCTCATTTATATATTATATTTTGACCTTATCTTTGATCGATGTATATTTCAACAATTTTGCATATATTATAATATATAAAATAAAGTTTAATTAAAATATTTGTTATTATTGTTTTTAATTCAAAAACAATTTTTTCACTGATTTTTATTTTTTTATTTCATTTTCCCCACTTTTACCTTTGAATTTAAAGAAAGTGACAATCCACGGTCTCAAACTCATAAGTCAAGGAAGAAAAAAAAAAAGATGGGAACGTCAATTTCGTAAGAGATTTCGGTGTTTGATTTTAGTAGGCAATATGATATAACTGTGCGATGAGGGAAATCCAAAATTAAGAGTATTTAAATAATAATAATAATAATAATAAACTGTCAATATTATTATTACTTTTCTTTTTTTTCTCGTTCAGTTTTACACTATTTTTCATTACAAGTAAACATTTAGAAACAACAAAGTTTTGTATATCTTCCTTCTCAAATAAAAATGAGCTCTTCAACTTCATTTTCATGAAAATAAGTCAACGATAGGCTTGATATCTACTAGTCAAAGGAAGGTTAACACATGAAAAAAAATTATATATATATATATATATATATATATATATATATATATATATATATATATATATATATATATATAATTTTGTTTCAAATTTTGTGTGCTTCTTTGCTTCAATTTTTATTTTTTGATTTCACTTTTAATTTATTAATTTCTATTACTAATGTACAATATTCTTTTATAAAAGTATTGGTGATAAAAAAGAATCCTTACAAAATTAATAATTATTTAATCAAGTATATGGTCGTGTTAAACTACCACCATTGTTTAAACAGAAACACATCACTTGAAATGGAAAAAAAAAAAGACACATTATAAATAAAATAAAAATAAAAATGTTTGAGTTAAAATGGTAAGATTAATGATTTGAGTGAGAGTTGTCTCTCACATACGGTTAGTTTACATGTTATTAAACAAGAGAATTATATCTCGCTTAATTTGAATTTATATGTTCGTAAATTATAATGAGATTGTGTCCATTGTAACGAATATTTGAGGATTGAAGCTACTTTAGTTAAAATTATCGCTTACACATTGTATTAGTTAGACTTAAGTGTGGGTTGTATTGATTAAGCTTGACAATAGCTTGGTTTACAAGTTGGAAATAGTTCATTTAAGCAAGAGTATTGTAACTTAAGAGAACTAATAAAATGATACACTTTCTATAGTAATCGATATTTGAAAAAAACAAACTAGTAATAAATATTAAAATCAACACATTTCAATCATAAAACTTTCTTTCAAGCTTAAACGCTAGCATAATTATTAGGGTATTAAAATGAATTAAATTTTGTAACCATTATTCCCTTTAAGTATGGTTACTATCTTACTTTAAGCATGATAGACTAGTGGTCTCTATCACCACAAAGGGTTTCCACCACCATTGTTTATCTTACACATTTTCTACTTTAGTAAAAAAAAAAAAAAGCTTTCTTTCTCAAGTAATTTTTATGTGATTGTTATTGTAACCTATTTTCCTTCTTTCTTTAGTTATTTTTTGTGATTAATATTGTTATTTTTGTTGCAATAATTTAATTTTTCTTTTTTTTATATATTTTTTACCTCATAAATGAGATTGTGTAACATAAACATGAGCAAAGTCTTGCACTAATATAAAAATGAGTTTTTACGACACTAAATAACAAAAATTGCCAAATAATATGCAATAGCCTTTTTGTAGTTTTAGTGAAGTTTTTTATAATGGTTCCTCAACAATTGTCGTTTAAAGTGAGAGAGTAGAGAAATTACAACGGTTGTTTTAAAAAATCGTCACTAAAAATGGCACAATGAAGAAACAATGACAGTTTCCTACTACAATCATTATTAAAAAGTTTCCGTCAATTTTTCATATTTCATTTTCTCTTTCTGTGGCTACATGCATTATTTTTCTCTTTCATTTTCACCTTCTTCTCATTTTCATGGTTATCCAGCCTCCTCAATGTCCACATTGTCATTTTCGCATGTGTTACTTGTTTTGTCGTCATTTGGATTTGAGTGCCCTATTGCTACGTGTTCTAGTTTTGCCACCACTGCTACGTCTTCTACTCATGTTGTCGTTCGTTCGTGTGCCCTATTACTACCACCATTAGTTCGAGCTCGACATTCAAATGCGAAGCTTTGTACCCTACAAATCTTTGTTGCATGTCATCCACGTTGTAACTCAAGAGGCTCCACCATACCACACCACTCAATCTTTGCATCCCGCAAAGCTCCTTTGCACCATGTAATTTTCACAATCTCTTTCTTTCTTATATGGAGATAACAAAGACTACTACATGAGTTATGGAGTCCACGTAAGCTTCTAAAAAGAAGTACCCTTCTTTATAAAGGAATTACTTAGTAAGTGACATGGTCAGGATATTCAGAAACATCCTAATGCACTACTCAAAGCTCCTCCTCACCACACTACCATTGTCCCTCATCAATGGCCTTTTACAGTGTCAAACCTCTATTAGCAACTCACGTAAAACCTTATGCACTCCTTGTGAATAGTTCACGAGACATTGACGCAAACTCCACAAGAAAACCCTAAATTTTTAAGGAAGGTTAAAATCTAGAACTGTTGCCATTTTTTACTTTTTTAACAATGGTTAAGAACCCTCATGGATTCCCCAAACTTTTAACAGTGTCTAACATAACAACGATCAAAAAATCGTCTTTAGATGCCTTATTTAATCGTTGTTAAAAGCGTTTTCCACAATAGTGTTGGATAGAAATGAGAAAGTAGAGTATTATATAAAGACGAAAGACCTGTTGACACATTATCTTAAGGTTTTGGGTAGAGAGTGGTGTCAATCCCTTATATGATTGGGCTATATCTCATTGGTGTTTGTGTCTCCCAAGTGAACCTCTCCTCAATAGACCCAACAGTGGTATCAGAGCCGATGATTTGCCTTGGTGGTTGGCTCAAACGAATACAATGGTCCCTGAATCGAAAGTCTTCCTGGCGAAGGGTTCCATGTAAGCGTGTCCCGTTAAGATAAACGGTGGTACGAAGGGGTACTCGTGATTGGAGCAATGGGTGTTAAATTAAACTTATCCTCTTAAACAATTGTTTATTAAGCGTGTTCTGTTTGGCCTAAGTGATGAATATGTTAAACGGAATCCAACTCATTTGAACATTTCTCATTTAAGAATTTCATTTGCTTTTCTTAAAGGGATATTGCTTCGAGCAAGTTGGGTTTCGCTTAAGTGGTTTTTTTATTTATTGTAGGATTGAGTCAAATGTAGTTGAAAGATCACTAGTTGAAATATTTATTTTTTTTATTTACCTTTACCTCCAAGTTGCATATTATAATGTGAAAGATCACACTTTGGATATGGAGGATGGGAGATATCATATTGAATATTTAGAGACCACATATAAGTACACTTTCACAAATTTGGATGAGTTTTCGATAACAACCTCCTTGTCTAGGTTGAGCCAAAGCTAGGAGATGTGCATGGAGGGGTGTTTCCTTGGATGGATGGTGCGGATATGTTGGTAAATGGTCCAAGGATGATGAGCTGAAGTGTGGATGGTGTAGAAGCCCATGACCTTTAGGAGATATGGTGGTGAAGGTATAATGTTTGGTAGCTCCAAGAGAGGTGAGGCCAACTCAAAGAGGAAGGTGACTAGAGGGGCCTCTAGGGTTGCTCTAGTCTTGATCTAGGAAATGGATGGCCAAATTTTGGTAGAATAACATTCATAAACTTCCTAGACGATTACAAGAGAGGAGACACCCCTATATATAGGCAAAGGTGTTTGCTAAAAACTCTAAAAGTATGATCTCCCGCCTTTACACTCAGTGGCCAAAGATGAGTCTCTCTAAGGAGTGAACATGTCCACAAATCTTCTTCGATGAGGGGAGGACATGTGGTTACTAACAAAGCATAATCCTCTTCATTCCTAGAGTTCCATGAAGCCGCTATTAAAGCTAAATCCTCTCCAATTAATGGAAGCATGACACATGACACATACTTTCTACATTGTTTGGATGTATAACTTAAGGAAAAACCCTACATTAATTAGGCCTTAATACAAAGACTTAAACAAACCTACCACTTGGCCGAAATACATGGCCTATAGAAACTTACACTACTTGGCCAAAATACATGGCCTAAAGAAACCTATACTACTCCAAGCCATGCTCCATGATGGCTCCAAAGGTGGTCCAAAGGATAGAGTTTAGACCATCTTCATGGGTGACTTCAAATCTTCTTGTAGATGCTTGACCATGGCTAGGGGGTATGTCATCAATTTTGTCCTTACCAACATTGCTTTCACCATCCACACATCTAACATTAGGGAGATCCTATAATGCTTAAGTGGATTACCATATGGTAAGCTTTATCCTCAGTTGCATTCATCAATCACATGTGTAACACCCCTACTTTGAAATTACATTACCACTAATCACTTTTCTACACATCTCACATCTTTACAAATAATTCATATAAGTATAATTATGGTTACAATCCTCTTTCAAATAAAATTTTTCAAAATAGAATTTACATACCAAGTATAGGACTATAAACACACTCTAGATATATACATATATATACAAAATGTCTACATTAACAAACCTTCCTTAGTTTCTTACTGCTTAGTACTTCCACTGGAAACATCATTTGCTCATGTGTAACACACAATCATAATAGGTAGAAACCACAACAAATCATGGTAAGCTAGCATACTTTTTTTAAACATCATTTCTGAAATGAAACATTTTAGGACTACTCATCCATTCTCATCACATACAAAAAATAATTTTATATGATAATAATCATCATTGACAGTATATTCTATTATAAGAGCACTCATGCATTGAATTAAACTCAAGGATTTGACATCTATCATATAACCTCTGAGTATATTATGGCTTAAGCCCCAATTCTACTTGACCTTTCATCTCAAGAAATAAGTCCTCATATGACAAGGTAAGCTCTCCCAACTATAGGATATAATTCTTTTAACACCACATTACTAATGCAAGAACCTCCATCAACTCTCACCACTTGATATTTTTCACTATGTGAGTTCGAGAATTAGGAGAATTTGGATAATCTTCTTCAGAGTTCTCATTCAATACATATCCTATAATCGTTCAACATAGTATTTTCTCTTTGGATATAACACAAGAATTAACGTAATAGCTAGCTTCCCTTACTTAGGCTTATGCTTTTATCTCAAGTAAGCTCCATAGACTTTACCACACGCAACATACTTTTCTTATACAAAGAAAACTCAAATCAATTATCTAAACCTATTCTAATGAGCACATATAACAAAGATTCATCTAGAATCCAAAAAGAGTCACATGAACAAAGTTCCCCTACTAATAAAAACCTCCCTGGCCACCAAGAGCTTACAAAAATATGGGTGTCATCTATGAAAAGTGACCTAAACTCAAATATTTTAGGCCTTATCTAAGTTATCTAAGTTATCTAGGTTATCTAGGTTTTTTGAACCTTATATTATGACTAAAATAGCATAGGATTTTGATCAATTTGGATGAACACAGGTCAACACCCATGGTTGAAAGTAAAACACACATTTAAATTATCAATAAGCTTCCAAGGTAGCTTGGGTGACAAGAGATAAACTTTCAATATTATAATAATAATAATAATAATATTATTATAATTATAATTACAAGTAAACCAATTTGGTGGACCTCAAAATGGTTTTTTTAATGCCTGTAGTTTGACCTTTGTAACTGAATTGTTTTCAAAAAAAAATGTTTCTGACGTTTTTATTCGTAATACGTTAGAAGAATTTAAGTTTATGAAACATACCAAAGGATTCGATAAATAATATTAGTATAAAGGTATACAAATTTAATTGTTTTTGATTTATAAATTAAATAATTCATTATTTGAAATGGAAAAATTAATAAATATATTTATTTATGTGATTTGTTTTCGAGGAAAAATTTAATTTCCTTTTTTATTTATGCTTTTAGAATTTTATTTAAAGAGGATAAATCACATTATAGTATTTTCGAGTAAGTTTTTTAATATTAATAAATTATGTGTTATATATAACTAATAATATTTTGATGTTTTTATTTCCTAATAACTTATAATTTATATAATTATTTAGTACAAAAAGAATTTTGTTGAACAGTTTATTAAATTTATTACTTTTTAAAAGATATTGTAATCTAAAATATTTATAATTTAATTGTTTTTTATTGAATAATTTCGCCTAACACAAAAATGGTATAAAATAGTGTTTGATTTGACCATTAAATCTCGTTTAAATTATGTACTGAAAATACGTATTTATCTAGAGAAATCAATTTGAGAATTAAAAATTACAGAAATGAGAAAAGTACGGAACCTAATGATGAAATTGTCATGGAGGAGGGTTAATTAAAGTTGTTTTGAACAGTTCGGGTTTTATGAGGAAAAGTTAATAATGCATAAATAATCTTAGGTGTTTGTTATATTATTAAAATTACAATTTTATTCACCTAAATACTTTAGGCAATAAACTCACGTACTCTATTGTTATTATAAGATTTTAATTAGAATATATATATATATATATATATATATATATATATATATATATATATATATATATATTTCATAAAGTCAATTCAAAATAGATTTATATTAATTATTTTTAGACTAAATCATTCTTAAATAAAAATATGAATGATAAGAATAAATAAAAAAATATAAATGTAAGAAAAAATTATTATCGTTAATTAAAGTAACTTTTTTTTTCACACTTTGATAATTTAAGTTATTCGTGGTCAAAACCTATCTCTATTACAATGTTTTCTTTTTCTAAATGTCTCTTGTAAAATAATGACATAAACATTTTTCTCTCTCTTATCAGAATTGGAAAATAAAGATGGCTACAAACTACACAATCATCTGTTTCCAAACATAATTAGTTAATTAATAGATGAGAAACATTCAAAGAAAAAATGTGAAATTTTAAATTTTGAAGAATAATCAATTTTTGTAGTAAAAATAGTGCTGATATCTAAATTTAAAAAAATTAAATTAATTAAAGAGGTGTTATAGTTTATAAAGATGTAAGAAAAAAATAATCAAGTTTTATAAATATAATGAAATGAGTAATATCTAAAACATTATATGAATTATTTCATGCAAGCTGTAAATAGAAAAGTGTATAATTATTTTTCTTAATAAGTAGGATTTCATGTCAAACCCATATGCTGACCTCTTCATCCTCATTATTAGTTACTAATTATTATTACTTAATAATAAGATGTTTTTTTCTTTTAATTAATTTAATCATGAGTTTATGGCTTTCTGAAGGTGGGAACTACGACTCTTCATAGCCAAAAAGTTTGAGGGAGTCAATTTGAAAATTTCAATAAAGGTAGTAATAGGGAGTTTCAACTTTTCCTTGTTCAACATAATTTCTTAATGATAATTAATCACACTCTTAATTTCTTTCAAAATGAGGTATGCATAGTCTATTATCATTATTGTTAGTAATTGCTCTATCTTTTCGTATAATTGAAAAGTCTTGTAAATATAATGTTGATAATTTCTGTAATGATATTAATTGAATTTTAAATAAAAAATTATATTAAATAAGATAAAAACATATTAATAATATTAAAAAATAATTCTCTTTCAATTATAATTATTATTTCGTTTTGATTGGATTCTATGTTTGGATATGAAATATTTTGAGAGCGAAAATACTGAACGAAAAATAAGGAACAAAGAGATAGAATGAGTAATTAAAAAATTGATAAATTGTTCAGTTGTTTAGTTTTAGAGATGTAGAAAAGAAATTTAAGAAAAAGTGAATATACGTTACAAGGACATTTTTTTTATATATTTAAATTGAAAAGAGAAAACATTTTTGTAATATCCAATAATAAAAATTCTCTTTGGATATGGAGAAAAGAAAGAAGAGATCAAATTTATTAGAACCTAAAATGATCAAGTTGTAAGTTTCTTATATCTTTTTACATCATAAAATTTTCGTATATTAAAAATAAATATGTTTTTATACGAAAAACTTGTGTTTCTATTCTTCTGTTTAATCAAATTAGTATAATGTTATTTAATAAGTTGTAATGATGTTTTATATTGTGTTTAGATTTGGATATTGGTTGTGGTATAGTCGTAATAAGTTTATAAGTTTAGGAAATTTTTAATCATGTTTTTGAAAAATTTTAATCTTTAATATGCGTAAGTCACTCCTAGATTTGGAATGTTACAGTGTGTATGTATGAATATATTTTCATCTATTACCTCTCACCAATGAGAATCTACACTTAAAACATCATCATTTATTTTCGTGTAACACATAATAATTATAGATTAAACAAAAATAACACAAACCATATAAACAAGGTAAACTAGTATTCTTTTGAAGTATAATATTTATAGAGTGACAATCACACATTTTTGCATCACATTCATCATCTAATTAATATCATTCAATAATTAAAAACATTTAATCATCACTGACAATTGATTATACTTCAAGAAGACTCTTATTTAAGCTCAAAATTTTGAATTTTTCATCTACCTTCACTCAGATAGAATTACATATCAGGAAACTAAATCTTCCTCATATGATAAGATAAATTCCTTTTGACCTATTAAGCACGATTATTTTTTACACCACAAGCTAGGTCACAAGAACGTCTGTCGACTCTCATCACCTAATGTTTTTTTTTGTATGTGAGTTCAATATTAATAAAGTCAAGATAAACTTTGTTTGGAATCCTCATTTAATTCAAACTTTTAACATTGTATTTCCTTTATGGAAATAACTATGTTAACATCACATAAATACTGAATCAACAACTGAAGTATATTATGGTTATACTCTTAAATCTACTCAACCATACACAACACAAGACAACTTTTCATAAACTAGGAAGTCTTTCAACTTGTTTTATTCGATTCCTTTGTATTTTTGACAAAGTATAATTATGAGTAATATGTTTCTAATGAAATTTTGCATAGTTTTAGATATTTATTAATGCAATTACTTTTATATATCAATTTAATTTTTAGGTTAAAACCCTCGGTTGGTCCTCGTATTTGTTCTGAAATCTCAATTGAGTTTTGAAATCTCAATGGACGCGGAACAAACTTGAGGAGCTATAGAATGTGATGATAATTAGATAATGAGATTAATGGTTAGGTTTAGGGTCAAGTTTAACTTGTGGTTGAGGTTGGAGCATGAGTGAGTGTTGGGGTGTACTTGAGTATGTGGTTGATAAGCATGAGAGTGTTAGATAGGTCTATTACTTGTACCTAGTAAATCCTGGTTCTATCTACGAATAGGTGCTTCCTTTTGCCTTGTCTGCATAGGAAGGGTTGTTCAGGTATTGAACCTTCCTTGTGCGAAGGTGATGGTGTTTTCCTTGTCCTTGTGTTGGCAATGCTGAAGTTTCATTGTAAAGTAGTATTAATTTGATAGTTTCGACGACAGCGTATAACACCTACCATGCGTAAGTAACTATGTAGGACGACCACATACGCAACAATCTAACAACTCATTAACTAATGAATCACTACAAACAAAAAACTTAGTTTATCGACAGACAATATCCGTCAGTAATAACAAAAATATTTCGATAATGCTAATTTTTTGACGAATTTCCGAAGGCCAACAGTTCGTATGTAAATACCTTCTTGGAAAAATTACAGATGGATAATGGCCCTCGGTAATTATCGAGAGACTTAGGTCGTCGATAATTACTGAGGACCATAGGTTGTCGATAATTACCGAGGGCCTACCGAGGGATAATGGTCATCGGTAATTATTGACAGCCAAATTCAATCGGTAATGTTTGCAGGTTATGGTTTTCATTATTGATGGCCATCATTCATCATTAATGAGGTCAATAGATGTCCTTTACCGACAAACTAATCCATGGGTAAGTTCGTCGATAAAGTCCAAGAAAGGCTTATGTGCATATGGTAACATTCGTTACCCACCACAATAAACCTACCAAGAAAATACTCAATGCACGCAAAATTCTCAATTCAAACAATGCAATCAATTGTGACAATTCTTACAATTTAATCATGAAACATAATCCATATCATTAAAATGCATAATTATTGTATCATACAAGCAAAAAATAAAATAAATAAGTCTTAAAATAAAAGCCTACATAAATGTTTGTAAAAATAGTTCATCAAATCCTAATAATCATTATAGTCATTTGAATCATGTTCTTCTTCTTAATGGTGCTAAGGTTGTTGTTGGGGAGATGGCTACACTGGGTGGACTACATTGATGTGGACTGATTTTGTCCTTGGTGAGGCAACAATGTCTTGACCAAGTTTTTGAGATTCTCAAATCTCTAAAAAAGTGCATCATAAGCCTAGTCACGATCTTGTAGTTGTTGTCTGAGGATGACATTGTTCTCTTTAGAAGTGTTAGTTGCATATGGTTGGTGCTTTAATATGCCTTTTCCAACATTATAACTGGCAACAAGTCTTCTTGCCTCATATAATCATCCTTTCTTCTTTCCACCGACGACATCAACCCAACATTGTATTTTAATGACGTCATCGTCATTAGCATTTACTTTTGATGCAACATCAGGAGTAGATCTCACCTCTGATTTGGCCTATGTGAGTTAGGCAGAGAAATCTTCCTATTAAATAATATACAAAGCGTTAGTTACATCACATTAAAAGTTTAAAAGGAAATAAATAGTACAAGTTTGAATTTTGTTAAACAGTTGTCTTACAATAGTCTTCTGAGACCTCTCATCAACATATGCGTTAGTGTCATTTCGAAGATGAGTTTGTTGAAACACCTCGTCAACATGGATAGCACATCGAAGCTCTACAACTTGTAAAATTATAGAAGTTATATATATATATATATATATATATATATATATATATATATATATATATATATATATATATATATATATATATAATACACACACACACACACACATATATTTCAAAGTACATAAATTATATCATAATTGATAGAAAATGAAAGAAGATTTGACTATATGAATGGCATGTTCATATCTAGCGATTGAATCTTTTATGTGTAGTACACCACTGTTTTTTGAAGCCCTATTTCTTTGGGTGGTAATGAGGTGAATTCCAATGTGCCAAAAATAAAAGGTTTCATATGTGTTCCCCCATCCAATAAGGGTGTTTTTCTGCAATCCATACATCTGTCAACATTTCTAGCAATCTGTGAGATGCTTTGCTGTGGAATTTTTTCTTAATTACATCTTCATGCTCAGCTCTCTATTGTACCTTTTGTTGTTACAATAGATAATGTTAAAATAAAGGAGATGAACTTCAAATTTGAAATGAATAGAACATGATTAACTAACATGATGTCTTACCTTAAATCTCTACCAGAAGGGTTCCATGTCCTATGTAGGGATTTCTCCCTATGATGGCCAAGGCTAAAGAAATTTTTGCTTAATAGACCTTGTGATGTCTTGTGAAAAAACTCTAGAAGAAAGAAACCTGAATATGAATAAAGGAAAGTTATGAATCTATAGGCAAAGTAAAACAAAGAATGTAATGAAAATCAGTTAGGAAGAAGATTTGGTATTACCCTCGACCATAAGGTTCAATGGTAGGTCGATCATGAGGAACAAGATCAACAAAATAAGTAGGATCATTAGATGGATGGTGTACATCTGGATATGGAACTAAAGATGGCATGGATATAGAAGGAGTGTGATCAGTAGATGGTGTTGGATCCAAAGGAGGATCTGTTGTGGGCCCAATAGTAGGAAGTGGTGGACATGATGGCCCAACGTTAGTTGAAGTAGGGGCATGTGGGGTTGGTAGCATGTAAGGAACCCTTATAATGTATCGGGCCTACCTCCTAGGCTTTTTTACAACCTTTCCTTTATTAGTGCGAGAAAGACCCTTTCTTGACATTGCTGCAATATGAAAGTCTAAAAATAAATGGCAAAAGACTACAGATGATTAATTAACACATACATACAAAATTGATATTTAATACATGATTGTATTTGATTTTTTTAGTGTAGGGTTAAAACAATGTACTTTCATGCTTCTGTACATGTTTGAATTTCAATTTGTAGTGATGGCATAATACAAGGTTTTTTCTAATTTAATTGTCATCATCGTCCTCATCATCATCTTCATAGTCGTCTTTGTGTGTCAAAGGACTGAGCGATTCTCTTCAAGTTGATAGAGTTGTTTCCTTCCGATTCGTTCGTCGAAGGAAGGTGTTTTTGTTACTGTAATTTTTTAATCACTCTATTGTAATTGTAAAACAGTTTTTTAGTAAAAAGGTTAATCACTCTTCATAGTGATTAACGACTGGACGTAGAATCTTTTGATTCAAACCAGGATAAAAATCATTTGTGTGATTTTTCTACTCTTTGCGCTCTTTATATTTTCTGCTCATCAACAGTTTGATAAAACATTTGCTTTTAAAGTGACAAAACAAGCTCTTTGCTTTTAACAATCTGTATCGAACTCTATTTTAATATTTCCGCTGCGCAAAATCGATACTGGTTGTTCCAACAATAAAAAAATTATGTTTTGCAAATGCTGCAACCAAAAACCTATATTTAATACCATTGCATTGTTAAAATTACAAATTAGTCAAATTACAAATTGTCGATTAATATGTTTGTCAACTAAGAAAACAAAAGAGAAACAAAGAGAATGTTGTTAAGGTAATACATATATTAGATCAATATTTGTAATTTAGACCTGTTAAAATACATGTATTGATTTTTCTAACGAATAGATAAAGAACTTACTGATACCTCAAATGCATTCTGTCATGATCAAATTAAAATCTTGGTTTAATAAGTGATTAATTGTGTCATCGTAGGTATCACTACAATTATTATTCTCATATATCCATGTAACACATTACAAAAATACCCATAAATATATGCCTGTAATTAACATAAGGAAAAGGAAATCCATGTTATTATTTCAATTTAACAAGTTCAAAGAACCAATAATACTTTTATCTTGGATTGGAAGGGTAATGGTTTTGAGTGTTTTAAGTTGTCAATTGAATTCTAAATCACACAACTCACCTATTGTTGGTTTCACATATGTAACTAGTTTGGTCATGCACAACTAGATTTTGAGAAAACCCTAAAAAATGGGTCAGAAGGGTGGGAAATAGCCTCTCTTAACCCTTAAATGTGATCCCCACACAGAAATTTATTTGTTATCTTCCTCTAATGCAATGTTTTTGCTTTACATGAACACGACCAAATTGGTAAACATAGAGGGCTCAGAATAACCACTAATAAGGCTTAGCATCACCACTGATAGGCAAACCCCAACAATAACCACTAACATCAAGCAAGAAAATTGAAATTCGTAACCAATTCCTAACCAAGAAGCCACTAACACCAACACAACCAATTGCAAAAACAAGTGCTCACAATAACAATTAACACCCTATTTCCAAGAACAGGGGCTCAACAATTTCTACTTCAATCACAAACCAACTTACCTCGATGGCAGCACCTCCCGACACCCTTTGGTGATGATGACATCATGCTTAGACCACAACAAGGGAAGAAACACAATAGAAAACCTTCACTAAGACGCTTTAGAGAATCTCCCTCACACGCACAAAGCGCACTTGAGCAAGAACCCTTAAACAAGACCCCTCAACCTTTGAACAAGAGCCTTCAATCTTCGAACAACAACCCTCCAACTCTCGAACAACAACCCTTCAACAAGAACGCCCACATCACAGCACCGACCTTCTGTCGCAACCGGGATCGCGACGGGACGACGATCCGAAAAATAAAACAATTTATGAAAAAAAAGAGATTTTTGGAGTCACCACCATAGTTTATTTTGGAAAACTACGGAAAAACCATAAAATGATAAGGCATGGTCTGCGAAACTGAGATTCTTGGTTCGGGAATCGGTTACGTGTAGGGAAGGTATTAGCACCCTACAACGCCTGCCCTAAGGCAGTACCTTTAACTAAATATGCGAATATGATGTGGTTTTCAAAATGTTTAACTATCCCCTAAAATAAGATTCTAAAGAAACAACATGTATTTTTTAGTTTTTTGAGCCCGACAAGGATTGACCTTGCTCCTACGTATTCTCATTAAGAATGAGAAATCAGGGTCCCGTAGTTCTTTTAGAAAATTGCTTTAAAATTTGTTTGAGAAATTTATTTGGAAAATGATTATGGATAAATTTGGATTTTTGGGAAAGTGAACCTGACAAGGACTGGCCTTGCTCCTACGTATCTCCACTTTTGATGGAGAATCAAGGATCACGTAGTTCTGGCTAGCAAGACTGTTTGTTGTTTGAAAATGTGAATGTTTTTAATTTTTGAAGATTTTATATTTTTTTGGTGTTTTTATAAAAGACAATGTTTTCAGCACAAGGACGATGCGTGCGATCACACATGTGCTCAATATATTTATAAAATGGAAAGATGTCTAGCACAAGGACGATGCGAACGATCACACATGTGCTTGACCTTTAAATCATATTTTTTTGATTTTTAATTTATCTTTTAATTTTGCGTAATGAGCACTAGGCTGATGCGTATGATCGCACGAGTACTCATACGGCTTTGTTTTGTTTATTATATATATATATATATATATATATATATATATATATATTTATATATTTTTTTATTAACAAACCCGACAAAATACAAGATACAATATGCAAGAGTGTAGTTATCACACAAAGGGCTATATACAGTAAAAGGAGTAAAGAAATAAAAAAAACTTAAAAATAAAGTGAGAGAAAGACCAATAAGAATAGGGGTGCAGAGATAAAAACCAGGGTGCAGAGAATAAATGAAACTCCTTTGTTCGGGCCAATACTCTCTTCTTCAGCTTTGAATCTGCCACGGGTGTAAAGATGAAATTTGGAGGTGCATCCTGAAATGACGTGCTGAGGGCCAATTCTTTTTTATTTTATTTTTATTTACACGGAATGGGCTTAAGCCCAAATGAAAGGGGTGTGAATGAAGATCTGCGTTTGGCAGGCAGGAAGAAAAGACGCCACCCAAAGCTTGGCCCAATCTTTTTTTTTTATTTTTTATTTTTATTTTTTTTTATTTTTTACAGAAGCAATAGGGGTCTGCGGTATTCTCACATTTACGCTCTGAGCCCCAGCTCTTCTCCTCATAATGAAAGAAATAGATACACTAACTCTCCTCTTCCTCCCTCACGGCCATGCCCCAACCACCGCCAAAACAGCCACCCGGGCCGCCGTGTTACCGCTTCTCCGGACCGATCACCAAGCCACTGCCGCGCCTCAATCCAGCCACCCAGGGAAGAGTTCGTCTCCTTCTCCACCGCACACATCAGATCCGCCCACCGTGGAGTTCTGCGAACACCTCCATCTAGCTTGCAAACCGGAGATGATTTGAGATTATTATTTTTTAGTTTACACTTTCAATCTTGGTTTTCTGTTTGGGTATTGATTTGGATCTCAATTGATTTGTTAGATGCATGGAAGGATGAGCTGCAGATCATGCTTTGATGAAAGATTGGATTCGGGTTTCTATTGGTGGTGAAGGTGGGTTGGTTTTCGGATTGCCCCTTTAGATTAGTGTTTCATGTGATGAATTGGTATCTCTGATATTGAGGTTAAGCCATGGCATGGAGAAGAAAAGGGATGACGATAGGGGTTAGCCGCGAGGTGGAAGCGAAAAGGGAAGGGATGAAGATGAAGGTGATGAAGGTTGTTGGAGGTGATATAAGGATGAAGATGGTGGAAGGGAGTTCACGGGTGTTAGAGATGAAGAGTTGAAAGTGATGGAAAATGGTCAGAGGTGTTGGCCGTGATCTCTCGGCTGGGTGTGAATATGGAGTATGGGTGTTGGAGGTGAAGGAATCAGGCATGAAAGTCGAGGGGTGGAGACGAAGAATGGGATGGAAATTGGAATCATAGTTTAGATGGTTACAGGTGAGGGGCTTCAAAGGTTGAGGTTTTTATGGTTACAGTGGGCAGAGGCTAGAAAAAATGAGTCAATGAAGATGGTGGGTATTGGAGGCGAAGGAGAAAAATGTTCAGAGGTGTTGACCGTGGTTCTCCTTCCTCCCCCCTTTGGTTATGGCCTCATTCTTCTTTAAATGGACAGAGATGAAGACTGTCGGCAAACTCTCATTGGAGGGTTGGTAAAGGTAGAAATTTGTGAACTGTCCTCCATGTGATACCTCAATTGGTATATATAAAATTAGATCTTATGATATGGTATCTGTCAGCTTCCTGATTGCTTCCTGTTGATCTGATTCAGACTTTTTTTGTGAAATTATATGGGTTGATGGGAGAAATTATTTGCAACAAACGAAGGATTTAGTTAATTGGTGGAAGAGGAGAAATGAAAGTATGATTGCAAAACTTAGTGGGCGGCTAGGAAAAGAAGGTGATTGACCGAGGAGAACAATGAATGGCACGTTGGAGAATAATTGGAAAGGAGCAATGTCTAAAGGTGAAATAGGAAGATTATCAACAGAAGACACATTGGAATCTCAAATCAAATAAAATTACTACCAAATTAAATCACATTAATCAAAATCAACTAATTCAATAAATAAAACAAATTAAGATAAATAAAACTAAAATAGAAATAAAAATGAAACACAAGAAATCATAAAATAAAGTAAGTTTTAAAACAAACAAAATTAACTAAAAACAAGTAACAGAAACAAGATCACATGAAATCACATACAATAAAATCATATGAAATAAATCCGAATAAGGAAGACAAAATCAAATAAAGTAAATTTGAAACAAATCAAATAAAATTAAACCAAATCAAATAAAATTACATGCTATCCATTTAAATTAAAATAAACAAAATAAATATCAAATCAAATCATTCCATAAATAAAAAAACGTAAAAAATAAAATCTAAGATCACATAAAAATAAAATAAAATTAGACCCAATTAAACAACATAAAATATAATTAAAAATCACATAAAACCAAAGTAAAATCATATAAGATCTAACAAAATAAAATAAAATCATATAAAATAAAATCACATCAAAATAAAATCAACTCAAACATAATAATCGATAAAACCAAGTGAAATTAAATAAAATGAAGTAAACATCATAAAAAAGAAAGAAGTATATATTTTTTTATTAAAAAAGTACTCGGACAAAATTGGGTGTTGACACCTTCCAATGGTAGCATGCAGCAAACCTTCGATGATAATCAATGAAACCCATTGTTGAGTGACGAAACGAAGTGTTGAACCAATCTCTGTGATGGAGCATCTCCGATGGCGATTGAGACTGCACAAACGATGAAGACGATGGCTAATGGAGACGCGCCTGACAAAGAAGACTTTTGGAATTTGGAAACGACAAAGGCGAAGGGGAACACCATGAGAAGAAGACAAAATGCGAAATGAGATTCGAAGGGAAAATTGACTTTTCCCAAATCCCTAATCAACTTAACTTCGATGCTTACCAACAGATCATGTCCGTCGATAATGAGTCATAAACATTATCAGCAGAGTTATTCGTCGGTAAAGGCCACTATCATGGGTCATTGGTAAATTCGTCGGTATTTAGTTAATACTGACGGAACAAAGGTCGTTGGTTATGGTTCGTCAATAAATTCATTAGTTATCGTAGTAACTTACGTGAAAATTGTGTCGTTAACGATTTAAACACAGTTAAAAAAATAAATTAAATAAAAATTATAAAAATTTGGAATCCACTTTAGATAAAACTTTCAAAAATAATAGAGATAAAAAAGTATTAAACCTTCATAATATATCAATTCGTATCAAACTTATTACAAGTTGGTAATACTAATCAAAATCATTAGCTACTTTAGACAATTAAGATATTAGTTAAAGGTAATAAAGATTTTGTTACTCTTCTACATAAACATTAATGACCATGTTCTTAATTTAATCATAATGACCTACTTTTACATTTATCATTTAACCCAAAAAATCAGCTAAAATGTTTTTCTTAATTATCCGAAAATTTCATTCACATTACGCGGATAAAAAATGAAGAATCTAATTAGATGTTCTAAATTGAAATCCAAAAGAGAGGTTAAGTGCAAGAATTAAACTCTGTACGCGTTATGAAATGTGTGGGCAATGGTGCTGCCACATGAGTGATGACGTTCCCTTAGAATTTTAGAGATCATAATCTCAAACCCCACCACATGATTCAGAATAAATTCCGCTAAAGCTTCCTATTTTTTAATTAAATAAGAACTCTGTTGTCATTTTACTCCCACCACACTAATCTTACTAATATCTCTCCATTTTATATTCCAGATTCTAAGCTTATAATAGAAATAAACAACAATCAAATCATGAATTTGGATTCTTTTCTAATTTTTTGGGGTTATTTCCTTTTATATTTCATTTAAAATATATTTCTTTTGAAGATGTTTCGACTGGATCCAGGGGATCCTGCTAAAACATACAAACGTTAGACTGGCGGACGGATGATATGGCTGGCTACGGGTGGACGGACGTCTGGTCGACGGACAGACGCTTTCTCGCAAGCTGAAACAGACCGAGTGGCTCTATCTCCAGGGGCTTTAGGCGCTGCTGAAAATCGGACGGACGCAGATGGAGTGGCTTTGGCGCTTGGTGGCACTTGGAGCTGACGAGAGTTGGGCGGACGCTGCTGAATCCCACGAGCTGAAGAAGGCCGGACCAAAATTGGACGGACGGTCACCTCTCTGCCGAGCATTGGACGCGCTGTGAAGGGTTTCTCCCTATGTACTCCAGATGGTCACCCTCCTACTCCAAGCCGGGCGGTCGGGTACCTGCCAAAGGCACTCCGACGCTCAAGTTAGTAATATGACAGAGCGTTCTATAATGCATGCATATGTTGCGTTCTAAGCAACCTGTCCAGAACTCGTACCTGGAACCTTTATTTATACTGATTGTAATGGGCTTTTACCTTTCGTGGGCCTGATAACGGCCCAATCATACCTTAATCTTCGTTAAGGGCTTTAATGAGTCATTAGCGTTTAACCGTGTAGTCGACAAAGTGCGAGTCGGTTGGGAAGGATGGTCGGCCAGGGATGTCAACCTGGGTGGGCGTCCATCTGGTTCTACTGTCTGGTCACACTGGACGGACGCTCGGTTCTGATTGCCATCTTGGGCGGACGTTCGGTTCATGAATGGCTAGACGCTCGGTCCTGATTGCCATCTTGGGCGGACATTCGGTTCCTGAATGACTGGACGCTCGGTCCTGATTGCATCTTGGCTGGACGTTCGGTCCATTCATGAACCGAACGTCCTTAGAGGGTCACTCGGTCCATGTGTGATCGGGCATCGTTAACTTGGACGCTCGGTCTTGGTGGTCGATCTAGGTAGACGTTCGGTTCATGAATGGGGAGGACCGGACGGTACAGAAGATATAACGTTTTTACACAAATAGCATACTTAGATCTAAAATTTACTGAAATAGCATATGAGCAAAATATTTATATAAATAATTCGATTTTTTTTCAGGTTAGAATTTGATTTTGAACAACCGAATTCTGGATTATTTTTTACATTTTTCTTTTCAAAAATCTCTTCTTCTTTTTAATTGAAAAGGAAAAAAAATAACTTCAGTTTAGAATTTGATTTCTCGATATTTGAATTCTGACTTGTATTTTAACTAATTTTTTTTCTAATCATAGTTCAAAATTCAGCTGCCCAAAAATAAATTTTCAATGAGAAAAAAGTGTACTATCTCCGTAAATATTTTCCAAAGTCTACTATCTAAATAAATATTTACTCGGAATTTCTACAATTTTTTAGTTTAAATCACACAAAACACACACACATATATTGCGAAAAATCTAAATAATAAAGTACACCGTGTGGGCCCCTCTAGGTTATAGCCTACGCCTAGTTGATTATAAATAATATTATGACAGAAAAATATAGAAAATGGGGTTTGGATTGCAATGGAAGGCTTGGAAGCTCTTTATCTTGTCCCTAAAACTGTTTGACTTTTGCTGAACGAAACACAACCAAGAAGCAAAACCAAAGCATGGTATGTGTGTGTGTTGTGTGTTGTGTGTTGTGTGTTCATAATAACCCTAAAACTGGGTGACGTTTTGTGACGTAGAACGTGAAAGATGATCCTTCTTCTATGCTTGGTGCCTAAGGAGCATATCAGGAAACATCTATGACCTAATTTATACCTAAGACCATGCCTCCTTCCTTCAACCATTCTCCACCCTTGGATCAGCACCATGTGATGTCATCAACCACATCATTGCTAATATGTTTTTTTTTATTTGTTAAGACTATTTAGATGACTTTAACTTTTTCATACAGCTCATTTTCAAATTAAATAATAAGAAGTTAAGTTTTTAACTTTTTCATACCAATTAATGTTAAAAATGATTTTTTTTTCCAAATAAAAAAGTTATGAAAGAGTTTTTATTAACTAATTTTAGCTTATAAATAAATTTTAATTTTTTATTGTGTTTTCCTCTTAAAAGGATATTTATTATAAGAGAAGTTTGTGTAAATATTTAATTCATATATGTGTGGAAAGGGCACAATACATCCTAGGATGAAGGTTTTGTAACATCATTTTCTATATGTTTGGAAGAGTTTTTTTATAAGTACTTTCAATCTCGAAAATAAAATAAGTTTCTCTAGTTAAAATTTACTTATGTACAAGTTAAGAAAATAATAATTTAAAGAAGCTATATAAGAGAATATTTTATAAATTAGTTTATAATGTGATTCTAGTTTTGGAAGAGGTTATGATTTTAATTTTCCTTCCAATTTTTGCTTTCTAGAAGTTATTGTGAGAAACTCATTTAAACATACAATTTATTATTAAATTATAATTTTATGAATCAATATGATTCTAAATTGTATTTGGTGAGGATAAATTTAACTATGAAAAGTAAACTTTCTGATCAATTTACGTTATTTCACATATATTAAGGGTTAAATAAATTGTTTTTCCTTTTTTCCTTTTTGAGAAATAAGGTATCATTAGATTACATATTTAAAGATCAGATAAATTATATACCTTTTCCTAATGAATTATTTTTTAATCATTCTTTATGATAGGCTAAAATTTATTATAAACCACAAAATTATAAAAAAAAACAATTAAATAATAAATAGAACTCATTTTTGAACTTCCCTAATATTTAATCAATGTGTATTAGGAAATATATCACTATATTTTTCGGATCAGTTTTTCGTTAATTACAAGGGATGAATCTAATCCTTGTTTCTTCCACTTAATATAATAAATTTGTGGGCATTATAGGTAGTGGGAAATATAGTTTTGCTATAAAGCCATCCAATTACTTAAATAAGTGTCTTGAGAGAACTAATTCATGAATTAATTAATGGAAGATCTAATTTGAGAGTATTAATTAAACATTACATGAAGGCGTGTTGGTAATAATATCTCTTAATTATGAACAATTTTCTTTTTTAAGTTCCTTGATTAGGGCCTGTTAGCATTTTCTTTAAAGTATAATCGAGAAAAAGTAGGGTATTTAATTCCAGCATGTGATAGTTTAAGTGGGAAGGGCTTGAATTATTTTCCAAAAATTTATGTGGGCGAAGAAAATACTCTATGATAGAAATCCCACAGAAATTAATCGAAGTTTAAAAACAATATTTGTCAATATGCATTTATTTTAATTTTTGAAGAAAACAATGTTCCACATGTAGGCTTCATTCATTCTTTTTCTTAAATAGGTAAGCATGCTTTAAAACAACTTTCTATTTTTAGGGTAAGAAAATAGGACGAGTAAATAATAATTGATTTAAACGAAAACGTATAAACTTCAAAATGTTTATTCAATAATTTAAAGATCCTTCTATTTGTTGTTCTAGGGTCTATAATATATATATATATATATATATATATATATATATATATATATATATATATATATATATATATATATATATATATATATATATATATTTAAAATTTTGGATTTTTCATTTATTTTTTTTATGATCAGGTTCTATGAATGTAAGGACTAAAATTTTAAAATTTAAGAAATCAGACTTTTATAATATAAGTTTTTTTTTTATTATCCTGGTTCGTTAGCCACATTTTCATCTTTCTCTAGACTCAGTTTTTATTCTTCTTCCTCTGCCTTCTTTCTACAATCCGTTCTCACTGAACCATTCAATCTTTGATCGATAGGTGCTCAAGCGTTCACCGCGCAAAGGGTTCCATAACTGATCGAACAGTTTCTTCGTTCTCACCGGGTAAGCTGTCTTACTTTCTCCTCCGTGATTTTGGAACCTAGGGAATGCATCTCTTCTGGTTGCATGTAACTAGTAATATTCCTTTCCATTTTCTCTGTTCATTTTAGCTCTAAGAGCTGTTTTCTATCACCAATTTGGTGAATGTAGGGTGTTGTGCGTTTTGTTGTGAGAGGTTCTATGGATTCGTTGTTGTGAGTTGTACTGTGACAACCTCTAAGTAAGGGGATCTGGTTGTTTGTTTGATTTTTTTTATAAATGTGTATGCATGTTGAATTCTAAACTGGTGTACTGTTTGGATTGCATTTTTTGGTTTTAAGCATTTGGGCGTGATGGAACTATGATGGCTGGTGTATGGATGAACTTAGTTACTGTTAGTTAAGCTTGTAGGAAGTGTTTCTGGGTAAGATTTTTG
Source organism: Vigna nakashimae (assembly GCA_034642375.1). Lineage (NCBI taxonomy): Eukaryota > Viridiplantae > Streptophyta > Magnoliopsida > Fabales > Fabaceae > Vigna > Vigna nakashimae. The sequence goes on along the minus strand of CM067768.1, from coordinate 13,296,087 downwards.
TTGTAATCTTATTTAGATAGACAATTTAACAATTAGGAAGAATTTTAGGTCATTTTAGAGGAAGTGAGGTAGTGAATTTGAGACTTAGAGGTTAGAAGTTCATTTGGTCTGTTTAGGCATTTTGGGTAAGTCATTTGTGACTTGTGTGAGTCTTTCAAATGGTCAAAAACCTGTACAAAGTGGTAGAATTGAATTTGGATCTCTAGGTTGTGGAATTGAATGTTTTAGAGTAGGAATTAGTTCATAATCTCTTTAGATTGGTGGTAGGCATGTTTAGAATCACTTAGACAAGACTAATTAGGTGCATAATACAATCTAGGAGTGTTAGAAGTTAAGGAAAATAGTTATAATAGGTGATTTGTGTTTGAGTTGCATAAATTTGCAAAATTACGTTCTACAGATTATGCAGACTCGTTGTGCGAATAGTTTCGCATAGCGAGTCACTATGGCGAGCTTCTCTTTGCAAGGGAATTCGCACAGCGAGTTGATGCGCTGTGCGAATGACTTGAGAGGTTGCTCTCTGCCTAGTGATTCGCATGGCGAATCAGGGTGCTGTGCGCGTGGTTGTGGTCTGGAGTTATTTCCAAATTTTATTCGAATAGCGAAAAAGGTAGCATAGCGAGTGGTTTGGGAAGGTTGGTCTCTGTTTGTGTTCTCGCATAGCGATCTAGGGCCGTTATGCGAGAGGGTGAGGTCTGGTACCTCTGCGATTTAATTCGCATAGCGAGACAAGTCGCTATGCGAGGGACTTAGGGTTTCGCCTTGCGATTTGGGTGCGCAGAGCGAAAGGTCTGAAGCAGTTGCTCTTTAATTACTTTGTATTGAGTTTGATTAAACTAATAGTGATATGTATTGTGAGTTATGTTTGAAGGTGGATATTAGTATATAATTGAGTATGATTATGAATTCAATTCCATATAAAAGTATGTGATTCAAAGTGGTGAAAGTAAGTTTCATGGCAGAATCTCTTGGTGAGATTCTAGGTCGTTTAGAATGAAAGTAGGAGCTCAGTATTGGGGGTCATCTTGAAACTCCAATGGTCTATCATTCTCACGTAGAGAGGATTGAACCATGTCGTGAGGAGTAGTAGAAGGTCTTACTCTTGGGGGTTTCCAGTATGCTTCCAGGTCCGGAACAGGCTAACCTTGTGAGTGTGGTAGGGTGGGGAACCCAAGTATCATAAGCCACCATGAGTGCAAGACCCGCCATAGCTCGACTATCATTCTAAAGTCCGGACGAGTCAAGTCTAGTACACAACATGTTAGGATGTATGATTTAGCTTACTTTGATTGAAATTGAATCTGGTATGTTATACACTGTTATATTATATGTTTCATTTACTAGCTCACCCTTCTGTTTGTTGTTGTGTCTACTTGTGTGTGGTGCTTTCTATTGCAATGATCATCCACTTGGATGTGAGCAGAGGTAGATGAGGTCCCTCTAGAGCATGCCTTGGAGGGAGATGATGATGCTACTTCAAAGTTCCTTAGGACTCCTTAATGGGCTTAATATTATTTTAAAAAGTGTAGTTAGGATTTCATATCCAACTCTTTGTATTTTGGAAGACTTTTTTGCTTGTAGTTTAACTTCCTAGTTTTTGAAGGATGATGATAAAATCCTAATATGCTATTACATGTCGTAACTGTTTTATTATATTATACTTGATGACGTCTTATTATTATATATCCTTGCTATATAATTGGGATCATTCATATAATCATGATTGAGGTAAGTTCTCACAAATGATTTTTTTTTTCTCTTTTATTGTGTTTGAGAAAAAAAAATATTGTGATGTTTTAATTAAGGTTTGTGTTCTGAAAAACTCATTAAAAATTTTTATGTATTCGACTTTCAACAACTTTTAGTCCTCACCGCTCGCACCAACTTGTCTATCTTGAATTATACAACCAAAATCATAATCAATATAAATTCAACTTTCAACAATTTTATCTAAAGTTAAATATGAGAAAAAAAATAAAACATTCAAGAGATTACGGATAGTAATTATGAGAGATATATATGGAAACACATAAACAAGATAATATTTAGGTAAGGGAATGTAGACAGAGAAAACATTTCGTCTAGTACAATTGAATGTTTAGTTATGGATGAAATATAAAATACTTAGTATAACACTTTTATAATGTAATTGACATTAATATCCAATGGAATGTTTAAAATCATTGTGAAACAGAGTAATCTGGAAATATCTTTAATAAAGTGTGTGAAATTTGTAATGCTACCTGCATACGAGTATTCAAATAGTACGGTTTCTGCCAAAGTTGATAAATAAAACATCCCTTTGAGTATAAATGTAATTTCAACCTATATATGCATATGTAAATGGATTAAAGCACCCTAATATTATATATATATATATATATATATATATATATATATATATATATTCTGTTAATAAAAAGAATGGTTAAATATGTTTTTAGTCCCTAAACTATTGGTCGTTTTTTGTTTTCGTCTCTCTTTCAAAATAATGTACAATTTAATCCTCATTCTTTTCGAAACGTTCATTTTAGTCCTCAAAACTTTGGTTTTAGTCCTCATTTTGTTGACTAAATGAGAACCAAATTTTTAATGGTGTTAGTTTTCGAAGACTAAAACGAACGTTTCGAAAAGAATGAAGACCAAATTGTACTTTATTTTAAAAGAGGGACGAAAACCAAAAACTGCCAATAGTTTAGGGACTAAAAACATATTTAATCCTAAAAAGAACTAAGTGTAAAAAGCTAGGTGCAATGGGTACCTACAAATTATGTTTAGATATTTACAATTATTTGGAAATGGGTTAGATGTTTATTGATGAGTTAATTTATAACTTGTGTTAGTGTGTTAGGTTTGTAAATATGTAACTTTGATTGCTAATTTGTTATTCGAACATGATGCTTAAATTATAATATTTATTCAAACATTCAATTGGTTGACAATGTTTAACACTTAAGCTATAACTTATAACTCAAGTGAGAAAAAACATATCATTCTCTCTCTCTTTAAGTGTCTTATCGCTTAAATATTACATTGTACGCTTAAGTGATAATAGTTAGTGGTGATTCTCTTCAATTTGGAACCATAACCTTAAGTGTCATATTTGATTCTGAAGTCCTAAGATCATAACTATGATGACAAACAAATCTTCTCTTTTGGATATTATTCAAACTCGTTAAAATTTGATGAGTAGTCCTTACATTGTCAAAGCATAGGTATGGAGATGAATATGAGTATGTAGATATCATCTTGTCTTAATTTTTAAATTATTAGTAGCGAATTAGCTCAACAAATTTATTGTCGAAGTGTCTACTACACAAACAAACAAAAACAATAAAGAAGCCCAAAAAAATAAACAGTAGAACTAAATGTTAGAGGAAGAACAAGAACGAATCACATAGATATAACATGGTTCAATTGAAGTGTTAACGAAGTTCAATCTAAGTCCATAAAAGAATTCACTATTTTTACTCATAATTATTATGTTTAATTGTTATTTGGAAAAGTGTGAGGATGAGAATGAAAATGGTTATAAATATACCCATTATTCGACAAGGATGAGAATGTGATACAAATTTCATACCTAGTGGAGATATGAATTTTTATTTCATGGATGGAGACAAATATGATCAACCTCATATCTATATTGTCTCAGTATCATCCTAATAATAACTTGAGTGAGGGACTGATAGTAACATTCTCTTCTTCGATTAGTAAGGTTACTTAAAAGAGAGTTTCTTGCTTAAGTGATATGGGTTTGTTTACTTACAGTTATTTCATTTTAAAGGTGTAAAGTTCATGTTTATGAAATGTATATGATGGAATTAAATGAATTTTAGATTAATGTCTTATTGAAATAAATGAGTGCCTTAATTTGAGATATACAATAATGTATTGAGTGGATGAGAAAATACAAATACATAAAATGGTAGTCAAGCTATGTTTTGATCTGTAGTATTTAATATAAAAAGTTATTATAATGGGTTTGGGTAAGAAAATTTGAGAGAGTAATTTATTTATTTGGTTAATTTAACTTTTTTAAAACAAAAATGAGTTGTTTAGATGAGGAATTTAAAAGAAAATTTATTTTTTTTTTGGAAAGGTATTTCAAAAACTAAAACAATAGAATTTAAAATTCACTTAAAAAAAGAAGGAAATTGAAATTTCACAACTAGTCACTCCCTTTCTGTGTGTCAATTTGATATATGGCCCATGAGTCAGACCTAATCCACTCTTAAATAAGTCCCATTTTATTTGCCAACTCTGCTCCACCTGACTCGACTTGAGCTTCGATTGGGTTGACTATACTCGACCATCAAATTGGATTAACTCAAATCAACCTTCACCCTTCCGGCTTGGACCAACTAATTTGGATCTTTGCCCTGAATCGGCTCAACCTTCACCCAAGCCGACACAACTTGACCTCTAGTCTAGTTCAACTTGACTCGACCTTCGACTTAGGTCGACTCGACTCGACCTTCGACTTAGGTCGACTCGACTCGACCTTCGACTTAGGTCGACTCGACTCGACCTTCGACTTAGGCCGACTCGACTCAATATTCGATCTAGGCCACCTTGGCTTTTTAGCCTGAGTTGGTTCAATTCAATCTTCAGCTCTGACTAAATTGATTAAACTTTCAGCATGTATTGACTCAACTCAACTCGATTCTTCAACCCGACCGACTTGACTTGATCGACTTAACTCAACCTTCAATACGAATGGTTTGAGCTCAACTTTTAGCTCTTGTTCACTTGAATGAATTTGGGGGAGAGTGATTGAATAAATTTGAGAGGATTTGAAAGTAAATTTTGTTGTTGTTTATTTGAATAGATTTAGAGGTAAGTGAGAGTGGATTTGAAAGTAAATTTTGTGAGAATTAGTTTAGAATTTGATTGATGTGACATATTAAAAAAATTTACTTCTAAATTAACTCTAACTTACCTCCAAATTCACTCAAATAAACAACAAAAAATTTATCTTCAAATCTTCTCAAATCTATTCAATCACTCTCCCCAAATCCATTCAAATAAACAAGGGCTGAATGCGATCTTAATATTTTAGCTTTCGTTACTCTTTTGGTTTTGTGAGCTTTTTCTTACATGGATTTCTTGACGTTATTAGTTTTTCTTTTCTCCAACCCATATGCATTAAAGTCATGGCTATGGGCTACGTTAAATCCATAACTCTACACTCTTTTCATATTTAAAAAAAAATTAAATTGTTAAATATTATTTTAATATTTAAATTTAACTAATATTTTCTATAACTTTTACTTTTAAAATACATATTTTTGAAATGAAGTTTTATTTTAAAAAAACTTTAATTAATTTTTCCACAAAATAAAATTAAAATGTAAAATATTGTAATCACTCTGTTCAAATAAAATACTTAAAAAATAATTAAAATTTAATTACAAGTAAATATTACGTGTTTTAATTTTTTTTATTGGTTGAAATCTCTCGAACAAATACAAGGTTAAGGAAAAGTCATATCTCAATTTTATTATCAAATGTTGAGGTTGAGAATAGATGAATAAGATTATTGCAGTTTTATTTTATGTAATGAAAAAGATGGCCTTGATGCCGTAGAGTTGAGTTAAATATACTACCATAAAGACTTCTGCAGTTGATATTAGTCCCTATGACGCATGTAAGACGTTAAATTATTTTTATTTTGATAAGTATTGAGATTTAAACACCAATAATATTTGGGATAAGTCAGGTATATTTTTTTTGGCATGATATAAGATGATTAGATTAATAATAAGAATTCATGTTGATATTTTATAATATACATATATATGAGGAAATTTTTATTAATTTAAAATCATTGGTCTATTTCTAATTTTGTATTATTAAAACTACACAAATACTATAATAATTTTTAAAGAGTTGTAATTATTTGGGTAGGGCAATAAAATACAGCGTTTTAGCAGCGTATAGAGCAGCAATATCTGAATGGCAATCTAAAGAGCAGTGTGGGTCCTTCATCCTCAAACCAAACACACTGTTTCATACGTTGAGACAGTTGGCTCTCGTTCAGACAAATAACATTATTAAATGTTTTACTTTTTCCACAAGAAACCTTGTTTTCTGCTAATCATGATCACCTCCTAATTCACAAAAGCTTAATCACCTTAACCTTTTCCCATTTGTTTAAGTAACAATACCAAAACTAGCATATACTTTTCTTTTCTTTTCACTAATACCTCAATTCCTTTTCCTTAAAAAGCTTATCATCCCAACATATATGGACTAATCGTTACAATGAGCAATTTTCATATTTCTCATTAATAAAATATTCTAACAATAATATTCAATTAATTTTTTTATCTACAAAAATTGAAAACACAAAAAAGAAGAAATTATAATTATTTATGTATTCAATTAATTGATGGTGTGCATACTATGTAAAAGAAGTCATAAACCATGAAAAAATGATATTAATACTAGTTGTAGAAAACATTGTTTTAGTTCAATTTTTAATTTTTTGATAAAGATTGTGATAAATAATATTTTCAGACTTATACGTGTTAGTTTTTAAAAGATACTTTTTTTTCATAACTGTTAGGTATCAATATGTACTATAATATTTTAGTTAAATTAATATCTTGAAATATATTAATCATTTATCATTACATAAAAAATATTATTAAAAATTAAAAACAAAACAACATAGTAAATTTGGTTCAAAAGTTAAAAAAAAATCTAAACATAAAAATTTATACCTATTATAAAAAAAAATCAAAAGTAATCCTACATGGAATAATATCATTATTTATAATGAGTTTTAGTTTCTAATTTTAAAGAAATAACTTATCCGCTTATAAATATAAAATTACTATTATATACCAATATTAATAAAAGTAAATACCATTTAACCCAATGGATGCTATTATAAGTAACACATCCTATATAAGAATCTAAACTATTAGAGTGTAAATACCCCCATCTTAACAAGTACTACACCACACGAGATCTTAGAATTGAAATAAACTTTATTAGCACTAAATTAAACTATTTTATCTCTACTAAATTATTATTGGATTAGATTCTTAAAAAAGAAAAAGAAGATTAATTATGATGAGAATGGATGAATTAAGCTATGTGAAAACATGGGACCAAAATTCAAAGATCAAACATATACTACTACCTAACGAAGCTGCGCCTAATTGGTGGTTACTATCTCTACTACGTAGCTTAAAAAAACCCTACTTTAGAGTATATACAATAGTAAACGATAAACCCTAGAAAGTAACAAAATGGATCAAACGTCGTTCTCAAACTCATTATAGTTAAGAAACTTGTTTGTTAACACAAATATGATTACTCATAATTATATTTTAATGTTGTAATGAAATCCAAAAGTGGCATGCCACGCCTTGGGAGTGTGTCATTCATATCTGTATCCGTGTGAGAGTGGGAATAAAACTCTACTTTTTCTTATTCAAGTCAAGAGGAAAAAGTCTTGTTCACATTCATAAAGAGAAAAAAAAGAGAGTGATGTTACTCATGAAAATTACTTTTTTTGTTCTCATACAAAGCAATCATCTTCGAGTCAGTTAATTAGTATTAAAGAATCTAATAAAGTTTGTGATCTTTGAAGTTTTTAATTAATTATCTGAGTATTGGTACCTTCAAGAACCCAATACGGAAATATAATCCAAAATTTATCACTAAGCATCCAAATACGTGATGCAATACAACTATACAAGGATCAATACCTTTTGCTATTTATTGGTTTTCAAAAATTAAAATAAAAATAAAATATAGGGTGGTGGGGTAGGTAATTAATTTGCTTCTTTGAAACAATATTCAAATTATTTGATTTTACTATTGCCAGATACCATGGAATATTCAGCCGTCACCATTAAATGTATTATTTCCACGAAGACTTTTATGCTTTTAGTTACATAATAATCGACCCCGAATCTAAATTTTACATTAATTATAGTGAAAATTAATAATTTCTTTAGTTTTTTTAAATAATTAACTTATATATGACCAAATAATGTATATAAATGAAAGATATTCTTCACTTTTTAAACTATCTTTCATAATTGACGGACAACCAAACTGAAATATTAGTAAAATGATGTTCATAGTTTTGAGGTAACTTGTTATTGCGTTATTATTAAATAATTTAGAAACATTTAAGTCTACAAATTCTTCGAAAATGTATTAAAAATTTTGCGTTTGTTCTATTTTAAAAATTAGATCAAATCGGTCTATGGAACTGGTGAGTAAGTGAATTTACGGTTCAGGGTTCAGATAATCAGTTAAAAGAAAATCATAAACCAAGTATAAAGAATAATAGGTAGAATAGAATAACTGGAAAAGTGATCAAAGTAAAACTAATAAAAATGAATTAATTAAAAATATTTAATAATATTTAGTTTTATATTTTTACTTAAAAAATTAAAATCAGCCTAAATTATTTTTATCTTCTTTTCGTTCTACACATAAACTTGTTATTAATAATAAATACTAATTAAATGCATTGAAATTTTAATTTGAATAATGATGACATATTCTACTTTAACTTTTAATTATAGGGATTTTAAATGTTAATAACCTGTATAAATTTGTGTTTAATTTTAATTATAGAAATATGATATTACATTTTTATATTATTTAATTATTGTAATAATTTTATTAATATCAGTTGGATACTGATTAAATAATTGAATGTTGAAACAGTGTTTTAACTAGTGCAAAAGACCATGCTTTTTTAATATATTTGTAATGTGAATAATTAAAGTAAAATACATAAGAGCATCTTGATACGAAGAATTTCCCATTGGGATTCTCAAGTGAGTAACATTTGTATATTTCACTTACTTTTATTAAATTCAACTTAAACATTTCATAAATCCAATCTAATTTTTTTTAATTTCAATATCTAAAATGTCTCTAATCATTATATATTATTAATTATTAACTTATTATTTCAAACTTACTTTTTCTATTGTGATTAAATCCATTTTGATTTTATCATTTTACAAATGTAAGTTTAGTCTTTATACAAATGTAAATATACTTTTAGTGTATACTAATGTATAATCCAATTTGTAATAAAAAAACATTAACGTATCCATCAATAGTAGGAATATTTTAATTTTATTCACGTAGAATATTATATAGTAATTTTAGATAATGTCTTTTAACGTTTGTTACCACTGAAAGCACCTTTTTACATTTTTTTAGTTCATATACGATAAATTAGTATTGAACTAAAGCTGTTTATTTTAAAATTAGAGGCCATTAAACTTTTATAAGACACAAAACTAAACAAAAAAAATATGTGTGAAAAAGGATTTAATTAAGCCTATTGATTATATACACAATATTTATTATTAAAATTGATTTGCTACGACCCACTATGTACAGAACCGATTCTTAAGTATACACTTAAATCTTAAGATGATTATTTAAAACTATTATTCTGATTCAATGATTACAAAAACAACTTTTACATATCAATATTTTATTCAAAGCCTAACAGAAAACAACTCAGCAACGTAGAAAAAAAAAAGAATAAATAAATAATATGGGTCTTCAGAAACTGATAAGTGCAATCATTAACAAGGGAATGAGAACAAGGAAGTGATGCTACTCCTCTTCTTTTGTTTTTTTGTTTTTGTTTTTTTTACCGAAAACATGGAAGTTTTACTAATGCAAATTGAAATTAATCAATGTTATAGTGTATATATATATATATATATATATATATATATATATATATATATATATATATATATATATATATATATATATATATCCTGAACCCTACTGAAAAAAAAAACAAAAACCTAAGACAAACAAAATTTCTGATGACACCTTCATGTTAGCAAAGCTTGTTCTAGGTTGAAAATATAATTCAACCAAGTAATTCAATTTTACTTTAATGGGTAAAATTTTGGATTGTTCGAGGATTCTGGTATTTTATCTGAATGGTAAGGGTTTGTCACATTCATATATATTTTCCTTATAGAATTGTCGGATGATGTAATTTTGGATCTCGCCACAAATTTATGAATTTCTCATATTATCATATTCTAAGCTTAAGTTTGGTAAAATATTGCATAAGAATAAACATGAAGTAAGAAAAAGACAACCTCACTTACCATTTATTTAAGGATTTGTTTTTTCTTTTTTTATTTCTTTTACGGTATTTATATGGAAGGCTTCAAAGTTAAAAGGAGTGGAATCTCAAAGTTGATAGTCTCCATAGTTGGTTGTCGAGATGTTGGAATACATGGAAGTCTTAATTGAGATTTAAGAAAAATGAGATTTTTGGATTTTTCTTTTTTATAAAAGGTGTTAATATTTCAACCTCAAATCAAAAACATGATATGAGATATAGTTTATTTTGGAATCTAAAATTCCTTATCATTTTGTCTTTAAAAAGATATTTTGAAAATAAAAAGAGAAAAATATATTTAAATTCTATGCGAAACTATTAAATATTTAAACACTTCTATATAATGTTAATTATTTAATGGTCATAATCATATATTGTGTTTTTTAAAAAAACTTAAGTAGAAGATCAAGCCTCTTAATCATATTGTGTTGTGTCAAAAAGAATGAGTACTGTAGTTATGAAATTGGATAACACTGTATAATAATAATAAATAAAAAATCCAACACGACTAAGTGCATGCATTAGAAAACACTATTTTTCTTCAGTTTTTTTAGATTTATGCTTTTCATTTCTGATCTATTTTTGGCATCTTCAATTTTTTTGAATTTTTTCAAATCTTAAATAACGTGTTCAAGTAATAGTATATGTTTCGGCCGATATCCAAAACATTTAAAGTTATCCGATGTTCAAGTCAGTGATATTGTGTAGTAATCTTGTAATCAAGATTAATTATCAGAATTTAAAGTTCAATCCAAAGTTCAAGGTCAAGAGCCTTGTCTTCTTTGTCAGATGAATATTTATAAATTATAAGGAGGTTACCGTTAGGTCTAACTAATTAACCACCAATAAATTGACAATATTAATTGTCAATAAATGACAATAATTTTCATTAACTCCCCGACAGTTATTACTATTGATTACCTTAATGGCTGATTTTACCGATCGGTTCATTAACATGAGAGATATCATCGGTCGGGCTGTTTTTAACGATTGGTTCATTGACCTGAGAGGTATCATCGATCGAACGACTCTTCTGCACCTTTACTGTTCAGTCGGGTATGAACCCATAGTAACAATATAACTTATAATAATTATGTTTTTAGTCCATATGTCATCAATAGTCTAACGAAATAATTGCATATAATTTGTTATGACTAACTAATCCCATTGCACTTATATAAACCAGAGAGATTAAAAATAATCAAAAAAAAAATAGTCAAACTTATTCTTGATAATGTAATAAGTCAGTATAGGTTGTTCTATCACTAGTAAATTCAATTCGTTCACAACAAAATTTTTAAATGCAAATCGAATTTTATTATCAGCATGCAATATGAGGCCATAAAATGTGGATAATGCATATTAGAAACTGTTCACTTCCGATTAGAAAACAGATTATACTAGTTTTAAGTGTGAAAGACAAATAACACTTACGAATCATGAGATAAACCCTAAACCATAATCAGCAATGAAAAAACTCTAATGGGTTTGAATATTATTTGAGACTAATATTAATTTAAGAGAAATCAACAAACTTAACTTAAGCCAATTTTGTAATATATTTTTTATATTGATTGATATTTGAATCAATACAAAAAAGATCATTATATTAATTGCTGAGGAAACAAATATAGTATATAAAAAGTAGATACTACAATTAGTTTTTCTTATAGGTGATGTAATATTTATTTTTTCCATGTATCCAAAAGTTGTAAAAAGTTGTAAAAAGTTGTTAAAATAGGACATGTTATAAGAAATATCAAATTAGTCAATTTTATAGAACTTGATCATAAACAACTTGAGTAGGCCAAAGAAAGTCTATAGGGTAAAAAAATCATTTTTTAAATTGTCTTTTGCAATTTAAAAAATCTTACACTTCACTAATCAATTTGTTGATGAAAGATCTTACACTTCACTAATCAATTTGTTGATGAAAGATCTTGGAAGACTCATGTAAGCAAATAATACTATTACTATTACTAATTTTTCATTTATGTTATTCTGTCATTCCCTAACATTGCTTTTAATGTTTCAACAGGAAGAATTTTCTACGAGACTTTCACAGGTTAGATCTGAACATGAGTCAGCTCCTACACCGGATGATGTGAGTAATGCAGATGACGACATCCGTAGGACGCAGTGCTGGGTCGACATCGTTGGTGGCAAGAAAAAGGGTCGATTGTACGGTGCAGGACAACTTGCTGCAAACTACACAGCAACGAGAGGAGGTACTCTGAAGCACCAACCTTCTTCTTCCACCACTGCTCCTGACGAGGTTGTTCTCCGCCTCACGTAGGCACTGGAGCAACGTGACCAGGAGCTTACTGATCTGAGAGCAGAGTTTACAAACTTTAAGGCCCTGGTCATGAGAGTGTTGCCTGAAACCTCACAGGATGTACAAAATATCCCTCCGACCCAGCCACGACCCTCCTCATCATCACCCGTTGCCTCTCAGCAGCCCACATCAGTCCAACCCTCATCAGTCTAACCCACACCAGTCCAGCCATCAATAGAGGAGAAGGATGATGAAGATCATTCTGATGATAGTTATGTACATTATTAGTTTCATTTTCTTATTACTTGTTACAGAAACATTTGGATATTAGAACATTTGGAGTTTATAACATTTCGATGTTAGATCAACTAGGTGACTTTGGATGTTAGAACATCATTATGTTACATTGTTTTATGTTTTAACTATAAATACATGTTCTATGGATTAATAGATGTTCTATGCATTAATGGATGTTCTATGGATATTAATCAATGATTGCATCTTTGAAATGCACATTATACAGGTCTGTATGTGCTTGAAAACTGATATGCAGGTCTGTTTGTACTTGAAAACTGTTATGCAGGTCTGCTTGTTGGTTTCATAACAAATACAATTTTTCCTTACATTTCCGTCCAATTTACCGAAGGCTTTTGCCCCTCGGTAAATACCAACGTTAGGTAATTACCGAAGGCCTTTGGCACTCGGTAAATACCAACGTTGGGTAATTACCGAAGGCTTTTGACCCTCGGTAATTACCGAAGGCTTCTGGCCCTCGGTAATTACCGAAGGCTTCTGACCCTCGGTAATTACCGAAGGCTTCTGACCCTCGGTAATTACCGAAGGCTTCTGACCCTCGGTAATTACCGAAGGCTTCTGGTCCTCGGTAATTAACGAAGGGCATAAGCCCTCGGTAATTGTTATCGACAAGGGATTTACCGAGGGCTCGTTGGCCGTCGATAAGCCGTCTGTAAATACCTTTTTCCGACAGCTTCTGGCATTTTCCGAGAGCTTTTGGCCTTCGGTAATGCCCTTATTTTTTGTAGTGACATGGCCAAATATCAATAAAGTTCTATGGCACAAGGTCAGTTTCATGCCCCCTCTTTTAATATGTTGACTATTTTATTCTTAATAATATTAACAAGTTTTTTTATTAATGGTCTAACTGTTTCTGTGACTTAATCATATCCACTAGTCATGCATTCCTAAATCATATTATACAATTGTATTAACATCTTTTTTTTTAATTTTATAAAATTATGTCTATTTTTATTCAATTTTGATATACAAAAATGTTTATTTTATATTAAGATTCCACTACAGAAAACACGCTGATTACCGATAGCCTCAATGCCTTCGGTAATGCTTGGGTGACATAAATTACCGGCGGCCTCAAGGCTTCGGTAATGTCCATGATGGTTTAAGTCACAACAGGAATTGGGTATTCGTTCATACCTTTCCCCAAATTTTCCAATTTCCATCCCCTTTGTTCTCGTCTGAAGCTTCCCCCTTCCCTTCCCTATTCTGCTGGTGCCCTCCATTGTGCCCTTTAATATCGATTTGAAGAGCGATTTCTGGGACAAGTGAGGGTTGGTTGGTTGATGCCGGTTTGGGGATTCTTTGGCTGGGATTGAAGACCGCGGTTTGGGGGTTCCGTGCCTAAGTTCGTTGAGGCTGGTTTGGTGGTTCTACGATTGGGTTGGTTGACGCTGATTTGGGGGTTTTGCGCTAGGTTCGTTGATGTAGGTTTTGGGGTTCTGTAGCTAGGGTTCGGGGGAGATGTCCAGAACGCGGTGGCAACGAGAGTCTCACTGTCTGGGTAAGGTTGGTAGATATGGAGCGAATAACATTGTGATGGTGATTGAGGTAGTGAGACGCGCTACGACTGTTTTCGTGGTGGTTGTGCCAGTCTACGATGGGGATAAGATCATGATTGGGTGACTCTCGTGGGGGGGTGTGCTTTCTGTGTGTTTCGTGTTTATGCTCTTGCGATGTTGGTGGCGCGGGGAAGATGGCGACTCTAAAGCAATGACGGTGAGGGAGATTCATGGTGGAGGGGAGGCACGATGGTGATCCGAGATGCATCAACAACTTTTGAAGCGTGACAGTGATGAGGACGGGTTCACCGGATGGAGGTCGATGAAAGGTGCAGTTGTTGTTGATCTTCGATTCGGATGGTAGGATGAAAAATGATTTGGAAACTGGGGATGTGTTCTTGGGTTGAATGCACTAAATTTGATGGATTCTTGGGTTCGCTATGGAGCCTTGATGTTTTATTCTATTTGTTTTGTGTAGGTGGATGATCTTGATATCAGATGGGGCTTGTTTGATGGAGATGTGAAATTTTGGAAGACTGGGTTCGAATCACTCTTGGTGTTGAAAATATTTTAGCACAAGTTGGGTTGGTTGGGTAGGAGGGGACTTAGTGGATGCTGCAAAAATGACAATGGATCACTTTCGGTCACCTTTAATCAAGAATCAAAATTGCAAAAATGACAATGGCCAGGATGGGCCCGCAAAAGCTCTTATGAAAGTGAAAATGATGTACACAATCTATGCTTTTGATGTAAGTGAAAGAAGATCTTGAGATAAAATAAAGAGGTTTGTTTTACATTTCATTTTGGGTCTCTATTGGTGCTGAAAAAGGTTGAAAATGAAATTTGGTTCATTGTGTATGACAGGTAAGATGGAACACATTCGTGTTCTGAAATTATATATAGAATCCCCTCATCATGTATTACTTCTAGCTTTGCACGAGGATAGATTTGGGTTCACGGTGTGATGCATTGAATATTTTTGTGCAAACGGATATATGTATTTTGTGATTATCTTGTGAGAACGAATTATGCTAGATTGAATGGAACAGAAAATGAATGAAATGGAAATGTGAAGTGAATGAAGGGATAACAGGACTGAAAATCAATGATAATATATCATTACCATCCATAATAACATCAACATCTTTAATAGGTTTAAACCCTAAGGATTAAACACAAACACTGTTATCATGCATTAAACCAATATTTATTTGGTTGTCTGAGATCTTAACTAATGAGTAGCAGTTATCATTGCCATATTTTTTTATTTTTCCACTATTCTTTCTTCTTAGGAATTGACTGTACGTTGTATGAAACTGAATACGGTTTTGGGATGTGTACTTAATGTTTGACCTACAGGTTTTGGGAGTAAATTTTTTTTTGTTGATATTCTGGAAGTGTTTGAATTGGTTGTGTAAGTGTTGATGGATGTGTGGGTTGTGCAAACGGATATATGTATTTTGTGATTATCTTGTGAGAACGGATTATGCTAGATTGAATGGAATAGAAAATGAATGAAATGGAAACGTGAAGTGAATGAAGGGATAACAGGACTGAAAATCAATGATAATATATCATTACCATCCATAATAACATCAACATCTTTAATAGGTTTAAACCCTAAGGATTAAACACAAACACTGTTATCTTGCATTAAACCAATATTTATTTGGTTGTCTGAGATCTTAACTAATGAGTAGTAGTTATCATTGCCATATTTTTTTTATTTTTCCATTATTCTTTCTTCTTAGGAATTGACTGTACGTTGTATGAAACTGAATACGGTTTTGGGATGTGTACTTAATGTTTGACCTACAGGTTTTGGGAGTAAATTTTTTTTTGTTGATATTCTGGAAGTGTTTGAATTGGTTGTGTAAGTGTTGATGGATGTGTGGGTTGTCTGACAGTATTAGGCTATTAGCTTTTACAGTTTTACTTGATATTTTAGAAGTCATTGAACTTGATTCTTCTGGCTCTTCAAGACTGAGAGATATGTTCTGTTGTGATTTAGGCTTTGTAGAGTTGATTGGGAAGGGGAAATATTCTATCGTCTTGTCCAATTCAACTTTTTGATATTTTCCACCCAGTACTTTTTAATTTTTAAGCTTATTGAGATGCTCTATGTGGCAATAATTTTTGTTATTGTGACTGATATTAAGGTAACTAATAAGCTACATTTAATTTTATTTAACAATTGTAATTAAATTTTGTTGTAGGTTGTGGATGCGACATGGGTGGATATTGTGGAAGGGGTCGTGGCTTTAGGTCAAATGGACCAATCCAAGCAATTGCCTTAGGCAACTAGTTGGCTGGCATTAATGTAGTGTAATTGACTTGATTAGGGAAGCAAAGCCAAAGCCATGTCTAATTTTATGTTTTCTTTTTTTTGTTTAATTTTATTCATTTATCCCCTTCTTTTTCTCTGGGCCCCAAAGAACTGTAGGGCATTTTCTTCTTACAATTTTATGTATACGTTTAGTTTTGAGACTGCTGGCACATAAGGCACCCTTTATTTTAGATCTATGTCGGTTGTACTTCTGTTTTGGCCATGAATCTCATTCTTTAATTTTTATTTTCTAGAGAAGTGTTTAAATTCATGCATTTTCCTTCTCTGATATATTTTTGCTTGTCTTTTAAAAAATATAATGTTCCAGGGTGTGTGTTTTGATTTACCTGGACAATTTTCTTAGTTTGTCTCTATCCTTCGATAATTACTGAAAGCCTTTACCCTTCAGTAATTATCGAAGGCATCTATCCTTCGGCAATTACCAAAGGCTTTTGCCCTTCGAAAATTAGCAACAAATGACTTTTTTGTTGTTTTCGACAAACTCGGGTCGTCGGTATAATTCAGGGCCTAAAATAATGCATAGATTCTACCCAAGGTATATAAATTTCCCATACTCAATCATAATCACAAGAACGCCCAAAATCAGAATCAATAACGACACACATATGAAAAACAACGGATTAATGGTACCAACATAATTTGTCCTACACATTCACATAGTATCCTTTCGATAATCACGATTATCATCATGGATTGTCATCAAGGTCAGGGAACAGAAGATGAAAAGACATCTCCCAATTTTCAGAGATAATCGATTATGAAAAATGATAATCGATTATTTCAAGCAGTTATGGGTTTTAAAAGACGTAATAATCGATTATCTTTAGTGATAATCGATTATTGTCGAACCTTAGATAATTGAAAACTTGCGAATGTAATCGATTATCCTTGTGATAATCGATTATTACTAAGACGAAGCATTTTCTATTTTTACCTGTGATAATTGATTATCCTCTATGATAATCGATTATTTCTACGAGAAATCAATAAAAGAGAATAAGTTATAATACTTCAAGTGCTTACAATTGAGAGATAAACCTAATATAAATGTTCTACAAATATGCTTTAACAATGTATGTGAAAATTTGTTGAAGTCTTCAAGTGCATCATCATCAAAATCTCTTTAAAGTCAGACTTTCGATATTAGTTCTGACCAAAATATGTATAAAAAGGCTAACTTTTTATACCTGATATTCCAAAAATAGGTATAAAAGTCTTTTTTTATACTTGTTATTGTCACAATATGTATAAAAATCTAACATTTTAATACTTGTTGGAGTTAGAACGGGCATAAAAAGCATCACTTTTTATACCTGTTGGTGTAGGACATGTGTAAGAAGTGAGACGTTTTATATATGTTAGAGCTATAACCAGTATAAAAGTGAAACTTTTTATACCTATTCAGGTTTCGGTATGCAAAGTGACATTTTTTAAAAATATTTTATCTGTATAAGCTACTATCTATATCTAGACCTGCATAAAATTTAATTCCCTAATACATTCTAAATAATCAATAACGAGCAAAATAATCAATATTGTTTCTATTATTAACATATCAAAATAATTCCTAAACTCGATGTAATATTTACCTAACAAATTTCCTAAATATATTTACTTAACATAGTTAAACATAAAATAGTTCCTAAAATCAAAATGTAGTATTGAATACATTTAATCTTCTACAAACAGTTAAAAGAAATGCAACATAATGCTCCCGAACATCCTTTATGACATGTTGCTCCATTGGAGACGAGTCAACAAATATCTACACAATAAATAGTTTGAGTCAAGTGATAATATTAATGGCTAAAGATGTTAGTTATAAATTGTTCACGTTACCAAATGCCATGAGTCAACGACATTTGTAGATATAATTTTCTGCATGTGTTTCATGACATAATATTCGCACTCAAAGCTCTCCGGTTGACGTGAGCACTACAAGTTAAATTTATAAAGTATCATAAAAATTTTAATTATATCTATAGTCTAAAAGATTAACTACTTATAATTGGTGCAATGAAATGCAACTTCTTTCTAGAGGCAATATGTGTTCCCTCTGATCTTGAATATGCCTCAACTACTCTAGAAAGTTAAATGTACATTGAAATGAGTGTTATGGAACTTAGTAAAATCAATTATGTGTACACAACAAATAAATTATTAAAATTTTATGACATTAGTGTACTTTTAATTGCGAAAGTGTGAGGTTTCTTGTGTAATGAACACAAGAGAACCATAAGAAACCGTTGAAAAAAAATTGCTTGAATAATGTTATAGGAAAACTTTTCCAAAAAAACAGTTTAACAATCTTGTCAAGGATTAAAAGATTTATATATGTTGTTAAACACTTGATTTGAAGGTTTTGTTCAAATTACAGTTTCTCAAATAAATATTTTTCAATTGTCTAATCAAATATGCTGCAGCGTTTTGATAAAGATAACTCTAATAAAAATAACGTTTGGTGACAAGAGCTTTTATAATCGGTTAAGATAATAAGTTATTGTAGGGTTTGCAAGAAAAATATTTAGCAAGATTGAAGTAATGGACACAATTGTTTTTTATATTGGTCCACTTCACTGATCTACATCTATTTTTCCTCTAAGAACTCTTAGAGGGTTGAACTATAATCTTCAACACGATTACAACTGAGTATTTGTATCAATCCTGGTATCACCTAATATCTTTGACTATAATTGAGTTTCACCCACTATTGATTGTGGAGTATTCTTCACCACTCTTGGTATCCCTAGACAATACTGGTATTTTCTCGATACACTGTCTAATTGAGTTTCACTCACTCCAGGTTTCCACTATACAAACCCGTCTATCTACCATTTAACCTCACCAAGTTAAGCGTTAAGTGTTTGAATTCTCTTCAAAATTTGCAATCAATCAAATCGCTTACAAGTCCTTAGACTATAATTCTCATAGAGATGATATATATACAATACAATTCAATCTAATAGACTCTCAAGGTTTTTCTCTCTTCTTACAATAGTAAGTTTATGATTCTATGAAGCTTGAAAGTATTTACTTTTTGTTTAAGCTTCCTTTTTTTCTCAAATATTTTCTTTCGCATTCGTGTGCTTATTCTCTTGTTCTTCTCTTCGGAGATCTTCAATTTATAGGCTTCAAGAAAATATCTATTGGATAGTACTTGTTTCGATCTTCTTCTTAGCCTTGTCATAGGTAGCAATCGTAAGTTAAAGTCAACTTGTGAAAGTCAACTTGTCAGAGTAGACATGTTTTTTTAGTACTTTCTTGAGAGTAGGTAGTATGAACTTTTTGGCACGATTTTTGATGGAAAAAATATTCTATAAATGTCTTATTTGTCTCTAACGTCTGCTTCTAATTTGTATATGGTAGAGTAGGTGGATGCTTGATATAGGTAACTTGCACAAAGTAGAGTAGATATGCATGCAGACATATATGTCCTTTTTCTTATGCACTTTTACTGTTTTTGAATGTTGCGCATTTAATACATTTAATGTACATTCACAATAATTATGAGTTTTTCAAATTCTCTATTACTTTAGCACGATTTGATCATTTTAAGAATTCTTGTAAAGATACCAAGTAGTTTATGAGAGTTTCATTGTTGGATGAAAACTTTGTTTAGCAGAAGTATCATTTAGCCTTTGCAAGGCTTTTCCTAATGGCGTCTTATTTAGTGATTTGTCGTTTAGTTTAAGAGTGTGTTTAGCGAAATATCTTCTAACATATGTTTTTGGAATAATGTATGTACCTTTTAGCACGTTTACCAAAAAAATTATTTATACCTTATAATGAGAGCTTGTCTAGCATTTATTTATCAACGTATTAGCACAAGTACATTTGGTAAGACTCTCATTGATGCATTTGTGAGAAAATCCTTCTATAGTGTGTGCGTTTGCTAAGGTTTTCTTAAGGTGTTTTAGATTTCTCAAACCTTTTTCATAAAACATTTGTATTTTAACTATGTTATTTTTCAAAAATAAAACTTTATCATATGTTCATTTCGTTTGATGTTGTTTGTTAAACTTCAAAACATATGAGAATGTTTAAATAATTTAGTCTAATAGACAATCTTGTCTTAACAAGTAGTGTATCAGGTTGATATTATGATTGTCTAGTAGAAACCAGAGTGGGTGAAACTTAACTAGTCAACAAAACAAATGTTACCAATATTGACTACGTGTAACCAAGAGTGATGTTGATACTCAGTTCTTCCTTAAAACACTATATTAGCTTTGCTAAAATTCTTGAAAAACTATTTATCTTTAAACATGTGGGTTAAACAGTGCTTTACAAATCAAGCGTTTAATAACCTGTGTAGACCGTCTAATCATAACTAAAGTTGTTAAAAGTCTTTTGGCAAAAAGTTTTCCACAATACTATTCAACACCTCCCCCTCTTTAGTGTTTTCCAGTTTTTTTTTTATTTTATATATACATGTTTTTCCAATTCAAGTTAGTATTTAATTTCCATGTTAAATGCTTGATGTAGATTGTTCCAATGCTTGATTTGTGATTCTTGAGTTGTTGGGAAATATCTATAGAATCTATACTTGAAATTGAAAGCCTAATGGATGCTTGTATGTAGAAATAGAACTTGGTTAATTAGTAATCTTAGAATCTTATTTAGTGTATGATTGCTTGTTCAGGATTCAAAAAATTGAGGCTTGTTAAGTTATCATAGGCTCAAAGTCACTAGGGATAATATTTGAGTATATTGGTGAGTTAATTTTGACTTGAATATGGAATTGAGATATTTGTTAATGCATGAGAATGAAGTGGATGAACTCTAGTGTTAACAAATTATAAATAATCTATCACATTCTTTGCACACCAACTATTTGATGAGAATATAAAAAAGCGTTTCTGGTATTTTTGTTAACTTTGTGGTCTAATTGAGTTCAAGTGCAAAATTTGTCAAGTGTTGCACAAGTCTTTTAAGAGAGAATGAAATTTATCACTTGTTATGCTGCAACTAGTGCACTTACCGTTTGTTTTGCAACCAACAATGAGTTGACGAGTTGATCCACTACCCACAACTCATTTTATCATCCTACATTTCAGTGAATAACTACGATCTTGTTCACTTTTGAGAGTGCACAATTTATGAGAAAGGAAAAAGACATGCATGTTGTTTAGTTCAACTAATTTGCATGGATTTGTGAGTACAAATTTGAAGGAAAAAGATTAAAATTTATCCTCACTAAGATGAAAGGATTTAAGGGGATGAGAAGCAAAATTAGGAAAATAATACCCTTTGGTTTTGTGTTATGTTGATGTGAAAGTAGAGAAAGTTCGATATATGAATGAAGATAAAATTATAATATTACATTTTAATTTATTAAAACAATTTTTATATATTGTATCCATCAAATTTTTGACAAATTTTTACAAACTTTTTCTTAAAATATATTCACTTTCATCTCTCAAATCTTTCAAAGGAAACAACACTGCAGTCTATCTTTAACCTCTCAAATTGTTCCGTTTACTTTTTCAAATCGATAACCAAAGTGAACAAAACATCATTTCTACATTCTCTAATACATAGCATTAAACTAATTAAATTAACATTAACTTTCATATTTTAAATAATCTTCCCTATTAATTATCACCACAACACTTTATTTTATATTATAAGTTAAAAATATTTCAGTTCACGTGATGAAATTGTTAAATAATTAATGTCATAATAATATATTAATAAAATATGTTTTTATTCATTATATTTGAGATTTTATTATATTTATAAATATTTATTTATTTTTTATTTCTTTATTAGACATACAAAACAAAAATATAAAACTTTAATTTTTTATTTATTTTATATTCCTTATTAGATTTAAAAACATCAAATTTATAATAACAATAGCAATATTATAATATAGTTTTATACTTTTCATCCCTCTTTAATTAAAATTTTATACTAATTATAATAATTTTCATTATAAACTAAATTGAAAAACTGAGACTATATACTAAACTGTTTCTATAATTTATTTAGTTTTAAATTATTTTTTATTTTTCCTTCTCCCAAACCAAATGAAAATTAAGTTAAACATTTTACTTATTTTTTTATATTTCTTCCCCCCTCCATTGTTTTCTAATCTTATAAA
This sequence comes from Vigna nakashimae, assembly GCA_034642375.1. Classification (NCBI taxonomy): domain Eukaryota; kingdom Viridiplantae; phylum Streptophyta; class Magnoliopsida; order Fabales; family Fabaceae; genus Vigna; species Vigna nakashimae. Next base: position 13,273,401 of record CM067768.1, on the reverse strand, counting down.
GAAATATAATCTTTTTAATAAAATTCAGTTTACAGCTAGTTTTTCATCTTGAAATCCCTGTTTCACATTGTAAATTTTACATCCTAAACTTCAAATTCTCATAAAAAAACAGTGTGTATACACGAATAACAAAATATAGGCTTTTACTTCCCGTAACCCCACAATTTATTTACGCACGCTCCAATATTTTCTCCAAAAGTGTTTCTGGATTATGTTTTGGAAATATTTTGAAACAATCTTTAAAAAATGGCTTAATTATTTGGTCCCTACATTTAGAGGGTTTTTTCTGTTTAGTACCCACTTTTAAAAATATCTCTTTTATCCCAAAATAATATAAATTGTATTAATCAAGTCTCTTCCGTTAAATTGGCAATAACGGAGTTAACTTTGTGTTGACGTTGCTATGAAATCTGATCTTTTTTTCTCTCTCTCTTCTGCTCTTTCTGCAAGGCCCAGCTTTTTCTCTCCTCACAAATTTTTGATATCATTTCTTCATCCTCCACCAAGAGCAACAACATCGTTTCTTCTCTTCTTCTTTCTTCTTCCCCTTTCCATTTCTCAGTTCTAGTTCTTATCCCTCTTTGTTTTTTTTCATCTTTGGGAAAGAATAAACTAATCCAATAAAAAAAGAAAAAAAAAGCATCAACAAACAAAACATGGGGTGGGGTGCTTTCTTTGCTTATTTTCTTAATTAGTCATCCTATGATTTTTTCCCCCTTAGATTGACATTGTTTAATCCAATCCTGTTTTGAAACATTGCAAAAGGAGAAAGAATCAACACTCCACAAACACACACATTCTCCTTCACTATAAGATAAAAACCAACAGTGAGCAAAAAAAATTTGGTTCAAACACGGTAACAGTGTTCTCTCACCAAAGAGGTCGCATTCTAGAGTCGTTAGTCTTCAACTCCCACCACGTCATTCCCTGGAAGAAGAATTGCGTCCCTCGAATCTCCTAAATCGTCGCAGATCTCCAATCGCCAAAACAAGGCGGCTCCATCATCGTCGAGACCGGCTTCCCCACTTCCCTCTCTGGGCAACTCTTCACCACTACCGCCGTCACAACCTAATCCTTGTCTCCCAAACCCTCAAATTGAAAAGAATTTCATCGCTTCGGTTTCAGATCAGGTCGCAGAGTGCTCTTTGAATGTTATTTTAGTTGTGAAGATTCTGATGGTGCTAATTGTGGTAACGAGCGTGAAGAGGCTCACTGTTGGAATCACCATGTCGACATTCGCGGTTCTGCTTCTAGAATACGTGAGGCGGCGTGTGGTTTTGGGTTCTGTGGTGGAATCGTGCTTCCAGAAGGTTTGGGTTGAAGATGGTGAAGAAGTTCATGTCTAAGAAGTTTCGTGCACCTAGGAAAAAAAAAGATAAGGGGAATAAGGAAATTAAGTATGAATCAGTTTGTGAAGTTTCAAGTGTTGTGGAAGATGATAAGTTACCCATGTTAGAAATAGAAGAGGGAGAAAAAGCTAGGCGTTGTAGGAAGAGCAGGGGAGAGAGAGAAAGAAAGATCAGATTTCATAGCCACGTCAACACGGAGTTAACTCTGTTTATATCAATTTAACAGAAGGGACTTGATTGATACAATTATACTATTTTGAGATAAACTAGAAGCATTTTTAAAAGCGGGTACTAAACAGAGAAAACCCTCTGAACGTAGGGACCAAATATGCAATTAAGCCTTAAAAGATTTTAGAATGAAATTTCTGAAATAAGATTTCTGAAATAAAATTTCCAAAACACATTAAATGCATTCCAAAAGAAGCTTTTCCAAAAAAGATTTTATAATACCTTCTAGAATAAGTTTTTCGAAATATTGCTCCATAAAAAGTGTAATACAGAAACTAGTATTGTTAAAATTGGTTGTAACCCGTGGACCAATCCGGCTCATCACAAGTTTCAATCGGGTTGGGTTTGAAAAAAATGTAATTTTTTTATGTAGACTAGTTTCAACTCGGCTCACCGGATTGAACTGGTGATGAGCCGGGTTGGCTCACCAATCCAACTAATTTAATTTAATTATTTATTATTTTGTTTTTCAATATTATTAGTTAGCATTTTTTTATTATAATGTAGATGGTGATAAAGAAGAAGATATTTCAAGAGAGAAATATACTATAGATTTATCTATTCAAGATTCTAATATTATAAATGAATAAATGATACAAAAATTATCCATATTAAAAATTTATTTGTTTACCTTTTACACATATTTTTAGAATTAAAAAAAATTGTAATTTTCTTATTTTAAAAAAAAATTATAATTAAATGAGCCAACTTATTTAACACATCAACTCATAGAAGGTTAAGTCAATTTCAAATTTTTTCACTTAACTAATAAGTGAGTAAAGTTAAATTAACTCACTAAGTGATCAACTCATAATAAACCGAACCGAATCACACTAGATTACCCGTTTTTATATAAAAAATAGATTTCAAATATAAAATATGTTCTTGAAAGAATTTGTCAGAACAAATTTTTTCCTTCTTTTTTTGTTTTTTAGTATTCTCTTTTTTCCATACAATAGCTGTGATGATAGAAACGAAACAGTTACGATACAGTACATAAGAAAGGGTGTTTAAATATTTTTTATTATAAAAGCGCAATTATTAATTAAAAAAGATATTATATATATTTTTTTACTAGTTTATTTATTTATTTATTATTATGTTGACCTATTTTAAATTTAATAAAAAATTGATATATACATTGTATCAAAGTGTTATTCTTATTAAAAAATATTTTAACACAAAAAATTTAATAATATTTTGATACATTATACATATAATTTCTCACCATTTATTATTTATTTATTATTATGTTAACGTATTTTAATTCCAATAATAAAAATATTACAAATGTGTTATTTCAAAATATTATAAAAAATTTAATATTAATATATCATCGTTATGATTAATTATAAGGATATAGGTGAGGATTTTTATGTAACTTCCTTTAATAGATTTATTTAAAGAAAAAACACAATGAACATTAAATATATATTTAATAACATATTGAGAAGCTAAAGATCCAAATTGAGCAGATGTATTCTCGTAGATCGTGCCCACCAATTACCGTTTCTTCCCAACTGCACACTCTGCAGCAATAGCAGACAGCAGCATTCACATTTCACACAGATTACCTCTTTCTTCATCACTTTACCACATACCAACACCCAATCAAACATTTCTCCATAATTAAAGCCCCATTTTCTTGTCCTCTCTCCAGTACTAACCAAGATCACTCATCCCTGATCTCTCACACAATTTTAAAAATAATCTAAAATGTATTATTAATATTTCATTAAAACTTTTTTTTATTATATTTTTAATAAAATTATGGCTTAATATCCTATTTTGTCCCCAGTTTCGCTCGAAAATATCAAATTAGTCAATCCTTTACAAAATGCGTCAATTACGTCCTCACTTAATAAAATTTAGATCAATGAAATCCCTTCCGTTAAATCCGTACAAACGATATTAATTAAAGAAATAGAAAAATAATTAACGCCGTTTGTACGGATTTAACGGAAGAAATTTCATTGATAAATTTTATTAAGTGAAGAAGTAATTGACGCATTTTTTAAAGGATGGACTAATTTGACATTTTTAAACGAAACTGGAGACAAAATAGGATATTATGCCTAAATTTATTAATGGTCTACCATTATCGATAACAATAATAATATTTTATATTATCTTTAAGACATGTTACTTTTTATACATTAAAAAAGTACTCAAAATACTAAATAAAACAATAATTATGTTATTTAATTAAAAATAAATAATAAAAGTTTAATTGAAAAATATTAAATTTTAATTATTAATAAAAGTTAATATGAATATCCTTAAAAATATTTAAATTTTAGTGTAATTAAGTCTTATTTATATAAACATTTTATCCATTTGAAAAATATGACAAATTTTAGATAGATGAAAAATAAAAGATGTAAGTTCACTTTGTTAAGAAGCTATTTTGTCTTAAATTCCAAGACAAACTGTTTCCTTCAATGACTCAATAGTTTAATCTTCTTCGAGAAATTCGATGATTTGAAAAATTATTCCTACCATTCATGAAACACTAATTAATTACCTATATTTATCTAGTTTTGGTTTTAATGTTCAGGTTATTTAAGCTAAATCCACTATTTAAATAGTTAATATATATTAATCAACAATTAAAAAATATAAAATTTTATATGCTTAAATATATTTTTCTTTTGGCTTAAATTGTATTTGTTTTCTGATTAATTTTTATTTATGACTTTAATTTCTTTAATTTTATATTTTAAAAAATCTATAATTCTAAATCAATATTCTAAAAAAATTTATATTTTATTTGTTACACTGTAAAAAATAATTATCCACCATACTATAAATCTAACAAATGTTTCGTAGAGTATATAATATATTTCAAAATACAACTATTAAAACACACACAAACACATACATTTATAAAAAAAATAAAAATAAAACACATTTACAAAATTTACAAAATTGAGTTTGAAGGAAAAGTCTCTATTATAATATATTTTGACTTATAGTCATAAAAGTTCATCAATCAAACAACTAATCTTTAGAAAAGCTATTAAAAATAAATTTCTAATATATAAAAGGAACAATTTCATTACAAATTTATAAATAATTTAATTTCAATTATTAACAAACATACAATTATATAACTACAATTAACCTATAAATTCAATAAATAAAATAATAATTAATATCTTTCGAATATTTATATTAAGTATGTCATGTAAAATACAAAGTATAACGAATTTTAGTAAACTTATTACATTTATATATATTATATCATTTTGTGTAATAACTCATTCATCTACTTTTGATGACAACATTATATTTTAGTTTACATTACTTAGATAACCAATCAAATAATGATATATTTATTATATCAGAAATGTCAATACTTAATACACAAGTTAAATAATAATTGATATATTATTCTAAATACATAATAATAATGTTATATAATTCTCATTAATCTTAGAGATAATTTGTAAACTGACATGCAAATCCTATCCATCTTAGTAAAATTATTATACAATATAATTCATTTAAATAATTTTTTTTATCATAAAACATAGAAAAATATTTGAAATATTAAAAGTTAATTTTTAATTTTTGACTTTTTTTCGCAATGCAATAAAAATTTACCATTGTCAAAATATTTAAGGTAAATTTATTTGAATAAAAATATTAAATTTAAAAACTGAGCATTGTAATATTAAAAAGTGTTGTAATAATTTAAAACTAATCTTCATTTTTTCTTTTAAATTTAATTTATTTTAATAAAAATATTAAATTTAATAAATGACTGTTATAATATTAAAAAGTATTCTAGTAATTTAAAACAAAATCTTCATTTAAAAAAAAAAATTTAAATTAAAATATAAAAAATATAAATATTAATAATAATTTATATAAACTATAGTGAATTATAAAATAAAGAACAAATAAACCTCAAGTACAGAAATTGATTCCCAAACACATGTTTTTAACGAATGAATCATTCCTATTAACAGAGTGGGGATTCTATTTTTAATTTAGTTATTCCATAAAATGCTATTAAGATTATCATAATAATAGAAAAATAATTTTTATCATGGCACATTATATACATTATACTCTACTTGTTAGAGTTTGCCAACTTTTAATATATTTTTTTGTTCATCAACTCTTTTAAAGAGCACATTGGTTGCTAAGATCCATACAAAATTTTCATCAGAGCTTTGACCACGACAAGCCTCTTCCTCCACCTCGCTTCTTCTGTCTCACCACTTTCTCTCTCCCATCTCTTCCAACCCTCAAAAGCTGCAATATTTCTTTGTTTTTTCCTCTTCTACTTCATCTTCCAACTTCTCTAGCCCTTCTCCATTGTTTTCCATTCTGCAATCATACCACACTGCAACAAAAACCATTCCTTTTCTGTTTATAGCACAGTGGCTTTTTCTAAACAAGCTTTGATGGCTGTGCTCATCGTTTTTCACCTGCTTGCAATGTTTGTCCCTGCTTTGGGAGGTAAATTTTTCTCTTTTCTTCCTTCTTTGTTTCCTTTAAGCTATTTTCACTTTCTATTTCTGTGTTCCTTTGGGTATTCCTTGACCTTAGTCAACCTACATGAATATTCTCTAATGGGTTTTTCATGTCTAATGACTTTTATTAAACAATAGCTTCTCTCTCTCTCTCTCTCTATATATATATCTATATATATTTACATTGTTTTTTATTCATTATATGAGCATTATGCAGTGGTACTCATTTTAATTATAAAAGTTGTGTTTTTTATTGTCATGCTTAAGATTCTCCATGTGGGTTTACAACTCTTTCCCTCTGTTTTATGTGGTGAATGTACAACTTTATGAAAAATATTAGCAACTCATTGTAACATAACCCATTATGAACACTATTAATTGTGAAATTCACATGAGTCACATTAAATGAGTGGGTCCCTTTATATTTAGATGGGTGTAATTTACAGATTAGTGAAATCACATAGATTTCAATGTATGGAAGAACCATTAGACAGAGATTGTCTTAAAAAAAGAAAGTGTTGTTTTTCAGCAGTTTTGCTTCTCTTGTGGCTACTCTAATCATTATTTTTAGCTCAACTGTTTATTAAGGCTTAGCCTTGTTACCTGTAATTACATGAAAATGACAAAGCTGAAATAGAAAGTTTGGGAAATATATTTTTTCTTTGTGCAGAATCTACGTTCTGTCCTTCCTGTCTTTTAGTGGGATTTTGGGAATAATGTCATTGCGTCCCAACTCATCATACAGTTCTTTTGTAGTTGCACTTAACAACATTCTTGTTAAAATAGTAGTGGCATAGACTTATATACCCTTAGTGAGGAATGGTGGTGGTATTACGTGAATAGAACTCAGTATTTGTGTCAACTTATTTGAAACAGTAATTATTTTGAGCATGTTTGATTTTCAGACCCCTTCTGTTTCTTTTTAATTTTTTAGAACAAAAGGGTTATTCAAACAGACCCTCTTATTTGCTTTAACTTTTTACTTTTGAAAAATACTTAAAAATTTCTCTACACTTAAAGCTAAATAAAACATGCAAGAAATAACATTTAGGCCTGGTTTCCATAAGACTTGATAATCAAAGTAGATCATGGATTATTCTAGCCTCTGCATTTAATCTGTAAAATGTAAATTAACTCATCTTTAACTTTAAATTTGATAAGGAAAGTGATTTGTTTACACATTAACAAGATGAATAATTAGACAATCTATCCCTACATTATTGTTTTGTTCTTAAAGTTTCTGCCTCATGGTCTCGTAGTATTTTGGCTGTAAGATAAACTGTGGAAGGATTTAATTCTTCACTGTTTTTTTCTAGCTGTCTCACTTGTGGAGCTGAAAATTATAGCTAAATGTAATAGCTGGCTGTCTTCACAAGTAGACAGGTAAATTGACCTGGATTCTAAAATTATTGAATAATTCTCCTTCTTTTCATGAACCATAATATTCTTAGAAGATGTTCACGTTCATGGATTGTAATATTTTTATATTGGACTATGATATGTGAACAATTATTTTAACAACTTTTTGACAATAGATTATGTGTCACTATTTTATTTGTCTGTATATTTGAAACACATCAATCACAAGTTACCACATAGACTAATGTAAAAATGTTGTCAAGAAAAGTTGTTAAAAAAAATTTTCCTTTTATATTTGTGACACACATTATACCTCTGGCCAGCTGATTGTGTCACAGATTACTAGAACAAAAACTAGCCTAAAAGTGGTTGTGTGGGATTTCCTTTTGTATTACTTTTTGGTATAAAGCCATTTCCCAGAAAAGTTATGCTCTGTGGTTGGAATATTTAGTAAACAAATGAAATCTACTACCAATTCACATTGAAAACCAAGAGTTATGGATCCGTTGTTGTTGAATATAATGAAAATTATGTATGAAATTAATTTTATTTATAATAAAAGAAATATGAACTAAACCCAAAATACAAATAAGAAATAATAATAAACTAACTAAAGATAAAAGATAAATATAAGATACAAATAATATACATAACACTATCCCTCAACATGGTGCATATACAAATCGTATGTACCAAGGTTGTTAATAATATAATAAAAATGACTCAGTGAAAATATCTTCTTCTACATTCGAGTGACATCAAATTGTTAATGATTTGCAAAGACAATATAGAAGATGAAATACAAACCCAGAAGACCTTTCCTGAACGACAAATCTGGGAGGTTGCTTTATATAAATCTCTTGCAAATTGTCGTTGAGTTGACATTTAGTGGATAAAGAGTTCATTGTTGAAGAGCTACTACGACTATATATAAATTAATAAAAGCCATTTTTGCCACGGGAGAAAAAGTATATATGGACGAGTCAAACACAATAGTCTTAAAAGAGACATCAGTAGAAGAAGCCATTGATGAATAAGAGAGAGAAACTTTAAAAATATAAGATTCTCCAATCAAGGCACCTGAAAGAGGAAAACGAGTGACCTCCATGCTCTGAATAGCTTCTTGAGAGGAGACGAGACGTGCAACCACGCACGACGAATCTGAAAGATGAAGTAGAGCGGCCTCGACGTTTGCCTAAAAGGGACGAGACGTGCCACCACACGACGGAAAAGGGAGTAGATCCATAATTTCAAAAGGTGCTGAGAGTGCGTAAGAACTTTGATGAAGGTGTCGTTGACGGCAAAATGGTTGTCTGGCCGAGACGATCAAAGTTGTGTGATTGTCGATCGAAACTAGAACTCCAGTAATAATGATGGGAAAAAGGGCCAAAGACAATAACAACTCAATAAAGAGTAATAACGCACCGGAAAAAACAAATCCAATGCAAGGTAAAAACCACGAGTTGTTCAGACCAAAGAAAAATTTACTATGATCAATAATATGGTACAAAAGGGTTTTAAAAAAACACCAAATGATGTTTTCAATCAGCCAAACTAACTAAGCATGAATGTTTACAAATGAGAACAAAAGATGAAAATTCTCCAAAATAGAGCTGCTGATGCGAGATTGTTTTCTTCCAAACTAGACCTCCGATTGACGTTCCAACGGTCAAAATGAAGAATCATATATCTGAAACCGACTGTCCAAAAATCAACCCGATCCAACGTTGAACGACTGCACAACAATAAAAACACTAGTGCAAACTGTGTTATGGGAGAAAAACTTCCTCTTTTCCTTTCCCTCTCACTTGACTTTTCTCTATCTGCAAATGACTCTTGTGTGCCCTACTAATCTGACCCCTCTTCACTAAAGCAAAGTGAGACATAATGATCCACATTATTTGGGCCTATTTCCACATAGGAAGGAAGCCCAATAACCCAACAAGTGGCAGCAGTAAGCGACGACGTCGTTGATGTAGTAGACGACGTTGTCACCGACAGCGGCGAGTGTAATGGTAGAGGCAACAACATTTTTTTCTCAAAAGAACCTGGTTCTATATACCATGTTGAATATAGTGAAAAACTATATGCAGAATTAATCTCCCTTATGTTGGATATTTACATAGGGTATTGTATTTTTAATAGAAGAAATATAGACTAAGCCCAAAATACAAATAAGAAATAATAAAAAACTAAAAATAAAAGATAAAGATAAGATAATGATGATATATCTAAATGTTGCCAAAACCAATCTTAAATGGATGGACTTAGTGTTTTGAAACCCCCCGGAAGCAACTTTTCTTGTTGCACCAAGCAAGGTTTAGGCCAATGAGGGGGAGCAAAAATAAGATTAAACCATCAATTCTCTCCTAAAAGGTCCATGAAATGAAATTATGGAATAGCAGTCTCTAAAGTCAGGCTACATAGTCCCTTCAGTAGTGAAAAGTTCTCCAAATTAGTCCTTCAATGATAGTAAAATATGAGAGAGAGTGATACTTTTGGAACCAAATGGTGTATTCAAAAAAAGGCTTCCGATATGAGATAATTAATACCTTAGCAATCCAAGGGGATATAATTAGGGGCTAGTAGTATAATAGTACTAGTAATTACCAAAATTGGTCATATCAATAGGTAGATCTGTTTTGTTTTTGACATTTCTTTGAATTTGTTTCAATGTAAATGTGTTCTTTAAAGTAAATTTCTTTCACGGTTAGTCTTTGCTAACAGGTCTATTACTTGAATTTTTCATTTTTAAATAATTTTCACTTTCTCCTGTATTATATGACCAACTGGTCATGTAAGAGCTACGTGCTTTAAATCATGGAAGATTGGGAAAAGAAATCCTTTTACACATTTAGATTTGCTGTAACATGGACAAGTGCAATTTTCTTTGTGTTTCTTTAGGGTGGTGCTGCATTTGCATTGCATTACTTATAATAAATCCAATTCAGTGTTTTATTTCATCATTATTATGTGGTAACTTTGGCTAACTCTTCTGAAAATGAAAGACCTATTATCTGTTTGTCAAAAGGGCTTCATGTGTTGTTGTTCTCTGCAGATGCTTTTATCGGTGTGAACATTGGTACAGCTGTGACTAACATGCCAAGTCCAACAGAAGTTGTGGCCCTTCTCAAGACTCAAGGTATCCAACATGTTAGACTATATGATGCTGACAGAGCCATGCTTCGTGCACTAGCCAACACAGGAATCCGTGTAATTGTTTCTGTTCCCAATGACCAGCTTCTCGGCATTGGTCAGTCCAATGCCACTGCTGCCAAATGGGTTGAACGCAATGTCATAGATCATGTTCCTTCTACCAACATTACTGCCATAGCAGTTGGTTCTGAAGTGCTGACATCCCTCCCAAATGCAGCTCCTGTTCTAGTCTCAGCATTAAAATTCCTTCAAGCTGCTCTAGTTGCAGCCAATCTTGATCAACAAATCAAAGTCTCTACTCCACACTCTTCTTTTATCATCCTTGATTCTTTCCCACCCTCTCAGGCATTTTTTAATAAAACTTGGGATCCTGTCATGGTTCCCTTGCTCAACTTTTTGCAATCAACAGGTTCCTATCTTATGCTCAATGTGTACCCTTATTATGATTTCATGCAACCCAATGCTGTAATCCCTCTAGACTATGCTTTGTTCCGGCCCTTGCCTCCTAATAAAGAAGCTATAGATTCCAACACCATGCTGCATTATACTAATGTCTTTGATGCTGTTGTTGATGCTGCTTATTTTGCAATGTCATATTTGAACTTTACCAACATTCCTATTTTAGTCACCGAGTCAGGTTGGCCCTCCAAAGGAGATTCATCCGAGCCAGATGCAACTATTGATAATGCTAACACTTACAATAGTAACTTGATCAGGCACGTCCTTAACAATAGTGGGACTCCTAAGAAACCTGGAATTTCAGTTAGCACTTATATTTATGAGCTTTATAATGAAGACTTGAGAACAGGTCCAGTGTCTGAGAATAATTGGGGTCTGTTTTATGCCAATGGAGCTCCAGTGTATACCTTGCACTTGACTAATGCTGGTACTGTATTTGCAAATGATACAACAAACCAAACCTTCTGTGTTGCGAAGAGTAATGCAGATACTAAGATGCTTCAGGCTGCACTTGATTGGGCTTGTGGACCAGGGAAGGTGGATTGTTCTCCATTGCTGCACGGTCAACCCTGTTATGATCCAAATAGTGTGGCTGCACATGCTACATATGCTATCAATGCTTATTATCAGCAGATGGCTAAATCTGCTGGGACCTGTGATTTCAAAGAAGTTGCCTCTGTCACCACTACAAATCCAAGTAAGGAGTCTTTACATATAACTTTTTATGAGTCACATCTACATTGTGGGATAGAAAAGTATCAATGCAGCTATTGAAAGTACATCAAAAGTGTGGACATAGAATCTATTTGAATACAAAGTTAGAAGTACTTGTTCTGGCTTCTCTAGTGGAAAAGCTCCTTGAGGTAGAGAGGAAGGTATGCACTAAACAAAATGAATGAAGTGATTGTATTATTTTATAACAGAAGAAAACAGTGTTTATATACATGAGATACTGTGACTGATAAAACAGTAACAGTATAACAGGAAACCGAACAAAACAGTAAGTTTGAATTACAACAAACTTCAATATTCTTCCTTAATTCAAACTAACTAAGAGAAACCACACCAACTCCTCTTTTCAGAAATTCGAACCTGTCACCAGCCAGTGCTTTGGTTAACAGATCAGCCCATTGTTTTTCAGTTCTACAATGTGAAATTTCAATTTTCCCCTTACTTACCATGTCTCTGAGGAAGTGAAATTTCACTTCTATATGTTTACTCCTCCCATGATTCACCGGATTTCTGGCTAGATTGATAGCAGAAGTATTGCCCATTTCCAGCTTTACTGGACTCTCCATTTCAATTTTCATCTCAGCAAGCAACTCCTTGAGCCAAACTCCTTGGCAAGCAGCATAACACCCAGCGATATACTCTGCATCGCAAGTCGACAGTGCAACAACTGATTGTATCTTAGATGACCACGAGATTGGTGCTCCATTAATGAAATAGATAAAACCGGAGGTGCTTTTCCTCTCCACAGTATCACCTCCGTAGTCTGAATCACAAAACCCTGTGAGTTTTAACTCATTCTCCTGACTCCCATAAGGAAACAATATGCCATCAATTGACGTGTCTTTGATGTATCTCATGATGCATTTAGCCGCGTTCATATGACTCTTGGGTTTGCACATAAATCTACTAATCAGACCTACACAAAATGTCAAGTTCGGTCTAGTGTTACACAGATATCGCAAGGATCCTACTATCTGCTTGAATCTCGTTTCATTTACCTCCTCTTCAGCTTCATCCTTTCTCAATTGTTCATTCACTTCTAAAGGGCTTAGGGCAGCATTGCATTGATGCATCTTAAACCTTTCCAGCAGCTCCTTTACATATTTTTGCTGATGCATAACAAGCCCTCTTGCTTAACGAGTAAACTCCATTCCCAGGAAATAGTTAAGTTCTCCTAAGTCCGTCATCTCAAAGTCGTTCTTCATTATCTCCTTGAATTTGCTTATATCCTCCATCTTCGATCTGTCACCAAAAGATCGTCGACATACAGACAAACAATCAACAAGTTACCTTCTGAATTCCTTTTCACGTAGACTCCATGTTCCACTATGCATTTCTCAAACCCGTGAAGAGTCAAAGATGAATCAATCTTCTTATTCCAGGCTCTGGGTGCCTGTCGTAGACCATACAATGCCTTTTGTAATTTGTATACCTTCTCCTCCTTATCCTTCTCTCTGAACCCAGGAGGTTGCTGAACATAAACCTCTTCTTCTAACGTCCGGTGCAGAAATGCGGATTTAACATCCAACTGGAAAATCAGCCATCTGTTTGCACATGCAATCACCACAACCAGGCGTATGGTTTCTAGTCTCGCTACAGGTGCAAACACCTCATCAAAATCGACTCCTTTCCTCTGCAGGAATCCCCTGGCCACAAGTCGCGCTTTGTATTTGGAAACGGTGCCATCTGGGTTTAACTTCTTCTTGAACACCCACTTAACACTAATGCTTCGTTTCCCAGGTGGAAGATCTACCAGTCTCCACGTGTTGTTTTTCTCAATTGAGTGGAGTTCCTCTATCATGGCATTTCTCCACACCGATTGTTTCAATGCATCATCCACATCTACTGGTTCTGCTCCAGCCATGAGCGCTATGTGAATCAAACTCCCTTCATTAATCGCTGCACCAGAATAAGTTTCAAAATTAGAGAATCTGGATGGCTTTATTATTTGTCTTGTTGGTCTTTGAGATGCATCCCTCAAATCAGTATTATTGTCAGAAACAACCTCAGCCCTTTCTTGCTTCTGATCATCAGTAACTCCATGCACCAGCGTCTTCTCCGGGCTTGCATGCATATGATTCCAATCCTAGGATTCCTTCTCCAAAACAATCGCATCTCTGCTGATGATCATCTTCTGTTTCATCGGATCATATAACTTGTATGCCCCAATAGCATGATACCCTACGAACACCATGGGCTCGCCCTTGTCTTCCAACTTGGTCCGCTTCTGATTTGGGATATGAACAAACGCCAGTGAACCAAAAACTTTCAAATGTTTCACGGATGGCTTTGTTCCTGTCCAAACTTCAAGTGGCACTCTTCCTTCAACGCGCTTAGTGGGACACCTGTTAAGTAGATAAACAACTATCGACACAGCCTCAACACACAGGTTTCGTGTCAAGTTCTTCTCTTTGAGGAGACATCTGGCCATGTTCATAATGGTCCGGTTTCTCCTTTCAACCAAAGCATTATGATGGGGCGTATACGGTGCAGTAACCTCATGTGTTACGCCTTTGCTCTTACAGATCTCTTCAAACGCATGTGAGGTAAACTCCCCTCCACCATCAGTTCTTAAGACCTTCAGAGTCTTGCCACTCTCTCTTTCTACACAAGTCACATATCTCTTGAAAACCTCCAGCGCTTCACCTTTTGTCTTGATAGTATACACCCAACTCATTCTGCTAAACTCATCCACGAAAACAATGAAATATTTGCTTCCTGCCAATGATGGAATTTCAAGCGGGCCACAGATATCTGAGTGTACTAGTTCTAGACACTCTCTTGAACGCATCTTTATCTTTGACTTGAAAGATTTCCTGGATTGCTTGCCTGCCAAACAAGACTTGCATGCATCAACTGGTAAAGAAATGCGGTGTATACCTGAAACCATATCCTTTTCTTCAAGTTTCTGCATGTCTCTAAAATTTAAATGACCGAGACGCTGATGCCACAACCAATCTTCACAGTAGACAAACATTGCAAGTTTTCTACTGCATCTAACCTTACTTGAAACGTCTTATTCTTCGAAATTTTGCTGGTCAAGATCAGCCTTCTATTACTGTCAAACAACTCAACTTGATCATGATTTCCCATGATCACCGTGTATCCCTTTTCAACCAGTTGTCCAATGCTGAGAAGATTGCATTTCATACCAGGCACGAACAGCACGCTGGAGATTAAAGCTTGCGAACCGTTCTTCCTGTTGATTATCACATCACCCATTCCTTCAACCATTAGTGTGCTGTCGTCTGCAAATCTGACTTTGCTTTTCTTTGTATTATCAAAATTAACCAGCCACTCTATTGCACGTCATGTGATTCGAGCAACCTGAGTCAAGATACCAACCTTTATCCAATGACTTCATACCTTCAGTAGTTGTCATTACCATCAGGATTAGTGGCTCTGAATCTGATTCTTCCTGTGCAAGATGAGCCTCTTTGCTTTGAAACTTATTCTTTTTCTTCCCTTTGCCTGAGAAGCATTCATATGCAAAGTGCCCAAATTTCTGGCAGTTAAAACACTCAATGTTTCTTCTATTTTTCTTCTTCGAGCTCTTCTCAGGATTCTTCTTTTTTGCAGAATCAGATCTTTCATCTGGTTCTTCTGCACTGCTGCTTTCTTCTGCACTGCTACTTTCTTCCATTTTCCTTTTCCTGATTTCCCTTTCCATTTCTTGAAATTATTTTTCTCATTACTCTTAGAATGTTGAACTTTCAGCGCCTGCTCGTTGAGTTTAATAGGATTTCTTTCACTCATTCTCATCTCATGCGCCTCTAATGAGCTTTGGAGTTCTTCTACCTTGAGTTTTTCCAGGTCTCTTAACTCTTCGATTGCTACCACAATATGATCAAACTTCTATGGTAGTGATCTCATGATTTTCTCAATCAACATAAGGTCTGTAATCGTTTCTCCACAACCTTTCATTTGATTAACGATTGACAATATTCTGTTGAAAAACTCACTCACTTTATCTCCATCATCCATCAACAAGTGCTCGGACTGCCTTCTTAACGATTGAAGCTTCACTTTTTTAACCTTTTCTCCTCCGGTATAGCATCTCACCAGTATACCCCAAGCCTCTCTTGCTATGGCTGCATTTTGAATCTTTTCAAAATGCACGTAGTCCACGCATTGATGGATGATAAACAGAGCTTTATCATCTTTCCTCCTAAGCTCCTCCTTCTGTTCCTCTGTGCCACCAAGATCAAGTTCACATCCCCTCTCTTCCACAACCTTACTGACACCTTGATAGCGAAACAATACCTTCATCTGGGCACTCCACCTGTTCCAATTTTTATCTGTGAGAACAGGGAAGCTTGCGGTAGGAATATCAGCCATGACGCCTTCTCTTTTCTTGTCCAAGAACTGTCTTCTTGACCACCTTCAACCGTCTTAACCACACCCTTCAGCCACCGCAGTGACACCGTGAAGAAAGATTGAAAATGCACACCCCCATGTTTCTACAACCTGGCTCTGGATACCACTAATAGAACAGAGAATAGAAGGTAGAGAGGAAGGTATGCACTAAACAGAATGAATGAAGTGACTGTATTATTTTATAACAGAAGAAAACAATGTTTATATACATGAGATACTGTGACTGATAAAACAGTAACAGTATAACAGGAAACCGAACAAAACAGTAAGTTTGAATTACAACAAACTTCAATAGTTTCCAGTAGAAAAACTCCCGAAAGCTATCAGAGTTTCTTCAAGAGTGAGAGAGAAGGAAAACAAAGATCAGAAAAATAGAGAAAGATACAGAAAAGGAAAATTTTCATTAAAGGAAAAAGAGGGAATACGTGGATATCTAAACCCCAAAAAGAACAGAAAAAACTATCATATACTAAACAACCTAAACTAACTTAATAAAAAAACTTATAGATTATATCCAAAACAGGCTTGTGATGGAAATACATGTTTACAGTTGGTACCCTTCCACATATAACACAACATAACTAGATGTCATGAATGATGGAGATACAAGCAGTTTGGATTTTTATGAAAAACTTATGTTATGATTAGTACCAAGTATTTGGGAAACCCACCCTCAAAATCTAATATTAAGAGGGGAGAACCACACACTTAAATACTCTACCAAACATCTCATTCTACTTGATTTGAGACCTACACACCACATAATATCCAAGTTTCTGTAGAGTTATTTGGGGGAGAGTATTTTAAGAAAATGTATAAAATTGTGAAATTCAAATATCATGAGATTGTCTCAAAACCATCTTTGAAATTATAGATGACAAAATATGGCCGTTTTCTCTGCCTTTTTATTCTCTTGAGAACATATTAGGTGTGGTTGGCTACCAATAGTGATTAGCTTTAAGAATTCTAATAGTTGTTTCCTTAATTCTAGTTACTTAAACACACGTGATTGCATTCTTTTACCTCATTTGGCTCAATATTAAGTCTCTTAAAATTGTCAATTAATTTTTACCATTTTAATTATTGTTGCTATTTTTGCAGCTTTTCCCTTTGTCGACCATTTCCCTGCATGCATAAATGTTGGTCATCATTTGAACATACCTGATCTATTTTATTTTCATTGTTACAGGTCACGGTTCCTGCATATTTCCTGGAAGGTATAAATTCAAGCTTAGATATAGTTCTATTTGGTGCCTTCTCTTTTGCCTGACACATTAATAGTCTCTTTTCCTTTAGTTTTCAGTTCTCATTTCTTCACAAAAAAAGCTGAAAGTTTAATGTTTCATATTTTATGACTTTTTTGTGTCTCTATATTTTAATAGTCATGGAAAAAATGGTAGCAGCATAAATGGGACATCATTGGCTCCATCTACCAATTCCACAAATTCAGGGTGCTTGTCACAGAATTACAATGGTGGATCTTTAACAAGCTCTCTGATTCTTACTTTAATTTTGAGTGTAGCTGTCTTATAAAACTAGGCACATTACCTGTTCAGCATTTCAGTCTTGCATACCCAATTTTGTGTTCCTCATGTAGAGTATTTAAAGGGTGGCGAGGTTGGTCAAAATGTACATTTCCAATTGTAACATGAGTTTATTATTCAATTTTTGTACAAACAAACCAGAAGAATTTATTTAAACCGTTGATGTAATTACCTGGTTAGCACTAATCTTTTTATGATGAATATTTTAAAACTTGGATCGATTATTAACTCAACAAAGACACTGGGTCAATAAGTTAATAGTTGAAGTATAAGGATTGGTATAATGGTAAAATAGATAGTTACACATTATATATATTAAATTTATTATTTATATATCATTCTTCACTCACTTTATTGCCTCTACTTCCATGGTGTTTCTTCGCTAAGAAAAAATGAAAAGCATTATGAATCTTGGTGTTTTGGTTAATTCTAACCTATAAGCAACATCTCTAATTTGTCCAAAATTTGAAATGACCCATAATATCTATTAGTCAATTTGTTTGTACGGTTGGATGGTTAATGTAACATTATTAATTAAATGTTGTCTGCATTGTTGAATCTTTAAGAACAACCCATCCTCAAATGCAAACTCCTTTTTGGTTTTTGTTGTCAGTATAATTGTAACAGTGCTAGAGTACAAAAGAATTGTACGGTGCTTTTGTATTAATAAGAAGAGAATAAGACCTCAAACAATAATAAAAATTTATTTGACAACAACAAAAGAAATAGAGGAATGAAATAGTGGAGACAAAGCAATGAAATAGTGATAGCAAAGTTCATCATAATCTATGAAATGCTAATTTAGGGAGAGAGTCATTCTTGAAAAGAATTTTTAGAAAGAAGGGTTATGTTAAGAAAAGGGGATAGAGAGAATGGTAAGAGAAAAAGATTGCAGAGAGAAAAATCATACCACACACGTCTTCACTAAATGAATCTCCTCAATTTTGTGCTCTCTCTCCCCATACATGAACTTTTGCACAATTCATTATTCTTTGTACTACTTGCCATGTGGCTATTACCTTTACCCAATTCTCCCATGAGTGTGACAATACTCCACTCTAACAACAACTTTGTCCTCAAAGTTGAAATTTGGATAAGATTGTTGTATTTCTTCCAAATCTTCCCACATCTTTCCATGAGTTGTCAGTTGTATTTAATGATTCCCATTGCACCAATCTTTGTTCAACCTTCTTGATCGAAGTAAGTTCCAACTTTATGCTAGATCAGTTCCAAGTCGTAGAATGAGGTAGCGAAATCTAATGATGCAAAAGGAATTGGTGCACGCCAGGTGTTTGATGGATGGTTAGTGAGTGTATGGTGAATGTTTGAGGTCTCTAAGCTCAGAAGGTCTTCCAACAAGGAAGAAAGCTAGAGGAGAGTGTGATGAATTGTTACAAATAGGTGATCCAAGAGTATAAAAGTCTAGAGAAATCTCAACAGCAATTCATTTATACTTCAAAGTTGGATTTTAGAAAGGGGAGGTTCTTTTATTTATAGGTGAAGAAGGACCTCCATTTCTGACTTGCATTGCATCTAAAAATAAAAATGAAGTGTGCTGGAGAAGCTAAGGAGCTTGGAGCGCACGTTTCACCCAATGCCATGTTCAAAACGTGCCAATTTAAAATTCTGGTTCGCAAAGGCTGGCGTCTAGAGGTCTTGGCTCGACACGACATTTGATTCTGAAGGCAACTTCCTTTGCACTTTGAATCTGGAAGTTATGCTACCAATTCCGAAAAGCACTCATTTTCTTCCTTCTTTTGATGCTTTTGCTTCCTTTAGATTGCCAAGCTTCCTATATTGATTATGCATGGTCTCCAACCTTTATTTAGGTCCTACAAAATAGTATAAATGTATTTAGCAAAGAGAAGAAGGATTTTAATAAGTGATTCTGTATAGGAGTAAAGTGTTGAGTGATCCTTCTTCTTCTTGTATCTTTCTTGACATGGCTCTTGTAAGAGAGCCTATCCGAATCTTAGATGGTCTGCCATCAGTCCCTTGCTCTTGAAAAGGATATGTCCTCAAATCTGCTTTGTCCTGTTGATCATCTCCTGTGAAAGGAATTAAGTCACAGATGTTAAAAGTAGGACTGACACCATAACTTTCGGGAAGGTCTAATATGTATGCATTATCATTTATTTTCCGGATCACCTTGAAAGGACCATCACCTCTTGGACTAATTTTGGACTTTTGTTGAGAAGGAAATCTATCCTTTCTCAGATGAAGCTAAACTAAGTCACCTTTTTTAAAAATTAATTTTCTTCTCCCTTTGTTGTTGTATTCCGTATATTTTTAAGTTTGTTTTTCAATATGGGTTTTAACCTTTTCATGTAATTTCTTGATAAACTTCGCTTTAGAGACACCTTCTTTATGAAGAAAAGAAGATGATTTTGGAAGAGGTAGTAGATCAACTGGTGTGATAGGGTTAAAACCATAAACAACCTCAAAAGGAGAAAAATTAGTAGTCTTGTGGATTATTCTATTGTAAGCAAATTCTATGTAAGGTAGATGATCATCCCAATTTTTATGATTCCCTCTTATCATTACCTTTAATAAAGTAGATAGAGATCTATTTACTACTTCGGTCTGCCCATCAGTTTGTGGGTGACACGTGGTAGAGAATAAAAGTTTAGTTCCTAGCTTGGCCCATAAGGTTTTCCAAAATGGCTAAGGAACTTAACATCTCTATCAGAAACTATAATTTTGGGTAAGCCATGCAATTGTACTATTTCCTGAGAGATTCTTGGTTAGTATTGATAATAAACTCGTAAGATACCAAATAATGCTCCCAAGTCTTTAATGCTCTAATAAGGGCATATAATTATTTCTCATAGGTAGGATAATGTAAAGTTGGTCCTCGAAGTTTCTCACTAAAATAAGGAATGAGATGACCTTCTTGAATTAGAACAACTCTTATCCCTACCCTAGATGCATCACATTCTAGCTCAAAAGTTTTGGCAAAATCAGGCAAACTTAGAATGGGTGCATGTGTTAACTTATGTTTTAAGGTTTCAAAAGCTAAGACTTATTTTTCACCCTAAATGAATGACACATTTTTCTTAAAAAGTTCATTGAGGGGAGTAGCTATAGTAGACAAGTTTTCCATAAATCGCCTATAGAAATCTGCTAAACCAAGGAAACTTCTTACTTCCCTTACTGTCTTTAGAGTTGGCCATTCCTGGAAAGCCTTGATCTTCTTAAGATCAACATGAACACCTTCTTTCCCAACTTTGAATCCAAGGAAAATTATACTTTCTTCACAAAAAGTATATTTGTCAAAGTTGGCAAAGAGATGATGTTGTCTAAGTAGAATCAAGATTTTCTTGACATGGTAAAGGTGCTCTTGAAGACCTTTGCTATAGATTAAAATATCATCAAAGTATCACTACGAATCGTCCTATGTATTCCTGAAGTACATGATTCATAAAGCGCATGAATGTACTAGGAGCATTGGTCAAGCCAAAAGGCATGACTAATCATTCATATAGGCCAAATTTGGTCTTGAAAGCGGTTTTCCATTCATCACCTGCTTTAATTCTGATTTGGTGATATCCGCTCTTAAGATCAATCTTGGTAAACATGTTTCCTCCATGTAATTCATCTAACATGTCATCCAACCTAGGAATTGGGTGCCTATATTTAACAGTTGTTGATGACCCTACAATCAGTACACATTCTCCAAGATCCATCTTTCTTAGGGACCAATAACACTGGCACAACACAAGGACTAAGGTTGTTTTGGATCCACCCTTTATTCAATAAGTCATTAACTTGGTTCTCTTTCTCTTTTTGTTTCATTGGAGTTAGTCCTATAGGATGTCCTATTTAGAAGGCTTGCCCTAAGGATTAAATCAATTTGATGTCCTATTCTCTTTAGAGGTGGTAAACCACTTGGTACCTCTGTAGGAAATACATCAGCAAATTCTTTCAAAATTTTTTGTAACCCCTTTGGTAGAGAATCAAGTTGATAATTTACTGAAACAAGTGCCTCTTTATGGTAGAGAATAAAATGAGGTTGTCCAAGAAAAAGATTTTTAGAAATGTTTGTGTGGACAACATATTTGGTCGAGGCACGATCTAACAAACTGATAGTCTTCTCTTTTGTCACTTTTTTAGTTTCTTTTCTTTTTTCCGCATCCAACTTCTTTTTTAAGAATTATTTGGTCCTTTCTCACTTGTAAAGGTGTAAGAGACACAAGACAATTTTCTTTCCTTTGTGTTGGATGATTTTCCTATTTGTGACTCCATCGTGCAAGGGTCGTCAAAGTAGGATGTGCCCAACTTCCATTGGGATTGTACTACAAACAATTTGATCTTCATATTTGCGAATGGAAATGGGTACACTAACTTGTTCGTTGAGTACTATCCCACCATCCTCTTTGATCCACTAAAGTTTATAAGGGTTTGGATGAGTAGTAGTAGTTAAGCCTAGCTTATCGACCATCCTTGAGCTGTAACAATTACAAGAAAAGCCATTATCCACAATCATTGAACAAGTTTTTTCTAAAACTTTACATCATGTGTGGAATAGATTCTCTCTTTGTGGTTGTTCAAGCTCAACATGCTTTGTTTCAAGGATTCTTTTGACCATAAGTAAGTCCCCATCACAAGGTGGAGTCTCATGTTCTTCATCAGAAGTAGAGGACTCAGACTCATTAGAGGAAGAATCCTTACTATCTCTCTCATGCTCCAGCATGTAGGTTGACCTTTTAGTACAACACTAAGAAGAATAGTGTCCCCTTTCCCCACATTTGAAACATTTGGTCTTCTACTCTTATTGTCCTGTGAAGACTCTTTGTGGGTCTTTTCTTTTTCTTTTCCTTATTCTCTCTCTCTTTCTCTCTTCTTATTTCTTTTTCTTTTCATCTTACTCTCTCTTTCTCTTTTTTTTTTGTCTTTCTCGAGGTTCCTTACACCTTGATTGACTATCCTCCCTCTTATAATCTTTTCTTATACATGGAGGTGGTAAGGTAAGTATTTTTAGTGGAAGCTTTCCTTCTAATTTGTTCTTTCACTCTCACACAGTTGGATAAAGTCATTAAGATCTAGATAAGGTAAAAGTTCTACCTTATCTCTTATATCATAGTTGAGTCCACTTTGAAATCTAGCAATTGTGGCTCTTTCTTCTTCTTTAATTCCAGCTCTTAACATGAGTCATTCCATTTTTTGTCGATACTCTTCAACACTCATGTTTCTTTGTTGGAGTCTATGAAGCTTATCCATGATCTCCCTCTCATAATAGGCTGGAACATGTCTTCTATGCAAGGTTGCTCGAAGTTCATTCCAATACCGAATGGTATGTTCTTGTTGCATCCTTTGGTCTCTATTCAAAGATGTCCACCAATATAGAGCAGCGCCTTGAAAGGTCAAAGTTGCCAAGGTTACCCTTCTTTCACCATCTATATGGTAACACTCAAAGATTTGTTCAACCTTCATATCCCATTCAAAATATTGTTCTACATGATCTCTTCCATAAAAAGGAGGAAGGTCAAGCTTGGGTTCTATATGATATTCTCTATGATTGTGGTGTCTCTTAGGAAGGGATTGATAGTAGTCATTATTATGATGACCACCACAAACATTTTGGTCACTATGATGTGAAGGAATATAATCACGATCATTGTTGTACCTATGTGAAGATTCAACATGAGCTTTACCTTTCTGGTTAACGTTGATGTTAGCAAACATTTTGCCTAGGCTCATTAATTTCTTATCATGCCTGTTGAAGCTCGGCTTGGGTTTTGTGATGTTCTTCACTTGAGTGCATAGTATCAAAATCATGTTTGATACTCCCTTAAACACTTGAATGGCTCATACTTGTGAAGTGAAAAGGAAAGCGTTTGCACAAGATTTTGAAAATAAAACTTGCACAAGTAAAGAGTCCAAACAATTTTCACAAACATTTTAATTTTGTGGAAGGATTTCTAAGAAGATTCTAAAGGTAAAATGGATCCAAATAGTTCTCAGGAAGGAAAGATGAGTCATAAACGGACAAGCTTAAGAACCAAGTCCTTCCTAGCCAGAGTTTCTTTGGGTGCTCTTACCTTAGTTTCTAGGTAGAAATCTTTCAAAAGATTTTGAAATGAAAAATGAAATGATCCTATAAACCAAATGAAGGTTTATCTAAGTGCAACGACCACCATAGAGACTTAAAACATAAAAGGCATTCAAGCAATTAATAGAAAGCAAGAAATATGGACAATGAAAATGTTAAATGATCCTAAGTGAAAATGCAAGTGACACTTGAAGCCCCTTGACACACTTTCACACTAAGAAGCGGAAACTATGCTATTACAATGTTTAATTGTACACTTGTAATTGCTTAAAGAGCATTTTCCCAAGTCACTTAAGTAGCAAATGAAAAAAAAAAGATTAAAACTCAAAGGTTCTGTGATATTATGACTGAAAAACACTTGATACAATGCTTAAAACAAGAACAATGGTGATACTACAGATGTGGAAAGTTGGTAGGTCCAAAACAGTTTGGAACTAATTGTTGGTGATGCTTGAATGCTACTAGACCTATGAGAAAAATCATCTTGGAGATCAGCCCTCTTGTAGCAAATTTAGCTAGCTCTCCACTTCCTAAAATGTACCCTGTAGTAGAAAGGGATTTGAAGCTTTGATACCCCAAGAAGACTTCACAACACCATTGCAATCATCTAAACTCTCACAAACAAACCAATTTCACTACACCAGAGCTTTTCACACAGAAACAGACTTGGACAACATAATTACAAGGAAAATAAGTGGAATTTGATAACGGTTGAAAATACCATTATCTGTGATGCAATTTTGATATTAAATCAACCTTTTTTTGACTTAGAAGCTTGCTTGAACTCATGTTTTTAGTTTATTTTTGTGAATAAGTGATTAGAGGGTATAATTAATGATTTTATCACTAAATTCCCTTAATTTTGTAGGTTATTGGTCTGATTTGGAAGAAGAGCAAAAGTATCAAGGAGTTGGAACTTAAGAGGGACAAATAAAGTACCAGAGAATAAGGCTGAAGAAGGTCGCAGGGCGCCTGATTGCCCCTTTAAGGGCCCTCCACGCAAGATGTCACGCATCACCGCCTGGGCGCCCCATTAAGGGCGTTGAGCACCAGCTTCTTTTTGTCGCACACCGCCTGGGCGCCCTCTGAGGGGCCCTGAGCGCCAGTTCTCTCGCAAGCTTGTCCAGTTGCCCTAAGTAGGGGCGCTGAACGCTTGTGTTATTAGGCTTGGACTTTATTTTTGCTCTATTTAAGAACTTGCACGCCCTAGGGTTGGTATCTTTGGGCAGCAGAGACGCAAAAACACACTTTTCCACTCTCTAGAGGTAGAATTGGACGCGAGAGCTCTCATTTAAGTTTCTAGGGTTTTTCTATCCCTTTCATTCCATTGTACACCTAGTCTCTCAATGATTATGGAGAACTAAACTCAGTTGTTGTTGGGGAAGATGTAACCTGTAAACTCTCATGTATTTGAATTTGTTCTGAATTATTATATGCTTCTTTAATTAATTGTTAGGGATTTTCTCCTTTGCTCTATGCTTGTTATGTTTTGATTATTCGTGGCATGATTTTATGGTCTTCTTTGTTATTGGGAAATACCTATAAACCACAATTTGGAGAATTTCTCCCAAAAGTAATATTGCCCATGGATGGGGATAGGAGGTTTCGTTGTCTTAAGCTTATGTTCGTAATGCAAAATTAATTATTAGGGATGCAAGGGATTGTGGTCTAATAATTAAGGATAGGCTTTTTACGTCGAGGCATCGAGTTTTAAGTAATTTAGATAATGACGTTAATAATTGAATGAAGAAGATGAATTCTTATATGCATGAGAGTAAGGATGATGAAATCTAAACCCCAACAACATACTCATCTCATATTATCAAAATCATCCATTCACTTTTGTGTTTTGCCCTAATTGATCAAATTGCATTCATATTTACTTTTTATGCATTTTGCACTCTAAACCAATGAAATTACTCCTAAGTCTTAATTAGTTAAGGTATTACATGACTGTCTAGTGTCGTGAGTCTCTTAGAAAACGATACTTGGTGTTACCAATTTATATTACTTGATACGATTTGGTACACTTACCAATGTGTTAATAGAATTCAAATGATTTTAGGTGTTGAACAATAGGAGGGACACAAAAGGAGCCTAATAAAGGCACTAGAATGGATTAAAAAAGTAAGAAAAATCAAATCACAGATAAACTATCAAGTTTCATCAAACTTGATAAAATTAAGTGTTTGATAAAATGCCCTAATGAGTTTCAAATTTTTGTGTTTTCTGAAATTTGGGCTTCAAAACTGGATTGCATGGTTTTAATTACTTTTTATGAGTTAATTACACTTCTTTGATCATGTAATTTTGTTTGAAAACACTAAACCAGCTTTTACCAATCCATAATTGAAAATTAAACAATGCAAAATTTCAAAAAACACTTGGAAATATTTTAAACCCAAAATTGCTTGAAAGTAATTCAACAAATGAATTGATTGTTCAAACAACTTTATATGATGAATTTAAGCATGTGCAAACTGTTAAACAGATCAGAAATAGACTACAATGCAAAATCACCGGTTCACTTCCATTTAAAGCACATTTTGATGGTTTAAAAGGCAAACCTACATATAGGCTGGAAAATTACCAAATGAACATTGCAAAACAGTTTGAAATGGCAATTTAAACTTGCTCAAACATTGCAAATGCACAGAAACATCAAGGTTCAACAAATCATTCTTGCTATAGCCTATTATGCAGCAAAAATGCATTAAAATACCACCACAAAATCAGAATTCATTGAATCAAAACTGGACAGCAGTAGCAAGGACTCTAAGAAGTCCTAACATACTAGATCTAGCTGAAGATAAGCAGTTAGAGGAATTAAACTCAGAAAAACATACTCAATGAATCAAGCACGGTGAAAAGCTTTGACTGAAAAACTGGACAACAAGTGCTAAGGATTTTTTAGCAACCAAGCTATGCACATTTCATTTAATTCCTTAATATGGTTTGCCATGCCTTTAGCCATGTCCAATAACATTAAACAAAGTTATTTCAAACAATAGAACTAACAAAACCATGTTGAAACAGATTGCACATTTTGAAGCCAGAAATGAACTTTTTGTGTATATTTTGAAAACAAAAAAAAGTTTGAATGCTTTAGTTCATATCACCAAGGCTAGAATATTGTCTCACTACCTTATTTGGTTGATTCAAAGGCTTGAAAACACTTAGAACTCATTCAAACACATTAAACACAATAGAAATGAGTACACTAGAATAGAAACAGAAATGAAGACTACATTAGTGTGCACATGATTGGACAAACTGAATTTTGAGATTAAGGATGAATTGAGTGAAAATCTAAAGAGATTCAATGTTTAAAATGTATAACAAACATGTATGAACACTAGAAACACAAACACAATAATAGGAAACACGAAATCACACCAAACAGGAATGAAAAAAAAAATCAAACAATGGCAACATGGAACAACACAACACGGAAGAGTGGCTTAGCTCTTGTACACATGCGTGGATATGCTGGCTTTGACTACCAAATGATGGAAGCAAGTTCCAACTTCATGCTTGATCAACTCCAAGCCGTAGAATGAGGCAACGATATGCAAGAGGAATTGGTGCACGCCAGGTGTTTAATGGATGGTTTAGTGAGTGTATGGTGAGTGTTTGAGGTATTTAAGATCATAAGGCCTTCCAACAAGGCAGGAAGCTAGAGGAGAGTGTGATGAATTGTCACACAATAGGTGATCCAAGAGTATAAAAGTCTGGAGAAATCTCAATAGCAATTCATTTATACTTCAAAGATGGATATTACAAAGGAGAGGTCCTTCTATTTATAGGTGAAGAAGGACCTCCATTTTTTACTTGCATTACATCTAAAAATAAAAATGAAGTGTGCTGGAGAAGCTAAGGAGCTTGGAGCGCACGTTGCACCTAATGCCATGTTCAAAACGTGCCAATTTAAAATTCTGGTTCAAGAAGGCTGGGCTTCTAGAGGTCTTGGTTGGGCGCGACAATTGATCTGGAAGGCAACTTCCCTTACATTTTGAATTCGAAACCTATGTTGCCAAATCCGAAAAGCACTCTTTTTCCTCCTTGTTTTGATTCCTTTGCTTCCTTTAGCTTGCCAAGCTTCCTATGTTGATTATGCATGGTCTAAATAGTTTATCCGATAGACTCCAAAAGTACATTTGGAAAATTTTGCAAAGAGATGATTGTCCTTGAGAATGTTGAGCACCCTTTCAAGGTGTTTCAAGTGATCTTTCTAGCTTATGTTGTACACTAGTATGTCATAAAAAAAATACTAGAACAAATCTCCTCAACAAGCTTGTAAATATTTGATTCATGAGACTTTGAAAGGTTGTCGGCGCATTGGACAATCCAAAAGGCATGACCATCTACTCATATAAATCCTTATGTCTTCTGAAGGTGGTCTTGTGCCTATCCTCAAGTTTTAACAGAATTTGGTGGTAGCCCGATCTTAAATCCAACTTAGAAAATAAAAAGCTCCATAAAGTTGATCAATCAGCCCATCTACTATTGGGATTGGAAAACTATCCTTAATAGTAATATAGTTTAAAGCCCTATAATCAGTACATACCCTCAAAACGCCATCTTTCTTCTTGACCAAGATGATTGGAGAAGAGAAAGGACTACTATTTGGTTGAATGATGCCTTCCTTCAACATCTTTTCCACCAACTTTTCAATTTCTTGCTTCTGACTATGAGGATACCAATAAGGTCTAACTTTAACAAGGTTGAAGCCTTCTAACAATGGTATCTGATGGACATGAGACCTAGTTGGTGGTAGACCAACACTAGTGCCAAAATAACGTATAACGTTACGCGTTCAACATCCAATCACTCAATAGCCAACGTTAAAAATGACCAGTGGCATTTTTGTAAATAAATGCAATTATCAAACGTTGTTTAGAATTGTAATTCGACGTAAAAGGCCAACGTTAAAAATGATCGGTGACATTTTTGTAAATAAATGCAATTATTAAACGTCGTTTAGAATTGTAATTCGACGCAAAAAAATATAAAACGTCGAATGTCCCAACGTTAGACGTTAAAAGATTAGTTAATTCATTAAAAATTTGAGCGGGAGATTGAAAATTCATTCACTTTATAATAGCGCGCAGGACCCTCTTCTCTGCTCAAACTTTTCTCGAACGAAGTTTGACAACCACACATGTAATATTTCTTTCATTTGATACAAATGTATGTTAATTAACTACTTTAGGTATGATTTTCGTTTGTTTTGACCGATTATTTTCCGTTTCTTGTCTTTCATAAGCACATTTTGTTTTCTCTCTCACTAGTGAGAACACTTTATTCCGATGAACCCACCTTTTGAAGGTTAGTTTTTGTTCTCATTTTCGTTTTGAAGAACTTGTTTGTTGTTTTTTTGTTGATCTTGTTTGTTGTTGTTTGGTTGAACTTGTTTTGTTGTTGTTTGATTGAACTTGTTTGTTGTTTGATTGAACTTGTGTGTTGTTTGTTATTGTTGTTTGTTGTTGATACTATATTACACGTTCATAGTCCATGGTTTACAAAATACCAAAAACTGAAATTTGTTGTTTTTTAGCTTTTCAGATTTCATAGAGTTGTAAAAAGGATCACAATTAATTAAAAAAATAAAAAAAAATTATTAACGTCGTATATTACAAAATTCGACGTTAAATTTAACGTCGAATTTAAAAAAATTCGACGTCAATTTAACGTCTCCTGATATAATGTCGTTCCCGAATTCGACGTGAAAGACCCAAAATATTCGACGTTATACGTTGTTTTTGTACTAGTGCAAAAAGGTTGTTGAACACTTAACTATATGTATGTAGCAAAAGTGCATATTCTAGTTTTGTTTCAACAGGAATTTCAAGCAAGGGAGAGGAAAAACGTCCTCTTGAACCATTTGCATAATATACACTTTAGTAGTTGTGTTGACCATTCTCCTTATATGATGTAATTGGGCTGTATTAGGAAGATTATGATTGTCACCTTGTAATGTACTGAATTTTCAACCCTATAAAACTTTGATTTGAAGTGTCTCAAAATCTCCCAAATGAGGCCTAATGGTTTTAAGCCAACTAGCACCAATTATGAGGTCTGCACCAGAAATTAGTAACAAGAACATAGATAACTGAAAGACATAACCCTAAGCTTGTAATTTTAAGTCCATAATCAATCCCTCTGACTCCATATAGGTTTTTTTCATGTCTCAATTGCATTTCAACAAGGCTTATCCACTTGACATTGGGGGTTTTTAGTTGTGGACCCCGGTGGTGTGGGTAATACGGGTGGCATTGTTGATTTAACTTGAGATAAAGGTTGTTTTAGTATGTTTCTGGATGATGAGTTGTATAATAGATAGACTTCTATTTTCTATAAGAAGTTAGCTTACTTACTCATAGAGAGTATTACAAGATTTTCAATGAGAGACACTTGTTCTTAGATATTGTTTATTGAGGTCAAAGATAACTTCATACATGATTATGTTAACAAGGGTACTATGGATTTACAATATATAAACACAGAAGATCTTGTTTTTCTTCATCTTTGACTTGAATTCCTTATAGAAAATGTTTGTTCAAGCTTTACATCATATATCTCTTGATTATGAAAATTTTGCACATCAACTTTGAAAGGTATCTTCATCTTTTTTTGTGATAGATGCTAAAAAAGGAAAGATCTAATAAGATCTCCAAAGCATTCTGCATATCAACTTTGAAAGGTATCTTCATCTTCTTTTTTATGATAGACGCTCGAAAAGGAAAGCTCTGATGAGATTTCCAAAGCATTCATCAGGGCAATCTCACATTCATTTTTGATAAAGGAAACAATTCAATTAAAATATGAAAATTTTGCAATTAAATGAAATAAAACAGTTAAAAGTGCATAAGATAACTTATTTCAAATGTGTGTTTTCATATTAAGAGATAAAAATAGGGTTGCTCACTTAACAAGGTTGAAGCCTTCTAACAATGGTATCTGATGGACATGAGACCTAGTTGGTGGTAGACCAACACTAGTGCCAAAATAACGTATAACGTTACGCGTTCAACATCCAATCACTCAATAGCCAACGTTAAAAATGACCAGTGGCATTTTTGTAAATAAATGCAATTATCAAACGTTGTTTAGAATTGTAATTCGACGTAAAAGGCCAACGTTAAAAATGATCGGTGACATTTTTGTAAATAAATGCAATTATTAAACGTCGTTTAGAATTGTAATTCGACGCAAAAAAATATAAAACGTCGAATGTCCCAACGTTAGACGTTAAAAGATTAGTTAATTCATTAAAAATTTGAGCGGGAGATTGAAAATTCATTCACTTTATAATAGCGCGCAGGACCCTCTTCTCTGCTCAAACTTTTCTCGAACGAAGTTTGACAACCATCACATGTAATATTTCTTTCATTTGATACAAATGTATGTTAATTAACTACTTTAGGTATGATTTTCGTTTGTTTTGACCGATTATTTTCCGTTTCTTGTCTTTCATAAGCACATTTTGTTTTCTCTCTCACTAGTGAGAACACTTTATTCCGATGAACCCACCTTTTGAAGGTTAGTTTTTGTTCTCATTTTCGTTTTGAAGAACTTGTTTGTTGTTTTTTTGTTGATCTTGTTTGTTGTTGTTTGGTTGAACTTGTTTTGTTGTTGTTTGATTGAACTTGTTTGTTGTTTGATTGAACTTGTGTGTTGTTTGTTATTGTTGTTTGTTGTTGATACTATATTACACGTTCATAGTCCATGGTTTACAAAATACCAAAAACTGAAATTTGTTGTTTTTTAACTTTTCAGATTTCATAGAGTTGTAAAAAGGATCACAATTAATTAAAAAAATAAAAAAAAATTATTAACGTCGTATATTACAAAATTCGACGTTAAATTTAACGTCGAATTTAAAAAAATTCGACGTCAATTTAACGTCTCCTGATATAATGTCGTTCTCGAATTCGACGTGAAAGACCCAAAATATTCGACGTTATACGTTGTTTTTGTACTAGTGCAAAAAGGTTGTTGAACACTTAACTATATGTATGTAGCAAAAGTGCATATTCTAGTTTTGTTTCAACAGGAATTTCAAGCAAGGGAGAGGAAAAACGTCCTCTTGAACCATTTGCATAATATACACTTTAGCAGTTGTGTTGACCATTCTCCTTATATGATGTAATTGGGCTGTATTAGGAAGATTATGATTGTCACCTTGTAATGTACTGAATTTTCAACCCTATAAAACTTTGATTTGAAGTGTCTCAAAATCTCCCAAATGAGGCCTAATGGTTTTAAGCCAACTAGCACCAATTATGAGGTCTGCACCAGAAATTAGTAACAAGAACATAGATAACTGAAAGACATAACCCTAAGCTTGTAATTTTAAGTCCATAATCAATCCCTCTGACTCCATATAGGTTTTTTTCATGTCTCAATTGCATTTCAACAAGGCTTATCCACTTGACATTGGGGGTTTTTAGTTGTGGACCCCGGTGGTGTGGGTAATACGGGTGGCATTGTTGATTTAACTTGAGATAAAGGTTGTTTTAGTATGTTTCTGGATGATGAGTTGTATAATAGATAGACTTCTATTTTCTATAAGAAGTTAGCTTACTTACTCATAGAGAGTATTACAAGATTTTCAATGAGAGACACTTGTTCTTAGATATTGTTTATTGAGGTCAAAGATAACTTCATACATGATTATGTTAACAAGGGTACTATGGATTTACAATATATAAACACAGAAGATCTTGTTTTTCTTCATCTTTGACTTGAATTCCTTATAGAAAATGTTTGTTCAAGCTTTACATCATATATCTCTTGATTATGAAAATTTTGCACATCAACTTTGAAAGGTATCTTCATCTTTTTTTGTGATAGATGCTAAAAAAGGAAAGATCTAATAAGATCTCCAAAGCATTCTGCATATCAACTTTGAAAGGTATCTTCATCTTCTTTTTTATGATAGACGCTCGAAAAGGAAAGCTCTGATGAGATTTCCAAAGCATTCATCAGGGCAATCTCACATTCATTTTTGATAAAGGAAACAATTCAATTAAAATATGAAAATTTTGCAATTAAATGAAATAAAACAGTTAAAAGTGCATAAGATAACTTATTTCAAATGTGTGTTTTCATATTAAGAGATAAAAATAGGGTTGCTCACTTAACAAGGTTGAAGCCTTCTAACAATGGTATCTGATGGACATGAGACCTAGTTGGTGGTAGACCAACACTAGTGCCAAAATAACGTATAACGTTACGCGTTCAACATCCAATCACTCAATAGCCAACGTTAAAAATGACCAGTGGCATTTTTGTAAATAAATGCAATTATCAAACGTTGTTTAGAATTGTAATTCGACGTAAAAGGCCAACGTTAAAAATGATCGGTGACATTTTTGTAAATAAATGCAATTATTAAACGTCGTTTAGAATTGTAATTCGACGCAAAAAAATATAAAACGTCGAATGTCCCAACGTTAGACGTTAAAAGATTAGTTAATTCATTAAAAATTTGAGCGGGAGATTGAAAATTCATTCACTTTATAATAGCGCGCAGGACCCTCTTCTCTGCTCAAACTTTTCTCGAACGAAGTTTGACAACCATCACATGTAATATTTCTTTCATTTGATACAAATGTATGTTAATTAACTACTTTAGGTATGATTTTCGTTTGTTTTGACCGATTATTTTCCGTTTCTTGTCTTTCATAAGCACATTTTGTTTTCTCTCTCACTAGTGAGAACACTTTATTCCGATGAACCCACCTTTTGAAGGTTAGTTTTTGTTCTCATTTTCGTTTTGAAGAACTTGTTTGTTGTTTTTTTGTTGATCTTGTTTGTTGTTGTTTGGTTGAACTTGTTTTGTTGTTGTTTGATTGAACTTGTTTGTTGTTTGATTGAACTTGTGTGTTGTTTGTTATTGTTGTTTGTTGTTGATACTATATTACACGTTCATAGTCCATGGTTTACAAAATACCAAAAACTGAAATTTGTTGTTTTTTAGCTTTTCAGATTTCATAGAGTTGTAAAAAGGATCACAATTAATTAAAAAAATAAAAAAAAATTATTAACGTCGTATATTACAAAATTCGACGTTAAATTTAACGTCGAATTTAAAAAAATTCGACGTCAATTTAACGTCTCCTGATATAATGTCGTTCTCGAATTCGACGTGAAAGACCCAAAATATTCGACGTTATACGTTGTTTTTGTACTAGTGCAAAAAGGTTGTTGAACACTTAACTATATGTATGTAGCAAAAGTGCATATTCTAGTTTTGTTTCAACAGGAATTTCAAGCAAGGGAGAGGAAAAACGTCCTCTTGAACCATTTGCATAATATACACTTTAGCAGTTGTGTTGACCATTCTCCTTATATGATGTAATTGGGCTGTATTAGGAAGATTATGATTGTCACCTTGTAATGTACTGAATTTTCAACCCTATAAAACTTTGATTTGAAGTGTCTCAAAATCTCCCAAATGAGGCCTAATGGTTTTAAGCCAACTAGCACCAATTATGAGGTCTGCACCAGAAATTAGTAACAAGAACATAGATAACTGAAAGACATAACCCTAAGCTTGTAATTTTAAGTCCATAATCAATCCCTCTGACTCCATATAGGTTTTTTTCATGTCTCAATTGCATTTCAACAAGGCTTATCCACTTGACATTGGGGGTTTTTAGTTGTGGACCCCGGTGGTGTGGGTAATACGGGTGGCATTGTTGATTTAACTTGAGATAAAGGTTGTTTTAGTATGTTTCTGGATGATGAGTTGTATAATAGATAGACTTCTATTTTCTATAAGAAGTTAGCTTACTTACTCATAGAGAGTATTACAAGATTTTCAATGAGAGACACTTGTTCTTAGATATTGTTTATTGAGGTCAAAGATAACTTCATACATGATTATGTTAACAAGGGTACTATGGATTTACAATATATAAACACAGAAGATCATCTTGTTGACATCTTCACTAAGCCATTAGTTGAAAATAGACTTTGTCTTCTAATCACCCTTATTGGTATGGGAATCATTGAATGAATTTGATTCAACATATGTTAGTATGTCCATATAGCGTCTAGAGAGTCAAATGTCTAGGACTTGTAATCTGTATGATGTCATACATTGCATCGTCTAAGACAAATCGTCTATAAGACATCTTCATACATGCATTAGGTTGTGTCTAAATGTTGAGCCTATCTCTAAAAGTTGTCTAGGATTTCCAAACCTCAATCCTTCTCTTTCCAATCCACCCAATATCTTCTGCGTGTCAATCAAGCTATCATTCCTAACATCAATTCTCTCTCTTTCTCTCTTCATCTAGAAGACAAATTTCTTTGACTTTGGCACCCTTCTCATTCTTATTCGTTGCACCAGCACTCTATTACAAAATTTCTTAGTCTTCAAGAGATACAATATCGCTTTCCAGAATCTAACCTTATTAAGCGCATTACATAAACGACACATATCAATCGCTCATGACTAACTTTTCCTTCTATTTAAATTTACTCTACTCTTCGCATTCTTAACTCATTCACTCCTCCGAAAACCCTAACTCTCTCTCGCTCGCTCGCTTTCATGCCCTTTCGAATATTAAGAAAATTGTTTATATGTCTAAATGTTCACATGTTTTGAAGTTTAATCAATAACATTAAACTAAATAAGAATATGAAAATATCATAGGTAGGAACATAAGCATTAGGTTCAAAATTCCCAACGATACAAAATCCTCAGGAAAACACTTAGGATTGTAGAAAACACTTAAACACATAAGTCAAGTACCCAGATGCAAAGCTAAACAACTAAAAGTCAAAGTGTCTAAAAGAGTTATGCTAAATGCGTAAGTTATATTGTATCTAAGGGGTATTCAATTGAGATCTCGGGAAAATAGAGAAAGTGTGAAGACTATGTCTTTGATAAAAACACCCTAAAAAGCTTAAACCTAAAACGTAAAAGAAAATTTAACTTGCTGAATGCTCTTCCTCTAAAAAGGAAAAATCACGAAAAACGCTTACATCAGTCTAGATGATACCATGAGCTAAAATTGTTTCTTCGTTCAACGACGAAGTTCTTTCTCAACGCTTGATATTTTAGAGGAAAAGCTTAAATGTCAAACGGTGCCAAAAACTTGTTAAGATATCGGCAAGTGTACCGAATCATATCAAGTAATAATAAATTGTAAGACCAAGTATCGTTTCCCAAGAGACTCACGACACTAGACAATTATGTAATTACTTAACTAATTAAGACTTTGAAGAACAATTTTTGGGTTTTGAATGCAAAACAAGAAAGTAATAATGAATGCAAATTAATCAATTGAGGCTAAACACTAGAATGAATGGATGAAGTTGAAAATATGAGATGAATATGTTGTTGGGGTCTAGATTTCACCTAGTCTACTCTCATGCATATAAGAATTCATCTTCTTTATTCAATTGTTAACATCACTTTCTAAATTACTTAAAACCCAATGTCTCGGCAAAGAAAGTCTGTCCTTAATTACTAGATCACAATGTCTTATATCACTAGTAATTAATTCTGCATTACGATTAGAAGCTTAAGATGACCAAAACTCATATCCCTATGTCTAGGCAATAGTACTTTTGGGAGAAAATTATCCAGATCTAGGTTTCCCCGTATGTGTCCATATCACGAAAACCAATAATCATGTCATGAATGAGTTAAACATAACAAGCATAGAGCAAAGAAGAATAACCCTAACAATTAGTGAAAGAATCATAAATAAATAAATACGAATCAATTCAAATACATGAGAGTTTAGAGGTTACATCTTCCCCCAACAACAAATAAGGTTTAGTTCTTCATTAGCATGGAGAAACTAGATGAACAATGGAATGGAAGAGATAGAAAAACCCTAAAAAATGAAGAGGAGAGCTCCCACATCCCCAAATCTACCTCCAAGGGGTGAAAATGTGTTTTTGTGCTCAACCATCAAGAGATACAATCCCTAAGACGTCCAAGTCCTTAAATAGATCAAAAAAATAACAGAAAACGGGTCCAAATCCACGTCGCTGGCACTCAGCGCCCTAAGTGGGGTGCCCATGCGATGTGCGGGAAAAAACTAGCGGTCAGCCCTCCTCAGGGGCGCTCAGCCCTGGCGGTAGCATTCCAAAAGTCACTTTTTTTTTGGTTTTTTGCTTGCTTTTATGGCAAATTCAGCTCTATATATTGTTGGAGATTCTTCCAGGCACATTATTAGCTACAAAATAAAGGGAATTTAGTGATGAAATCATAAAGTATAACCTCTACTCACTTATTCGCAAAACTAAAGCATGGGTTCAAACAAGTTTCTAAGTCAAAAAGGGTGTGTTTAGTATCAAAATTATATCATAGATAATGGTATATTCAATTATTATCACCTCAATGATAGAAAATGAAAAACACTTTCTTGTTATAAGCAAGCATTAAATGGCATTAAATGACATTAAATGTTTAACATTCAAAAATAAAAAAAGTGATAAGAAAAGAAACATATCTACTTCATGCAATCTACTTTATTCTTTGCATTTAACCTACTCTACACACATCCACATGCTTTATTCAAAATATCAAAAGTGGATGTTAGAGACAAAAGAGATATTCACGGAATGTTCATCACTTGAGAAGCAGTGTCTCAAAGAAAGTAAAACGTACTTCAAACAAACTACTAAAAAAGCAAGCCTGCTTGAGAAGTTGACTTTAATCAACGATTGTTGTACATGAAGAAAGAAAAAACACAAGAATCAAGGCTAAGAGCTCACTCTAACAGATATTTCTCTAAAAGCCTTTAAATAGAAGAACTCAAAGCAAGAATCAAGAGGATATCATACAACGAAAATATTAATCCTGAGAAAAGCGTTCAAAATAGAAGCACAGAAGAGCTCAAGAAAAAGATAATTATTGAGAAGAAAAAGAAGTCAAGCAATACTCTTATTGAAATCTTGTTCATTGATTGAAAATACTAGGAGAGAGGTGAGAATACTCAATTGTAATCTTGTTGAAGATTATACTAGAACCCTCTATGGATAGAGGAGACTTGACGTAGCTCAATTGGAATGAATCAGTATAAAATTATTTGTGCACTTATTATTTACTTCTGTTTAAATGCTTCTCTTATTAAACCTGTAGTTGCATTTTAGTTTTAAATATAAGAGTTTTTCATACTAAACCAATGTTCATTAAAAATAAAGCTCTTACAAACACTACAATGAATATCCTATATAGCACGAAGAAAAGAATTCATTGATTCAAATCATTTACAAAGTCGACCCTTTAGCAACTACTTGAAAAATCTTGTACTCGACGAAAGTGGTATATAAGGAGGGTTACGAAAAAGTTTTTCGATTAACACTATTCAACTACACCCCTCCCTCCTCTTCTAGTATTTTTCAGGTACTTCAATTACTACAACAACCACCTAGTCTTTATGAAAGAATACTTGGTTAAACCAAGAAGGTCAAGGGGTTTAGAAGTAATAAAACTAAAGGACTCTAGAAGACGGGACAAGGGGAAGGGGTGTGGGGCATTGAATAGAGCTTGTAAACTCTTTCTCATATAACACTAGATTAGATCATCTAATTTATAAAGATCAAACATGCATAAAAGATTTTATATTAGTTAACCGAAACTCATGGATTACATCCAATCATATTTTAAAAGGTTCTAGTAATAAAACAAAATGATTACAGCGAATACACAAACCTCTTTAAGTTACCATGAGTTTTCACACCTCTCCAAGTTACATCTCCTTCATCTACCCCTTAGATTAAGAAC
Organism: Vigna nakashimae; assembly: GCA_034642375.1. NCBI lineage: Eukaryota > Viridiplantae > Streptophyta > Magnoliopsida > Fabales > Fabaceae > Vigna > Vigna nakashimae. Next base: position 13,234,903 of record CM067768.1, on the reverse strand, counting down.
TCTTAAGAATAAAAAAAAACACCCTTAACAAGAGCATATTGTAAGTTCATAGGGAAAATTTGACAGAGGGAACAATATTACAATGGTTTTCGCACACCCACTTTTGAAAACACTAAACGACTGATAGAAAGACTTTGTAAGACACTATATGAATCTTGTGTTCATGTTTCGTTTGTTGTATCTTGTTTTTCTTCATCTTTGACTTGAATTCCTTATAGAAAATGTTTGTTCAAGCTTTACATCATATATCTCTTGATTATGAAAATTTTGCACATCAACTTTGAAAGGTATCTTCATCTTTTTTTGTGATAGATGCTAAAAAAGGAAAGATCTAATAAGATCTCCAAAGCATTCTGCATATCAACTTTGAAAGGTATCTTCATCTTCTTTTTTATGATAGACGCTCGAAAAGGAAAGCTCTGATGAGATTTCCAAAGCATTCATCAGGGCACTCTCACATTCATTTTTGATAAAGGAAACAATTCAATTAAAATATGAAAATTTTGCAATTAAATGAAATAAAACAGTTAAAAGTGCATAAGATAACTTATTTCAAATGTGTGTTTTCATATTAAGAGATAAAAATAGGGTTGCTCACTTAAAGTTCTTCAAATCACAAATATATTATTCATTTATGAAGTCTTTCGAGCATTTTTGTTTATCTAGAAAAGTTTCTATCGTTACAATTTCATTTAAATTCGTTAAAAAGGAAATAAAATTGAATTTGAAGTATCAAACATTGTATGATAAAGCGCCAGGCCAGGTCCTATAAACGGTTTGATATGAGACTAAAATGAACTTGACTAAGAGTCCTTCAAGTGCATGAACATACATGTTAAACATATTATATGTTATATTAATCCATATTACTAAGAGTGTTTGTTATCATCAAAACTATGAAGTGGTTTTATGTAGATTGGATCGTCAGGTGAGATGTATTGGATTGTCTGATCTTAACAAGGAGTGACTAGGAGTCCAAACAATACGTAATGAGTTAGCCAAAAATGGCTGAGCCCAAACAATAATCAAGAGATTAGAAGAGTTGGTACAAGTCCAAACAATACTCAAGAGGATAGCTAACAATGATTACGAGTCTAAAGTCACTTTTTACTTTACAGCAGTTTGTTTAGTGAAACTCAATCTATTAATTTAAGAATGAATATAGTTTGCATGGTCAAATGAATAAAATCTCTCCTTCTCCTTATTCCTGTACATTGCATTTTATCATCATTTGAATTAACTTAAAAAGGGGATATATGATGAGGAATCATATATGAAATTTAAGCAAATAAGTTGGTAAAGTCAAAGTTGTGTCTAATGAACTTCATCAAATACAAGAGTCACTAAGTGATCACTTGTAATACAAAACCATAATTTGAGTGCTTTTTATCATACTAAATTTGTGGAAAATTAAAAAAAATAATTAAAACAAGATTCAACCATCTCTTAATTATTTTTTCTTATCTCCACATATATCACTATTTAAACTTTAAATCTTCTCATCTAATGCTCCTAAAAATATATGCCCTTACATTTTACTGTATGACTCAAATTTACCTTTTTTTTTTTAAATCTTTTGACAGCTAGAATCTATGTTTCTATGAATTTACATGTGATTTGATGATTTGCTTAGTTGAATTCTACTAAATACCAATGGACTCCTATACTTTACTATTGTATCTTTCTACAAAATTCCATAAACTCATGCAGATTGAGTTTGATAATCTGTCAAACTCTATTGAAAGTATAAAATCCGTTTTGATGATCTCTAAACTTCATATAATTAGTTCCTTGCCTTGCATCTACAATGCACGTTGCTTCAACAAAAATAAACGAAATGTTTAAGATAAATCGAAGGACATCTAAACATTTTTCTACGTGTTGTTATCAACCATAAAATGTTATTTTGAGCTGAACAATATTTAAATCTAGTGTCTTGCCACAACAAATTCTGCTTTCAAAATGCTCTCTTTCACTACAAATCCAAACAAAATTGCATCCAAGAATACTCTCTTTCTTGTTGAAAAGTGCATCAGTTACATCACAAAATATAGTATTTAAATGTTTCACTTAATTTTACATATCAGCCGGTTTAAAATTTTAAAATACATCATCCCAAAGAAGCATGGCTCATAATTGTGGAAGTTGTCAATGCTCCAATGGTTCAACAGCTGTCTTGAAGAGAAGGATATAAACCTTATCAATGGAAAAGTATAAAAATCCACCAAGAGAATGAGTAACATAGGACCCAAAGCTAGTACCCACAATGCAGTGCCAAGCTGGACCATATGAAGAATCAAATTCCTGAAAACCCATTAAGTTTCTATCATTAGCCATCTAATTTGTTCATACCAGAAAACAAAACTTAGAACTTTTACACTAAACCATACATAGCTCAAGAGGGAGAAAAAAAAGGACAATATTCAGCAATAGTTTTTCAAGTAATGTCCGTTTGAAATCAGTGAAGAGCCAAAAGAAAAGAAAAAAAGTAAAACTTTTTAATCCACACAAACTTTGAGAAAAAATGAAAATTATGAGCGTAATAGATGAAGCAAGCTAATAATAAAATCTGTCCCATAACTAATAAAAATTTCACTGACATTCATTTCAGAGGACAGACACTGGATATCCATTCCGTTTGTGTAATAGGAATTCTAATAACCTTTAATATCATCTGACAACATAAGGCCATATCAATGAAATGAAGGACCAAATAACATTTTCATCAGAAAATCAAACCTCTACCACGCAGCCTATTTATTAATTTTACAACCAACATACCTAACATACTTTCCAATTTATTATAACTCTTAATATCTTTTGGCAACCTTGGAGAGTCACAGCAAAAAGAGTAATGCAATCCTTAGAGGACCACAAAGATACCAAACTCATAAGGATACCCACCTTCACTATTTAACTGAAAATGACTAAGCCTGAGGTCAACAACATCAACAATTGCTGAAAATCTTTATTCATGACTGCAACAAGTACGTTTTCTGCATCTCAACATGCCCTTCCATTTTCTATGATCACCTGTGCATTCATGCTGAGTTCTATAGTATACAAATAGCTATAGAACTCAGCATGAAAAATCCATGCATTCTTGACCAAAACCAAATGCAAAAACTAGTTTTAACACTTCATTGTAACTACAACTGTGTTCTCTCCAAATTACTATCTAAAGGGTACAAGCTTGATCCTTTGAATCCCTTGTACAAGAGCCTTGGGAGTAGTACCACACCATAAAAGTTAGATGTTGTAGTTGGAGAGCGCAAGGCTTATGAATACGATACTAGATCCTAACATTGGACCTTCTATGTAGTCCTTTTATTAGCCTTTCACAAACATTGCAAGCTAGAAGATATTGTTGTAGGATATATCAATGGTTCCATTTCAGGTTAGTAAAGTCACAATCAAATCATGACACTTGGACTGGTATTGTCTTAAACATAAAGAGTTGTGTTTTGACTATCAAGTATAACTTTGACCAAGTAATAAGTATTTGCTGTAACAATTGGTATCAGAACCACAGTCACCAATTGGATTCTTGGTAGAACAATAGCTTAGGAAGATAAGGTTGCAGGTTGCAGGTTACACAATTATCCCGCGATGACATAAAGAAGAATCACACCACAAAAGTTAGTTGTCGTAGTTGGAGAGGCAAAGGCCTTATAAATCCCACAGAATCTTGTACATCTACTATGGGACTCAAGTCCCGTAACTTGTTATTGAATAATAAAACCTTTCAATGACAAAATTCCATTTATAAATTGCTTAATTTCCCAAAGAAAACCAATAATTTTAGGATCTTCATCATATCTGAAACCTCTAATTTAATATACTAAAAGAGGACATACCTACTCTCCCCAAACCCCATTTGGTAGGAGCCTTATCCATTGGTTCACCCTTTACACATGTGTACTTGTTTGATATCATTAACAAAACGACTGAGAGAATATTCAACCCATGTTTAAGACATTTACATAATTGATCAGCTATGTTACCATGTACCCTTTACAAGTAAGAAGTGGAAAAACATTTTGGGATAAGAAGAAAAGAGAAAAATCGTTTTAGCTCAAGTCCTATACTGCAAACAAGGTAAGGCCTATTTGGTTTGAGTTCTATTCTTTTCTTAACTTTTACTACTTTTTATAACTCGGGATTGTAGAGCAGGAACACTAATAAGAGATAAAGGAAAAAGTAAAGGTTTTCAGAAAATGGCATCAGATCTGAAATCGTACCACATTATTTATCAAAATACCCCGCTACAAGACTTCAAATTATAATAAAAAGAAAAAGATTCAGAGGGCAAATGGAACTGAAATTCCTAGTATTGGTGAATTATGAGCACCAGATTAAAGTAAGGGCTTTTGCAAGCTCAGAATGTGTGGCTTTGGTGCATTTGAGAAGGAAAGTGAGATAAAAGCAACAGAAAACTTAATGGAACCGCCATAATAACTGCGAAGCATAAATAAAGTTCAGAGATTTGTAGAGAATGATTTGGAAAGTTATTTAAGGTCAAAAATAGAACAGAAAGCCAGAAAGAATATGCAGACTGTAGGATCAAAATACAGAGTTCAATAATCAGTTAACAATTAGAAAAAAATATCCCTCCAACACTACAAGTATTCAAAACCCACTCTTTCAGCATACTGAATAAAACACAAGAAAAAGATTACCAAACCAAGTGTGCTTTCAAGATACCATTGGCAAGGATGAGAAACCAACATACACACACAACAAAAATTACCACGTAGAAGGCAAAGAAAAAGAAAAAGGTTAGTTTCAATAAGCTGACTGAAGCAGAAATCCACTATGCATATTCCATTGATGTAACCCAATTAACCTAATACCAACACCCAAAATCAAAATCTGCATAGAAATTTGGCTATATACTTAATTATGTAACATCATTATTTATTTCTAAACAATAATAAGAGCTAGGCAAATCAAAGAGTCAATATTAAATAAGAGAAAACAAATATGTATAGGTCATCAAATTTTTTGGTGTGATTCTCAAATCAGAGGTAGAATTTTCCCTCAGTAATGTCCATTACAAAAAGGTTTATATTAAAGAAGAGTACTTAAAGTAAAGAAGGAATCACACCTAAGTTCTGCTCTATTAAATATTCAGTCACAAAAAGTCACTAATTTTACTCGGCCAAGACATTTAGAACCAATAACACCATTTTTCCAAAAGCTTCCAAGTCAGACTCTATTGCAACTTTGCATCATGGGTCAAAGATCAGACCCCAAAAACAGATTTTTGAAAATTTTCCCAGAAGATACAAGAAAAAGAAAGAGTTATATAAATATATATGTAACCTTTTTAAGGGAAAGTGCAAGGAGTTTGCTGTCAAGTTTGGTGCCAGGTAGCAGAGATTCCAAGTGGAGACGTGCATAATGGAAGGCGTGGTTCTGCAAAGGGAGAGGCATGTCACAAGCTCTGACATGAACCTTGAGATCCTCATGCTGCTCTATGGACTTCTTCTTCTGTATCAAACTGCTCAGAAACTTGCTCCTTCTCTCTAACTCCTTTTCTGCTTCTTCCATGTGCTGTGGCTGTATCCCCTTCTGAATTTTATCTTACACTCTCATCACTCACAACACAAACCCTTTTCTCCTCTTCCACTTTGGCTTCTCACTCTGCTCACCACTCCCAGAAAGAGAAGAAGGTACTGCACAGTATAATGGAATGAGTATAAGAAGGAAGTTTAGAAACAACAAAGTACAAAAGGAAGGGTTGTTTCATTCTTTCACTGTACACACTCTCACTGTTAGATTATCAATATAATTTAATATTTCTTTATTTCAGGAACCAATTAGACTGAATCCTTAGATGAATCAATCACCCTTTTTCATGAATACATGCTACAAATTATCATAGAACATATTAATACTATTTTATAAATTATTAAAATTGAGTAACTAAAAAATTATCATAAGAATGAAAATTGGAGTTTTTTTTCCATATGTAATCCTTAAACTTATATATAAAATTAAAATTTGTTTATATTTTAAATTTTAATATATTTTATTTTCAAATTTTAAAAGTGAATAAAAATATTAAATAATTTCAAATTGACATTTAAACATCAATATATAATATAAATAATTTAAAAATCAGTCTAAAACACCGGTTAAATAAAAAAAATTAATACAATTAAATTAAGAGAATTATATTAATTTATTTTTAAAATATATCAAAATTAAGATAAAAATAAAATCTAATTTTTCATGAAAATAAAATCATATTTAACTATTTTTTTATTCACATTTATGTTTGTGATAATCTAAACAGAAGAACTTTCAATTTTAATGACGAAACATAAAGAAGAAAAGTTGGCTAGCCATCTATCTCATGATGGTTCACTTTATTTAGCATTCTGTTTTGCACATTAAAAATTTGATTAACTTGTTTTAACTAATTCCTCATGCATAACAAAGGAAAATTAAGTATCATAGTCACAAAATGTGGTATATTATCAAAGAAGAAAGAACATAACAAATGGGAAAAATAAAAATTGTGATTTGAAATGAAAGTGTCTATGATTTATTTTTGGTTAAAGTTTTTGTTATAAACGGTATTGCCTTTCTAATAACTTCACTTGCAATGTGTAGCAATTAGCACCACAAATCTTGAAAGATGTGAAGTAAAGATTACTCTTTACTCAATTATACAAATTTGTATAACATTACAAAAATCAATTAATTTCACTCCTTTTTTCTGTTTTACATGAATGATTAATTGCACTTTTCATTTCCCATTTACAATGATGATAAAGTAACAATAAAGGCATTTCTATCACACTGATAATTGCTCCAAAAAGGAACTATGAAACTTGGTTCAATCTATGAAATTGACAATGCGAAACTTTAATTAATAGTGTGGTCTTGGGGTGTTTTTTATTAGTCACAATGGAAAAAAAAAAAGTAATGATAAAAGAGGTTTGAATTTATATCGTGGGTTTGGCTAGTAAATCATTTCAAGGGATAAAATAATAAATTTTACTCATTAATAAGAAATCAATTATCAATGTTACATTATTGGATTCTAACGTTGGTGATGAGGAGATTTTATTAAAGATGATTAACAAAAAAATTCAATTTAAATTAATAAAGTACGTGAATACTTTGTATTAATAACAAAAACTTATCAATATTAGATGAATATAATAGAAAAGTTAAATCTTTTAATATAAAATTTTAAAAAACATTTGTTTTAGATATTTAGCAAGTGTTCTAAAAATTTAACAGTATCTCACTAATTAAATGATAGCAACTATGGATTTTTCACACATTCAATTATTTGTTTAATATTTTATATCTAACGTAAATTTGGTTTAAGGAAATAACAAATAATAAATATTTTCTGTTTTTATTTTAGATTTGATAATTTAACATCAAAATCAATAAAGGTTAAATACAGTTTTTAAATTTGATAAAACATTCGAATTAGTTTATTTATATATTTTATTTCTTAATCTTTAAAATGAATAAATATTATTTTATTTAACCAATCAAATTAATTTTAAATATTAAACAATGTTTTAAATTAGTATTTGACTTAAAATATGTCAAATGATTTATAAAATTAAAATTCCAATCTAAATCGATGTTTGACACATAAAATATAAAAAGACTACATTTATTCATTATAACAAATATAATTTAATTGTGACACATCTTACTAAGTTGTAAGACATTTGTTTCAAATAATTCATGTTTTGGTTTAACATATTTTAATCGGCCTATATTAAAATTTGTAGTTTGGTTCTTGTATTAAAATTTGCTAACTTTATTTATAACTCTATGATTCTTTATGACTTGATTAGGGACTAAACTCATCATGTTTGAAAACTACAAGGATTAAACCATTATTTTTAAAATATAATGACTAAAATTTGAACTATAATTTATTTTTGTTTAAAAAACAAGTGAGCATAAAAAATGTGTTTTTTTTTTCTATGATTTCATTTTTACATAGACAAATATATCAGAAGTATTTTTAGAAATTGTCTATTCTATATAGAGAGAAACTCAGTATTTTAATTCGTTGTCTACAAAGAACTATGTTCTTTTATTAAACAAAAAATAAAAACATACAAAAAAAATTAAACAAATCTCATCAAAAATATTTTTACACTAACTTCTATCAATTACTTTGTTTTATTGTAACATGTAACATCCAAAAAATATAGCATTAAACTATAAACGAAGTATCACAAAATCAATAAAATAGATCAATTAACAAACAGAAATATAAAGTTAACTTACCATCATCTAACATAACCACAAAACAAACTTTATATACAACTAACTACAACAAAAGCTTGCTCTAAAGTCACCTCATCATTCTTTTCTCACACCTACTCAATGATCATAGCCAAGAAAAAAGCACAAGAACATACCAACAATGCATAAACAAAAAGGTAAGCTAATGATACAAAAAGAATTAATATATTACATTAACATCTCACGCACGAAACATGATTCACATATTACAATCCAAACATCTTAAACATGCCAAGACCTAGACTGGACTATTCGGATTTAGTATGAATGTCGAGCTATGGTGAGTTGTGCACTTGTGGTGGCCTCTACTGCTTTCCAAAGTCATTGTCAATGAGTTTCACCCTACCACACTCACAAGGTTACTCTATACCGCATCTTAGGCCATACTAGAAGCACTTAGACTAAGAGATCATACTACTCTCAACACATGTATCAATCTTCTCTAAATGAGAATGAATGAGTATTTAGAGTTTCGAGATAATCCCCAAGATTAAGCTCCTTGCATTCATACTAACAATACTTGAAACCAGCAACAACAATTTCCTCCTTGGAATTCTTTTACACCACTTTTCATTCATAGATTTATATATATATATATATAACTTCATTTAACGCATCAGAAACTCACATAAGACCATTACACATTTATCACAGTATCCAAAATAATGCATTAAAGATCATAGAACAACCTAGAAACTAGAAAACTAAAAACCTACAAAATGGCGCCCAATGCTTAAAATGGGACACCCAGGCGCTAAACTCACTAGAAAAGGGTGCCCAGGGGCGCTTAGGCCCAAAGCTTGAGCAAAAAGGGTGTTAAATGGGCACTAAGGGGGCGCTAAGGGCAAAAGCTTGGGTAAAAAAGGCACTCAAGGGCACTTAGGCCCAAAACTTGCGTAAAAAGAGCACTAAGAGGGCACTCAACGTGACACTAGAGCTTATTACACTTCAAATTTGACCTTAGACATTCTGTACACATGTTTAATTCATCCTAACACCTCCTAAGCACTAAGAAACATTGGAAAACATATTTCTAGCTCAAATTAAATACCTCAAACCCAATTTAACCACTTTAAGCATACCCAAACTCCATTCTACACCTTCCAACCCCAAATTCTGCAAAGTAACAACATGAATAAGTCATAATAGCACACTCTTAAACCTTAGTTTCCTCATAGCCTTCCTATTTCAAGTTTTCACTAGTTATAACCTACAAAATAAGCTAGAAGGCCATAGAAACAACCTACTAACCATTAACAACTTCATAATAACTTTTTAATTCAACTTAACCTCTAAACATGTTTATTAAAACATCAAGACAAACCTAAAATATCATATTTCCTTCTTCAACCATTATCTTACAAACTCACGTATTAAAACCTCCATTTCAAACATCTATACAACTGTAAGACATAGTACTCATGATAGTAAGTATATCAAAGTCACATAATACAAAATCACTCATACAAATAATCAAATACACTCATTTAAATGAACCAATTAAAATCAATATTGTAAATCACAATTAAAATCAATTCATCATTCATGAAATTGCTAAACATACATAATAACCATAATCTAAAGAAAAGGACTAACTTCCTTTATCTTAAAAGAAAGCTACCACAGCTCTAAGAATGTACTCCATTTGCTTCCCACACAAGGAATTCTATAAACACCTACAAATCACCAGATTATGATAGGAAAGAGTCCTTAGGACCATCAATTGACAAAGAATCAAGAAAGGAACACAATTGATACATGTGAAAGAGGTTTCCTTAGCATGATCAACACCTGATAATTAATGGAAAAAGGGGTAGAAAGTTATTTGCTTTAAACCAAGAACTAATTAGTAGAGAGTGAAGATTACTCATTTGTGATATCTTAAGAACTTTCCGATCGTCAAACAGATGATCGATGAATCAGATATCTTAGAGAGAAGTGAGAGAGAACTAGGAGGAACAATTTTAGAGAGATGGTTTGTGTTGTAAGTAATGAAACGAGTTTAAGAAATTCTATTTATATTATCGATTTATTTTAAAATAAAATATTCGGTTTCATTATTTTAAAACATCTATCTACTTTAATACTCTATTTTGTAGGTTTTTTTATATATAAGGATTGAAATTAAGAAATGTAATAAATTTTACTCATTTTATAAGTTTTATATATATATATATATATATATATATATATATATATATATATATATATATATATATATATATATATATATATATATATATATAATATATACACAGAGAAATATATGAAAATATATATTTAAAAATTAATGTTATTTTGAATATTTTAAAATATCAAATAAAAAGAGAACATTTGAAATGTAACTGAGGAAATATATAATTCATTTATATTAACATAATAATCAAACCTCCCTAATTAATATTTCCTTATATAATGCTCTTTCAAATGATTTATATAACTGAACAAAGTTAGTGAAAAATATTTAAAAAACAATAAAGTGGTTAGAAATTTATACTGTTCTTCTAAAATTATCTCTGTCATACTAAAATAATAGAATGAATTACTATATGTAAGCACTTGTGGCATTCATTACAAAATTATTATTTTTTTATAACAGATGACAATTAATTTTAAGGATATTGTAAGAAAAAGTATTTGTGATATTACAAAAGAAAACAATTTAAAAAATATATATGAATAGAGAGGGGAGAAAATAGTCAGAAACTTGTATTAGTAAGCTATATTTATTATTTTTTTAATAAATCCTTTTACTTTAACACATAAAAATATGTTTTGAAGTTTGAATGTAAAGAAGTTAGGGTTGATGTTTGTCTTGTGAATGTAATGTGTGCCGGTGATGAAGGTGGTCCCTTCAAATTGAGACATATAAACGCAAATTTCGGAGAAAAAAAAAAAGTTCTGGTCCACCCAAGGAGATGGTCAATAATTTTATAAATAAAAGATACTTCTTCATTTTTTTTAATTGAGTGCGAAATATACCAACAAATACTTATTTTCTCCCCTCTTTTTTATATTTATTTTATAATTATAAATTTAGTTTTTATTATAATAACTATATTACTCTTGAAAACAAGTTGTAACATATAATTTCTTAGATGTCAAAAGATTTTATTTCTAGAAAAAAATATTTAACTAGTTTTAGAAATTTATATGAGAAAACAGATGGTTTAACCACCATTTTCCATTTATAATCAATTCAAAAGCCTTTTATAATATTACAATAACAGTAATATTTGAATTAAACATTAACATTTGACTAATTCAGTAAGGGGTTATCAAGGAGTTATATAGAGGTATTTTGTAAGAAACTAAATATATATATATATATATATATATATATATATATATATATATATATATATATATATATATATTATTAAAAGAAGAAGGGGTGAAAACATTATTAAGAAAAAGATGATCATTCTTTTTTGAATTTTTTAAGAAGCACAATTATTTGTCACACGAAGAAGTTAATTATTTTTATTTGGCAAAATGGAGAGTAACACAATTGATGTTTTGTCTTCTTTTGAAAAAAAAATGATGGTGCATTCATTCTACTAAAGTAGAAAGTGGAGATGCAACTTTAGGATATTCATTTTTCCTTAGTCTTTTGAGAAAAGCACAAGAAGGGCCCCTTACTTTCATTTTGCACCGTCCAGGGAGCACAACACGTAGGGAAACAAGACTTGGCTTTAAAAATGCTACAAGGAGGAGATAAAAGGACGAAGTTTTGGTCATCAAAAGAAGTTTCAAGGTAGCAAAGAAGTTTCAAGGTAAGGGGAGCTAACTCAACTTAATTTCTAGAATTTTTGTGGTTGTGAGTATGATTCAAGTTGCTTGATTTTTTATGTAGGGAGCTAATCCTTCTTATATATGATTTTTATACATGTTATGATCATGAATATGAGTTATGAACATGTTAAAATTTTGGTAATGGTAGTTATCTATTCACTAGTATAAATTTAGTTTTCATGATTATAATTTTCTTATTTTCGAATTACTGTGGTAAAACCTTCCTTTTAATTGTTTTTACTATTGGATTTAGCTAAAAGTTTAATATATGAATCCTAAGACCTATTTCTTCACTTTGACCGTTCAAATTTGTAATTAGAAGTTTGTACTTGGAGAAATAAATCCTGTATGTTTGAGTAAATTAATTAACTCTATAGTTCTGTTACTAAGTTCTCTCGATAAAATATACATTTTGACCTATTTAACCGTTAGATCAACCTGAAAATTTGATATATGATTCCTAAGATATATTTAGGTTTAATCCTTTAGTACATCCCTATTTATGTACGAATGTCTCAATTGGGTCCTCGTATTTTAAAGTGTATCAAAATGGTCCTTAATTTTGAAAATTCATATCAATTGAGTCCTTCCCGTTAAGTTGGCTGGACGGCGTTAGAAAAATTGATGAGTGGGATGCTGAGATCATGAAATGTTACTGACGTGGCATTGACCTGGCTTAATGGTCAGTTTTTTATATTTAAAAAACGTGAAATCAGTAAATCAAAACGCAACGTTTTGATTTTTAACATAAACAACGAACGCTTTATGAGAATGGCGAATCCCTAAATTGTCGAGGGTTGTCTTTTGTGGTTCCAATTTGGCGGACAATAGGTATCGTTTCTAGATTTGCGAGTGATCTATCGGTGGTATTTCGGTAGAATCAGGAAGGTGTTGGCGGTGAAGCACGTGGAAAGCGGTGGCGAAAGTATTCGAAGTAAACCACGTGTTCAGGTTAGTAAATGTGCTTTTGATTGAATTTTGTGATGATTTTGTCGTTTATGGTTGTCGTAACCTGTTGTATGTTGTATATTGTTTCGTTTTCGATTGCAATGTGGTCCCTCGTTATTAAAGCGTTGCTTGATTGTCTTTTTCAGTGGGTTGTGTATATTGTTAATGCTTTTTTTTGTGGTCCCCCATTGTTAAAGTCTTTTCTTACTTTATAGGTTAAAATATAATTGTTGTGTTGTACGTAATGGAAGGAAATTTTGAAGTTGTTTTTCACCATGGTGGGAAGTTCATAAATGAAGGAAAACTTAAGTATGAGGGGGAGAGTACAAGTTTATCCTTTGACCCAGACATGTGGAGCTATTTCCTTGTAGTCAGTGTAGTAAAAGGTCTAGGTTATGATGGGTTTAAGGAGTTGTTGTACTGCGTTGGTGGTGGTTCTGTTTTGGAAAATAGGTTGGAACCTTTGGTGGATGACATAGGAGCCATGCACATGATTACCTTAGCCAGGGTTAATGGTGAGGTTCATCTATTTGTTGTTCACAATGTCTCTGAACCTGAGGTGATAAATATGTTAGAATATATTCCTCAAATTACAGATGAGGTAGAAGTTGAACCTGTAGGTATGGTTATGGGTGAAGGTGAAGAGGAAGTTGGGGGTATGGTTGTTGAACCTGTTTTAGAAGAAAGAATTGAGGCTGATGATGTTATTGAAGGAGAAATTGAAACAGAGGTTGGTGAGGGTGAATGTGAACAACATACTGAAAGACAATTTGAGGTGGCTGTTAATGAAGGTGAGAGAGGCCACTGTGATGGAATCAATGAAACTGTTGTGGTGTCAGAAGAAAGAGTTGAGGCTGATGATGTTGTTGAAGGAGAAATTCAAACAGAATGTGAACAACACAGTGAAAGAGAATTTGAGGTGGCTGTTAATGAAAGTGAGAGAGGTGAGGATGATGATGTTGTTGAAGGAGAAATTGAAACACATGTTGGTGTGGGTGAGGTTGAAGAGGATGGTTGTGATGTTCGAAGCTGGACCAGTAGTGGTCATGATGATGGCAATGAGGAGGTTAATTACGACTGTATGGAAGGTCTGGTTGATGTTAATGTTGAGTGTGATTTAGAAGAGGAGGTAGGAGATAGAGTGGCAGATTGGTTTGGTAATGTTGAAGTTGATGTGCAATCTGATGATAGTGATGTGGATGAAGGAATCAATAGTGATCATCATAGAGGTTTGTCCGATGATGAATGGAAATCTGATGAATTAGACAGTGGAGCAGAAAGTGAAGCAGAAGATGCGGAAGAGGAGGGTTATGGGAAGTTTGTAACCTTCTGCATGCCTAAGACAATGGTAGATTATAAATGGGATGTGGGAACTTATTTTGCTAAGAAGGAAGACTTTGTGGATGCCATTAAAACATGTGCAATAGAAAATGGCAGAAATATTAAATATATTAAAAATGATAAGAAGAGAATGAGGGTAAAATGTATGGGTGCTAAAGGAGAGTGCCCCTGGATGGCATATTGTGCTTATATGGAAGCCATTCATACGTGGCAATTAAGGACTATTGTTGATGACCACAGATGTAGTAGAGAGCACAAATTAGGATTAGTTAATGCAAAATGGCTCAGTAAAAGGTTGGAAAAAACTGTTAGAGAAAATCCACAAGTAAAGGGAAAGGAAATTCGTGAGAAGATAAATCGAAAATGGAATGTGGGTGTATCTAGATGTATGGCTTATAGGGCAAAGGCCATTGCTTCAGAGAATGTTGATGGGTCTTTCAAAGACCAATATAGAAGGATTTATGATTATGCCAATGAGGTTTTAGCTCGTAATCCAGGATCCACTGTAAAAGTCAAAGTTCAAGAGAATGTGGATGGAATCAGTTTTATGAGGTTTTATACATGTCTAAAGGCCTGCAAGGATAGTTTTGTGTCCTGCAGGCCAATAATTGGGTTGGATGGTGCTTTTCTGAAAGGAAAGTTTGGTGGTGAAATGTTAACTGTTATTGGTAGAGACGCAAATGATCAAATGTTACCTCTTGCGTATGCCGTGGTCGAAGTAGAGAACAAGGATACTTGGAAATGGTTCCTTGAACTTCTGGTTGAAGATCTCGGTGGGGAGGAAGTAAGTTCATCATTTACATTCATGTCGGACCAGCAAAAGGTAATGCACATGACCTATTCCCCGATTATGTTATTAATCTTTGAGGTTGAAATCATATCTCTAACAACACTGTCATAATTTGATTGAACAGGGACTACTACAAGCTGTACAAGAAGTCGTGCCTGGAGTTGATCAACGTTTCTGTGTTAGGCACTTATACGCTAATTTTAGGAAGAAATTCCCTGGAAAACAACTCAAGCGTTTGATGTGGAAGGCAGCTACAGCAACCCATCCACAAGCATGGGAAGCAGAAATGAGAAATATTAAACAGCTTAACGATGAGGCTTTCAAATACTTGTTAAAAATCCCTCCCAGGTTTGTATTTAAATTTCTATTCTTAAAAATCTGCCAAATATTCACAGTAACATTGATGAACATATATATGTTGTAGGTACTGGTCAAGATCAAGATTCAGCAGCAAGGCTCAGTGTGATACTTTGGTTAACAACTTGTCGGAGGCTTTCAATAGTGTAATGTTGCATACAAGGTCTAAGCCAATCGTAACCATGATGGAGGAAATCCGGCTTTACTTGATGAAGAGATGGGCAACTAACAGGACAAAAAGTCAATCACTTTCTGGGAACATTTGTCCAAAAATCAAGACTAGACTAAAGAAGGAGTCTCAGTTAACTAAATATTGGATACCGTGGTAAGAATGAGGTTTGTTCACTTATGATTTCTTTTTAAATGTGTTAGTGGTTTATGATTATAATGTGTTTCTTGTTTGGATTTTACAGCTGGTCAGGAAACAAGATTTTTGAAGTTTGACATGTGTCCCAAGCCGGTGACAAATTTGTAGTCAATTTAGATGAAAATTTGTGTACATGCAGGAAGTGGGAAATCACTGCCATACCATGTTGCCACTCGTTAGCTGCTATGAAATTCCTAAATCTTGATGCAGAGGAATTCATTCCATGTTGTTTTAGGATGTCAACATATGAAGAAACATACTCTTCAATTATCTATCCAATAAATGGTAACAATATGTGGGAGATTACCAGACATGAAGATGTTCTCCCTCCACCAAAAAGAACTTTGCCTGGAAGACCAAAGAAGAAACGAAGGTTGGAGCAATGGGAGTTGGTGAAGGATGACAAAAGAATGAGGAAGGGTGGTTTCAAGAAAAGATGTGGCATTTGTAAGGAACTCGGCCACAATAGGATTTCTTGCACCAAAGCACAACAAACACAACAAAGTAACCCATCAACTCAACCAAACATCCCATCATCAAATGAAGAAGAAGCTGCAGTTTAAGGGGATAAATGAACAACTTTAATGTATTTTTTAATGTCTCTTTGTATTAGACAGCAACTTGGTGCTCTTTTTGTATTAGACAGCAACTTGGTGCTCTTTTTGTATTACACACCAACTTGGTGCTCTTTTTGTATTACACAGCAACTTGGTGCTCTTTTTGTATTAGACAGTACTTTGGTTATCTTTTTCTATTACACAGCTGATAATGCTAATTTTGATGTTAAATCCTCTTTTTTGTGTTCTTTTTGTAAATAATTATGATGTCTTCTTTTGTAAATAACTCGTCGCCCACCGATAAGAGGACGCTCGTCCACTGTGCATGCTCGAGAGGACGCTGCCCAACCGATAAGAGCACGCTCGTCCAGTGTTGACGCTCGAGAGGACGCTGGCCAAGCAATCAGAGGACGCTCGTCCACTGTCGATGCTCGAGACGACGCTGGCTAAGCGATAAGAGCACGCTCGTCCAGTGTTGACGCTGGAGAGGATGCTGGCCAAGCAATCAGAGGACGCTCGTCCACTGTGGATGCTCAACACGACGCTGCCCAAGCGATAAGAGCACGCTCGTCCAGTCTTGACGCTCGAGAGGACGCTGGCCAAGCAATCAGAGGACGCTCGTCCACTGTGGATGCTCGAGACGACGCTGCCCAAGCGATAAGAGCACGCTCGTCCAGTGTTGACGCTCGAGAGGACGCTGGCCAAGCAATCAGAGGACGCTCGTCCACTGTGGATGCTCGAGAGGACGATGCCCAAGCGATAAGAGCACGCTCGTCCAGTGTTGACGCTCGACAGGACGCTGGCCAAGCAATCAGAGGACGCTCGTCCACTGTGGATGCTCGAGAGGACGCTGCCCAAGCGATAAGAGCACGCTCGTCCAGTGTTGACGCTCGACAAGACGCTGGCCAAGCAATCAGAGGACGCTCGTCCACTGTGGACGCATTAGAGAACGCTCCCTCAGCGACAATAGGACGCTCGTCCACAAAGGAGGTGTATGATAGCAATATATACACTCATAAAACAGTGACCCTGAGCAATGCAGATTTTTTTAGACTCATAAAAACACCTAAAATATGCAGAATTTTTTAGACTCATAAAAACATTACAACTTCAACATAATAACATTATTTATACTCATCACATTTCATAACAAAAATAAAGTTTTCACTACTAAGAAGTCTGACTTTCATTGAAATGGAAGAAAAGTACAACATGGTTACAACCCATCAGCCCATTCTCATCAACATTGATACGCAAATTGTATTTATTACACATAAAACAAAAACCAAAAATATTAACACCTTCATCCAGTTCTGAACAACCAACAAAGATTTCTCAAACTTAACTAAAATTTTCCTATTACTATCCATTTCTTCACTGTGCACCGAACTTTCTTTGTTTCCTTCACACTTTAAGCATTTGCCCCTTTCCTCTTCCACAACATCATTGAACCATTTGAAGTAGTTGCAACCACCCTCTTCAGCACCACTCTGTATAAACAACAATTGATTCTCAAAAAAACTTCCACATAATACAAACGTCAAATAAATCATACCTTATACTTCGAGCATCCCCAAAATTGCTTGCCACGATTCTTCAAAGTTTTAGCAGTTCTCAGCGCGCATCTCAGTCCACAGTGGCAAATCGGTGAACACAAATTACGGTTTTCCTTCCGCCACACATTGCATGTCGACGAACAACAAGAATGCTCCTTCGACATCGTCTTCGAACAACTACGTTCTTAAACCCACCCACCTGCGACGAACAACTACGTTCTTAAACCCACCTACCTGCGACGAACAACTACGTTCTTAAACCCACCCACCTGCGTCGAATAACTGCGTTCTTAAACCCACCCACCTGCGTCGAACAATTGCGTTCTTAAACCCACCCACCTGCGTCAACCGATTTGGGGATTTCTGCAATTTAGGGATTTCTCCTTCTCATAAAACACTCGCTGATTGTGTTAAAAATCAAAACGTTGCGTTTTGATTTACTGATTTCACGTTTTTTAAATCTAAAAAACTCACCATTAAGCCAGGTCAATGCCACATCAGTAACATTTCATGATCTCAGCATCCCACTCATCAATTTTTCTAACGCCGTGCAGCCAACTTAACGGGAAGGACTCAATTGATATGAATTTTCAAAATTAAGGACCATTTTGATACACTTTAAAATACGAGGACCCAATTGAGACATTCGTACATAAATAGGGATGTACTAAAGGATTAAACCATATATTTATACACTTTGACCGTTCGGATTTGTAATTAAAAGTCTGTACTTGGAGAAATAAATCCCGCATGTTTGAGTAAATTAATTACCCCTATAGTTCTGTTAATGAGTCCTCTTGGTAAAATATAGATTCTGACTTATTTGACCATTACATGGTGGTAATCTGGGGGTGTATAGAATGATTGCATGGTAGCTCGGTTTTGGGGGTCATCCTGAAACTCCAATGGTCTTTCTTCTCATGTATAGAGGATTGAACCATGTGGTGAGGAGTAGCAGGAGGCCCTAGTCTTGGGTGCTTCCAGTATGATCCAAGGTGAGTGATAACAGACTAACCTCGTGAGTGTGGTAGGGTGGGGGAGCCCAAGTTTCATAAGCCACCACGAGTGCAAGACCCGCCATAGCTCGGTAATCATTCTAGTCCGGACGAGTCAGTTTATAAAGTAACAAGTCTTGTGATGTCATTTTACCATGTGTATCAAAGTAATAGATGAGTATTTATGATGTGATTGTTGTATGATGGTATGAGTATGTCTGACATAATTATTATATGAGGTTTGTTGAGTGCATCAAAGTCAAAATGCATGTTTCATAAATGATTGGTTGCATGTTAGCTCACCTACTTGTTTGTGTTTTGTGTTTGGGTATGTGCGATGATCGTATAATTCGTTATACGGGAGCAGATGAAGGAATATCGTCTGACTCAGTGCCAAGGAAGGAAAAGATAGAAGAATAAAGTAGAATAACTCAAGTTATAATTAGGATTTTTTTTACAACATGTATAAACTTATATCATCTAGAAAATTTTAAAAGGTGAGATTACACGATATTACCATAAATGTAAAGTTAATATATAGGAATTATGAATTATCATGTGAGATATTTGGGGGATGTTACATATTTGGTTGTCAATATATTACTATTCTTATTTTATATTAATATACTTTAAAATATTTGCATTCACTCTTTGTAACTCATTTCAATCAATTCAAAAGAAAGTTTAAGAAAATAACTTACAATTTATATAAAAATAATTACATAATTTTTTTAATAATTGGGAAACATATAAAAAATCATATACGATTTTCAAATGCTTCTCCATGAAGTACTTATATTTATAACCCACTATTGTTTTATATCTCAATATTTTTTTTATTACTTCTCGAACTATAATGTTATTCTTAAACAATTAAAATCTAATAACGTCAAAAGGTTTTGTAAATAAAAACTCCGGGAGTAAATCTTCATTTTTCTTTTTATCCGTTTACATTAAAATTATAAAATTATCACATTATTATGTTTAATGTTTTCGCAATAATTTGTATTTTATGAAAATATTTAAAAAATATATAAATTTAATATTTTTTTTCTACAATGAAACTGGTAAAAGAAAACAACTTCACCAAGATACTGCTTGCATATTTTTTTTTAAAGAAAAAGATGATCATTTAAGAAAAAATTATGGTTCAATATACTTTTTAATCCGTTATGCGAATAATTTTAATTTTCTTCCCTTTTTTAGTGACTTTAATTTGTTTTCATTTGTTTTAAAACGAATCAATGTAATATCTTTTTTCAAATTTATTGTGATAAAAATATCATATTTCATTACAAAAATAATATATTCTAGGAAGAGGTTATTTTCCGGCAGTTTTAAAGTCCTTGAATAGTGGTCAGGACTAAACATGCAGTTAAAGTTTTTTTATTATTTTATAAAAATTTTCGGCGATTTATCACTAAAACTGTTCTTAATTTTTTTATTTATTTTTACAATAACATTTTGGTCAGTGATAGCCAAATATTTCCCCCAAATTAGTTTCATCTCCTTCCCGCGTCATTATTTTCCATGCTTCTAGTTTTTCCAAACCCTAATCCTCATGCCTTTGTCTCTTTTCTCGGCATCTAATGTAATATTTCCGCAAGTTGTACCCCTTTCAGTACCACATTCTTCAAACAAGGCTTCTTATTGTTGGTGAAGCTCTTTAGTTTGGGTTCATCTTAGTATTCCGTTGGTTAATAAAGAAAAAATAACGGAGAGAAGGAAGAAGCAACACGTAAAATGTTTTATTACACAGTTGACGTGAAGTAATAGCCAAGTATATATACAGTAATAGCCAAGAATATATACACCATGCAACCAAAAAATAAAACTAAAAAGTTGGGTATATTAATAAAGATATCAGTTTGGCTCATTCCAAGGTCTTTAAGGTCTTAATTATATACGTGAGTGAATCGGGGCTAAAAAAGTTTACATGAGATAAAATGTTTTATATTTAAAAAGTCTATATAAAACTATAATGTTCTCAAAATTTATCTCTTACAAAATACACCAGGTTGAATTCAGTTAAATTTCAATAAGTAATAAATTGATTAAATTTAAAAACATTTTAATTTTAGTCTTTAAGGCCAAATTTCGGTTAGGAAGGACATGATTACATTCAACCAATTTTCCAACTTTGTTAAATTCAACCAAATTTTAATCATGGTTGACTTTGGCCAAATTTTGATTATGGTTCGGGCTAGCTTGTCTCGACCTCTGACCTGAGTTGGCATATCTCAACCTTTGATCTAGGTTAGCTTGTCACTACCTTCAATCCTGACAGACTTGTCTTGACATTCAGCCTAGGCCATCTTATCTTGAGCTTCAACCTAGGTCAACTCATCTCAAGCTTCAACCCAAGTTGGCCAGTCTTGACTTTTGGCCTTGGCGAGTCTTCTCAACCTTCGACCCAGACTGACTTATCTTGTTTTTTGCCTATAACAAATCGTCTCGACCTTTGGATGGCAAACTCATCTTTACCTTTGTCTTGGGCCAGCCTGTATCAACCATTGGTCTGAGTCGACTTGTCTTGATCTTCGACTAGGCTACTTGTCTTAGCTTTTGATCCGAGATGACTTGACTTGATCTTTACCATAGACTCAAAGTATTGTTTTTAAGAATTAATTGCAATTTTTTTAGTGGGTCAAGATCACCTTAATTCTAATCTTAACCTACTTGAGATGAGGTTTTGGGGACTGAGACCTTTTTTTTGTTCTCTCATTTAGATCCCTTTAAAAGGGAAGCTTATTCAAAAGTGGGCTAATACTAACCCATGAGTTATTAGCTAAATTGACACCTCTTTATATTAAGGGGTTCCTAACTTGAAAATGTGCCTATAGAAGGAACTATGATGAAGAGGCTTTTGGAAGACATCAATAATTTTATCGATAAAATATAGGTTTAATCATTCAAATAATTCTTATTTTCGGTGACCTTTCTCAAAAAGATCCCTAACTTTTTTTTGTCTCAATTGGATCCCTATTTTTGAAAAATTGGAACAATTAGGTCCTTGCCATTAGTTCCATTATAACACTGTTAAAGATGTGCCACTGTTGAAGGATGTCATCCGTTAAAGGTTCCGTTTTTATTTTAGGGTTTTATGCGAAGGATCAATGGAGTACACACACCTGGAGGAAGCACCACTAGAGGAAGCACCACTCGAGGAAGCACCACAGACTCAATGCACCACTTCACACATTGCACCACTCCACGCAAGAGAGCAACACTATATCACCAGAAGAAGATTGTTTGATAATTCTTTCCACTATCATACACCTTTGCAACTTGTAGTATCTCATAATACCAGAGAGAGAAATAAGTATAATGTTAAAATAAAAGAAAAATATTTGGACTAAATAGGTTATTAGTGAAGTAGACTACAATAAAATTATAAAATAATAATCCTAAAAGTAAAATTTTATTGAGGAGCAAAATAGGAAAGGGGAGGTGGATGGAGAAAGTTATGGTGGTGGAGGGAACAACACCCAAGTTTTATTCGTTTAAAGTGTAAATTTACAAAATACAAAATAGGCCCAAAATCAGAATTTTTGGAAAAGAATATGGGCGTTACTCCCTCCACCACCACACACTGCTCACTCCACCTCTCCATTCCTTTTTTATCCTTAACTAATATTTAAACAGATACAAATATACAATAAATGTCAATATCCGTGCACGGATATCAACATCCGTTGAAGGATAAACGGATATCGTTATCCGACCACGGATGTTGACATCCGTTAAAATGAACTAAAACACACGGACGTTGACATCCGTCCAACCACATCTCACTGTTCCTTTACATAGAAAATTTAAACGACCAGAGAAAACAACGAACTTCAAACTAGTACTAGTACTAACAACTGATCAAACGGCAAGGCATTCTTCAACCGTGTTGTGGAGGAACTCAATGGCGGTGTAAAGATAAGGAAATTGTCAATGTGGGACATTAGATAATTCTCAAACATTAAAAAAAGTGTCACACAGTTTACAAGAAGAAGAAAAATAATAAAATATTCTGAATCATTAAGCATCATTTGGTGTCGTGCCTTCACTTAATAAGTAACAAAAACTTTTCTGGTTGGTGAAGCATAATTCGTAATAACATGACAAAAACCTTAATAATAAAGTTTGAAGGCAATTTCTCATGTTGAGTATGTTGTTTTAGCCCATAGGACATAGTAAAAGGGATCAAATTTTACCTTCTTTTAAATGCTTTAATAAACTTTTAGATTGTTTTATTTATTATAAAAAAAAGAGTTTTTTAATAAAAAAAATAGTATCGAGATGTTTTTTTAATAGGAGAGATTGGGTTTATACATTTTAACATTCCATGGAGACTTTTTTTTGCCTTGTATTGCAAATCATTCTCTTACTTTATTTGTAAATAAAGAAAACTATTAAAAATCTTCTTAAATAATTAGAATTCAACAAATAAGTCACTTCTCTCCTGAAAAACTTTAGATAGATATTTATGGTGATTATGAATTTGTGTGTAGGAAAATCAGTTGGTCACGCTATGTCTCAAGCTGTTTCACTCTTCTCTGAAGCTGAAGTGGCGTGTGAATGAACAAAGATATGCACCTTCTCTAAAGCTGAGGGTAGACCAACGAAGATATGCACGCACCCGCACTACCAACGAACCATTACTGTACCCATCGCCACACCACTGCATCATAACATTGCACCACCACGAACAGAGAGCAAGAAAGAGTTGGGGTGAGAAGAAACGGATCTCACCGAAAGAAAGAAGAGAGTGAGAGGGAGGTGAGAAGAAATGGATCTCAAATAGAAAAAGAGTGAGAGAAAACTGGAGAGGTGGGTTGGGAAAGAGTGAAAGTGAGTGAGAGAAAGCTGGGGAGGTGGGTTGGGCAAGAGTGAAAGTGAGGAATGATGTAAGGTTAAAAGAAAAATGATTAAAAATTAAAGGATAATTTTGTCATTAAAAATTTTGTGAGGAGGTGGAGGGAGAAGGGGTGGTGGTGGAGAGAGTAACACCCAAAGAATATATAGATGGACCAAATAGACACTCTTTACTACTACACACCCCCAAAATTTCCCTACACACATGCCATGTGGCACTCTACCAGATCATGCCATCTGGCGATCCTAAACTCTAAGTGTCATCCAACAACATCCTGCTAACTAACTCATCGCCCTTGCCACATTAGACTTTCCACGTCAACATCTTCAACCTCCCATCATCCATCAACAGAAACCCTATCTTCCTCCTCTCTTAGGCCACCATGCGCCACCATAGGGCCGCCACAGAAACATCAGTCTCTCGCCAGACTTTCACACTGCGAATCACGCGCAGCCTAATCTCCACCAGTCTCGCCGAACCACCATCATCTTCTCCTCTCTTATTTTGGCATTAGCTGCCAACTTCACGAACCTCCATGAATAATTCTCAAACCTTCATCATCTTCGTCCATCTTAAATTGCAAATCGTAGAATCACAAAATCAATTCGAAACAACCCTAATTCATTCATAAAGTTCCTCAATCTGCAACATGAGACCATAAATTGTGACACCTTCATCACATCTCCACGGTCTCGTAGCTTCTCCTTCACCATGTTAACTCTCTAAATTTACCTCTTTTCCTAGTCTTAGAAGTTGATTTTAGTTTCTTTTAGCTTCTTATTTTCTAGAATTAGGATAGTTTGTAGATTTTTCTTTAATTTTAGAGTTTTGTAAAAATAGTGTTAATTTTTTGTTTTTAGAAGATAAATGGTATTTTTTTTTTTAATAAATAAGTACTTTGCTCTTTACTTTAAATGTGAAAATAAAATTGTTTTGTTGTTATAAAAGATTTTTTTGTTATTGTTTAAATCCTAATTCTTTTGTAGATCAAGTCTTTGGAAATAAATGGGAGTAGAAATTTTGGGCTGGAATAAAACTGATTTGGGTTGAACAATGATGTGTTGTTGAAGCTGCCAGTGGGTCAACCAAGTTGGGTCTGCACTGATTTGAAAAAGCATTTGGTGTTGTTCTGAAAAGGAGTTTAATTAAGCCATTGTACTACATTGAAAGATGGGCTAATCGCTTGCATGGGCTGAAGCTACCAATTTCCTTTTGAACTTAATGAAACGTTGTGTTTCAAGCAGCTAGGATACAATTTGCCCAACAGCTAGGATACAATTTGCCCAAAGCTGAAGGAGTCTTTATACTTCGTGCTTCAATTCATGAAAAAAGGGCTTCTTTCCCCAAATTTTCTCAACCCCTAGAGTTAGGGTTCTTCAACGCAGAAAGAAGAAGAGGTGTTGTGACGAAGCTTTGACACGAGTTCCATGGGCCATTTTGGAAGAAGACTAGAAGATTCACGACCCAAGAGGGAGATGGCCTAGAAGTGTTGATCGGTCAGAATGAAGGTTTAAGGTTGACGGTTGAAGAATGAAGTAGAGTTAGTTGAAGATCAATCGAGAAGCTTCTGAGTTAATTTGTGATTCCTTCCCCCTTTCCCCTATTTCTTTTATTTTCTTTCTTTTTCATTTTCCAAATTTCCTTATATAAAGGGAAGTCTTTGTAAAGTGTAAACGTGTGCATTGGATGACAAACAACGTAGTCAGATTCGGTTTTAAATTCTCTTGCTTTAGTTTTAGATTTGAAGCTCTCTTAGAGTAGAAGAACTTGTTCTTTGCTTCACTGGGTTCTTGCAGCTTCCATTGGGTGACAGACTGTGGATTCTTTGAACTCTGGTATCACTTGTATTTCGAATTTAGTTTTTAATGCAAAGTTTATGTTTGTATTTGTTCCATTTTACATTTCTTTTATTGCCCTTTCAATTCAATTTACATTTCTTGCAATTGTCATTTTAATTTTACAACACTGCTACTTTTGGATTCTTTTTTTTCCTTTATGTTTCTTGCATTTATATTTTGTCCCATTTAATTCGCTTTTCCGAATTTTAAGTTTTTTTATGTTACTAGTTGTTACCTTTTATTAAAGTTATAATTCTGAGTTAGATGTGCATATGGGATTGAATGCGAAATATTCTTTAAGTTCTGAAATATGAATTAAAAAGACCCGAACTTAACTTTTCAAAATGTCTTTTTGAGAGTAATTTAGATTCTATTGTGCATTCTAATGCATATTTGCCCTTAATTTTGCTTTTATCTAATGTTCTTAGTTTTGTTTTCATTTGAATTTTTGGTATCACTGTTTAGTAGATCTTAGGTTAGTTTGAATGTTGATATCCCTTGTTTCCTTTCAATTGATTTTGTTGTATGAAGATTCAAATTCATTACATTGAACTTTTATTGATTAGACCATGTATATAGATAGTGTGCATTAATTGATCATATGTTTCATGCATTTATGTTCTGTTTGCGTTCATTCTCATATTTCAGTTTTGATTTCTTTTCCTTATTTTAGTCATTCATAGATTTAGGTTTTGTTATTGTACTGCATGAGTAGTAGTGTTCATTAGCATAACTTATATTTTCTGCATTCACTATAGATATCATACATTACGGTAACAATTAGCTTTCTCTTCTAGATTTCATTAATTTTCTTTTCCCCACCTAGTTTTTAGTAAATAAATAAATAGGCTATAACTTTACAATTCTAAGCTTAATAAGTACTAAGTCCTTGGATTGATACCCTAGGTTGCCCCTATCTTACGTTAGTGGGGACTTTAGGTTTGTTGGCTTTGAGGGACCAAAAAGTTGTTCAACACACCACATAATTCCTTCAAACCATCTTCATCACAACCAAATTGCCTCACGAGCTCCTCCATTTTCAATCTCCATTGCGTCACCAGCAACTAGGAGGGAGAACCCCCAAATCACGAAACCCCCTTTCACGTAGCCATGATTTCCTACAAAGAAAAACCAGAAGCCAAAGAAATTCGTAGAGACTCATCGCATCACACCACCATCAGGTTAACCATTCTCCACCACCAAAACAACAAAACTGCCCTCGTGAATCACCCAATCAACCACAAACAAACCTGCAATTCAAATAAAGGCTCTAATCGTGCCCTAAGTCGCCAAAATTTCAAACCTGGGATTCAAAATCAGGAGACCCAATCGCGATTGTGAGTTCGCCTTGCAGAGTGCAAGCACCTCCTTCGAAACTTAAGCCACCCAAACTACAATAGAATACACAGATTGCAAAACCCCCCCAAATTCGTCCCTCTACCAAGACAACAAAACCACAACGAATTCTCATCCTCTACCACAAAAACTAGAGGAGACAGAAATTATCACTCATTCACTCACTCAAACTCCTCCATTGGAAGCAATCATCCCTCACTCCTCTCACTTTTATTTTACCATGTATTTCACTCCATTCATTGATGGCTAAGCTTATAGGACTATTCCACTGTAACTTCATTATGGATTCTAAGGTTAAGTTGAATTAATGCATTTGTTTCTTTATATTATTGATTTGACTTATCCTTCTTCTATATTTTTCATGTCTCAATCACATCAAAAGTAATTATTTTTGCATCATAAGGTGTTTGAATCTACATGCATATTAATCATATGAGTTCAAGGGTTTTTAGGTTTGATTGAGAATGTACTTTGCTTGAATTTAGGAACTTTAATATGATTAAACAGGTTTTTGTCACTAATTGATAATGTACTTTGATTGGTGATAATAATTTAAACTATAATTAATTGAGAATTTACTTTGATTAATTAGCTTTTAATTTGGTTAGGAGATTTAAGAATATACATAATTAAAGACAATAGGATTCAATTGAGAATATACTTTAGTTGAATTCATTGTAAATAGTGTAGGAAGGTCTTGCTTTTGATCAATAATCTACTTTGATTATTGTAAGATCGCCCTCAAATTAATTAAGAATATACTTTAATTAATTTGAAACCCAAACAATAATTAATTAATAATCTATCGATAACCGATGATGAATCTATCTTGTAAAATCAGTGGAGTTAGCCTATTTCATCAAAATTATTTCTAAGTTTTCAATTTGTTCTTCAATTAAACTCACAACATTCTTTAACATTAAAGCATTGCATAACAATTACTAACCTTTTAAGAGTCGTCATAAAAATCAAATATTGAAAAACAATTTCGTATTAATTGGAAAAAGACTCAGGATTACTTTAATTTATCTATTTTCTTAACTACTAACTTGATAATACTGAAGTTATCTAGTAAAATAATATTAATTTGATAGTTTCAAGATACATAAAATATACTAGATATTATCTACTTATAGATTTGAATATACAAAAAAATTAATCATACGAAAACGGAAGACTAATATTACTTTAGTTTGAAGAAGAAAAGTTATCGAACGAAAGTTAAACAAAATTTATACAATAATAACAAAATCAACCACAACCAGCAACCTTTTTATATTTGAAAAATATATATGGCATATATTCTTTAATGTTATATATTGCTCGTTTCTAACATTTAGATATTTGGTTATTTGTTTGACTTTAGACTTTGATTGCCAATTTATACTCTTGAACTAACCAAAAGACATACGCTTATGGGCACATGCATGTTGTATTTTTATTGCAATAATATATATATATATATATATATATATATATATATATATATATATATATATTCATGAAAATAATATTAAAAAATTATATAAAACAGATGAAGTTTTTAATTATTTTAAAATAAATAAATTATTCAACGATTTATTTTACTAAATAAATTATTTTTATTTATTAAGGAGTAAAATTATCTAATTAGAAAAATAATATTATAGAATGTTAAAAATATCATATCTTAATAATTAGCTTATAATAAACTTTAAACAAAAAATATTTACAAAAATGACAAATGGTGATAACCCAAGTCGAAAAGAAAATTTAATCGGAAAAAGAATATAATAATATCACAATCCAACCAATACAAATACAAAGTCTACAAAGTACACATAACAATCAAAACCAATTTGCCAACCCAACACGTACAAATGAACATTTTGTACGTTATTGGTGGCCTTTTTGTTAACCGTTCAATAGTGAAACTTTTTCCTTGTCAAGCCGTATCGAACTATTCTCTGGTTTTTTCCATGAACATGTTCAGTATTCCAGAACTTCCTCAGACGAATATACTTCGAATAAAATGAAACCCTTTTCGCCATAATTTCAACAACAACAAAAAAGTAAAAGAAAGTAAAGGAACATTATTGTTATCTTTCCCTGTGTAATAGATATTTCCCCGTTTTTGAAATTTTCTCCCCTATTTTTTTTTTTGTGTGTGTAACTTGCATGATATTGTTTTTTGTTTTGGTTTTATCACTGAAATTGAAGATATTGGGGACCCGGAAGTAGCTGGTGATTCATGTGAGGCTGCTTGAAGATGAAGTTCCGTTGGGGGTTCTGGTTTTGGAGGGTGGTGTTAGGAAAATGGCAAGAGGAACTATGGTATTTCATTGGAGGGTACATCATGTTCTCATCCATGTGGGCAATCACCGAAGGGTTCTTCTGAATGAAACAGGTACTATAGTTAATATCAGTGTTGTTGTTGTAGAAATTCTGCTGGGTTTCATGATCCAGATTCTCATAGTTGAACAATGGTTCAGTTGTGTTTGGGTAATTACTGGAGTTATGGTTCTCTGATAAGAAGGTGCTCAGCATGGAAAAGTCTGTTGCATCCAAGAGGTTGGAGAAGGATAGAGACTTTTGAGATATGAGTGTGGCTTGTGGAGGAGGGAGAAGAGGTGTTGCAGTGTTGGAGATTGCTGAAAAAGAAAAACCTTCTTTCATTTGCTCTTCTTGATCTTCTGCTTCTTCTTGCTCTTTTATTTCCACTGTTTGTGCTGCCTCTGTGATTGAACTCAGACTGTGTTTCGACTTCTTGTATATCCGGCATAGAACCCAGTCATCCAACTAACAAAAAAAAAAAGTATTTAGTTAATTAATTAGTTACTGATAAAAGAATGATATTTATAGACTATATATATGAGAGAGAGAAAATAACAAGTACCGAATATGTTTTTATTGAAAAAAACCAAGTGTTTATATACTATTACTGGTAGAAAATCCTCTTTTCTTCTCTGAATACATGTAGAAAAATACTCTTTTCCTTATGCAGAAAATACCCTTTATAAATTAAATGAAATAATGTACTTTACTCATTAGAAATCTTGATTGACCATATTTAGTACTTTTTAATCACAGTTTTTAATCTAAAAAATTATAAAATTCAAACTTCCATTTGAAGGGTCAGGATCTATATCCTGAAACATGCATAAGTTATTACATGATGAAGAAATGATTGTTTCACTTTTTAATACACACGCACACACAAAATTATACTAGATAAACCATTTAACAATTCACTTTTAGAAATATTTTATTAGTTGATAAAAAAAATTAATTTTTGTATTTATAAAAAAATATAATAAATATAAAATTTGTAAAAATTTATTGATTATGAAAGTAATACTTTCTTAAACTGAAATGGTATTTCAGAAAAAAAAAATTATGAATGACAATAGGAGGGAGCTGAACAAAAGTTGATGTATATGAAAATACATAGGAAAACATACTCTCATGGAAGTGTCTTTGATCCTAACAGGTTTATTGGTGTCAACAAGGCGATATTCATGCATGATCCAATTGGTCTTGACACCCTTTGGTGGTTTTCCTTTGTAGAACACCAAAGCCTTCTTCACACCAAAATGTTCTCTCACTCCTCCACCAAATGATGCAACTATGTTCTTATCAGTGCCTGTTGCCTTCCAATACCCTGAAGCAGCTGCCCTGTTTGGCCGAGCTCCATTTGGGTACTTCCGGTCTCTCGGACTGAAAAAGTACCACTCTTTCTCCCCAAACGCAGCCTTAGCTGTTCAACAAACCAAAACCAAAACCATCTTTCCCATCACAAATAACACACTTGACATGTGGTAATGTTAGAAAAAGAGTAAGAGAGATCGATTCATTCCACTGCCCTACCATATAAAGTTATTTGGAAAAGTGATAAAAGAGATGAGAGAAATGATAGATTCAAATTTTTGATTAATAAATACTAACTATATTAACATTGTTGATATAAAACAATCTCAAACATTACCATTAAAAGAACAAATTTAAGCCATGAAAATTGGTCACTTCTCATGTTGTATATATAGTGACAGAGAAGGTGACAAACCTGGTAGCTCCCATGGATCACACTTGTAGATATCAACCTCAGCAATGATGGAAACTGGCAAAGGAATGGAGGCTACCTTTTTCCTAAGGTAGTGAAGAATGAGCTCTTCATCTGTAGGGTGGAACCTAAATCCTGGGGGCAAGTTGTTGGATTGTGGGGTTCCCATAACCCTAATTCAACTAACTAACAAAGAAAACTATGCAAAGAGAAAGAATGTTTTTGGGTGTAAGGTTGGGTGGGTTTAGTGAAAAATGAACACAAAGACACAAGCTATAACCTTGAGAGAGAGGATTGAAATATTTGGGGTTTGAAGAGTGGAAGGCCTTTTATGGGTGTGGAATTTGTGAAGAGATTAGGCCAAGGCAGAAAAGGGGGATGAAGGTTCAAAGTTTTCCAAGTAGGGACCATTTGAAGAGAGAGAAAGTAATGTGGTGGATGGCCAAAGTTAGAGAGAGAAAATGGTCACTTTGGCACACCATGGAAGGAACCCTAGATTGGCTTGTGAAATCACATAGTCACACTTTCTATTTTGTCGTTTTGTAGGAAATCTATGACCTTTGAAACGAGGGTCTTCACGATGTCTGGTAAGTCACTTAGTCATCATTGAGATAAGCTTGCCACACGTGTCCACCAAAATCAAGGTAGAATGATTGGTGGGTAACATTGTTTTGGAATTATTTTGATTCACTTTTGTTGGATTCTTTTATTAAAATATCTTTATTATCGTTTACTTATTTTTATTTAGTTTTACTTTAATATAAATTGTTCACTTAATTAAACCAATGTTTATAATTTACTTTCAGTTAATTTTACCTTTTCGGTATAATAAAAAAGTGAAGATTGTAAAATATTTTCTAATAAGAATATAAAATGACGGGATTTTTAATACAAATAGTGTAATTATTATTAGAATTATAATTTGAAATAAATTAGAAAATCTTATTATTAAAACTGAACTACAAATTTGTTTGGTAAATATAAGTACATGCAATCAAAGTTCAGTGAAATAAAAGATATTCAAATTTAATATGTTTTCAATTAATTGTATAGATTAATTTGGTTTTGGTTTTCTAAAACCCTATCATCTTCTCTATGGTGATTGAATGGGAATGGTGGCGCAAATAGCTACTAAGAACCGTTTGTTATAAAGGATAGCATTGACTATACTTCAAATAGTTTCTAATAATTAGCACTGAATTATAATTTTAATTTTCTTTAATCATAGGATGTGATTTTGATTTGTTCCTTTTGGTTTAGTATTAAAATCTTAATTTTCATTCAACTAATTGAATTTTAAAAGCTAAGGAATATGTTTAAGGTATCATAGAAATAAATTTAATTAATTAAAATACTTTCTAAGAGAATTCTTCAATTTGACGTCTAGTTTTGTTTTCTGATTTTACTTTTTAAGTAAATATTGTTTTTAATTAAAATATTAATTTTATTAATTTTATTTTTCATGTGACGATTTCTCTAAATTTAATTATTTTTTAATTTAATCAATTTTTAAATTTAATATTTTTAATTATAAAATTATTTACAAAATAAATAAAAATTATTTACTACAGAATTATAAAAATATTTTAACTTTCTAATAATAATAATATTTTTATTATCATAAAACATGTTAACACATGTAATAATAAAATAACTAAATTTATGAAATTGATTATCGAACTAAAACTCTGAATTTTTTAAAATTAAAAAAATTAAGATTGTCGATAAAATTTTAAAAAAATGATATTACAATTTAATAAATACATATCACATCAGTTAATTAGATTGGATAATTGGAATTATATCATTGATTTAGACAGTGTAGAATATTACTGATAAAAATAATAAAATGAAATAAGTTTTATAAAAAATTATTTAACTCAATTTTATATAATTTATATCAAAACTACTATTTAATAGTTCTTTTTTAATTTATGATGTCCAATATATAAAATAAATTATATCAGAAAGAGAATATTAACATTATATTATAATGTATTGTATTCAAGTGAAATTTTTGGATTTTCTTTTTATCTTTTGACATTTATATGTATTATTCGTTATCATAAGTACTAATACAGCTGTAAATTCCAAATATTCACAATGAAGTTAGTTTTCTTTAACATGATTTATTTGTACTTAAAATAACAATTTTAAGATTCAAATAAAAGTCATAATTTTTTATCATTTATGTCAACTGAGCTTAGTTTTAATTAACTTTTAGAATTCTTTTTAAAAATTTTATCCTGTTTTTTTCTTTTTCATTAAAAGTGATGAAAAAGTAATGAATACATATAAAAAATTAATGAATGAATTCTATTCAGATTAAATTTTAAAAAAATAATGAGTACTTAAAAAAAATTATATACTTTTTTATAATATTGTAGTAACTAAAATACAATGTTATTCAAGAATTCATCTTAATTTTTTTTTATTTTATTAAAAACATATTTTCTTTTTATTTCTGGAATTTTTTATATTTTATAAATATTTCATTAAATTATGTAGAATTCTTAGAAAATTCAGTTTTTACGGATTTTTATAAAAAAATTTAAAATGTTATACAATATATGAAAAATTAATAATATTTTTTTTTCAAAGATAATTCTTGTCAAGATAGATAATATAATTATAAATAATAAAAAAACATATGAATATTTAATGCATTGTAATATCTAGTATATATAAGAACCTAGAAAATAGAGTATTAGAGTAGATAAGTGTTTTAAAATAATGAGATTGATTATTTTAATTTTAAAATAATTTGATAATATAAATAGATGTTCTTAAAATCATCTCATTATCTAAAAATACTAATCATCTTTCTAAAACTCTTTCTCTGAGTTCCTTTTTTCATTTTTTTAAGATTTCTAACTCCTTGATCATTTGTTTTACAAGCCGGAAGTGCCTAGAAGATCACGGTAGTGCAATTTTCATTCTCTACCGATTAATTTTTGGTTAGAGCAAGTAAGTTTTTCTACTTCTTTTTTCTTTAACTCTTTGTCTGTGATTATGCTTAGGAACCCTTCGCATGTGTTATTTGTACTTTATTCTTGGTTCTTTTTTAATATGAGGTTTTAAAGAACTCACTTCGATCATAATTCAGTGATTTGTAGAAGTGCCTAGAGTTTCTTGTGCTTAAAGCAACTGTTGTGGGTTCTTAGAGTTGTGCTAATTTTCTTTGAGATAAGCTAGTTCTTTTTTTATGTTAATTTATAAAGTATGAATTGATAGTATTTAGGGTGTGTAGTTTATAGATATTGCATGTTTATGCTTGAAATGCTAGTTAATGTGTTGAGTAAGTGATCAATTGGATCACATGATGATTGTTGACGATGAATGATTTTGTGTTCAACTTCATTTGTAGGATGAATAGTGTTGTTGCGATGTTTGGTGGTGTTGAATTTGGTTAAATGTGGAAGATAATTGAACTAGGTTGAATTGTAAGTGGTTTGGGTAAAAATATGGGGTTTTGGTATGTGGGTTTTTGAGTTAAGGGTTAAAAAGAAAAATTAAGTCTTAGAATCTCTTTGGATGTGATTTGAGATTTGTCAGAGTTCTGAATTGGTTGAAATTTGTTCTAGAAAGAGGTAGTGTAATACTTTGGTGGTGTTTTAGTTGGTTTTTGAGTTCATTTTAGGGGTTCATACTAGTGAGGTTTTGAGTTATAGGTTCTATGCTGAAATGGAAGACTTGAAGTGTGTTTCTAAGTCATTTCTGACTTG
Organism: Vigna nakashimae; assembly: GCA_034642375.1. Lineage (NCBI taxonomy): Eukaryota > Viridiplantae > Streptophyta > Magnoliopsida > Fabales > Fabaceae > Vigna > Vigna nakashimae. Next base: position 13,200,077 of record CM067768.1, on the reverse strand, counting down.
TTAGAGTCCTTAAGTTACTAAAAAAACAAGTTATAACTTGTGGAATTTAATTAAGGTCTCTAAAGTAAGATTTTAGTTATTTTTAAGTTGGAATATATTTTTAAAATAGTTGAAAACTAGGTTAATTTGGGTTATACACATTTGGTTAGGTCCATGATAATTTATAATCTAATATAGGAGTGTTAAAAGTTGGTAAAAGTGTTTAGGATAGGTCATGTGAGTTTAGGAGTGCTCATTTTGCAATTTTGATGTTGCAGAATTATGCAACGAGGTTAGACAAATAAGAGCATCTTGTTGGGCGAGCTTATCGGAGTTCTGACAGTGAGTTCCAATGGCAATGAGGTATGTAAGAGTTTTAAGGAGAATTCTTAATGGTTGTATCAAAGTGTTGTCGATATGAATGTAGGGAGTTTAGTCTTGGAGATTATCTAGACACTCTAATGATCATTCATTCTCGATTAGAAAGGAGTGATACACGTGGTGAGAGTAGTAGGAGATCTTAGTTTAGGTGCTTCTAGTATGACCTAAGATGTTGTACAAACTAACCTTGTGAGTGTAGCAATGTAAGTCTAGGTCAATGGCATGATTAGGATCTTTGAAATATTTATTGTGAAACATGATATACGTATGGAATATTGATATGCTATGATTAGTTTTGTATTACTAGCTTACCTTTTTTGTTTGCTCTTGTTTGGGTGTTCTTGTTTGTTCGTCTATTTTGGCTATGATTATCTAGTGGGTGTGAGCAGAAAAAAGTGATGTGATAGTAGAGAAAGCTTTAGGTGGAGTTGACCCAGAGACGTAGTAACTTTAGTGTTTATATGTTTATTAGTTATGTCTTAGCTTTGGAGGTTTTAGATTATATATCCTTGTGCTAGTTTTGAGCTGAATGCTTTGTATATAAAGTTTGTTTTTATAGTTATATTAAATGACTGTAAATTAACTTTATATTTTTGTTTGTCAACTCATCTATGATGTGATTATTTTTTTATAGTATTAATACTATTGAAAAAAAATGTCACAATATCCAAATTTAATACTCTACAAAAATATTTCATTGTTTTAAGTTCCAAGTAATCTCATTGTTTAAAAAAAAGGATGCAAATTTATTGTTTTCAAGTTTAAAAGAAATCAAATGTTATTTTAATATTTTGGCACTAGTTAAGTTGATTCCTTAAAAGAATATAATAAATCAAATTTAATTTATATAACTAAATAATTTTTTATAAAAATATTTATCATGTACATCTACACACACAAAACTTCTTTAAACTTCGATCTTTTTATAAGTAGTTATTCAAATGCTTTATTTTCAAAAGTGCATTATCTTCTCACTTTTGATATATCTGTTTTCCTAAAAATTGATTTGTCTTTATTAAATTATTCGGTTTAAAAAAGTTATAGAAAATGGAAACATACCCAATCAAGATTTGTTTCATATATTTTTTGACCATTGACCAACTAACAATTTTTTAGTATTTTCGACCTTCTTGTCAATTGTATGAGAACGTGTTTTACAATAAATTCACAATATTAATATTGGCTATGTTTGCAGCATTACTCATTGTCATCACTCAAAATCTGCACAAAATGAAAGGCAATAAGAAGATATTCTAAAAAATATAAACAAAAACGACATTCTCAAAAGGAATTGTTCCACGTGGCATTCAGGAAACTAAAGTGGTATAATCCAATTTTGTGAGTGCTATGTTGTTGTTACGTGAAATCAGAAAATATGGAAGTGCTTTCATGTGGTCTAAAATAACTGCTTATTTGACTGTTCAATACTTTGCTTAATTGGAAAGAAAAATTTTATATTGCTCAAAAAATCAAGGTGCACAAAGCTTAAAAAATATCACGTGTGGATAAATTAAAGTTATGTTTTTCTATACTTTTTTTCCATAATTTGTTAAGTACGGATATTGGCTTTTATTTTTCAAATATAGGATTTGAATATAGTTTATTTACATGGTATATATTATGTTTTGCGAAAATAATAGCCCAAAACAAAAAGGATTGCTAAAACTTAAAAGTTGATAATCAAAATTTTGATATTTTTAAGTTACTTGTTCTATTATAAATTTTTAATAGTGCTTTGATAGAACTATATATATTATATATTGAACTAATTAGTAAATATAAAAATAAAAAATATAGCCATGTTTTTAATAATACTTTACGTGAATTTTTAACTTTTTATTGATAAAATATATTGTAATTTTATATGTACTGAAATTCTTTTAATTGTGGATTAATTATTTCCATTATTTTTTTTTAATTTCAATTTGTTTTATGTTATGTATTTTATTAGTAATTTTATATTACAGCTTAAGTATTTTCAATTAAGTTTAAAATAAAGTAAAGGTTTAACTGTGTTTCTGATCCTTGAAAATTTAACTAGTTTTGATTTTCGTTACTATAAATCTTTTTCATTGCTTTTTTATCCATGTAAAATTAATTGAACATATGTGTTTAGTTCTTGTTCTAGTTCTATAAATTACTTTTATTTTTATTTTCGTTTATCCAAAATTTCAACTCATTATTTTTAATTTGTAATATTTATTTTAGGATATATAAATAACATGTTTTTTTTATCTATTTTTAAAAGTCACATGTTGATAATATATAATAGTACATTATTTGGAATTAGGAATGCTCCATATTTGAATTGTTTATCAAATTGTTAATAATTCAAAAAAATCATATTATTAAATTAATTTCTAATAATTTAATTTAGTTTAATTTATTTAAATCATGATCCAATTTAGTTTAAATCATGAGTAATCCAGATTAGTTTTTGCAAAATCACTTTTAAAATTTAATTTAAGTTGTATCATAACTCAGTTTATTATATACATTTTTTTATTTAACACATAAGCAATTATATGGAACTAAAAGAAAAATAAATATACAAAGAATAAAATCAAAATTCAATCATTTTACATAAACTAAAGATATATTTTAGTCTAAAACTAATAAATATATCTATAAAGTAAATTGATACAAATTTAGGTAGATGTAATACCTTTCTTATATATTTGATTAGTAATATTTACAACATCTTTAAAGTACAATGATCACAACTCCCCACAATAAAGGGAAACAACATCGGTTATTTTTGCCTTTCCGTAGCGGTTCTACAACCAATGTATATATAGGCGAGGTAAAAAGTGGTAGATTTTTTGCCTCGATTGTGAACTGAGACAAAAAGATGTATGCTTTTGTCTCGGTTCAAATGCAACCGAGGCAGTAGAGAGTGTTTCTTTTTTTTATTTTTTTTTTGCCAAACTTTTGGCCTCGGTTGTTGGTCAACCAATGCAATAGGTGGGTTTTTTTTCAATGATACTTTGTTACTTCTGGCTAGTCCTGGGAGGCTACAACCTGAATATCAATAATCAGAAGACCAAATATATGGCAAGTTGTAAGTTATATCCTATAGGACTTTGGAAATACATACAGCAGCAATGGATGGACAAGGGAAGCACGCAAAGTGAAAACAACATAAATTTTGGAAGCCTTTCTTTCGTCATGAAGAAAAACCCTCTAAGCTTGTTTTCTATCACGGATAGAAAGACTAGGGAAGACATGTTGAAGTTAGAAGTGGGAAACTTGCCAGAGAAATTGTTTACTAAGATTTGAAGAAAGGAAAGATTGAGATTACCAAGTTCAGTAGGAAGCTCTCCTTCCAAACGGTTCCTTGCCAATGAAAGATTTTGAAGAGAAGAGAGATTAGACCCTGTTTCCAACTTTGGAGCATGTGACAGCGTACTAGGTGCAGTGATAGGAGTGTGTGGACCATCTAGAGACTCGAGCTTGGATTCCGAAAGTTTGAAGCAACGAAGCTGAGCAAGAGTCCCCGGCCTCAGGTACTTGTTCCCGGAGCTCCGTGACTGCCTCCTTGCCTTAACCCTCCGAGTCTTCTCCTTCGGCGACACCTTACCCATTCTCTCGTTCCCCACACTCAACCCAGCCTGAAAAAAAAAAAGAAAATAAAATTGAAAAACAAAAATCAAGAATAAGAAGAAGAGAGAAAGAGAAAGGTTGGTACATAGTGGTGAGGTGGAAAGTGAAAATAGAAGGCGGAATAGAAAGGGAAAGAAAGGAATGTGGCCGCTAAGGTTTTCGCCGCTAGGGTCCTTGGCTTCTGCTTCTCCCGCCTGGTATTCTTCTTCCTGTCCTCCACCAGCCTCTACACCGTTGAACAGGACGGCGACGGTGAGCACTGCGAGCCGTATGGTGGTCGAGCGGCACGAGATATGAATTCGACCGTGGTGGCACCCGGATCCCATGGAGGTGATGAAGGCTCAACCAAACCAACCAGCCTCCTCTCTCCACTTCGCTCAGTTTGTAAATAAATAAAGATTTTGGCTCGGTTCCTAGGCCAACTGATGTCTTAGGTCTGACTGGTACAGGTCTTTCTGCCTCGGGTGTCTTCTTAACCGAGATCATATCTCTTATGTGCTTCGGGTAAGAGAGAACCGATGCCTATAAGTTCGGCTTAATTACAACAATGCCACCGCATTTTGATAGACTTCGGTTTTCCACGAACCGAAGCCTACTGGGCGAGTTAAAAAGCGTATTTTTTTATTAGTGCCCCCTCATTTTTACTCTTTTTTTTTCATCTTGGTTATGTGCATTAAATTGAATGCAACCAAATCTTGAAATTGATTGGCTCAGTAAAGATGTTATTTTAAGTTTTGCGAAAATTTGATATAGTTCAATTTACTCTTTCTTATGTTTTTTTTTTATAGAATCTTACGACAATAGAGGTGAAGACAACTTGGTTACACTAGCTTGATTTTTATATAGAGTTTATATTTTGTTTTGAACATAAATGAATTCTTGAAAACGGAGAATATTGAGTTTTAGTTGGACGCAATTTGGAGTTTAAGCTGATAGATGTTTGATTTGATGTACTTTACATTTAATATTTTTATTGAGATATTACTATAATGTGTAGATTATGAATGTTAAATATAATTGTTCTTAAACTGAGTTTTGAATATAGTTAAGATGCGTGAAGTTAGTTTTTTTTATAGTTTTTCGTTAGTTTATGGGTTTAATGAAAAATGTATTTTGAGTTTGGATGATCAAGTTGATTTGAAATGAAAAAATTATGATATTTGAACTAATTATAGTTGTTATTAATCATTTGTAATTTGTTCAAAAGTTGTATTGTTTATAGTGGTTTTGAATAAATAGTATATTATTTACAAATAGGACATTATTTACAAAGAGTACGTACATTATTTATAAAAGGTTTAATATCCTATTTTATTCCCAGTTTCGCTCGAAAATGTTAAATTAATCCATTCTTTAAAAAGTGCGCCAATTAAGTCCTCACTTAATAAAACTTATGTCAATGAAATTCCTTCCGTTAAATCCGTACAAACGACGTTAACTATTTTTCTCTCTCTTTTACTTTTTTTCTATTTTTCTGTGCAATGTAGGTTTTTGTCAGTTTTTTTTTCTCTTCTACTTTTTTTCTACTTTAAATACTCTCTCCTCCCACTTTTTAAAGGATGAAGCATACGAATTTGGAGTTTCAATCTCAAACAATGTGGCTTTACTATTTCAGTGGCCAGCCTACTCAATGTTTGTCAATCTCCTGGGCCTCTTTGGCATGCCAAATTCATTACACACTAGTAAATAAAGAAGTCCTGTTGCAGAGAATCTCCGATATTTTAAAGAAAGATATACTTACCTTTCTATCTGTACTTTGCCTACCATATGATGTCTAATGGTGAGATGATATTATTGAATCAGAGAATCTAAGGTGCTACTGTGCTCTGCCTTAATCTTTATATATATATATATATATATATATGTATGTATGTATGTATGTATGTATGTATGTATGTATGTATGTATGTATAGATAGATTGATAGATACACAGAGGACTAGAAACGGATAACCATTGAGCTATTTTGTTCATACTACTTGAATAAGATAAATAATTCCCAAGAGATAAAATAACTGTACAAGATATACAGAAAGTTAAGATAAAGGACTACGCTACAATCCAGGACAATATTCAAAGTTGAAATCTCATGAAAACAGTAGTTTCATTAATTGAAACAAGTTAAAAATCGATTTTCATAAGTGAAGTCATGAATTTGCCAAAGAACAATGAAGCAATCTTGTTACAAAATTTCAGAGTTCAGTCTCTCTTCTCCAAGCGTAGAGTAACAAAGAGAAACCACAGTTATTGCTCCCACACGACCTAGTTGATGAAGACGACGAGCTCCTTCCTCCATCACTGTTCTCCTCCGTCCACTACAACACGCTAGAGTTTGACGGCGATAGAGTCGCTATTGATGACGCCATAGTGGGTCCCACCAACCTCTTCCTCATCAACTTCTTCTCTGGCCCCACCATTTCAGGCCACACTACGCCACCATCACCTACTTGAAACACAAAAACACCATAGCTATTGTCGTTTCACTATCAACCACCCAACTCAACACGGCCCAATAGAACTCTACTTCATCACCATCGATGAAGAGTGGTAAACTATGGGTAAGGCTTCTTTGGCAATGGAGAGTGGTAAACTGTGGGTAAGGCTTCTTTGGCAATGGAGGTGAGGTAGAAGTGTGAAATAAATCTTTACTTATAATATATATATAGAGAGAGAAAAAATCTGACAACAACCTGCTAAAGTCTGTTGCACTGAAAAAGTAAAAGAGCGAGAAAAATATTTAACGCCGTTTGTATGGATTTAACGGAAGGGATTTCATTGGCGTAAATTTTATTAAGTGAGCACTTAATTGACGCACTTTTTAAAAGATGGACTAATTTAACATTTTCGAGTAAAACTGGGGACAAAATAGAGTATTAAACCTTTATAAAATTTAGAACACAATTTACCACTAGCAGACCACATCACCTCACATTTATTAACAACTCCTCACTACAATTTTGCATAGAAAAAGAAAATATAGTGAACAAAAGTAAATTTTCAACAACTCAATTTCCATGTTGTCATCTTGTGAACACAACTTCTCATAATGACTTCTCGGTGTCATTAACGTTATTGATCCAATATGCTCCCTCATCAAAGCTATGAGATGATTTCTCAGAGCTTTAATACTTTTTGTGGAATTTTCTTTATAGTATGTTGTTGGCTTGTACATGGTTACGAAATTTGTTAAGTTCTCCTATATGCATGAATCTATCGACTCTTTCGCTCATTTCATTTAGGTGAACCATGAATTTCTCTCATAGACTATCATCGAAGAAACCCGGTTGCAGGGCGGTGACCACATGATGCATGACTAACTGTGGGTAATTAAATTTAGAGTTTTATCTTGATGTTGGTTATTATTTATCATTTTTTATTATTTATTTGGTTGCAACATTTACGCACAAAACACCTCTTTGGTGAACGAGATTCACTCAATATAAATTCTATAGAAAGGGATGTCAAATACATACTCAATGAATGAGATTCACTTCACATGAATATTGCCAAGTAGGATTCCAAATACACTCTTAGTAAAGGAGATTCACTAATAGACTCATCCTCATGCTAGGATGAACCAAAGTATGAAGACGATACCATGAAGGTGAGGTTGGTGCAAAACCAATGGAAAATAAGAGGTGTTTGATAGTCCTCTTAAGAGGTGGACAAACTTTAAAGATTACAAAAATGCTTAAAAATATCGATGAAATTTTATCAAAGGGCAAATATATCGGTAATGCGTATGACAGTTACTGACGGAAAAATTCGTTGATAAATCTGTCATTAATGGAACAAAAAAATGAGCGCAAATTTTCCCGCCCACTTTTCACTTATCGACAACATTTTTTGACGGACGAATCTGTTGGTAATGCCTACTTCACTTATCGATAGAAAATATGTCGGTAAAAAGAGCAGGATTTTTTCCACCAATTTTTTCCCTTTGTCCGCGAGAGGCGTTATTTATTTCGTCGTCTTTCTCGCAGTGTTCATTGTCGCTGCCCTCTCTCTCTCTCTCTCATAGTGTGCATTCCCCTACGTCTCCATCTCAACTCAAGTCACGGTTGCTTTGACGTACCTTCATCTCCGTTTAGCCACACCGTTGCCTCCATCCCCACTGACGTCATTGAGATCTTGCATTCCATCTTCTTCTTCTATACAACCACTGTTAGCACCGTCCCATGCCTTTTTTCTTCCCTTTTCACGCTTTAGCCGCTACCACCATCGTGCAACGCCACTTTTGTTTTTCCCTTTTTACGCTTCAAGCACTACTGCCGTCGTGGAACCCCACTTTTGTCCACTGTATTATGGAAAAAAATCTTCAAGATGAAAGAAAGAAGAAGAAGGATTGGTAAAAATGTTTTTGTCCACTGTAATGACCAAAACCAACGTTTTTCATCATTATGCAAAGATTATGGATTGGTCAAACTGAAAGAAAGAAGGAGAGAGAGAGGGAGAGTAGGGAAGAAGATGAACCAGATTGAGATATTTATCGACGAATTTTTCCATCGATAATTATCAACAGATTTTCTTCGGTAATTATCGATGGATTTTTCAGTCGGTAATTACCGATGGATTTTTTAGTCGGTAATTATCGACAGATTTTTTCCTACGTAATTACTGACGAAATAAAAAATTTGTCAGTAAAATTTAACGACAACACTTTTACTGACATATTTTTTATCGTCGGTAAGCCGTCAGTAATTTTGTTTTATTGACAAATGTTATGCATTACCGACGAATTTTGACCGTCGATAATATCAATTTTTCATATAAATGGCTAGAAGAGACCACATGTGATGTAGAGCCTTGACTTTAGAGACAAGTATGATAGCAAAAAAATAATTTGGAAACATAACATTACTAAACTCAAAGTGAAAATGCATAAAGATAGACACCTCTATTTATAGGCCAAGGTTTCTCCAAAGTTTGTAGACACAAAATCCTAAAAAATCCCATATTTGCCACTCAAGGTACAAATCTAGAAATTCTCTCAATTAAGAAGATGACATGTGCCCACTAACTTGTATAAAAACACAAAGGTAACTCGATCCATCAAAACCCGAGTACATAAAATGTATAAAAAAAAGCTAGAGCAAACCTCTAAGCCATGGCACAAAAAGGGGTGCATTAAGAAGATATGACAACATAAGGAAAGCAAAGAAGCTCAAGATACTCAAGCAACATCATTACAAGAGAAACTCAGAAAACTCAAGCAGAACAAGAAAAATCTAACAAACTCGAAAAAGGGATCTCCAAACCAGCCTGACCTCAAATATCAAGGCCAACCTCTCATATTTACCTTGGCCACCCTTGCTCAAAAATAGCATGTGAAGACTAGAAGGGGTGACAAGGAGGATAAAGGGAAACATCCAAACAAAGCAAGAAGTCTTCTCTAGCTAAGCCAAAACAAGCAACAAAGTAAACAAACATCAAAGGAAGTTACGTACTAAGAAGGTAATACCAAGGAAAGTTAGGCCCAAAGTTGGTAACATCAAATAATGATATGCTCGAAGTTGAAAACAACGAAAACGATCGTGCCTAAAGTCAGCAACAACATCAAAGGAAGATAGCAACGTAAAAGTGGAATCGGCCTGAACTTCCTAAAGACGAGATCACAAGTAAACAGTGCCTAAAATTAGCAACACAAGTTGGTTGGGACTAAACAACAACTTAAAGAGATCAGTTGAATGACCATCAAGGAATTTGATCGAAAGACCACATCCTTTAAAGAGCTCAACTAAATAGTCATCAAGGAGCTCGGTCAACAATGGCATCTATAGAGCTCGGATGAATGGCCATCAAGGAGCTTATCTGAAAGACCATCACATTTAAAGAGCTTGGTCAAATAACAATCAAAGAGCTCAACCAAGCAGCCATCACATCTAAAGATCTCAGTTGGATTAGCCATTCAAGGAGCTTAGTTGAAGCACCACCTTGTATAAGAGATCGACTTGATAAGCCACCCAAGGAGCTTAGCTTGATGAGCCACCTAGGGAATTCAACCTCAAGGCCAACATCGTCTAAAAGCTTAGTTAGCCACTAAATGAACTTGGCCTTAATGAGCTACCCATACTGATAGAGTTTAGCCTCAACGGTCGATCCACATATAAAAACATTTGAACAACCAAACTAAACAAACTTGGCCTCAACAACCAAGCTTGAAAAGCTCGGCCTCAATGACCAAATCAAATAAGATTAACCTCCACACCAATCTCAATTGAATAAGATTGGCCTCCACGACCAATGCACATTGAATAAAGCTTTGCCTAAATGGCTAAACTCAATAAATTTGGCCTTAGAGCCAATCCACCTACAAACATAGCCTTAGGGCTAATCCACTTGCAAACATGGTTTGTCCATCTACAAGCTACACAAGTAGGCTTGAGGTTTGATTTGACCTTGTACACCAAACCAAACTCCCAAGACTGGGGTGCTTATGTTCCTACCTGACTCAATAGGCATATTAAAATGCTTGATTCAATAAGACTCTTTAAGTCTTTTCATTATGGAGGAACCCAACCTATACATATTTGGACTCTATCTACATATTATAACTAAATCTCGATTGTTTGGTATGTTGGTCATTATTAATCATTATGTTATTATTTATATGTTGTTATTATACCCTACAGGTAAATACTATTCTAATAGGAACATAAGCCACGAACCATGTTGATTCTATAAATACAACTAGTATTTTCCAATGAGTATTCACTTAATAAACAATCACTCTTACTCTATTCTAAAAGATCGTAACTTTCTTATTGACTTAAGAATCAGAGAATTTTTTACAGGTGAATCTCTCCCCTCTCAATATATAGGAGGCCCTTTCCGTTAAAAGGAATCAAACCTTCGTTAGGATCTCACCACATGTCCTCTACACATTAAAGATCCATGTAAGAACAAAAGGTCTTCTACTTTATTATGAAAATGTCATCATATCCACTTGTTCTAGTAATACATGATATAATTGTTTTTACCATATTTACAACATTGCATAATTTATTATGCTGAATAATCATATAAAAAATTGTCATAAAAACTATTTTTCTCAATTATATAACTCATAGTATATTACCAAGTGGAAAAGTCTTAAGTTCTTTTTTTTATGATATATATATATATATATATATATATATATATATATATATATATATATGTCAACTTTTTAGACTTGATTAAGTTCTAAATTGAAGATTAGTCTCATAATAAAAATAAAATAAACCTTATACTCACGTGATACTTCATGAGAAAAACTTAATTACGATACTAAATAAAACTAAAAGCACAATATTTGAACATGGAGAGAGTAGAACCCAAAATACATATCATAAATATATATATATATATATACATATATATATATATATATATATATATATATATATATATATATATATATATATATATATTTGTCTTTTGTATTTATTACCGTTTACATTACAACTATAAAATTTAGTGTTTATGGATATTTGAAATATATATATCCTTCAAAAAAAATTACTTTTTATTTAGATTACATGTGTAACATCCCAATAAATAGTAATAACCATTAATTAGAACTAATCACATTTACAGAAATTACAGTGCAGTCTTAATTACAACGGCTGAAGAAAACCGAAAGTACAAAGCTATACAGCGTTCAGAATTTTCTACAAAATATCAAGTTCTGGACGAACGGTCTTACAAAATAAACCTTCGAACGTCCCAAAAAGCTATACAGATAATTAAACACTAAACTTAACGAGCGCACTAAGACTCGGCTTTAACCTCTACTTCGACAAGATTGGCATCCTCCAAATTTTCTTCTTCCAGCATTTCTTCAAGTGGCGCCTCTCAGTCTGCTCACATCCACAACGGATGATCATTGCATTGACAAGACAGACGTACATAAACAGTAGACAACACAAGGAATTGCAAGGGTAAGCTTAGGTAATTTAATTCATACAACCATTATAAAATTTAACATATGAAATCAACATTCAATACGCATAACAACATATCAAAGCATAGAATAACTCATCCCAAATATCATAATTGACGACCGTCCGGACTGTATGAATCCATGTAACCGCAGGCGTTCGTGCACCCGGGTGGTGTAGTAACTGGAACCATCCATCAGCTGCCACCCGAGGTTAACCCTATCAGTCCAAAGTACTCAATAGGACTAGAGCCTCCTGCCATTCCCACGCATGACCTACTCCCCTCTATATGAGGACGAGCACTCACGGAATATCAGGATGAACAGCCATCAGCGATTTTACCATGGTCATACTATACCACTTCTCATAATCAAATCATAGAGACGTTCCTCCTTGGAACGCTCGTTGAAAATCCACAACAGTTTATTCATCCCATATAATGTTTATCTTTTATAATCTTTCACTTTTATTTTCATTTTTGGTCTTACAGTCCAAGTACATAAAATCACGATCTCTTTATAACAAGAACAATTGTGAGGGGCGAGGCCGAAGAATTTGCCCCATTCCATAATAAAGTAATACCGGCTACAAGATAGATGGATGACCTATAATACAAGGTGGCTCGACACGGTCGTCGACCCAGATGGACGACCCACATTAAGAAGGATGCTCGACACTGTTGGTCGACACAGATGGATGATCTGTATTAACAAGGGTGTTCGACACTGTTGGTCGACACAGATGGATGATCTGTATTAACAAGGGTGTTCGACACTGTTGGTCGACACAGATGAATGATCTGTATTGACAAGGGTGTTCGACACTGTTGGTCGACACAGATGGATGATCTATATTGACAAGGGTGCTCGACACTGTTGGTCGACACAGATGGATGATCTGTATCAACAAGGGTGTTCGACACTGTTGGTCGACACAGATGGATGATCTGTATTAACAAGGGTGTTCGACACTGTTGGTCGACACTGTTCATCATGAGCTCTAAGTAGAAGACCGACACAACTCATCCTCAACCAGAATTCTTCCCAAATGAAAGAGTTCAACTATTTCAAAGGAGTTACTGAGAATACCGATCGGTCAAAGACCGTTTCGATAACGAATGTTCATTATCAAGCAGAGAATATGATATTTTCCAGATTTTTCATTTTCAATAACTTTACAGTTTTTCATACGATTCATATCTTATAAATTCTTTCCAACATAAATCTCATACATTACAGAATTCATATTATCATCTCATATCATACAGAATTTATCCATTTTCCACATCATACGTTTCATCCTCAACATACAGTTCAACCAATATTACAAATATACTTCCAGTACACAACAGAGTTCGTTCACGCATGATTAAACCATCATACATTCCATACATCCAAATCAATTCATGCTTTCACACACACCATACAAGTATAAATTAAATTACTAAAGCTTCCCTTACCTGGTCTAGCAGTGAACGCCCTAAACGAATGCTTTTTAACTTGTCCAAACACAGTTTTCCTACCCTCAACGCGCTTCTCAAGTGTTTCACTAAATCTAACCACAAGAAATGTAGAAGAACTCAGCTTTTATTCTAACATGCAGCAGTACCAGCGTCTGCATGCAACTCAGAACGGAGCGTTTTAGGGTTTGAGAACTTACCGGTGCAGATTTCAGTTCTGTTCGGTTCAGAACGATGCTCACGGTGCAGAGAAGGTTTCTATGGTCTCTGAAATGAGATTGGAGAAGATAATGGTGATTTATCTTAGAGAGAAGATGAAGGAATTTAGAGAGAAGTTGGAGAATTTGAAAAGCTAGAGTTTCGGGGAAGAAGATGAATGCATGCAGAGAATGGGAAGAGTTTTTCTGAAAATTCTTTTCTCCTTCCACGCAGAACGAACGCCATTCTCCACACGCCACTTGTCCTTCAATAACGTTTTTCAGATATTCCAGTAGTGACACTTGGCACACGCATGCAGATTGGGTGTAAGTGGGTTTTGACGTGGCACAGTGCATTAAATGGTGATCAGAGTGTGGATTTGTGTGTTAATTAATCAGGTTCTCACACTTCCCTTACCTAGTCTAGCAGTGAACGCCCTAAACGAATGTTTTTTAACTTGTCCAAACACAATTTTCCTACCCTCAACGCGCTTCTCAAGTGTTTCACTAAATCTAACCACAAGAAATGTAGAAGAACTCAGCTTTTATTCTAACATGCAGCAGTACCAACGTCTGCATGCAACTCAGAACGGAGCGTTTTAGGGTTTGAGAACTTACCGGTGCAGATTTCAGTTCTGTTCGGTTCAGAACGATGCTCACGGTGCAGAGAAGGTTTCTATGGTCTCTGAAATGGGATTGGAGAAGATAATGGTGAGTTATCTTAGAGAGAAGATGAAGGAATTTAGAGAGAAGTTGGAGAATTTGAAAAGCTAGAGTTTCGGGGAAGAAGATGAATGCATGCAGAGAATGGGAAGAGTTTTTCTGAAAATTCTTTTCTCCTTCCACGCAGAACGAACGCCATTCTCCACACGCCACTTGTCCTTCAATAACGTTTTTCAGATATTCCAGTAGTGACACTTGGCACACGCATGCAGATTGGGTGTAAGTGGGTTTTGACGTGACACAGTGCATTAAATGGTGATCAGAGTGTGGATTTGTGTGTTAATTAATCAGGTTCTCACAACATGTCTTTTTCGATTTTACCATGTGTTTGTGTTTTTTTTATTATGATGGGATATATTTGTCTAATACATTTATCTTGGCATACTTTTTCTAATTCTAATAAATGACGGATCTTAAAAAAATATTTATAAAAATAAGTATACAAATTGTGAATTGTGAAATATATAGAAGATTCTAAAATTAAAATAAAAAATTTATTTATATACTAATTTGCATATATAAAAAAAAAAATTGGGGTAAGACCTTCTAGGATCCCCTTAGATTTTAAGTATGTTATGTCTTTACCACAACAAGACATATGCATGTCTTCGTCTAAGTTCATCCTTCTCATTTATATAACTTATTTCTCTTAACTTTACTAATAATTGAACTTTTTATTTTGGACATATTTGTATTTGTATCAACTAATCACCAAAATAAATTATAATTTCTAGTATCACTTCTAATTTCTTTTATTAAAATAGTGAAAAAATTCATCATTTGTAAGAACTTAGAAATTTGAATATTAGTTGATATGTGTTTAAAAATAATTAGACTGAGTATTTTAGTTTTAAAATAATTTAATAATATAAAAGAATTTTTTAAACTCATCTCATTACTTAAAACACCATCTCTCTAAAACGCTTCCTCCAAAGTTATCTCTCCATTCTCTCTACAAAATGTAACTCCGCGATCATATATTTGACGATCAGGAATTGCCTAGGAGATCACAACAGAGTAATCTTCATTCCTATTTGATCAATTTTTGGTTTAGAACAAATAAGTTTCGGCTGCTTTTTCTTTTTAGTTTTAGGTTGAGATCATGCATAGTAATTTCTTCTCGCATGCATCTTTTTATCTCTTCTCCTAGTTTCTTGTTGATCAGAGGTTCTAAGGATTCTCTTTAATCATAAATCAGGGTTTTGTAAGCATCCCTAAAGTTCCTTGCGATTGAAGCAAGTGTAGGGAGTTCTTAGAGTTGTGATAGTTCTCTTTGAGGTAAGGGAATCTAGTTATTGTTTTATGTTATGTTAAGTATGAATTAATAGTATTTGGAGTGTGTAGTTTGTAGATATTGAATGTGTATGCTTGAAATATTAGTTTATGTGAATTGTTCTTGAGTAAGTGAATTTGATCACATGATACTTGTTGATGCTGAATGATTATGTGTTAGACTTCAATTGTATGATGAATTGTGTTGTTGAGATGATTGATGGTGTTGAATGTGGTTAAAAGTGGAGAAGAATGGAACTAGGTGGAGTAGTAGAGGTTTTTGGTCAAATAAGGGGGTTTTGGTATGTGAGTTTTTAAGTTAGGAGTTAAAATGAGTAAATTTAGTTTTAAAGACTGCTTAGAGGTGATTTAAGACTTGTTATAGTTGTAAATGTGTTAAAATCTGATCTAGAAAGATGTAGTAGTAAGTTTGTGGTGTTTTGGTTGGTTTTAAAGTTCAATTTAAGGGTTTGGACTATTTAGATTTTGAATTATAGGTTCTTTGTCAAATTGGTCATTTTAAAGGGTTTCTGTAAGTCATTTCTAACTTGTTAGAGTTTCTAAGTTACTTAAAAATGAGCTAGAACTTGTAGAATTCAATTTTGGCCTCAAATGAAAGATTATAGATGTTTTTAAGTGAAATCTTGTGGTAAACTAGTTTATAACTGGTTTAAGTTGGGTTTAATACTTTTGTTTAGGTCTATAATAGTTTATAATCCAATCTAGGAGTGTTAGAAGTTGGTAAAAATGATTGGAATAGATCATGAGTAGTGTAAGATTGTTAATTATGTAGTTTTGGTGTTGTAGAATTATGCAGTAAGGCTGGGTGAGCAAAATGGGCTCGCTAGGCGAGTTTAGGGGAGTTTTGGCAGTGAGTTTTAGAGGCTCAACGAGCCAGATCGCTCAGCTAGGGAGCTTGCTGTTTTGGCTCTCGTGGACGAGTAGAGGAGCTCACTAGGCGAGTATTTGGGGTGTTTGGTAGGGAGTTGCAGAGGCTAAGCGAGCTAGCTCGCTTAGCTTGGGAGGCTTGTTTTTCTTCCTCTCGCTAGGCGAGTAGAAGCTGTTCGATGAGCGAGTAGGTATGATTTCTTGGGTGTTTTTGAATCCTTTCTTTTATGTGTATGGTTTTAAAAGTTATTATGGTTTGTTGTATGATCCATGTTAAGGTATTAAGGTATTGAAACATATGTTTGAATGGAAAGAGGTGTGTAAGAATCCTAAGGAGGATTCTTAATGGTTGTATCAAATTATTGTTGGTATGAATGCAGAGAGCTCAATCTTGGTGGTTATTCTGACACTTTAATGATCATTTATTCTCAATTAGAGAAGATTGATACATGTGGTGAGAATAGCAGGAAGTCTTAGTCTAGGTGCTTCTAGTATGGCCTAAGCATCGGTATAGACTAACATTGTGAGTGTGGTAAGGTGAAACCCATTGGAAATGGCTCTGCAGAGTAGTAGAGGCCACCACAAGTGCATGACCCATCATAGCTCAACATTCTAAATCCGAATAGTTCAATCTAGGTCTTGACATGATTAAGATATTTGGATTGTTTTATGTGAACTATGACTCATGTATGAATGTTAATGTAAATATGATTTGTTTCGTATCACTAGCTTATCTTGTTTGTTTTTGTCTTGTTAGGATGTTCTCTTACGTTGTCTGTCTTGGTGATGATCATCTGATGAATATGAACAAAGGGTGGTGATGTAACGGTGAAACAAGTGTTAGGTGGAATTGACCCAGAGACATAAGAGCTTTAGTGTTTTTATGCTTATTAGTTATAATTTAACTTTAATAGTTTAAATAATTATTCTTGTTTGAGCTTTAGTGTTTTTATGCTTATGAGTTATAATTTAACTTTAGTAGTTTAAATAACTATTCTTATGTATAGTTTTTATCTTAGTACTTTGTATATAAAGTTTGTTTTATATCTATGTTAGATCACTGTAAATTAACTTTATATTTTTATCTATTAACTAGTCTGCTTTATTAATTAATGTAATAGTTCCTTAATAGTTTTAATATTATATAATTGGGATTTTTTTTTTCAAGATAAACTAAATTAAATTAACTTATTTTTTCTCAAGATAAGTTAAACCCTAACCCCATTTAAGTCGAATAAGGCTCACCTTGACTACCACCAACACAGCAAGTACATTCGGTATGTGAAAAAGGACATAAAAGTGAGTTTATTTGTGAGAAACAATGCCACCCACAGTGGAGATGAACCTGGACAACTTAAACAAGTTAGGAACACGTTCACACAATTTGGGTAATTGCAGGAATGCCAGTTGGAAGAAGCATGCATGCATCCAACACAAATTTGGTGTGTCGTGTCCGAGGTTTTAATGAAACCAACAAATAGTACATAATAATTCACGTTAGTGACCATACAAGATTCTCTGATGAAACTAAACAACATAGATCAAAGACAATGCATCAAGACTTTAGACCAGGTTCTTCATAAATATTTTAAAAAAATAAGTTTTAATATATAGTAATCATTTCAGAGTATATCCATAAGTTTAAAAACGGAATTTAGAAATATTGTAATAAATTTTTTACAAATTAGTTTTTTAAATTTATTTTTTTCTTCATAAAATTATTTAATGTTCAAAGGAGAAACTAGCTCAAGCATTAAATTTGACTACGTTATTGAATAAGTTTGATCAAGCTTTTTAATATATTATTTTATTTGCATAACCATAGCGAGCTGGGCTTTCTTTTTTACTTGTCGCTTGTTATAATAATGAAATTAGGTTATAATTTATTTGTTGAATATTTTAGGTTAAGAGATTAATTAGAGAAATTGATAAAAGAAATCATGTAAAATGATATTATGTAAAACAAAAAATAGTTTAACTAGAGAACACTTATAAACTGATACTACAAAAAATAGTTTAAGTAGAAAAGACAACACTTGTTAATTGTATAACAAATTATAGTTGTTATTATTTACCCTTTCCCTACCTGATATAAAACATTTTTTTATTATAAGAGTGATTCACATAAGGAAACATACAAACATGTTCGTATTAATTAATATATTTTGTATTACTTGCCTTCTTAATTGGTCCAATTTCTCAATTTTGTTTCATGTATCAATCTTCTCAGTCTTCTCAATCTTGTCTAACTTCTTGGCTTCAAATTCTTTTGCCTTCTCGGTATTACTTCTCAGTCCAACTTCTCGATCTTGCCTTTTCTGTCCTTCTACCTTTTCTGCCTTCTTGAATGAGAAACCAACTAGCACTTAATATACCTAAGTAGAAATTGGTTAAGTTGTGATCGGCCCCCTAATCACCTGAAAGGCAAAAACTCAATAAGAAATGCTAAAAATAGTAAACACACAAGCTAAAAGAGAATTTTTCAAAAAACTATATTTGTATATCCCATAACAAACTATGGACAAAATACTAACTCAATTGTTAGAGTATTTTTGCAGGTAAATCCCCACGCCTTTAAGAGAGTCGATAACAACCTATATACCAACAACTGAAGTTGACAATTGAAACAGAAAATTGAAGATGGAAGAGGAAAACAACAACTTATTGGTTCTGTGAGGTTCATCCGGCCTTGTAAGACTCGAGTAGACGAAATCCTATGAAAAGTATAAAATGTTTTAAAAGTATGGTGATGAATGTCACTTCATGAGCTTTCCTAATAGGATTCGAATGAGGTAACTCTTGTTCACTAAACAAGTGTTCGACAACCTACTCGGCATGATTCAAATTGGAGTGAATCTTGTTCATCAAGGATGTGTTCAACATCCTACTTGGTAGGATTCACTTTGAGTGGACCTTGTTCACTGAGCAAGTGTTCAACTTCCTTCTCGATAGGATTCACGTGGAGTGAATTTCGTTCATTGAGATGGTCTTCGACAAGCTACTTGGCAAGATTCATGTGGTGTGAATCTCGTTCACCGAGAAGGTGATCGACGCCCTACTCAAAAGGATTCACATAGAGTGAATCTTATTAACCGAAAGGATCTTCGACATCTTACTCAAAAGGATTCACTTGTAGTGAATCTCATTCACCAAATAGGTGTTCGACATCCTACTTGACAAGATTTACATCAAGTGAATCTCGTTTACCAAGTGGGACTTCAGTATCCTACTCAGCAAGATTCGCGTGGAATGAATCTCGTTTCCGAGCAGGTCATTAACATCCTACTCGATAGTATTCACGAGTAGTGAATCTTGTTCACCAAGTAGGTCTTCAACATCCTTCTCTGCAAGATTCACACAGAGTGAATCTTGTTCACAAAAAGGTCTTCAACATCCTACTCGACATGATACACTTGGAGTGAATATTGTTCATCAAGTGAGTATTCAACATCTTACTCAACAAGATTCACATGGAGTAAATCTCGTTCAATGAATAGGTGTTCAACATCCTTCTTGGTATGATTCACGCTGAGTGAATCTCGTTCACCGATAGGATCTTTGACATCGTACTCAACAAGATTAATATGAAGTACATCTCGTTCCTCGAGAGGGTCTTCAGTATCCTACTCAACAAAATTCACGTTGAATGAATCTTGTTCATCAAGAGGGTCTTCGACATCCTACTTAGTAGGATTCACCTAGAATGAACATCGTTCATCGGGCTGGTCTTCGACATCCCTTCTTAGCAGGATTCACATGAAGTGAATGATGGCAAATCCCCAGCCAAGGAACCAATCACAAGAAGGATGACCAAACATATTCAAGACGAGCTAAAGTATCTATGCAAAGCAAAAGTCTTATTCTCTTGGGCCATCATGGAACATTTCTAGTAGTGTAGGAATAATTTAGGCCTTGTATTATGGGCCAAGTAGTGTAGAATTTCCTTTTTAGGCCTTGTATCATGGGCCAAGTAGTGTAGGGTTTTTGGTCAACTTAGGTCAACAAAAGTCAACTCTTATAGTTGACCCAAGTAATAGTGCCTGGATGAAGTTGACCATAGGTGGTCAAAGTTTTTAGCCAACCTTGGTGCAAAAAGAAAAGAGGCATCCCACATAAAGAGTAGAGGCTATGTCGCATGCTTCTAATAGAGAAGATTTTCCATAGGTAGTGGTCATGTGTTATGTTCCTAGTGGATAAGCTTTTTCCAAAGTAGTGACCACATGTTACTCTAGGAATGAAGATGATTTCTAACTCTAGGAATGAAGATGATTTCTACAAGTTAGTGGCCACATGTTCTACTCTCAATGAAGAGGATTTTTAGACTTGTACCTTGAGTGGAAAATATAGGATTTTTAGGGTTTCGTTCTACAAACGTTGGAGACACCTTGGCCTATAAATAAAGGTGTTTGCCCTTATGTATTTTCTCTTTGAGATTAGTAATGTTATGTTGCCAAATTATTTTATGCCATCATACTTGTCTCCAAGCAAGATCTGCGTAAGAACATTAACCCCCAAAGCCCTCTAAGCAAGGCAAGCAAGGCATCAAAGCCCTCCAAACGAGACACCTACTATAATCGACAAAGAAAGTGGAAGTGGACACAGTGATAATTTTAATAAAGTAGAAAATTTTCTATACCAGTTATACTTAAAACTGACATTAAAAGTGAGTGTATATATTATTTTTAATTTAAAAAATAGATATTATGTCAATTCTTAAGTATAACCAACATAGAATCTTTAAATTTCATCTCATGCTAAACCTCACTATTTTGCTCGCACTATTTTCCTCCCCCACATTGGTCTCACTTTTGGTGGTTGCACTTGTCTTCTCCCTCACAGTGCACTTGGTTATCCTTCTCATCGTCTCTCTCTTGCTGGTGATCGCTTTCATTCTTATAGAGGTCACTATCATTGGTGTTGCTCTTGTAAACCCTTAATCTTTTCGCAATCGCTCTCACAAACACTAGGTTTAAGGTTTGGGTATTTTCTATCTGGAAGGCACTTCATAATTTTCAGTCTTCATTGTAGTGTTCTCATTGTTATCCTTCGTTGTTGTCTTCTCCCTCTTCCTCACTTTGTTTCGTTTATTCTGATTTCTAGGTTGGGAATTCTTATTTATGAAATTATTTATCTAAAAGCATATGAGTACTTGATATTTTTATGTCTATTGATTTATGAAATCATCTTTCAAACACAACAACGAAGAGGTGAATGACAGTGACAATATTAAGGGTTTAAAGGTAACAAACACTGATGAATTCACTACTATAGAAAAGGCTTTTAACTTCTGTTATTTTTTACTTTTGGCGTCTGATCACGCCCCGTTGTCATATTAGGAGACGTCAATTGGACATCAGATCCCCCATCGGATGTGTCGCAAACGGGATCGTGACAAGACGGCGAGCCAAAAACAAACGGGTTTGAGAAAAAGATTTTGGGAGTCGCCACCATAATTTATTATGGAAAAACTATGGAAAACCGTAAAATAAGACATGGTCTAGGAAAACTAGATTTTAAGTTCGGGAATCGGTTACGCATAAGGAAAATGTTAGCACCCTATCGCGTCTGCCCAAAGGCAGTACCTTTAATTAAACGTATAAAGTCGACGTGGTCCTTCAAAATGTTTAATTTTCCCTAAAAAAATATAAAGAAACTATTAAGAAAAAAAATATTTTTTTTGTTTTATGAACCCTACAAGGATTGACTTTGCTCCTATGTATATCCATTTATGATGGACAATCAGGGATCACGTAGTTCTTTATCTAGAAAAAGGTTTGTGAATTTGCTTGAAAATTATTATGCATTATTTTGGATTTTTGAAAAGTGCACTCGATTAGGATTGACATCGTTTTTTTTATTTTGAAGAAATTCTTTTATTTTGAAAAATTGAGGGAAAAAAAGGAATGAAACCAGCCATAGGCCCGACGAGTACGTATATTAAAAAAATTATGATTTAAAAAAAACATTATTTTTGTGTAGTGAAATTATAATACCTTTTAGAAAAAAACTTCCAAGTACAATAAAAAGAGAAAAATAAGGGTGTAGATATGACATACATTTTCAACTTTCAATACTCCTCTGGTTTTTCTTTGATAGTTTCTGTTAGCAGAGTCCTTATAGCATGAGAACTTACTTTTCTCTATACTCTCCCATACTTTTTCTATCTCTATTATTTCAAAGTGTGTCTCTCTATTTTTCATCCCCTTTTTCTATGACAGGGTTTGTAGTTATAGACACACATTGTAATATTATGGTAATCTTGCCTTAATTGTAAATTAAACGACAATGAACAAAATAGGGAAAGAAAATGTTTTAGTTCCAAGAAATCAAATAATATTCAAGACATTGATTATAATTATTGTCAGAAAGTTTGTCCATTTTTAAAATCATATTTTCCTCTTTAAAAGCAACTCATGCAGCAAATTATATTAATATACTATTTTAATTATTGTTTATAATTATTAGCATAATATTGATTCAAATTATTACTATATTAAACTAACATTTCAAAAATATTGTGTCTGATATTATAGTTATTATCTTTTTTACCCACCATTAATTATTATTCTCTTATTTTTTTTATTTTTATTTATTTACTTACCCGGACGAAATTGGGTGTTGACAGGACATATAGAGACGTCGGATCTCCTTCAATCAACGTCTATAGAGATGTCGAATTTAACTCACTTTTCGACGTCATCAAGTGCTGAGCGCCACTGTAGCGAAGAACACGTCGAACAGTGCACTGAGGAACGCCATTAGACGTCATATGTGCACTAACCGACGTCTACTTCATTTTTTTAAAATTATTTTTTTACAATAAAACCACACCTGAAAAATAGAAAATGATCCCAGCACATCATAATATAACATATTTTATGCGTTTTAAGTTAGCAATACTAAACAATCTCAAAACAATCCAAAACCTAAACTATTAAAACTTAAACTTAAACTAAAGCTAACTAATGTTCAAAAACAATAAAAGTCTCCTTAAAGGCATGAGCATGGGTCCTAAGTCCATCTCTGTAGAAGATAAGTTGTCCACTCTTTTCTTATCTTTTTAATTTCCTCCTTGGGTACAGGAGATGTATCCTTGAAACACTGCAAAATGGAGAAAAATTCATTATGTTTGCATATGTTCAAAGCTGAATTTCATTTGTAATGTATTGAAGGTAAGCATCATTACCTCAATCCAGTCATCTGTAATGCTAGCTTGAATGATGGTTTTAATCAAGGACATGACATAGAAGCCACATTCCCATGAATCTAGCTGCTTGTTACACTAAAATGACAAACAAAATAGTCAAACATTTAAATCATTTAGTAACATAGAAAATGAATAAGAACTATAAATGACTTACAACCTTTGGATACAGGATTTGAACTAGCTGACCTTGGGGTTTACCCATAACTCTATTTACGTTGAAAACACAAGGTAATATTAATATAACTATATTCATCATAAAAATTTAAGGTCAACGTGAATTTGAAACACAAAAAGAGAAACACTTACCCTTGAAGCATGTTTTTCAAATCATTTTTCATTCTCCTGTGTAGTGAACAAAACCATAAAATTTTGCATTGTTTGAGAATGATGACCATCAATTGCCAGTGAGACCTATCATGAATCATAACTAGTTAGTAAAGTAATTAAGTAAACTTTAATGAAATTTTATATTTTGCAACCCATACCCATCAATGTATGGCACAAGGTATGTGTCTCTATTTGACTCAACCATCCATGTTTGTGAATAATTTTTGTTTGGTCAAAATTGTGTTACAAAAAGGTTGAATGGTCTGAGGTTCAACAAATTCGTACATGAAAGACCAACCTTGGTCTACAGTTACTATGTCCATGTACCTAAAATAACAAAGTTTAGTTGTTAGAAACTAACAATCTAAATATAACTAGGTTTAATAGCTTATTTTGTCCCCAGTTTTGGTGAGTTGTGTCAATTAAGTCCCTCCTTTTAAAAAAGTGTCAATTGTATCCCCACTTACTAAAATTTGCCTCAATCAAGTCCCTTCCGTTAAGTACACAGAAACGTCGTTAACTTTTTTTCTCTCCCCTCTGCTCCTCTTTGCAAACAGCAGTATTTGTCAGGCCTATATTCAGGTCCTTTTCTTTTGTCCTTGGATTATGTTCAGAAACATTATGACAACTTTTTTAACAATATTCATTGGATAGAAGAGTGAAACATTTTTATGTGCATTTACTTTACCCTTTAGTTGGTATAACAGTCAATTATATTAATAATTATTTTTATAATAAATTAGATCTTTATATACTTTATTATTAAATCTGATAGCAAATATATCATAAAAAAACAAAATTAAAAATTTTAGATTTACCTAAAATTTATAAATATCAAAATATAAATTTTTAGTCAAATTAAATATTTATAATACCTTTTAAATTTAATTTCGTTTATCCATTTCATCTTATTTTCTTTATCGAATATCATCCCTTATCTAATGCATACTAACATTACACTCAAATTTATTTATTTCAGAATTATTGATATAAAGTGTCATGAGTTTTATTTATTTGGACTTACATATAATAGCATTTTTATTCCCGTTTTGTATTAATGACTATATAATATCATATTTATTACTTAAAAAATTGAATAAACATATTTAAAAAGTGATTTCTTTTTTACAGCCTACAAAGAAAAAAATCTTAAAGCATAAAAGAAAGTTGAGAAAAGCAAAAATCATGAATGTTATTTGGTGACTTGAAGTTCACATGTCTCCTTTTTAAAATAATTCAACCTGGAAAAGCAAATGTTAACATGCAGTGCTATCTCTTTCAAACTAATTTTGTAGTTCATGCACAATGTTGAAAATGTTGGAAATTCAATTGTGATGAAATTTAAATTTAATTTTGGAAAATAAATTGGAAAAAAGGTTGCAGGGGTAGTTCCTAATCTCATGGTAGTATCTTTTTTTCCTGAAAAGAAGCTTAAGGTTGGAAGAAAAAATAGTTGTACTGGAAAGACTACATATATATAATAAAAAAGTATTTTTTTTCTTTATTTTCTTGCATATTTTTGACGTCCAATTAGGGAGACCGATGTGTATACCTATTTAGACGTTGGGACCCCTCCATAGCCGACATCTAAATAATTTTTTTATTTATGAAAATAAGATCGATCATTTTTAATGTTGAATTTTTGGTAATTAGACATTATACACATGATGTTAAAGGTCATTTCTACCATGGTGATTACACTTTCATGAAAATTTAAAGGTGAAATTTTTTGTGCTGTAATAACCGACATAAAAATATTTTGATGCACTAATAATAAACAAATACTAACTTATTTTCATATACTTATATTGAAAAAAAAGGGTTAAATATAGCATGAGGTAATTTTTATCATTGTCTAATTAAATTTAGAGTTTTATCTTGATAATATACGATTACCTTTAATAAAAGTTCTTTCTTACGTATATTATCCACGTACAATTCTAATTTTAATTAGAATATAGCGTGCTACATCTATTTTTTTGTTTTAATTATATTATTATTCTAATCGGTTTATTTTAGTTGCGATGTCAGAAGGAAACATAATAAAGGAGGATTAATGTCTTTTTTATTTTTGTCATAATAATTAGAAGAAGAAAAAAAGAAATAACACTTTGAAAATATGCAATCACTTTATTATGTCTTTTTTTTTTTCTAAAAAATTGTTCATAGTTATCAATTCACAACTCTTTGACTGAACCAATAATTATTCTTCAAAGATGCTTTCATTCGAACTAAGCCATCTTCATACTATTTTCGGTATTTTTGAACGCACACGTTTGTTTCAGTATTGGGCTATACTGTCAGCGATGAGTTCAGAAAATAATGCTTAGGTTTTGATTTGTAATACGACCATTCCTTCCTCCTTCATTCACACCTAAGAGATTGAATTCATATAAAAAATTAAATACATAGCTCTTAAATTTAGACATAATATTAATTTAAACATAAAATTATAATTATGTAAAAATATTTTCATGTGATATTTTAAATTAATTTTTAATGATTTATTCCATTTAACATGTTTCAGTTTAAATATTATTATAAAAAAGTTTAACATATAATGATATTAAATTAAAAGAACTTTATTTATTTATTTTTATATTTAGAAATAAAATATATTAAAATATAGAATTTCAAATTTAAGTTTATAAACTAAAAATATATTTAATTAAATTTTATTTTATTTTTATATTTTTCATAAAAACGTGTCATAAAGATTGTACAGTTGTTGCTCACTTATAACCAGTTCACTCGGGTTGAACTCATGGTGAGCCGAGGTCATTCACCAACCCACCTAATATAATTTAATTATTTATTATTTTGTGTTTTTATATTAGTAGTTAACATCTTTTTATTGTATTGTAAATGAAATAAAGAAAAAGATGTTTTAAGAGATCAAAATATTATAAATTTATGTATTCAAAATTCTAATCTTATTGTATTGTGGTGGGTCAGGCCGAGTTAGAATTTTTTTCGGCTTGCTATTAAATAAGTAGGGTTGGGTTGACACACTAAGTAGTCAACTCGTGAGAAACCAGATTGGGTGACTGATTTTGACAACACTACCTACTATTAGTGAAATTTACTTCAAAATTTTGTTGTACTTCTACCACATGGATTTCAACAATATTTTATAAACACTCTCTCTTCTTAATTCAACGACAATAAGTTAATATTAATTACACTAATAACTTTAAAATATATTTAGAAATATGACATCCCTTAAGACTAATGATATAAATATTATTCTTTTTAATTTATAAATCCATTTTTTTTCATTATTGAAAGTGATGTTATATATATATATATATATATATATATATATATATATATATATATATATATATATATTATTTTGTTGACGAATGATCCATTGTTAATGGTTGAAGATCTTTCTATTCTTAAAATTATCAATAAGTAGTATTAAAATTGATGTTTGTGTTGATTATTGACTCAGAATAATATATGTTTCGGTGTAGATGTTTTTCAGTGTGTCTTTGTTGCTCCTGGCTGTTTGGGACGCTTGCTTTTCTTCAATTGTTGTTGTTCATACTCTCCAAAGGAGGGGGAGGTACCTGCAAAGATACTCCGACGCTCAAGTCAGATGTGGGTTATGGAGCCTCAGCTCTCAAGAGAGTGATTATAATACTGCTCTGAAATATTATTTAGGGTCTCTAGAACATAAAGAGAACGTACCTTCGCTTTTGCCCTGTCATTGTATTTATAAGCCAAATAAAAATAACCACCTTACCTAAAAATGTGGTTAGTTACTTAACCGTTTAAAATATCTAAGATATTTTATGTAATAAATATCTTACTACATAACATGCCCCAGAGTCCGAGTTAACCGTTCTGTTTTATAGACGTGGTAACTATAGGACTTATGGGTTTGAGGGAGGCTGTGTTGGAGAGCGTGTTTCTGGTTGTCGCTCATGTGTGGACTGAACGTTTTAAACCAAGGATGACCGAGCAGTTGAGTTTGATGGACCAAAAAGAGGCGAAGACAAACGGCAAAAAGCTGGAACGAGTGAGGTGGAACGTGAGGACATGTATGGCCGAGCGGTAGAGGCCGAGTGGCATGTGAGGCCGAACGTGAGGACATGTATGGCCGAGCGGTAGAGGACGAGTGGCATGTGAGTCCAAGCGGTTTGAAACCGAAGGGAGGCCGAACGGCCGACTGTTTGAACGCTCGTACACAGGGATTGTCGAGCGGTCGAAATGAAAAGGCCAAACACCTTTGAGGCCGAACGGCCGACTGGTTGGACGCTCGTACACATTTATTGTCGAGCGTTAAAATCCAAAGGGCGTAGCCGAACGGCCGACTGTTTGAACGCTCGTACACATTGATTGTCGAGCGTTCGAAACCGAAGGGCGAGGTCGAACGGCTGACTGTTTGAACACTCGTACACATAGGTTGTCGAGCGCTTGAGATCCAAAGGTCGAACACCTTTGAGGCCGAACGGCCGACTGCTCTGACGCTCGTACACATTGATTGTCGAGTGTTCGAAACTGAAGGGCGAGGCCGAACGGCCGACTGTTTGAACGTTCGTACACCTGAGTTGTTGAGCGGTTCAAACCAAATGACATATGTTTTTGAGTTCGAACGGCCAACTGTTTGAAAATTTGATATTCTTGGGCGAACATAAGCTAGGTTAGGGGATGGTCCCCTGGGTGTTCTAGGGCGAACATCTACCAGCGGGAGTGTATCCCTTTATTCAATGCACCTAGGTGTTCTAGGGCGAACATCTACCAGGTCTAGGAGTGTTGCCCAATTTTAGTGCTTCAGCATAAGATGGCTCAGTCTTGGGCTGATTGTTTCTTGTGACCTGTAAGATACAAAATGTTAAGCATATAGGTGAGACCGTTCGGTCGAGTTGTAAACCTGGCCGCCGAACGTCAGTTAGGCCGAATGTTGGACGCTTGAGGCCGAACACCAAAGAGATTGAATGACGAATGTGAGTGAGTCCGAATGACCGAACGCTTCCTGCGGGAATTGCCGAACGTTAATGATAAGATTGGCCGAACGGTTGAAGCCAAGACGTCGTACGTCAAAACCAATGGGCGAGCATTAGTAAGGACGAACGTTAGAGTTTGACTGGCTGAACATCAGTGGGGTCGGACGACTGACTGCTTGGACGCTCGTACACATTGATTGTCGAGTGTTCGAAACTGAAGGGCGAGGCCGAACGGCCGACTGTTTGAACGCTCGTACACATTGATTGTCAAGCGTTCGAAACCGAAGGGCGAGGCCGAACGGCTGACTGTTTGAACGCTCGTACACATTGATTGTCGAGCGGTTGAACGTGAGGACGGTTTGGACGCTCGACACATAGCTTGTTGAGCGGCCGAAACCAAATGGATTGTCGAGCGGTTGAACGTGAGGACGGTTTGGACGCTCGACACATATCTTGTCGAGTGGCCGAAACCAAATCGATTGTCGAGCGGTTGAACGTGAGGACGGTTTGGACGCTCGACACATAGGATATTGAGCGGCTGAAACCAAAGGGAGGCCGAACGGCCGATTGTTTGAAACCAAATGAGGAACGTCTATAAGGAAGGCCGAACGGTCAAGGCCAAGCTGCCGAACGTCAGGAGGCCGAACATGAGTATGGTTTGAACGCTCGACATATAGGTTGTCGAACGGCCGAGTGGCATGTGAGGCCGAACGCTAGAGACCGAACGTCAATGATGAGCGAAATGCCGAACGCTCTAGGCCGAACGGCATCGAGAACGAATGCTCGAACGTGTGAGACGCCAATGGCCGAACGATTGAGGTAAAATGATGGAGGCCAAGCGTCCGAACGTCATTGAGTCTGAATGACCGAATTCTGAAACGCCTCATGCTGAAATTGCCAAACGTCAATGAGAGCTATTGGCCGAACGGTTGACGCCAAGTTGCGAACGTCATTGAGACGGTGGCCGAACGGTTGAGGCGAAGTTGCCGAACGTCAGGGAGGGTCAACGACCCATCATTCGTTTGGTCGAATGACCGAACGCTGGTGGAGCCGAGTGGACGAACGCTATTGAAACGAGTGGCCGAATGGTTGAGGCCACGGATGCCGAACGTTGGGGACCGAGTGGACGAACGCTATTGAAACGAGTGGCCGAACGGTTGAGGCCACGGATGTCCGAACGCTGGGGACAGAGTGGACGAACGTTATTGAAACGAGTGGCCGAACGTTGGAGTCCAAGCTGCCGAACATCATTGAGACCTACAGCCGAACAGTTGAGGCAAGCGGACGAACGTTATTGAGCTCGACTGGCTGAACATCAGTGGTCGAGTGTTGGAACTCTTGTGACCATGCATTGTCGAACGCTAGGGTCAGATGATCAAAAACATGAGATGGCGAACGGCGAAAAGCTGGAAAACTTGAGGACACAAAAGGCTGAAGGATTGAGAACGAAGGATTGAGGACGAGCGACCGAACGTCCGTGAGACCTAATGGTCGAACGACTATTGAAGCCAAGAGGACGAACGTCATTGAGGTTGGATGGCTGATCATCAGTTGGGTCAAACGGCAGTGGCGCTCGAATACCGGAGCGCTCGTGTTGATGTGTGGTCGAGCGGTAGAGACCGAACGTCAATGGTGAGCGAAATACCGAACGCTCGAGGCCGAACCGCCGTGAGAACGAATGCTGGACTTTGTGAGACGCAAATGGCCGAGCGGTTGAGGCCGAAGGGGTTGAGACCTGGCTGCCGAATGCTTTAGGCCGAACGCTGGTGGACCCGAGTGTCCGCACGCTGGAGTATTTAAGGATGAAGAACCGACAATGGAGTGCGGCTCGTTCTTGGTGGTCGAACAGGAAATGGTCGTACGACAATGAGGAAGGTTTTGCTGATCGGTCACAATCGACCTTGATGGACGACCTTGGAAATTGTCGAACGGCACTGAGGGTGGTTTTACCGATCGGTTGCGGTCGACCTAGATGGACAACCTTGGAATTTGTCGAACGTTTGAGGAATCTTTTGCTGATCAGTCACGGTCGACCTAGATGGACGACCTTGGAAATTGTCGAGTCCGAGGAAGCTTTTGCGATCAGTCACGGTCGACCTAGATGGACGACCTCGGAAATTGTCGAGTCCATGTGTCGGACAGATCAGACGGTTCAGTAAAAGTAGGGTTCATGCCAAGTTAGTTGCTGCGTTCACAATGGATGATGGCGGATTTCGGCAACGCCGTCCGAGGCCCTACAGAGGAGAGATTGGATGAAACCCTCCATGATAGAGAAGGAATCATCTGTTCAGAGATTCAATCGCGAACCCTAAATTGTAGATGATGTTGGTGGTCAGATAATGATAACCGGAGTTTGACATATGGGGAATAGAAATTTGGACGTCGTGGAGGCAGAAACAAAACGACGTGTGGATGCCGTGGGTGCTGCGAAAGACGCGGAAGATGGGTTGAACAATGTGGCGGACTTGGAGGCGCCGAAAAGGCTTGTATCTGGTTTGGGTCTGACCCGCAAAAGGGGCGCGATTCTTCAGAGGTACTCACTGGCGCGATTCGCAGAGGTGCTAACGGTGGAGTCCATGGCTCACGGAGGAGAATCCTGGCGGTGACGCGGTAGCTTCATCTTGTTGGAGTAGCGTTATCCGAAGAAGTGATTCATCGAGGCCGAGTGCTCCTCTTGCGGCTTCTGTGAGATGACACTCGGCCCCACAGTGGACGCCAAAATGTTTCGGTGTAGATGTTTTCCAGTGTGTCTTTGTTGCTCCTGGCTGTCTGGGACGCTTGCTTTTCTTCAATTGTTGTTGTTCATACTCTCCAAAGGAGGGGGAGGTACCTGCAAAGATACTCCGACGCTCAAGTCAGATGTGGGTTATGGAGCCTCAGCTCTTAAGAGAGTGATTATAATACTGCTCTGAAATATTATTTAGGGTATCTAGAACATAAAGAGAACGTACCTTCGCTTTTGCCCAGTCATTGTATTTATAAGCCAAATAAAAATAATCACCTTACCTAAAAATGTGGTTAGTTACTTAACCGTTTAAAATATCTAAGATATTTTATGTAATAAATATCTTACTACATAACAGTATAAATAAAGTAATGGAACTCAGTTAAAAATATTTTCATTCAAAAAATATATCAATATAAAGAGAATCTCATTTAAATAAGAGATGGTAGGTATTTATATATAAACTACGGTATAATAATGTATAACAATGAATAAGTTGATTAATATATAATTAAAAGAATACAAATTTATTAACTTAGAATGTTAAAATTTTAAGTTAAAAGCCACCTAAAAAGGCACAATTAATTGAACCCTTCTTTTAAGGGTATCTTCCACTTTTCAAAGAACTCAAGCGTTGACAGAAGTTATAAAACATTTACATTTATTTTTCCATCACATAACTTATTACATGTGCTTTTTGTAATCTATATTTCTTCTCCAAACTTATTTAACACTCTATGCTGGGATGTGAGAAAATCATTTGTCTAATTTTCATGCTCATTTGTCTAATTTTCATGCAATGGCTCATGAACTAGACATGCTAGATAAGTTAACACTAATTGTTGTAAAGAGAAAATTGGATAATGTTGTAAATAAAAAACCCCTTTTGCTTTTAAGTCCTTAGACTGAATATGTTCTTTCATTTTCATACATATATTGGTGAATTAAACCTTATACACAAAGACAAAAAATGAACTACAACACAAAAGAAAAAAGATTGCAACTTTTGTTTACATTATTCAAAGGAAATTTAAAGCATCTAATTGAATATTCTTGTATCCAAATTTTTAATATTCATTAACTAGTTAGAAATATTAGTCAAGAAGCTCCTACAGTTTTTGTTAGGATATATCTTTACGAATTGAATTCTACTTTTAACTTCCGTACTCTATATTCTTGTTCTTTACCTCACTTTTGAGTTTTTATGTTCCTTTTGCTGCTTTAAATATGCAAAAAGAGAAGTGATTAATCTTTTCCGATGTATAGAACTTCACAGATTATATACTATAGTAATTGTCTAAGTTATTATGTATATTTACCATTTCACTGAATAGAAATCTATGTGTTGTTTTACATTGAAGTTCCTAAGTTCTTCATGCTTTGTTTTTGGTTATATACAAGAAAATTCCATGCTTGTGCTTGCTAGAATTAATAGCTAACTAGTTATTTGGGTATTAATTATTTCTTTTAGTCTTTTTAAATTTTTTAGCACGCGTAGTAATTAATCCTTTTAGGAAATATTAGATAGAGATTAAAAGCAAACGGTTTACATATTACAAGGAAATAAGTATCTTACATACTAAAACAAAAAATAGAAAAACATTCAAAATAAAATAAAGCATTGTTATATTACATAAATAAACCATATATCGTAAAACTTTACTAAAATAAGTTTATATATATATATATATATATATATATATATATATATATATATATATATATATATATATATATATATATATATATAAAAGGGGTTTGCTAACGCACGTATGCCTGTTTTTCAGTTGGTACATTTTAGTAATATGTACCAATAGACAAAAATGTTCTTATATATCATGGATTATAAGTTTTAAGATTAAGGATATTTTAATAATTTTCATTCTCGAAACTAAAAAAAAACCCAAACCCTTACTCACCTCTCTCATTCCTTTCAATCTTTTCTCTTTCACATTTGACAGAAAAAATGTTGGAGTGACAGAGATGAAAGAAAAAAGGATTGAGAGGAACGAGGAAGGTGAGCAAGGGTTTGGGTTTTTTTTTAGTTTTGAGAATGAAAATTATTAAAATACCCTTAATCTTAAAACTTAGAATCCATTATATATAAGGATATTTTTGTCTACTAAAATCTGGTACACATTGCTAAAATGTACTAAATAAAAAACAGGCGTATGCGCATTAGCAAACCTCTATATATAATTTATAGACCTTTCTTTTCAATATGAATTATCCAAACACATAGTAGCATAACTTAAGAATTGGAGTGATGATATGTGAGGATGTAGGACCATTGTAAAGTATAAAGTTTGTGGAGAATAACATAATATGAGAATGAAATTTTTCTTGAAATGCTTATGAGGTCGCTTTCGTGAGTGTCCACATTAGCTTCTAAAATTGCAATCCAATTCATAAACGGACAAGAACAAAAGACAACTCATTTAATGCACATAAGACATGAATCAATTACTAACTTTTATATTTATTTTTTAAAAAAATATTTAATTAATTACCATGTTTGAGTTCTTGAAGTTTCTACTTTTAAGATTTTAGTTTTCAGATCGTTTTAGTTTCCAGATTTTAACTGTTTGAATTTTTCTCAGAAAAATCAAAGTTATGTAGATAAATTTTAACTAAAATAAACTACATGATTCTAATATTTCAGTAACTCAATCAATTCAATTGAAATATTGAAGGCAAAATATACTTTTTTAATATTTAATTAGTTGACCTGTTTCTTTTCGTTTACGCACAATTGATATCATTTTAAGAATCTATAGAGGCATTTATTATTAAAAATGTAATTTTAAAATTCAATCATAAAATTTTAAAATAGTTTTAAACAATTTTATAAAAATTAAAATAAATAAATTTAAAATTTGAAAAAAATTTTAAATAAAAGTCAGAATATAAATAGAAATAGAAATAAATTTAATTTTGTTAAAATCATATTTAATAAAAATATCAATTTTAATAAATATATTCATATAACATTTATTTTGATACTGTACAGTATAAAATATTAACCGAGTGGTTACAAACAATCAACCGGATATTCAGGTAATCTGTTTATATCTTATTCTGTTTATATTTTATTGGGCTTATATCAGCTCAAGATCCATGAGGTAAATTATGAATACAAAGTCAGGGCCAAAAGCCAGGTACGTTCGACTTATACACTATTGACTAAATATTCAACAAAAGAGCCGAGGCTCTTCAAACCACACGCCTAACTTGAGCGTCGGAGTACCTTTTGCAGGTACATCCTCCCACGTCAAGAGGAAGACCGATCGGTTTGTGCCAACACCGATCGGCCAATAGCAGGAGTTTGGAAGCAAGCGAGCGGCCCAGACACGTCAGCAGGTTAGTCTCTCGGTCCCAAAATTATCCACCGAAACATTTTGGCGCCCACCGTGGGGCCGAGCGTCAAACCCAATGATGACCACGAGGAGCATGGAGGAACAACAAAGCACCAGAAAGATGATTAGCAACCACAAGAAACCAAGACGAGCGTTTGGTCTTGACATCACTATTTCATATCAACACCAGAAACTTTCGACAAAGTGAAAACTACATTACATGAATCATCATCTCTACGTGAGACGTCATCAACAAGATAAGTACTTCTTGAAATATAATATTTTGATAATGAATATTATAACAACTATTTTATATAGATATTTTAAATATATACAGTATAATCCATAATATATTATGTGCTATATGATATATTATATATAACTATAAATATAGTTATCTAATTATTATAACCGAAACATTTTTTAGCATAGTCAAAGAAATTGTTGCGTTAGAGACAACTATCAACAACAATATTATAAAATCTCAAGACGGTTTTGATACCTTGTTTATTATCTATGTGCAATTCATAATATCCGGTTATATACCATAATATATATCATCATGAGAATCTCAACAATACAACATCTTGAAGAAATATATATCAAAATCAACACCATCAACTATGCAAGTGCAGACTGAGATCTAGTCATAAACGAACTTCATGCTTAAAGTATCATGGAATTCAATTAACGAAGGGGAAGTCTCCTATTGCAAAACTGATTGCTAATTTTGTCAGCAAAGTTCATAATTAACGATCAAGTCCAAGACTGAGCGGTAAATCCCGCTCAGCAGAGAGATAAAGCCCTCTCAAAAGCCGAACGGTAAAGCCCGTTCACTAGGAAGCACTCCTAGATCAAAGCAGAGAGGTAAAGCCCTCTCAAAAGCCGAACGGTAAAGCCCGTTCACTAGGAAGCACTCCTAGCTCAAAGCAAAGAGGTAAAGCCCTCTCAAAACCGAACGGTAAAGCCCGTTCCATAGGAAGCACTCCTAGGTCGAAGACCGAGACGTAAATTCCTCTCGGTTCCTGTTGAAGGACGAGCGGTAAATCCTGCTCGGTTAATGACGAAGGTCGAGCGGTAAATCCCGCTCGGTTAATGACGAAGGTCGAGCGGTAAATCCCGCTCGATTAATGTTGAAGGTCGAGAGGTAAAACCCTCTCGATTAATGTTGAAGACCGTGAGGTAAATCCCTCTCGGTTCCTGTTGAAGGACGAGCGGTAAATCCCGCTCGGTTAATGTCGAAGGTCGAGAGGTAAAACCCTCTCGATTAATGTTGAAGACCGAGAGGTAAATTCCTTTCGGTTCCTGTTGAAGGACGAGCGGTAAATCCCGCTCGGTTAATGACGAAGGTCGAGCGGTAAATCCCGCTCGGTTAATGACGAAGGTCGAGCGGTAAATCCCGCTCGGTTAATGTCGAAGGTCGAGAGGTAAAACCCTCTCGATTAATGTTGAAGACCGAGAGGTAAATTCCTTTCGGTTCCTGTTGAAGGACGAGCGGTAAATCCCGCTCGGTTAATGACGAAGGTCGAGCGGTAAATCCCGCTCGGTTAATGACGAAGGTCGAGCGGTAAATCTCGCTCGGTTAATGTTGAAGGTCGAGCGGTAAAACGCTTTCAGTTCCGCAAACGCAGCCTCCCTCAAACTCATCAGTCCTATAGTTAACCACGGCTAAAGCCGACCGCTTAACTCGGACTTGGGGGGCATAGTGTACAGTATAAAATATTAACCGAGTGGTTACAAACAACCAACCGGATATTCAGGTAATCTGTTTATATCTTATTCTGTTTATATTTTATTGGGCTTATATCAGCTCAAGATCCATGAGGTAAATTATGAATACAAAGTCAGGGCCAAAAGCCAGGTACGTTCGACTTATACACTATTGACTAAATATTCAACAAAAGAGCCGAGGCTCTTCAAACCACACGCCTAACTTGAGCGTCGGAGTACCTTTTGCAGGTACATCCTCCCACGTCAAGAGGAAGACCGATCGGTTTGTGCCAACACCGATCGGCCAATAGCAGGAGTTTGGAAGCAAGCGAGCGGCCCAGACACGTCAGCAGGTTAGTCTCTCGGTCCCAAAATTATCCACCGAAACAGATACAATATTTTTTCTAAACTTTAAAAATTAAAGGATAGTCTTTTTAATCTAATTGTGTTGAACTTTTTTAATGTGTTAAAACACGATTGGTGTTTAAAGAGTTTATACCATATTTAACATATTTCCGATCTAATTTAAGTTTATAATGCATTTTAAGATATTAAAATTTAATATAGTTTGATTAAATTCACTATATTAGTTCATTTTTCAATTTTAAAAATAAAAAAAAATGTATTAAAATTTGAAACATAAATGAAATACAATTTATATTTAAATTTAAAGACTAAAGACATATTAAAATTTTTTAATTAAATTGGGAATCTTTAGCTGTATGCTCCACAACATCTCTATAACTTTGAATGCTTTAGTCAATATGAATTAATCATCTTCTTAGACTTAAAACTTTTGATCCTTATGAATGTATGAATGAGCAGAAATAATTAAATTGAAAATGACACTTAATTAAAATTTGGGATAGGCCTGAGCCTTGTTTTCCATCTGTGCACGACTTAGGGCAACTTGAAGAGAATTCATTGGATGTAATCACAGTGAGTTTGTTAGAAAGTTTGACTGAAAATTATGTGCTCCAAACTGGTCACCATTCCAATATGAAATATTCATGGAATTTGGTTGAAATCTTCACTCATTCCCACTAATGTACTTTTCCACCTAATCCAAACAAAGAATCTATCCAACTTATCCATTCTCAAACTATCTTTTGGTAGCTAAAATCCAACATTCTCTCGTAATGAGTTTTTAATAACTACACTAACACATTTTTATTTTTATCTTCATTAAACTAATTTTTGTACTTTATTTTATGTCAATAGGTGTAATATTTAAAAAAACTTATGAGTCTGTGTGATGTGAAAGAGTTTGAATATAATATTTTTAAATAAAAGGAGGTGCGTAGAATTTGAGAAAACCTCGATTTATTTGGAAAAAATCTCATAGTAAAATTATAATATACATTTAAAAAGTCTTTTAAAAGTTTTTATCTTTTGGATTTTTATTTTGTTTACTTCTCCCTTCACCTTTCACCATTGAGGAAGCGAATCCAAACATGTTCCTAGCTCCCATCAACATTCCTAATAAAATGTAAAATGGAGCCTCAAACATTAGGAACTAGCAAAACATGGAGGCAAAACATGGAGAATTGGGTTGTTGTAGGCCTTTGGCTATGACTTCTTCATCAATGTGAGCCACAATTCCAATGTATTGGAAAATTTTGTACAACAAAGATCGCCATAAAAGAATCATGAGTTAGGGTTTGGAATCTTCGTATGATTTAGGAAAGGTGTTGTTATGTAAAATGGTTATTTTGTTCATGGTAATTGTAGATGGTGGAAAGGAGAGAGAGAAAAGGAGGTGGTTGAAGGTGGTAAGTGTAGATGGTGAAGAATAAAAAAAGGAAAGAAAAAAGTGGAAAAAAAAACTTAAAACTTACATACAATCACATTATAAATATGTTTCTATTTGACCTAATAGACATACTAAAACTATGTTTATTGAATAATGTCCACGTATCATAACTAATCTCGGTAATTTGATATTATGGTTATTATTTTATTATTATTTAATATGTTATTATATATTTGAGATAAATATTATTTCAATGGAAACATAGGTTCATGGTTCTTATAAATTTAACTAGTGTATTCCTTAAAGAATCTTCATTTTTTAAATAACAAAAGATTCAATTTCGATCGTCAAGAACATTTAAGTCATCACTAAAATTGAGTCTCTCACATTGAGCCAACTATATAAGGAATCAACACCACTCTTTACCCAAAATCTTAAGGCAATAGGTTAATGGGTCTTTCACCTTTATAAGGTAATCTACTTTTTTATTTTTATCCAATGTGGGACTTAAACTCACACTTGGATTCCCAACATCTCCCCCTCAAGGGTGAGTCCCTTCCACATAGGTACACTTCTCCTCCAGCAGAAGCATTTCCAACCAACCACAACCACGAGTAGTCCTTTCCAACCGTCGTATCTTAACGGAACTCGCTTACCTGAATACCCTTTGCTTGGAAGACTTTCGGTATAGGGATCATTAGACTTGTCTGAGTCAGTCACCAAGACGAACCATTGGGTCTGATACCATTGTTAAGAAAATTCACAATACACATACTCAAATATTTTCCTAAAATTGAGTCTTATTATTCATTGATAATTGAATGCTTTAAATAGTCGTGACACTTACAATATTATGGGAATAAAAATAAAATTTGAAAATAAAATATCAACTATCTTAAAAGTAAAATCTGCTTAATCTATCATAAAATAATATTGTACCTAGATAAACCGAAAATCATAACTATGTATCTCTATTTTATCTCTATCAAATAAAATTAAATATTACTAGACCCAAAAACTAATAAAATAATATTTAAACAAAGTTATTAATAAAACCTAAAATTTAAATTTATTTCAATATATTTCCTCTTTTTAAACCGTAAGAGATTTGACTAACTAAAACTTTTAAGTCACCCTTAAGATATTGTTACTGGTTCGCAAATTTATGCTCAATATCTTTAAAATAAAGTATTAACACCAATTTAACCAAAAAAAATCACATAAAATTATTTTAAATAAAATAAGAATCGAATCAAAAATAAAAACATTTAAAGAATCACAATGAATAAATCTTACAAATATTAAGATCAAAATACTTATTAAACATGCTTTTCAATTTATCCTATGTTTCATGATGTGATAAAATTCTTAAACACTAATGATTTTGTTATAATATTTTGGATGCAAGTACATTATTATAGGGTAAATCTCTAAATATCAAGAAAATCCAACTATTTTAAGGTTGAGTTTTTTTGTAAATTTTTTAATATGTATTCAATTTGCAAGTATAAAATAAAGGGTTAAATATGTTTTTAGTCCCTAAACTATCAAGTGATTTTGGTTTTTGTCTCTCTTCGAAAGGTTTTGTTCATTTTAGTCCTCTTAGTTTTGAAACTCTTATGTTTAGTCCTTAAAATTGAACGGTGTTAAGTTTTCTTTGTTGTGGCAAACGGCGAGCCCACGTGTGATGTCATCTTCTTGTGTCACGTTACTCTTCTTCTAAAATGAAATTAAGTATTTGTCACGTTTTTTCCAAACCCTTCCTTCTTCTCCCCCAATCACTCAAAACTTTCGCTCATCACACCCACCACTGTTCCCTCCCCTAAGTCTCCATTTTCATCCATTTTCTAAGCATACGCCACCCTAATAATCGAAGGTACAAACTGAAATCTCTAGTAAAACCAATCCTAGGTTCAATCCAATCAACCACATGGAAATAATATGGCTAAATTACACTTCCAATATTATAATGTTCCTTCTGAGAAACATAATTGGTTGAAAATTCTACATAGTTTAAAATTCCTCATTCAAATAAGGAAAATAAAATCCACCCACTGTAGGTTGCTATAGTAA
Source organism: Vigna nakashimae (assembly GCA_034642375.1). NCBI lineage: Eukaryota > Viridiplantae > Streptophyta > Magnoliopsida > Fabales > Fabaceae > Vigna > Vigna nakashimae. The sequence goes on along the minus strand of CM067768.1, from coordinate 13,159,548 downwards.
AACTTGTTCATGAAACTTCTGGTGTTGTGTATCTCAAACTGACCCGCACATACTTGGCCGACAATAATTACTCACATGAAAAAGAAAACCTCACAACCTCCCCTTTAATCAAGAAAAAGAAAGATAGAAAGAAAAGGAACTTGCCACAAAAATCTGAAAAGAAAACACTATAGAGAAAAGTATTTCCAAATGTCATACGTTTATGTAGTAGTTCATTGTGAATCCCTCCAAATGGAGATGCACATTCTATACTCGGATTACCCCTCAGAACTCGTGTTGCTAGCGATTTGGGAAAAGGATGATGTTGTTGGTGATTTGCCCCTTTGGTTGTGGAAGGTGGTTGAACGACGTCGCTTGCGACGCGAAGAAAGAGCTCTGGGTGGTCTCTACGACGAATGCGGCGACATTGACGGTGAAGGACGATGAAGGATGGCTCGCGCTTTGAACTCACGGCGACTAAGGGGTTGTTTGCGCGATCTGATGATGAAGGTTGTAGAGGCTCGCGACGACGACGAATGATTGCTAATGGTGGTGGTCCGATGTGAGCTTGAAGGATTCGTGGTGTTGATGATAGCTTTTCGACAGTGACGACCTTGCAGTGGCGCGACATGGCTGACAGCAGAGGAGGATTAGGGTTTCTGTTTGGAGAAGGTAAGCGTTTCTGAGTTGGTGACATTTAAAAAAAAAGTAAAAAAAAAAAAGTAACGTGACACACACATACAAGGAAATGTGGCATCATACGTGGGCTTGCTGTTTGCCACATCAAAGAAAACTTAACTTTGTTCAGTTTCAAGGACTAAACATAAGAGTTTCAAAACTAAGAGGACTAAAATGAACAAACATTTCGAAGAAGGACGAAAACCAAAATCGCTTGACAGTTTAGGGACTAAGAACACCCTAAAATAAATGATCAAATCTAATAAAAAAATTAAGGTAAAAACAAGTTATGATTGTATTAAAAAATTTCTTATGGAGTTTGATACGTATTAACAATGGAACTAATAAAAAAATTAAACTGTCTGACGTAACTCTTACATAAGGTAAATGAGTAATACTTACGTAGTATACATATATTTAATTGGATTTAAAATTTTGAAAAATTTTAATTGGTTGTAAGAAAAAAAGTTTGATAATTCTTTGAGAATATGCCATTGCTGTGATGAATAATGCATTGTACCTAACCTCAAACTATTCAAGTATAACTTTATTCGTTGTTCTGCACGAGGCACGAATTTTCTATAGATACTAGATATAAGTAAGTAAAAGTTGGGAAATAATAGTACACGACTATATGTTATTAAAATCCAATTTATATTTTTCAGAATAAAGTATGCAATATCAAATAATAATATTATTAAAATATATTGATTTCTTTAAATATAACTTTTCTAAAGTATGAACATTTTTATCTATTAAATTTATAAATGTTACTGTTAACGTATATGACGAATCCTAATTAATAATTCTATATTTATAAAAGAATTAATATATATTTAAAGGATTATAGAATTAATAATTATTTAAAGAATTAATTATATTCTTTACAAGAAATTTATCTTAAATTTTATTGCAAAAATCTTTAGTATTTTATAAGTACTTTTTAATGTAATTCTAAATTAATTATGAAGTTTTAGAACTTAAGATTATCATATTAGTATGATTCTTACCTGACTTCTGGCATTAATGAACAAGATTGATTAAACCAACTAAAATCGTAGATTCATTCTTATCATCTATCAAGAAGTAGGAAATTTACTTGAATCTAAACTTAAACTGGTTTCCACTGCATTTAAGTCGATGAAGTAAGATGATCAATAAAGTTATCAAAATAATAAAAGCAAATCAAATAACCAACACGTAAAGCAATAACATAATATATACTAAATCAAGTACAATACAAAAAGTTTAGAGAAATTACATGCAATCCTAACTACGCAGAAGTTAATGGCTCACAATGATTTCCAATACAAGAGCATGAAGTAGCTTTTATGTTCTCATCGTTCTCTCTAAAGATACTACAATGTGTGCCTAAGAACTGTACTAAGTCACTCGCTCTCTTTGAAATAGTGTACAAAACTGACATGTAAACAATAGAGACATGTTCTTGTTTTATAGACTTTAAGTGTGTTGCTTTAGCTCCCATGATGTTAATCAACCATGAGGTTTTCTCCCTAGGTGGATTTTCTCTGTGCTTAGGCTTCTAACTTGGTGTTTCAGTAATGGACTTTTCCTTTGAATCTTTCACAAACCATCTTAAAAGGCACAACGTCATCTTTAGGACCCAATGTCATCTTTCTAATTTAATTCAATTTACTTGCAAAACCAGCACATACATATTGTTACTATGGGCTCATAGCCGACCGAACGGTAAAGATGCAGAAGAGTCGCCCGCCCGATGATACCTCTCAGGTCAATGAACCGATCGGTAAAATCAACCCGACCGATGATATCTCTCAAGTCAATGAACCGATCTGTTAAATCAGCCGTTAAGGTAATTAAAAGTAATAACTGCCGGGGAATTAATGAAAATAATTGTCATTTATTGACAATTAATATTGTCATTCATTGGTAGTTAATGAGTCAGACCTAACGGTAAGCCCATTATAATTTATAAATATTTGTCTGGCAAGGACGACAAGTAACTTGGAACTGAACTTAGAGCTCTGATAACTAATCTTGATTACAAGATTACTACGCGAGATCACTGACTTGAGCGTCGGAGTGTCTTTTGCAGGCACCCTCCCTCGCGGCTTGGACAAGGAGAAGAGAGAAGACAACACAAGTGAACATCGGAGCAGACAACTTTGAATGTTTTGGATTAGGGTTCTAAATCCTGCCAAAACATTTTGGCGCCTACCGTGGGGCCGAGCTATCATTCCCACTGTAGCCGCAACAACCCGTGAGTGATGCTTCAAAAGAACGCCAACCTATCAACCCCTTCCGCTTGGCTCCCTTGACCCAACCTCGCTGGCTAAGCCGTTCGGCCACTGAGTCAAGCTTGTTCGGCCAAAAGGCCACGCAGGTGATGTGATCGATTTTTTGGATTAAACCATTCGGCCGTTACATGGTCCTGGCATCCAGCCTCAGCTCTCGGCCATTCGACCCTGAAATCACAGTCATTCAGCCTCGACTGAACACCTTAAGGCCTCAGCCGTTCGACATCCAGCTTTCGGGCATCAGACGTTCAATTTCAATAGGGCCTCCTAAGGCCTAAGCCGTTCGGCCTCTGCGTGGAAACCTTAAGGCCTCAGTTGTTCGGCATCCACCTTTCTAGCATCAGACGTTCAGTTTCAACAGGGCCTTCTAAGGCCTAAGTTGTTCGGCCTCGGCATGGACACCTTAAGGCCTCAGCCGTTCGGCCTCCACCTTTCGGGCATCCGACGTTCGATCTCAACAGGGCCTCCTAAGGCCTAAGTTGTTCGGCCTCGGCTTGGACACCTTAAGGGCTCAGCCGTTCGGCCATGATGATTCGGCTTCACGGCCTCACTTCTTTAACCATTCGGTTCCCCGCCTTGTTCGTCTGGCTGTTAGGCCTCATCTTGGCTTCTAAAAGCCTCACCTGTCCGGCCTCCTTGGCTTCCGATGGCCTTAAACGTTCGGCCTCGGCTCAATCCTAGCTTCTCGGCCTGAAGAGATATATCATTTGGCACTCTGCCATTCGGGATTCGACTGTTCGGCCTCAAGCTATTAGCAAAATTGGTGCTCAACTATTCGGTCGGTCGGTCTTCAAGGTAAGTCTTAGACCTCAACCATTCGGCCATAAGGCCTTAGCTACTTAGCCAAATATGGCATCCAGCTTTCGGCCCTTCGACCTCGACCTCTCAACCGGTTAGCCTCAACCTATCGACAGATCGGCCTTACGATGGCCTCAAGTACTCTCAAATCTGGCCTTACAAGTACTCTACCGATCGTTCAACCTTTAACGCCTGGTCTCGTCAACACAACAAATCGGTCTCGACCGTTCTGCCGATTGGCCTCGCTCACACGGCCATTCAGTCTTCATCATTCAATCGCTCGGCCTAGTACGTTCGGTCATTAGGCCCAAGCTTTTGTGATTGGCCATTCGAATTTAGCCGCTCGGCCATACTTTGGTCTTAGGTAATTCCATAATCTAGCCTTGCAGGCACTTAGCCAAATTTGGCATCAAATTTTCAGGCTTCGCAGATATTCAGCCAACAATTCGACCTCCAAAGGCTTCAACTTCTCGGCAAATTCTAGCCTCAGGGACTCGGCCTCTAGAGGCATCTGCCGGTCAGCCATACTAATCAGGATTCGGGGACAAACATAGTTCAATGGCGCGCCCACCATTTTCTTGGATTTGAAGGAATATTCAGGTATTGGCCATTTATCTTGAGTCTACATTCGGAAAGGCTCATCATATTGGTGTCGTCACTGAAGTCATGGGCAGGTCTAGCTAACCAGTTGCTTTAGCAAACTCGTCCGCGTAAAACTTGTCGGTTGCATGGTGGACTTCCACGCGAGACCGCCAAGCAGATCGCCCAATCATTCTCTTCTTCGGGAAGGTCTCCCCTTTTGCTACCAAAACTGAGCGGATCTATCTCCTCGATGATGACCACCGTGTGACCGGTTTTCTCATCATTGGTGACGCTCGCTATCAATGAAACTATCGCCCCTTCATCAACATCCTCGCATTCGATTGCTCTTTCGTGTCTTCCTGCACGACTAAGAATACGCTACGCTCGGCCTAGTACGTTCGTTCATTAGGCCCAAGCTTTTGTGATTGGCCATTCGAATTTACCTGCTCGGCCATACCTTGGTCTTAGGTAATTCCATAATCTAACCTTGCAGGCAATTAGCCAAATTTGGCATAAAAGTTTCAGGTTTCGCAGATATTCAGCCAACAATTCGGCCTCCAAAGGCTTCAACTTCTCGGCAAATTCTAGCCTCAGGGACTCGGCCTCCAGAGGCATCTGCCGGTCGGCCATACTAATTAGGATTCAGGGACAAACATAGTTCAATGGTGCGCCCACCATTTTCTTGGATTTGAAGGAATATTCAGGTATTGGCCATTTATCTTGAGTCTACATTCGAAAAGGCTCATCATATTGGTGTCGCCGCTGAAGTCATGGGCAGGTCTTGCTAACCAGCTGCTTGAGCAAACTCGTCCGCGGAAAACTTGTCGGTTGCATGGTGGACTCCCACGCGAGACCGCCAAGCAGATCGCCCAATCATTCTCCTCTTCGGGAAGGTCTCCCCTTCTGCTACCAAAACTGAGCGGATCTATCTCCTCGATGATGACCACCGCGTGACCGGTTTTCTCATCATTGGTGACTCTCGCTATCAATGAAACTATCGCCCCTTCATCAGCATCCTCGCATTCGATGGCTCCTTCGTGTCTTCCTGCACGACTAAGAATACGCTCATTAAAACCTTCAATCTAATCTTACCCACCGACGACCCCTTCGCAGTGGTCTGTGCCCTCATGGTAAGCATTGATAGGTCCCATCACGAAGCCCACAATCTTATCGCGCATGGCCAGTGCCTAGCTGGCATCCGCTTGACCCTAAAACGGGCCTCGTAGCCACTTAGGACGAGCGCCGCAATAGCCACTGAACACGACGACGAGGTGCCCGAGATCCTTGCCGCACACGCCCTTCACTTGAACAAATGCTTGATCCAGTAACAATCATAGAGCATGATCACATCTTTGAAAGTGTCCATGAGCACTACAACAGTGACCATGAATCAGGCAACATTTGGTCCTTACCGATAAACTTCAAAGCATCAAAACAAATGTAAAAATATAGTTGAATACTGAAACAAAACAGGCACCTCAACTCTTATTTAGCTAGCACCTCCCCGAGCAGTGATAATTCATATGGTCATCATCCACATCTTCTATTGTTCTTTTATGCAGGTCATAAGACTCTAAAGCAGTTACATCAACATCAAGACCGAACGGTCTCACTCGCTCGGTCGTCTGGCCTCAACATTTCGACCGAGCGGTCACGTCTATATTCTTGATATTATCTTGCAGGTCATAAGACTTAAAGCAGATACATCAAGACCGAACGGTCTCACTCACTCAGTCGTCTGGCCTCAACTCAAACTAAAATTTCAGCTACATTTTTCTGACCGTTCAAAATTCTAGTGTTGTTTTTCTTCGGTGCAGATATCAGGACTCTGTATACAAACTACTTGGCCAACTTTGAACAACCGATTGGCAGGGAACATTTTTCAACTATGTGAGGCAGATTTCTTTTGTGAACTCTTACCTTGTTCTTAGGGCACGCTCCTAGTGAACTCCTAAGACCTAAACTGAGCAGGTGAGGCATATTTCTTTTGTGAACTCTCACCTTGGTCTTAGGGCACGCTCCTAGTGAAATCCTAAGACCTAAACCGAGCAGGTGAGGCAGATTTCTTTTGTGAACCCTTACCTTGGTCTTAGGGTATGCTCCTAGTGAACTCCTAAGACCTAAACCAAGCAGGTGAGACAGATTTCTTTTGTGAACTTTCTCACCTTGGTCTTAGGGCACGCTCCTAGTGAACTCCTAAGACCTAAACCGAGCAGGTGAGGAAGATTTCTTTTGTGAACTCTCACCTTGGTCTTAGGGCACGCTCCTAGTGAACTCCTAAGACTTAAGCCAAGGTGAGGCAGATTTCTTTCGTGAACTCTCACCTTGGTCTTAGGGCACGCTCCTAGTGAACTCCTAAGACCTAAACCGAGCAGGAAGAGCCAGATTTCTTTTGTGAACTCTCACCTTGGTCTTAGGGCACACTCCTAGTGAACTCCTAAGACCTAAACCGAGTAGGTGAGGTAGATTTCTTTCGTGAACTCTCACCTTGGTCTTAGGGCATGCTTCTAGTGAATTCCTAAGACCTAAACCGAGCAGGTGAGGCAGATTTCTTTCGTGAACTCTCACCTTGGTCTTAGGGCACGCTCCTAGTGAACTCATAAGACCTAAACTGAACGGTGAGGCAGATCTCTTTCGTGAACTCTTACCTTGGTCTTAGGGCACGCTCCTAGTGAACTCTTAAGACCTAAATCAAGCGGCAAAGCAAGCTCTTTCATGAACTATCGCCTTGGCCAAGGAACACTTCAAAGGAACTCTTAGCGCAAAACCCTCTCGGACGATAAAAAAGTCATGCTAGGATGAATTGAAACTCAGGTAAAATCCTCTGTCGATCAATATAACTTTATAAACCCAACGCAATATCAAAAATTTTGCTAGGGCTTGGGAGGCTTATGTTACTATGGGCTCATAGTCGACCGAACGGTAAAGGTGCAGAAGAGTCGTCTGACCGATGATACCTCTCAGGTCAATGAACCGATCGGTAAAATCAGCCCGACTGATGATACCTCTCATGTCAATGAACTGATCGGTTAAATCAGCCGTTAAGATAATTAATAGTAATAACTGTCGGGGAGTTAATGAAAATAGTTGTCATTTATTGACAATTAATATTGTCATTCATTGGTGGTTAATGAGTCAGACCTAACGGTAAACTCATTATAATTTATAAATATTTTTCTAGCAAGGAAGAAAGGTAACTTGGAACTGAACTTAGAGCTCTGATAAGTAATATTGATTACAAGATTACTACGCGAGGTCACTGACTTGAGCGTCAGAGTATCTTTTGCAGGCACCCTCCCCCGCGACTTGGACAAGGAGAAGAGAGAAGACAGCACAACTGGACATCAGAGCAGACAACTTTGAATGTTTTGGATTAGGATTTTCCAAAACACATATCAATTTCCACTTTCTATAACTTCTCCACTGCTTATTTAGTGATTTTGTTTTATAAAAAAAAAGCATATTCCGTGATTAAAGACAAAATGAGTTTAATTACTATGATTTTTATCAAATTTTTACTATGAGTAGAGACCCTACGACTTCACTTTGTTGCATCAGACCTATTCCATGGGAATGATGATCGATTTCTTAACATCTGGGCACTCTCCTTGGGATTGGCCAAACCTTTTCTTTCGGATTGTGACCCTTTACTTTGTAATGGTCACTGAATCCTTTTTTATATAGGTCTTCTGCTTAGGAATAGGAAAAAAAAAATTGGATCAAAGATCGTCTGCATGGTAGTGGTTGTTAAATCCCCATATTTTACATAAAAACTCTGTACTTGAAAATGGTTAAATATGTAAATTTCAAATATATTTGTTTAAAAAGAATACAAAACTAAAAGAAAGAAAATTTTAGAATCTCTCAAATTCATGTCATCAGGACCTTCTCCATGTAAATGATCACTAATTTCTATTTAGAAGGTCTTCTATGGAAGGTCAAATTCATCCTCTCTTTTTTATCATGACTCACTTCATGGAATTGGTTATTGTATCTATTTAGGTTTAGTGATTTTCTTATTCATTTTTCTCTCTTTATTTATGTTTGAAAACTGAACGAAATTAATATTTTTATCTTTTAATCTGAAAATAGAAAAATATTAAAATATCATATTATCTAATAAAATTTAAATAAAAGAGACATTTGATAAAATTCAATTCGAAATGCACACTTATATACATCATAATGTATCAAAACTCTTCCCTCGTCTTTTAAACACCTAATATCCTTAATACATGTGATTTAAATGATTAGTGAAGAAAGAAATTTATCTAACAAAATAAATATCAATTCTTATTATGTAATAATTCAAATATCATTCGAAATTTATGACCACAAATCATAATTTTCACCACTCTCAACAAACATTCTCATGCAATATAATTAATTAAAACAAAATTATAAATCAATTAATATACAAATTATTATTCATTTTTCTTCTTGGAAAGTTAATCTTGTATTTTTTACACATAGATTTGGTTTGATCCCATAGGAGGATACTTTAAATCCATAAACCCATTCCAATTTTTTATTGTATTTAATATTGGTGATGTGTTTGACAGATGCTCACTTGGGCTATATTTATTCTCTATAGTTTATTGTTTTATTTCTTCTAGTGTCTCCACTTTTCAAGTTAAACTTTTATAGACCCTAAATAAGATCCAATAAATACGCTTTTCCACGAGGTCATGAATAAAAAATCAATGCTACCACCATCACCTTTTGTTCATCTCTAAAAGACTACAAATAATAGACGAACAAAAATGAATTGAATTCGTCTACCAAATCTGTAAATCAGATATTTAATAAATAATTACAGATGAAAAATAATGAAGCTATCTTCTAGTTATTCTTGAAATGCAGCTCCTTATCTACTCTTAATTTGACCCGATAAGCAATTTCACCTCAAGGAACTTGTGACAACTCATCTCGCAAGATTTCGGGTGAGTAAATAATTATTATACTCGTGTCATTATGTAGATGATACAGCTTCTATGGCGCTGCCTAAGGGCCATGCAGCCTCAACAAGAGCATCGTGGTATTTAACTTTCTTCACTAACGTCATCTGTTGCCATGGATCTAGGCCTGCCAAAACAAGAATCCAGTCAGTGCAGGAAGAGAATAATATTCTCAACATTTTGCAGAAAGATTGACCTAAGAAAAAGAAAAAGACTTAGCAGAAAGCATCATTATCATCAATAATTGTTCCAACACGATTACGGAACCTACCGAATCCATCAACAAGCAATGTATATTGGTATAAGAGATCCATGCATAAATATGGACGGTTCCCTTCCTCAACAAGTGGATAAAAGGATTTGACATCTTCAATCTTTGTTCGACAAGCTTGCTTAGATGCAGCCTCGAAATCCACGGGACGAACCTTCACAACGGGTGAGTTTGGGTCGGCAAAACCAGCCTATGAATAAATAATATGATTAGCATGGAAAAGTTGCATTAAATGAATGGACTCATATCAATATTTGGTCCAAGGGTGAATAAAATAAGCAATACCTCAGCTGCCCGGTCAAAGAAAAATGAGGCAACAAAAAGATTTTTCTGTCCATCACCGCCACCACCATTCCATATCCCACCAAAAGTGCACTTCATATGTGTGCATTTTGACTCGTTAACCTGGAGAGCCTTAAGAGCTATGCTTTTGCATTCATTCAAGCTTGCACCAGAAAGATAGGATGAAGCCTTAAACGACTTTCCTCCATATTTGTAAGTTCCTGAGGATGTTTTAAAAGAAAACTTCTTATTGGCATAAAAATAGAACCAAGCATGCATAAAGCCAAAGTAATATTCACCGTTAAAGCCATCTAAGATGCAAGGGTTTCCAAAATCATCTGAAACCTTTAAAATCTTCGCACGAGCTGCTAGTAAACCATAGCCCAAGTAACTGAAAGCAAAATGCTAAAACCTATTGACCATGAAGATGGAATTGTATTACAGAATATCTATCTATCTGAAAATCAGGGTAAAGACTACAGAGGTGGGCACTCGCAGATCCCATAAAAACATAACATCTCAAAATGGCATGTCAAGAGCAAGAAGAAAAACCTGTGAACATAGAGGTAATATTTCCTTCCCCTAAGGAACATCTCCTTGACATATTGGTCCTCTCCAACTGATACAGTTGGAGCCCCGGTAGCATCTGTCTCTGAGATGGCATATGCCATCTGAACAGATCCACCTCCAAGATCAACTACCCCAACTGTCTCTGAATAATCTCTTCCTAGGTTTCCCAGTAGATAGTTGATAGTCACCTATATAAAACAGAAGGCCAGGTAAAACTAACTAAATACCGTAGAGGAGAGTGAACACAACATCTTAACTTAATTTCCGTTCTGCTTACTCTTGATCTTCAAAATTTTAGTCACTGTGGAACCATGCAAATGTTTTCTAGCAGTGTATAATTTTAGCTGCCAGGAAATGCTATCTAAGCAGATATCATATACAAAGAACTTGAAATAACAGGTTAGAACTCGAGCCTTCCAGGATACCAAAATTAGCATTCGACAAGTATTTTATATTGTATTTTCTACACGTCTTATACATCTAAGCATTCCTCCCATAACTCTTCAAATAAAGAAAAAAGCTATCAATAAAAAATTGTGTTACACAGTTGGCAGCCAATGTTGAATTTTGTCTAATCTTTACGATAGAGACAGATTATGTGATTATGTGATTATGTATATGTTAGGTGATTATCCATGAATAACGTATGGTATATAGTGTCCATTGCAAGGCCACTTCATTGGCATCTCGGTGTAGTTTAAACTAAGCAAGGATCTGCACATCTATGTGAACATGCATTGGCAAAGAAGCTAGTTTAAGAGCTTAGAAATTAAAATTAGCACTAACAGGAAAACTAGTGGAAATAGATGGCGGCATAAAATTAACTTTTAGTGCTTAAAAGAATATGTTGGAGAAAAGGCTAGGGAATTGGATACTATGTTTTATCCTTTGGTACCAAAGCAAAGTAAGATCCAGAAATGATATAAAAGTGCATGTATAAAAGAAAAGAATCCACTGAGAAAAGTATCAATGCTTTCGACTGTCAACAATCCACCAGAGTCATATGTATCTTGTGTAAAGTGCAAGTATATCTCATGACTCAGACTTCAGTAAATGGACTCAATTATTAGTATATAACAAACCAACAATAGCAAAATAGAAAAAGAAGGAAAAAGGAAGAAAAAGAAATTTAGCATTTCTTGTAAACTTGTCACAATTATTGTACCATATCATCACTTCATTACTGATATAATAGTCAGAGTACATTTAGCCCACTGCTTATACAGTTCACACCCAAAATCATTTCTACACTATAATAACCCCTAAATCAAGTATGCTAAATAAGGGACAATATGTTTGAACAAGATTCTCCGTAAGTTTTTCCTGGAGGGAAAAAAAATGAAATACATTTTTCTATAGTTGACACTTTCTTCCACAATAATAGTATTATAATTACTCAAACTATTAGTATTGAATCTATGTCTAGCTGCCACATCGCTAATGACCAAATCAGTGATTAAATCCAACTCCCCATAGATTAAAGGGCAATGTCATTACAACAACGGAGCATTATCAAACTAGATTGAAATTTAAATTCTTAAAAACCATGGAGTTACATTGTCAGGAGTTCAGCATTTATGCTGATTTAGAAATTTCCCCCACCTTTCATGGTACAGACTACAGACTTCTCTTTTATATATCTGTCACTGACTATAGATGGTTTCTATAGTGACTTGTTACTACATATTTTCAGAGATTGAAGCGCTCTTTAGAGAAAATGTATTGTAACTATCCATTGGAACTAAAGCATGTAACTTACATAAGTTAGAAATATCGAGTTCATATGCATACCCATTGAAAAGCACCTTCTTGTGTTCCATCCAGCACTCTTACCGAATCAGAATCAGATTTTAGAGTGCTTCTTTGCTTAAGCAAATCCCGAACCTTACATTCACAAATAGTGGAAGCAACACAAGTTTAAAGGGTTGAGTATGGCTACTACATGCGAATAACATTAAACATGAGCAAGATGCAGCAAGTAATGTTTACCGCTTGCAAAATCCTGTCAGAAGCATCCCCTTCCAAAGCCCTCAACCCTGCAGTTGCCTGTATTATCATTTAAAAGTTTTCAGATACTCCAAAAGAATATGAATATAAGATAATAAAAAAATATGACAACACACACCCCAACTCTGACAGGTGTCTTCGGCCGAAACTCCTGAGGAACAACACTCTCAGCTTTATCCAATAGTGTAATCAAAGATTCAGCTGCCTGTTGTGGATTCTGTGCATAAGCACTCAAACCAGGTTTAATCTGCAAAATCATAAAAATGTTACCACCACACCAAGGGTCTAGCTTTTAAAATACGTTGTGACTGTGTTTTTATCACAACACCAAGGTTTTTAGAGTATCTACAACCACAATTGTGGCCTCATTTGTTTGAAATTTAAGAATTTAAGAATATATTTCTTTTAGAATTTAAAATCTTGTTTCAATTTTGAAAAATTCAAGGACATTGTTGAAATAGACACATTCAAATTTTAGCATAATTAAATACTGATGACAATAAAATATGGAGAAATTTCAAACATACATTCCACATATTTCAATAATACCTCTCATCACTACTCATGGGCCAAATAGATAAAAATCAAACACATTTCCACAAGCATGCTTGGTTAACAAGTTAAAAAGACATCATGTCACGATCTATTTGTTTGAGAGGCAAGCCTATTGGTCAAGTCATAATGGCATTGAATATCACTTCAAAATATTTTGAGCCTTTTACCAAAAAGTGTTGTACGTTTTGAACAATCTAAGAGTGGTAGTGAACGGTAGTGGAAGGTGGCTTATATTTTGCTGAAGAAGATTGAGACTATTAGATCCGCTCTGATGCCAACTTGAGATAAATAAAGCAGACAATATATTTTAGAAAACTTAATTCACCTCTCTTATGTTCTCATATTTATATTGATAGAATTCTGACAAATTGAGTAAGGGGAAGAGCAAAGATAGATATAGAGATAGGTACAACTTATATGTACATCACTTACTTTCAAGTAAAACTAATTAATGCATATATTTAATACCTATTCTAACATAAATGTATCATTTTTAGTCCTCTCAGTGGTTCAAATAGCAACTTATAAAAGGATTAAAAGTGATTTAAGATAATGCTGTGAGAATTAAAAGTGGGGCGTGTCAAAAGTATAGAGAAAGCAAAATCAGATTTTAGAGAGACTAATACTGAATTTTTTAGTATTTTAGAGATACCAAGATCACATTTTATCTATGGGCTTAATTGCTCGGGTGATTCCCACTTTCAGGATAGTGTTTACTTGGTCCCTGCTCTTAAAAAAGTGTCAATTTCGTCCTGAAATGCATTAATATACATCAATCAAGTCCATTCCATTAATTTTTCAGAAACAACATTAATTGTATGGTGATGTGGCAAAACAGTGTGATGATGTGGCAAAACACATTTGCAATGAGTAAAAATGTGTAAATGTATTGTGGAATGGTGTTCTTCACGTGTCATTTTAATGGAGAAGTTTGAAGCTTGCCCTAACTGAAGTTTAAACCCCAAGTGAAGTTTGAAGTTTGTCCTAGTAACAGATCATGTTATAGTGCCTTTCAATTGGGAGCATATTCCTGGAAGAGGGAAGGATTATGATGGATTTGAACCTCAACCTCCTATACAGACTTCAATTTCCCTAGCCCCAACTCTTCCCCTTGGAAATTCCAAAAACCAAGCCAAACAACCATTGGAAAGGACACTAATACTGCAAATAATTTTAGATCCCCAAGCACATCATATTCTTTTAGTGAGAAATAGACTGTGACAGATAATGCAAAGATGGGAAAATAGAAAAGGTGAAAGAGAACGATGACAATCAAACTCAAGAGCTGCATCACCAGCCAAGCAGGATCTAAGGAAAAAATGGACCAGTGAATCAAGCATGTATACTTACATTAGTGAAATGAAGCAGTTAGGTAGGCTTTTTCCCTTTCGTCATTCAAGAACTGCTACTGCTATTGGCATATCTCATTTTCCAAGAAAATCTCAACCTCTCTTTCCTAAAGTGAATTCGTTTGGTGATACCAAACATGCTCACAATAATCTCTCTAGAAAATTGAAATTTCCTAGTAGAGGATCTGCGAATACTATAAAATCACTTCTCTTCTTCGTTGTTGGAATCTCCAATTCGTAAGATTAATTTTTTTTCTGAACCCTAATCCCAAATTTCCACATTAGAAAGCCTTATGGGTTATACACGTCAGAAAACAAATATCACGACACCACAAAATTCCCACCACAGCAAGCCCAATAAGTTAACATTAACTATTTAAACGACATGAACAAAAATGGACTTGATTGATAAGCAAGCCCAATAAGTTAACATTAACTATTTAAACGACATGAACAAAAATGGACTTGATTGATACACGTTAACGCATTTGAGAATGAAATTGACACTTCTTTTAAGAGTTGGGACCAAGTAGACACACTATCCTGAAAGTAAGGACCACCCGAGCAATTAAACCTTATCTATAATTTATTTTATGTGTCTATTTGAACAAGTTTATCATGTCAGAAATACAAAATAAAAGTAATTAAGTAAGTTTTTCCATAAGTTAAAATTACCAAGTTAAAAATAAGGATTTAGAGAAACTTTATGAAAGAATTTCTACAAATTAACTTATGCATAAACTAATTTTAGTTCAGAAAGAAATTTATTAAATGTGTTCCTCATTTTCTCTCCTAAAAGTATTTATGGAGAAATTTGTCTAAACAAATCTAAATCAATACAATGTTTGTATACTTGGACTAAAATAAGTTTTTTTTTTAATATAAAGTGAAACTTGTTGAGAATATAGATCCAAGCAAAAACATGAAGTGATTTGATTTGATGCTCTAAACCATTTGATGATTAAAGTGATGAGGTGTTGACCTTGGAATTGAAATTGTTATTGAGTTGTATTTTTGTGGGTTTAGAGTTGTAATCAAGTTTACAATCCGTGATCTCACTTAAAATTGATTAAATTGGTTTATAGAAGTGTTAAGAGCCTTTAATAAAAGACTTATTTTAATTTATTGAAAAGAGTTTTAGTCAACTAAAATGTTCTTGAACTTACTAGGTTTGCAAGTTAGAACACCTTGGTCAACTAAACTCTCAAGTTAATCAACTAAAATGACTTTAGCAATTTAATAAGTTGACTATGTTTTAGTCTATTAAATCAAACTTTTAATGAATTAAAATCACTAAGTCATTTTGAATTAAATCTCGTTTTAGCCCGAAAAAAGTCATCCAACTTGATCTTGCGTTGCTTTAGCTTACTAAAAGAGGTTTAGTTGGTTAGAACTGTCAGATCTACAAAGTTATAATTCCAACTCTTCTTACATACGAAATAACTCAAATTCTAATCAATTAGAATACTTGAAATTTTGAAAATACCGAGTAAGAGTTTTGCATTTTGGAAAACACTTTGTTGGATCTACTCATCAAGAATCATAGAATCATGAACATCGATTAATCACCTTACTTTGAAGATCACTATTCTTTTTTTTTTCTTGGTTTGAGTTGAAATTTTTCCAGGTGATCTTGTTTCATATTCTTTTCCATTTTTTGTGTTGTATTGTTCTTAATTAGGGTGGTCAAGAGAATATGATTGTGATAGTTTCACAAGTGGTGTTGTAGATGTTGTACAATTCAAGATATTATGTTGTATATTTTCCTGTTTTCTTCAGAAGTTCTTCTAAACCTTGAAAATTTAGTAGATTGGCTTATTTGAGTGATTTAGCAATAGGATATAGATATCTTGAAAGGGGTGAACCATTATAATTTCTCGTGTTTTTCTCTTAGTCTTATCTCATATAACTCTTAATTGCATTGATTTGCTATTATATGCTTTCGAATTTTAAAGAACATTGAATGTAGCATTACCAATGGTTTAAAATGAGGTTTTATCAACAACTGACTGAATCAAAGACGGATATTTATTCATTTGCAAAACGTTTTTGAGATTTGTAAAAAGTTTAATTTCTTCCCCTAGATCTCAACCCAATGCTAACAAAACCTTTCAGATAAGATTCTAAAAATCATGAGTTAAAAATTATTGACTTCCTTCTTCTCTCCTCTTCTATCCCTCCAAATCTACCACAAATGTAAAAAAGCTTTTACATTTAACTTTCCTAAAAATTGAAAATTAAAGGGGATAAGTGAATTTTAGCTTATATAACAAGTTTTAATATTCTTTTTAATATTTATCTGTGCAACTTACTGACCAGTTTATGTCATATTTCCTTCTTTATTAACCTCACGCATAAATTCAAGAGATTATTACATTGAATAAATCATCAATTTCATCCACAAAAGTACTATTATCTCTCATATGTAGTGTCCAAAATAAATAAATTATATAAGTAAACCTTAAAGCATAAAAAATCGTATTAACTAGTATAAAACTTGGTCTGCTTATAAAATATATTAATGTAGGGATAAATGTATAGAGAGGTTCATTACTAATTATATAATTTCTTTTTCATTAATAACTACTTGCGAGATTTATTAATTAAATTATTGACTCAGTCTTACTAGATTAGAATAAACTATTTCGAAGGAAAACGCAGATCCACGATTTTCACTCACCTGAACGAAAAGCTCGAGGTCGTTCCCGATGGGAACGAGATCCAAGTTCTGGTCGAAACGGAAGACGTGGACACGGCTACCGGAGCTACCGGCATCGAAGATGACGGCGAAGGCAGTTTTCCGATCGGGGGCAGCCTTGCGGTGCGTTAGGGCGTAGTCTTCGATGGACTCGTTGGAGGAGGCGGAAGGCATGGCGTAGAGCACGAGGGCGACGAGGAGGAGCGGAACCGCTACCATGAGAAACGCTCCCCGGAGGTTGTAGATCTTGTCTGCAAGCGACTCCGGCGGCGGCTGCCGCCCGGAGCGCTTGATCATTTTGGTTGTTTCGAGCTCCAGCTCGGCGGCGAGAAGTTCGGCTGAGAACGAGGAGTTGAGGCGGATCTGAGAGGCGGTGGCGGAGGGCGAGGGCGGCTTCAACAGCACGTGGTGCGACTCCAACGCTGAGTGTGAAACGAATTTGAAGGATGAGAGACTATGGAACCGACGGCGGCATTTGGGGAATGGGAATGCGGGGGTGTGTCGGTGTGAGTGGGGTGAAGAGGGAAATGATTAATGGTATGGGAACGAGAGATGGGAAGTGAAGAGATGAAAGAAAATGACTGTGTGCTCGATTTTAGAGAGAGTGGCGGAGAGTGTGTAAGTGCGCGTGTTTTGTCTGGGAGCGGTGTTTACGCGAGAATGTGTTTTCGTTGTAACGGTATTTTGTGTGCGAAAGGGAAATGGAAGTATACAAATGCATCCGAGTCCAACTCTCACCAATGGAATCATGTAAAAAGCTTAACCTTTTGTTTAAAGGTGAGATTAACAATTATAACAAAAAAATTATTTCCAATTAAATTCCCTTTATTTTTAAATAGTTTTTCTATTAGATATTTAAATTCTAGTTTAAATAAAACCTATGTGAGTGTGACTTGAGTTAGTTTGATTTTCAAATTCAGCATAATTTGTTTTAAATTTACTTTAGCATGAATCGATTCGATATTTGATTTGAGTCAGTTTGGTTTGATCTTTAATTGTGGTCAACTTAACTCTACCTTCGGTTAGGGTTCGAAAACTCTCCATTTGGTCAGCTAGATTCAGGTCGACCTTCAGTCAAGGCCAGCTCGGTTCGATCATCAGCCTAACCGACTCAACTCCATCTTTGGCCTAACCAACTTAACTCTACCTTCCGCCTAAGCAACTCCAACTTTACCTTCGATGGGGCAAGGACACCTCGTCTCGACCTTTAATGCGGACGAGGCTAGCTTGTCTTGACCTTTAGTGGGGCTCGCTTGCTCAACCTTCGACTAAGGTCGACTTAGTCAACTTTTTGTAGGAGTCGGCTTAGCTCGACCTTCAACTCTAACTCAGCTCGCCTTTTCCTTAGCCAACTCGACTTAACTTTGTCTAAGCAAACTCGGCTCGACCTTAGTTTATGCTAAATCGGCTTGAGTTTGTTTATGTTGAATTTGACTTGACCTTCGACTTATGTCAAATCGACACAAACTAACATGACTTAACTTTTAGCTTGATTGAGTCAAGTGGACTTTCCTCTCAACCAACAATCGAAGACTAATCAACTTTCGGCTTTGACCGAAGGTCGAGTCAAGTCAATACAGACTCATAGTTGAGAGTAGTTGGCTTTTAAGTACTTAAAAAACACCAAAAGGGGGTTAAATAGTGTTAATGGAAAATTTCTTTTTGCAATCCTTCCGATATAGCACATTGTAAAGCTTTATGATTTTCTTTTAAATACTTAGATGTTATACCTCATAAAAGATTATTTCAAGAAGTATTTTTTGTCGTGTTATTCAGAATGTACACTGTAGAGTTTATAAGAACTTCCAATGTTTAATTGTAATCTTTTAGCTTGGATGGTTCTTGCGTTTAGAAATAAGAACTCAACTACAGGTTTTGTAAGAGAAGCGTTTAGGCAAAAGAGGAAGTAATTGCAAATATATTTTTATACTAGTTCACTCTAACTGAGTTACGTCCAATCTCCTCTGTAGAGGATTCCACCATAATCTTCACAAGATTACACTGAGTATTCACACCACTCTTGGTTTCCACAATCAGCGAGTAACCTCCTGTTACCATAAACTTGGATGAGTATTCTCACCACTTCTCATTTCCACAATCAGCGAGTATCCTCCTGTTTCCCTAGACTTGGATGAGTATTTTTCACCACTCCTAGTCTCCACATTCAACGAATAACCACCTATTACCCTAGACTTGGAGGAGTATTCGCACCACTCCTAATGCTAAGCAACCTTGTCTAGATTTCCTTTTAACTCAACCGAGTTGAACAAGTGTTTAATTCTCTTCAGAATTGCAATCAAAGATTTCTTACAAGTCGTTTAGAATATTACTCTCGTAGAGAGGATGTAATTACAATATAATGCAGTCTAAACACTTGTAGGTGTTTCTCTCTTTTCTCTTTCTCTCTTTCTTACAACCAGTAAGCAATATGATAATGAAGTTCGAGAGTATTTATCTTCTCTTTCTTCTTCTTCTCTTTTTTTGTATAGATGTATTCTTTTTCTTAAGCTCTCTCTTTTCTTTTCTTTTGAGTGCTTCTCAAGATGAATATTTTGTTGTATGCTAGTAAAACGCTTTAGAAAACCAAATTTGAATATGGAAATAAAACGAAATTAGGAAACCCAATAGCTGAACGAAATCATCAAACTAGAATGGAAACAGAAAATAAAACAGAAATGAAATGTCAACAGCACAGAGAATAGCAAAAGAGAAAAAATGAAAATGAGCAAGAATAATAAAATAGAAACAAGTTTCAAATGAAATTCAATTGAAAACGAGATTCAATACATAAAAAGGAAGAAGATAAACGAAAGTAAAACCTAAAGGAAGCTCTTCTTCACGTTCCAGGCACAAAAACGAATTTAGAATAGAAAAATGAGAGAGTTTTAAGGGTGGTTGTTGCATGAGCACATAACCCTAGAGGCCAAGGCTAAGTCAGCCCCTCTTTTGGGTCTCTTCTAATTTACTAAAATTGGGCTCAATCTTCAAAAGTCTGCCAAAACTACAAAAAAGGAAATAAAAACGAAATTATAAACTAAATAAACATAAAACGCTATGGTGGAAAATGGTTGTTGACGTGACAGCCCTCTTGGAGTCCCAAAATATAATCCTAAAATTCTTTGAAAATAATTGAGCTCAGATAATTCAAATTAATTAAAATAAGAATTATTGGTCAAATTAAGCCCAAATAGCAAAACTGAGAAAATATTGGATAATTAAGCACAATTCACTAATTAAATTTGGTGCATAGAGCTAAGTGAATATGAAAATATAATGATTCATCAACAACCGACCAAGATAAGTAATTTTTTTCATTTAACTTTTTAGACGTGATGGAGTAACTTCCAAAAAAAGAGATAGCATCTCCAAAAGCCATTTTGAATCAAGGGATAAAGAATCTGAAGGAGAAACTAGAAACCCTAGGTGACTATCGAAAGGGTTCCGTTTGGACGTTAACGAAACACGGTTCAAAAGGGCCAAAAAAAAAGAGAGGAGAGGTTGGTGACCGCTATGAAGGTGGCACGATGGCGTTCTAGCAAGCAAACAGCGGTGCGTGCACGCTTCTTCGTGGCATACAAAGATTTTGCGCGTGGCAACGCGTGGAATAGAACGGAGCTCCGACACGGTGAGGTTGGTTGTCGCGTAGAGAGGCGAAGCATATCTGGTCACCGAACGAAATTGTGACAGTGGCCGACAACGGATAGTGGTGGACGATGTGGGAATGGCAGGGAACAGAGGTTGATGGTGACAAACTTTTGTGGATAGCTCCTCACAGTGGAAAAACAATGTCAAATGACGTCGGACAACGACAAATAATGACAGACAATTGCGGACAACAACTAGGGATTAGAGACTAGACAGAAATAAGAGCGAGATCGACCCGCTTTGATCCCAACTTGAGATTGAAACTATAAAATAACACTCGAGGGCTTAAAAGATCCCTCTCACTCTTGTTATATATATAAGAAAGTTCTGATACAAAAGTACATGATAAATAGGGTAAGCCTAGCTGCAGACCTAGGTACTACTATATATATAGTAGACACAATATAACGATGATAGATAGGATAAATATTCTAACAGTACAAGAACCAATTAAGAATCCAATATTGAAGGCTAAATTAGGGCATATATATGCATTCATCAAACACCATAATGTTTAATTTTACATTTATTAGAGGTATGACCCATTTTCATGCAATAGAAACAAGTAATAACAATTGGGTTCCAATAACTAGTTCCTTCTTCTACCCAAACTCTACTGGTTCTTTTATTTTTATTTTTATATTGAGGAACATACTTATTTTCAACAATTTTTTTTCTAAAGCATTTTTACTACATTCAACATGTGTTGTTTTGTCTAATAGTTTCTTTTTATTTATACAGGAAATACATTCATCACTACTAGCATATTTACCCTTTTCACAATATAAAATTTTATTTTCCAAATTTTTATTTTCTTTAAGAATATTTTCAAATTTTGAATTTAATTCTTTAAAATCCTTTTTCAATTTCTTATGAGCAATATCTAATTTTTTAGAATCAATCCATAATTTCTTATAAGTATCAAGCAATTCATTATCCTTATAATCAAAATTTTCGGAATCGCTAGAGGAACTTACTTGGCTTATAGATAGATTGTTGTCTGCCATTAAACAAATGTTTTCTTGCTCATTAAAATCGCTTGAGCTTAATGTTGATTCATTATCATCATCCGAAGCAAAGTAGGTTTTCTTTTTCTTGAAGTTTTTCTTTGTATTTCTTTATTCACCCTTCTTTTGATTTGGGCAGTCAGCTTCCACTGGTCCTTTTCTCTTTGCAACCATAACAATGGTAATTAGGGGAAGATTCTTGATTTTCCTTCATCCCGCTTTTGAATCTTCTCTTACCTTTAGACTTCATGAACTTGTTAGCTTTTTTATGATAAGACTCATGTTTTCTTCATCTTTATCCGAATCCTCATCTTGTTTGACATTCTTTCATTTCTCCACCTCGAATTTAAAAGCTAGAGTCATTTTCTTACTTTTTTCCTCATCTTCATTCAATTTTCCAAGATCAAGTTTGTGTTCTCTTAACTTACCAAATAATGCATTCGTAGACATAAAGTTGAGATTTTGTGACTAACTTATCACAGTCACCTTGGGTTGCCAAGTCCTGTCGATTTAAGAATTTTATATTTAACTCATAATTATTAAAGGACTTTCCTAACCCAATGAGATGATTCACAATGTGAGTGAAGCGTTTTTGGATGTCAATGATTGTCTTTCATTGCTTCATTCGAAACATCTCATATTCTTGGAAGCACTAGTGCAGAATTGGCTTTTAACGTCCCCCATAGACGTCCGTCCGTATTCGCCCCAATGTAAAAAATTGACCGGTGGCATACTCGTAAATAAGTGAAACTGTAGACGTCCGTTGTGTGGGCTGACGGACGTCTATAATATTATAGACGTCCGTCCAAGAGGGACGGACGTTTGCGAGGCTAAACAAATGAACGCTTCAACTCCCATGTCAGCCCCTTAAACGTCCGTCCTGAGGGGCACGAACGTCTTATAGTATTAAAATGGCCAACGTGAACCCGCGAGCAGTTACGCTCACTGTTCATCGTCTTCCCCGCGAACGCTGCTGCTGCGCCATTGATTTTCGAGGTTCGTTTTCTCTGTTTTGGACCGTTTAAATTTACTTTTAATCCGATTACATTGCCCTATGATGAAATGTCTTTCATTTGAACCGATTAAAAATCGTTTTCGGTCCGTTTTTGTGCAGTGTCTTACGTGTTCTTGGACGAATACTTTTGACTGTTTTTGGGCTACGTTTTAGGCCGTTCCCTCCTTGATTTCCCTCCCTTTCATTTCGAATCTACTTTTCAGGTTAGCTTCTTGGTTGATAAATTTTTGTATGTATGTAATTGGGTTTTGTGTATGCATGTTTTTTACTCTAAAGTGTGCATGTGTTATTGGCTTTTGAATATGCATGTACTAGTTGTCTTATTAGAAGTATCAAATCATTGAGTGACCCTTAGTTCTCGTTTGAAATTTAACACAAACGATTAATCTTTTAATCGTTTGTGTTAAATTTTGAATTGTCCGATTGGACAGTTTGAGAAAATTAATTTTCATAATTTGCAATGACATGTGAATCGGAGTTTATGGATAAGATTGACAAAATTTCGGTTCAGTATTTGTGTTGTTCTCCGAATGCATAATTGATTGTGGTCATCGTTGACTACTCTCATTTCGTGTATTTCGGAGACCAATGTGAAATGCTGCCGAAATCTTATCAATTTTATGATGTAGACTTCAATGCACGTGTCTGAGCAAATTATGAAAATTAATTTTTTTGAATGGGTAGGGCCTAACCTTGTGAGAGTTAAAAAACTTGAACTGATGATTTTACGAACATAGTATAGATGAAGCTGGATGAACGAACGTCGCATCAGTGAAGAATATGATAAGGGTGTTTCAAAGTTCTTGCAATACGTTGAACAAAATGCTAAGTCTGTCAACGGGACATATTTTTATCCTTGTGTCCGTTGTCTTAATCAAATACGGCAAGACTTAGGCAATCTGCGTGACCATCTATTCATGTATGGCATAATGAGGACTTATACCGTTTGGACTTGGCATGGAGAAGTACTGGACCAGCCTACCACGTCACGAGGAACGGATTATGTGGAAGAATGGATGAGTGACCATTTAGAGGACATGATACGTGATGTTGGTGAAGATAATTTTGGAAGGGCTAATTTGTATGATTCTCTTATTAATGATTCAGTGCAACCGTTGTTCCCAGGATGCTCGAACTTTACACGTCTGTCTTGTTGAACATTGCTTAGTTTTAGTTTAAGTTTTATGTTGATAGTTTTGTTAGTGGATTCAACTCCACATTAAGTAGAACTTTGTTCATATGAAACGTATATTTATATTATTGCAAAATTGTTCTGGGACAATTTTCTGCTTTTCAGGTGTGGTTTTAATGCAAAAATAAAATAATTTTTTAAACAAAAAACGTCCAGTAGACGCCGGTTGGTGCACTGCCGGACGTCTATAGACTTCCGGCAGTGCACCAACCGACATCTCCGGGCGTCTGGCAATGCACACACGAACGTCCACCCCCAGCCCCTACCACAGACAATTCAAGCAACTGGACGTCTAGGGGGAGGGAACGGACGTCTATATAGACGTCAGGTGTTTCAGGGCGGACGTCTATATAGACGTCCGTACTGGCACACGGGACGTCTATACGGATGTCTGAGGGTGTACACCGGACGTCTATATAGACGTCCGGCCTGACACAACGGACATCTATATAGACGTCCGGTTTGGAGCCCCCGACGTCTGAGTAACGTCACCCGCATAGACGTCGGGGGAAGATCGGACGTCAAAAGGGCGAAAGAACGGACGTCTATGGCCTTTTCTACACTAATGAAGGTATTCCTTCTTGCTCTTCTTACATAATATGTTCCTTCGTTAGTGACCCTTAGCATCTCTCTCATCTCTTGAGCATTCTTGTAGATAGAGATCCTGTAAAACTCATCAACAGTTAAGGTAGATGGTATAATATTATGAGTCGTTATATCATGTTGAGTTCTTCTTTTGTCATCAGCATTCCATTGGTCACGGGGTTTTAGTGCCTGTAAATTGTTAATAAGTGCAGTAGGAACAAAAGGACCATTTATGACAGTTTTCCAAATTTCACTATCAACAAATTCCATAAAAATTTGCATTCTAACTTTCCAAAAAGCATAATTTTCACCCGTAAACAAAGGAGGTCTGTTAATAGAGGCCCCCTTAGTAAAAGTTTGATGTTGTCCCGCCATTTGAATTACTATCAAAGCAAGCTCTGATACTAATTGTGAGAGCGGTGCAGCGAAATGTTTAGCGTGAACAAATAAGCCAAAGGGGGTGTGAATTGGTTTCCTCTCGCAAATGTGTGCCTTTTATAATTTTCTCTTAAATAACACTTACTTAGCGAATAAATAAAACAATTTTAAAGAGTATGTGAAAGGAGAAAATTTCATAAATGACTTTATACTGGTTCAAATCACAAGGATCTTATGTCTAATTGCTAATCCCAAACAAAGATTAACCATCCACTATCATAAAACCAATAAATTATTATAATCAGAGAGAAAGATAAGTTTAAGGGTGTAAAAACACCTCTCTTGTTACCATAAGAGATGAAACTCACTTCTTCTAAAGGTCACAAGGGATGAACACCTCCTCCGAATGCTTCACGAAGGATTAACACTTCCTTTAAATCTTCACAAACGATGAACACTTCCTTTAAATCTTCACAAAGGATGACAAACTTAACTTAGCAACAATATAGCACTCAATCACACTCCTAGTGAAATTTCTCGCTCTTGTCATCACCAAATTCTTAAAGGCAAAGCACAAGAGTTACATAAACCCTAGATCACACTTTTCTCAGTTTAAGAAAACATATGTGTCTTACAATGAGAGTCTAAAGCATCTTTATAAAGACCTCACTAAAAGACATCTCCAAAAATCTATTGTAATCTTTTTCTCGCGTGATAATCGATTATCCACTTATGGTAATCGATTATGCATTTAATGAATGCACAACAACAAAAAATATGCTCAATATCTCCTACGACTAGTTGTGATAATCGATTATGGTACGCCATAATCGATTATGGATAAATTGATTATCATACTCTAGTAATCAATTATTCCAAAGCGAAAATGAGTTTTAGTAAACTTTAAAAATCTCTTTGTGATAATCGATTATCTTAAGTAGCTAATAAATTATTGTAGAGCTTTTTGACTCCAAAATGAATTTTAAAGCATGACTTACATGGAATAAAACAACATATAAAGCCCTATACATAAAACTACTCATTACAAAAGTTTTAATACATAAAACAAGTCTTCATGAAGGTCTTTTTGCAAAATGAGCACTTGTATCTTGATTTGGACATCATCAAAACTTTTATGCTTCACGATTATGGTAACAACCAACACATGAGAAAGTTCAACTACTTAAAATAATGCAATTCAATTTAAGCAGCATATAGACATAAGATTTATAATGAAAGCATCTCTCTCTTGCCTCACAAACTCATTCCTACTTGACTACTACATATTTGATCATTCACTTAATGCATAAAATGAGGATATGAGGTCTATATTTATAAATTGTCTAGGGCAATGCTTAGCTCCAACTTTAGCGCTTTAGCCATAAAGATTTCATTCTTGATCTTTCCAAACCACGCCTTCTTAGGGCTTAAGTCACACATTTAAGGCTCAAGCTATTAAAGTTACATTATAGATCCTTCCAAATGTGGGTGTTTGAGGTTTCCTCACGGGGTTTGCTCATTGTGGCTCAACCTCAATCCTACCACACTAGTCATAGTTGGCCCAAAATTGAATCATTTTAATCCAATTTCTCTATTTTCCACTTTAACTCTCTTTTGATGCTTAAAGCTATAAAACAAACTAAATAAGGGTAATTTAAGTAGAATCTAAACTAAATGAAAACAAGATAAATGTTCAAATTGTATTAAAATTCACTTAATTTGGGCACTTGTCACTTATACTTAATGTTTATCATCACCTTAAAAAATCCTTTAATAGTCCCACATACTAAAATGAACCAACATCATAGGATTAAACTCTAAATTTGTTTCAGTGAATTCATACTACATAACCACTCTGTATAAGAATAAGATAAACAGAACAATTAGTTTACAATCACAATCTACACAATAAAGTCTATCGAAAAAAAAAAACTTACCCAAAAATCGTGTCTTAGAGTCGTCGGCATAGGGAACACAAAGGAGTTATTTACTACTAAGATATCGTGGAAGTCTACTTAGAATTGTCACATTAGCCTTCTCATTGACATTCCACAAATTATCTCCTATAGATTTGAACTTGGCCTTTGCTATAAGGGAAACGAGGAGTATAGTCAAGATGGAACAATACTCATCTTTTGGAATCTTTAGAAGAACCCTTTAGTTTGAAGAGCCATCTTAAAGTTTTTGAATGATAAACATGGAACCGCACTAAGTAACATTGAAGGATACCAAACTGACTTTAGCCCTATACTTAAGTTGATATAAATACATTTTTTTTAGTCGTAAGGGTTATCTTTAAATGATGACATCGAATTTGGAAAGTCTTCAAAAAGGCCAAACTATTTGCATGAAGTTGGATCAACACAATGTTTAAAGCACATAACATCTCATACTCAAAATCAAAGAGAGGAAAGGTAATATCCAAATCTTTACAAAGTACTCATACACAAAGGTGCAATCCTCCCCATTTGCTAAGGACTTCATATATACTCTATCCTCGACTTTACAAATTATGGCAACCACACAGTCGATCATCCCCTCCAGGCACATATTAAAAAAAGAACAAAACTCTAGAATCATTTTTAGAGGTGTTTCGGGTGTAACATCAAGGTCAACTGCTCGGTTTCTAGTGTGTCATCCAAAGTCCAAGTTTTGACTGGTAAGACTCTCGTGTGCGTCCAAACTACTCCAATGGTATTTGTAGAAATTATTTTGATGCTAAAGTCAGTAGATAATCTAATAACAACCTCCTTAGCAAGGTTGGGACAAACCTAGAAGAGAAGTTATGGTGATGGTGAAAAATGGAACAAAGGGTGCAAAATTTGGTAGGTTAGGATGTGAAGGCTCACGACATTTAGTGTTTTAAATGGTGATGAGGTGGTGTTTGATGGTTCTCATTGAGAGGTTAAGCCAACTCTAGAGGAAGGTGGCTAGAGGAGACCACATACGATGCTCTAACCTTTGGTGACCTAAAATAAGTAGTATAACACAAAATGACAGCATAACATTACTTAAATTCAAAGGTGAATACAAGAATGAGAGACACTTCTATTTATAAGCTAGTGTCTCTAAATTGTAGAGGCTAGAACTAAAACCCCAAACTTGGCTAGCTTGGAGAACAAGGTGAAAAATCCTCTCCATTAGGAGGAGGACATGTGGCCACTACCTATAGAAAATCCTCTCCAATGTAAGCATGACACATGGTCACTCTCACAAAGGTTTGGACAGCTTACTCCTTGCTCTTGAACATCCCACTTGGTCAACATTAGGCATTGGCCTTTGTTGACCTAAGTGGTATAAAAACCCTACATTGAGTGTTACTCCCTCCACCCCCCCATCTTCTCCCTCCACCTCCCTAATTTTTTCTAAATTTCAATCTTACCCTTTTTACTTTTACCTTTGCCTATTTTACTTTTTATTTTTTAAAACTCTAATCCCCTTTCACTTTCACTCTTTCTCTCAAAGGCAAGCCCTCACCACTCACCCCCACTTTCACTTTCTCTCTTTCTTTTCAATTTTCACATTCGTTAACACTTAATATAATTAATTCCTATCATCTTCTTCGCCAACAGTGTCACGAGTCTCCTTAACCTTCTCTACGTCACTGCATATATCACACCTATCAGAACTAGTTTATTAAACCTACACCACATTGAGAAATCCTCACATCCACATATGTTGATGAGCTACCACATGAAATTTGTTGTTCAAACTGTCAACTTCTTTCTATTACTTTTTAAAAAAATGACAAAAATGATCAAACCATATACAATATATAACGTAACTAAGCTTTCGAGAATAAAGAATGAACAAAAGGTGAAAATGGAGAATTGTGTTAACGGATGTGGAAATTGAAAAGAAAGAGAGAAAGTGAAAGTGGGGTGGGGGCTTGCCTATAAGAGAAAGGGTGAAAGTGAAAGGGGATTAGGGTTTTAAAAAGTAAAATAAGTAAAGGTAAAAGTAAAAAGGGTAAAATTAGAATTTAGAAAAAGTTGGAGAGGTGGAGGGAGAAGACGGGGTGGTGGAGGGAGTAACACTCCCCTACACTACTTGGCCAAAAATACAAGGCCCAAAATAAAACATACACTACTAGGCCCAAAATATAAAACCCAAATAAATCATAAACTACTTGACCCAAAATACAAGACCCAAAAATTATTCCTACTCTAGAAGCTCCATGATGGTCCAAGATGGCCCAAGAGAGAGAGTCTAGACTCATCTTTTATCTATGACTTCAACTCTCCTTGAAAGTAGTTGGCCATGACTAGGGGGTATGTCATCATGATGTCTAATGTATGTGTTACATGTCTAATGCACTTGTCAAAAGTCATACCTTAAAGCTTTATTTGTAATGGTTGTTATGATTTTTTACTTTTTTAATCATGTAATCATACCTTAATCGGTATTAATAGGTTGATTCGTAATTATCATTCTATTAATTTGACTTTCATTTCAGTTAGCTATGTCATTCCATTAGGATAGTGATTTGTAACTTAGGATAGTCTCCCAAGTTTCATATATATCATTATCCTTTATATCAGTTGAGTTGATATTCACGGGCTTAACAATCCTATATATATACCATATAGTATCCAAAAAGTACTAATTCAATTTCATACATTTGATGCTTATTATCACTATAATAGATCCTTACTTGATGACTTAAGTATCTGAAAGTCTTTTCGCTTGAATATTCTCCCATAGCACACTTGAAGCTTGCCCACTAGCAACAACTTGACACTCAAGAGTTTCAACTTTGTCAGACTCCTCGTCAAATACCAGTAAAAACAGTTATTTATACTCATGATTGGATGATGTTAGATCTAACAATAATTTGAAACTTTGACGGTACATTGTTTTTCTCCTGACAATGGATATCTCTGTTTTTATTTAAGTCAGCAGACTTTAAAGTAAACTTTATCCATTACCTCCAAATTTTAGACACCCTTTAGTTTTGTATAACCCAATAAATAGTAATAAAAAACACAATGTGAATTACTTCAATGATGAATAGTTTTGTTCACCACATACTTTAGCTGGACAGATTATTTTTACAAATTATGATGCGAAACATGTTTACAATTCATATTATTCATGAAACAAATGTTCTACTAACGGCTGAAAGCTAGAGTTCCAAACATTTTCAAAATAAACGAGAATGAATAAGAAATTACAAAACAAGATGAATATAAAAGGGCCTATGCCAAAAAGTAAATAAAGATAAAAAACAGAAAGGGAGTTTTCAATGCTAGAAATGGAGCTTAATGTACAGCTCTTCAGGCTTTCTTCTGTTTTTCTACTGGTGGTGGTGGGGGAAAGACAATACGGAACAGCCATGCGGCTAGTATTGATCCAACGAATGGGCAGATCCAGTATACATAGAAGTGGTCCCATTTGTCGTGCCATTTCTCAAAGTATGCCCAACCAAATGCCTGAAAATAACACCAATCAGAGTTCTTTATCATCACGAGTTACTAAAGAAAAAATGGTCACAGCTTCGGGGTTTTACAAAACCAACTTTAAAGGATGCAAAAGCAAAAACATGCTACTAAAATTAGCTGCTTTCTTTTGTTTCAAAATTCACCTCAATCTTTCATATATATGCGTGTGTGTGTGTGTTTAGTTACTAGTGTTTTATTTAATAAAGATACCAACAAACACACCTTATCCAAGAGAGTGAAACAACAGTGATGTTTGTTTGAACAAAGCATTCACTTAAAAAAGCAGCCTACCATGAAACTTGGTCTCTGAACATCGATAGGGGATTGATCACTTCTATTACAGGAAGGTCAAAAAGAAATCTAAGCAAACTTTGGCAGCCTAACTATTCCAGCTACATTTTCGACAGTGACCATATCGATTACAGTGAGTCAAACGATTGGAAGTTTTGGAGTTGCAAGCAATTAGATGCTTACTGAGCAACTAATCACAACCAAATGAAAATGAAGGGGATTGAGAATGCTGATATCCAAGTGTCCCAGGAAGGAAAAAAAAAAAAGAAAAGAAGGTTGACACTTTATACTTGATATGTTAGCATTGACAGTACATCAATTTATGATTACTTAGGTGCCGGAATGGCTCATATATTACGAACCCAGGAGTACCATATCCATCTTTGTCAATGAAAGAGGACAAAGTGAATGAGAAATTGTCATAGGTACCAAACTCCAATGACCGAAAAAGTACATCAGAGCCAAACTAGAACGGAGGAGTTCCCTTAGAGACAAAAGAACTGGTGTATTAAGGTCAGACAAAATGAAAAAAATGGAACTAAAGTCACTAAACTATGAACTAATCATTACACAGTAACTCCAAATAAGTTCAAATCTCATGAAAGCATCTCGTGTTTTCACTGCAGGGAATTATTTGACTCCACCTTGTATTATAGCGTGTAATAAGTGGCAAAAGGGTGTAAAGTGTAGTATGTTTTAATAACTTGACTACTGCATCTCAACTAAATAACTTATATCAATGTCAATGGATAACATAAAAGCTAACTCAAATCACCTCATTTATCATACATAAGGGCTACTAATCGGATGGTAGAGTTGATATTAAATTCTGTTTTCTTTTTTCAAGAGTTTCACTCTCCATCTTTTATTTAAGATCTAGAACTCTACTTGAAAACACACAGGAACATTTTATATAAGTTATCACCCATCGTTCAAGAGTCAAAGACAACTTCAGTAAAAACTGATAATTGTTAAGATGTCCAACAACAGTTAACATGAAAAATGCAGTACAAAGATATGAAAATCTGATGTGTATAAAAATCTCAGTGGAAAAATCCCTATCAGATGCTACTAATATTTAAGTACAGGAACAAAAAGAGAAGGGAACTATAAACTATGTACACAATCTTCCAGCATGAGTGCACACACCATACTACATAATATATATCAGTATACCATAACATTAAGTTCTACAATTCCCAATTTTTCTGAAAAATATACTTGAGATCTAAAAGAGAGAAAAAATGTTTCTCAAATGTCTTATTTCATTTCTACTCTTAAGCTTACATTTATAGAACTAGAGAGAGTGCTCTCTAGTTGGAACACACTTAACACAACTCACACACAACTCATACACACTCACACACAGCTCATACACACTCACACACAGCTCATACCCACTCACACATAAACCAATAATTCTAACACTCCCCCTCAAGCTGGAGCATACAAATTGTATGTGCCAAGCTTGGAACAAATAAACTCAATCCGAGGTCCCCTTAATGACTTAGTCAACATATCTGCGAGTTGGTCATTTGATCTAACAAACTCAGTACATATTTCTTTTGACAATAACTTTTCCCGAACAAAATGACAATCAATTTCTATATGTTTGGTTCTCTCGTGAAACACTGGATTTGATGCAATGTGAAGAGCATCTTGGTTATCACAATACATCTTCATACTCTGGATATCACAGAAGTTAAGTTCTTGAAGGAACTGCTTTACCCATATAAGTTCACATGTTAATGAAGCTATTGCCCTATATTCAGCTTCAGCTGTTGATCGAGCCACTACATTTTGTTTCTTACTTTTCCATGAGATAATGTTTCCTCCAAGGAAAACACAATATCCAGTAGTAGATCGTCTATCAGTAGGAGAACCTGCCCAATCAGCATCACAATATCCTGATACCTGAAGGCTTCCTTTTTCTTCATATAACAGCCCTTGCCCAGGAGCCTTTTTTACATACCTTAGAATGCGAATGATAGCATTCCAATGGCCAACACATGGAGCTTGCATGAACTGACTAACCACTCCAACTGCAAAAGATAGATCCGGCCTTGTAATAGTAAGATAGATTAGTTTCCCAACTAGCCTCCTATATCTCTCTGGGTCGGAGAATAACTCACCTTCTTCTGTTGTCAATTTTTGATTTGGATCCATAGGGCTATCAACCGGTCTACAATCAATCATGCCTGTTTCTTGCAAAATATCCAGAGCATACTTCCTTTGGGAGATTACAACTCCATCTTTTGACTGAGCTACTTCAATGCCTAGGAAGTATTTGAGGCTCCCAAGATCCTTGGTTTGGAAATGTCTACACAAATACTCCTTCAATTGAGATATTCCAGCAGTATCATTTCCTGTAATAACTATATCATCAACATATACTATCAAGTAAACACATTTTCCTGGAGATGAATGATAATAAAAGACTGAATGATCTGCTTCACTGCGTCGTAGCCCAAATTTTTGAACAATGGAGCTAAACTTTCCAAACCAAGCACGTGGTGATTGCTTGAGCCCATATAGAGATCGGTTCAATTTACAAACCATACCAGACTCCCCCTGAGCAACAAACCCAGGAGGTTGCTCCATATAAACCTCTTCCTCAAGATCACCATGGAGAAAGGCATTTTTGATATCCAATTGATGAAGCGGCCAATGACGAATGGCTGCCATTGCAAAGAACAATCGAATGGTAGTCATCTTTGCCACAGGAGAGAAGGTATCACAATAATCAAGACCATAAACCTGAGTGTACCCTTTTGCAACCAGTCGAGCTTTGAGTCTATCAATGTTACCATTAGGACCGACTTTAATTGCATATACCCATCGACAACCAACAGCCTTTTTGCCTGGGGGAAGTGGTACAAGCTCCCAAGTATGACTGTGGTCAAGAGCCTGCATTTCTTCAATCATGGCGTGTCGCCATCCAGGATGATCAAGTGCTTCTTTCACAGTTTTAGGAATAACCACAGGAGACACTGAGGATAAAAGTGAATAAAAGGAGGGCGACACTCTGTGATAACTAAGAAAATTATAAATGGGATGAGGATTTCTAGTGGAACGATTACCTTTTCTGAGAGCAATGGGCCAACCAAAATCATCTTCACCAGGAGGCGTGACAGGAGATGGTGACGAAGAAGAATCTGAAGAAGGAGATCCACCATTTTCTGGAAGAGGATTATCCATCGGGGTACTGTGTCGAAGGTTATCAGTATGTGGAGAGGAAGGTTCGAGAGGACCTTGGGTATTACTTGGATTGACTGAGGTATTTGAGATATTAGACTCAACTACTGGAATAGGAAGTACCTGTTGGAGGATATGAACATCTTGAACAGATGGAGAGAAGAAAGGTGTCTGTTCAAAGAAGGTAACATTAGCAGACATGTAGTATTTTTTGGTTTCAGGAGAGTAACATCGATACCCTTTTTGAAGCCGAGAATAACCCAAAAAGACACATTTGATCGCACGAGCAGAGAGCTTGTCAAGTCCCGGAGACATGTCATGAACAAAACAAACACAACCAAAGACCCGAGGAGAGGTGTGAAAGAGAGGGTTATTGGGAAAGAGAACGGAGAAAGGAACTTTATTATTGAGAGAGGAGGAGGGCATTCTATTAATAAGAAAACATGCAGTTAAGATGGCATCCCCCCAGTGATGAATAGGAATGTGAGCACCAAGCAAAAGAGTACGAGCCGTTTCAACCAAGTGTCTATTTTTTCTTTCGGCTATACCATTTTGCTGGGGTGTATGAGGACAAGTGGACTGATGCAAAATACCATGGGAGCTAAGAAGTGAAGAAAAAGTTGATGAGAAATACTCTTTAGCATTATCACTTCTTAAGACTTTAATTACTTGGCCAAATTGGTTCTTGATCTCATTCAAAAAGGATGTGAAAATAGGTAACAATTCAGAGCGATCTTTCATCAGATAAACCCAAGTACATCTAGAATACTCATCAATAAAGGTAACAAAATAC